>OX438812.1:13657358-16057358 GCA_949316475.1 Hypomecis punctinalis
TTTTCGGGAAGTACGAGATTAAGTGACATTGTGGATAACATTTTACTAGGTTTTGCTTACTCACGTTAAGGCCCCTGTAGCCCGGGAGCCCCGTATTATTGACACGGCTGATACTGCGGTAGCTACGCCCCTACACATAGTATGTGAAACGAATTGTCGATGGGACCTTAAAGTTCTCGAATGTAGACAATGTATTGGCAAGTGTAGCGAAGGTCTTCACGTGAATCTAAGATCTGGTCGTGACGTCCGGAACACGTTGGATGCCAGCGCTTCGATTCCTTCCATCACAGCTCTTTGGGTTAGCAAGTTGAAGAGGCCTTAGGTAGGGCACACAATTCGTAGAAGTAGAACTGATGTCCAATGTTTTTCAAAGTTCTCGAGTGAAGACAAGATCAAGAAACTAACTTACATAGGTAGAATGTATAGACTGTGGGTCTCTAATGTTATAACGTCGCTTTCATTCTCATCATTGTCATTTTCTGAAATCAGGGCAATATAATAAGTACAGCCACCCGACACATTCGAACTCACTTTTATTTAGATATGCCAATACCTACTATCTCTTTTTCATAAACTTCGAACAGTTTAAGACTACGGAAACTCTCGCGATTTACCCAAATATCATCTTTTAATTTTCAATTTTAACTCATCATAATGGTTCATCCGGTATGTCTAGCATGTGTGTGACGCATACCTACATTACGTGGTAAGTAAATGTATAGCCAATCATACCCGGGCAAAGCCGGGACGGGCAGCTAGTTATTTATAATAGTGGTACAATTTTATTTTTTGATGTGTATTCTAATATTTTTTGTGGACCTCCCTAATACTACTGATCTTGTGAAACCTAAAAAATGTGCACATTTAAATTCAAAATTTAATTAGGTAGAATTTAGAAATAATGTTCCAAACGATTAAAGAATAAAGACGAGGAATAATAAAAAAAGAATTGACTTTGTGTGTTTGAATGTATGGAATGGCTGTTTTTTTTTTAATTTTGTTAAAAGTCGCAGAACAAAAGTTGTTAGTTTTGATGTACAGAATAAGCCCCTAAAAGGATACTAATTGATACGTCTAAACCGATTTGGCTAATTTTTCCATACAAAATGATCCTGCATGTAAAAGTTGTCATTAACACTTCACAGATGGTGAGATGAAGTTCATCAGGTTATCTAGTCAAAAATTAATTGTATTGATTGAAAACAACACTTATATCTTTCTATTGCAAGGTTGCCAGCATTTCTCTAGAGGGGCCGCTTCCTACTTTTGCCCACGCTAGAAAAATAGAATGTGTTTATTTTCAAGATTTCTGGGTTCTAATTCAAGTTTGAAGTAGGGGCGATAAGTCCTGCACTGACGTCCCACATGGGGTGTTTTGAGCACCTCCCCCTCTAGCATCTACCCGAGTCAGCCCAGCTATTTAAGGTAACGGAGCGTGGCTCTGGGCCAATGACATAACTGCTCCAGTAGCTTAGATGGTGAATGAGATGTAGGCGATGTAGATGATGTGCGATTTTCTGGGATGGGCAAAGAAGTTTCTAGAATGCACAGCACCCACCCATACCAAATCCAATATACGCCCATAGTGCTAGTAATCCTCATATAAGATGGTCAATATGCATTTGTTTAAACTTCAGTGCATATTTTAGATCTCATAAATGTTATTTGTGTAAGATTTCAAGAATCCTGTACTAAAAATAGACCTAGTTTATGGTATGACGCGAGAGATAAATCATAGGCTTACAAGTTATTATGAAGCAGTTGTACTGCTTGGTATTGAACCAAAAACAATATTTAGTGTAGCACCAGATGTCAACATCATAATATGATTACTTATATAGGGTCATATTTATGATTTACAATAGAATATTTATGTGACTTTAGTGTGCAGAATTTAGTTAATCGTTACTGTTTTATCAAAGGTTTAAAATCAAGTGTATTTTTGTTCTAAATGACTAATGATGAGATTTTATTTGAAAATTCAATTATTGGTTGGCCAAACATTGTTGTTTGGAAGAGACTCATTTATGCGATGCTTTGTTATTGATAACGAACTGTGCCATATGTGTAACCGCAAAATATTGCATTTTATTAATTAAGTACACTATTATAAATCAGTTGAAAATAACAATACAATACATATAAATACAACACAGCTGGACATTTTCAAGGCTAAAATGTCCCTAGGCTCTATAATAACAGCTTAGTTTTATCTAACAAACAGGTAGTCCAACAGTTAAGCATATTATGAAAAAAGGCTATTGGCATGTTATCAACATATAAGGATAACAATGTATATTGCTGTTTATCTCTGAACTTGTTACACATCCTATATAGCATTGTAATTTTTTCGATGCTATATTACATGATAAAATGTTATCAGGGAAATTATAGACCTAATCCTTATCACTTGATAAGTGGATACTTCAGAAAGCGTTTATGAACTTATAATGGTACTCGTATGGACACTTGTGGGTTAAGAAGCACTTACCCAGGAGCAGTACTGCCGAGAGGACCGCGAACAGCCTCCGCTGCTTGTCCAGCGTGAATCCCACCATCTCCATGGACTGCTTCAATCTCGAGAACTCGTACTGCTCGTCCACACCGGGCACTTCACTACAACCGGTCCGCGACAAGTAATTGTACTTTTCCACACTGAGTAAATGCAACTGTTCCTTTTCCGCCTCCGAAGCACCGGCCAACAAGTAATAAAACACATGATAATTCCTCTCGTTTCGACCCTGACTGCATATCCGCGACTTTTCGAGTAGATATTTCTGTACGACAGCACCATGGACCATTCCATTTTCTTTGTAGTTGACCTGTATGAATTTCCCGAATCGACTCGAGTTGTTGTTGTGGGCAGTTTTCGCGTTACCGAACGCTTCTAGAACTGGCCCAGCGCTCAGTATGGTTTGTTCGACGCCGCTGCCGTGGGAGCCCTTCTGGCTGAGCGCCGTCAGATGGTGAAGGAGGAAGTTAGTGCTCTCGGTCTTTCCCGATCCGCTCTCGCCACTGATCACTATGCACTGGTTGGTCCTCTCCCGCAGCATGCAGTGGTAAGCCGCGTCCGCGACCGCGAATATATGCGGCGGCAGACTCGAGCCTATTCGCTTGTTTTGGTACAGCTTCACATATTTGGGGTTGTATATCGGGTAGAACTTGAACGGGTTGAGGGCGATGAGTATGGAGCCGACGTAGGTGTAGATGTAGCCGGCGGTGAAGCGCGCCTTCAGGTTATCCAACAGCGTGTGTTCGTTGAGCTCGGGCAGCTGGCATAGATCGGGGTACTCCCGGTCCTTCGGCTGGTACAAGAACCGCTGGAAGTAGTCCTTGATCAGCTGTGGGTCCACCGAAAAGTTCTCCATCCATGGCTCGTCCGATATCTTTTCGCGGAGATAAAACCTGGAATGTAAACGAGCCGTTGAGAGAAAGTCGAGATACGGTCGTCGAGAATCCCGAAATAGGTTTACTTTTGCGTCATATTTTACGATGAAGTGTAAATATTTGTATGCGGTATTTTAGAGTGCATATTAGATCGCGATGTTACAGTTTGATTGGCAGGATGGAGACGTGTTATCGCGCCGCGGCGGCAGGAAGAGTGACTCACGACGCTCCGGCAGGGACGTTATCCCCGATCACAGCTGTAGCCCTTCATTAGCGACGACCCCGGTACGACTACGTACATCATTAATTTCTTCGTGTCTACATTATCTTTTCACACTCACTACGAGGATTGCATGCTTAATGGCGCTAATTATAATTACAATAGCTCTCGGACCTGCTATCCATTACGATTCGACATTGATTATTATGTTAAATTAATTAGTATGCTCAAAGTCAACACTTATAAGGATACGAAACGTATTAAACTATGTAGCTGTAATCAGAACGCGTTAGAAGGCAAAAAATATGAATCATCGCGGTGGATCAATGTAAAGCCGCGTCGATACAGTAATATGGTGACAGGATACTAATCAATGGAAGTAATGCATCCGCAGTATGTAGATAGTAGACTAGTGCAGGTGTGTATGCAAGGTTAGAGGTATCTCAGCCGCTCGGTTGTGGGTTCGAGATAATTACATGTACAATAGAACCTGATTTAATAATGCATATATTTAAACTCGCTACTGGGCTTGTTGAGGAAAAATTACAATGATACTAATATTAAACTGGAAAACAAATACGTCACACATTGTTATAGTTAATGTTTATTGTATGTCACTTAATTAGCCTTTGATTTTTGCTCACTCTGGCTGGTAGAAAGCAATAAAGGTTTGTTGTTATTCCTGCTTTAGGTATATTTTGGTGACTGATTTACTAAATTATAATAAAAATCTTAATTGCCTGGAAGAGATTGCTTTAATCTGTTAACAATATCTGTCTGTAAACGTTCAAAAATAAAGATTTAAAATATATATATATATTAATGTCAGAGGTATACTAAGTAAGCACGATTCTAAATTAAATTAGCATTCTAATTGTACTGAGGATGTTACAATTAGAATGCTAATTGCTGAGACAGATGACAAAATAAGAGCCAAAACTTTTTAAAAGTTGAAATAGTAATTACCAACCACAGGACAGCTCAAAAATGTTTTAATCATCGCAAAACAGTCTATCGGAAATAGATTTCATTCGCATATCTCTTTAAATTAAAAGAGGTCATGATTCACTAAGTACACGATAAACAAACAGACAGACAAAATATTCAAACTGGGTTTCCTGAAACTCGCAATCTCTTTGATAACGATCATGAAAGAAAAATCGAAAAGATGAAATATTATCAACACATTAAAGAGTTTTAAAATGACGGATCGATAAACAAACAGCCGCGAAAATCGAACAGGCAAAGGTCACAACTTTCCATGAGTTTAAACAGGCCATTTGCCAATTTGTAATTCAATACCGCAGATTCAGGCTAACTGGAATCCAGCTGCTTGGATCGAAGATGAACATGAAAGTTCGTCTGATCAATCCGTACTGCACTGGCTTTTTAAGTCTGCTGCTGAACATATACCTATCCATGAAGGGTAACTAGACCATTATTAGTATTATTATATCTTCTTTGCCATTATCTACCACGCTGGCGGTGCACCACAGTGAGAGTATTTGAATTCATGTCATCGAAGTTCTTTTACGGACGTATGGAGGTTTCCACATAGCTCAGCACAATATTACATGAATTCTTTGTGCGTAGGATCGGGATTTAAACCCGAAATTACCAATATGTCTAACAAACACGGTTAATTGAGTTAATTCATTGTCATCCGCATATCCGGATGCAGACCGCTGAAGATCTTTAAATAATCCAAATGCTCAAGTATCGTGGCAGTCCGTGAATCGTCAGTCAGTAGCGTGTCCTGCAGTATTGCTTTGTTGAGTGGGACATTATTAACCTGTGCAATTTGAGTAAGATATTGATTAAACTAAATTAGATATTAGATGAGACTGATTACGTTTGTATTAAATTAGTTATTGGTAATTTCGACAACCTAAACTCGTACCTAAAAGTAGGTACTCGTGAAGTTCGTGAACCTAAGTTCGCGTACTTTTACAGCCGCTTACGCTTTGAATATTGGCTTAGCTGTTGTTGTAAAATCTGCAATGTTTGCACTATACCCCAGTATAAATCAGTTCAACTGTATTATTTACGGTTAAACAGTATGCTTCGTATGTTTGCGAATGAGATAGGTTGTATTAAGCCTGGTCATGACCGCCAGTACTGACGTTGATCGACCATATCGCTATGAAAACGATTTAGACGAGAAGCCATATTTTTTGAACAACAGAAACGACTTAGAATCGCATATTGTACTACCCAGCTTACACTAGTTTAGATTTTCAATATTCTATCCTGTTCTGACGTTCTGAGTCTTGAAGTAACTGAGTGAGAGCAGGAGCGAGCATTGAAAATTTAAGCTAGTGCAAGCGGGATAGCATAGTATGCGATTATAAGTATTTTATATCTTTTCAAAAATACTAATCGTGGTCAGTATATTATAAATGCTCGCACCGTTTTCCTAGCTATGGCCGACAGGGGCGACAGGTCAGGATAAGACTAAATACTGCCATATAATGTTACCTATTGAGACCTCTATCTGTAGTTTATTGTAGCAGAAATAAAACATTGCATAAAGCAGTCCAACTCACCTCTCAAACTGTTCCATGAACGAAAACATGATACACTAAACACTATTATAGTTATTCACCATAAATGTCACAAAACCTCGATTAAACTCCGACACACATTGATTTCCTCTAATATTTCCTTGTTATAGGATGATAATGATAAATAAATATTCATCAGGACAATGATGCCTCTGCGGCTCATTGTATGCAGATATAAATCATTGCACATATTATAGCAGTCCAGCTCACATATGTCCCATAACTAAAAACATGATACACAATACAAACACTAAACTTGATTAAATTTCAAAACACAGAGATTGCCACCACTATGTCACTGCACGGACACGATCTAGCCCCTATGAGCGGTAGCGGGGCGCGGGGCGGCGAGTGGTAATAAACCAATGTACCAAAATGTTCGAATGACGCCACGACATCTCGCTGTGAACGCTCCTAGACCTCACTGCCACTGCTGCTAAAGCCCGAACGGTTATAAGTATGCATAATTAGTAGACAAATGTTCACCTGTAGAACTGTCCGGTGCTATTGGTGGTGGTGCGGTTGTTGGGCCACAGTAACATGACTGCGACGGGCGACTCGTCGGCTCCGAGCCGCCGCTCCTTGCACTCGCCGCTGATCGTGTCTCCCACCACCTAACACAGGAAAATCACGCTTTATCCCTCTATGTACCTATACAGGAACATTGCATGGAATGTCAGTTATTATGGAATGGTCGTACTAAGCCGAAAGGAGCTCGATATACAATCAAACGTTGTTGGATTTACTGGTTGTAACTTTTTTTAGAGTAAATAAGTGGCAGACAATTTAAGAATCACCTGATGAACAGTCATCACTGTAATTTATACTTTATAAACCTGACATGTCTTAAGTCTTGACGAACGCAAAGGACTGATTTATATTGGCTACCATGTCACTTGCATTTTGCTACACGGAAGGCCAGTTAGGTTATTTACGCCATAATATTATTTAGTGGCTTTCCGCGTAACTCTACGTCGATTTATTATTTTCGTAGGTTTAGAAGTTTACCATACAAAAAATGTTCTTAGTAAAATTGTGTTTGTTGTCAAGTACCTATAGAAAATCAAATATATATGATTCGGCCTATACAGTAGACCATGCAGCATCCTGTCGTACTTCATCTTTTGTGTGGTTTGGCCATAAACATTTGACTACACTGGTTTTATAATGACTCAGTAACAATAAAAAATAATTGGTATTCCTTCCTCTAACACACAATATAACTAACTACTAATATTCAATTAAAATAAAACAAAATAAAGTGAGAGCCTCGCACACGGCTAGTCTCATGCATCATGATTATATTTAAAAATATATTCACTCGTAAGTAGTAGAAGAAAAATAAAAAGAAAAATAGATAAACATGCACACTTTTTAATAGGGTTACATTGGTTTGTTCATTTAGAACCCCAAAATATACAAAGACAGAAAAAATCAATTCAGATTTGTAAACCCCAGTACTTATCCCAGATCTAATCTCAATCATTTAAAACCCCAAAAGATACAGACACAAAAAAAAACAATTCAGATTTGTGTACCCAGAACTTACACTAGATCCAATCTCAGTTTTAGACTGAAGCTAGCAACTGTACCTAAACAATCCAATTGCACTTGCCACTCCACTTATTATTATCCATGCTGTTACTCGCTGAACCACTTTTATCATTTAATAATATTCAATAAAACTAGATTAGTTTTGCAATCATGGCCTTTGTTCAAACAAGCCTATCTATGTCTTACTGGACATGTCTCACTGATGATCAACCTAAGGAAATAACAATCATCTCAAAAATGACTCATTCAGTAGCAAAAAAATAATTGACATTACGAGACTGTCAATGAGACATACTTTATCTATAATACCAATTATTTTTAGATTATACGTTTTGTGTAGTTGTGTCGCACATTGTCTTTTCAAATGTAAGGCAGTTCATGGTCCATTAATTATAGTAGATAGTATTTCATTACACGGAAGAAAGACGATAAATTGCTGTTTAAAATTTTAAATTATACAATACAGGCATGAACACTACATACTCTTAACATCAATTTTATCATTGTGAATATTTACTACAAGACCAAATGAAAATAACAATCCGCTGTTTAATACTTTGTAGCTGCTAAATGACTAATTGGGACAAAAGTTTTTTTTTCATAATTCTATTGTCTAATCTATAGCACCATCAGATATTGCTGTCAAATCCTTGATGGTGCAATTTGTTGTTACCAAACATGATGCTATTGGTCAGGACAATCCAACCAATAGTGTTGCATCTAGCTATTGTAGAATGATGAATGGATTAAAAAAGATTGATACTTATATTTGACATGCCAAAGAAATAAAAAAGCTATACATATATTGTGCTCAGAAAAATTTATTCCATTTTAAATGCTATGCATATGCCCTATTCCTGGAAAACAAAATCAGATATTATTCATAAACACTCAATAGGCCTATTTTAGCCGCCTCGTTTTACCCATTACACTTTAAGTATCAATACTTCATGGATGTCATCTTGAGCATTTATGAATAAGGTTAGAGAGAGGTTGTTTTTAAATAATTATTGTCTTACCTCTGCCAGTTCATAAGGCCCGCCAGTGCCATCTGTGAGACTGAGTTTCTCGGTGATACAGTTGACTATTTCCTCTGAGCTGGTCTGCTTGGATGCTTCCACTGATAGGGCTTCATAGTGCGGTGACAGTGCACCCACAAACACCTGCATATCAAACAGCATACATTTAAGTACTCCCATTAGCAGAGGAACCCTTAGGGGTCCATTGTTTCGCTCTATTGGTGAAAGATAATTATTTTTTGCAAAAGTGGCACAACCCAATTAGAATACAGAATTCGAATAGTTTGCTCTAATCGATGTATTACTACACCAATAGTAATTTTCATGTTATTGTTGATTTTTCAAAAATAGCTCAGCCAATTTCAATGTATAAAAATAAGATCACCTCAGGAGTATACCTTTTAGAACAATTTTTTTTTAAATCGGTTCACAATTGACAATGATTTCAATGAACATACTCCAAAAAATATATACAGACGAACATAGCACCACCTCCTTTTTGGAAGTCGATTTTAAAGTGGGCATCATCTTAGGAATTACTCAAAAATGATGTTCTGTTGAGGGCTAGTAGCTTTATGTTTTAAGCCGGGATTCCAGATTGTCAGTGTAACAAATGCGAAAGACTCTCAAAAGTCAGATCTTTGTGTAGAAGCAACAGATTTGAGAGTAAATTGGAAATAATATTATGTAGATGTACGAATGAATGTAATTTATACCCTGGATTGTATCAAGAACCTAGATACGGGAAACCACATTTTTTCACATTTTTTTCATTGATTTTTCACATTTTTTCATTGATTTTTCACATTTTTTGGTAAAATGGAAAACTATAGTAATTGAACACCAAAAGTTACAGATTTATCATAAAAATCACAGTAATTCTGTTATTGTCCTTTGTTTCATGTTGAATTGTTGACATAAATTTGAATAACTGTTATCAATATTGGTCATTTCTAGTTAGGTCAGGTCATTTTCATGCTACATAGTACAGATAATTTGTGTTTATATAATTCATACGATAACTGACAGGGCCTCAAAGTTTCGCCCATTCTATCACAGATATTATTTGAGAACAAAAATAGTCTATATTTAATCTATTTATAGCAAGTAAGATACCCCCAATTTTTTCCCTAATCCTACAAAAATTATAAATGCAAAAGTTTGTATGTATGGATATTTGTTCCTCTTTCACGCAAAAACTACAGAACAGATTGTTGTATACGCTATCATAATAGAATAACCCATCTTTTACTTTTCAATTTTGAAGGAAAATATCCCCAAGAGAATTTTTAGAAATTCAACATTCTGTACTGAAGGTAACTTAGTGCCATATATATGTACATGCTGATAAATACACATTTACATCCTTTCCACATATATCTTAATTTATTTAAATAATAATTAAATAATTTAAAACAACAATAAACTATTGTTTGTATGTATGGATATTTGTTCCTCTTTCACACAAAAACTACAGAACAGATTGTTGTATACATTAACATAATAGAATAACCCATCTTTTTACTTTTCAATTTTGAAGGAAAATATTCCCAAGAGATTTTTTTGAAATTTAACATTCTGTACCTACTGAAGGTAACTTAGTGCCATGTATATATGTACAAGCTGATAAATACACATTTATATCCTTAATTTCCACAGATATCTTAATTTATTTAAATAATAATTAAATAATTTAAAACAACAATAAACTATTGTTTATATGTATGGATATTTGTTCCTCTTTCACACAAAAACTACAGAACAGATTGTTGTATACGTTAACATAATAACCCATCTTTTTACTTTTCAATTTTGAAGGAAAATATCCCCAAGAGAATTTTTAGAAATTCAACATTCTGTACTGAAGGTAACTTAGTGCCATGTATATATGTACAAGCTGATAAATACACATTTATATCCTTAATTTCTACAGATATCTTAATTTATCTAAAAAATAATTAATTAATTTAAAATAGCTCAAAAATGGGTTCAAATCGAAGTTCCATACCAATAAGTTATTCGGAATTTATGTACAGAATTCAACACCATTGGCTTTTCTGTGAAGGTAAACATAGTGAGGAAACCTGCATACGTTCATCGAAAAAATCTGATGGAGTATGTGTATCCACCAACCCGCACTGAGCCAGCGTGGTGCATATGGCCCAATCACCCTTCGTTAATCGGCCTTTGTCCTGCAGTGGACTATTAAAAGGCTGTTACGGTATAGTACAGTAATTTAAAACAATAATAATAAACTATTATTAAAATCCACCATCAGGATTGTTTAGATTTTTCAACATCTTATCAAGGCATCAATATTGTGAATGAATATACCTAATAATAATATTGACATTTGAAAAGCAATAATTACCAAGCAAAATTTTGGGCCATATTGAGCAATTTAATATATTTACTATTATATTTGTAACATAGACTTGTATGTCTGAAATAAAGAATAAACAAATAAAATTGCGTTACATATGACATTGAAATCAGATTTTTTCCGATTTCAATCAATAATTATACATTACATCTATATGTAAAAAATTTGCTCGGTAATTATTGACTTTCAAACATCAATATGCATTTTTTGGTTGGTTTTATTTTTAGTATTAAAAAGATCCTAAAAAATAACAACTATTCATCTATGGGGATAGTTACTATTACGGCAGGTAATACTGAGACTACAAAAAACAGTAATTTTGTGGAAATGTAATATTTTCATAGCTCTGGAAATCAGTCCAATTAGTTGTAGATTCCAAAAATTGATATTTCTCATATAAATATACTCTCAACTCTCTTCCAGACAATCAAGTAAATTGTAAAATTGCTAGAAAAGCTAGATGGCTAATGCAGACTAGGTCTAAGAATAGATAGTACTCTATACAATTTACACCTACAGCTATAATTTATTGTATACTAAATAAACCTTATCTTTCTACTATCAGATTTATCATGATTAGTGATCGCAGTTAATCAAAGTACAATAGCAAAACTCATTCGGCCCAACTATTTTTGACTACAACAAACATCATTTCAATGTATATAAATATATTTACTGACCTGTACAATATATCTGTGGTTCTCAGGAAGAGCCATCATGCACCATTCTTAATCTTTAGGCTAATTTACAGCACCGATGCTATTTTTTCCTTCCAACACAAGCCACTCTCTCCAGGCTTACCAACATTATGCTATAGATCATTGTTTACTATACTTTTGATTCTTAAATATCTTGTAAGATGTAACTAGGTGTTCTTCAGGTTTGTTGTTTCAAATGCTCGAACATGTGGAGCAACTCCCAGTGCACCTGACCCCCACTGAGATGCACAGGCAGGTAGTCAACCGTGACCACTTCAAAGTATAACAACTTCGCAACTCCTCGTCTTAATAGCAATTACACCAGCTCGGTTCCCCGTTCACAACACCACTGTGTCACCACGCAGATAAAACAATTCAAAACATAAAAACAAAGAAGAGAAATCTCTGATTTGGGTCACATGCTGATTGGAAACGTTCGCCCAGCTTGCTTCCGAGCTTTTATCTCCGGACTAGTTTCGAGGAATTAATGAAGTGAAGTAAAGCTTCTAATGTTATCACACAAATCCATACACTTCACTAGTTAAATATAGTTTAATAACAACACTTTATTCAAACTGCAGCCAAATCGGTCTGTTTCCGATTCCGAGTCTCCGACAACCTGTTATTTGTCACACGCAACTCTCTTATGTGTACCACGTAATCGCACCATTTGTTTGATAATATGAATAGAAAACTGTAAAATGTTTAACAGTTTGCATGCACTCCTAAAATATTTAATAGCTTAGTTCAACTCTTGTCAAACAAATTATCCAGAGAAAGGAGAAACTTATTCTGCTATTCAACCACCATTTTTATTTGTGTCGGGCTGATTTGCATTACAGTGTTGCCACCTGTCTTGTTCTGTCGTATCCACAAACTAAGGAGATACTACAAGAACCCACCTCCGCACGTGGGTCAAAATTAACAGTTCATGATGGCATTCTTAGCTGTTTTCGAGCTATTCGAACGGTGAATGAAAACATAAAAATGCAACTTTTGCTCACACTTTCCCAAACCGAACGCTGAATGTGGTCGTTCTTAGCGTTTTTAACTGTTATTTTTGCCACCAGTAGGCTATCCGAACGCACCTTACTTATGTCGTATCCAAAACAGATATCAAAGTGACAGCTGTCATTCTGGAATTAATACTAGAGTTGCAAGACAGGTGTTAAAGTGACAGCTGTCAAAATTTTTATATTTTGTTAAATTCTCTCACTTTTGCAGAGACAGCAAAAGTCTAAAATCGACAGTTACGGGACTATACCATTTTTAAGTTTGACAGCTGTCACTTTGCCACCTGTAATGCAATTCTATATTTAATTACAGAATGGCACCTGTCACTTTGATATCTGTCATATGTGACTTAAACTATGACATTGTAAAAACATATTTTAGTTTGACACCTGTCATGCAACTCTAGCATGACTCACACACAACTCAACACTACAACTCTAGACTTATATACCTCAACCTGTAATAGTGGCGGGCACGGGCACGTTAAACTTTGAAATATTGAATTTTTACATATTTTTTACACTTCCCGCATATTTTTCACTGCAAATATTGTTTGAATGACACTTATTGATCGAAATGAAGCGAAGATCTTCATTTTTAACACGGCGACTTTGGTTTCTTTCTCTCTCGGGGATTATCTTGCTCCTCGTTGCTGGGAGCGAGGTTGCAGCCCCGAGGATTTCCTCTTTACTGCAGCTGGATAGGGGGACGGGGCCCGGGGGGTGACTAACTGGGGATAGAGAGGAGGGTGAATTGGCTTTATGGGAGTGGCGAGCGTCTGACACGCCCACGAGGACTATAGGTACATCAAGCTCCTCTCAGTTTGTTGGCCAACACGGCTTTGTATTAGGTTCTTCTCCTCCTGTTATGCATACATAGGAGTCTTGAATCAGCTTCGAGGCGTACCTCCTTGCTGGGGCTGGACGCTACACCACACTGGGTGTAGGGCAATGTAAAGGGAAGGCGCGAGTACTCAATCCCGACCGCAAGGTCAGGCGGCTTCTCATGGCGCGCGAGGACCCACCGTGGACCACCTGGAGTCACTTCTTCTGGGTCTTATTGCTCTGTGGGTACCAAGGCGGTGCAGCGTATGTCAGACGGGTCCTGATATACATTTTATAAATCCCTATCTTGGTGCTCACTGCTCAGTGGCAGATTAGACCGCTCTAGCAGCTTTCGCTTGGTGGACAGCGTGCGTGGTCTGCGAGCACATGCACATGCGCGGGTCTATGAAGACACCCAGGTACTTCACCGTTTTTTCCCACGTGATGTCTTCTCCTTGTATGTACATCATGGTCGAGATGCACGAGCATGAAGTATAACACTGTGAACCGAGCATTTGGACTATTAAAAATATGGTACTTGATGTGCGTGAGTCATTACGCATATGTCAATGTTAATGTCTCGCGTATCAAGCTATATTTTACAAGGTATAATTTTGTTACGTTGAATGTTGACAAAACTGCTCTGTCATTGTTATTAAATCAAAATCAATATTTGCTTTATTCTTTGGACTTATGGAAATGCACTTAGAATAGTCTTTCTACAAAGGTTTTCGACAGTACAACTAAAAGTGTTTGATACCTAGTTTGGTAGACACCAATTCGGTTTTCATCAGTAGACTCGCGTCTAACAAGTAGTCGGTACCAAACAGAATGGTCGGTACCATGGCTGCTGATTAGATCTTATTGTTGGTTCACCATGACGCAACGTCGGTTCTCTTTTTGCACAAACTCTATCACATGATTTGTTTGCCTAAACACAGCTAGAGTTCTTTCGCAGAATCCTATCCTACTAATATTATAAACGTGAAAGTTTGTGAGGATGGATGGATGGATGGATGGATGGATGAATGGATGTATGGATGTTTGTTACTCTTTCACGCAAAAACTACCGAGGGATTCAGATGAAACTTTGCAATAATATAGCTTATATATCAGAATAACACACAGGCTATAAATTATAATGATATATTGCGTATGCGGGCGAAGCCGCGGTTAAAAACTAGTGTCATATATATTGGCAGCTTAGACGCCCCTGTTGTGGCCAGCGTACCAGCTGTGGCCATTTTTATGTTTGAAGCTTTGTCAATAGGAAACAGAAAAGAAAATGGTTTTGAATAAATAGGGAAAAAAAAATCGATTCAGGCTCTTTTTGACATGTGACATTTACAGCACCGCATGTGTATAGATTTTTTTAAAAACGGGAAATGGTAATTTATTTTATTTCTTATGGAAATCCTTAAGGGCTCCTTTGTAACTAATTTGTAATTATTTTGATCGTATGCAAGTATGTTGTTTCGAATTCGATTTAAATCTACTAAATTATGTTCTAGATTAATATTTATAAGATAATTTGGATAATTATTTACTTCCTAGTACTTCAATCAAAGTGGCCACAACCGGTGAAACAATTTTTTTAGCTTTTACCGGTTTTCGCCATTCCGCTAACCTGCCCCCCGACCGCCTAAGCAATAGCAATCGTTTATGACTTCATTTTAGTCATTTGGCACCGCCTATGTGACGTTAGCCATCAATTGCTTTGCGCGGATTGCGAAAGCAATCGTTGAATGAACAATTTTGAGTTTATGAGAACAGTCATAAACGATTGCTATTACGATTGTTATTGCTTAGGCGTTCGGGGTAGGGCATGCAAAAACCGGGTGGTTTTGAAAAACCGGGTTTTTCGGTTTTTGATTTAAAAAACCGGGTAAATCGGGTTTTTCGAGTTTTTCGGGTTTTTTTTTGGTAAGTATATGAAAATACTAAAAATAATGGTTTGTTTGTTTGTTTATGACCCTGTACTGTCCCATTGTTGGGCAAAGGCCTCCCCTCGAGATTTCCAGTTGCGTCGGTCTTGTTCTGATGCCTGCCAATTTGGATTAAATGTATTCGCGCTATCTAATAGAGAGTGCAGACTCTCTATTAGATAGGCCTCTACGAGGCCGCACCGAGTTGGGACCCCATTCGGAGGTGATTTTATCCCAGAGGTCTTCTGGCATGCGACTGACTTACTCAGCCCACTGCGACTTCAGTTTAGCGGCAGTGAAAGCCAAATCTTTGATTTGAGTTCTGGAACGCAGTTCGGTGTTTTGTACTCGGTCTATTAGCCGATCACCGAGAATACTGCGCTCCATCGCTCTTTGGCAAACCTTGAGTTTGGACTTTTAGACTTTAGTTAAAGACACCTGTTTGTCAAAAACAATGTTTGTACACCATAAGTCAAAATGGAAAGATTACATACATCTTGCGCTTTAGTGTGATCGGAAGGTGTCTCTTCATATGCTTTTTCATGGCCCAATAGCTCTTCCAAGCTTTTTCTTTTCTTCTAGGTCTTGTCTCGTCTGGAAGGTGACTATTTGCCCAAGATAGATGTAATCGTGAACGTATATGTCTTCGTCATCGACAGTTACCCGACGTTTGATGCCATTGGTCATCACTTTGGTCTTTAACATGTTCATCCGCAATCCAACCTAGAGGCTTGCAGTGGTTAGATTTTGTGGCATTGATTGCAGCTCTCTGGCTGAGGAAGAGAAGATAACGATATCGTCTACAAAATGAAGATAAGTGAACCTTTTTTTTACCGATATCAACACCACTTCTATCCCAGCTTGCCGCCAGCTTTCCGAAAACTTCTTCGAGGACGCCCGTGAATATTTTCGGGAACAGTGGGTCTCCCTGTTTAACATATTTCTCTATTGCAAATGCTGGGCCAGAAGATTGTAATTTTGTTGCAGCGGTACTTTGAGAATAGATGAGGCGGAGAAAATTAACGTGTGTGATGATATCAAATGCTTTTCAACCGAAGAAACAGAGGAGGTACTCAACTCGACGCGTATATGTATAAATATGTTGTGTATAACCAAACCAATAACCTATATAACCAATAGCGCGGCCAGAGATCCAAGACCCAGCTTACCTGACAGTTCACCAAAGATATCCCGGACATCAGCCTGTACGAGATTAGAATGGCCCTGAATCAGTTTAAGAATAACAAGGCGCCGGGTGATGACGGTATCACATCAGAGCTGCTGAGAGCGGGTGGAACACCGGTACTAAAAGTCTCCCTAAGCTTTTCAACACCGTCATCCTCGAGCGCATCACGCCAGAAGCATGGAGCAGAAGCGTGGTGGTGTTGTTTTTCAAGAAAGGTGACAACACCTTATTGAAGAACTATAGACCCATCTCACTTCTGAGCCATGTTTATAAGCTGTTTTCAAGGGTCATTACGAACCGTCTCGAGCGTAGGCTTTATGAGCCTTCCGAACAAGCCGCATTCATACGCTGCGGCAGGTTATACAGAAGACCGAAGAGTATAATTTGCCACTTTGCTTAGCGTTTGCGGACTATGAGAAAGCCTTTGATTTGGTCGAGGCATGGGCTGTGCTCGAGTCTCTCCAACGATGCCGTATTGACTATCGATACATCAAAGTGTTGCAGTCTTGTATAATAACGCCACTACCTATGTCGGTCTGAGTACAGGAAGAAAGCTCCAAGGCGATCCCTTTAAAAAGAGGCATAAGTCGTAATTTCTTCGAAACTGTTTACGGCTACTTTTGAGAAGCGTTCAAGCTCCTAGAATGGAAAGGATTGCATCAATGTCAATGGCGAATACCTCACTCACATTCGGTTTGCCGACGATATAGTAGTCATGGCAAAATCGATAGAAGAGCTCAGCACGATTCTGGAAGGCCTCAATCGGGTTTCTCAACAGTCTTAAGATGAACATGGTCAAGTCGAAAGTCAAATGTGATTCCCATGTTGTACCCTGAAAATTGCGTAGCCTCTTCTCATCCGACATACCTCAGTGCCTCAAGTCGAAAGTTTTAGACCAGTGTATGTTGCACGTGATGACTTATGGCACATAGACGTGGTCTCTCACTATGGGCCTTATTAGTAAGCTCCAAGCAACCCAACGAGCTATGGAGAGGGCTATGTTCGGAGTCTCTCTGCGAGATTGAATCAGAAATGAGGAGATCCGTAGAAGAACCAAAGTTACCGACATAGCCCAACGGATTGGCAAGTTGAAATGGTAATGAGCTGGGCACATAGCGCGGAGGACTGATGACCGATGGGGTCGAAAAGTTCTCGAGTGGAGACCACGTACCGGCAAGCGCAGCGTAGGACGTCCACCCATAAGGTGGATGGATGACCTTATTAAGACCGCAGGATCGCGCTGGATACAAGCCGCTTCCAACCGGTCTTATTGGAGATTCATAGGGGAGGCTTATGTCCAGCAGTGGACTTCTTATGGCTGATGGATGGATGGATGGATGATATTTCTTTTGTTTGTTAATTTCAACAATCGAGCTTTCCTTTATGTATAATTTACAAATATTAGACAAACGTGCAAAATATATCACGCTTAGTTTTACTACTTAGCGTAGCAGAGACTGTCAGACTAATGTAACAATACAAAAAGGCGGCGGTTGATAGCATTTCGGTCAAGACGAGACAAAACGCGTCCCATTACGCTTATAACGCTACAGCGCTCTGCCTATAAGACGATACTCACTAATTCACTATGTAAAGCGAGAGAAAGAGAGAATGAGGACTTTCGCACTTGAATTTCATCCTTAGCACGTAGTTATATAATAGTCATTGGTCAATGGTACATTAGGCGTAATTTTATACATAGAAAAAAGTGTTGGAGCAACTAGATGACAATAATGTAATACGAATAATGTATTACGAAGGAGTTAATATGTGAATTTTAAAAAATCGTAGAAAAACCGAAAAACCCGAAAAAACCGGGTTTATAACTAGAAAAAACCGAGTTTCAAATGCGGTCGGTTACCCGGTTTTTTCGGTTTTCGGTTAACCGGGTTGCATGCCCTAGTTCGGGGGGCTGAACTGATCGTTGAAATTGAAACCGAGAATTTGTTCGTAACATCACTTTTGGCCACTTATTTTAGTTCACAACGTCACATGCAGCTATTCTACACATCATTAGTAAGTATATTTTATATTTTTAGTAAAAGCTATAAAATCATTATCATAACATATCAGCCACGCACGTCCATTGTTGGGCACAAGCTTTTTCTTTGTATTTCCTACAAGTTCAGTAGAAAACGGCTTGCATCCAGTGTGATTCTCAGGTCATAAATTAATGATCGCATTTTTACCTTTTAGTCATTTTAGGCATCCTACGCTACGCTTGCCCATACGTGGTCTCCACTCGAGAACTTTTTGCTACATGGGTCATCAGTGCTATCTGTACTATGTGCTCTGCTTACTGCCACTAACATCCACCCATCAGCCATAAGACGTACACTGCTAGACATAGCCCCCCCCCCCATGGGTCTCCAATAAAATCGGTTGGAAGCGGCTTGCATCTAGCGCAATCCTGCGGCCTTAATTTGGTCCTCCGTCCAACTTTTGGGTAGATGACCTATGCTGCGATTGCCAGTACATGGTCTTTTCTCGCGAAATGTTCGACCCCATCGGTCATCTCCATTTCTGATTAGATCTCGCAGAAAGACTCCGAGCATAGCACTCTCCTTAGCTCGTTAGGCTACTTGGAGAATATTAATAAGGCTCATAGTAAAAGACCTCGTTTAAGTGCCGTAAGGCATGATTTATATTAGACCGGGCTGGGCCCGGACGGGGAACGTCTACGCCACGTTATAATATAAACAGTTTCATACAAAATGTATGCAATGTCTCACATAAGTTACCCAACCACGGCTCGGACGGGGCACGTCTAGGCCCGGATGGGCCACGTCTACCCCACGTTGTATCGTCGTATAAATAGTTTAATACGAAATGTATGTAACGTCTAACATTAGTAACCCGGCTACGGCCCGGACGGGGCCCGGACGGGGCCCGGACGGGCCCCGGACGGGGCACCGCTCGTGCCCGGCCCAGTCTAATATCAATCATCCCTAAGTCATCACTTACCGCAACAACTTATGCTAAAATCTTGCAAAAGTGCCAACTCTATCAATCTTGCAATAAAAATTGGCGCTAAAAATCTTTACAAAAAAAATTCACGACAATGGCAACAAAATACTTGCAACAACCATTTGGCACATAAACTTGAGACAACAACTTCTAAGTGAGGAAGTTTTTGTACTAATTTGTTTAAAATGTAAAGTGGCCACAACCGGAACACCGGCGCGGCCACAGCCGGTGCAAAGTGGCCACAACCGGTGTTTTTGCCCACTTTTCATTAAAATACTTGTAGAAAATTAGATATTTTTTTCTCGCAGTGTTTATATGTAAAAATTCATAGATAAATGTCCACTCTATCACAAGAAACTTTAAAATCCCACGTCACTATTTTTGTGTATTTTCGACGAATTTTTGAAAACTGAAATTTCTTAAAGTGGCCACAACCGGGGCGTCTGCCCTTCATACCTCTATGCTTACATTTGTTACGCGTTGTCTTGGCACGGTTGCCGCGATTAGAATTGCCAAATTTTATATGAGGCGACCAAGGATGTCGTAGTTTTTTAGAATGCAATCAATTATTTTTAGACGAAGAATAAAAATAAGCATTTATTTAAAAAAAAAATAGTTATACTCATAAATTGTACATGTTTAAAATAGCTACATTTAGCGATTAAATTGCCAAAGTTGCAACACTATTGTTCTGTACGAATCGTTCATGAATCGTGTATTAGGGTGCGTTCCAAAACATTTAGCTGTTTGTCGGGCGAATTTTACCGGATGAATTTTGGTTTCGGAACTAGGCTGCAGAGGGTGAAAATCACTCGGAGCGAATTATGTTTTGGAACGATCTTGGAAAAATGAATTACCTAAGTGTTACCATTTATGCAATAAATGTTCCTTTTGTTTCTTTACCGATACTTTTTCTACATGGTTGATTTTTGGTTTTTATTTATGTAGGTCATCATTTCCTAAATTGGTATATAAATTCTCAGTAAAAATTCTTCTGTAAATAGGTACTTATCATGAAAATCATCCTTTTTCCAAGAAAATGTTACTCTTCGATCTGTCGTACGTTCAAATCGCACATAAGCTCTGGTAGCACCAGCAATAGCATCGATCGGCGCGCGAAATTCAATTTTTCTTAGGTTTTATGTCAAGATGTGTATGTGGAGATACATTACAGTCTGTACACGGTTGTTTTGCCTCTGATATTTGTCACTGTCTCTGCCTAGTCATTACACACAATCACAGGTTAGAGAGAGACACAGTCATGGGTATCAGAGAAAGCTACTTCACGTAACTGTGAACGGACTGTACTCATGTATAGTCATTTTGCGAAAATAAGTAGTTTTGACTTAGTACATACATAAAATCCGAAATAGTGAACAGTCTATACAAAACTGTATCAACCTGATAATTTCTAGATGAAGAGAATTTGAATTTCGCGCGCCGATCGAGGATATATGCCCAAAAAAGATCTTTAATTAACAACAGCATTAACTTTTATACAATAACTAATTCCATCTTTATCTAAAATGCTTATAATATTTTGCCGTCGCAGAACATCTAGTTTAGTGTGAATTGGAATGATAAAATATTCAATATATTTTTCCTCAACCGCTTGTTTTCATTATAACTTCTCTCGTTATGTCAATTTTGACAGCCGAGTGAAATTCAACTCTGATTTTACCAGGGTGAATTATTTCAACTGACAGGTGGAATTTCACTCTGTCGGAGGCGTTCCAAAACACTAGAGTAAAATTCACCGTTGCGTT
The DNA here is from genome assembly GCA_949316475.1 of Hypomecis punctinalis. Taxonomy (NCBI): domain Eukaryota; kingdom Metazoa; phylum Arthropoda; class Insecta; order Lepidoptera; family Geometridae; genus Hypomecis; species Hypomecis punctinalis. Next base: position 13,678,866 of record OX438812.1, read on the forward strand.
TCGGAACCAGCATCGAGCGAATTTCACCCTTCACCGAGTGAATATTGCCCGTTTTGGAACGCACCCTAAATTGGTAGACTATCTAATTTTAGAAGTCTGCAATTTCAGTATACCACATAAAATAATGAGAAAATTGCCTACTTTTATATTTTGTCGTACTATTGCAAAATTTTTGACTTTTCTGTGATTTGACAAGGATTTGACTGTTCCAGTCCCTATATTGTACGGCACGTATTTGATGACACCAAATTGTACGGGCAGGAAAGCACGGCCCGTATTTCATGTCCCATGCCACCAATTATCAGGCTGTACAATACGTGTCGTACAATACTGGCCGTACATTATCACCTCGTGCCAATAATGTACAGCCCGTAATTTGCGACCCAATAATGTACAGCATGATAAAACGTGTCCCAAAGAAAAGGACACAAAATAACATGCTGTACATTATTGTGTCGCAAAATACGGGCTGTACACTATTGGCACGAAGAATATTTGCTCCTATGGGTTGGTTTGTCTGTAATTTCTGACAGATCCAAATAGATATAATATGCGCCACGCAAGTTGGCGGATGAGAAATTGGCCACAGATGACGCTTTGCCGTGATTCGCTAATTGTTGCGCATTGGTGCACAATGCCGATGCCGCGTGGCGTAGTGGTGAGCACGGGTGAAGGGAGCACGCGGGGGGCACCAGGTTGGCGGGCGGGTGTGCTAACGTTTTGTTTCTCTGGCTCCCGCGCATACTTTTAAAGTATCCTTAACTCGTAAAAAGGACAGGTTGTTTCATTATTGTCACTGTTCACCTAACATAACCTAACCAACAGAATCAAATTACCTAAGACAACTCATACCTTGCTATAAAATAACCAAGGTCCAGGGACACAAAATAACAGGTCGTACAATATCGGGCCGTGCAACACTGTGCCGGACATTATCGACACAGGCTGATAATGTACGGCCTGTATTTCATAGCCCAATATTGCACAGCCTGATATTCCATGGCCAGTGACACAAATTATCATGCCGTACAATATCAGGCTGTACAATATCATGTCGTGAATTACTGGGTCGTACATTATTGGCTCCCGACTGTTCACAGCTAAGGTTCACAGCCGTCATTGGCCGTCATAGAGAATTTAAAAATACCACAGAGCAAGTTGCATAGCGATGATCGACTATCTGTGTCGACTACAGACCTGGTACAACGCAAGGAAGTTTCATACGCGTCACTTTGATACGCGTATGAAACTTTCTTAGTACAACGTGATGTCGACTATCGATCAAAAAATTATTTAATCCTTAATTTTTGCTATGGATATGGGTGGAGGGAGGGTGGCTGGAGAAGTTACTAGCTTATAGGGTGTGAGAAAAAATATTAATAATGGCAACACGAAGATGCATGAAATTTTCGCAGAATATTAAGTTTTATATTCAAAAATTAATAGTTAAATTAAAGTAAATAAAATATATTCAAGGGGGCTTTCACACAGTACGGAACCCTTCGTGCGCGAGTCGGACTTGCACTTGGCAGATTATAGGTATCGATTTTGCCGCTGGATACCTACTTACGGCCGGATTCGGGTGCTTGATGCTTCATTTCACTATCCGTGAAGGAATTTCGCGAAATGGTCACGTAGTTAAGAAACCAAAAAAAAAAAATAAATTTACGTAGCGCCTGATAAAATAATAGTAAAGGTGTAGGTATGCTCTAGCTATTACAATTTTGCTCTCTGATTACTAGGACTTACTTACTCCTCGTGCGCAACGACCCAAAATGAGTCTTGGCCTACGACACCAGAGAACGCCATTGGTCACGAGCTAGCGCTGTCTGCTCCCACTCATCCACCTTGAGCTCGCGCAGGTCGAACCGCACGTCGCGCGGTGTCAGTCCAGCGGTATCTGGGCCGGCCGGCTACTCCAAGATACGCCTTATTGACACTGCGATCCTCCCGCATCCTCAGCAGATAGCCCACCCAGCGAAGTCTTTGGGCCTTTTTGGATTACTAAGAATGACCGAATATATTTATTATGAGCGCAACACCATAACCACAAAACTCCACCACCTGCACCGTTTGAAACCCTTTTGGCTAGTTTGTGCAAAATGAGAACCGTCGTGGCGTTACGGTGAAGAGGCTGATATCCAGTAGATATGTTTCCACACACGAGGTCTCTATTTAAAAACTTTACGAACCTTTTGGCTAGAGTTTGTATTTTGTTTGTTTTTTATTTTAATCAGCAGCCAAGGTACCGACTTCTTGGTAGACGCGAGTCTACTGATGAAAACCGAATTGGTGTCTACCAAGTATCAAACACTTTAGTTGTACTAGCAATGAGAGAGCAGTGTTGTCAACGTAACAAAATTAGTAAAATAGCACACGGGCGACCTCACCTATGACGCTTCTCTTTTTGCACAAACCTGAGCTCCAAGGGTGAGCTGTGTCGGTAACTTTGGCTCGTAATACGTACCTACCTATCTATCATTCGTGATGCGCAGAGACTTTTATATGTTATTTATTTGTCATTGCATATTATAATGTACTCACCAACTTTCTATCAACCAACCACGAAATCGGAAAAATATCAACTTTTCCATTCAAAATGTTTATCGATTCTCGACAAAATGTGTGGAAACAGCTGATTTTCTTTTTGCGATTTCGAAATTGGTCCCATTAAGTCCCATAGTTAAAGTTAATCGCAATGATGAGTACAATACAATGAATATTTATCCGTCGTTTAGAGAAACATCCTCTAGATATAGGTAGGTACTAATAGGACCTACATATTTAAATATGTTACGTTGAGTAGGTAGGTAATCAACAGGCTCAATTTTAAAGGCGCCATAGCCACTTAAAATTGTGTTCTCTCTATCAAATGCATAATTATAGTGAAAAAGAAACAGGGTTACTCTGAATAGCTACTATAGTTACGATGGCGCCTCTAAAATTGGGCTTATTATGATTGCTATTGTAATTAAGTTCGTGTAAATAAAAGCCATAATTATATTCTTATTATTATTTAAATAATCTTTATTAGGTATCTACTTATTTATTATTTATTTTTATCATTCTAAAATACCTAGGATACATTACGTACCTACTATGTAGACAAAATATTTCTTTCCGCCTTGGTAGAGTAGGTAATATTTTTAATTCATGGCACAGCTTTTATTTATTTTACACATGAACGGGAACAAAAAATAATCGACCAAGTGCGAGTCCCCGCACTAAGGGTTCCGTACTGTAAGCTCTCCTATTTTCATTATTTTTTAAAAAGAATACCTATACAACTTAGTATTCTATGAATATTTCAACTATCTATCAACCGTTATTATTATCTAGCGAAAAACGGCAAAAAAACCGGACAAGTGCGAGTCAGGCTCGCACATCGAGGGTACCGTACAAATCTGGAAAAAATTTCACAAAATTGGGAAGTAAGTTGTTAAAATCTCTAAGTATACTATACTATAAATATCCATCGACAAACAAGTTTTATTTCACTTTTCTCGTCATACATCGAAAACTACACATTGTTAAAATAATTAATAACCTGTTTTAGCGTGTGCTAATGAAGTTCTTTTATATGATACCTTACATGATACGATTTACTCACTTTGAATTTTGAACCCATATTTTGTGAATTTCGAGGCCCTATTTTTTGTGATTTAAATAAAAATGTACAGTTTACAGATTTATTTCTATATGTGTACTCTGAGACAATGCTCCTCGCCAAATTTCATAGTTCTATGTCAACGAGAAGTACCCTGTAGGTTTTGATTTTTGTGACTGTCGAAATATGCGGTTTTTTACGACATAAACTTTTTTAAACGATAACTGAGATTTTTTTCTTTTCTTTCCTTTTACACAACTGCAAGAGACTATAGATATACGTATACAGTTTAATTTTCAAATCGATATTTCAACGCGTTCCCGAGAAAAAGAGTCTTGACATACACGAAGACGAACAGACGGACAACAAAGTGATTCTATAAGGGTTTCGTTTTTTCCGTTTGAGGTACGGAACCTTAAAAATATATATATACACGCGTCGTGATATCTGTTTACGGAGTAGGGTAGATGCACTGGTTGTGGCTATCTTAGTATAATTTTTGGCCACCTTGAATAATAACGATGAAATGTTTTTAAAGAAATTTGGCAAACTTTGTCATTCTTATAAACAACATTTATGGTGTTACATTGTTTACAATATAATATTTATGCAATAATTATGACATCAAATGGCCAAAACCCGGGCAGTGACCATAACCGGTGCATCTATTATACGTAATCTACTAGGTAAGTGTGCTGTGGTAACTTAGTAAGACAGTTTGTTTAGATATAGGAATTAGGTAGGTAGGTACCTACATTAAGTATACAAAATGTACAATATCTAACCTAAGTACCTAGCTTTCCTCAAATTTTGACTTGCTCATAATATGTGAGTTCCCAAAAAACACAAATTACAAACCTAAAACACAAATAAATGATTTCCAAACTAATAATATGTTATCTCTTGATTTGCCGGAGGAGATAGAAAAAAAAACACAAATAAAAGTTTCATTCTGTCTCTTCCTATTCTAATTGACTATCTCAATAAAAAAATATTATAATACATTAAAATATCATATTGCCTCTGTAATTTTTCCAGAAATTCTCATAAAAACTGAATCAGTCTATGAAGGAGATTGCACAATGGACTGACATGACACATGATGGCAAGGTCGCGGCAACAAATCTTCACAAATATAAAATCTAAGTATAAAAAATCTAGGGTTCGAGCGATAGTCTGACTGAAACTGAATTTGGTTTCCTAGTTCTAATATGCGATCAGCTGAGATTTTACCAGCCTACTTACGTCCCTAATTTACTTGTAATACACGATACAGCTAACACTTCTTCCATGAAGAACAACCTCTACAATCGTAGTGGTAATTAAGTATAGCTGTAGCACGCACGAACTTTAAATCACATGGTTCAGTGTCTCAAGTCCAATAATTTCTAAAGTAAATTCATCACACTCACTATCGTCACACAAATACAATCCACAGTGTTCCAGTAACGATCACAGTAGCAGGATGCCTCTAGCGGAGCGCCGCGGATGCATGTGCGTGGTGTTGGCGCGGCGAGCGGCGGCGGCCGCGGCGGCCGCTCGGCGCGCGTGCACACGCCCGTGCTTGGCGAGGTGGTCGGAGCGGGCGAAACGCTTGGTGCACTCCGTGCAGCGGTAGGGCTTGTCCCCCGAGTGGCTGCGGCGGTGGCGCGCCAGCTCGTCCGAGCGCGCGAACCGCCACGCGCACCCGACCCACGTACACCGGTAAGGTTTCTCGCCGCTGTGCCGTCGCAGGTGCGCCCGTACGTGCGACGCCTTCGCGTACAGCTTCCCGCACGACGCCACCGGACACCGGAACGCACCCAGTTCCGGACAAAACTTCGGCTCTCCCCACGACACTTTCACTTCGCTCTTCGCCGCTTGCGAATCCCAGTCTTTTTGCACGGACGCGTAATCGTGCGTCTCCAACGCATACACTGAATCCCCACTGCTCCCCGAGTTCGGAGTATCGTTCGAAGTATCACTATTCCACGCTTCCAATAGACACTCGTCTATTAAACTCCTGTCCAAATCTCCGAAATCGAAATCTAACAACGACACGTCGAGATTGGTTTCTTCCTTGTTTAGATCACTGACACCGCTTACGAAACTGTCACAATTGAGATCGAAATCGTTGAGCTGCCAGTCGGCGGCGTCGGCGGCGAGCGGCGGCAGCTCGAAGTTGATGAGACTCTCGGCCGGCGAGTACTCGAACAGCAGCTGGTCGTTGAGGAGCGCGTCCTCGAGCAGCCCGGTGCCGTCGCAGAACATTTTTAGTCTGAAAGAAATTTTTACCACGAAACCGTAAACACCAAACATCAACGGTAAATTCAAAATTAGGTTGGTTGAGAAGTAAAGCGATTCACTCACGAGTTTCGTTTTCGCTGCCAGGATTGTTTACGAGTAGTTCCCGTGAAACGAGCGGTCGGCACGTAATGGATAATAGATTTCGGGATGAGCAGACAACACAGCCGCTATTGTCGCGACCGAGGGCTGGAGTGAGTGCGGTCAGCGCTGCGCCGGACACCGGCGCGGGCGCATGATAACAGCGGGCGCTCGCGCCGCGTCGCTCGTACCCGCGCCGATTATCGCCGGATCTGCACATGTGTCGCTCTCGCAATCTCCAAACAACGATTGACAATAACCATAACTTATTATATGCCTATCATATAACGACCCTTGTACTCGGATAAATGGGCGCGCTTCGGTGTTTTAGCGCTCATCACATTCAGTTCACTTACTTATAATGTTCCTCCGATAAAAATATCAATTAAAACATCCATTTAAAACTTAACAGTCTATTAAATCGTCCATTTTCTGACCCTTATCGGCTGTTTGGCTAACAGGTCTTTTACCTAAGACTTACTTTGTAAACTAATGAGTTAGTATCTGAATAGATAGGTAGGTATACCTACCTATGTGTCGAGTGTTTCTTTGCATTTTTTTTTCTATAGATACCTACTTACACCTCATGTCCGAAGTCTTTGCGCACAGCCGCACAGAAGAAAGGTCTTGTCGCAGTTGTGGCTTACTTCACTATCAGCCAGGTTCTAATCACCAGGTTCTTTCTTTTCTCGGTATATTCGTAGATACTTATTTAAAGTTATTTTTAATAATTACGTAGTGTATGAGTATGAGTTATAGAGCCCTTGTAACTTTTACAGGACGTGATGTGAAATAACTTAAATGACTCTACGTTTATGCAATAGACGATAAATAGCTCAGTAGTCGGTATACCTATATTACCTACCTACAGAGCAGTCTTCAACTCTTAAACTAAAACAAATTAGTACCTACCCCATTAGTCAGTTTTTCCTTACCGAACGTAAAATCCAGTATCATCGAGCGGAAATTACTATTTTTGCAAAGCTACATCCCACCGATAAAAGTTGAGATAACATTCCTTGAAAGTGATGGTAAACAACGAAATATGCGTCAATAATGCGCAGGCGCATCAAGCGCTTTGACCCTCGTACTACGGTCAGCGTGATTCATTCATAAAGCGGGCCAATACGGATGTTCATGGCACGTAAATTATATGCATTCATTCATTCATAACTTCGTCATAAAAAAACGTTGTAACATCGTGTGGGTGTGAAATTCAAGGGCGCTCAAGGATGGATCGAAATTATCTACTGCTTGGCAAACTATTATTTATTCTGTGGTTAAATTAGACAAATCTTATTTGCACAGTCGCGAGATGTGAACAGTTGGTACATACTACCTAAGTACCTACCATGTTATCTAATGAAGCATGGAGTCAGAATTGGGCTCCATATCAGATCAGTGCACAGTATTGTGGCTATACAAAATCTGTAGATATTATTTACTTAGTTGTATTGAAGACAGACTAATAAGTATATAACTAGGTAACTAATAGATAACCATAGTACTTATTGTACCTACGTAGTAAGATCTGCGTAAATAATATAGGTAGGTAGACATTATAAATTCACGAGTATCTAAATACAAAAATCGATGTTATGTAGGTAATACGGTAGGTATACACACATACAACATCATCAATATCGAATGTCTCTATCTATCTCATGTAAAAATAGAATGTCGACCATATTACGTATATGGGGTGTAAATACCTATAAATTAAATGTTTGAAATGTTTATCGCAAAAGTAACCCTTTTAGATAATTAAAATAGTCTGGTCCATTACCAACTTCTTTCAGTCTTTGGAACTTACCTATGTGCGGATTTCCAACCAAAGATTTTCGGTGAAGGAAAATCGTGAGGCAACCTGTATACGTCCGTAGCAAAAAAATCGATAGCGTATATGAATCCACCAACCCGCACCGGGCTAATATAGGTAGGCCTATGTTCAGCAGTATTTAAAAAAATCCGGTACAGTGCAATATAGTATTCCTCCACTTTTCAAAGCAACACTTTAGTTTTGCAATGGTAAGTTGTTTACAATAAACAAAGCACCTAACAGCTATAAGGCTATTAGTATTAGGTCCATATGAGTTGCGTCACGAGCGTCTAGCCAGCGCTATCGGTCTCGTCGGGGCGCGCCGTGCCAGCCACTGCCGACATCTGGTACCGTACTCACTTTACATCGCTAGTTACAATTTTTAACTGCGTATTTGAATTGTTGGGTAAATCAAATGAGTTAGCGGAATCCTGCCGATAGGAGCAAATTCCCGGGCGTGTTGGAAAATATTTATGGAATGATTTGTTGGCAGATGTAAGTATTGACGCAATTCCAAAGTCCGTTGGAAATCAGCTGCTCGAGTGATGTTTTGGCTTATAGTAGGAGAGCCCAAGAAGGGATTTATGCATTTACTCCTGTAGATTAACAATGGGGCAGGGGGGATGGCCGTGGGGTGCCGGCAGAGTAGAATAGCACCCCCCTCTTGTACCAGGTGTCGTAAGAGCCGACTGAGGTACTACGGAACCGACAGTTGGCGGTATAACCATCCAGAACAGCGTAGCTAAAATGCAACAGGGCGGGGATGGGCAGCAGCATCCCCGTCGCGAGAGCTACGCCCTGCGATTGCCAACACGCTTGCCCAGCGCGGCAATTATGGGCAAAATCCCCCTAATATGATAGCACAAAATAAAACCAGGCCCCCAGTCCCCGGCAGCTCCGCTAGTCCTGGTTCCGGCAGCGACCACGGTAACGGCGGAGCAAGGGGTGCTAAGAATCCCCGGCAGAGATCCGGCTGCCTAACCGACGACGACTGGCCCTGGCAACATATAACGTGCGCACTATGAGGACTGATGAGAAGATTGCGGAACTGGAAGAAGAGTTGGGTAGGTTGCGATGGGATATTATGGGGTTATCTGAAGTCCGTAGAGAGGGCGAGGACACGATAACCCTGAAATCCGGCAACCTACTGTACTACCGGGAAGGTGATTAACGGTCCCAAGGTGGTGTCGGCTTTCTCGTTCACAAGTCTCTCGTTAACAACATCATTACCATCGAAAGTGTGTCGAGCAGGGTTGTATACCTGATACTCAGAATATCCAAACGATATTTGTTGAAGGTCATCCAGGTATACGCACCGACCTCGTCACACCCAGATGATGAAGTGGAGGCTATGTATGAGGACGTAAGTCGGGCCATACATACGTCTAAGACCCGCTTCACGGTTGTTATGGGAGATTTCAACGCAAAGTTGGGCAAGAAAAGCGATGATGAGTTGAGAGTGGGGCAATTTGGATTTGGGCAACGGAACCCCAGGGGCCACATGCTGGCAGACTTTCTGGAGAAAGAGCAACTCTTCATGATGAACTCTTTCTTCCAGAAGCCACCTCGCAGGAAATGGACCTGGATGAGTCCCGACGGTACCACGAGAAATGAGATAGACTTCATCATGACTAGTGAAAAACGGATATTCAACGACGTCTCCGTGATCCACAGGGTAAAAACCGGCAGTGATCACAGAATCGTCCGAGGCAAACTGAATATCAACGTTAAACTCGAAAGGTCCCGTCTGATACAGTCTACGCTCCGACCTTCTCGTGCCCACATACAAAACCCCGAGAACTTTCAGCTCGAGCTCTCAAATCGCTTTGCTTGCCTGGAGAACTTTGCGTCAGTGGACGAGATCAATAACGGGCTCGTAGAAACTGTCCAAACGGTGGGTTCTAAATTCTTTAGACCCCGCCGTTCAGATAGACCTCAGAAATTCTCCGATCATACTCTAAATCTCATGGCCGAACGACGCTCGCTAAGACTGCAGTCTTCCGATGATGCAAAGTCATACAGGCGGCTCAATAGACAGATTTCAAAGTCGGTGCGGTGCGACATTCGTCTCTTTAATACTAAACATGTTAAAGAGACAATAGAGCGGAACAAAGGTTCCAAAGTGTTCGCGAGGCATTTTTCTATTGGGCAAAGCCAGTTGACAAAGCTGAAGAGAGAAGATGGCAGTATAGCGTCAACCAAGGCAGAGGTATTGCAGGAGATCGAAAGGTTTTACGGACAGTTATACGCCTCGGTAGCAAAGCCTGTAAACAGCGCGGCCAAAGACCCAAGAGCCAAGCTGACCCGACACTTCACCGAAGACATCCCGGACATTAGCCTGTACGAGATTAGGATGGCCCTGAACCAACTTAAGAACAATAAGGCGCCGGGTGACGACGGAATCACTTCAGAGCTTCTGAAAGCGGGTGGAACGCCGGTACTAAAAGTCCTTCAGAAGCTATTTAACACCGTCGTCCTCGAGGGCATAACGCCAGAAGCGTGGAACAGAGGCGTGGTGGTGTTGTCTTTCAAAAAAGGTGACAACACCTTATTGAAGAACTACAGACCCATCTCACTTCTGAGCCATGTTTATAAGTTGTTTTCAAGGGTCATTACGAATCGTCTCGAACGCAGGCTTGATGACTTCCAGCCTCCCGAACAAGCCGGTTTCCGGAAGGGCTTTGGCACCATGGACCACATACATACGCTGCGGCAGGTTATACAGAAGACCGAGGAGTATAACCTGCCACTTTGCTTGGCGTTTGTGGACTATGAGAAAGCCTTTGATTCGGTTGAGACATGGGCTGTGCTTGAGTCTCTTCAACGATGCCGTATTGACCATCGGTACATTGAAGTGCTGAAGTGTTTGTATAATAACGCCACTATGTCGGTTCGAGTACAGGAAGAGAGCTCCAAGGCGATCCCTTTGAAGAGAGGCGTAAGACAGGGAGACGTAATATCTCCGAAACTGTTTACTACTACTCTGGAGAACGCCTTTAAGCTCTAGGAATGGAAAGGACTCGGCATCAACATCAATGGCGAATACATCACTCACCTTCGATTTGCCGACGATATCGTGGTCATGGCAAAGTCGATGGAAGAACTAAGCACGATGCTCGAAGGCCTTAATCGAGTCTCTCAACAGGTGGGTCTTAAAATGAACATGGACAAGACAAAGGTCATGTGTAATTCTCATGTTGTACCCACCCCTATTTCAGTTGGGAACTCGGTTCTTGAAGTCGTTGACTCGTACGTCTACCTAGGACAAGTAGTCCAGTTAGGTAGGTCCGACTTCAAGAAAGAGGCCAATCGCCGAATCCAACTCGGTTGGGCAGCGTTTGGGAAATTGCGTAACGTCTTCTCGTCCGACATACCTCAGTGCCTCAAGTCGAAAGTTCTCGACCAGTGTGTGTTGCCAGTGATGACTTATGGCACAGAAACGTGGTCTCTCACTATGGGTCTTATTAGTAAGCTCCAAGTAGCCCAACGAGCCATGGAGAGGGCTATGCTCGGAGTTTCTCTGCGAGATCGAATCAGGAATGAGGAGATCCGTAGAAGAACCAAGGTTACCGACATAGCCCAGCGGATTGGCAAGTTGAAGTGGCAATGGGCAGGGCACATAGCGCGGAGAACTGATGACCGATGGGGTCGAAAAGTTCTCGAGTGGAGACCACGTACCGGCAAGCGCAGTGTAGGTCGTCCACCCACGAGGTGGATGGATGACCTTATTAGGACCGCAGGATCGCGCTGGATGCAAGCCGCTATCAACCGGTCTTATTGGAAATCATTAGGGGAGGCCTATGTCCAGCAGTGGACGTCCTATGGCTGAAATGATGATGATGATGATGAGGGGGGATTCCTTGGTTCCTTGGATCACGTAGAGTAACTCTACCGCATATGAGACCTCCGTGTGCCTAATCCATTACATTGAATATACCTCCATTGCACATCACAAACATCAGAACGGCACGTCAGAAACATCAATTTAAGCCTTCCTGTATGAATTCAATGCTCAAGTATTAGTACAAAATTAAAAAAAGTCTTGAGTAAGGTTTATACTTAGCTCCTACAAAGTGTGACTCATGTAATCTATGTTATATATGTGTGAGGCCTATGTTCAACAGAGGACTATTAAAGTGGCCGATTCAGTACTGATGCTGACTATACATTTTTTATCGTTAAGTAGTCCATTCGTTCGTTTCATACTTGTACTGTACCTTGTACCTACTTGCTTTTTCTTTCTAATATTACAATTGTATATAGTACAGTATCGTTCAAAACCAATAAGTCTTTACGATGATGGAGTAAATCCAATCCATCATGGGCTTCTAAAATATTAGTATTATTCAAATATATTAACTAGCATAATCAACGTCAAAATACAATAAATCTATAACCTAGGACACACAAAAAGCAATCAGGTAGATTGTCCACAGACCACAAGAGATCTAGGTAGATATAATCCAAATGCTCAACCCCAAAAATATTTCTTTTGAGTTTTGTAGCTCAATTACTTTATATATCATATGTGAGATCGGTCGTTATGTAAGAATAAACCCTCTACACATAACTGAATGCTTCTCAGCGAGTAGGCACTGTTTCAAAATATATCTATTTATTTCACGATCCCATTGTATGAATATTTCATTCTTTAAAATTAAAATCAGCCGCTGGACCACCAGTCAGATGAAACCACGATTGGTGCAGAATGGCTGATAAAATTGATTCTGATACATGGGTAAGACCGTGGGTACCTAATCGAGGTTTTGGGCTCTACCTAGCTATTATCGCGCGTAGGTTGACCTCTTGATAATTGTATGCAATAACATAACGAAGTAATTAACAATTTAAAGAATTATCCATGTTTGAACCCAATTCTTTACTTAGGCTTTCCGTTTGTTACTTTTGGGTGTCATAGGAATAGAGAATAGGTACCCGGCACTGGATGCGATCTCTGTGGGAAGGATGTACGAGTAACTAGACAAGCATATTTGTTTGTAAAATGTAAGCTAAGGGAAGTCTATGCCTAAAAGGGCTTACCACGGACTGATGAAGATGATGAAAATGTGTTAAGACTGGAAATACTCGGGCCTTTTTATGCTAGACAGGTTTGCCGTACACCATCATAATCCACCGTAGGTACACGAGACCATTGACCATCTTAAGCAATTATGTATACAAAAAATACATACAGACGAACATAGTACCCCCTCCTTTTTATTTTGAGAGTCTGTAAAAAGAAGACAAATGACTCAGGGCTGACTAGGACGAATGCGAACTCTATGTGATGGTATATCTCCATTATCACATTATCATTTCCATCATCAGAAGCATCACGAATTTTATTTTATGCTAGATATGTTCGCATTTGACTACATGAAAGTAGCTTATAAGTAGGTTTATTTACTCTAAATTTGAAGACTCCCAGTTGTAACTTGTATAATAGGTATGTATTATACTTGTATTGGTAACTGATAAATAAATCGGTGGCTGGCAGTGCCAGCGTCTGTTCGTTGCGATCAGGTTACCGATGATTGCTGATGATCAAGTACATAATGTATGTATATTAATATTCTCTATCTGTCTATTTATCTCGGTGCTAATTGTATATACGAGTATCTACCATAGATCGTACAAAGTACTCAAAGTACTTTTTGTTTTCTTTTTGCATGACGATTCTCTATGAGAAGTCGCGCGTTACATGCCCTAGCTAGGTAAGGTTTTTTTTTCAAGAATATCCGTGAAATTGTTTCCATTATTATAACATAAACTAGGGGTTTTTATTTAATTTTAACGCCATTATTGACATAAAACAGTATATTCCAAACGAAATTCGCAAATGTAAAATAAATACTTGGCGTAACTTAGGTAGGTAAGTACCTACGTTACATTTCACCGCGAAAGAGTTCGGAAGCACGGTAATGATATCTCATTACCGTGGCGGAAGCGTGCCCGCAGCACCGACACAGCGCTGTGGCGGAAACACCCCAGGTTTTAGTGGGTATACTACCGACTAGCGGTGGGCACTCCCACATTACCACCAGCCTCCCCAGACCTGGTGGTAAGTATCCATAAAGGATCTTCTTCAGACAAAAAAGGTACCTACGAGTACGTTACATTTTGTGCCCAGGAAATCAGGACCCTGCTGCCCAATGATCTGGTTACATTCGCTGGACTTCTAGACTTTGACTATTTATTTGTCTTGGATACTACTAGAATAGGTTTTCCTGGTAAAGTATTTTTGCTTAACTTGGCAATATACAAGGTTATCTAGAACCGATATTCTAACTCGTAAAGAGGTTATTCAGACTATCATTATGAACATCATTTCATCATCATCATCATCATTTCAGCCGTAGGACGTCCACGGCTGGACATAGGCCTCCTAAATGAATTCCAATAAGACCGGTTGGTAGCGGCATCTTTTACTTTTTTCAAAATTAGAGAAAATAAGTTGTGAAGTGCGTGTCGAGACACGCGTATGAATAGGCTTCTGTAGATGGTGACTATGATTATAATGATGATAAAAACCAATTTTTAGGATGTCATTAGCCGGTTGACAACTAGAAAAACGTAATTAAGTAGTTTGTGAAGTCAATTACCTTTGAGCTATGTGCCTGTTAAATAATTTTAATTTTCCTGTATAACTTTGGAAGTTTTAAGGCTTTGTATTAATGGGACGGACGGACACAACGAAGTTGCATAATTAAGCGTCCCTCGTTTTAGCTACTACGGAACCCTTAAAAGCAGCAGTTTCATACATTTTGTCGATTCCGAGTTGCAGTTTTGTAGCCGTTCTGTGGGCAAGCTGCTTCCCCCCCATCGAATTTTAGCTGTCCCATATTAAGAGTTGTTTAGTACCATGGGGCAAGCAGATGACCCAATATATTAATTACATTGGAAGTAGCACTAGATTTAAGTCCACCAGCCCGCACTGGGCCTATGTAAGTATTGACCACTCTCCCATCGTGTGTAGGCCTATGTTTAACAGTGATATATTATAAAGATGGTACAGAACTTACTTCCAAGTGGATGAAGTGGCGCTCTCGAAGATGTCATGTCCAGCAGCTGACTAATATAAAACCTAGTTTTTAATGAAGATGGTGACATTTACAATTTACTTACTCAGGCGAGCAAAAACGATATTTCCTAAGTTATCTAATGATGTGCCTTTAAAACGGTGCCCAGTCCACCACATTGCAGTGTATGATCTCTAGTAGAATAATGTTCGCCTACAGCTCATGGTATGGGAGATAAAAAAATCCATACCGCAGAGATTACCGCCATATGGTGTAATTGGACAAAATAGCGAATCCATCCAGCCAAATAATAATATATCATTAGCGTCAAGTTACAAATGTTCGAAATTTTATCTGTTCCAGTTATTTTCATGTTCACGCGGATGCTTCGTGTTAGTTTGTTAATTATTATGGAAGAAATTTAGTACCTTGTCAAAATATTGCAATATTATATATTACCATAGAACAACTAATTACTAATGAAACGGGCCTGCCTGTGAGGCAGCCTTGGTTTAGGCCAAATCACACTTAATGGCGTCTGCGTACACGAGGCGAGTCATTGTGCAGTAACATATTATTCATATGTCAGGACACGGAGTGGGGATTTGCACTGCTCATAGCTAACTTCACAGACGACACTTAGCATGATTCGGCCTAATTGTAGTATTTCGAGAAATCATTTATGTGCCGACAATACCTGGTATTGTCTGGTGGCTTGGACGGAGTAGGTACTTACCTACGTAAACTATGATATCAAAGATAGCTAAAGCAAAAAAGTAAAAATTAGTCAACAATAAAATAGGTTTAGGTACAATACTTATAAATTCTATGAAATAATACCCTTACTTACTTAACAATTCGGTAAAAAGTTATGTTGTAGTAACAAGTAACACCTAATTTACTACTACCTACTTTTCACAGAATTTCCAGAATTCTTGATCCACATAGGTAAGGATCCAGTAAGGATCGAGATCAGCGGTATTATATGAGTACACGACATCTACATAAGCACTTAGCTTGGTTATGTAGATTTTTGTCAACCAAGCTATGTGTTTATGTGTGTGAAACAATATGTTGTTTTGTTTTTGTCCTTATAATCTGTTTATTATGTAATGTGGTTGTCTAATAAAGTGTTGTTTATTTGTTTGTTGTAAAACACCCGTTTTCATCAAACTTATCTGTTCCATGAAATTAAATGGTATTTATAAAGCATCACAGGCGTAATCCGCTACAATCGCTGTTTACAACGACAAGTCGCGTAGTGGATTTTTATATATGATTTTTAGATAGTAGGTGACTCAGAGGCGGTTGGTATAAAAATATTTGGCTGTGTTTTCCACGACACAGCATGTGGGTTTATTCATTCATTCATAGATCTGATTATATTATATAGATTACTAGCATTTGCCCGCGGCTCCGACCGCGTAGTATTCTCACTTTTGTGTTATCCCACAGGAACCTTTTATTTTTTCGGGATAAAAAGTAGCCTGTCACTTTCCGGCCTTTGAACTATATCCATGCCAAAAATCAAGTCAATCCGTTGTTCCATTGCTGCGTGAAAGAGGAACAAACCAGCAAACAAACAAACCAACAAACTTTTCAGATTTATAATATTAGGAAGTAAGTAAGTATGATATGATAATTGAGAAATTTTCATTACATAGGAAAATAAACCTGATTCTTGATTCTGGGCGCTATCAATCATAGCATCCCACCAAAAACATTTTCAATGAAAACGTTATAATAAATAATAATAATAAATGTATTTATTTGAAACCAAAAATGTACAACACATAGTAATTAGGATTAAGATTATTACAGTAAGTATTAGTTAAATTAAGTAGGTAGTGGAAATGTTATGCATGCAATTTTCTATTAAAATAAAATAATTAGATATAACAAACAAGATGGAGCACTAACTCCCACAGTAGGATTCCCTGAGTTTGTGGGAGTTAGCTAAGAAGTAGCAAGTTGCCGTGTAGTCTCGGCATAGCTAGCACTATCACTAAGTTATCAGATCTCATGTAGAGCTTGACCTTCTTCCTTGCCTTGAAGAGCTATTCAACTTGTTAAATCTACACGAACGAGCTCTAACTTTACAAACTCTACACCTTACTCAAAACATATTTCATATAAACTTAGGTACATAAATAGTTTAAGCCTAAGGGTTCCGGGGTAAAAGTTCAAAGTTTTAGAAGTTTTGCTTATTTCTGTACCTACCTACCTGCTAATGCTAACATGCCAAATTTCAGCTGTCTATGTCTTCAGAAAGTGCTTTATTCAGATGATTGTCAGTATGTGATGAAATCGTTTTTTAACTTGATCTCTGCGACAGTAGAAGATTGACATTTTTAGAGTTGGGATAGTGGTGGAAAAAGTCGATTTTCAAACGATGTTGTAATGAAATCGAATGAGTAGTTGAAGGTGAGAAATTGGATTTCATTTACTTACTATTTATTTAAGATCAAGTATGTACATATGTAAATAATGTTATGATATTAATTATATACTCATAATAATGTAACGATTGTATTTATCGACGTTTTTCACTGTTATCGCTGCTAATGTAACATATAATTGGGTTTACTTTAATTACACATGTAAAAAATGTCATATACAATTATTATTACAATATACAATAAAATTAATGATAAATCAAGTTTTATTGAAAATATCGTCAGTATAAACTATCGATATTTTAATTAAAACTCTATCTAAAACTCTGTGGTCACGATCATTCGTCGCCCATCACTAATCGGCATGCCCACAAAGTATGACATTGACAGGTACTGTCTGTACTTTTAAGAAATTCAGGACTTCATAGGCGTGATTTTTCTGACAGCTGTCGCAGAGATCAAGTTAAATTTTATAGAGTATAGTTTATCTTGCACAAAAAGTGCAGGACGCTTTTCGCGGCACGCCAGCCTGAATGATGTTATCCGCCGGGCCTTTGTCAGTGCCGGCGTCCCGTCAGTCTTAGAGCCTAATGGACTGTCGCGGGACGACGGTAAGAGGCCCGACGGAATGCCATTGGTGCCATGGAAGATGGGACGACCTTTAGTGTGGGACGCGATATTTGTTGACACACTGGCGTTGTCCCATCTTCCGTGCACAACAGAGAAAGCTGGCGCTGCTGCAGCTAAAGCTGAAAATCTCAAACGGCTCAAATATGAGTCGCTGGACAGAATGTACAATTTCGTGCCGTTTGGGGTTGAGACTTTAGGTCCGTGGGGGCCGGACGCTCACCTTTTGTATAAAGATCTGGCTAGGCGACTGGTAGAGGTGACACGTGACCAGAATGCTGGCATCTACTTTGGCCAAAAAATCAGTATAGCAATTTAGCGAGGCAACGCCGCCAGCATTCTGGCCACGTGACCCTCTGCCCCGGGTCTTTTAGATTAGTTTTATTTTAATTTTAGTAATATAGGTTTTAGTGTTTAGTATTAGTTTTTATTTTAAGTAGGTTAATTTTAATAGTTATTGTTTATGAAATGTTTTTTTAAGTTTGGTCAAAATAAACTCATTATATTGTTCTTTTTTAGGGTTCCGTACCTCAAACGGAAAAAACGGAACCCTTATAGGATCACTTTGTTGTCCGTCTGTCCGTCTGTGTGTATGTCAAGACTCTTTATCTCGAGAACGCGTAAAGATATCGAGCTGAAATTTAAACTGTATACGTATATCTATAGTATCTTGCAGTTGTGTAAAAGAAAAACTTCTCAGTTACCGAATAAAAAAGTTAGAGCCGTTTACGTCGTAAAAAACCGCATATTTCGACACTCACAAAAATCAAAACCTACAGGGTACTTCCCGTTGACATAGAACTATTAAATTTGGCGAGAAGTATTGACTCAGAGTACACATATAGGAATAAATCTGAAAACTGTATATTTTTATTTATATGACAAAAAAAAATAGGGCCTAGATTCACAAAATATGGGTTGAAAATTCAAAGTGAGTAAATTGTATCATGTAAGGTATCATTTAAAAGAGCTTCATTAGCACATGCTAAAATAGATTTTTAATTATTTTAACAATGTGTAATTTGTAATGTATGACGAGAGAAAAAAAACTTTTTTGTCGATGATTTTAACAATTTACTTCCCAGTTTGGTGAAAAATTCTGGATTTGTGCGAAACCCTTTGGTGTGCGAGCCTGACTTGCACTTGTCCGGTTTTTTTAGTTATCTATCACTTAAATCTAAAGTTTATAAGTTATACTGTTGAAGCGTTTATGTGTAAAAAATACTGCGTGAAGTCCCTCCGCGCGTAAGAAGTGAAACTTCGTAACGTTGAACGTTTAACGTCACAGTGCTTTCAGGGGGTACTTAGGGGGGATACTCTAGAGTAGCTTTAAACGTTTAACGCAACCTTGTTGGAAGTCGCATTAAAAGTTTCACTTCACTAAATCTACTATTGTTATTGTATCAGCCTTATTCATCGATCACTGCAGTGCGTAGGCCTACCCACAGTAGGATGATTGGGCCATAAGAAGGGTGATTGGGCCATATCCACCACGCTGGCCCAGTGCGGGTTGGTGGATTCACATACGCCATCGACTTGCGCCCATTGTCTTTGCTTGGCTCGTCTTAGCGCAATTTCAATTTTCTTCTTTATTGATTTCTCTAATGGTCTACGATCCATTTGTCACCAAAGGCGACGTCCCCACTTTACACAAATGAATGCCATATTCGTTACTAAATGATCCATTGTAGATAAAGTTGGAGATTTTTATTAAGCTCCAGCAGTTGTAACAAAAACGTTTTTTGTATTAAATAAATATTTTTCGCCAAAAATGACATAACCGACGACTTTAACCGTGTTCGTAAGGATCAATGTTAGTAGTAATTTTCCCATTATGTTGATTTTTAGGGTTCCGCACCTCAAAAGGAAAAAAACGGAACCCTTACAGGATCACTTTGTTGTCCGTCTGTCCGTCTGTATGTAGGTATGTCAAGTCTCTTTATCTCGGGAACGCGTAAAGATATCGAGTTGAAATTTAAACTGTATACGTAGGTATAACTAAGGTCTCTTGCAGTTGTGTAAAATAAAAACTTCTCAGTTATCGTATAAAAAAGTTAGAGCCGTTTATGTCGTAAAAACAGCATATCTCGACACTCACAAAAATCAAAACCTACAGGGTACTACCCGTTGACATAGAAATATGAAATTTGGAGAGAAAAATGCTTCTCTATATGTGTATTCTGAGACAATGGTCTAAGAATACACATAAAGTAATAAATCTGAAAACTGTACATTTTTATTTTAATCACAAAAAAATAGGGCCTAGATTCACAAAATATTGGTTCAAAATTCAAAGTGAGTAAATCGTGTCATGTAAGGTATCAAATAAAAGAGCTTCATTAGCACATGCTAAAACAGGTTTTTGATTATTTCTTTTAATGTAAGACGAGAAAAATGAAAAAAGAACTATTTTGTCGATGATTATGAGATTTTAACAACTTACTTACTTCCCAATTTTGTAAAATTTCCTGGATTTGTACGGAACCCTCGGTGTGCGAGCCTGACTCACACTTGTCCAGTTTTTCAAAATGGCTCGGCCGATTTTGATGAAATTTAAATGGGACCATCTCGGGAGTATACCCTTTTGAATTATAAAAATGTTTTTAAATAAGTCTCTCAATTGGTGATAATATTGATGAACAAAAAACAATACATACAAACGAGCATAATACCTCCTCATTTTTGGAAGCCGGTTAATAAAAACTAAATATTCCCAAACTAAAAAATTCCCTCTCATAAAACAAGGAAAACGGATTTATAATAGCATTTATATCTAACACTGGTTAGGAAGTACTGTGTAATTGGCCGATATTACTCATTTGCAGGAACTAGCCAGTTTTTAGGTACCAACCAACTGCGTCATGCAATATATGGTATAGTATAACTAGAGAATACAATCCCGAGCATGTTTTTCAAACCTGGGACTACGGGATTTTTGATACATAATCCTGGGATCCCGGGACTATCCCGGGATTAGAACTTTCTTTGTAATTTAAAAAAAAAATTTTTTTTTAATTATTTCATTACACAAATTAAAAAAGATAAAATAAAGAAAAGTAATTTTTCATGATATCTAGAAGACAGTACAAAAAAAAACTAAGTAGAAAAGAAATCTATTGTTTTTGTCGATAAGTAATAAATGTTATTAGGCTTGTGAACCGCGAGTTTGGCCTTACAAAAACAATTAACTGATGATTAGTTTTATAAATTACTAAAGTAAAATTTTTGGCTGAGGTATACTCGTAAGTACTTAAACTATTAATTTTTTTCTGAAAGAAATAAGACGTCTCGTACGTCGCGCATCGTACGTGCAATATTTCTTTCTCAAGCGATTATCATACCATCACATAACATTATGTTACAATGTAAGAGATGAAAAGATTTTTTTTCGGAATGTAAATTTTATCAAAAATGTACCGAAAATTCTCTAGATGTTCTACAGAAAACGCGGAAATAGTGATCGATTCAGACTCTTCTAAATATAATCTAGGCAAGGGTATTCTCAAAGCGTAATGCACTACGAAATGCAAACTTAACCCGTTTGTAGCAATCCTAAAAATCCCGGGATTAGCCAAGTCTAGTCCCGGGATTTTCGGGGCCAGAAAACGGTCGGGATCTCGGGATCCCGGTATATAACGTATGTTGTTTGGTATTAAATGGTTAATGGAATTTTTCTGAATGCGATCTAGAATATATAATTGATTATTGACATTTTTTACTGAGGAATCAGTTTAGTTAGGTTTATATATCTCGACACTTACCTACATCGCACAACTTATGGGTACACCGACTCTGATAGTTTTACATTCTTGCTATCCCACCAAAACATTCTGTAAAAAACTAGCCAAGTCTCGATGGAACTGCTTGTTTATCTCTAAAAAGTAATGAAATCTAGACAAAGTCGTGCCAAGTCTAAGGTTCCTTACTGCAATTTCTTTATTATTATAGTTAATGTTGTGTGGCTTGGCCGTTGAAAGGTGCACAAGGGTACAAAACCAGGTCCATGATACCATTGCACTGATCTGTCGCCAGAACCGCTACCCATTGACGATGGAAAATTGCCACTTTCGAAAACGATTGGAAATCGATTCAATAACCAGTCAATTGTAGGCTTGATAACGCCGCGTATTTCAATATACTTATGTGTAGGCGAGCCTGAAACAAATAGTAATACCAAACTATTAAATATCAACGGTATGTTGATCTTTAATAGTTTAATTTAATTATTACACTCCACAGACTCCAGGGTCTGTGCTTTTTAAGATATATACATAAGAAAAAAAAGATTTGAACAATATTGCTTAAAAAGGCTTAACAAAAGGACTCTAAATCTAATAAAATTAAAAACAATCTTTAATAGTTTGGTTGGGCTCTTGTGTTTACAAATAAGGGTCACCAGGCACTCCAGATCTTCGATTATCCTAGTTTTTATAGTTTTCCCTGTATGTGGCCACTAAACTGTACCAAATTTCAGCTCTCTGAGTTTATGGGAAGTACTAGTTCTATTCTGATGATCATGAGTGAGTGAGTGTCATAAATGCGAAACTTTGCTTTCGCTTAACTTCGGAACTAAATGACCTACAGACTTGATTTTTTTTTATTTTAATTGTGATTTTGTAGCTTACTTGATGACGAAAATTTCTGCGTTCTGGTCACTTCTGGTCTTATCCACAGATTCTCAAATAGGGGCCTAAAAATGCGGCGAATGGTTCCAGTAAAGAAGGGTACGGCAGTGTTTGCTTTGCTCTCGACTTGGCGGGGGCACTGTCGTGCCTCCCGATGCCGATGATGTAAATACTAATGACTAATAGGTATATTATTTGATCTGAGTATTTTGTCTTGAAATAAAAAAGAAAAGTATAGTTTGCGCATATTTTTTCTTTAATACGAGCATTTTACAACAATATTGAAACGAAATCATCATTTTGAGATCTGCTGCCAACATACACTACGGGCGCTCAACAAATAAACATAAATCGCGCACACTAATCTATATAAACAAGTCGCATAAGTACATACAGGCTTCCCGATATATTCTATACATACACTAAAGCTATATCACCACTCGTCGCCCTACGTTCCGTGAACGTCCAACACTAGTTTAAACACAGTCACTTGCTTGGGTTTGTTCGTTTGATTGTCTGTTAGAGCACTAGTAAATCACTTCGTAGACTGTGGCCTTCTTGTCGCCAGAGCCCGTCACGATGTACTTGTCGTCTGAAGAGATGTCGCAGCTTAGCACTGACGACGATTCCTTTGACTGAAACAATCGATTTCATGGTTAGTGACTTGTATTACATGCAGACGGTAAGTTCTGAGCAGGGTACAAATCTAATCCAACTCTGTTATATGTAGGTCGCCTCACACAAGTAGGAGGAAATGAAGTTAGCTACAAGCTGCGCCATATCCAATTCTGACTGAAGCTCACACAAATCCGCGCGTTGATTGGATATTGTGCAGTTTGTAGCTCACTTCATTTTCGCCAACTTGTGCAACGCGGCCTGTAGTTATCGTTTGAAACCATTACTTCCCAGTAGAACGGAAACGTGAAATGAGTCAATTATTTTGTCGGAAGTTGTAAACCACTATAGAAGCTAAAAACAGTGTATAGATATATATCATATCTACCTAATTTTCTAACTCATATGCAGGTACAATAAGATATATGCACTTTAGAATATTCACCACAATAGTATTTTTACCAACTAGCTAACAAATTACCTAATGATTTTTCAATAAGTTGTATTTGCCAGTGAAAACGAACCACTTGCCGCAAGAAGCGAACCGAATGGCTCGTGGAGGTGCAACTGGTACTTATCATTTATTTTGGTAATTATTTTGGTTAGTTATTTAGAATATACTGTCTCCTTTCAGCAGGCTATTGTACCCAGTACCACGCGTTTCCGCAAAGAGAAAAATCACTAGCAACAAGAAGGGAGACGCAGCAACAGAACACAAGTGATATAAGTTGCAATTCTGTCATTAGTAGTTTACCTGGAATATACTGGCACGCACCCTTTCCAGTGGAGACGAACTACTTGCCACAAGAGGCTAATTGCAGCGAGAGAACACATGACTCGCGGAGGTGCTGCTGGTACTTATTATTTTTACCTGGAATATACTCGTACTAGCTCCGTTCGAAGTCTTCCAGCAGTTTATCCTTCCACGCAGAGATCACTAGCAACAAGATGGCAAATGCACCAACAGAACACAAGTGCTATATGTTGAAATTGTGTGATTTGTTATTTACCTGGAATATACTGGCACCGTAGGGCGTGCGCCACGCGTTCAGCAGGTTGTCCTTCCCAGTGGAGACGAACCACTTGCCGCAGGAGGCGAATCGCAGCGAGAGAACACATGACTCGTGGAGGTGCAGCTGGTACTTGTCCGGCTTCACCGCGTGGAGGACCTCCACGTTACTGTTCTCCATGCCCACGGCGAGCCATTCGCCTGCGGAACAAAATATTCATTATTATTGAGGGTATGGATAGGTGGTTGAGCTGCTTGTAGATAATATGGAGGATGCTATGATGAGTGTGATGTCCTCCATTCACAAAGGAGTACTCCTTAGGGCAAGGTGTTGTACCCGAGGCTTTGAGCAAATATCTGTAAAGTCAGAATCGCGCAAAAAAAGTGTCCGAGCCAAAACCCTGCTCAAGCTACGTATCTTTATTCTTTTTTTTTAGTTAATCATACGGCGATTTCAAGCCGATTACAACGCCACGCGATGCTCCAAGTGCACGGTTACACTAATTAGGTGACATAAGATCGAGATTCAAGAAAACGGGTCATTGTGAATTATTTAACGTAAATATCTAATTCGGTATGTATGACGCCATTTTTTTTACTACTTTCACTTAGGGACTGTAGCTCTGTAGATATTTGCTCGAAGACCCGAGGCTAGCTATCTGACAGCATATGATTAGATCTTTTTATTTTGTAAATCTTGTAACTGGTGTGCGATGCAAGATTCAGCTTATGAGATAGGCTGAGGGGCCGCGTTAGTTCTGCTGGCAGACGCACGTCCGATCATAGTGGCGCCACATGTAGCGAAGTTGGTCGTTACAATGAATTAGTGAAACTAGTTCTAAGAAAAACATTGTCAACGTTTTTATTTCAGCCATATAACTTTTACAGCTGGACGTAGGAAGTCATCTATTGATCTACAATAAAACGGCGGCAGTGACTTGCATCCAGCTTAATCCAGTCATTTCTCCAGAAGTTAACCAATTGAAATATTAATGTATTTTTTTTTAAAGTAGGTACCTATTTTGTATTAAAATAAATACTTATTGGGGGACATCTAACTCACGGTCTCTGACCCCAAACTAAGCAAAGCTTGTGATATGGCTGCCAGAGACTGATATACTACATATACATAATTTTAAATACATACTTATATAGATAGTACCTAAATAACACCCAGACACAGAGCAAACACCTATGTTCATCACACAAAATGCTTGCCCTGGGTGGGGATCGATTATTATTATTATACAACTGGTCTTATAGGAAAATTATTGCAGAATCTTATGAATTATCCAATTTGGACATCCTATCCCTGATATAAATGATGGCTAGGAATGGTAGAAATATAAGCGTAAAGACGAAAAGGCAATAATATATATATGTACCTGTGGGGCAGTATCCTAATGAGAATATTTGTGAACTGAAGTCGTGCTGTTGTAATTGTCTTCCTTCTCTCAGGTCCCAAGATCTGGAAAGAAATACCAACATTTAGTGATGATTTTACACCACGGTACTTGTTAAAATAATTATTTTACATCATCGAAATATATAAGCGCATTGCTTCTTAATTTAATTAGCGTCAACATTGTTAACGCCTGATTCCTTTTCATAGTGTCAAGATAGTCATAGTCCTACCAACTGATAATGTAAATCAGTTAACTGGGCCGACCAGTTCACCAATCCAGACCACAATAATATGCTGTCAGAAATGATAAGTATGAGACGACAAGGGCAAAGCTGGTTTTTTGGAGCTTACGATGATTCTTCTTTTTAAATTGCCTCTTTATTTCTTAAAAGTAGTCGTCGTTAGAGCTCGTACTCCGTGGGCGTCGTCTTATCTTTGTTGAAGCACAAAAGTGTTCATTTGAATTCTTAAGTATCGTCTATTCTTAGTTTGCTTATAACGCTCTTTATATTCTATTTAAATATGGAATAATAGGTGGTCCTGTTTGCCGGGGAGTGTGACACCAAAACACTGCGTGGAAATCGCTCCACCGACAAGAGCCTGGCTATTAAAGAAGATGTACAGACTGTGTACAGTAGCTCAAAAATCCATTAAAATATGGTAAATAAATGCGCAGAGTACAACAACTGCATTGAATGCTTAATTTCAATGGAATTTCATATTTTTTAATTTGATTTTAGTTCAAAGCCGCCATCAGCCAGATGAAAAAAATAGGCAAATTATTTTCTTAAATGAATATCCTACTAATATTATAAACGCGAAAGTTTGTGAGGATGGATGGATGTATGGATGTTTTTTTACTCTTTCACGCAAAAACCACTGAACGGATTGAGATGAAACTTTGCAATCATATAGCTTATATATCAGAATAACATATAGGCTATAAATTATAATGATATATTGCGTATGCGGGCGAAGCCGCGGGTAAAAACTAGTATAAAATAATTGAATAATGTACAAGATAATAGCCTAAGCTCGATACAATTTTGCATAATCCTTTTTAGAATGAACATTTACCTAACAGTGTTGTCGAGGCCGCCGGTCCAGAGCTTGGTGCCGTCGGCCGAGATGTCGATGCAGGAGGCGCCGTCCGTGTGGCCCTGGAACTGGCGCACCAGCGTCTGGTTGTGCAGGTCCCACACCGCGATGTTGCCGTCCGAACAACAGCTGAAGCACACCTGCAACCGCACAACACTACTGTTACGGAACTGACTACATGATGGCAAATAAATATAATTATAGCTATGTGAAGGTACAATTCCGCAGCCGACTGCATGGAGCAGCACCCCAGACTTGTGACTCATGACTTCTATTTATTTCTATGCAATAAACTAGTGTTAAACAAAATGAAAAGTGTACCTTAGAGTCAGGACTAATGGCCAGGGCATAGCAGGCGGGCGCCGACGACGTGAGCTCGGCCTTGATCCTGGGCGTGGGAGACGCGAGGTCCCATATCGACAGGTTGGACGCCTCCCCGCCCACGATCAGCGTCCGCCCGTCCGGCAGCAGCTTCACTGATCTGATGTAGTTGTCTCTTTGCTGTAATGAGACATTTGTTTCATGAAGAACTGATTGTAATATAGAGGTCATTATTATAAGGGAGCGGACGATTTATAGCATATATAACGGAATAGCGTGATATATGTAGTCTTTGACCGCGCGTTTTTGTTTTCCTAGTAGGTTTAGGCGTAAACCGGACACACACAGATATAAGTATCTAACTGTGCGGTCACATCAAACAAATTTAATGTCAATTTGTCATCATGAGTTTACTGTATAAAATAGGGAAGGCCTATCCTTCACTCTACTTGCTTTTGAAAAAAGATTCGAGCGTATTCCTATGTTCTTTTACAGGGTGGAAAGTCTCCATTATTATTTAGGAGTCTAGTTAACATTTGTATCATAATAAAAGCATGAATTTTGTATGTTCTATATTACTCTATAATAGAGTTAATAATAAAGCAAGACTTTAGAATTTCTATCCATAGGTAGGTATATCGTAAATAAAATGCCAAAGAGAGTCGCGGACAGTTACCCACTCACCAAGCAATCCAGTTGGCTGACGGGCGCCTTGCTGGGCTGGCTGATGTCCCAGACCTTGACGCAGCCCTTGCCGCCGGTGTACACGTATTTAGTCGGCGAAGATACTGTAACCGCGCAGACAACTTCGCCGTGAGCCAAAGCTGAGACTTGCCGCGCGTGCCTCGGTATGCCGGGCCCCATCAAGGCGTCAGGGGGAAAAGGGACCGGCTGCATTTGACCTTCCGCCGACACGTGGAACGAATACGCTCTGGAAATGTATAAAAAATCGTATTAACATCGCAATTCAGTGACATGGAACAAATCAATTGCACTACTGACACTAAGGCACATATTCTTCCATCTATCTATACATTTATGAGCCGTAGGACGTCCACTGTTGAATATAGGCCTCCCTTAGGGATCTCCAAAAAGACCGATTGGAAGCGGCTTGCATCCAGTGCGACAAATTTCTTAATAACGTATGTAATAATAAAGTAAATTGCTTAATTTTCTCCATTCTAGATTTAGGTATAATCTTACAAATTACAAACTAGAATTATGACAATATTTTGTAGTCATCTAGGTAGTTGTACTATTACTTTCATGTAAACAAACTTTAGTACATATAATATATTATATAATTATATTATTGTATATTAATGCCAACATGTGCTCCAAGGCCACTCAATTTTTTGCAGAATAACATAAAATTATGTAAAACACAAATATATGTATACCTATGTGGGATAATTGAGGTCGAAGATAATGAAGATTTAAAGATGATATACTGAGATTGCAAAGATGTCTGGTAATCATTTTTGACGGTAAAAAGATTGAAATGACAGGATTATTTGAGGGCATTCAAATTGGCTAAAAAAATAAAGGATAAAATCACTTGAATACTATAAAATTGCTATTCTCTGACTAGTGGAACATAAAAACAGTCAATAACTCGTGATTCAGAGTATTTCAACCAAAATGTTGTATGCAAACTTTAATCACGAACCTGTTGGCAATTCAGGTTAGAAATGATATCATCTTTAAACACACTGACCACATCTTCAACTAAACATCAGTTGTGACATCAAGTCTGTGGTATCTGCTTCATAAAAAAAGTTATAAAAACGAGCGGTTATTGGCAGTGTCAGAATAGAAAACTCATTTCCTTTCTTGCATATATTTTTTTATTTTAGTGTCTTCAATCGACTTAACTTACTTAAAATATAAAGTAGGTATACTGACTAATGTATTTCTAGAAAACGCAAATATTTTAGAAAATTGTTGTCAGTAAGTATCATTATTGTCAACTAACACAATGGGTTGGCCCTTCAAATAAAAATGTGTTAGTAAGACGTACCTACATCGACAATGCACCGATGATCTAATTAAAACCGCAAGAGCACGCTAATTGCACTTTCTAACCAGAAGCCCTTAAGAGAGGCCTGCGTCGAGCAGTAGATATCGTACGGTTCATAATTAGGATGACAGTAAAATATTTAAGATTAATTGTGTATACTGTATATTTTGTTTTGTTTTGGAGTGTTGTTTGCTTTAATTTTATTTTTGTCTTAATAAATAACTGTCTATTGTCTAATGATGTCGATTGTAATGAATCTTGAAATTGCGAAAATAAATAAAATGTTCCACAGAAATAAATTCGCGAACTTTCAACAAAATGTATATTATTTTATTATGATATACAAATAATATCACATCTGTTTTTAGTTATCATAGCTTGTTTTATGCATGTTTTTCGGATTATTTCTAGTTGATACACTTATAGAGTGTTGAAAAATACTAACGGCTTTCCTCCAGGGATAGGGTTCATGCCGGCAGGTCCGATCGGGGGACGCAAAGGCTCATACGCCAGCGCTGCCCGCGCGGAATACCCCGCCAGGCCGTACGCGTCATGAGCCCCATTCCCCAAGTAAGGGGGGTACTGCAGCGCGGGAGGCTTCACGGCGGCCTTCAGGGGAGCCCCGGCCGAGCCCGCGCCGCTGGCGCCCGACGTCGGCGTCACCGGCTTTGAGATAGGCGTACTGGGCTTCTCATCTAACTTTTTTGCTGAAGGTGTTGATGCGTTACTTGATGTGCCTGATCTGGAAATGTCAATGAGTATTTGTAAGATTTTGTTGCTGGTATTATATTATTTTACTATAAAATGACAGTTCCAAATACATAAGTAGAAAAATGTAGAGACCCAGTACAACAATATCAACAAGAACAATAAGGCCAATTATGAAAGCACCATCGAAATTTATTAGCAACGTAAAAAGTGTTCTCTCTATCGAATGCCTAAAGTGAAAAAAAAAACAAATATTCTAAATTGTTATCATAATTACGATGCCGCCTTCTTAATTGGGCCTAATGGGTGCATATTACATTCATTAGTCATATTAGTAGATATTCGGTAGGATCCTGATTGTAAGTTTTTATCATAAAAATAAATTATTCTGTACGAAACTGTTTAAGGTAAGGGGCAATTTTTAAATGCCACTATGTATACCTAATTAAACTGTGTAATTGACACAAAACATTAGTAGCAGATTTTTTTATTACCATGGCTGTCAAGCCACCGCTGTTTGATTTACTGTGGTCCTCCCAGCATGCCTGATACCGGTCTGTCTACACCATAGATCTCGTGAGACAAGCTATAACACCACGATCTAGTTATTTAGTTGTTTATTTATTTAGTAATAACGTACTCGGAAATTCTCACAGTAAGTACTTATTTAAAATCACAATATTTATTTATTTAAACTGCATGATTTAATTGGCTTTACGCGGAGTGGTTTTTTGTTTAGTATAATTAGAAAGCTTTGTGCAAATTAGGTCCCAGCTAGATCAAAAAAACATGTGCTATCTTGTAAGATCTGCAGCTTACGTTACAAGTTTTCCGCATTATGTATATCAACCGAATACTGTTAGTATTAGGAGTTCCGAGAACAAGGCGTGGAGCCAAAACAGAACCGGATTAATACGGCTGGCCGGCAATTTGTCGGGAAGTTTGTATAAAGATTATCTGCGTCTATCCATCAAACCGCCTAATCTTATTGTTGTTAATAGGACTACGTCGACCCGCGGCCGTATTCCGTAATTGATTCAGATCGAGCCGGATTAACTTTCGACTCCGACTCGCCGCGTGTAGTGCGACGACCTTACAAACTAACAACTAGTTTACATGATAGGGCTTCGATTAAAAGGATGAAGCGATTATCTCAGAATTTACGCTCGGAAGTTGAGCTTGTAGGAAATGGTGTGAAAATGGCTTCTTTGTGCGTTCTGTAATACTTAGGTAGGTATTAATTAGTTTGTAAAGTTAAGGGCGGGAAATGTTTTGAACTGGCATGGTTCTAAAATTCTAAATTATACCTAGATGCTGGAAGTCTAAATGAGATTGCGTAATGTTTGACAACAAGGAATCGTACAGTTAGTCTAGTGCTCTAGTCACTTCATCACATAAAAAGAATAATTAAAAAAATCCCTTTTTTATAATGAGTACTTGTTCAGTAAAATGAACAAGTACTGGCCAAGATGAATCAAACAAGCCGAAACTCGATAGGTTTGCGTCGTTTCGTTACAGAGTTCCTATGACCACCTTCCAGTTCCATCATCAGATCCTTGTTACCATTGAAAGCCAAACTACTTGTCAAGACGATTCAAATGAGCCCTGACTCGATGAGGTTGTGTCGTTTCATTGCAAAGTTCCTTTGACCACTTTCCAGCTCCAACATCAGATCAGCACCATCATAATATTGCATTTTCACACAATTTACACATGTATGTAAAATTTCAGCTCAATCGGAAACCGGGAAGTGGATCAAATATAACTTGCAAGATTTGATTATAGACAGACAGACAACGGGACAGGTGAAACTAACTATAAGCTTGTACAAATGTTTAGTCGCTCTTCGTTTTCGAAGCAATCATTCAATAGTCATTCCAATCCAGAATAAGAATTTATCTTCACGTTCTTGGGTTCACGTAATCTGTAAGTTTATTTTGAGAGATTTCGCGAGAAAGTTAGAAGTGAAATCATCCTCATTCGTTCATCCTCAAAGGGATAAGAGAGAAGTTCAAATGTTTTTACTTATAACTTTTTAAGTTGATGTTATAAATGTACCTGGGACTATGTGGCGGGTGTTCCTTTTTTGGCTGCAGCTTGTCCAGTCCGTTCTCTCGTGGTGAAGGGGCCCCATTGTGGGGGGATGTCGGCTCTTCGCTAGCGTCGTCTACTACCAACTCCTGAAAATTATGAATTCAATTTATCAGTATCAGTAAAAAAGAATACTTAAAAAATCCTTCAAGACAATTTTTACTGAACAAATACTCGCCAGGACGAATCAAACGACCTGAAACTCGATGGGTTTGCGTCGTTTCGTTACAAAGTTCCTAGGACCACCTTCCAGCTCCAACATCAGATCAGCACCATGTTATTATTATGCATTGTCACGCAATTTACACATGTATGCAAAATTTCAGCTCAATCGGAAACCGAGAAGTGGATTAAATTTTACTTGCAAGATTTGACCACAGACAGACAGACAACGGGACAGGTGAGAGTAAATAAAAGTTTGTAAATATACTTAGGTACACTTTTAGGTGGTACTATTATTGTCATTACTTTTTCCGAGAGATCAAGAAAGACAGTGAATTTGTAGGTAGCGTGTAACGAGTAGGTAAACTTACGTGGCCCATATCTTTCTCTTCTTTCTTCAGCTTCTTGTGGTCAGGCTCGGCTGGACTCCGCGTCCGATACTTCTCCCGCTCGCCGGGCGATATTGAATTTCTCTGCAACAAAACAAAATCCACAATGATAATACCGCTAACCAATCCAATATTGGCAATATTGGGAATTGCTAGTTCAAATACGTGAATGTAAACATAATCAAAACGTTTACGGCGGGCTTACGCGCCTATAGCAATCAATCGATCATTGTTCGCAAATAAATCGGTGCGCAGCGAGGCGAGCGCTACAGTCAATATCAATATCAAAACACGCTGAGGCAGAACAAACTGACCGCATGATTAGCTCCGGGAGTGGTCATCGCCCCCCTAACCCGGGGTGCGGGCGGCGGGGGAGGGGGACTGGACCGACCGCAACATTTGGATGAGCGCGCAAATACGGACTAATGAAATAATCATATACGTGACGAACGACCGCCCCGCGCTCCACTGATTCCGCCCGTGTTGATATAACGTATATTCGCGTATCCACTCTGCGCCCGGCAGCGACGGTGCTGGAAGCAGCGGCGGCGGCGAGCTATCCAATATACGGATTATCAATACACGGTCGAGCGCTCACTACGAGTCGTGTTTTAGACAGGCGCTATTTCGAGTGCATGCACTCGAGCATTCGAGCGAAAAGGCTATGTACGCTCATGATAAATTCGGACTGATATTCGATCCACTTCACCTTCCTACGTGTATCACATTCAACATTTCGAGTGTAATCATACACCTGTATCAAGATTTTCGTTAGCGCTGAGATAAGATTTCAACGCGCGCTATGCTACGCGCGGCGTAGCATAACAACGTAATATCTCTAGTGTCTTTAGTTAACCGTTGTTGAATGAGAAACTGCTCGGACGTAATCCGGCATCCTCGGGTAGTGGAGCCGGCACGGTTCGCTAGCGCCTAGAGGGGTGTAACGGGCTCTAATTTTACGAGGCACTAAGTTAGAGGCGAGTGGCAAGCGGCTGTTAATTTGCTCGGCGCGGAGACCTGTCGCCGCCCGCTGTGACTTACTGCCTCTCCGGCGGTGGCGCGCGCCTCGCAGACACAATAACGCTTTATGTCCGGCTGCTAGCTACCCACCCGCCAGATTCACATCTATTTATCACCGCTCCACTCGAGATACCTACTGATACGCGCACTTTAATAATCTCCCATGAGCTATAACTGCGTCGTTCTATTTTCGCGATCGGAGCTATTAGACGATAACATTGAGACGAACCATCATTCTGTAGGATAAACAAGTCGACACGGCTTATTGCGGCCGATGTTATTGGATATTTGATAGGCGAGATGTAACCAATAAACTTTTATTATTGGCACAAGTCGTGTGGAACGGAACATAAAGCGGCGTCTATACTGCCTAACGTTATAACCGCATATTGCATGGATGTCGGTCGGTGTAGGTATACTCGAGAGGTCGGCAGTGAGAGGCCCTAATTTTACGATCGCTGGATCTCCAGAGTTCGACATCGAATTTAAAGTGAGTGTTCGAGAGCGGAGGGCATTCGCAGTAACGTGACTTGTCCGATCCAATTGGATGGGTTTTATGTTGCCCGTCAGAACCATTCACTCGACTCGAGGGCTCGCCGTTTGCGGTTAATCGTTAATTTAATAGATCGATTTTGTGGTCGGCTGCCGAATAGTTGAATGACCGTGTTTTTATTTTATTGTGAAACGAATAAATTAATTGAACGAATATAAATCGTTACATTAATTTCTTTATTTTTTTTTGTAAGTAGGTAATCAAAACCGACTGCTACGACCATAAAAACTACTTTTAATCTCAATTTTGACAAGTTAATTAGAATCATTACTAGACAATAAAAGAAATCCATTCGCACGGCGCAATAAGTAGTAAGCAACCTTTTCCATTAGCAACAGAAAGTGAACAGGGCTAATCTTTACTTTATCCCATTAGACGGGTCGACCTCAAGAAAAGGCAATTGAGCGCGGGCGCGCCGAGTCCGCCCGAACTAGTACCGGCTACACGCTTCGACATGAAGCTGCTAGGGCTGTCTTATCCTTCGAGTAACGGCGAGATGTTCCCTCAAACGGAGGTTTAGAGTGAAACATGAAAGAAGAAAAATGAACGACAAATGTCTTTTATAATTATGTATTTAAATTAAACATAAGATTTTCTCTAACACTGGGCGTAACGACATTTGCGTGCGTATCTGTATGTATGTCTGATGAGTCTGACTGTGTAGCCGTAGCTTACTAACGAGTGAACCGATTCTGTTTTTATATGTGATATGTATTCATTGAATCAAAAAAAATAATTGCAGATTCGAAGAAAGTTTAATTTCCTATTTATTTGAAGAGTTATCGAAATACGAATCCTGCTCTATACTTATGGCATCCGTGTAACATGAAATCCCCAAGATATACACTAGATATTCCTACTAAACCTTTCGTATAATACGAGTATCAATAGTGTCTCTACAATAGAGCATAAATCCGAAGGAAGCTCGGGAGATGACATCCCTAACGCGAGGGAGCACACATGTGTGGAGAGGGCCGGCGGGCACGGCGTGCGGGGTTCGGGGCTGTGACGTAACGTAACATATAAAGTGGCAACACACAGGCGCGCTGTTAACGCCGCCCGGGCTTATTGTCTGCGGTCACGCGACGAGCCGTTTAGCCGCGCGCGCCGCGCCGCCGCCGCACCACCGCCCGGTTAACCGGAAGGGGGGCGGTTAACCGGACGCTCAGGGGCGGAAGCGGGGGAAATAGATAAATAGACCGCCCGACGCTCGGAAATGTACGGATTGAGTTCGGACTATATTTCAGGCATAATAGTTTTGAAAAGTTGCGTGATTTACACGCGACGTTTTCAGCTTTTATCGTATCGGGACTGCCGGTTTTATACGACTCCATTTTATGATACTGTCATCGAAAAGTTTTATGGGCTATTTTACTTTTGAGCCCCATTATGTTGTCAATTTATAACAGACTACGTCGGAGCGCTTCGTGATGCGATAAAACGTTTGCGCACGTAAGGAGCTCATTCATTGCAAGAAATAGCGCGTTATCAAACCAGTCGCCGGCTCGCTGGCGACCGACTGCGTAAAAACGACAACCATTCGGAAACGGGAATCCGCGCCCGTCGGAAACATGGCCCACAAAAAAGTTACAAAAATTTAATCGCCTGCGATCGCGTAAACCGCGGGGAGCTGCGCGACTTTAAAATTAACTTTACCGGTTCATTCGTATACATAAATAATGCAGGAATTTCTGAATACACATTAAACTCCTATAAAGAATACATTAGCATAAATTTATGGTAGCGAGTCGGCGTTTCGAGCGCGTTTTTACGTGACTCGTAAAGTTTATAGTCGCGAGTGGAGGATTGCGTTTACTGCGCTCGCTATCGGTTTATGGGCGACCCCAAATAACCAAATTGCCCGGTGGTTGTCGAGGCGCTCGCCGGCGTCTCGCGCCGCTCCCGGCTCGCTCCGCCTCCGCCGCGCCACGCTGCGCAATCTGTTCTCGAGTGCAGGCCATTATGCCGCCACTCCGTGTTACGAGCGCTCTTCGTGGAAACTCAGCCGTACGCCCCGCCACGAGCAAAATACGCTTGGAAACTTGCCCGATGCAATTGATGTTCATTACTGCACTGTTTGTTAACCTTCCCTCTTCGCTCATTACAATGCGCTCGTCAACTCGCCCGGAAAATTAAATACGGTTCGCATGCCGCTGGCCGAGTTCTCAGAATTAGGCGTTTAATACAAAGAGGCAGTCAGTAGTCGCGGTAACTACAAATTACGTCAAATTAACGCCAAACTCGGGCATCTGTATCACACAAAGTAAATTCCGGGGAAGCCGTCGATAAGCAATCTCACCCCGCCCCCTTGCTCCATTACAGGAGTAATTAGCACAATTAACAGGAGCAGACGACGGGGAGGCGCGGGTGGCGCCGCGCCGGGAGGGGCGTGATCGCTTTCACGCACGCAAACAAATGTCACGTGGCACGGCGCCTTAATTAAAACGATAATTGAGTTGACTTGCGAAACTCATCCGCCATTTCGACATTCCGAGAGAAATTTCACGGAAACTCCCCTCCGAACTACGAAGCCCTTAAGTGTCGACGACTTTAATTTTGTGTTTGCGTCTACTTTGCGGTTTCGAGGCAAATTTTAATACGGTGTGGGTACGCGGCGTCGCTTTGTGAAATTACTTAAATAGATTACCTCGAATCGAGTTTCGCCGTCAGCTGGAAGGCAATTTGGGTAGGACACTGACATCTCCGAAATAGGTGTTGGCTCTGTGCTTGTTTAAAGTAAATTCAGCGTCAAAGAGACTTTATTTTAGGTGCGGTAAAATCTGAAGACCCTTATTCGACACGATGTTATAAAATCAACACGCAGGGCGATGGTGACGTGTGTTGACACAACCGACTCTGTTTAATTGTGATCCCTCCTCGGAGGGTGTGACTCGGTCCCTCTCGGCCTGCTCCGCCGGCAATATGTGCGTAGCCAACATGACTTAATACCGGCTATAAGCAATTCGCTACGCCTTAACGAACCATTCGCTTTGCGCCATAACATCACTAAAGTTAATTTGTAAAAGGTCGCTGCCCGACCTTTTAAAGCGACGCCACTTTATAAAAAATATTAATTAACTCGCCACGCCGGACCACCGCGTTACACATTTAGTTAACCGGTAAAACAAAGTTACGATAAACTCGAGCGAAACGACGATTTTACGTTGGAAATATTATTTCCTTTTACTTTTTTTGTCTTGCGTGGGCGAATTGTAATTTGGGTGAAAACAAATGTAATTATGGTCTCAATTTCAAAATGATTGACGTTAGTTATTATATTTACGATTGTTTGGCGAGATTTAGAGGAGGGTCGCGGACAACGGTCCACATTCGGCATGATATGAACGGCATCTCGGGAGGCGCGAGGGTCGCAGCCGGCGCACGGTTATTTAAATGAGCGCTCCCTCGCCACCCGTCAATAAAACATTAAACACGTAACAAGTTTATGCGCAGCGACAACCCTAGCGGATTCCGCCACTTCGTTAATCCGGGGCGGGGGCAGCCCTAAATTAGGGTCGAGACAAGCCGTAATCCCCCGCTCGGCGCGACGGGGGATTTATATTGTTATTGCTCCGCGTCCGGAATTATACGAGGGTTGAGGGACTAATGAAAGGGGAAATTTAATTCCTAATGATTCTCGTCTTAGTCCGTAACGAGGGAACTCGAAAAAGGGCTGCGACCTGCGTACTTTTTATGATTAATCGCGTCGACCGAGCCGAACGTTATTCGATTCGATTTCGTCGGTTTGCATTTCGGTCGTTTAGTCTGTTTTGTTTTTATTCGAGACGGAACGACGTCGACATGTTTGTCGAGTCAGAAGTTAACAACCAAATTGGATTACAAATTTATTCATGAAACATTTTCGATGCTCGTACACGACAGTGAGCAGGCGAAGCATATGTAAATGTGTGATAAGCACGAAGGAGCAACGTGCGGCGCATAGGCCGGCGGCGGCGAGTAGAGCCGGGCCGGCGCGCCGGACACCGCGCGCGCTTGTTTACAACTATCGGACAACCGCGCGCCCACCACTCCGTAATCTACGGTACCCACTGTAACATGGAATGTTTAACGCGCCATTCGATACGGTGCTCGTGAACATTCATGTACCTTATTTTGTAGAACTTGAGTAAACGTTATAAAAGAGTTTAACGCTACGCAGCGATATTGTCGCCGCCACGATTGCTACGTATTTAATATACTATATTGTAGAGTTTTTACTTTTTGCTGTTTATGTCTATCTTATCTGAAGAATGTGGACCGGCAGGCAACGTCATTATTTTCAACAGCATAATGCACAATGGAGCCGTAAATTAAAAGGAAGCCGTGTGGCCGGAGAATGCGCTCCGTGCCAGCGAGCGGCGCACGGTAGCGACGTCCTCCGCCCTTCCGCTCATTACGCCGCCGACTAATTGAGATAAATTATGAAGACTTGCAGCCGCGAGCCGCCGGCTATCGCACCACCTACCCGCTAATTACATGCAACGATTTCAATTACCCGTCGGTTCTAGCGTGTTGTGCACCGCGCCCACCGTCCGTTTGTTTTTATTTAGTTTATCCGCTCTCGAACGGGTCTGCGGCGATTTAATCGCAATTAACGCACGAAATGACTCGCCGTAAAAACATTACAGCGGTTCGATGCAATTAGACGTTAGCGGTTATAACGCATCGTAAAGTCGGACGGAGTGCAATAAATAAGATAGAAGGGTGCGGTCGGATACGGCGGCCGTGAAGCGGCGTCGGGCATATGCGGGAGACGACGGGCGACCACACACGTCGACACAAAAAGCTCGGAGCGCGGGCGACAGGAACAGAAGAGCGCGCGCCGACCGCAGCGCTGCGCCCTCATCCTTGCACTCCCTCGCCTCGTCAGCCGTGCGGTCGTACGATATCCACCTACTCTACGTTGTGTGGCTTTACGGAACCTACACTTACATTCATGGTGGACACGTTATTTCGACAGCCAAGCAATTTGAGTATCGTATTACGGTTGATTTCATCGTTCGCGTGCGGCGTTAAACATTGCACTTCCGTTATGAATCGCCGAGTAGGTGTGTATTGAATATTTCATTTTGGAATATTGAATCAGTGGGCGCGAGCATCGGTGCTCGTTACCGAGCGCCACGGTCGGCCGCTCATCCAACGAAACAATGAATCGAGCTGCCATTCGAATTGCAATCGCTATAAAATACTGCACGTATCTTTATTCCCTTTTACTGCTATTAGATACAAGCAATGCGTTTTAACTGATGCAATAAAATGGCTTACATCCTGGCATAAAATTTTATTTGTTGTACTCTAAAGATATTATACTAATTACAAGTTACAAGAAACTCCGCTGGTGTTAACTTTTACTACCTCAATCCATTCTTATGAATAACCCAGCATGATTCGATAAGTTGATTAACTCTTTATATCGTTATTTAAGGATAAAAAACGTAATGCTCAACATTAAGTGCTGAAGTTACATTTTATCTGTAAGTAAACAATTTGAAATTGAAATCGCACAAACGTTGGAATAGATAGAATGAGGCCAAATGAATCCCATTGACCTAACACTGTTAAGTTACCTAGCATTGAAATCGGTAGATTTAGCTACTATTTAATATTAGTTTATTTGTTGATATGAAATGATATACCTATGAAAAAGACCATAAGCTGTAGGTAGGTACCTAATGTCATATCACTTGCTTTTTCTGTCATAAATAGTAGAGTATAGAGTATTAATAGGTTTAGGAAATACTCAATGTCACTAAGTTTTAAATTATTTATTAAGAAATGCGAGTCGAAAAGTAGTTCTGCTAAAAATATGCTACATCACTGGTAAGCTAATTGGATCATTAATTATCTTTTGGCTCAATTATTTCAATAATAAAACACAATAAAATGTGTATGTGTATAAGTTTTATTGGTTCACAATGTTGTTCAAACGAAACTAAGGAGCAGCTTGTAGTGTGGCCCTTAAAATGGTGAAGTGACAATCAGTCATTGAGCAAGAAGGGGCATCATTCGATCAAGCCAGCACGAATTGATGCGATACGCTGGCAACAAAGCCGCGCTAGACGCAATACCCTGTCTTACTCGCACGCATCTATTACATAAGGGCTACCTCAGGTGAAAAAAGGGGCATCAAGGTTACCCTAGTTTAATACTAGCTATATTTTAATGACTAAAATTAGATAATACACACCCTCCCACTGTCATAAATAGTAACATTTTAGATTTTGAAAACAAATTAAGTGTTTAAAAAGTCATGTTATAAAAGTTAATCAGAGTAAGTTTTGATGTGTAATAAAATTAAACAAAACGATGTTAACTGCGCAAACGGAAATGACCAAATTGCTCGTTTGCCAGTTAACTGCGTAATTATTATTTTAATTTATTTCAGAGTTATTCAGTCAACATCGATTGCACTACAAACAGATGCAAAAAGAGGAGACTGACTACAACGCAAAAAATGACGGATGACACCCCTGACTCATAGCACCCTTGGCAACGTATGCTCTTTGCTCGTCAACAAGGAAATATTTTGTATAGAGTCCCCTTTGACGCGCACCCGTTTTTTGCATCGCTCTACAAAGGGAGTCGGTTACAAAGAGGTAATAAAACTTGCTCGTTGTTA
This sequence comes from Hypomecis punctinalis, assembly GCA_949316475.1. Classification (NCBI taxonomy): domain Eukaryota; kingdom Metazoa; phylum Arthropoda; class Insecta; order Lepidoptera; family Geometridae; genus Hypomecis; species Hypomecis punctinalis. The sequence goes on from OX438812.1 coordinate 13,719,333, forward strand.
AATTGAAGTTTAAAGCAGGTGCTCTTGTTGGCACGACATGAAGCCGCTACAAACTTCGCCGTATATTAAAGAGTTCATTCAGTTCAGCCGCGCTCAACTTCCTAAGTCTTTGAGCGCTAATTGAACGAAGCATTTCATCGTCAGTTCGCTAGATTTCTACTAAACTGAATACCGGAGCTAATATTTATTAATTCAAAGCTATTCATATTGTCATGATTAATTCTGCGAGCAGATTATAAATTCTGAGACGGAGCTCGTGACTGGGACACGACAGATAATCCAGCGGAATAATGTGGATGCACTGGTATAATCTATGTTATTCGCTATCAAGGGGAGGGTGTAAGAAGATTAACTACAGCTAAGCGCGCTGTGACACAGTACTCGAACTATTGGTTGGTAGGAACGTTCGACTAGCTAAGTTTTGCTGTGACATTGTACCTACCTACTACATAACTACACCAACTACCAGTTTAAAAAAAAATTGTATGTTAACTTACAAAGAAAGATGGAGAGAAAGAGTAAAAGTGCCTTTACTAAGGTAGGTACATTTTTATGAACGTTGACTTTTCAAGATCTGCTTCTGTTATAGTCTTCAGGTATTAACAGATGTTGCTATACTATTCAGTCTTAGGCGTCTGTTACTCGATAAGCTTCAGTACTGAGTAGATTAATTTACTACACGGAGGCGCTTTGGTATAGAATGGAACCATATACCGTAAACGTGAGGCATCAAACGGCGCACTCGGCTGAACAGAAGCACAGCAGGATTAAGTGAATAATATCAACGTACAAGTAGATTGGCTGGATCAACTATTCACTTTGTGCTTTGAGGCATTTACGTTTGCGAAGATAGTATATCATTTCTAGCGTCTTCACAGACGAATGTTCTATTGTTACCCTATCGACAAACAAAGGCAAAGTACACACAAAAATAAGTGCACCTACTTTAAACTTGTTAGCTCACGGTGCTGACAATATATTTTCTAGAGCAAGCTGAAAAAATATACAGTGTTATTTCTAATCAATCAGCATCCTTTTAGGGGCTTATTATGTACATCAAAACTAACAACTTTTGTTTTGCAACTTTTGTCTAAACTAAAAAAAGAAATAAGCTGATCCATACATTTTGTCGCGAGTGAATGATATTTTTCTATGGAACAACAAAAAAAAATTTTGAGTTTTGACAAAAGTTGCAGAACAAAAGTTGTTAGTTTTGATGTACAGAATAAGGATGCTAATTGATTAGAAATAACCCTGTATATAAGTTAGTAAGTTCGGGTGGCTAGTCCTGGTCAAAGTTTTTAAGACGTCTGAAGGCCTCTGACATGGCTAAAATATATATAGACATGTGACGATAGATAGTGACGTATCAAATGTATTTATCAGGATTAGATACAAACAAGTTTTATCTTCATGTGATTTGAAGATGGGAATCTGATGAGCTCAGTTATTGGAACGTACAGCAATGTAATACACTTGAGACTCCCGTTACGTCATCTGTTAGGTTCTGTGGGGAATTGCAATGCAAATCCTATGTATTGGGAACCGTCATGTCACGAAATAGCAACAATATGCGTAGTTACCGATCTGAAAATAGGAAGGAAAGATGCTATAAATTGAAGAAAATATCAATTGAGCATAAAATAAAAAATAGGTGTCGAATTAATTTACAAGTAACAAAATGATGGGATATATGTATTTCATGCTTAGTGGTTCGTTCGGTTTTGCTACCTCGCTTTGTACCTCTTTGAATATTCATTTACAATCAGCTAATTACTTAAACGGTTCCGCGGTAACATTAGCAAGTCAAAACATTCCTAAATACTAATAAAACTCAGTTCGGCAACTCGCAACCGAGTCAAGTACCCTGCTCAAATATTTAAACGACTTAAAGAGTATCACGAAAGAATTTCAAGTTTCATTTCGATGGAAAGAAAGCCAATAAATTAAACTTTGTATCAAGTCTTGAAATAAAAAATAAAATACCGAGAAAGCGACTACCGCGCAATCTGTTTCACTTTAGGGCGTCTTAATAATTACAAGTGGCCATTCTTTCCAATTAAGAAAAGTCTCGGGCTATAAATTGTGAGGGTTGTCGCGCACGGAGCGGCCTGTTCTTGCGCGTAAACACGCCGCTAGGGCTGGCTCTCGCGAACAGGACACCAACACACCGACACCGCCTCCAGTTTTGTTTTTGTTGTTTAATAAAGCACTCAATCTTCGCCTCTACAAACATAAGTCGTATTTACACCGCGCGGCGCTCCACCTTAATTAAAGGAGCGCACCTTAAAAAACGCAACGACCCCGGCATATCGGAGAACAAACGCAAATTTATTCTGACCGGAGTTTTTTCGGCATCTATTAAATAAAGAAGTCGAGGAGAATGCTAAACAAGGTTGAGCGGCCCTCGCCCTGCGAGTTTTCCACTTGAAGTGGTGTGCGGGTGCAAGGGTGGCGGGCGGCGGGCGGGGGTGGCGAGGGGAGTGTTATTCAGAGTGGCTTAGATAAGGTAAGGAGGATGAAGAGGCGAGATGCGCGGCGTAATGAACCGGCTTCGAGCAGTTTTTGTGTGGTTCAGGCGCCCAAATTGAATATTAGGCGCGATTTGAGAGCGAATGAGCGGGCGGCAGAAATAAATCCGCGGTTATTATGTTACCCGAATGAGGTTGCGGTGGGAACCTCTCCTCTCAACTCCGGTCGCTGCTCAATTTCGCGTCGGTGTAAATTGGCTCCCGTAAACTTGGTTATTCCGCGGGAGTTTAAGCAGCTTTCTTGAAATTAATTTATGTTTCAATGAAAATGAGTACGTTGTTAAACATCAAGCGATTCTATTTGAACATGTTTAGAAATTAATAATTACCTTGATATTGCGTGTTCGCGGTGTTCGTACATAAGTTTCATACGCTGCGGCTCTACGGCGGATACACAAAGAGCATAAATATGTAGTGAAGTACCGAATAAAAATAAACGACATCCTTTTAGTGCCGTTTGCTTGCATATAAAAATATACTATTTCACGTGAGATGCACTTTAAACAGCGCGAACTGTTCTACATTGTAAAATAAACATTGGTCTGATGTATCGGAAAATCAAACAGACGGCGTGCGATGTTTGCAAATAAACAAGGCGTTTGCAACTGTGTAGCACCTCCGTGATTCGCAGTAAAAACACTGGACAAACGAGGAGTAAGAAACGGAGGTAACCTGACGCCCCCGCAAGACGCTCGCTTTATGTAAACTTTATTACTGAGTGCACTCCCAGCCCCCACTCGGTTTGCACTGGAACAGAGCTGAGGTTCGAGCTAGTGACACACTCTCCTTACACACATACACATCCCATTTTAGATAGTAAAAATATAAACTGGCGAATACTTTTGTTTGCAAATAATGTAGTCAGTACTTTTTATATTAAAGTCTACGTTGGCTCTACGGCGTAGAATCTTGTAGAACATCCGTAGTAGACGTTTACCATAGAAAAGTTGAAAAATTGACCGTCCCTTGAAAATCGGCATCAATGAAAGTATGTACATTGTTAGATATGCTATATTTTTAACCGACTTTAAGAAAAGAGGTTCTAAATTCGATTTTTTTGTATAAATTGTTATGCTATTAATCCGCCAATTATGAACAGATTTTGTTTTTTTTTTGTTTGGTAGATAATTTTAATGTGGCTAATTTTAAATGTGTCTGTGATTTACATTTTACCAAAATCGGCTGAGTTGTTTTTGAAAAATGAAACAATCTCGATGTAGTCATCGATGATGATGATACGAGTACACCGACCCGTGCGTACTATTAGAATGCTGGTACACGGTTATGCCATTTTCGGCAAAAAGTAATAATGTTGGTAGTGGATAAATGTGCGGTTTCCTCTATCTAGTCTGCCTAGAAGCTTCGCTATTATACTCCACAAAAAGAAAGATTATGTTGTTTTTGACCGACGAAAAGAAGAAGATACTCAATTCGACGTGTATATTTTTTGTATAACCACGCACAACTCTTTACATAGTTGTCTGATTTCAATAATTCTTTTTTTATTGAAAAGAATATACTTTGAAATTGGTCCCATTTAAATTTTATCATAATCGGTTGAGAAATTTTTGATAAATCAACAAAATCAACAAAAATGTGAAAAATGCTACATCGATCCGTGCGAAATATTCGCGAATTCTGTACACGGTTTAAGTCGGTCATGCCATTTTTTTTTACAAAATTATAATTATTGCAAATGTGATTATATGAAAAATATGAACATTCTAGGGTCTTTCAAGCTGAGTTTTATTATTCTACGTAGAACTGTCAAACACTTAGGTAAACTGTATTAATCAAAAACACTGCAAAAATCATGTGTTTACAATACGCAACCTCACAAAATGAACCAACAAATTACGAGAACTAACGCGAGTTGATGTACTACCCAAATAAACAGTATAGTTTGGTAGAAATTGTGCGGCGCGTCCGTGCATTACTCTGCCCCAGTGTTTGCGAAGATCGAGCGCCGCGGCTCCGTGAGCTGACTGCCGACAAGCATCGAGCTACTGATTAAAAACACCACAGATACCTAGCTACCTAGATACCTAGCTTCAACGTGATTACGACAACCTCATATTCTAGACGTAGAAAGTTGCTAGACGGATATTAGTAGATGTAGCTATTCTCACGATGTTCTAGATGTGATTACTTTTTCAATTAGGAACCCCATACATGTGGAGATGGAGCATGATGTGTCATCTAACATAGTCGTAAATATAGATTCACCATCCAATTAACACGTTGTTAATTTTAAGTGCTCGAAAGGAGTAGGGCACATTAAAAAATTACTTACTAAATCTTACTACATCTCATGCTCATAGAACAATTGTTTTTCTACGTAATATCAAATTCAGTTTGATATCATGTATTCTATTTTCTGTTTTCAAAAACAACATCTTCCGTAAGTCCAAAATATTCGTGTACTATTTTTGTAAAAAAGTACTCTTACTTAAAGAAATCTTACTACATCTCATGCTCATGCTATTTTTGTTATCTTATTATATCTTTTTATATCTTACTACATCTCATGCTCATGCTGTTTTTGTTGCTAAATCATTCTACACAGTTTGAGCAATAAATTTTACTTTTACTTTTACTTTGCCTAATATCAAATGTAGTTTGATATCTATATTCTACTTTCCGTTTTCTAAAACAACAATTTCCGTAAGTCCAAAGCCAAAGCAAGCAGAGTGTACTATTTTATCTATATTTTGATAGTTAGTGTAAAGTTAGCCATCTGAAGCCTTATGGTGAGGATGGTATCGGGGTCACACTCTCGAGATAAACTCTTCACGTGCCATCCTCGAGTTATAAACTTGCCGACCACGTTGTTGGTTTTATGTCTAAGCTGAAGTCGGGAGTATACCGCATACAGGCAATTGTTAATACTATTAAAGTGAATGAACGTTGTTTAATTAATTATGCAGATACAACATTTTAATTAAAATAATAATGAGACAGGTAATTTTATGTTTTCATTACTTACTAAGTTACTACCATTATTTATATACTTGTTCAGTTTGATTTGTTAAGAGAGCGTGCTCTAAGAAGTTAAGCTTCTGTTTGAAATAAAGTAGGTGAACTATGAGAAAACTCAAGAACGAGGAAAGCACAAAGAGCACGCTTTGAATTTAAAATGAATGAAATATGAAACAGAAATATCCGTCAAACCAAACTAGGTTAGCGCAACAAAGACAATACGAAGCTCGGAGTGCGAGGTATCGATTCGAATGCATTCTGCAGAGGCACAGAACCAGGCACATCTGTGCCCTGTACTGTGGCATGGCGGCGTGCACCCGAGCGTGCCGAGGGAGGCAGCCCTGGCTTTCTCGACACCTCACGACCGACTCACTTCACGTTAGGGTTGCCACCAGCGTGACCATTTTTAGTAGTTTTCTACTTTTTTAGTAGATTTGGAGCATAGATCCTAATTTCCTAGTAGGTCTAAATACGTTGGTAGAATCTAGTATTTAACAGGGTTTCTTTGGTAGAGTTTGGTATTTTTAATGTTGCAATAAAAATTGATGATTAACTGTCAACTTCAACTGTCATCATGACAGATTAATATCCTTTTTGATTTAGTCTGTAGATATATTTTATTCGTTTTAATTAGGGATTTCCCCTTTATTCTTAGCAGATAACCGTATGCAGAAAAATGAATTTTCTGACTTAGACAATAAAGATCAGTTTTCTTTGGGTGGTTGTTGCGTACTATGCACCGAGGAACTTTCATTTCATAATAATCTTTTGTTTTGTTGCGGATTGTTCACCTTGTTTAAAATAATAAAATGAAAAGAAGATATGAACAAAGTTATCGTGTTGAGTGGGAAAAAAACCCATTGTTTTCATCGTGGCTGAGTAAATGTCGTGAAGACAACAACAGTGCATTTTGCAAAGCCTGCAATAGCAAAATTTTGCCTCGAATCGCTTCAATTAAAGAGCACAGTAATTCGGCAAAACACATAAAAAATATGATCGGTTTTTCTGGATCATCTCAGGTATGATTTATTATCATAATCATCGTGGTAATTTCAACCAATATTCATAATAAAATTTATTCAAATGTCTGCCCAAATATTTTATAATAATGTAATATTTCCTGGAGTTACACTGCGGGGCGCAGCTAGTATTTTGAAATATCAACTATTTCCTAAAAGTGGTACCTATCAGGGGTTTTAGTCGAGAGCCTTCAGTCCAGGTTTTGCGTAGTTTAAACTTTCGCGTTCGCGTGTGGTTCCATACATTTTGGTTAGTTATTTCTCGTTTCCGCCAGAAGCGCTGTACGAAAATGTATAGAGCCATACGGAAACAACTCTAGTTTCAATTTACGTGTAAATCTGGACTAATTCCTCAGGTTTTGCGCAGTTTACTTACATTTTGGTTAGTTCTTCCTCGTTTCCGCCAGGGGTACGCTGTACAAAAATGTATACGGAAACAGCTGTAGTTTCAATTTACGTCTAAGCCTATACTGATCCCTCTGTATAATTATCACTATGCGGTTTTACAGATTGATCAATATTTTAAGAAGACATCGGTCGAAAATGAAGTTAGGAAGGCAGAAATGAAAGTCGTTGCATGTCTTGTTGAACATAACGTACCATTTCGAATTATGGACCATTTAAGCGAAATTATCAATCAAGCGTTTCATGACTCTGAAATAGCGAAAAAATTTTCTTGCAAAAGGACAAAATCTGCAGCTATAGCTTATAATGCACTTGGCAAGCAATTTGAAGAAAAGATGCACGAAGATTTAAAATCTGGATTGGCTACATTTTCTATCATAATAGATGAAAGTACAGATATCAGTACTACGAAGGTTCTCGCAATTGCAATAAAATATTTCTCGAAAAATAGTCATCGAGTCAATACTAAACTGCTGAGTATAGGGGATATTCAAGGTGAAACAGCTCAAGATTTATTGAATGCACTAAAAACTGTCTTTGATGAACGTGGTCTTAAGTGGGACAACGTGATAGGTTTTGCAGCTGACACAACCAATGTTATGTTTGGAGAGAACGCTGGCATTGTGGCAAAAATGAAAGAACTAAATCCACACTGTGTCTATGTAAAATGTGTATGTCATTCAGTGGCATTAGCAGTAAGTCATGCTTGCAAGTTATTACCACGAAAATTAGAGCAACTGGTTAAAGAAGTGTACAACTACTTCGCACAGAGTAGCAAATGTCAGCGTGAATTTATGGAATTCCAGGATTTTACAGAGTCGGAACATTACAAGCTTCTGAGACATTATGACATTCGATGGCTTTCTCTCCATGGCTGTATCGCGCGAATCTTACAACAATGGCCAGCTTTGAAATTATATTTTCAGGGACAGTATTTAGGAGAGAAGAACTCTAATGCGTCAGCGGAATTTCTTTTTAATTCTTTCAATGACGAAACGGTGAAATTGTATTTATATTTTCTTGATTACATTTTACCGTTTACTAACAAGTTCAACACAATTTTTCAAGGAGACTACCCTGTGGTACACAGGCTCTACAATGATATGCGCGATTTTTTTGTAATTGTTTTAAACTGTTACATGAAAACCCAATACGTGAAAAGCACGCCAATTCAAAACATTGATCCAAATTCGTCAGTAAATTATTTGCCGTTAAACAATCTGTATCTGGGTGTTAACTTTGCAAAACATTTGGATTCCAAAAGAAGTCAGATACCCCAACAACATATTCAAGACATTTTTAAAAGATGTCAGGATTTTCTTATAGATCTTTGTGTGCAATTAAAGAAAAGATTGCCAGTTGATAACGACATATTTCAAGAACTAACTTTTTTGAATCCGCAAACTGCTGTACACGCTGAATATACAAGTCTCAGCAATGTTGCGTCAAAATTCCCGAATTTTGTATCAGAAAGTGACGTACAATTGATTGACAATGAATTCAGAGAACTAAAATTGGACAGGGACGTCAACAATTTATTGTGCTCCACCAGAAGCAACGAAGCTATAACAGACGTCGAAGTGTTTTGGGAATCCAGCAGCAAATTATATTCATCTGACAACCAACCTAAATATGCTAATATTAGCAAATTCGCCAAACATATGCTATGTTTACCTGTTTCGAACGCAAAATGTGAACGTATTTTTTCACAGATGAATAGAATTAAAACTGTAGATCGAAATAGGTTTCATAACAAAAATCTGTGTGCAATTTTGCACGCAAAAGAGGGATTGAAGGAAGCCGGTAACTGTTCAAAGTTCCAACCCGATACAGATATGACAAAGGTGATGGAGCAGAACAAAATATTGTACAAAAATATTAATCAAAATGCGGACAGTGACGATAATGTTGAATAATTTATATATAATAAAGTTCCATTTTTTTAAATACTAAACATTTTTCTTGTTTTTATGTAAAACCATTGTTTGTTTAAATAGTTATTTTTGGTGAAATAATGTGGTACAATTTTGGTAGATTTCGTAAAAAGATTTGGTAGATTAAAGTAGATTTCAGATTACATTTTAGTAGATATGCGAAAAAAAAAATGGTCACGCTGGTTGCCACCTCCACCGATTCAAGTGACGATGTTTAGTTGTTCAACTTTTGAGTACTTCAAAACATCTATGACTCAAGTGGCACTTAACCTTTTACTGGTTTTACAACAGCTTCGTTGTCTGTTGCATGATGAAGCAGGCGATAAATACTTGAAACGCGATGTGAGACAGCCCTGATGTGAGCTCGAAGGACATGTGTTGAACTAAAAGAAGCACTCCGAAGCGAGTGAACATAACGAGCTCTTAAGTCCGTAACACTCGTTTGTCTGTGAATTGCGATTTTGTTTTTGAGTTTAGCCCTGAGCCTTATGTTAGGCGCTGATTATGACGTTTAAAGTCAAGGCAGTCGGTAGGGGAGCAAGATCGTGATCCAGTTAGCGGTATGTAGGTGAACGAGCGATCACAGCGTGCGAGAGGAATGCACGAGTGGCGGGTAGGTGCCACTTGCCTTGCGCCACCCTCGCCCGCTCGCCGCACTCCACGCCACGCGCCTCGCACCGTGTTATGAAATCAACGTGTTCGAGCGAAACACTCCACGTACATTCCCAAATGGAAAAGGCAGCTGCTACCTCGTACCTACGCTCGTGGGGGAATTTTTCAAAGCAAAATTTCGCCGACGGAATTTTAACAACTCGAGCGAAATTGGAAAAAGTTATGCGGTACTCACGTGTCTCTCTTCCGCCGAGCTGATACCTGTAACCAACGGGGAAATGTTATTGCAATACGGGTAAATATTATTTCGTGTAAAGATTTTACATTTATTTCTGTGTAGTGAATTAAAGAGGATATGAGGAAATCGAAAATGTTGTCGTACGCAGTGAGATTATTGGAATATCTGAAACGAGAAATAACAACGTAGGAAAATATTTTCAGGTAATGAGTTCGTTATTTTTCTTCTTTGAGATTAATAGTACTTGTATACTTATTTGCCAAGCAAAACAGATATTTTCTAAATCGAATTCTTTTGGAAATCTTTAGAAGTACTCTCATGTTTATCTCAGAATTGGTATTTCTTTATTGTATCAATATCAAAGAGTTATAGCATTGCGCATGTGAATGTCAAGGTAATAAGTAAATAATTCAAAACTATGAAATTATTGAGTAAGTATAGCGAAAGTCTTAGCTCACAACAAAAAACCATTTATATTTACATGTTTATTTTTTATGTTTGTTTCACGATGACTTTGGTCACACTAACTTACGATAATACATGGAAACACATGAAAATTGACAAGACTTAGAGGGCTACAATTTTACTATTATTAATTCACATTTTTTTTAGTAAAATAGAGCCTTATAAATAACATGAGATCCAAATAGCTAAGTAATTATATTAATGAAGATACAGGCCAAGACATGACAACTTATTTTTTTAAACTGATTATTGACCTATGATTTTGATAAACAATTTGGTATATGGCAGGTCGTTTATAACTTCGAGTGTATATGTATGTATATTGAGGTATTTGTGAGCATTGCGGTGGTCGGTCGGTGCTAGAGAGTATGAATATTCCAAGTGTTGTCGCCGCGTCTTCCTTCCCTTGGGGCCGCCAGCTTGTCTACCTGCCTACACGCATCCTGACTCCTGACTCCTGCCTGTGTTTCCATATCCGAGTAAAAACGTTTTGTGTGTGCGTGCGTGTTTATCTGAGGGTGTGTTTGTAATATTTGTTGTATGTTGTCTGTTGTGTGTTTATTACAATTAAATTATGGTAGAAAATTAGAAACATTAAAAAATTAGTTATATTTTTTACAAACTTCAATGTTATGAACAAAATGCAGGTATTGCAATCGGTTTTCCTTCCGTTCGTAAAAGTGATTTGTACTGCTGCTGTCAATTAGAATGTTTTATCGCATTTTTAATTAGTAGAAGGAAACTGCGCATCTAAAAATGTAGAAAGCGACAATCCAGTTTAGTTTTATCCATTGTGACTTTTTTTTTCTTTGTCATTAAATGATTAGGGTAAACCAACAACTTTTAAAACAAAAAAAATGCCAAGTCGATGGTTTAGAATAGAATACTGTACTGTATCAGCCTTTTAATAGTCCACTGCAGGACGTAGGCCTACCTAAGAATGGTGATTGGGCCATATCCACCACGCTGGCCCAATGCGGGTTGGTGGATGCGCATACGCCATCGAATTTCTTCTACGGAAGTATGCAGATTGCCTCACGATGTTTTCCTTCACCGAAAAGCCAGTGGTGTGAAATTCCGTACATAAATCCCAAAGGACTCATTGGTACGGGACCGGGATTTGAACCCACAACCTCACGATTGCAAGGCGGCTGTCACTACCTCTAGCCCACCACGGCTTCAGAAATTTAGATTCAGAATAGAATAGAAAACACTTTATTGTAAACAGTAAAATATAAGACAACAGTAATACATGAAAAACTTATTAGTGAAGCTCAAGGCGGCCTTATCGCTGGAAGCGATCTCTTCCAGGCAACCCATAACCCATGGGTTAAACATATAATATACTTTGTGTATATAAGTTCAAGAAAATTATTTTGTTTTTGTCTTTACAAACATCTCAACACGTGTTTTGTTACTTTTAGATTGTTGAACAATAGCAAAAAAAAACTCTTCAAAATCATGCCGATGATTATGTACCATATATCAGTAAACATAAATTCAGATGAGAGTCAGGTACTAAACTAGTTGTTTGATATTCGAACAATGGCTACAAAAGGCAGTGTCCAGCCCAGTGACAGCAATTCGCAGTAGAGAGAGCACTTCTAGCCTGCAAATTGGCTAGTCAGACGCGTCGCACACACGCCCCAGAAGTGGCAATGGCGCACTGGAAATTACCCCTCCGTATCAATCAGTGCTTTCTAGATATGTAGGTACCCGGGGCTAGTTGGAAATGGTAGACGAAATGCTCTCCTCATATACATATATCCCGACCAATGATTTTTTTCAGGACTGGCCTTAAAAAATAACGCCTGTAAATGTGGAAGATTTATCAAGACGCCTGTTATATCACGGTACGTTAAATGGTGTTAACAATGGCGGCGGTGACAGAATTATTGCACATAATATTACTTTAGGTACCTATATTTAAAAAAAAATACAGATTAACAGCGATGCAGGAAACGTTTGAAAGTTCAGTAAAGTACTCGAATAAAAATAAACGTTTGTGTATGTATAACTTAGGAAATTAATCAAGCTATAAATTATTTAAGTGTTGCAGAAGGATTTGAATATAAACTATGTAATACACTTCATACTTTCAGCATATTCCCTTTACAACCGACCTTGTACACAGCGCCGGTTCAATGGAGCCGACACACACCCTCGGGCATCGCATATAACGGCCTCATCTAAATGTCAGCCCGTAATTACCTCTATGACATGCTTTTAGGTGAGAAAGTTATTTATGACAGCGATATCGATCAAGTTTTTATCGAAACCATTTAATATTTAGGCATGGACAAGATCGGAGTGGAAGCGAGCCTAATCTAAATAATTGCGTCTAGTGTGGTTGCGGTCGTTCAGATCTGTGTATACGGTACGCTGGCTGCGGAATTGCATGCATCAAAGGCATTACGCCTCAGTTGATTCGTCTCAAGTTTGTGAGCAATTGCAGGCAATCCCATTACTATTCACGTGCTGTACATATGTACGCCTATGTACATACTGCGAGCCGTATTAGCGCTGCATGTATTGCCTCTATTAATTTAAATGCAATAGCCTCAATTATTGGCGAACTATTCAGCTATGTCTACCATCCGGATTGCTGAGCAGTGAATATTGGTTGGAACAAATGTAATCGAAGCACGAATGACTATTACACGTATCCAGTCGTCGCTGGTTCGGAATAAATACATAGCAAAGTAATTTTTACAGTGAGCGACTGAACTTGCTAATGTCCAAAAAATACAAGTCTATCCGGTGTATCAATTAAAACAACATTGAGATGGAGAAGATTTGAGAAAGAATCAAGTAAGTAAATCTGTGTACGACTCTAGCTCTAGCTCTCACTTTAGTATCATCGAGAGTGACGTAGGAATTTAATTTAGTGAGTATGAAAACGCGACACATGTGTCAGTCCGCGACCGCGCACACTCAAGTCACCCGCAAAATTACGTTACTAATTGAGTAAAACACGCGACGCTCACACCAGCAAGGAATAATTAATTGAGCTTGGGCCAGGAGCCGGGCGGGGCGGCGGGGGCCATCTGCGCGGTAACTCTTACATCAGTACACCGATAATGGCACAAATTAGCCGGGGAAGTGGCGGGCAGGGGGTGGCAGGGGGAAGGGGCGCTAAGCCGGAACATCCCGGAGCGCAGATTACCGCTTGCTTTTGTAATTAACCGGAGCGACGGGCGGCTTCCAAATCCATTTCTGTGTTACATTTTCATTTGTGGCGCGCTATGCTTCGCGCATCTATCGGATTACTGCTGTGAAAACTGGAAGCGGAGGGATCCGCGTTTGATATACGAATAATGGGCGAGCATCAAATAAAAACTCAGTTATCGCTCCATTGAAAATATTTCAATTTGTTTATCACTGTTTAGAATTCTGTCCAAACACGCATAGAAAGGCACCATTTCGTGGAATTGACTTATTCATACTTTGAAAGCAATATCGGGCGAGTCGTAGCCGTCAGCGATCCGAAAACACGCAAACAGTGAGTTCAAAAAGCCTCTCGAACCCGGTAAATATTGAAACAGAAGTGGGATCGGAGATGTCTGCCGCGACGAAGGCGGCTGCGGGGCGCGAGGGATCGAAGGCGGGGTGGTGAGGTGGAGAAGGTACTAATAGTCTCCAGTGGCACACAGCAAACAAGACGAATACACAAACAAGCGACATCCTCTTAAAATATTCATCCATGTATCGAGCCGTTACTTACGGCTCATTCGTGATTTCTTTTTTTGATGCATGGGGTAATTTTTCAAATATACAAAACTGTGTATAATAGAAGAAGGGTGGAACGAAAAGTGGTTCTGCATTATAAATATTTGTTTTTCAGTGTATAATTCTGAAATAAGTAATAGATAAATAACCGTGTTTCGGCTTAGTGAACCTGAAAATATTCCTCGTTTTGAAGTAGGTAGAATTATCTATTGATTATCTCAGTGGCCCAGTAGTCAGTGACCCTGACTCCTGGGTCAAAGTGACTGGATAAGGCAGCTGTTATAGGTGTTTGTTCTGTATCTGGATGTTATTATCTATTTTATAAGTATGTATATAAAAATATCTTTATGTATATAGTTTATCACTCTTTGGTAGCTATATCACAAGTTTTGCTTAGTATGGGATCAGAAACCATGTGTAAGATGGCCCCTAATATTTATTTATTTATCTTTAGTGACTAAAGAGATGGAAAAACAAATACGAGTAATTACGTAGCCATTTTCCGTCAGTAAAATGAGTTAGTTATTTGATTAAAAATGAAATATGAAAACTTACCGTTTCCTTTGTCATCTGGTCGATGTAAGTCTGGAGGTTTGGCGAGCACTGATAGGGGATGGTGGGGAACGCCGAGGCCCAGCAGGCCGGCGGGGGGCAGAGCTCCTTGGCCCAGCAGCGGCAGCGGCGGCGCCCCGTGGGCTGGAAGGTGTGCTGCGTGCATCTGCTGCAGCAATCGGGGAAGGTCTGGCCTTTGTTGCTGGAACAAATATTATAAATAAGTACCTATTTGTAAGCCTATCATGGTCAGTTCAACCCTCATATAGTAAATAAAGAAATAACGATTCACATTCATAACCTCTACACGAAAGGGTGCGTCCTAATGTGTACGGAACATAGGTACACGTTAAAACAAATACAACTTACAATTTACATTACTCTACTGTAGCTTACTATAGCTTAATAATAAAACCAGCTATCAGTCACGTCTGCGATAGCTGGTTTTAAATGAAGTGATTACCCGCTCTACTGCTTCCAAGTGTCCGTGGTCAGCAAGCCTTATAAACCGTGGCCAGTTCATATAATAAATAACGCTTCACACTCGTATTCCCTACTAAGACTCCCTGTGTCGGGGGTACATCAAACACACGTGCATTAAGGACAAAGACAGCAAATAAAAATTAGTACACATTATTTTTTACCAAATATTTGGTCGGCTCCTAAGGCCCCCAGTCTGAATTATCAGGTTAAATTTAAATCGAATTTGAAACTATATACAGTATGAATTCGTTCGTTTGTAGTAGTATGTAGTAGTGCCTACTGATTATATAATATTTATAGTAACTTATTTGAAAACCTTTACACAATATGCGGCACGCTTGCCAAAATGGGAAACATATTTAGTACCTACGTAAGTATCCAACTCAAGAAGAAAAGATTCTCCGGACGTGAGTCATTAAAAATTGTAAAACAACTCCAAAGTGGGTCTCTTCCAAACTTTAGACGTAAAGAAACTTTTAATGCGAGGCGAACACGTGCGCAAAATTACTGCTAAACTGTTATACTAACCCAACGTAACAAAATAAAGCAACGCTTTTAGTTTCGAGAGTCGCCAGTAAAAGTGGATTGATGTGTCGCAGAGCTCCGTGCATTTTTAAAACGAAGTCGAGCCAAATTAAAAAGTCCTCGACGCTCGCGGCTCCCCTCGCACCGCGATATTTTAAATTTTAAATGAGAGCTTCACCGGCGGCGGCGACTGAGCGAAATTGATTACTCCTTCTCCATTATTCCCCTTTTCCACTTTTCCCGTTTTTCCGCACTTCCCTTTCCTATCTCGTTTAACGATATTATTATACATGGCGGGTCGCCCGGTCGCATGTTCCGCGCCCGCCGCCGCCTGTGGTTCGCGCTCCATCCCAAGCTTTTTCCGCTCGGACGGGCACGTTCTTTTTTTTAGCCGCCGAAAATTAATTGGATTTTCGCCGAGGGTGGAACATATTTTTTATTGGCCGCTCACGGCTGTGATTTATTGTGTGTCAAAAGGTGGCGAGCGCCACTTAGTTGAGAGTGCTTTTGTACAAAAGGGGAGTATTTTTAATTTATATTTGTCCCATTTGAATGTTTACGCTTCTACGCCTGTGCGTAATCGAAATTAATAATCTGTATTATTAATTGTAGGTAAGCCCTCAGCTTTGTCATCATTTAAAAGTTCAAAAGAACTTTAGTAGTTTGTTTAGATTGTGCAAAAAATATAGGCACTACAACAATATTGCATACCTATGTTCAACATTCTGGTCGCTGAGCTAAAAGATAGCCCGAGTATTAACAATTTAGAATATCTTGCCTTGAGACGGATTCTCATGACCTAAAACACCTTAGACCTAGCTCTGCAGAGGCAGCCACAACTTGACCCCAGATAGCAATTAACACGAGTAGATAACAGGCTCTATTTAAACGACATTGTATCTTTAGCTTGAACTTCGGTCACACGAGATTGCGAAAACAAAACACGAACGGAACATTTTGCAGGAAAAGAAAATAACATTTTGTTAGAGAAAAAACAACAGGTAGAAAAGCAACTACCGAATTGGGGTAACCCTAACCAAATATTCAATGTGCGAACCTACATATTACAAACATTTCGCGCGATCCTAACTTTTCCCTCGTTACGGCGCGGTGACGTGATCCCGCCGGTGTCGGTATCGAGACCTCGCCCACCCTCCCCCCTGCCCGACCGACCACCCTCCCACACACCCTGTTATGAATGACAATAACTCTCCGTGATACCTTGCCATATTTTTTCCATATTTAGACGTGATTAAACACTCCCGATACCGTCCCCAGGGATTAAAACTCGTTCCCCCGACTTTCCCATCCGTTTACTTATCTCTCCGCCAACTTCGGTGTTTGTATTATCGACCGAATTAAACTTTGATTAAGTTTCTTTGGAACAACAAGGGGCGTCTCAGACGATATTATTTTTTCATTCCATTTTGCAGAGAAAATCTTCGGCCTCAACTATGATATCGTGATGAATATCTAATACCTACTGGCAAAATTAATTTTACGATGTAACATAAAATTCAATATAGCAGTCCGGTTTGTTTCGATATTTATTAGACGTTTTATTTTTATGAAACTAGTAAACAAGTAAATTAAAAACGCATTAGAATTGGAAACACATTTTTAATATAGATCTAAAATAATATAATCATTTCATGTTTGATTTCAATTTAGCAACATGATTTAAACCTAATGTTTTTCAAAAATTTGTCAGCCAAGGAAACTTTGTCGTCCAATATAAATGTAATAAAATAGGGAGCAATACCGAAATCGAATCCCACCGCATTAGAGATCAAACGCGGTGGCACGTACAAATAACTATTCCGTCGGCACGCAGCTCCGTCCTTCCAGCAGACGTGCGCTGTCTCCCGAAGCTTTTGTCACGTGAAAAATGCGCCGCAGGATCGTCGGGTTCGGGTTTTCACGCCACATTTACCCCCGCCCATACGCTCGGGGATTATTCACCATTTATAAATGGATAGAGCACGCCAGCCGCACAGATTTCTACGCATAAATATTTTCCCTCGGCTTAACAACCGATATTTTTTATCCGATCTGTTTGGATTAAGCCTCGCAGTGGGCGAGGCTGAAGCTCTGAAAGGATATACGCGTTTCATGTTGAAGTGAAAAAAATATTTCATCATTTTATATAAACCCCATTTCGATACCTCGAACGATGAAGATTATGCGAATGATGTAAATTAATGTAAATTTAACAGAGAGGATAATGGAAGAAGCGGTTTTAAAAGATATTTTGTTAAATGCATAGCTTGTCTAGGTTCATTGGCATTTAAGTGACGATCGGTAAGGGCGATCTTAAACTCATTTGAATAATCTAGAGAATCATTACTAAAGCTACAGTGACATTTAAAAACCATTACCTTACTCAAACGATTCCGTAGCCGTAAACTAACATCTCAAGCTAACTAACAATTTGTTATTAGGAAAGTTTCTTCGGTAGCCGCAAGCCCACAGATCAATAATTAGTTAGTTAGTATTGTAACCGTAGTTTAAGTAGCAGCTTCAGCGCCGTAACACACTTAAATTATCAAGAGTAGGTTTGCGGTCGGGTGCGCATTAAAGTGCTATTATGGAGCGATTGCCGCGGGCCTTGTCTGCTGATGGATTATGTAGGTGCATTAGTAATTATATTGATTAGTCATTCGATACAGGTTTACTGAGACTTGTTGACTTTGTATGAGAGTATTGTGTCTAATGAACTATAATGATCTGTGTAGTGATTACTGTTAATGGTGTGTTGTGTAATGAGACTTGTTTTGGGCAAGCGAGTTGTGGACATTTTATGTCATAATTAGTTCCGTACGATAATAATTCTTACCTTTATTTACACGTATAAACGAGTAATACTACACACGTACGCAAATAAGAAAATTTCTCTGTTTTAACTGTCACCATTATAAAGCGAAGCGTTGATTAGGCCATGAATAAAGATGCTATCTCGGAGCTCACATAATAACGACAAAACACACCATTCCGACGTAACTTCCCATGTTATGGAACAGAATTTACTCTGTTTACAAACCGTATCTTTGCAGACAAAGTGAGAATTATCTTCGCTCGTAAAAGGTTTAAAGTTCAGCGTTAATAATTATTTACACGAGACTGCGCAGAGTCGTTTACATGTGAATGTCGGGGTATAAAACGACGGTGTGAGCTACAAAGAGGGTAGTTTGGGTCCGGGGGTGGCAGGGGGAGCACGCACCATTAGGCGGGAAACCTCGGGTCCCACACGCGACGCCAACACGTGTTACACTTTCAACGTAATTGCTTCTAATCACATATATTATACCTAAACTAAGCACACTGAAACTACTTACATTGAACTGTAGGGGAACGTTGTTGACCCTTGATAGTTCGAAAATGCCCGGAAATAGAGTAGAGTTAGGCTTTTCATTTGGCTTTAGTTTCTGAAAGTTATTTTCTTCGATATTACTAATACGAGCGTCATATTAATATCTTATTTTTTTTTTTTCCGGTTCCGGTCTTCAAATGTAAACACGTATATCATAACACTTAGCAAGAAATTAATTAGAAAAATTATAATTCGATCGGCATCTAACCTTAAAGTGTGACACATTCGTGACAGTGAACTCAAGCTATCTTCTAGTGCAATAAATTACACTCCATCACCCTGACAAGCTGAGAAAATGAACACAAATCATCACAAAAATTGATTTTGGAAAATCCGTTGCACGTTTTGTAAAAGGTGACGTCCACAAGTGGTATATTATTCAGAAAAAAATCGAACCAAGATGATATATACATCATTTGAAAGCTTGTTTTATGGGCTTCCCAAAAATATTAAATTTAGATATTTTCACCCCTCCATTTTTTTTAAATGCGAAGAATAAATTGTATGAAAAATAACAATACAGCTTATTATTTTTTCTAGTTTAGAAATAATAAAGTGTTCCTATCGTTATTTTACTTGCATTCGTAGCTGATTCTTCCACATTCATATCTTAATTTGCTAAAATTAAAAATTATAACCTACCAGTGTGACCACTTAGTAGGTACAATGTGACAAAAAAACACTTAAAAAGTGTGTCTAATGGGTAAAAATGCTTTTATTTAACTATTTGAAGGTTACTTAATCAGGATTGATAGAAATAAACTACCTATTGAGCCAAATATATTTATTTATCCTAATAAAATCAAAATTAATTTTAAAAAAATCGGAGGGCTCTTTTTTGCTTTTAACAGTAGTAATAGACTCAGGAAAATATGAACTTTCTCGAAATGTAACGAGTGTTGTGGTTCGAATTTTTGATTATTATTATACCAGCCTCCATACATTTTGTGGACATCTCCTTTGGAGTGTTTAAATACAGCGAATCAACAACACATGTGAGTCAACTTTTTACTGATTTCTCAGCTGATTGGATCAGCTGTGTTTTGACAGTGACACTTGACAGATCTATTCATTATCCAACATAACGAGACAAATTTCGTTCGGAAATAAGGCCGTCGGACCACAGACAATCTAGATGTGAATAAAGCATGCATCAAAATCGATCGATTTGTGTAAAAGTTAATATGACTGATCACTGAACAAATTGCCAGCTTATTCAGAATTCTACCATTTAGTAGAATTGGAGATAATTATCTCCGGTAACCGTAAATCTGTAGATTAATTAATTGATATTATAAATTAACCATGAATAGACGGGCAAAGGCTGTAGTCGCATCGGCTAAATTACAAAGCATGGCCCAACAAGAAAATGTGGACCTTGAGCAAACCATAAAAGAATATGAAAATGTTATAAAAATTCTTAAGTTAGTTTCAAATGAAGACTTGGATAGCTTAGCCGAAAACCATAATTTGATAAATAAACTAAGCAATGAACTACTATCACAGGAAAATGTGATTCTTAATCATGAAATTGAAAAAAGAAACATCACAATCGAATCTCAACAGGAGCTAAATAATAAGCTTTTGGAAACCCTGGACCATTTTAGGGTAGAACTACAGAAAAAGAACAACACCTTAAGTACGATGAATTTTGTGGAAGGAAAACTGCTTGCTATCGAAAAACTTATTCACAATAAAATAGAAGATAACGAAGTGACAACTGACAAAAAACAGGAAGACAACGATGTGATAAGTTGCAATATTACTCACGGCACGCTACCACTATGTGATATATCGTCAAAGTCCTCTGACGATGAATTCTACATCCACGACCCAAATGGAGAAACACACTCTGCGAATAATGTATTCAAACAATCAGATGAGAAAAAAGGAGATAATATTCACATTTTCTCAGACAAATGTGGAATAGGATTAGGAAGTCGTCTTCAACATAGAACTTCAAAAAATATACTAAATCACTGCACTCCTGGGAAGACAATGACGCAGATTATTAAATCTTTAAGTGAATCAGTAATATCTGCACCAAATAATACTTATATCTTAACTTTAGGTGAAAAAATCTATATTAAGCGTAAAGATTTCATCAAAAACTTGGGCTTACTAGATGTACTTTGCAAGTCTGCAAAGATCTTTGTCTGTTCTCTGCCCTTTAATCAGACATACTCGCATAAATATAACCAATTCATATATAAATTGAATTGTGACATGTATAACGTAGCTTCTTTTAATGAAAATTTACATATAATTGACATTAATAATAATATTGACAAAAACATGCATAAGAAATTGACTTGGGAAAACGCTTCTTCCCAAAGATTATGTAATATGTTGTTGTGGAATATAAACGCACCTATTTATGGAAGTAGGACAAACACTACTGTTAAAACTGAAAATATGTTAGAAACTGACGCTGTCACCCATATTGCCCCAGTTCCAACTAATAAAAGTATGGATCAATGCTTACAGTTAAGTTCGAATAATTTTTTTGCCCACAAACCGGAAAAAATAACATCTTTATAGTACACCAAAATATCCAAGGTGGTTTAATGAGTAAGGAACTAGAAATAAGCCTTTTTTTAGAGAAAAATAACATTGACGTAGTGTGTTTCACAGAAACATTTCTAAAGGACCACCACTCTCTCAATTTCGAAAATTTTCAGATAATTAGCAAATTCTGTAGGAAATCTGCATCTCATGGCGGTTCTCTAATAGCAGTCAAGAATACCCTTAAAGCAAAACAAAGAAAAGATATAGAACGTTTATCATCTGAACGGAACATTGAAATTTCTTGCGTGGAATTGGATAAATATATAATAATTAGTATGTATAGACCACCATCGGGCAATTATAACACGTTTGAGACTATAACCGATGAAGTATTAAATAAGGTTTGCAACAAATCAAAAGAGGTTATAGTTCTTGGTGATTGGAACGTCAATTTGCTTATAAATTCAAAGAAAAGAGATAATTTGCTGGCATTGTTTCAAAGTTTTAATTTAAGTCCCCAGTTCAATGAGCCAACTCGAATCACAAAAACAACCTCTACTTGTATTGATAACGTTTTCCTCGAATCTAAAGTATTGCATAAATCTATTTTAAATTGTTTGTCTTCAGACCACACTGGTCAGTTAATCGTTGTGCCAAGCTGTAAAAATGTTGCTAAAGTACAAATTCGCAAAAGGCAAATGACTACAGAGAAAGTAAACCAGTTCCAAATGAATGTAAAATGTGATCTTTTAGGTGAATTTAATATTTGTGACAATCCAAATGAGAGCTACAATAATCTTCTGAAAATTCTAATGCGAAATTTTGATTCTACTTTTCCGATTATTTGCAAAAAAATTAATCTTAAGTACTAACTTAAGATTAATTTTTTTGCAAATAATCGGAAAAGTAGAATCAAAATTTCGTTATACCTGTGGTAGCCCATTGGTTAAATACTAATTTAACCAATGGGCTACCACAGGTATAAAAATTAGTCGTGACAAAATGTATGAACTCTATAATCTCAAGGCTGGTAGTAGTGATGTAAAACTTATAGACTATGTTCGTCGATACAGTAAAACTTTTAAAGCAGTATGTAAACATGCAAAAGCCTTGTTCATTCTTAACAAAATTAAGCACTCTAAAAATACATCTAGAACAGTTTGGTCTATCATTAAAACAGAAACCGGTAAATCGTCATGTAATGAAATGAACTACAAGCTTAGGAAAGACAATGAAATAATTACTGACAAAGAACAAATTGCCAATGAGTTTGTAGACTTTTTTGGTGCAATACCTCATATGACGACCAAGTCACTCGCTACGAACCGTGCTGAGGCAGCCCAGCTAATGATCAATAACGTAGACGCTTGCCAAAAACAATTCAAATTTCATCAAGTAACTAGCAATACAATTGAAAAAACTTTTAAATCTATAAAGGTCAAGAAATCTGAAGATCTCTGGGGATTGTCAGTTCATCTCTTAGGAAAAATAATTACAGATATAGCCCCGCATTTAGCTCACATCTTCAATTGTAGTGTCGACAGCAATGAATTTCCTAACCTAATGAAGTGTAGTAAATTAATTCCCTTGTACAAAAACGGTAGCAAAAGTGATCCTAGTAACTTCAGGCCCATCTCCATATTACCATGTATTAGCAAAATCTTTGAAAAAATTATGTTGAATCAATTGGTATCCTTCTTCAACATAAATCATCTTTTGTATAATAAACAATTCGGTTTTTCAAAGGGTTGTTCCACCACGGATGC
The DNA here is from genome assembly GCA_949316475.1 of Hypomecis punctinalis. NCBI lineage: Eukaryota > Metazoa > Arthropoda > Insecta > Lepidoptera > Geometridae > Hypomecis > Hypomecis punctinalis. Next base: position 13,742,449 of record OX438812.1, read on the forward strand.
ATCGGCTACCCTAGTGGAAAGCATCTATGAAGCATGGGAGTCTCATCAAGACGCTCTGGGAATATTTTGTGATTTGTCGAAGGCCTTTGACTGTGTTAGTCATGAGATTCTACTTTGCAAACTGGCACACTACGGAGTGAGAGGTGGCGCGCTTGAACTAATGAGATCATATCTTAGTGGAAGAACGCAAAATGTTGATATAAATGGTGTACGATCTAAACCAGCTAGTGTTTCAGTCGGAGTCCCACAAGGATCAATCCTTGGCCCCTTTCTTTTTCTTGTATATGTTAATGACTTGCCTTTCTTAGCACGTAAGCATTGTGAAATAATTTTGTTTGCGGATGATACATCTCTATTATTTAAATTAAGTAGAAAAGACCTAGATGTACAAAATATAAATAACATACTAAACAACATTGAGAGATGGTTCAGCGTAAATAATCTAATGTTAAATGCAAAGAAAACAAAATGTGTTCATTTTACGCTAACTAATAATCCTATTCTGCCAAATATCAATATCAATAATGAACCCCTGACAATGTCAAACAATACCAAATTTCTTGGACTTACTTTAGATAGAAAACTGCAGTGGGGAGCTCACATAACTGAACTATCAAGCAGATTGAGTTCAGCAGCTTATGCAGTGCGTAAAATTAGAGAAATTTCAGACATAAAAACTGCAAAAATAGTCTACTATAGTTATTTTCACTCTCTAATGTCCTATGGATTGTTGCTCTGGGGCAATGCAGCTGACGTTCATAGTATTTTTGTATTACAAAAACGCGCTGTGAGGGCTATTTTTAGGTTAAGTTGCAGAGAATCTCTTAGAGAAGTATTTGCCCATGTGAAAATTTTGACATTACCAAGTTTATACATATTTTTAAATATATTGTATGTGCGGAAAAATTTACATCGATTGAAAACATTTGGTGATATATACAACTGTACTACAAGGAATAAGTCCAGACTAATCCTACCAAAGATTAGATTAGCCAAAACTGGCAATTCTTTTGTAATGAACAGCCTATGTTTTTATAACATATTGCCCACGAGTCTAAAAAATTTAAAAGAGACTACATTTAGAAAAATACTAAAAGACTTCTTCATAAAAAGGGCTTATTACAAAGTAGAAGACTTCACAAATGACAAAGCTTCTCTGCGCAAACTAGGTTCTGGCTGTAATAATAATTATTGTATCTGATGATACGTACTTATGTACTTTTGTTATATTTATGCTTTTGACATTCAATTTTTCATTTAGTTTTTAATTGTAACTTGACATTTATTTTTAAATTTAATTGTAATATGACATTTGTTTCTGTAATTTGACATTCCTTTTTTATTATTTTTATTCCAATGTAATTGTATATTTATGCAGTTTTTTTTTCAATTGTACTTAATTTTTAATGTAATTTGTTGGACATTCACAAGTATACACAATTGTATCTATGTTGAGAAATAAATGAAATGAAAATGAAAAATTATGATTTGTTGAGGCTATTTCGGTTGGTACATATTTATTACGTGAGTGTTCTTGAGAAGTAGTAATAGTAATCATTCTATCCGTCTAATATTTTTTCGTCCAAAATAAATGTTACTACAAAAACATCTAGAAAGATTCTTCTGATATATAAGGGGCATTAAGTGTGTCTTATTACTAAAAAAGTTGTGATGATAGGAAAACTCTCGGGCCGGATCAGTCGTAAAACTGATTACATAATTTCATTGGAAGCGACGACAGAGCGGCCCCAACTCACTTCCGCGCGTTGAAAAACAAGGAATCTAAGCGGTGGGGAATGTAAGGGCAAGGATGTAACGCATCTAAAGTTCTGCGACTTTTTGTGTCGCTTTCACAGACAGGGTTCAATTGCTAGTGTGTTCTTAGGTAAAAAATTGAAATTACCTACTTCTCATATATTAATAGCCATAATAAGTTTACTGTCATGAGTTCGCTTTTTCTTGATTAATGAGAAAACAGATAAAATGCAATCTGATAAAACATTCACAAGAATCCTTCCTTTTCTACTTTCATGGACATGTTAACTTTGTTTTTGTAAATGACAAAACGCTCTCAAGACGTCGCACACACACTTGATGCAGTATCACCCCGCCTTAGAGGCCGGGAAAAGTTAATGCGGCTCGTCGGCTGAGCGCCGCGTCGCGTCGCGAACGAGGCCTGCAATGCAATATTTATCACCCGCCGCGGACGTGCCTGCGAAAAAATGACAAATTCATGTTTCCTCGCCGCCGCCGCCACCCGACCTGCCCCGATTTATTCCCCTCGTAATTTTTACCCGAGGACGCGTTCCCCGCACAAACTAGATAGAAATGTTTTCACGACTCGCTTGTTTATTAAGCTATCAACTGGGAAACAGATACGCTCTATTTACACGAGCGCTCGTGTTTGCTCACCTATCTCCCGAGATAATGTTGCATAAACGCTGTACGCGTAATACACTTGTTTATTTCACATGTGTACGGTACGGCATTCAATTACAAACGATCGAGTCGTAAACGACGGCATGCAATCGAATCAGATAAGATTCTAGACGCGTATCTGCGACGGAGGACGCACGTACTCGAGTGTATCGATTCGCATGCGACGCGAATATTATTTCGTTGTGACATGTATGTTGCACAGGTGAGCAAAGGAGAGTATTACCTCCGCGAGCCACCCTTGCCACGGAGCCACGGCGCGGAACAAAATCAAGAGAAATGATTTACTCGGCGATAACGCGCCGACGACAACCCCCTCGACGAGCTCGCCCGGCGGCGCCGAGTTCACACACAGTGCTTGAACACAATACAGAGCTGTTTCGCTCGGTATCTATCACCCGGCAGCCGGCTCCCACTGTGATTCGTGACGCACTCGACCCGTTTTCCGTTTGTGCCGTACACTTCGCAGCGTTACTGCATCGCTAATTAAATTACATTCTCTGATTGCTAAAAACTGGGCGCAAACAATGGTAAAAGGAAATTAAAACATCGCGAACAAAGCTTTAATAAAAACAGAACGTTTAAACGAAACGGAGCACTCGGAACGGTGAGTGATTTTAATAGGCGAGCAAACAGACCCCAATTTGAGGAGTATTCCCTCTTCAAAAATCGGCGCGCGATGGAATCGTCGCAAATCAGACGGGGGCGGCGCGGGCTCTCTCCAGGGAGAGCCCCTTTGATCCCTCGCTGACCCGAAAATAAAAAAGGTTCGTAATAAAAAAAGGACCGACATACGGAAGGTGGCGCCGCTTTTTTATTTAAATTAGAGTGTTTTATAGGGAGAGGGCGATATTGCGTTTTGCCGGTGTCTCGGAGCTGGAGCTCCGCGGAAAGCTATCTCACTACACGAGGCTAAATCCCCACGAACCGGGGCGATGAACCTTCGGTAAATACTTTGGGGTCTTAAGGTATTTCCTTTTATCTGTTTGGTGTTTTCCGATCGTATCTACAGAATAATAGGTATGTTACACTGTCTTGTCGAGTATCCGTATACTTAACTTCTGATTTACTTATGACATTTACACGTAATACAAAATGAACACGGAGTGAAACTAATTCAATGACTTAGTAAATTAACACCTCGAATGTCAAAGTGTGATATTTAGTAATTAGGAACTCGATGACATGAGTGAACCGCTCCGAATGTGTAAATAATTCATGAGATATTTGATTATCGTCCAAAAGTTACGTTTGTGTTTAAATGGTGCTAAATCTTCGTAGTTTGCATACCGTAGCGATGTATTTATTGTTTGTTTCGAGTTGGCATTTGAAATGAGTGTGGATGTGGCAGCGAGCGACAACAATGTCGTACGTGGTGTGTGATCGAGTTGGCGGCGCGCCAAGGATTCCCGCGCCGCAAGACTCTACCAGCCGCAGACGGCTGAGCGACGACTGACTTCCACCGTTTTATTTTCGCCCTCATTATCTCCAAAGTGATTTATTTTAGTACACCTATCCACACGGATCTCGCGCGCCAAACGTTAACACATCGAGAATAGGTCGCATTAACGACTTGGCAGCCGATCGCCAACCTACTGAAATAATAGACGGCAATGAAGTCCTCACGACGACGCCCGCAGGCTAAAAAACGCAATTAGAGTATTGTGAAATTAGTTAGATCGCTAATTTGAGGATGGATACTAACCGTGTGGAGAAGTGTCAGCGTCGTGGATGCAAATTAATGTGTAAACGCTGAACGTAGTGATTACAGAGAGCGAACACCCGACACCGCTTGTACTCGTAATGTCGGCGGAATATGTTGAATCACGCTCTCCCACACATGACAAATGTCGGTTACAAATTATACAAACACGCTAATTCGCGGTTAACGTGCCAAAACCATGCGCTTAATAAAATAATTTTGTATAATATCGCCGGTAGTTTGTAGAAATTTTATCAATAGCTATTTAGTTGTTGGAGCGCGGCCAACTCCTCGGCGCGGCTTAGATCGTTTAATTAACGACCGTCGAACTTTCGACCTGTTGAAAGCCCTGCTTTAGAATCGACTTACTTTGCACGTACTCGGCTCTCAAGCTTGTTTCCGACGGTTTTCGTTCAACTTTATTATGTGGCGAAGATGGCGGGCTAATTGTTTACACCGACTCAGTATCTGAATGTTTAAATGTTTTACACATCTTCAACACCCTTCGTGGGTAGGCCTACGTCCTGCAGTGAACTATTAAAAAAAAAAGGCTGGTACAAACACATCTAGGAAAATGTTACAAATATACTTTTTATAGTTGACATCTTTTATTCATTTATTTATTTATTATAATATACAGTTGCTATATAATACGTCTAGTATGATACAGTAGTGCAAATTATACCCTGTCTTAGAGTGTTCCAAATCGTATATCAATGTTTTGCGAGCTTGAAAAGTTTTCTTCAAGGTAATCGTGTATTGTGTAGTAACATTTTTTAATCCGTAGCTTTTGGAGTTTATTGTAGTGGTTAAAAATTCTTATTAGTATGTATTCTGGTCCTCTTCTGATTATTTCGAGTTTAGGTTCGGTCCAAATTTTCTAGGACAGTTACGCTTTATGAACAAATATGTTCATTTATTGGTAGTTTAGGCGCATAGTTGGAAAACGAACGCATCTTACATGTTCTAAATGTGACAACTACAACAACTGCTTCAAAATAATGATGAAACAATGTTCAAACTAGTTAAACAAACGACAGAAACGATTGACACGAATAGAGCCTAATGACAGAGTACTCGAGTTATGAGCTATGTTAAGCTAATACGCTGAGTGCCTGTCAGCATATGCCAAGGATTTCCAATCGCAGTCATCAAAGTATACTGTCAGCTAAACAACTTAGGCATTTCAAGTGACACCTATTCTGAAAGGCGCGTCTAAATACCGTCGACCTTCTCGCCGTTAGTGCTGCAATAAGCGAATAACTAAGCAATGACAGCGACACGACATCGCGAAATGTTTGGACAGATGCCACGCCACCTTCCCACTGCGACGTACGTAAGTATTAGGTACAGAAGTAGGCAGCGAGCGTTGCTAAACATTCCACTTTTACGAGCTGAAGCTGAACAAACAATGAGTGTGTTGTTCGATCGGTTTCGCGTGAATTACTCGTATAATTTAACAAGATATTCATTTTCATTCTCGGAATTTATCGCATCAAAGAAATATGTGTGTAAACATTCTTGTTGAATTTAATCACTACCTACATCGGCTAATGGAAAGCGATAGAGCACTCGGGAATAGGTAGAGCAAACACGGTTCCTTAGCAAATAGCTATTTCCACTCGATTTGAAGACACCCTCGAGAAACATACGCCAGCTTAGATACCGATACCGTTCACGCAATAAAGTAGAATGTATCGGTAGATGGAATTCATTTATCACGGGAAAGATAACATAACAATATCTTCAACCCACGTCCGATCCATAAAGCTGGTGGTGACTCGTAAAAGATTTATTTCTTTCGTAGATTCGAGTGGTACTCACCCCGATAATGGCATTGAGTTCCGTCATCGTGACCTGCTTCGCCCTCTCGACGGCCGACGCCACTTGCTGCTGATGCTCCTGCGATAGGAACGGCAGAATCTGCGCTATTATCGCGTTCAACCTTTTCGCTATCTCCGTCTGCAATCCAAATAATCCATGTCAATAAAGTTCAAGCTATTAATTTATATAGTAGCATAATATATGTTGAAAACAAACAAAGGTCCACGTAACGATGTCGTAAACGAGCATTGATAACGATACAGTAAATACGACACTGACATTATCAACATAAAAGCGATCATCCACTCCTTTGAATAAAATAAACATTAAAGTTAAACAAAGTCGGTCGTAAAGGAAGCTAGTGACCGCTATCGGCGTACCTACCGCTGTTTAACATACAAATAGACAACCGAAAACGTTTCCACATTCCAATGCATATTAAATTCAATAAAACCGTTTATAATTAGCCGATAAGCCGCCAGCGCGCTACAAATAAAATTAACACGATAAACAATAATGCGCGCCGCGTACCAGATGATAAATCGTCGTTACCGACCCGCCCGTATTTATTGGCCAAGTACGTATTTTCCGTTTAAATGAACATTCATTTTGTTCACAGATTCGAAGTGAATCGCCAACAAATTAACATAATTGAGTGTGTTATTATATCGGCTCGTGTCAACTGGTGCACAACGAGTTATTTTGACAGCTCAATTTTATATAGCTACAGGGATTGCGTAAATTGTGATTAGCCGTATGTGCGCCGCCAGTGTAGGCGTATTGGCTGCGCTCGAAACAGCGTAAATATAACCGATTATTGGTTTACAAGCGATTCGTTAGCGCAATCAGACGTCGACACGTTTCAATTTCGAGTTTAAATTACAATATTGTCGGAGCACTACGCTCCATTACCGGCGCAAAGCCCCAGCCGTGTTACACAGTCTTTACATTCACGACGAAATTGCTTCGGTAAACTTCGACGGAGAGCTGAAAAGTTTGTTTAGTCAATTATTTTATTAGGCTCTGTTTTGCGGTGAGATCTATTCATGTTGTTTAAGAGAGTTTGACAAAATAAATCTTTATTGGAAGAAATGTTACCTACACTATTTGCGCTGTAGCATGGTGCGGGTGACAGTTGCTTTTTTAATTTAATTAGGGTTTAATTTAATACGGTTATTAATTATTTAATATTATACAAATGTGGTGGAGCTGAAATACTAAATCATAATTTGGAAATCGCGGCAAATTAAATCCTAATTAAATTTAAAAAAACAACGGGTGACAGTTGTGACGGGTGAAGGTTGACAGCACCATATGCAGCGTAAATAATATAATTTCATAGTTTAAGCAGAAAAACGAGAGGTCGATGAGTTTAAGTAAATTATTTATTTTTTGAATTTCTAGCTTTCGAATAAAGAGAATTAGAATTTCATGATAAAAAAAATTCGTTAACTATTATTATTTTAGAGTAATCTAGTACACAAAATAAACGTATAATCCTAAATATTAGAATAATATTTACCCTCGCTGCTAATAAGCACATGTGGCACTAGACTAGTCTTAAACTAAATTCGTAGATCATCGCATTTATAAATAATGTGTTGCATGTTTACGAGAGAAATATTGTAAACTTTTTCGTATGTAAAACTATAAATCCAAAAGCAACATTCCGCGGCGGCGAGTGCCGGCCGCGGTGAAGCCGCAAATTGTACTTTCATTTCGCCGCTAAATGGACTGTTTGTCGCTTTGTTGTGTTTATTTCGCTTTTTGAAAGCGAATTAATATTTTCACAATTTATTTTAATGGGAATCGCGGTAATTGCGTTTTGATGTGCTGCTAAACAAGAGGCGATAACGCCAAATTGCTGATTACTACTGATATGGGGCAAATACATTACATTTAATTGCTTCCCTAATTTTTGTATCTACTTATTACAATGTTATGATTGTATGGTATAACTTTCTAAACTAAGTATATGAATTATTAGGCAATGCAATTAGCTATTTTTCAATCCCGTTAGATTAGAAGATGAATCGTAGCGATCTTAGGCGTTTACCGTCTTACCACAAAAGTTTTATGCACACTTTAAACGAATTGCACGCTTAAACAGTGTTTAAAGTGTGTTTAAATCTTTTGTGGTAATGCTGATAGCGTTTACGGGATTCTTCTTACTTTAGCAAGCGTCGCATGATTATTGAAAGATTGGATGTAGATATTTAGATTTTTTTAATGATTTATTTTTATTATTTTAAACTTATCATGTGTAAAGGGAACATGCAGACTGAAAATACGGACATCTCGTGGATTTTCTACTCACCACTATGCGGCACAGAATATCTGGTAACCCGATCATTTCAAAAACATCACGACACAAAGGTTTGTTTTCCAGGACAGAAAACAAAAGGCCGATTCCCAGTTGATTGGATAAACATCTGAGATCGTGACTGGCGGCCGACATTCGAATATTTGCTATTGCAAATTTCCTATCTGGGCATGCTAATAACGTGAACCGATAGGTCATTTGTGAATTCATTCCAAGCTCAATTCAATGATGTTTGAGAGCCGCGGCTGAATAACATGCATCTATGCATTTGGACAGCTCTATACGTTTCTCTTTTTGTGTCACTGTGTGAGAGGAGGATGGCGTCAATTTCATAGACTCTGCATTGTGTTTAGATGGCATAGTTAGCAGTTTGATGTGCTTTGCATATGTTCTCACTTCAATCTAGATTCTAGGCACGAGCGGGTGGTGTCTTTACCTCGTGTTGTATCACTAATAACATTTAGGATTCTAGTTTTTTTTTCTTTGAATAGCGCGTAGGTTTAGCACAGACTGATTTCAAAGTCACTATAAGTATTACAGCAGGTTAACTTAGTTTAGCTTCGTAATAGACTAACATATCTGATGTTCCTTTGATATTTGAATTTGCTCTATGATTTACTTAGACTTAAACCTATTAATTTATTATTCCATTACCTCTATATGATACTTAAATTAGATTTGTAAAATTTGACTGTTTCAGTAAGACTACAATATTAGCTATGATATTATTTTATTTTCTGTTTTCATCGTAACATTATTTTGCGGTATTATTTAAAATCGTGTGAAAAGCAAGCGAATAGCTCGCAGAGGTGGCAATGCCGATTGCTACGCTTGAATCACCACAAATTACGTTCCAGCCGCCGCCGTATCACGCCGACACCCGACCAGACCCAAATGCGGTTACCGAAATTTTGCACTGGAAATTTTACATTGAATCATGTCGAATTTTAAAACGCAGCTCTAGTCTTAGTCTTTGTGAAATTTGCAAGTTTTCACCTCCGTGAAAGATGTTACATATTTCTTTAAATATAAAATAAGGTAAGGCGACATTTTCGAACTCTACCATGTAAATATCTCTAAAGAAACAATATCTCATTCAACAACTTAAACAATACTGTATCATTATTGTACTGCTACACTATACTGTATCAGCCTTATTAAAGTCCACTGCAAGATGTCGACCTACCTACTAGGTCCACTGCAAGATGTCGACCTACCTACTAAGTCCACTGCAATATGTCGACCTACCTACTAAGGGTACAGACCTACCCATTATTATTGATGTCATATAAAAATCCGGTTTGATTTATCTTTACGATAAGTTACTTCGGTATATATCATGGCGTGATTATCAGTGGACTAAAAGAAGATAACACAAATTACAATATTATACATCAATAATTATTTAGTACTGACATTGTAAATATTGAGCATTTCTCGAGATATAGGTACTCGTACTTATAGACTACCTCGGTGGCTCAGTGGTTAGTGACCCTAACTTCAGGATCAAAGAGGCGTGTGTTCGATCCCCACCCAGGGCAAATATTTATGTGATGAACAAAAGGGTTTGCTCTGTGTCTGTGTTATTTAGTTACTATCTATATAGTATTTAAAAATAACTATATGTAGTATATCAGTCTTTGGCAGCCATATCACAAGCTTTACTTAGTTTGGGGTCAGAGACCGTGTGTAAGATGTCCCAAAATATATAAAAAGACCTTATTCAGTAACATTGTATTTTGTTTGTTTAACAAAACCAATTGTAACAAAAATGAATCTACTACAAAATTAGGTAAGTAATACAAAATAGTTATATTCCTATAACAAACGTAGCAGTTTTATTTTAAATTTCAATTTTTATATTTTAAATCCGTTTCTACCGAGCACCGATATTATAAACATAGGTAAAATAAAATGAGCGCGTGCGGTGGCGAGCGACTCGCTCGAATCACCGCAAATTACATTTTCATCCGCGGCCGGCCGAGCCACGCCACATCGGGAAATGAAATTACAATATGTTTAGCTGGCCTCGACGTGCTTACATGTTTATGAGACTATAGGTAGATCATTCTTTTTTCGGTTATAAAGCCACGGTTAATATGTTATGTGTGTATTAGTTACAATGCGGTTTTATAAGAGTAAAAGAGGTTGCTTTGCTTGCTCAGCTCATTAAAGGTTTTTTTAATCAATCTATAAATCAGTTAAACGTAAAAATATTTGAAATATTAAAAGCTGTTAAAAATATTTAAAATGTTTTATGGAATATGAGTAGGAAGTACACGTCTGAAGTAGACATAAAACATTACACATCTTATGTATCTACTTCCTGCTTTCATAATTTTAATTTTCAATGCCACATTTTTTAAAATACGATTATGAATCTACATTATATACGATAAAGTTATCATCAGACCCCAAAATAGTCATTACTTAGCTATAATTTGAATGGTTAACTAAAAAAATAGATAAAAAAATAACTATGATAGTGTAGCGATTAAAAAAAAAAAATGAGCCTCCGATACACACAAGTAATCGCCATTCTTGCCTGGAGATTATTACACTATTCATTTTATAGAAGTAATCGCAAATGTTGTAGTAAATAAATGAATATTCCAGATTAATAAAACGATAATTAATTGTGAAATTGATGTAGTGACGCGAACCGTACAAGCCGCAACAGAGAGGCGCGAATTACATTTTCATTTGCGGCCGGCGCGCCACCATTTTGTGGCGTACGCACTAACATTATATTCGTAGCGATGTTATTAGCATATTTAAATTAAGCCTCTTATCCTAGGATAAGAAGATTTTATAAAACGAAATACTTATGTGGTTGCCACGAGTACTATCCAATTGCATAAAATAGGAAGGTAAAGTTTTTAGTTAAAGTGTTCTATGTGAAGTCTATTCATGATTAGAACTATAATGTGGGTGTAAATTTAGAAGTAAATAATTACAAATTTGTCCATATGCATGCATTTTTTTCTAATTGGTAAGTAGGTATCTACACACACTTGCTTCGCAAAATTTTCGATTTTAAAATCATGTTTCATATTTAGTCTTCGTATTAAGTTGCATTTTGTTGTTTGATAGAACTAGAATTAAATCTATTATTAAAACAGGCAAGACATATTTCATTTCATTAGACGGATTCGTCTTAACAACTCTTTTATTTAAAATGTTATAAATGTGAATTAATAAATTAACTTCGCCTCATAAATCATTATTCTTAAAGTTGCTCATTAGCTAATTGAATAATGATGAGACACATTACTTGTTAGTAAGATTTTATATCTCTAAAGACAAAATTAAAACCTCCAAAAATGTCATTTCTAATGTTACATATTTGCATTTATGTAATAAAAATTAATTAAGAGAGATCTGATGTATGCAAATGTTAATTATGTTAATCTACACACATTTAAAATATTATTAGACAGAGAGACTTTTAAACATTTTTGTTATTTATGTCGCTTTTTGCTACTTAGGACTTTCAAAAATACCTATGCATTAAGTAATCTTTTGAATGATAACGGATTTTATAAGTGATTTTTGAAATCAATAAAACGTTTCTTCAGTCAAATCTGAAACAATTCCCACGGAATCCAATCAAAATTTTCATGAGTTTGTCCCTCCTCACAAATGCATTGAATGGTCGGCATTCGTCGGAACGTATTCCAATCAGAATTCCAGATTAAGGCAGTTTTTCTTATTGGCACGAGCGGAACAATCCTCGTTCCATCTGCAGCCAGCTACAGCCGGTAGCTACGAACTGGAATAAAAAGCGGGCGCACAAAAGGGCCGCAAAATACGTACTTTTTCGAGCTCTCCACAAAAGATATAGTACGGTTTGTCATTAAGGAGTTCATCCCCGCGCGAGAAATAAAAGAGGAACGTCGGTTTCGAGGTGAGCGGGCGCTCGGAGCAGCCACCCCCCGGGGCGCACTAATGGCTCCAACACTCATCCGCTAATGCCGCGGGTGACTCCTCTTTTTGCACGATTTTCACGTGGTTTAGTCGACGGAGCTTTTAATCTGGCACTGCATCTTGCCGCCGCCAGTGACGTGACGCTTTTGTTTACCTACATATCTCTCACACGAGAGATTACCCTACCTACCTACTCTGATATGAACATGTTTGTGCTGCCTATATAAATCTGTGACATATCTATAACATCATGAAATATATTGTCTTCTCAGAATCGTAAGTAACGATGATAAATTGATTTTATCACAAACATCTGTTATTCACATTTTAACATTTATTTTTTCAGAGAACGAAACTTTTATTTGCATTTTTATTATTTCAATGCGAAAATTACGTTTGTACTCGTACTACACCTACGATATCGAATATTCAATTTTGTTAGCAATAAAATCAACAAGTAACATTACACGTCCGCAAAATAAACGTAAAACAACGTGCTCAAAATGAAGAGATTTAAAACGTGCGCAAACCGGCGAGTCATAATTTTAAAAGCTTTTACATTCGCAATTTCGTGTAATGGTAAATTACAGTTTTAAGTGAGATGGAAGAGGCACGGAGGGCTGCGGAGACAGCGCTCGAGTGCAGGTTGCGAGGTTGCAGGAGGCGGGCGCTGCGGTGACCTGGATGCAGGCTGCGGTGTCGCGCCCGCACTTTATTGTCTCTCGGAGAATGCTTGCTCGTGGTCGCGTACACAGTAACTACATTAGCGAGAGCGGAATACTAAAAACGTCTAACGATCTCTCGACACCCGCCATCTTCAATATGAAGTCGACACACTCCGCTTATGAGAAAAATCGAGTTTAACAACCGCTCGCGCCGCACAAAGAACCCTGTTAATACACTTAAAAGTTATGCAGCATCCGATCTCTCCCCCGAACGAACGGCGAACTTTCTACAGCTTTTACCGCGATTGTATTTCGCAAAGTAAAACGAAAGGTCGCTCCCGCACTTCCACCGCGGCTCGACCTTCGTAATGACTCCCGACTCTTTTATGAATTATTTATGCATGCCGCGTTCTTATCTCGCCCGCGGGTGCTCGCGGAGTTTCCACTTTATTAAACAAAACAGTCACCAATCGAACAGGCACGCCATTGTATTGAAAGCGACGTCGCTCTTATGGCGAGTCAATAAATAATTCCTCCGGCAAAATGGCAGCTGAGTCGATAAATGGGCTATTATTGCAGCGGACAGAGGCCGACATTATCATCGATTCGTATCGCATTCGTAAAGCAATAATTGTTTAAACATAGCCTGCCGCGGAACATTAGCGGCTGGCACATCGATAATGCAAAATACAGAGTGCCGTCCCGCTTCTCGTTAGCTTTCTAATTGGTACCTACCGGCGAGCTTTATACCGATGTTGGCAAAAGAAATAACACGACTGGGAAATGGGACAAGGTTACGTGAAACGTTTAAATACACCAACGTAATTATCTTCGCCCAAGTGGAGCACCGGTGGACAATAATTGAGTTTACTTAAAATAATTGGCACTTGAGCGTCGATACTTATATCACTGGAAGTGGAAGGTGGGTCATTAATATTCATTACAAACAAATGGATATAATTACAGTGCGAGAACGAGTCGATTGGAGAGCCGTCGAGTGGCGCAGAGCGGGACACGTCGTTATCTCGACATCGATGCGAAGTAGCACGGTGTCGCCTCGCTCGTAATCAGATCGTAATTGCGCTATCGAGAGCGAGCCACGCTCGAATAAACACTACCTGTCAATTTAAAAGCTCGTTTCTGCAGACCGAGCCTTAATAAGAGAAGTTTTTTGTAGTAACTTCGTTGCGTTACTAATTTAATCACAATTACGGACGCTTGAATTTACTTTCTTAATAACTAGGTATGTATCGTGATTCAGAGAGATAATAATTATGTAAGTAATTGTACCCGCACCGTCACCTACTTATTCACGAATTGACATCTATTGCTACAACATTAATCTCGCGATGTGACAAGTTGTTTAATATCGGCGGTCGGGTACGGCTCTGTGTTTGGAAAGTATTTAACGCAATAGGATTTGGGTCGGGTGTGATTGAAAGATTAGCGCGGACATAAGAGAGGGCGCGACACAAGGTTGCGAGGGTGGCAGCGGCGCTCCGCCTGACCCGTACGAGAGGAGCCGTGTTGACTCGCATGTTTCTCGCCAAACAAAGAGCCAGCTTCCTAGCTACCCTTGTTTGTTTAGGTCCACGCCAAACGTTTATTGCCCTTTGTGTATCTTACCTCTCGGCGAAGCGTGAAGCCTTTTTGACGCGGCACTTTTTACAAGAGCGCTTATAAGCGTGTAGATTACTCGTCGGTCTCGACATTCCTAAAATAACGTATAAGGTAAACGGTGCGTTATGTTTGCAAATGTAATCGTTCGGAGTAAAAGCTCCGAGCAAACACGAATATTATAGGTGCTACATCATAGTTTATTCGCAGCGACACGAGGAGAAAACCGCACATCGCTTACGTGATAATAAAGAAACACAAACAAGTTTCTCGGCGCACGTGAATTGACCAATTTGTTGAGTAGTTTCACAAGCGGTTTCTAGACGAATCAATCATCGCGGTGTGCTGAGTTTTTTTGCCGGCTTTAACGAGCCGAGCAGTAATGACTGTGCATATCCGGCGCCTTGCCGCGCCTTGTGTGCGATGCCGAGAACACAATAGCGCGGTGCGGCACGATACACATACGAGTCTATTCGGCGGTGCTATAGCGCGGCAATTAGCCGAGTTAATACAGTACTAATTTATGCAATTCGCACCGAAGCCTCGCCTGATGCCTCGCACTCTCGGGCGCTCGGCTCTACTTACTCCGTGCATGCGATTTATTTGAATACTCGTGCTCGCTTCAAATTATTTTCGGTTCGACGCGCGTCGTTTATTTTTAGTTTCGCAACGATGAATATCCGACATGCTATCGCGGATTATAGGCACACCTCGTATTGCCGACCATGCGATATAACAGCGTAATGTTGCGGACGACAGCTTCGCCCTACTAATTCGATAGTTATCATCATAATACCGTTATCTGTTTAGTATGATTTTTGTACTCACCTGTCTTGCTTTTGTTCGGACATGATAGCGAGTTTATCGCGGATTTGTACCAAAATTGATTGGGCTGATTACGCCGAGTCCGCCGATAAAACCTTATCTGTATTATTTTTGTATGATCAGTAAAGTTTATGATAAAGGTATTAGGTAAAAGCCATGTTAAGTAGCGATAACGTCGATATCAGTACTCAGAAATAACAGTCAGTCTCTGCGAGTTAATCACATTCGAGCAAATATGATTTATGCGTCGAGATCATCTCGGAAGATAAGAAAACAACCTTGTAGAGTCGCTACTGACATTCTTAAGCTTGTTTAAACCGTACCCAATGTGAGTAAAGATTAATTTTATTTAGCAATACTTGACATTTGCGTCGAATAGCAGTTTCAATTGGCTCTTAGATATATCTTGTTGGAGTTATTGGTACAATAGTCGAGTTGTTTATTGTTATAGAATGGAAGCTCAGGTTGGCGAGGCGTGTAGCTGGGAGATAGAAGCGTGCTTATTTACAGAGACCGTTTGCAGTGCACTGTTTGCTCCCTCGTTGTGTAGAGCCGGCTACAGTGAGCGTATTTCCTTACCTACTGCACTACCTTATTCGACTATCTGTAGCTACAGCTATCGAAAATCAGCTTCTGCAATCAAAGCTATCTATTACTCTCCCTATAAAGAAGTGCTATCTAAATAAGTGATTCCGTACTTTGTTCATGGTCATAATAGCCTGTACGATACATAAAATAAAATTTGTGGACAACATGCCATTTAAAGTTACGAAATTATACGTATAATACATTTACGAGTTTATCCGATAGCATTTCAAAATTCGAAATTTAATAACGAACAATTAAACGAGATTCAAATCGTACATAATTACTTTGAAAGGATTATTTAACCCGTTAAAGCTCGTGAATAAAAATATGATGATAGTAACTGATTAAATAGATATTATTTTCATAACTTTATATAAATTGAGGTAAATATTTAACTTGAGTATTGGAGCGTTGGCTGGGCCGCAACCGCGAGGGTTTGAGTTTGCGAGTTTACACAGCCTGTATTTGCGTTGTCTGTTTGCCAGGTCGATGGTGGTGCGCGTCTGCCGACCGAGTCGCAGGACGTCACTAGTCTTTGCACTCTATAATTTACTCAATGATAACGTTCACGAGTCTTTGTGAAATACGGAACGGAATACAAGAAAAAGCTATAAAATTTAGAGCTCCCCAAGAAGTCTGCCTGTGGAAGTTATTTCTTGCTTTCGTTGGATTGCCAAGACGTAGTATGCAAAATTAACTTTAGGTATGTGAGATTAAAATGATAAATAACAGAAATTGCTTGGAGATCTTAATTACCTTAAATAAATTCGAGGTTGTCAAAAGATAGATTGCCACTCAACCCAAGTAATATTTTTTGCAAATTCGACCTTATGAGCCCTGAAAACGAAATGGTCTACAGTAGGACTAATTGTAGAACTTACGGAAACGATCCTAAATCTGATATTGGAATCGAGATTGAGGATGATTCCTAAACATATACATGTAGCATTTTAATTACTCTGTGTTATAAAAGTACAATTAGTACACTTAAATAGCAGCTTAAGATGTATCTAATGTAACCGTTAGATACGCTGATTGAAACAGTGAAACATTTTGATCGCCTTTATAAAACTAAATGGCTACGGAACTATTTCCACTTAGCAGTAAAATAACGCCAGAATAAAGCAATTTTAGTATTACTTGAGCACTAGCGTGCCTGGACGTAAAACAGCTCGCTAAATAAGTGACTATCTTCAATCGTGGCAGTCCATAAAGGGTTTTACTACCTTTCCCGCTTTGTCGTTGCATAATAAAATTGCCGCAAAGTTTGTTCGAGAACCTTCAGTTAAAGCGTATTGTGTTTTTCTTATGCAGTTGAGATTTAACGATCTTGAGTGTAAAAGTATGGATAAAACATTCTGAGATATTTAATGATAATAATCATCGCTTACAGTAAAATACCGTCAATATTACTGTTTAAAATAAAAGACTAGTTTTTTTACTTTTAAATTAATTTCTCATAATCAAGCCGGTTCATAAAACACAGTTTATCCACCGTAATCGCTTAATTGAAGTTATGGGTTAGTTACACTTCTGTTCGTTCGAAATTCGAATACAAATTCAGAGATAAATAAAGGAGTGCGGTGTTTTAGTAAGCGGGAGGGGTGAAGAGGGGGCGCGGGCGGGTGGTGCGCGGTCGGGTGACCGCGTGACCGCAGCGCCGCGGCTTACCGCAACCGCGCCGACCCGCCCGCGCTTGTGTGCGTCGGCCCTAACGCTAAACTGGACTCTTGATCTGTCACGGTTTGCACGGTTACGGTTTTAATTAAACATTGTTTGGTTTCGTTTTTGACACTTGTTAACGATGAGTACTCCGGTAGCTGAGGTAATTATAAATGTTTTCTTGATGTTTTTTAAGTGAACAAACGGATTCACGGACTGACCGAAAAAAAGTTTTTTTTTATTTGAATGACACATCAAAGCTGTTTTTATATTTTTGAGATTTTCATGTAATTAATTGATATAGGTTATTGTTTTGTAATTGCTTAGCTGGTAAGAAGCATCACATTGATTTGCAACAATAAAGTGTAATATAGAATTATGACTGTTTATGACTCTGAGAGTGAAAATTTCGCAACTTCTTATAACAACGATATTGATGCAATACTTAACGAGTATAAAATATAGCTATATTTTAGTACCCATTAGCTTGTATAATTTATATCTAAGTACTTACATAACTAGGTAAGATAATTAAGTTTGGGTAGGTAATTTGATATCAAAGTAAATAGTAATTTCATGTTCCTGACTCATATAACACTTGAAGTTATCAACGCGATAATAGGTAGTACCTAATAGCAACAATTTTTATCAAAATCGACTGAAGAAATCGGAACATGACTGATAAACATAAGCCCTAATGCAGTAGTCGTGTTATTTGAATGCGTTCATAGATTTGCTTATAAACTGGTGGTTTTATTCGTTGTATCCACATTGCGTGTTTGTGTCAGGTACAGTTGTAGTTGTTTGTTGAAATAACGACACGTTTGGCGTTTGTATGCGATATTACGCGTGGTGGCGCCACACGACACTTTTAGGGTTGGCGATAATACCTATAACATTTTGCGTCTTGCTTAATAATAAATAATAATAATAATAAATTAATATAAACGTGAAAGTTTGTGAGGATGGATGGATGGATGTATGGATGTTTGTTACTCTTTCACGCAAAAACTACTGGACGGATTGAGATGAAACTTTGCAATAATATAGCTTATATATCAGAATAACACATAGGCTATAAATTATAATGATATATTGCGTATGCGGGCGAAGCCGCGGGTAAAAACTAGTTATACATATACTTTTACCATGTAGCCAACCTGGCATTTGAGAAAAAAATCAGCTGTTTCATACATGTTGTCGATTCTGAGTTGTGATTTTGTATAGGACAGCTGATTTTTTTCTCTCGAATTCCATGTGTCTATGTGGGCAACCCGGAATTCGGAATTCCGGAATAATACTACATTATTACTCGATTACGATATACCTGATTCGATAATCAGGAATTAGGAGATCCGTAGAAGAACCAAAGTTACCGACATAGCCCAGCTGATTGGCAAGTTGAAATGGCAATGGGCAGGGCACATAGCTCGGAGGACTGATCACTTTTCTACCGATGGGGTTGAAAAGTTCTCGAGTGGAGACCACGTACCACGGACGTCCACCCACAAGGTGGAAGAACGACCTCATTAAGACCGCAGGATCGCGCTGGATGCAAGCCGCTACCAACCGGTTTTATTCGAGATCTTTAGGGGAGGCCTATGTCCAGCAGTGGACGTCATATGGCTGAAACGACGATTACTCACGAGTAATAATAGTCTATATCACCCCATTTCACCTTAATATACCCTTTATGTAGGCTACCATTTGCGAACAGCCCTGTATATTATATTAAAAAATAGAAAGAGGATTCGATAACCTGCGAGTTTCGGTTACATTAATTTTCAATATAAAGCTCAGGTTGACCAAACAAAGTGCGATGTTCAACAGTGCTTATATAATCAGATTTAAACACTGCTATAGTCATTAAAAATAATTACAAGTGTCGTAATACACACAATTACTTAATTGTCATTGATTGACCGATCTACGGCGTAGCAACATGCTAACCGTAGGCGTAATCGGCCTACGCCAATAATGCAACAAACTTTGAAAAAAATACAAATACGAAGTCTCTGTATCCTTTTAGAAAGATAATAATTATTATGATAGATTTCCTGTGACCCCACATATATTCTTGAAAAAACGCCCCTAAAAGTAATTCAGTTCGTATATGCTGGGTGCCTAGCTCTGGTGTCTCTAGAATTTTTAAGCAGTTTGAAGTCCTCTGATACGGATGAACGATTAAAAAACTTTTAAACAACCTCTTTCGGTAGAAACAGAACTAACAAAATAATGAATGTATGAAATTTCGTTTCAAAAAAAATTTAAAAATGGTTTTTTTGTTGTAAAATCTCATGTAGAGAAGCCTTATTATGTCTCTCTATAGTGGGGATTAGTGACAACCCTGCAACTGCATACACGACTCGGCAAAACACTGGTCGTAAATGAGCAGCGAACATTACCCAAGCACGCTATGATTTGGTACACGCTCACGTTTACGTGATCGCTATTTCATTAAAAAGGTGTTAAAATATGTAGCCTTTTTAATTAACATAAAATATCTTTATCAATAAAGAAGAGAAAAACATTACCATTGTTTTTAACTAATTTCACAAAACATAATGTTTACAGTTATTTCCCAAACATATATTTTTCTAAATTATTTATTTAAATTACTGTTCCACAGACTCCAGACTGTCTGTGCTCTTTGTTAAGTTAGATTACATTGATTGATTGCGACTGTACAATAGAGATGGGTTAGTTTAAATCTTAGCCTAAGTTAGTAATTTCGGTGAATTGCTTGAATGCCACGGGCATCCCAAACATGTTGGATAGCCCAACCTAAGCTATAGGCTTGTATCTTGGGGTCCAAGTTGATGTTAAACATTCATATATATTATTATTACCGTCATAGTAGTATCAACGTTAAACAACGTTCCGCACAGTCAGTCTTCGGATAGATTAGGTACCACGAGTGGCACTTACAATAATTGAGCGCTACTGCGGCTTGGACGATACGTTAAGTCGTACCTATATAGGTCTCGATTGCTTTAACCGTATAACCTTAATATTATGTCAGAAGCTTTTAGCTGGCTTAACACTAATACTAGATCTGTACGAAGGCACTTCTGGTCATGTTAGCCTTAAGATGCTCATTGTTGTACATAAACGTCCTAATTGAATTTACTCGTTTATAAGACCTGTTGGAACAACAATTGGACACAATTAATTATTACTATATCGAGAAATATACCGATTAATTTACAAGTAATAAGTTAGGTACCTATAGATGTTATAATGGGTATTAACGTCATTATTAATTTATTAAACTTATGAAACAAGGAAAATATAATGTGGATCGATTTAAAGTATGAAGGCAAATACCTAATACATAATGCTTAAATGTTTAGACGTATTTCCCCATCTTGCCACAATTAATTATTTTGTTTATTTATTTGTTAAAATATTGCCTTTAATGATTGTATCACATCAATGTTTATATCTTAATAAAAGCTTGAATATTTTACTAACTACTAAATTAACTGTAACTAATGATTGTATTACTAACTCATAATTGTATGAGAGCTATTTTTCCCTACTAAATTGGTTTACCTACCTACATACTAACCATCAAATACTATACATAAATTAGAACCAGTTGCGTAGAACAACTGGTTCTAATTAGAACAGATAGAAACCTTTTGATACATTTATCTATTAAACTTAATAAATAACTAGGTTTAACTAAGTACACTGTTATTAGGTAGCTAACACCGTAGGTTTTTATAAGAATTCGACACCGGAAACACCTGGTAGGTACGGACCGATAAAGAGGAAGAATAAATTTCATAATAATCAGTAACCCGAGCCTTGAACTGAATTGTTATAGGTGATAAAATACCGCTCTCTAAGCAATAACTGGTCTGTTCGCGAAACTCTTACTAAGACTTATAAGAAACCTTATCAGACTCTATTAAAATAAATTATGTTCATAAAAATATCTACTGGCCTTAATACCATATTACTCGAAGATTTACACTGGTGCAATAAAAATATAAGAAAAAATATTTCTTTAAATAAGTTTTAGCCGAAAACAAGTTATTTGCATTCGAAATCCGCTCAAAAAACACTTCTATGCTAATATGAGACATTACTAACAATAATGAATATGAATTAAGTTTTAACTTAATGTTAAAACCATCTCAGCTTTTAACCTTTTCATCTACAGACAGATAAGCAACAAATTACTGTCAATTTAGACGTTATTGGCACCGAAACATAATATTCTACCAAATTAACATTTTGTGTCTGAATTCAATTTTTAACATTTGATCTTAACATTTATTGACACCTTTTCAAAATGGATTATGCAGATAGAGGCTAAAGTTTAATTAGTCATTCTACGATTTTTATTTTATTTAGGTATAAGGAATAAAAAAATCTCAACAGCAGTTTTTATAATCAGCATAAAAAAGATAATATGTTATGCTAAAGATAGCCATTTATAAACCACCGACCGACTAGTAATAACTATCCATTAGAGGTAGGTATAGCTTATTTCATAATTCAACGTACCTAATATACATATTTCGTAGTAGGTATAATGATTATGATGTCGATAGTTGATATACCACATTAATATTCATTTCGAACCTAGATCACCTATAAATAAAGAAAGATACGGGTATATTATGCTATTCTTTATGAACCTTCATTGGTACGTACGGTTTTTAATACCGCGAGATCAGATAGTACCCAATAAAATTGATGTCTATGTTCGGTAATGGATTTATCAACGGAACAAATCTCACTTCGCCGGTTTGTCACGCTTCAAGTAACCGGCTGGCTGGCACCGATGCCCATTTCTTTTGATAGCATCATAAATTCCAATCTGTGGCCCCTTGAAATATTTAATTTAATATCTCGTGAGCACAATAGCGGAGTTCCCCCACGTCGAGAACTATTATGACTGTATAAAGCAAACTTCATACTTGAATAGCTCTTGGGAGAATCGTGCAAGATTCTGTGAATGCAGATTACACCGCATATTATGTGAAACGTATACGTTCAATGCGTTAATATTATATGATAGGGATGTAAAACGTGAACTGTCATCTCTTTAGAAATGTTCGTGAACTAAATTATCTATGCAATGTCATGAGCGAGCCTGTGTAAAGCGGTCTGCTTCGCAAGCGGCGAAAGAGTTTCAGTCTGTCGTAGTTCTATTTATATGTTTATCGAATTTAATTTAAAGAGTTTTCAAGTGTCTCCAAGTGCAGCACAATATCTTCCGAGGCAGGGAGTGTAATCGGAGCAGTGTGCGTGTCTGTGGCACGGCACCAGCCGTCAACAGCGCCGAGGGTCGCCACCCCCGTGTTTGAACTTACCCCTTCACCCTGTTTGCATTGTTTCACTATTTGAATAGACTACGCGGCGTCCCACCAACGTACAACTGTTACCGTTTTCGAGATAATGTAAGCGAGATTTAATGATAGACAATCTATGCATACCTCTCTCGCATCTCGTATATTGTTACGCTGTGCGAGTACGGACGCCGCATATGTAAATGTTGTAATTTCGTTTAGTATGCGAGGCGAAAACTTCGCTTCTTAAAATTCTTACACCGCTCGGGCTGCAGTTTTACGGGTTATTACATTGAATGGGGAATGAGTGACTCATAGGCGTGTAGTTTACGAGTCGAATAGAAATCGTCTGTTTTAAATGAAAAGTCAAGGAGCGTACGAAGCGTCCATTATTCATGAGGGTCGCTTCACGCCCGCGCTATCCTGCCCGTAGCCCTCGAAGCTACCGCCACCGCCACCGCACCGGCTGGCTTCGACGCAAACTGTTTCGAAATCAATATCCGTGTCTCAATCAGTGCAATTAACTTGGGCCGCGGAACGGGGGCCGTATTCAATGTAATTAGTTTCACGCCGTCACTCGTTGCCGGAGGCGAGGGGCGATAAATAAACTACCTACTCCGATACTACTGAATTACAAGTACCACGGATTAACATTTCACGCGAAGGGAACGGACCCGTTTTGTAAACAGCTTGTTTGTAAATTAAAATTTATTATTTGAAATAGATCTGATATCGAATGCCACGTCGTATAAATTCATAATCTGATTGCACCGGCACCGGTATCAATTAGAAACGTTCTTGAGCATGATGTTTACGTTCGCGTATCGTAATTATAACACCTTGAATAATGTAATGAGCACACGGGTAAGAACCAGATATCGGGACTAATGTGTGTGTCGGGAGATACGCCCTGAGCATCACCTGCTAAGCACTTACACACATTATTATTATGTTGTAGCTCGCGTGGTTTAGGCGGGCCATAAAACTATGTTTATTAGTCACGACCCGACCGTTCACGGTTCCATTACACGGCCCCGACTCAATACGCACGAACGCTGATTTTAATAAATTACAATTTATAAATAAAAATTCTGTGAACCGCACTGCACGGTAAAAGCGAACCGTATTTAATAAGCGAGTAGGGGAATACGCCTTATTTTTTCACATGGCGCGACATATCGCATCCCTCGGTGTAGGGGCCGAATTTGAAAACACAATTAGAGTTAATACAGAGGTGATTGTTGGCGGGCGAGGGTCGCAGCCGGAGGGTTACGGCAAATCCTTTAATTTGGCTCCCCGATCAAATAATAAAGCGGACGGAGCGCGGAGGGGCAGCAGCGGCGATATCGCGTTTAGTGGTTTTATTGCAAGCGCCATCTGCCATTCGGAGCTGAGCGGACGACTCGATGGAGAGATAATTTCGCTTTTAAAACAAGCATGGGGCTGACGAAGCGTTCACTGCGAGCTGTTGCGTTTGTCGAGATAGTTTAAAACGTGTTCAGAGATTGTAGATATGTCAGTGTTGCTATGACAATCTAACATAACTGAAACGTGCACGTCGTACGCTCTACCGTCTGTTATAATTTGATAAAAGATAAAATGTAAGGTGTTGTCTTCTCGTTGTGTGTTTCCGATTAGTTGTGAAAGTTGTTTATAGATAGGTAGCAAAAAGCAACAATCATTACCAGCTATCAAATTACACCTGACCCTAGCAACCTTAATTAGTAGTTGCGTACAACCATTACTGCATATAATTATCATATCAGCGCATTACATCTACTTAACACACCTACCTGAATATTATTTTGTTAATGATATGAGTTTTCATGGAAATTATAACGATAAGATCTTAAGACTCATTAAGATAAAATTGAAGTGTAAATATGTTTTAGACTAGCAATAATCTACTTATTTTGAAGATAGCGATTAATTACTTACTCCATTTGTTGTATTTGGACGCGGAGAAATGATAAATTACATAGATAGTGGTAATTAAATGATACTGTGAGCAAATCACGTAGGCAAAGCTTTGTATCGAGGTCGAAAGCAAACATCATAATGGAGTATTGGGTGCATCATCCCCTTGTGTTTCATTATAAATAGTAGGTAAGCGGATAGGGTGCGCACGTGCACATGTGCTCTTAGCCAGGGCTGCTACAGCAATCTTTTTTTTTAAATAATATCACTAGATAAAAGTTATAAATCAGATAAGGAAAATTAACATACGAAGCAGTAGCCAGTAGCAATATCGAGAAATCGAGATAGATATTCCCACGGGGCTTAAACCGGAAACTATTCAGGGTAAAAGTACTTAACTAAGCAGATGGCAGAGCTTATGAGAGTTGAGTGGAGCTGAAGTCGAGCAAAATAATGATTAGCTAAGTATTATATAGTACCTACCTACCATTAAATCTTGAAAACTTTACTACTACCTAAACTAAACAGAGATAGGCTTAATTGTTAGTATCTAGTCTCTGAAACGTTTTATACGTAACATATTGTACCTACTTTAAAATACAAGCAATACATTAAATATAAACAAAACTAAGTACACTTAGTACGTTATGATTTGTTTAGTTTGTTGCCCTACATTTTTTTTAAATATTAATGGGAAGTATTTTCCTCAGAAAGGATAGAAATTTGCTGTCGCGCTATTTATCAGCCGGTTTCAATAATATTTGGCGAGATTGTTTAGTATTCAAACTCTGACAAGTGACAAGATTTGCGAGTGTAAACCAAATCGATTTGGAGCGAGTTGAGATATAGGCTTGTGAAAATTCAGTTAAAGAGATGTCGCGAGGTTTACTATTCAAATAGCTACTAGTATTACTACTTTTCATTGGACTAGTAGAAAAGAAGAAATTTTTTTTTTACAGTTATGGCACTGAGATTAACTGTGTAACTTACTTGCGGTAGCCGCTAAATAAAATACGCACACGCAATCGAGGTTATCTGCGGTGAGCTGATGACCCTAGAGCCATAGGGTCACTGTTTCTATCAATGAGTGGGGGACAGGCGCACCCTAACTAGGGGACAGAAAACACTCCTGGCCCCCAGGCATGAATAATTTGCGCCGGCGAGGGCGAGCACTCGCAATAACTCGGAGATTATTAAATTATACGGACGCGTAACGCACGACTCTGGAAATTCGCAGAAATGGAGCGGATTTCGTGGGTCACAATCCGAAACTATTCTGCGAAGGGATTTGCTTTAAATTAAGTTCGGATTTAGCGGGAAAACTGTGAAGCTTTTTGGGGAATTTTTATTAATACAACATTAAAAGTGGTTTGTTCGTTATCATTCGGTGTGTTGTAGGTTAGTTAAACAAATTTTTGTAATAAGTGAATTTGAGGATAATTCAATAAAAAAAAAAACAACGGGTTCTAGCACTCTGGGAATGCCGGCGAAAGTGAAAACTTGCTCTTTCCGTTTTACGAATTTTCGATCAGGTTACGTCTTGTCCTGACGCGAGCTTAACATTTTTTTTACAAAAAGTGCACAACGCTGCTAAATAAGTTTTCACTTCAAAAATGATTTACACTTGAAATGTAAAAAAAAGATAATACACTAAAGCTTTGTGCCACAGCCATACAAAAACTTTAGGTTCAGAACCATTAACAAAATTCCATTTTCCGTACAAAATACCTAGTATTTTCTACGTCGATATGTTTTTTGTGTGCAAATAAAAACAAAAAACAAGTAACGTATCCTCGTGGACGACATGAACGCAAGTTGAAATAAATATTGTCACACATATCGTCTACCTATATGTGTTAGTAGTCACAGTAACGTACGGCCCCAGTATACCTACCTACGAGCAGAGCAGAGTCTCGCTATTGATATTTCATAACAAGCGAGTGTCAGGGGGTGGCTGCGTGCAGTGGAGCTCGCAGGGGTGTCGACGCTCGTAAACCTCGACAAAGTATTCCATCGACAACCCGCCGCGCCGCACCCTTTCAGCGCGCCCCTATTGTCTCCACTCGACATTTGCGACACTTCATGAAATCATTCCACCGTTATGAGTTTACTCGTTGCTATATCACTCCAATTTTATCGGATGACGAGATTGTTGATATTCGTCATACATGTAAGATTCTTATAGCGACGCATGTTCGTCAAGGATCCGCCTCTAGGTTTCTAAATAAGGAACCGTTGCGATAATCGGCAGCGTGAAAGTCAGTACGGGCGTGAATAATAGCTTCAGGCACAGAACAATAAGTCTCCGTGTCGATACAGCAACACAAAGACGAAACAATCAATTCACAGCGTAAGTAGGTGTGATTCGGCACGGTCTCACTACGGTCTGGCCCCGCGACTAACAAAAGAAAATCTAAGCAATTAGTCGTCGTCAGAAAGAGCGGAAAACGCGCGTTAGTCGCGGTCACGCCGACGACGACGCGCGGTCACGACGCCCGACGCACAAGAGCTGTGAGAAACCGACCTTATTGACATGCCTACAGTTTTGCTATCAAACCACTTCATAAAAGCTTATTTATAGAGCTTCTGTTCGCCATCGGCCGCGACAGTTCAATAACGAGATTTATCAGAGAGACTTCATATGTCTGACCACACTTCAATCTTATTTTATTGAATGTTTTACTCGCGGACGGTGAATAAAAAGAAGCATGAGAGCGAACAAAAAGTTGAAAACATTACTTGTTATTCTATTACGGTCGGTTGCAGTGCTATAAAAGCTTAACAAAGTCCGAGGGGTTTCTGGTGTTCGCTCGACTGAGCGTGTTGAGTGCTAATGTAATAATCCATTAGAATGAAGCGCAGTGCACGCTAAATAGCGCATTCAAGCATTGAAACGGCGAGGCCGCCATCTGTCCGCCGCGGGCCAAACAATAAGACCCTCAGGCCTCAGTAATCACCCCTTGTCGCTAGTTCGCCATACCCTAAACAAATATTGCTCACAGCTTTCACGTACTGTGTGGTGTACGGATTTCAAACAACGCATTGTCCTTCATTTTTATCGACCAATTTCGAAGCTCAATCATAATCCTGTTTTTATATTTACTTTTTATAGTTTTTGAATGTGGCTGCAATAAAGCGTTTTTATTCATTTATTATCTTAGTCGTAACTGCATTTCAATATTATTAATGATCTTTAATAAGATGCATTACATTTTATTGCTGCTAATGGCAAATAAGGTAACCTCATATTTGTAATGACGTGTAGCTGCGATATGGATGAAGCATCGTATATTAAGATTAGTTTAGCTAAGAGAATAAGATTAGTTTATAGCTAAGAGAATGAGATTAGTTTATAGCAACAGATCTCTAAGTGATTGCGTAATGTTTATCGTTAGGAAAGAGTTAAATGATGTCATACTTGAATTGTGAACGCAAAAACAGCTGGAGAGACATTTTTAAAAACAAATGAAACAAATCTTTTAAATTTGCATTGTATCCATTGGGAGTTGGGACTGACATGGCTTATGGACTTCTAAAATGATTTGATTTTATTAATAATACATATCACATTATCTTTCGACCGGAGATACTCGTAACTAGAGAAAATAACCCGATTGTTGTTTTTAAACTTTCGCGATTTGAACACATAATTATTATATACTACGGGACTAATCGCGCACTAAAATTACGAGATAAATAAATACCTCCTCATCCCGACGTTTCGGCCGAGTTGCATCGACCGTGGTCACGGTAACTTTTTTGTTAATGTAAATATTAACCAAGCTACTATTATAACAATTGAAATACAAATACTTAGCTATTTAAATAAATCACGGATTTATGTTAGTAAGTGTGTCTCTACATTATGATTTAATGTTCATACTCCGATAAACACAAAACAATTTTAAATCAAACAAGTAACCAATTCAAATAATATCTGAGTTCGAAATCTAAAACCAACCCCAACTCGTACAAATGCGAACAATAACATCCATCAGAAATAATAACACCATGATTTCAGCTTTCCCAAATTGATTTCGAAAACGTGTTAAAGTATAGCCCGTTATTAAAAAGCAGGGTTGCCAGGGAGCGTAAAATCTACAGATTACCAGGACCCCGCGAATCGCCCTTGGGGTGTAAAGAACCCCAGTTGGATATAATAATAGCTAGCTATTTGTTACGATACCTATTGTGCACCGACAGCTAGGGCTGTCTACAAATAAGGATTTAGCAGATAATGCTTATTTGGAAGTTAAGTCGAGCGAGAATTTCGATGACTATTGATGGACTTAGATGTAATCGAGATTTGTCTAACAGATGTGTTTTATATTCGTACATTTTTGAAGTTCAATTTTTATATTTATTTTCACGCTTGGAACGCCCATGGCTTATTGAACAAGTATTGACATATTAAATTGTACATTTTTGAATATTTATATGCTTTTAATTATAGACAAGACTAGACAAACATATTTTTGAAATTATTTTTCTGATATGTTGAATTGATAAGAAATGCATATAACCTTAGCCTGGGCATCGTCATTCAGTTTGATAGACGATTTTAGCTTTGGATTTTAATTCTCAATGTCGTACAAAAAATAAATCAAATTCAAAAATACTTTAAAAAAAATTATCATAAAAGTCGTAATAGAATCGACACCATTCATTGAATTTATAAACGAGTTGACATGCGTACACTTTTTGTGCGTACATCATAAATCAAGAATTTAAAATAAAACGGAATTTATGTCAGATAAAATCAACAGTGACACCCCTGCAACAAGCCACCCTCCTTGTGATTTCTACTAAGCGTCAAATTCATAGTACATTTTCCCCGCTTTATAGTTGCACACATTATAGGGGGCTTTGTTCCCCTCGACATACGTATTCCGATAATACTCATATTGAAATCAAACGCCGTCATAACATTCTCGTAGCAAACCGCAACAACTGGCGGCAAAACATAATTATACCGCTCCAATGTGTCAGAAAAGGAAAATTAGGGAACATTTTTCTGAAAATGCAAAGTAAATTACACGTTGCGAAATTCGTGGAAATTAAAACCCGAAATGTCAACAAAGCGGTTTGACCGAGGTTTCTCCCCCCTCCGACAACGCCCCCCAGCGGGCCCGCTGTCAAACAACGTTTATCCAACAAGCGGGCGCAGCGCAATAACACGTTTTTATACTTTTACAACATTTCCCGGTGCGACAATTCACCAAAAAGCTGCCAAAATGTACTTTTTTTCGTCTTAGTTACGTCATCAATTTTAAAATACGCGCGAATTTGGAATGCGGAAACAGTTGATATGATTCTACATTTTTTTTAAAGCTACAATTATTAAAGTTATAATGTATTAAATAATTTGGAACATACCTGTTTATGCATTTCCACGTTGAGGCCGTATGACATTTCATAGTACTGAAACATAAATAAAATGGTTTAGCAAAGCTTTTACACTGTAAACGCAGATACATGTGTTCGTAGCAATAAAACCCGAGTGTATAGTTCGACTTTATTCCTAATAGGTAAAAGAGTTTTCATCTAAATCAAAAAACAGTAGACATGTTATAGATTACACGAATAGAATCCTTGATAAAATAGAAACGAAAATAAACTCAGAGTAGAACACATGAACTTGCGTCTAAATTGCATTGCAAAATAGCACGTAAATAGTAAAATCGATTAGCGGTGAATTTATGCGAGTAATGTGACGCTTGGAGCCGCGCCCGCGCCGCGCCGCGACACGGAACGCTTTTGGCACAGATTAGCTTCCTCAAATTATAGGAGTCGAGTGACTAAACATCCGCACAGTTCTGTTTGGATCACCGCCAGAAGTGTTTCCGACACATAAAAATTCTCGCGAAAATTTCCCTCCGAGCGTATTAAAATAAATTGCGAACGATTTGGCAACACTTAATCGTGATTCATATCTGAATGGAGCGAACATGCGGGGATTAAGGCATGCCAAAATATCTGTTTGTTTGAAATATACCGCTGCTGGCTGCTGTTTGGCTGGCTGAGGCACTAATACGCTCTCCCCACGCATGTTTTTGACACACTACACGCTCCTCTGATTGATACAGCGCTGTTATAACGCTCTATTGATCTAAATTAGTACACAGTTATGGAGCATTTGGTTCGTAAACAATACTGGCTTGTGGACAATTAACTTTAATAAGAGGTTGCGCCGGTTGCCGGCCGCGCGATGAAATAATGATAGCCGGCATGCGGGCGATGAATAGCCTAACATATTTATTGATTTCACACGGCCGAACACATGTCGTACACGCGATAACATCTTTATCTAACCGTTGAGTTATAATCGTTTTTCCGTGTAACCACCTGCTTTTCTATTTAATAACTCATAAATTACGCGAATGTCGCGTTATGTTTCATTTTATTACGAGTCTGCGCGAACGCTCGCTCGCTTTATAACATTATTTTTATTTAAATTAGATGTAATGAAATTCAAATGTAACTCACCATGACATAATGCCTTTGTATTTCAATTTTTTCACTAGCCAGTTTTTCACATTCTAATTTTAAACTGAAACAATAGAGAAAGTATTTTTGTTAATGCCTCAGTAACACAATTAAAGTAGGTACCTACCTATATGTATACCGAAAACCTGATGTTTGCGAAATGTAGTAATATTGAAACCTGCACATACTTACCTATCAGGCAATTAGGTTGATTTGATAGGCAGATCATTATGAACAACTTTTTCTATTATTTATCTGTGATTTCGGTATTATCTACTACACTTTACGTTATACATATTAGGTACCTATGTAGTTTTAAAAATAAGTTTCACTAAGCTTATCATAACTATTACGACTATAATGCTAATTTGGCGGTAAAAAATGCGAAATTCCCTTAATGTCCGATGTATCACAAATGTTTACATCTCAGCTACCGATCAATGTACACAACTGATAAGTACCCAAGCTCTAATGCTAACCACATGTGGCGTCGAATTATGTAATAAGTACGTACAGCTCAACGTTCTCCGGTTCTATTTAAGAAGCACTTGTAATATTATTAAGATAAGGTTTTATAACAAGCGGTTTGTTTTATGGGTGTTATCGGCGTAGTAGGTCAGACTTGTTATGGTTATAGTTCTTTATCGGCGGTTAACGACTGTTCAGTTTCAATTCGAGATTATAGCCAGCTATAACGTAGCACTGAAAATAACAAGTTGCCGATATCAATTTAATAACATCGTAATTTTTTAAGCGGGTCATAAGGGAGACGTTTTATATATTGACATTGGCGAGCGAGTCGCTGTTTTGGTAACTTATTGACCTTACTATATCGCATCTCTACCTACCTACTTATGAATAAAGTAATGTAACTTTGGTACCTATACATTGAGTTGTTGATATTTTATGCAGTCTCGTAGACATGAGATTGTAGTACATCGCAATGTCTTGTTTTGATTGTGACACAAATTTAGTCAAGCTCTAAAAACTCGGAAATAGGTATAAAGTGGTTTCCACGTGTAAATCACTTGAACTCGACAATCACAACTTGTCCTGTTTATCTTATCTCTGCCATGAATGTAGAGATTCATAAAAACGAGTTATCTCCATTTAAAAGAACAAAATAAATAAATAAAAGCATTATATCCTCTTTTCTGAGATAACAATGGAAGGCCACAAAAAGGCTGGCTACAAAAGGGACGGCCGAGTTTGAGGGGCAGGTAGGATAAGTCCGGATTTTGGGATGTAGGAATCTCGTTTATTAAGTATCTGTCTATACTTGTGGAACTCTTACTATAAACCAAAAATTGTTATTGGTAATAGAAAAATTGATGAGTAAATTTTGAAAGAAAAAATAGAAAGCTGCTGTTATGACTCAATGAGAAGACAAATTAACGTACAACGAATGCTTCCTATTAACTACTTATTTAGTTTTGTCTACTTAGTGTTTACAACTTTTATTTTTGTATTTTTTCCAATGATACCAACAAGGCCTGACCTACTAGGTACGCGTGTCATCATAATCCCACTCATTTATTAAAAAAGTCTATTAGCTATGAAATTGTTAAGACGCAAGACATTGATGCGACGTCCATGTCGTAAATCATGTTAAACTCGTGAGTGGAACAAAAAAACAAGGCTTTTTGTCCTCGTGACTAATTTATGTCAGTGACTGTACCGGTTTTAATTTTTACAAGGCATAATTATTAAGCTTGATCTTTAATATCTTATTTTGTATGCCTTTATTTGATGTGTACATTACTGCGCACGAGATTTTTGTGAAGATTGGATCTGAAAAATGATAATATTAGATAACTATCATAGATTAAAATTGACTGAATTTAGTAACAGAAATCTACTTACTTATGATATTGAGCTTGAAGGAAATTAAATTCTTCTTTGATTCGATCACATGATTCTCCTACTGTAAATTTAATTGGTTGACCAGGTTGCGGGGGACCCTGTGGACAAACAAAAAAACATTAATGTAACTGCTAATAGCACCATGTGAGAATAAGACGAGTGTTCCCAGAAACTGTGAACAAACTTTTAACTGAGCATTTAGCAACGATTTACTCAACACGCAACCATTCAAAGTGCATTCGACATAACTCATCAATCTTAGTCTTCGGAGAATGAATATAAAAACATTCCTATCACGAAACAAAAATTACACGCATCCCAAATTACCATAATACAAATTATCCTTTAATGACCATAATTCGGTGTGAGCCTCGATTAATAAAAAAAGAACATAACACCGACCGCTCGCCTCTTAACACAAAAATAAAGTAACGTGAACACGCGAGCACGTAATAATAAAATAAAAAAACTAACTCCATAATAAGAAGCACGAAAATAAAAATAAAGCGAGGGACACAACAACACACGGTCGCCGGGAGGCCGACGGCAAAAAATAAATAACCGCCGCACGGAGCCGGCGCGCGAGGAACAAACGGACTTTAAAAATAATAAAAGGAGCGTAAATAAAAGCGTAAAAGGAACTGGCGCGGCGTGTAGACGTTGTAAATGGAGCTGCGGACAATCGGGCTCGGGAAAAATGTGGCCGGGAATTTAGTGAATGTAACCACCGCCCCGGAGATAGCCTTGCGGTCGCGCGCCTCCTCACCGCTGTCTCACGCTATAGTAGGCGATCGCACTTAATAACGTAATAGCCGCGCACCTACCGACTTACAGAATCGTGCCCGGGAATAAATGTAACCGCAACACGCCGTTCTCCAGCCTGTCATACCGTTTTTGATACGAGCGATTTAATACTCTACTCATTTCTCTGAAATTACTACGCGATCACTTTACTTCGCATTAAACCCGTTTAATTTGGAATGAAAGATGAAAAATTATCGAACAAAGAAGGCTAATGGATGCTGAAATATTCAAGTCAATAAAAAGATATTATTGGCTAAAAGCATTTGTGTTTAAAGATGTGAATCGAGTTGAGCAATTACTTATCCGTGTTCATATCGGCGAATCAGAAAATAAAAAGGTATTGAAAGTAACCGAGCAACATCACGACGTGTTTGAAGGCGAGGCAAAAACAAAACGGTGTCGGCCGGTAGCGAGTAGCGATCTCGAGATGCGCCGGCTCATGTGCTCATGTGTGGTATGCGCATGCCATGTGTCGTACGACCGGCCGGCCAGTGTGTGCGCCGCCTTATAAGCGCTAATGAGGTGGTTTTAATCGCCAACTTTTATGTTGTTTATTGTTGAACGGTTTTCTTTTTTACGTCTATAAAAAGAATCAAGACAGGCAATTAAAATATGAATTTCCATTAATCTAATCAAATAGAAAATATGTTGTTCATGTTTTGCTTAAAATCTAGGCAAAATTAAAAGGGTATTTAAAATGCATTTCGCAATTATTTTTTTGTATTTAAGTATAGAGATTAATGCGCAAAAAAAGATCAAACGCCTAAGATAATTGTAACTGTATAATAACCCTTAATCACGCAAAGTCCGCTACCACGGCCGCTTATTTTAAAGAAATCCTGTGATCGTAAGAAACAACTAAACTGAAATAGTTTTTTTCTAAATGTCCAATTAAAATTTATTGTTTTGGTAGAAAAATATTTTATGCATGTAGCAACACTGTATTTGTCACACTGATATAAGATGTCCGCGAAGCGCAAGCCACCAATTTTGCTCAAGGTATTTATATTTTTTTCATGTGTTTTTGGTGACTAATTTAGTAATATTTTCAATGTAATGGCATGGAAAAACCGTATATTTATTATATTTGTATTTTTCTTTGCATTTTGTGTCGATTTTGATAGTTTTTTCATTTGTGTACTGCTGCGTCCGCCACCCCGGACGTTGCGCTTTATAGGGAGATGTAGTGGGTTACTGTTGCGTCCGCCACGCCGGACGTTGCGCTTTATAGGGAGATGTAGTCATTTACTGCTGCGTCCGCCACGCCGGACGTTGCGCTTTACATACAGATGTAGAATTGCGGCGCTCAGTCTGTCGTGGCGGACATCGCGAATTTCTCAGATATTCATTTTATGACTAAAAATACTAATTATGTCTTGAAACATTTATTTTTTGCACAAATATTTTGGTTTTGGGCTTTTGCTTCTTTTGGTTCTATTTTTGTTTTTCAGCAATACAGCCGCGGGCAAAAATTATTGGCTTTAGTTCCGACAGAGCATGCTCCTTCCGATGTCAGTGATCAGTCAGATTCAGAATGTGAATTGCATGAAACATCTACTTATTATTCTTCCACTCCACCTTCTATTGGTTCGTTAGAGAAACTAAATATAGATATATATGGTTCTGATTCAGGAGATAAACATTTACGATTTCCTTCCTCAACTTCCCAAACTGAAGATAATTCTGGCGATAAAGTTCAAAATACTGAAACAGAAAACAATATCTTCAACACTGTTCCACTCACACCGATTCTGCAAGAAATCCAAGACTCTAATTACGAAAACGTACCATCAACTTTGTCTAACATTCCTTCTCTTCCATCAACACCTGCAACAACATCGATCCAAACACGACGCCGGAGAATAAGAACCAAGCAACCAACTTTACTGCCCCCAAAAAAAAGAAAGAAAGCAAAGAAGTTCAAGTTAATTTACAAATGGCAAAAGGCATTGTTTCGATACAGGGCAACAATCGAAGAAGAAGTTGGGGAATTCGTCGAAATTCCTGAAGGTGACGCTTCACCTCTGACATATTTCCACGCATTTTTCTCGCAAGAAATTATAGCAGATATTGTAGAACAGTCCAACTTCTACTCCATTCAAGAAACTGGGAAGTCCATTCTGCTAACTGAGGAAGAATTTGGCGACTTTTTGGCTATCCATATAATTATGGGAATCGTAAATATGCCTGCATATCGTGACTATTGGTCGCATATATTTAGATACGCTAAAGTTGCCGAAATCATGCCATTGAAAAGATACGAGCAGATCCGGCGTTACTTGCATTTTGCCAATAACTATATG
Source organism: Hypomecis punctinalis (assembly GCA_949316475.1). Lineage (NCBI taxonomy): Eukaryota > Metazoa > Arthropoda > Insecta > Lepidoptera > Geometridae > Hypomecis > Hypomecis punctinalis. The sequence goes on from OX438812.1 coordinate 13,778,697, forward strand.
GAAGATGACGACAGGTATTATAAAATCCGTCCCCTGCTAGAAAAGGTGCGAAAAAACTGCCTAAAATATCAAGAACAAGAAAATAAGTATAGTATAGATGAAATGATGATAGCTTATAAGGGAAGCAAGGCTGGAAAACGTAAGCAATACATGAAAGACAAACCGACTAAATGGGGATTCAAAAATTATGTGCGGGCAGGTGTGTCTGGTATGATATATGATTTTGTATTGTATGCAGGTGAAGACACATTTAGATACCACACTTTTTCGGAAGAAGAATTATCGATAGGATTTGGCGGCCAAATTGTTATCGCTTTGTGCCAGAGTATTCAGAAAAAGCCATCTATGATCTACTGCGATAACTTTTTCACGTCACCGGAGCTATTTTATTTGCTAAGAGAAAATTATGGTGTCTTTGCTCTTGGCACAGTGCGTAACAATCGTCTCCGAGGAGCAGAGAAGACTTTGCCGACTGAAAAAGAGGTTAGAAAGAAAGAAAGAGGTTTTTTCGCAGAATCTTCTTGCAACAAAAACAGGTTAGCTATAGTTCGCTGGAATGACAACAAACCTGTAACACTATTAAGCACATTTGTTGCAAGCGATCCCGTTGAAAAAATTATGCGATATTCAAAGGATGCGAAGAAAAAAGTAGAAGTGAAATGTCCCCAAATTGTGCGCCAGTATAATAAACACATGGGGGGAGTTGATTTAGCGGACATGCTCGTATCTTTATATAAAACACCATATAAAAGCAGAAGATGGTATTTGGGCATATTTGCTCAACTTATTGACATATGCTTGAATAATGCTTGGCTGCAGCACAGGTACAACAACCATGCCTCCAAATCAAAAATGCCTTTGAAGGTATTTCGGTTTGAAGTATATGAAAGTTTGCTTTTGGCAAACCGATTCGCAAAACGTACAAAGACTGAACCTTCAAGCTTCAAACCACGCACAGCAAGGCCTTTGAGCCCAGTAATTTACGACAATGTTGGTCACTTTCCTTCCACTATGCAGGAGGGGCGCTGTAGATACTGTCCAAAAAAAACTGTGGTATTTTGCATCAAGTGCAACGCGAGACTGTGTTTTGTAACGGGTAAAAATCCCAGAAACTGTTTCATGAATTTTCACACTAAATAAGTTGAATAAATTATGTGAATTCAGTTATTTTTTATTGAATTTTAAAATATAATTGTAATTTTATTGTCTTAGAGTATAAATAACTAAAGTAACTTATTAATACTCTAAGTTTGTTGTCCTCATAGTTTGTTCGGTCGTTGGCAATGTCCGTCACACCGTACACAGAAATCGGCACGTTTCCTATTACGTAATGGAGATTGTCCGCTGTGACGGACAGCCATTTTCTGAAAAACTGTGATTACTAGTTTTTTTTTTCTATTTTATCTGGGGACCTAATAGGTTGTTAAACCGAACTTAGTAATAAAATTTTGGAAAAACTTGTTTTTTTTTGCTTGCTACACTAAGGGATAAAGCTATTTTTATTCCCCCATGATAACTCTTAACATTCATTAAGGTAAGTTGTTTTACAGCTGCGATTATTCACTCACATAAAACAGATTAAACAGGATTTAAATTAAACACCTTTTGTGTAATAAAATTGTGATTTAACGGCCGCCATCGCCGTATCTATCATCGAGATCAGATAATTTAATATGTAAAGCAATTATTTAGCTCTTTCCGTTATGATATATTTAGCATAAGCTACCGATAATCGTAATAATTTAATCCTAGTTCTGGATTATTATTAGAGATGTCATGAATTTAAGTGCTATAAGTTGATTATTCCATTTAATAATAGGGTTAATTATCTGTTAGATCGATTAATTCGAGTTAAATTGCGGATGCAATTATCTCTATGTTCTGAGTAATTAAATCGCAATTTATTTTAATGGTTCACGCTTACCTACGCGTCGTCCTAAATAGTTAATGATGTTGTTATCACACTGTTGACTTTAAAAGCGCAAATAATAGACTTGATTCACACGCACTAAGTATAACTTAGCTGAGTCCCCTCAACGTCAACAGGTCGCGAGAACGATCAAGATTTAAAATCGATCACAAAAGGAATGAAAATAATACTTGGCAATAATAGACTGAGTAAACGTTCCCCCTCAACAAGAAAAAAGATTCCCATAAATTATCACCGAAAAGGTCAAATTAAAATACAATGAACAGTTTTTGAGTGGCAGTATTGTGTAGAGGGGGGCCGGATGAAAGGCCCGCATCCAGCGGGGACCGGTCACAAAAACAAAACTAAACAGAATGCGTTTAAACGGATATAAAAAGAAATACGTGTTCTTATTTCGAATTATTGAATACGTCTGTCTGCCCACGTCTACCTGTACAATCCGAGGCACTTTTTTATTTCTCTTTTATTGTATTTGGAATCTCGAAACGGCTGAATGAATCCCGCCAGCTCGGAAATTGGAAAAATAAAGTGCTTAGATGCCGTTAAATGATGACGTCAACTTCGAAGAAAATCTTGAAAGTGGATCGATGTCAACTGTTTATTAGTAATATTAGAAGCCCGCAGTACGCACACAAGTTCAGCGGCTCGGTAAACAACTAAACACCATTCGCACTTACAAACCAAACAAGCATAGACAAATATTTGAACATTGAGATTGGCTTTGTAACATAACGCTCTAACGTCTAAATGCTCCGAGCTAATTCCTGCTCTATTGTGTTCATTTTAGAGCTCATAAAATCGAGCTGTGGGGTTGGATTTATTGCCTTTTGTATTGGAGAAATAAAAAAGCTAGTAAACTAATATGGTAGCGCTGGCCGGGATCAGAAAGCTGATTTTATTTTCTCGGAAACACAACACCGCCACCCGATGTGTACCTTCGAGCCCGTGGCTTGGAGGTGGTCGCTCTTTGATATCGACTGTTCCACGAAAATCGACACAAAATTGCTGATCAAAATAAAACAAAAGAAAGCTTGTCTCGAGAACGCCTATTAGACAACTCTAGTATATTTTTTTGAGAATTCTTTGATTCACAAATAATTGTAATCAAGTCGTTATAATGCGAATAAAGTAAACGTAACACGAAATAATAGAGGTACTCGTAGATATTGTGTGTTGACTTGTAGTTTGATTAAACTGAGCAAACTAATTATTATAGAGTATGTACAATAATAGTGAATCTACACGCATACAATAATGTTAAATAAATATACCTACACATACGGAATGTTCGTATTTAACTGTATAGATCCCAGGGCTTAATATTTTTAAACTTAAGTGAAGTTTAAATAAATTAAGTAAAAACTAAAAATATTACTGAAAATAAATTAACTATGTAGCAACCACTACAGTAAGTTAACTTAATTGTTAAAGTTCGTTGAACTTGACCTAATTTGATTTATTTAAGTAATGCACAAACGTTAGTTTTTTTGTACAAAAGTCAGTTTATTTTATTATACGTGACATCGGCAATTTTAGCTAAAAAAATTAATGGGCTATTTTTCATGTTTTCATTTAAATTTTACCCATTTCAAATCTATAAATTATTACTTAGCATAAGAGGCAACTTTTTATATCCGTTTTGATGTTTATAGCTCGAGAACAGATACTACAAATCAGGACATAAGTAATGTCAACTTTTAGGAGTACCTACTACTATTCAGTCAGACCCTGATTCACTCGTGAAACGTTGATGGCATCTTGATTATGACGAAGTATTGTTTGCCTACTCCAAATGCTTGTTTGCTCTGATAACGCGTTATCAATGTACAAATGTTAGGTATTATTTTGGGTGAACATTGACTCAAGGCACTCAACGTTATCAGGCCTTGATAATCCTGACAAGATACGTTTCCGTTGACAAAATCTAACTGCAACTCGAATATATAAATGTTTGAATTTAGCTGTGGTAACTTTGATATCAATTTTAATTCTGAGTGGCGCTATCGCTAAGCGTTTCAACCAAAGCAAAGGCGCGGTTCCACCGGAAAACACGTTCGCCACATTTTTTGACACGTTTGCAGAAACTAGAATCGTGTGAAGCAGAAAAGACAACCAAAAAAGTTACATAAAATAACCTCTAAAATAGATTATCTCTCTCACTCGCGCCAAATTACGCATAAAGTAGCAGGACTATTTAATCTTACAACGGAATGAACTTGTCAACTAGACCACCTATGATATACCTACGATCGCCTGCAAGTCAGTTTCTCCAACAAACTAATGCTAAATACAGATTGCACATACTCTTAGATAAATATTATTCAATGGTTGAAACATTTTATTATCTCATCTCAAAACTCGCAGTCATGCTCAAACGGATTTTAGTACCTATTTGCTAGAAAACCAACTCCAGTCAATTTGTATTATAATTATTAGGCAGAAAAAAATACATACATGAGTCTGGAGTAGATAGAGAAAAAATAAGAGATAAATTATGATGTTTATGTTTGTGTAAATATGCATAAGATGCAAATGTGTAATATCAAGTAATGTTAGACATGACATAACCATATTCACAAGTTGTCGGAGTGCATTAACAAAATCCCCATTTTCTCAGAAAGGGAAAATTACTGTGTAACATCACTGAACAAATAATTGTCAATTTCTATTCATTGTCTGCGGAGCCCGAGAGGATGTGGGTACTCGTGTTTGAAGAAAACGTGGAATATTTAAACGAACGAAACGCCATCTCATTTGTCCGTAGCGGTAATTCTGACGGTCAAATATTGACTGAGTAGGACGCGACACGGATTTTGAGCAAATAGACAAATAGGCATTTACATTAACACCCCGCCCTCCCCCCGACCCCCCGTTTAACCTCGCTCTCCCCGCCGCACTCGTAAAACCCGAAGCGACTGTCATAAAAGAAAATTCCTGGTGTTTTGCGTAAAAGTACAGTCAACATGGGAAATTCGTTTGAATTAGATAAAACTTGTGATAAAGTAATATTTTGCAAGTTTGCTCATCGTAAAATTTATGTTGGTCATGTGAACTGGATTCGTTGTATCAAGGATTTATTTTGTGATAAAAATTCATTATTCGTATGCGTGCGAGAATGTGTACGCCGTACGGCTATCATCAAAATCTCGATAACCGTTTCGAATTTTCATGTTTTATCGTCATATTACGACTATAAATCTTAGCTAACCGTTATGATAACCTATAACTATAATGTTAACATCTACTAATATTCCCTTTGCGTCAATTAACTCACGAAGCTACTTATTAATGCTATAAACGCGAGCATCGCGACGGAATAAACGCATCAATCTAGAGACGGCGACGCGCGACTTCCTGTCGAGACCGTCCACTCTTCCCTGACCGCGATAATATTAATGTCCCCTCAGATTTTCCACTTAAGGATGTGGATAGGGGAGCTCAAGCGATAATGGTCGTTCATCAACTTGTAAAGTGTACTTACAAGAACGCGTGGGAATGCGACTTAATAGAGCTTTGTGGACACAGCTTATTAGGTATAGGTATACATAAGACATTTACTTAAGTCTTATGAGAAGGAAAATTTACTTTGACAGTTGTAAATGGCATCGCCTTATGTAAATAAGAAACTGCTGTTGAATGCCTATTATACTGTCCGCCTTCGAGCGTAATATGGAAGTAGGTGATTAATTAAACGAAATCGATTGTTGCAACTTTCTGATTCACAAGGTAATAGGATACAAGATTAGCAAAGATTTGGTTTTAGTAAACTTTTTTAAAGCTGTAGAAAAAATATATTAATAGTTTCAAGTTGTAAAAAACCCGTGGTATTTATTGTAACTTTTTAATATCTTTTTTTCTTTTGAAGTTTAAAAAGTTTACAATAAAATTGTCCTATTACTCATCCAAGTAACTTAATATCGGTAACTGATGATATTTCTACTTCAAACAATAATTTCAATAAAATATGTTCTAATACATAGTTACTTATAACTCAATTCAACCGTATCGGTATAAACTACTGAGAAGTTATTATTTTCTCTTCGTTTTGTAGTTAAGCTTATTAGCAATATGGGCCTTCTTGTTACCGACGTTATAATCGCCTTAACTTTACCCTTTCGTAGAGAAGCCTTAAAAATAGTAAGTATTAAAAATGGCGCCAGAGATTATGGTGAAATAATTAACTTTTTTGCTTGAGAAAGGGAAAGAAAAAGTTATTTAATGAGAACTGATACACGGCTATTAATAGAAGTGTTTCAAAGCATTTTAAAAGACTTTATACTTACCGACCAATTGATGTAATTATTTTATTGAATACATTTTTAGTTCTTATTACGTTTTTTGTTTTTTTTTTTTTGTTTATTTGGCACAGCTTTTACCGTTTTTGTACCTATTTTTTGACTTACATAGTGCCATTGTCTCATTTACCATGCGAGGCACGAGGGATCAAAGAAATGTTTCATATTCAGCAGGTTTAAAGATAGCTGTCAAAAATTCTTAGCTAGTGCAGATATTTGACTTTTATGTGATTACTTTACATACTTTTCTACATTATAAAATAAAAAAACTATGTAGATAGTCCATTCAGAATCAGCAATGATATTGCCTATGTAATTATCTTGAAATACCTAATTATGAAAAAGAAATAATGATGTTACGAATTTTCTCCTTTTCAAACGCATGCGTGGGTAAAGCCAGTGTAAAATAATTATAACACTTCGTGAGTTACTTTTCAAACTTTTATACGGCTTTCTTTTGTACTTAGAAACTTTTGCAAACGTTTTTCCTCATAGAATTGTCCAACTTTGGAATAATAATCCAGTTGTTACAACAGTTATTTCCAACTCACCACAGCGTGCTTATCACGTGCAATTTCGAAAATAACTCTTTAATTCATTCTTAAATTGTGGTTAGTTTGCCGTCAGAAAATGTGGCGACAGATGCGATGCGGTTTGTGGTCGCTTTACCAACTTTGCCGAGAAGTTGAAAATTATGCTTTAACGTCGAGTGTTACAGATTATTTTACTGTGTTTGTGCAGATTTAGGATGCGAACACATGGCTAGTTTTAAAAATTAAAAAGGCTAGAGTTTTGAGTTGTTGAATGTTTTTCTTTTGACTTAAAAAGCTTTTAGTGCGGTAACATTGGGTTGCTTGTTTTTTTTTTAAATATTGTCATGTTATGTAGCTAAAGGACCGAGTTGTATTAGGCCTGTTTCCCCCAGGCCATTGTTCAATGGAAGAAATAAAACATGAACAAGTTTTCTGTTTCACGAGGACATCTTAGCTCCTGACCGCTTGCTCAAACACGAAGCAATGTTATCTAATAGGTACTTATTAATTTAATAATTTGAGGAGATATTGTGTTCGTCACTTTCAATAATGCAAAATTGTCTCTATCAAAATCTTCACAGGCCAGTGAGCATCAATGAAACCATTAATTATAGCAAATAACAGTGTAGTTTATTTCTCTGAAGTGCAGTAGGTATGATAAAATCCGGCTGACAATTTCACGGGTAATTTCATGTCTGAGCTCGCCGCCGGCCGGCGCGCCGCGGGGTTTCTCGCTCTGCACTCATTTGTTTGTTACACCCAACTGCTTTATTACTATAACGCTTTTATTACTCTGCGTTTCTTGTTAAGCTTATTGTTACAAATATTCACACAAAAAACCTTTTGTCACGAAATCGTAGTTTTGGGCGATGGTGTTGTCGATAACTACGTAATTGTTTTGGTGCGCAGGAAAATCCAGTCACGCGTTGATGTCGTTTGCACTGATGTAGATTGCAAGGAAAAGATTTCAATGCGCTCAATAAGTTGCACTTTAATGGCAAATTATAAAAAAACTGTTTATTTTTGTTTTTGTCCTTTAATTCCTTCAAATAATATGTCAAGTCAATAAGCGTTGAATATATTTGTATGCTAAAATAAAGAAGAAGCATCAAGGAAATCGTTGCTAAATTCCCACGAAGATAAAAAAATAATGACGTTTCTTTCTCTTCACTAATACAGCGAAGAAATTCTAGATGCATCAAGACGACAGTTCAGTGACGTCGATGCGAGTTGTAGTATTGAGTAGGTGTTGCTTTAGCAGAGATGTAAGTACCGGATGCCTAGCGGCCGCCACGGCAGCAGCGGCGGCGGCGGCGTTCATGGCGCCCGCGCTCGGATACATCCTCACGTCAAACACGGACGGTCATCGTCTGCACAACACTATAAGTAAAAAGCCCACAGCACACACTCCACTCGATCCACACAACACAGCGTATCCGCGCGGCCAGTCACACGCGATCACGGCTTCTAGAGCGATCCGACAAACGTCCACCTCGATCGAACGTTACGAGCGAACTGACGCGTCCGTTTGGGGGGGAGGGGACCCCACCCCACCCCTTGCCCGACCCTGGCGACCCCGCATGCCGATTGCCGCTGCCATACATATTTTCTCCACTCGAATTTTTCGTCGACTATCTTTATGTTTGAGGAATACTTTAGCCGAATCGGAGATATACGCTCTAATAGATACGTATTATTTGGGGATTTCGTCGGAAGGGGTGAGGTGGGTGTCGGTGTCACGGTTCAACAGCGCTGCTGCGGCTGAGTTATTTGCTGTTATTCTGTACGCGATATGCAATTTAACTAGGATACGCTCGCGTGGGGGAGATTCAATCAAGCAGCACCTCTTTAACTACGTAAACGATGTGATGATACTGATCATCAGTTCAGTGTAGATAAATCTGTATAATATTTAAAACGGACATAAATAGGATAATCGTTATCTGAGTGAATCAGATATCAGAATATAAACAAGTCAAGTACCTACTTACTTATAGCCAGGTAATAATAGTGATTGTAAATATGCTAATTTATTAGTTAGAAAATATTATAAAAATAGGTGAAGTAAGTAAGAAAATTATTGTGGCCCAAATAATGCTAGTGGTTATTTGTTTTTAAACTGCTGTTTTACTAATATGTGAAACATAATTATTTCAAAATTTTACGTCAAAAAAAGTTGGAAACATGATAAAATATTTTTCTGTAGTTTACAAATTAGAACACATTACTATCTACATATTGACATACGTAACATGTACCTAATGGGGTCAACTTTAAAGACTTCTTAACAGCATGTAAAATTAATTTTAAGGTGTCACTTCCCTTGTCTAATAGATGGCTATGAAAATGACAGATACATAAAGGTATATTTTAATAAGTATAGAGCTGTCAATAAATAAAATTGAACCTAAATTAGCCAATAGCTGCCGAATGGTCGTACTGTTCTTCAGAAAATCCATAAAGAGGGAAAATGTCTAGCAGTAGATGTCCCATGACTGAAATGACGATGATAAAATAATATAATAAATGGATAAACCTAGATTGTAAATTAACCAGACCAATCACACGACGTTATTAATTTATATGATGGAGTAGGTAATAGGTACGTACAATCTACATGCTATCTAGACTCCGCACCACTAGAGTAGATTCTCTAAATATGGACCACCTATCGTTTTCATTGAATAAGACAATTAAGTTGTAAGCCAAATCAGTCTTTATTAATTTTAGAAATAGATAAACTATCAAGTTACAGCAATCTGAAGATATCTATTTAAAAACTCAAAAAAATTCTAACAAAGTTTAATTTTTTGTATAATATTACAAAGTTAGCTTTATAACAAGAGGTAGTTTAATATGGACTACTAGGGTTTTAATATGGACTACGGGTACCAAATATGGAATACAGGTATACAATAAGGACTTTTATAATTATTTTTAACAACAAATTATCTCAATTATTAGGAACTTCTTGATTACAGTCTCATAAACAAAATACTTATCAAATAAGAAAATAAAAAAAGAGGTTAAATTAATCAGATAGACAAAATTCACACACAAATGCGACATCGTCAACCCCAGCACATTCTTCGTGGCCCCATCTCTTGCAAGAAAGGCATTGGATCCATTGTTCTCCACGAGTGTCTTCTGAAAATAACTCCTCACAATAAAAACATTTAGCATTTTCACTTTAGCTACGATCTGGACTCTCATCAGTTTCATCGTTTCGTCCTCATCTTCAGAGTTGGAAGCTGATCGATGTACTTTAGTTGTCGTTTTTCTTTTCTTTCGTTCTGTTTTCTTCTGTTTTTCTTTACTTTTCAGTTTTCTCTTACTTCTAGGTTTCTGCTTTCTTTCTTTTATGTTTTGCTTGTCTAATTCTTTGTTAAAATTCTTCCTTTTGTTTAATGACTCTATTTCTTCCTTTCTTTGAATTGATGTCTCTAAATATAAGGCGATGAAGTCAAAATCATTGGCTTGGTTGCCTTTCTTCCTTTGTTACTCGTTTTTTTTTGTAGGCGTGGTATGGGACGCAATTGTATTAGAGAAATATGACCGGCTGATGTAGAAGGACTTGCTAACATTTTTTCAACTGCATCATTATATTTAGAAGAACTTGCAGTTAAAGTAACAGCTTCAGAATTCACTCCTAAGGGCTTAGCCTTTTGAACATCTACAGCTATTTCACAAGCATTCTCTTCAGCGAAGGCCTGGCTGTTTGCTTTATCGCTCTTTTCTTCCTGAGAAGTGACTGTAGAACCTCTTTTAGCCGACGTTACAGCTGCTATTTGCCATTTGCCTTTTCGTGCCAAAACCTCTGGCATTTTCCCAGGTACAAGCGTGATACCGGTTTCGTCGACATTGTAAATATTGTTCGGGGTGTACTTGTATTTATTCATAGCCTCTCCCAGCAGCTTGAAAAATTCATCAACGTTTTCTTTGTTAAAACCTTTCAGTCTTGCAACAGATGTACGTAACCAAGTTTTACAAGCGGACTGCTTCTCTTTCGAAAAATTGTGATGTTACTCATTTTTTTCTGCTAATTGATAAGCTAAAGTTTTAAGATCACTTCGAGTTAGACCAAATGCCGCTGCCTCCATTTTAAGGGCATAGTCTGCCAAATCTTTCTCTAATTCAGGTGGCAGTGTAGCTTTACTTCCTAGTTTCATGTTAGTTACTTCTCCCAGTGGCGTCTTATATTGCTGTGATAAACGTATAAGTGTAGTTTTAGGAACACCAAACGTTTTAGATGCTTCTAAGTATCCCATTTTTTTTTCTCTTATAGCCAGAATAGCCATAGACATGCAGTCTTTGTCCCATTGCTGCCGAACCGCTTTTTTTTCTGAGGATGCCATAACCTGCAACAAAAATTAAACCCATACGCTAATACTCTAATTATGGACTACCAGTCCATATTCAGAAACTCACGCTAGGTCCATATTGCAAAACGGTGACTTAAATACGAAAAAAAATATTTTTTAAATACCACGACAATTTACGTTTACACTTTGTTTCAACAAGATCTAATGAAAAAATTACAATTTCGACAAATATCAACTGATTCTCTACCTTTACAAGAAAAACTAAGAGGATCTTAGAAAACTTACCAAAAATATACATCAAATGTTGGAGAAATCTCAAAATGGCGACCACCGACACGCACTTGCTCAAATCGTCTCCGAGTTCGACTAACAGGTTGGTACTTGGTGCGGGGCAGAAGCAACGTATGCAGTCAACTTCACACTAATAGTGGTGACATCTACCGAACTATGCCTGTAGTCCATATTGTAGGACTAGTCCATATTTAGAGAATCTACTCTACGTAATTACGATGTCAGAATTTGGGAACTAAGTAATCACTACAGAAACCAAGAAAAAAGCGGTTGAGGCGCCACGTCTCTCAAACTTCCGTGGTGGTACTGCACCACCGTGTACAAAATTTTGACTCTCCGTAATTTTTTGACGGATTTTCGACAGTGACATTTCTGATATCAAAGCCAACCTGCAAATAAAAAAATTCAAAGAGTAAAGTCCATTGTGATTGGTAAATCTGCGGGCCAGATTAAAATATTAATGTCGGGCGGTGAGGTCGGTCACAGGCGGGGTGGGTTAACCTACGTAATTGATACCGATGGCTGGCATCGCGAATTAACGTTCTAGGTATATCGATAACCGAGGATTAACCGATAATTAACTCGACTATAGTTTCATACTTTGATTATTATTATTTATAGATGGATACGGTTTCCCTATAATTATCTGCCGGGTAGATAGTGATAGACACTAATGTTCAGATAATCTAAGTCTTTTGGAAGAGATCGTTGTAAATATAAGACCGCCAATTGTAATGGTAGAGAGCCAAAACAAATTAACGTTCTAGGTAAGTATATCGATAGCCTAGGATTAAGCGATAATTAACTCGACTATAAATAGTTTCATACTTTGATTAAGTTTATTATTTATACTTAGATGGATGAGGTTTCCTTATACTCCTCTGCCGAGGTGATAGTAATAGGAAGACTAAGATTTAGGTAATCTAAGTCTTTTGAAAGATATCGCTGTAATCATAAGGCCGCCAATTTTTATTTTAGAAAGCCAAAACGAATTCATGTTCTAAGTAGGTATATAGATAACCAAGGATTAACCGATAATTAACTCGATCATACTTTCTTAGTTTGATTATTAAAAAAATAAACAATAAATAAAATATTTATTCAAAAACCTTATCACTAAGAAATTTTTACCTATATACGGTTGCCTCATAATTTTCTGCCAAGGTGTTAGTAATAGAAATACTAAGGTTTAGGTAAACTAAGTCTTTTGGAAGAGATCTTTCTGATTATTATTGTAGAGAGTCAAAACAAATTAACGTTCCATGTAGGTACAATATATCGATAATCGAGGATTAACCGATAATTAATTCGATTATGGTTTCATACTTTGATTATATTATTTATAGATGGATAAGGTTTCCTCATAATCCTCTGCCGAGGTGATAGTGATAGGAAGGCTAAGGTGCAGATATTGTTGTAGGTAATCATAAATTCATAAGGCCGGCAATCACTTATTATTGTACAGAGTCAAAACGAATTAACGTTTTAGGTTTATCGATAAACGAGGATTAACCGATAATTGATTCGACTATGCTTTCATATTTTGATTATATTGTTATAGATGGATAGGGTTTATTTAAATACTCCTGTGCCGAGGTGATAGTAATAGGTAGACTAAGGTTCAGGTACTTAATCTATAAGTCTATCGAAAGAGATCGTTGTAATCATAAGGCCGCCAATTATTTATAGAGAGCCAAAACAAATTAACATTCTCGGTATATCGATTACCGACTAACCAAAAATTAATTAACTAGGCGATTGTTCGATACGTTGGTTATTATTATACTTAGATAGATTAGCATTGATTAAAACCCCTCTGCCAAGGTGACACTAACAAGAATAAATTATTATAAAAATCATATTACTATTAAATATAAGCTTTTGAAATCCTGAATATCATGTAACAACAGAGTGCTAGCCAAGACAAGTAAAACGAGCCCAAACACGACGGCTCTATCTTGTTTGATGTCTGTGACATTTGATGTTATCAAATAATTAAGTGACATTTTTACCTCCTCTTTAAAAATGGTAAAATTTCCCAATAGTAGCTATCTAGTTGGTGCTACATACTACTTCCTTTTCTAAATTAAAAAGCTTTATATGACCTTAAATTATTGCTACTTAATTAAATTTTCTTTTCGTAAATACAGGAATTTGAAAAAAAAATGCGCTGCCAGAGACAAATTAAGTTTAAATTAGGTATAAATGATTATGAAAGATAATATTTTTGCAAAAGAATATTAGTTATAGTATTTTATTAGTTTAAATATTTTCATGCATATTCGGTGTAACAATAAAAATCTTTTGTATTGAATTTTCATATTAGGGTGGTGATAGAATGCAGGCTAAGTTTAAGTAGACGAGGGTTAACCTAGGTAATTGGTACCGATAGCTAGCGTCGCGAATTAATGTCCTAGATTTACCGATAACCGGAGATTAACCGATAATTAACTTGAGCATAGTTTGATACTATCTAAGGTAATATAATTTTAATTGCTCTTAAGAAATGTTCGAATTAAGATAGTTGCTTTAAGATATCTGATGTCTACATAATTTTGTAGATTGTAGATATACTTACCCTGTTTTTAAAAGTTTAGGAGTAAAAAAAGATAAATAAAATAACATATTTTGCCCGTGGCTTTGCCCGCGTGATATATTGGTTTTAATGCTATCCCATACAAACCTTTTTTTTAACGATTACCTATGTAACTTTCCCACCTTTGAACTGGAAGTAAGGATAAATTAATGATAAAAAATACCAAAATCCATTTTGTTCTATAATAATATATTGAAGGATGATAGAAGATAGATAGAAGAAAATAATAGTACATTTACGTTATTCAATAAATCATTTTGAGATGACGTCCAACAATTAAAATTTAATATAAAAATCGTAAAAAAATATGTTTTAACGACATTACATAAAAAAAATATGATTTAAAAAGTGTTTAAAGTGTTTATTGCGTTTTATGCCGGTTTCGAATATTATTTCATGATTATTTACAGGATGTAGGTAACTAAAACATATTAAAGGCAAATCGTCCCATTCGTCCCAATCTCAGATTATCATTTCACACAATGTCATGTTTAGCAATAAAACTTGGATTCTGTATTCCTGCCTAAAGCAACAAAATTAACACCGGACTTTGACTCAAAGAATGCCACAACTCTGAATACCTAAACCAAAGTAATGTCTGAATGAATTAATGTATTATATGTATTAAAAATCATTTGCATGACCCGGCAGTGGTTGAATGTACCTACGAGTATGAAGGTATTAAGTATAGGAATGTAAGTAGATAAGTTGTAACCTAACGCAGTAGGTACCTACATCAAATAAGTAAGTAGTTAACTTATTTGACTATACCACTTACTTACATTTATACTACTCACTTGTTTGATGTAGGTACCTAATGAAGCAAATATTTTCAGCAATATCAGTTTAGTAATAAGTAGGTACGCATTAAGATAGTTTTAGCTAGCGACACGTTGTATAATGCAGTTTTGTATATTATATAAGTAATAAGTATAGTCTAAATATTACACTAGTAGTCCGCCCCGGACTTGGACCTCGCGCCATTCCTATTTTATATCATAAATACCTACTGGGATTTAAAAAAATTTAACAATAATATTTGTATGAAAGTTAGCGATTTATTTGAAATACATAGATAACATTCGGTGAAATGTTTAAAAATAGTCATCCGCTACTCCCGCAGAAAGTGGCGCCGTTTTGACTCTTTTTACCACGGCCTTCGTATCTTCGCAACCACTGAACAGAAGATGCTTATATTCAAACTTGAAAATTCTATAAATATAAACTACGTTCATGCTAAATTTCATGGAGATCGGTTGAGCGGTACTTGAGTTATCATCGAACAAAATAAATATACATACAAACATACACTCGAGTGCCGGCTCGTCCCAGTAGACTCTGAGACCTCACTATTACTTACTAACGCTCGGTCAAATATACTTTAGTACCTACTTAGCCGTCAATAATTTTTCTATTCTAAGTTCACTAAGCCAAGGTAGTACAATACCGATTGTTATTGTAGAGTTCCAACCATTTGTTTATTCGTTCATTTTGAGAAGTCAGAGTTTGCCAACTACATTCTTTTGAAAATATATACCTACTCGTATATGCAATCACAAGCAATTTTTTTTGGAATGTGAGAATTTTATATCCTTTTTACAATTTATTGCTGAGAAATACAATTGTTTCCGTTAATTACCCAGATTATGATTCACAAAGGTACAAAAACAAGGTTGTGCAATAATAAATATTCAATAAACAAGTAGGTATAATTGTTAATAGCTTACGTTATTTATTTGTATACAATGGAATGGAAAAAATAACCTCTGCTGGTTGTTAATTAATCCATTGGAGTCATTCCTTTGCTTCACAATAGCACATTGTTGGCATTTATTTCAAAAAAGCTTATGTTTAAAACATAAAGTACCCGTATTACGCCTGCAAGTGACGGTCGCTTAATATTTTGTATAGGGCTGTCACTTTAATTACAGAGGCATTAAGTTTTTGCTGATTTTAACGTATGACAAAAGTTTTTCAATCTTTTGAAGTACCTACCAACTTGCAGGTGAAACATAGGCTTATTTAATGGTAGACAAAGTCTTTTGTTTCATAGTTGGTTATGCCACTCACAACGTATGTACTTAAGTAATCTCTTTTATATTAAATGAGTAAAAGAGTAAAATAATTAATTCCAAAAAGCATTAAATATATAGGTAATGTATGTAACTTATGCTTGACATTTATATCAAAGATATACCTACATATTATATATATTGTGTATACATCAATTAGCATCCTTTTAGCGACTTATTCTGTGCATCAAAACTAACAACTTTTGTTCAGCGACTTTAGTCAAAACTGAAAAAAAAATAGCTAAAAGGATGCTAATTGATTAGAAATAACCCTCATTCTTTACATAGTTTACATAATTGCAAATGCGATAAAATATTCACTTATAAATTCTGATATACCAAACACGCTTTTAATCAGATAGCGTGTAAAATTCAAGGAGCTTGATAAAATAACTAAAAGATATAAAACAATGAAACCCGATCAGCCCTACACAACTTAAGTTAATGTTTATTCAATGCATTCTATACTTGATGTAGTAGTCCTCAGTCGCATACTTTGTGGTTTTTGTGACGAGCCTTGGAGACTCGGACCGAGGTGCATAACTAATTCTCCACTTACTACACCATAGTTTATATCTCGTGACTGTTTTACATTAAAATAACAATACGTTTTTCAGACTTTTTGAAAAGGATTTATTCCTTCAGTTTTCCGCTTTATGCAACATAAATTCAACAAGCGTATCCGATTTTTACTGGGCTACGTTAATGATCAATTACACGGTCTAATATTCTATTCTCACGGAATTAATAGGAGTTTTGACACATGACTCATGAACTGTATTACATACCTACTTAGTATAATTATTAGTACTATATGCACCATTATTCGATAATGCGCAGTATATACTTAGTATATAGTAAAACTGCTATTACTAATCGAAATTACGATAATTTTATCTTGAAGGAAATACTCGTACTTTATGCGGAGTGTCAGACGAGACTAGATCGAAAGTGAGCTTTCCGCCGTACCACAAAAGTTTTAAAGACGCTTTAAACACTGTTTAACCGTGTATTTTTTACGATTAAGCATTGTCAATTGTCTGTCTTTTGTGGTAAGACGGTTTATGCCTGGTATTTACACCGAAACACGCAATTAGTACATTTTGGCAGTTTTATAGTATAATTATACGGAGAGCCTGACCCTTAACAACGTGTTGTAAAATATGTAGCATCGTTCCTATTTATGTATTATTCCGAGAATTATCATCAAATAAATCAATATTTTGGGACATCTTACACACGGCCTCTGACCCCAAACTAAGCAAAGCTTGTGATATGGCTGCCAGAGACTGATATACTACATATACTTATTTTTAAATTCATACTTATATATATAGCTACTAAATAACACCCAGACACAGAGCAAACACTTATGTTCATCACATTAATACTTGCCCTGGGTGGGGATCTAACCCACGCCTCTTTGATCCAGAAGTTAGGGTTACTAACCACTGAGCCACCGCTGCAGTCAAAAAGTCAAATCATAAAATGTCCCTAATCCTATCCTATGATATTATCTGAAGTAGGTATCTAAGTATAAGAATCATTAGCTTAGGTTTCTTATATCGATACTAAAACAAACCTAATATATTATTATATCTCTATTTTATATCTTTCGGTATATATGTAACTAAATATTGTACTAACAGCATATGATACGGATTTTCATTGCGGCTCCATTACTCCTACACGGGTTTAGTTACGGTAGGTTGTGTGTGACCATGACCAATCATGTGACATTCTTAAACTAGTCCAATTAACCACAGCCCATTGTTTCATAACTTTCATTTTCCATTGTTCCACATTCATTCAGGTCTCGATAACCAATTAACATGACCTTGCCAGCGCTTGCCGGTCTACAAATTGAAAGTACTGTAGTATTGATTGAAATTAATAGCATATTGCTAATAGCTTACAGCCACGCGTAATGACTAGGGTGTCTACTTTCAGCGGAAAGAGCAAGCTGTTGAATAGATTAACATGTTTTATAAGGCATATACGAAATTAAACTAAAGTGGGGTTCGACATGATTTTTTTACGTCATTTCGTATTGATGTTAGGTGATATAAATACGCTAAGTGCCTACCTACAGAAGTGTTAGCTTTAATAGATATTAATATAGAAAACAGACAAATACCAATATAAGTAATTTTTTTTTGTAGTATTGTCATAATAAAAAAATAAATATAAGTTAACATCCCATGTTTTGTAAAAGATTGATTACAATTATCTTGATTTTGTTACAAATAGGTACCTATCTCTACCCACATGTTTTTATTAACTTTTCTGTGTATATGAACATTTTTTCTATGTAAACGATTAACTTACGTATTTGTTTACTCAGATATTTAAATAATAATGGGGAATTTACGTCATCGAGGCGATTTAATTGTCAAAAATAAAAAACAAATAAATTCTGACTATTATTTTTAAAGTTCTGAGTAGGTTTTAATAATACTAAATATGTAAAACAATGGCTTCTAAGCTAAATTTCGCTATCATAATAAATGTAAGTTTATGGCTTTATTGTTATACATTTACAATTGAAACATTGTAGCATTAAATACAGCAGGTATTAGGTATTATCGATAATACAAACTCACGACACAAGAAAATAATATTGCCTTAGTTATAGCCTTTACAATGGACGATATAATACTTATTATGACTAACATTGTGCTTACTTAAAGTTAAGTAACAGTAAAGTAATGTAATCTTTGCTATCTTTTACAGCCGCGGCTCTTAGCGCCTCTCGCCCGAGTGACACTGACGCTATTGTCTTGTCAGGTTGTCCAACAATCGAAATTGCTTGCGTTACTGTGAATACGAAAGCTAAACGCAAAGTCAAACGACGTACTTATTTGAACTTTCTCTACTTTGACACACGTATTTTATTTATCAGAGTAGCCTCTACTAACTACCGCCTTTGATAAAAACAGTTTACATCGTATATTACTGTGGCGCTGAAGGTACCTAAGTATGTAGATATATATGTAGGTAGGTATATCATTGCTTTGGTGGTAAAGAGAGCTAACCCACAAAATCAAGTTTTGAGATAATGAGCAATTAAGGGACAAGGGTCAAATAAAAAATATATTTTTTCTATTATCTTCTAAACCATTGCATTGGTCCGATTTTGATGAAAATTGAGTCGTATAAGGAAAATATCCTTATTGAATCCCCGTTTAAATATAATAATTGGTAATTATCTTTGTAACTAATTTAACAAAAAATGTGGGTTGACCTCTGTTCACCACCAAAGCGACGATATGTATGTAGAAAACAGTGGCATACACATTTTGTCTTTTGGTATATAGAGACAGGATTCTTAAACACAACGGAGGTATATGTAGTAAATATTTTTGCTCATCTATAATTATTTATTATCAAATGAATGTCTCACTACTGGACATAGCTGTCCCCATTTTCCCCAATACTCGTTACGATCCTCTGCAACGTCTTGCACTACAAATTGTAGTTTTTATTATTATTATTTTTTATTTATAAAATGCCTTTATTAACTGCAATATGATACAATACTATTTTATATGCTAAAACTATCTACACTATTACTACATAGAAAGCAATTGGATCATCCACCAAGGATTATCTTTAGACCCTTGAAGGTCTAAAGATAATGGATTATCTTTATGTATCTTTATTACTATCTGGTCTAAAGATAATCCAAGTGCTTAAGCCCACTGCCAGTTGGCAGCGTGCCCAGCATGATGGCAGCATTGCCACGCTGAATGGCTATGCTTATACGTTGAGCCAAATAAACACCAGCATTTTGGTCACGCGACGCGTCCACCAGACGCTCAGAAAGACTTTTGAAAACAAGATGAGCAATATTTAATAATTGTAGTTGTTAGTTTTGGATTGGAGAAAAAATGGGAATATGCAGGAGGCATTCATTCACTTTTTGTAGATTTTGCAAAAGCCTATGACAGTGTTGATAGAGATTCTTTATATACTATACTAAAAACATTCAAAATACCTACAAAATTAATAAGGATGATTAAAGCTTGCACACAACACAGTAAATTGGTAGTAAAAGTTGGCTTAGAATTAACGGATGAATTTGATGTCGTCTCTGGTCTGAAACAGGGGGATGCCTTGTCACCTATACTGTTTAATTTTGCTCTGGAATATGTCATAAGACAGGTACTAGCATTGGACGCTGGAGTACAGATGAATGGACAGCACAGGGTGATAGGGTATGCAGATGATTTAGCTTTGTTAGGGGAGAGAAAGGAAGAAGTGTCAGTGGCTGCTAACATCCTGGAAGTAGAAGCAAAGAAGGTCGGCCTACAGATAAACCACGACAAAACCGAGTACCTGCACATGCGCCGTTTCAAGAATACCAGACAAGCTAGAGCCGATCTCACAGTTGGCAATAAAACATATAAGGGGCACAGTTAAATTCAAATACCTTGGCTGCACTGTCACAGACACTAATACGAGGGAGGATGAAATCGAGACACGAATTCAAAATACCCTACGCTGTAGTGCTGCCTTACAGATCTTGGTGTCCAGGCTTCTCAGCAGATGTACAAAGGTCCGTATTTATAAAACAGTCATTCGGCCTATACTCATGTACGGTAGTGAAACCTGGACATTAACTCAAAAAGAGGAAAATAAGCTGTTAGTGGCGGAACGCAAGGTACTTAGAAAAAATTCTGGGACCTGCTCGGCGCGAAGATGGCAGTCTGAGGGTTCGCAAAAACCAAGAAATAGAAGAGCTGGTGGCGGAGCCCAATATTATTGGTGAGATAAAATCCCATAGGCTCCGCTGGCTCGGCCACTTGGAAAGAATGGGAGAGGATCGCGCCGTGAAAAGGGCTTACTTGGAAGTGCCGAAGGGCCGAAGGGCCGAAGGCCCGTTGGCCGTCCAAAGTACAGGTGGAAAGATGAGGTGGAAAAAGATCTTCGCAAGCTCGGGATTGATGTCTGGCAGGAACTTGTCCAGGAAAGAGAAGAGTGTCGACACGTAGTATCGGAGGCCAAGACACAATTTGGGTCGCTGCGCCAACATAGTAAGTAAGTTGTTTGTTTTAGTTTTTGATGCCAGAAAAATGATACTACCTATATCCTCCTGGGTATCATCAAAGTCAACAACAACTTACCTACATATAAAATAATGGCATATCTCTGAGACTTGTTCAAATTGAGCTTTAGTAATATACGTGACATTCACGCGGGGAGGTAACGAGGCGTGACGAGAAAAACCCCGCTCGGAACGACGTTTCGATTTTGTTTTTGTAACTCATTTAAATTCTTATTTCGAATCGAGCAGCCGTTTTGCTCTGATGCCACATGTCGTTTGCTAGGGTTACCGCCATGTTTCGTGTATTTTATTAACTTTGCATTGGGATTTTATCTTTAATTACATTTTTTTTTAAAAAGTAAGGCTATATCGGCAGGTTATCCGGATGTTTAGGTATTTATAATATTATTAGCTTATTGTAGAGTAGAAGAAAACCAATTGTAAACCGTGGTGACAGCTCGCATAGATCAAGATTTAAGTAGGTAGATATAAAATAGCAAAATGATATTTTTTAGATCCAAAATAATGTATTTGAGTTATTGCTTATTTGATGGCAACCCTACTGAAAGCGATGTCGACGTGATATCGCGTGACAATGGATGCGGTAAAATTTGACGGCTGTAAGTTATTCGACACTGTTATTGTAACAAGACGCTGCTTTTTCACAAAATCTGATGAGGTGAAGTGAAAATTCAGGGTCGTGAGTAAATTGACTGTTTGATAAAATCTTATTATTGCTTTTTTGTCTAGCTTCGAACACAAAGCTTGGAAAGGCGAAGGAAATAATTTACTCCTGTTATACCTACAATCGTTCAGTAAGTTCAGTCTATTAGAAGAAGAGTTACGTGGGACAGTGACGCATCTGTCTCGAGCAACAAGCATCTGTCTAAACGAACCATCTCTCAGTGGCGGGTTATTTATTTCCTAGCTCCAAGATCGGGCGATACAGCGGTAGAGCGCTCCCTGCGCAGGCGGTCCGCGGCGATCGCCGCGCGATAACAGATAAATAACAATCAGGCGATATCGCCGCGACATCGCTGCGACAACATCGCGCTGCGCCCCCCACGTCTCCGCGCCCCCGCTCGCCCGACACACCCCACCTTTATCTCTGCCTACCTGACTGAAACACAAAATTTTTACGATCCCATTGCGTTTACGTTGATCGCATCGGAGGGGCAAGAAGATAAGCCTTAATTAATTAGGTAGGCCGGCTTAATCGACCCTTTATTTTCGTGTCCATTTAATTTACACAGTTGATGACTGTTATAAACACCTACATCAAGATATTTTCTTTAATTTGAAAGTTTTATGCGTCCATTGAAGCTCAGCGGTAATGGATATGTGGGTTGAAATGTCAGTGCTTTTCCGAGTGAAATGTAAATCTTATTTTATCGAGATTTAATAGAGGGGACCGGCTTCGAGGTAAGCTGTAGAATGCTGATTGAATTAGCCGGTTCTGTAGATTGAATTAACGCCGCCATGTGTGTAGCCGGGTAAGGCGATGTTAAAGATCACACAGTTCATTACGGCCGATATAAATAGCATTGTAGGTATTAATTGGCCGGCGGGCGGTAAGGGCGCGTTATCAGCCGCGCGACCACACACGGCCGCGCCGCCCGCCGCGTCCCGCGACAAACAAACTGGACAAACAAAACGCACTGCATAATTAACCGGCGCGAACAATTAGTTGTATAACCGGCCATTGTGTCGCGACTATTTTTTCGAGCTCTCCGTTTCCCAGAAGGCTCGGATTCTGTCCCCGCCGCGCCGTGCCCGACCGCTTTTTGCTCGGGAATTAATATTTAATGGCTCTGCAGTTGAATCGCATGCGATCGTAGCTTTAGATATCTGCCCACGTTTGCTTTTGCGAAAGGTGTGAATCACGATAATGCTTTTTGTTAGCGAAGACACTCGATTCTAGAGGTATTAACAATGTAAAGTGCGTATTTAGGTCTAATGCGGGTAATAAATAGTTCTAGATATAGAAGTGAGCCTTTGATAGATAAGACTGTACTGAATCATACATCCGCTTATTGAATATGGCACTTAAATGTGGAGTGGTTATTGACAGTAAAATATAGCTGTCGAGGATTACGTAATATGTTTTAGGAGCAAGTGATGCGGGTAATTTTGTTTCAGTGGCGGTCGGTGGACGTTGTAAACCGTGGGTTGTGACAGCGTGCGTAAATACATGTCTTATGTGCTTGGACAATGCTCGCTTCTGATTGACATACATTGGCATCGGTTTTGTTACTATGTGTTTTGAAAATAGTAAACTCAATGAAAACAGACGCAAAGGAAAATATTTAACGTTATACCTAAGTACATATTATACATTGTTTTATTTCATTTAAGAGTACCTGTTCCATTAATTTTGTCGAGGTTGAACTGTATTTTAATATGTTTTTTTTTAATGTAATAAAAAATATTTGTTTTCTTGAATAGAATAAACCTTAGAAATATGCTAACTGCTTACTGTTAGCAGTATTTCCGTGTCACATAAATATGAATTAAACAATAACCTAATGCTATAAATAATAATGATTCAGATAATAGTAGAGTACTAAAAAAGATTTTTGTGCTCGTAAGTTGCTGCAGAGAAAATATAGGTACCTTATCTCTGGAGCTCAATTTTTAAGCGATGAACATAACATGTTAATATGTAACAAATAAACGAGTCGATAAAAAATATTAACTGTTCTAAAAAAGACTAAGCTCTGAATCTACCATTTCATCATATTGAATATATATAGCTATAGCTGATAAACTAATAAAGGCTTCAGACGATGCGATGCGAGTACTTAGTTGCAACGAAATAACGCGATAAAGACGTTCGCAGCCTCGCTATTAAATTAAAATACCTAATTATCGCGAGATCACGGGTTGGGGGTGTCTCGTCACATTGATTTTATTTCTGTATATTTTTGCCGAATAAGTAGAATTTCAAAAAAAAAAAAATAAATAAACCTATGGATCTCCAATAAGACGGTAAAGTTACTTATGGATTTATAATTACTTATAAATACCTATTAAGGTAGCTTAGGACTTAGGTAGCTTGACTATGTGTTCGTTAGCGAACATCGAAATTAAGCCACGTTCAAAACGGTAAATCTTCGGATGGGTGGGCGGGTGACATTTTTAATTGAGCTACCATGGCTCGGATGACACGTTAAATTATAAATCTCGATTGTTTTAACCGTTAAGCCATTTCAGTGGCCTTCAGATGGCTTAAAGACTCTGAAACCAGGGTTAGCCAGCCTTTAAGAACTTACTTTTTACCTAAGTAATACTTAAGGTGATATGGTTAACACATCAGAGTCAGATACATGTAGGTAGATGGCAAGAGCTTTACTAATAGCGGCCTCAGACGAAGCGATGCGGAGTAATTGCAGCGAAATAACGCGATAAAGACGTTCGCAGCCTCCGCTATTAATTAAGAGATAATTATCGCGAGCCTGGCGATATCGCGGGTTGGAGTGTCTCATCTCTAAGGTCATTTCAATTTTTACTTAGAGCTATCTACAATGAATACTTAAGTCATTAAAAAAAAACAATTTACTAAGTGTATATAAATATTATCATCTAAAATTATAAGGAGCATTTGAGTTAGCGAAAGTTTAACATTACTGTTTTTAGGCAGCTACTATCGATTAATCGAGTGTTTGAGTATTAATTGGGTTATTTAAGATATATTTTGCCTCTATATTCTTTATATTAAGTAGTTAAGTACCTACATATTTAAAATGTCTAACTAATTTACCAGTTAGCGTTATGAATTAGGCATTAGATACCTAAGTACTTTCATATCACGGTACCTGCTTACAAGGAGTGTTTAGCGTTTTAATAATATATTACTTCAAATTAAAACCGTATGTATTATCACGGTAATTAGAGCATGTTTGGGTTGTGTACATATTTCCGTGATGCTAGAGGCCGAGATAACTGGCCGGAAAATGAGTTCAAATTGTACACAGTTTCGTGAGTGACTGCACAGGTAATAAATATTAGTGAAGCATAAAAAGAAGTAAAGAAACCTGTCTACCTGCATGCAGCGAGGGGATACCTACGTAGTTATTTTTTACACGTCGAGAAGTGTGTTGAATGGTGAGTTCCCGGCTACCGGACAAGCGCCTTATCCGATGGAGGTCGACGCGACTACTCGTTTAGCCATTCTGATTTCACATCGAATAGTTTCATTCAAAAACCCTCATAAAACGTAATGGACTTGACGCAGCAATAAAACTAATAACGGCGATAAAATTATTAAGTAAGTACTATGATGTTGATAATGTAGGAAAAATGTAGAGCAATTTGGCCCAATACTCTACAATCTACGCAGAGCGTCGGCGTCATGTTTGTTTTGATGACATAATTTATGAGCAGCTCGGCTCATTCCTTCGCTATAATAACTCGTCTCCGTTGCAAGGGGCGGCGGGGTCAATAGTCATCGGTCAACCTCAACTAGGCACTCGAGCCTGGAAGCAGGAAGCCCGCGAGCCGCGACTCCGACTGCCATTAGCGCCGCGCATTCAATAATAATGAACGAGCCGCACCGAAATATCCCCTGTTTACACCCACTCGCTCGCTCGCTCCGCCGCCGCACCGACCGACCGCATTTTATTTTTTCGCTGTCGCACATTTCGCCGTCATAGCTATTTCCACTCGAGGCATTATACTGGCGTCCGTGTGTGCGTCAGTCCACGTGGACCGCTCCGTCGTCGGTGAGCAGAGCTCGTCGGATCCGCGCGCGCCATTGGCTCAAACGCTGCGATCGCTTATTAAGGGTGGAGTTACACGGGTTTTCGAGCGGCCGTTGGTCGGAACGGTGCGCGGAGACGAGCCGATTGGCTGAGTCGATTTTTATAAGAGCTTCAGTCAACGTGGACTCGTTTATCTATTCAGACGCCGGCGGCGCGGTCGCGGGGGGAGCCGGGGGGTATACGGGCAATCAGTAAAGGCGGGAGGAATACGGCCATATTTATAAGAGCTGCGGGGATGCAATCACGAAGCGGCGCGGGGTGCGGGCGGGCGCCGGGGGGAGGCGGCGGCCATTTTGAGGGCAGCTCTTTTTATTCGTTTTTCGCGCGGGGTGCGTCGTCGTCGGCGGGAGCGCGCCGTGCGCTAATTGCGGGGGTAATGAGGGCGCTCGACTCGACTCGCTCACTCTATTAAACTCGCTCGCTATCGACTGCCTTATTGATTTGTCCTTAATCGAGGTGCGGTGGAGTGGCAGCACGGCAGTGTAATGTAAACAAAGCGCTCGGGGCGGGTGACAGCGGCGCGGAAACGTCCGCACAAATTGAATTAGAATGATTAGTACAGCGCGACGACGACGCAGCCAAGCACTGACCTACTCCCGCGCGCTGCGCGCTCCCGACGCCACCGCGCATACCAACTCGCCGCCTCTGATCTTCAATAGCCTTCCATTACAATTATTGAGTGTCCGTGGGTAGCCGGACAATAAACTTTAAACGTACCATTTATTTATCAACTCAAAGGCGTCCATCGTATTATTTATAGGTGTAATTTATTAAACTTTGCTAATAAAATTCACTTCGTCGTCGTGTTTGGTTAATTTAACGTTTTAATTCGTTTTTTTAGGCTATGTAATAATCAAATAGGTACCTAAGTTCAGTTTATAAAGCTCTATCGGCAAATAATTCTCCATTGTTTTAAAACTAAAAAGTTTTATTTTAGATTGAGTAGAGACTTAGTGATTTGAATAATGATGTCGACTCTTAAAGTTTTACTTAGTTGACAGACTCAGCTTTGAAAAATCGGCTCACTCTACCCTAATTACATAATTTTGACTCTAAATAGTATTTTTTCATGAAATAATACCAATAGTACGTACGTGATTATTTTTTTTTGTACAATATTTAGATTTTTTAGTTTATTTATAGGTATAAAGAAAAAAAGTAGGTAATTTAAACCTAATTATCCACTAATGCGTTTTTTATATATACCATTATTAAGAATACAGGGTTCTCCACAACTGGTGTAGTACATCGAAAGGAGGTGATGAATCATCATCGTTATGAACAACTTTTACTATGGGGCCACCTTACCTGGATTACCTACAAGAAAAAAAGTGATCTGAATCCCCTCCTTTCGGCTTAGCACATCAATTCTGGATATAGCTGTATTTCGAAACAATTTTACTAAAATTTACTTACAAGCATGTACTTAGGCATTTTTCTTTGCAGTGAATGTATTTTAGTATGATTTTAGTTTTTTTTTTTTAAACTGACATTGACAATACTACATTACTACTACATAGAAAGCAATTGGATCATCCACAGACCCTTGAAGGTCTAAAGATAATCCAAGTGCTCAAGCCCACTGCCAGTTGGCAGCGTGCCCAGCATGCTGGCAGCATTGCCACGCTGAATGGCAATGCTTATACGTTGAGCCAAATAAACACCAGCATTTTGGTCACGCGTCGCGTCCACCAGACGCTCAGAAAGACTTTTGAAAACGAGATGAGCTCCCGGCCCCCACGGACCCAAAGTCTCAACTCCAAATGGCTCAAATATGTAACCACTGCCGAGGTTAGCATATTTGCGCCGCTTGTGCTGCTCAGCCGAATTGGCCGCCGCTCCTGCCCTACTCTGAGTCTCAGGAAGATGTGACGGTGCCAAAGTATCGACGCAAGTTGCGTCCCATACTAAGGGCCGTCCACACTTCCATGGGACCAGCGTCATGCCGTCAGGCCTTTTGCCATCACCACGCGCCAACCCACTCGGTTCGAGTACGGCTGCGATATTGGCGGTGACAAAAGCCCTGCGTATGACATCGTTAAGGCTGGCGTGGCGTCCAATCCGACCAGCGCTTCTTGAGCAAGAGAGACCGTGGTGACCGAGCTGGTCAACTGCAGTACCTGATTTTAGTTAGGTTTAGATCTGTCATCTTAACAATCTACTTGTTAGTTAAGTAGATACTTACCGAGGTGGTAGGTATGCGGATTAGTACCTACTTAAAGAAGGTAAATTAAGTCGATACCTACCTACTACTTAAAAGAGTTACCTAGTAGAGACATCCTGTAGCTTGGCAAGTACCTATTTAGGTAGGTACCTACTTCGTTTCTGCAAGTCATATTTTGATTTTCGCCAAATAATATTTTATGGGGCAATCCATCATAACACCTACATAGGTACATATTAAGCATAAGAAAGGCAGTTAATAAGTTTAAAATTAGAATACTTTCTAAGAAGCCGGTGGGTAAGACGATAGTGTATATACTTACCATTATAATAAGACTACACTTTAGCAACTAAAGATTAACGTAGCAAGAGTGTCCCCCTTTATACTCAATAAAAATGAGCAGTTGACTAGAAATGCCTGCTGCCTATTTAACTACAACCGAAAGCAATTTGTTAACAAGATGAACCATGTAAAACACGACTACAACTTGTGTGGTTCAATATTCGTGTACAATAGGTATGTAGGTAAGTACAGGTAGGTATATCTGTCGGTATGTAGTTTCAACTCATCATTAAAATTTGTACTGAAGATGTTACTTTCGCCACAGATTAAAAGAGAGTTAGTACTGTCTTACTTTGATGTTACTAAATATTAAGGTGCATCTCAACTGGCAACATTAATTTATATCTAAGTTCGTACCTGAAGGCTAGGTGAGCCCTAGTGTCAGAGTATCTAAGCCGCCTACTAGACTTGGCCAACTATGACTTGGCTAAATGGTTAAAACGCAGGGTGCTCCAATTTCACGTGTCATCTGAGCCACTGTAGCGTTCGTAATCAATTGCCACTCGCGATCACCCATTCATGGATTGACTAACTTACGTAAGTAAGCTTAGCTACGCTATGAGTGCTACGGTACTCTATGCTTCTCTACGCTACGTTATGCTACGCGACGCTATGCTGCTTGAAGCTATGCTAGGCGAAGCTATTTTCGTGATGCAACGTTACGCGATGCAATGCTACCCGATGCAATGCTACGCGATACAATACTACGCGATGCAATGCTAGGCAATGCAATTCTACGCGATACAATGCTAGGAAATGCAATTCTACGCGATGCAATGCTTCACAACGCAATGCTACACGACGCAGAGCTACGCGATGCTATGCTATTTGATGCAATGCTACGCGACGCAATGCTACGTAATGCGATGCTACGCGATGCAAAGCTACGTGATGCTATGCTACAAGAGACTATGCTATGCTACCTGACGCTAAGCTATTCAACGGGACGCTACGCTACGCGAAGCTATGCTACGCGGCGATAAACTACGCGACGCTATGCCTGCTACATTCATGACGCTGTGCTACGCGAAGCAATGCTACGCGATGCTATGTTACACGACTCTATGCTACGCTACACATTTAAGTATGAACGGTCATATTTTGATAATATTAACGGGGAAAATGGTTATTGTTTTTTTCCTAGGTTTTAATTTATTATTTTAAACGTTTAATTAAGGTTTCAAAATGTTGTATACTTACCTAATAGTGACAAAACTGGTATTATTTAGACTCAATTAAATAGTTTTTTTTCTATTCAGCCTAAGTACGTGGTTTTCGATTTTTTTAACCCATCGACCGTCAGTCTTCTGTGCCGTGTGCCCTGCTTATTGCCGTTTCAAGTTGCCATTCCGCTGGGCTATGTCATTTCCGATGGTTTTTCAGCAGATCTCCTCATTTTTGAGGAAATAATAATTTTATAATACAAATTATTTCACAATTTGAAGAAAAATAAAAGTAAAAAAAAGGTATATTTACTAAATAATTTCATCCATGAAGACGCTGCTTAACATTTGTTAGTTGGATGTTACATCAGTTGCAAGCCAATTGAATAAACAGTAACGATATTACACACGACTACAAAGACTAATATAATATTTCTTTCAAAGGTATATTAGATATTTAAACAGATGATCAAATAATATACATACAATCATACATATATAGGTGTATGTAATACTCTCAAAGACTATTTAATATCGTTGATAATACTTATATACAATACGTTGAAAATTAAGGACTTGAAGTACATTCTTACATATTTGATGAGATAAATAGTTTCCTTTCAAGAATTATAATACGCGGAATGTAACAATACGTAGTCCTATAGAGGTAAACTACGAACAGATGGATATAAGTGCATTTTACTACAATACTTTCATAGATTTTTGTTTGAGCTTTAATAATATAATACTTATTATAAAGAAATGTTATTTGCAATTTTATTAGTCAAGGTGATCTTATGCTTTGATAGTAATTCCTGTTTATAATTTTGTTTATATTTCGGATCGAAAAAGAATTTAATATTGTGATCAAATCTGTTTTCAAATGTAAATTTTTACTTTATTTGTACATGCCATATTTTGTGAGCAAACAACAATTATTAATTTTTGTTGTTTGCACTCAACGACGATCATGTGACTAATAATAGTATTGCCATACCCTTATATATATATATAACTATACAATTTGTTTGTCTACCGGTGTCGGAGCCTTAAGCGGTGACATCTACTTATGGCAAATTTTGGTCAATTTTTACTGTGGGTTCAACTATGAAAACCCAAAAAACAGTATTTCCATACTTTTTGTCGAAAGTCTATAAAAAATTGTATGGAACAGCAGTTTTTTTTACGTTTTCAGAGTTGTTGAATTTTGAACAACTTTTACCATGGGACCATGGTAAAAGTTGTTCATAGATGTCACCGCTTAAGGCTTCGACACCGGTAGACAAACACATTGTATAAAACAGGTTAACTAAGAACCAGAAGAGACAGCTGTCAAAGACAATGCTCCTCTTAAGTATGTACAAGTACTTATCTTAATTACGTAGGCTTATGAAGTTACCTATTCATTAATATTATCGTTATGTTAATTAGTGGCGTGCTAATTTTAACATTCCTAACATTACCATGGGACCATGGTAAAAGTTGTTCATAGATGTTACCGCTTAAGGCTCCGACACTGGTAGGCAAACACATTGTATAAAACAGGTTAACTAAGAACCGCATGTAAATTTCATATGTTGCAATAAATTATTGAGTTTTAGTTTGTGACCTTAAGTGGCTATAAAACGAGCAATATTTAAGTTCTCAGAGAAAGAGAGACCTTAACGTCAGTTTTCATCTGAGAAATTATAAAAGTATCATAGCAATGGATCGAAAAATCGACAACAGCTTAACAAGATAATAATACTTATACTTAAAATGTAGACAGGCAAAATTGAAACTAACCACTCTCTATGTAAGTAAAGTCAGATTTAATTAACTGTAAGCCTCCGTGGTGTCTGCGGTGTAGGAATAAAATTTAAAAAACTGAACAAGTGCGAGTCAGGCTCGCACATCGAGGGTTCCGTACAAATCCAGAAAATTTCACAAAATTGGAAAGTCAGTTGTTAAAATCTTTATAGCATAACCGACAAAAAGTTTTTTGTTTTTTTTTTTTTTTTACTTTTCTAGTCATACGTCTAAAATTACACATTGTTAAATTAATTAAAAACCTTTCTTAGCATGTGGTAATGAAGTTCTTTTATATGATACCTTACATGATACGGTTTACTCACTTTGAATTTTGAACCCATATTGTGTGAATTTTGAGGCCCTATTTTTTTGTAATTTAAATAAAAATGTACAATTTTCAGATTTATTCCTATATGTGTGCTTTATAACAATGCTTCTCGCCAAATTTCATAGTTCTATGTCAACGGGAAGTACTTACCCTGTAAGTTTTGATTTTTGTGAGTGTCGAAATATGCGGTTTTTTACGACATAAACGGCTCTAAATTTTTTAAACGATAACTGAGAAGTTTTTCTTTTACACAACTGCAAGAAATTATAGATATACGTGTACAGTTTGAATTTTAACTCGATATCTTTACGTGTTCCGAGATAACGAGTCTTGACATACCCACAGACGGACAACAAAGTGATCCTATAAGGGTTCCGTTTTTTCCGTTTGAGGTACGGAACCCTAAAAAAAAGAAGATTAGATGAGTACGATTAAGCATGCTATATCCCAAATCGCATATCTACATAATATTCAACTAAGCTAGAAAACTATATTCCTACTTAATCTATCTCTAATGTCTACTTAATTAAAATAAATTAATTTTCTAAACATAATTTAAGCTCTTAATAACTTTAAATAATTGTTTTATGTAATAGAAAGCAATTCTGATTTATATCTGTAAGAAGGTAGGTAGGTAAGTAGTATTACGGTATTTAGGTATTTATTTTTATTACGGTATTTAGCTCTAGGCGGGCTTTAAATTATAAAAAACAAATTACTACCTCGAACTCAGACAAAAGTTCTTAATAGGTTTCTTTAGGTATGAACTTAATAAAATTAGTGCTACTAAATAATTAGCCCTTTGTAGTAATTTAACTGTGCATAGTACTTACATATTTTAAATAATTAGTCGTTCGTACGCACAGCTAGCATGTCCATCACGACATAATTTTGACATGTAACAAATGTGATAAATACAAGTTATTGCTTTGTATAGAGCAGGGACTTTCGAAAGTGTATCCACGAATTAATATAATTAAGCTCATCATTATGAAACTTATTGGACAAACAGCAGTTCGAATATTGGTGATGACATGATCCGAAAAACGTTGATCACATAGTATTAGTAAACAATTAGTACCTAGGTATATATCTATGCCTTGCCATCCCTGCGTATGCCTCTAAATCTTCTACTTTTTCCTAATGTCTAAAAGACAAGTTAATTAGCCCCCAGTCCATATTAGCACTTCATTGCATCGCATCTACTAACTTGTAGGTATTTATAGGTAAAAAGCAGGGTCTAGGTTCCAATCATTACCAACCCGGCAAACCTGGCAAACAATAGTCTAGCAAGCCAAACAGTCAAGTGTAACAATTCAGCAGTTTCAATAGTAGTTCGGTTCGGGTAGTGGTACAATGGAACGCGACGATATGAAATTTCATTAACGAGGGTCGGACTACACAGTACACACTACAAACTTATCAATTCACTCTTGCGAGAGAGCTACTGGGACATTTTTCAAAGATCTCAAGTCGTAGTTATATCAAGGTGTGGTTACAAGGTTTTACCAACTGAACGTGTAAGTTGGTAGATCTGTACAAGTACAGGAGGTACTCTACCCGCAAGACGGCAAACAGCGCGCGTGAACCCACGAATAATTCACACGCGAGCCCTACAAATAACCCCCCGCTATAGGGTTGCCACTTAGTGGTGTTTTTATTTTTGAACTAATTTTTCAACCCTTTTTTGGACGCTGTTAGACTGTATTATACTGTAGTATGTTTAATTTTAATGTAGGTTCTATTTGACTATATTTAAAAAAGAAAACTGGCTGATTTTTATAAATATTAATAAAATAAGTAGTAGGTATGTATAGTAGATATAGTTCATCACAGATGAGATGATTCCATTTGAACAGTTGATAGTAATTAAATAATAGGTAATAAGTAAGAGAAAATAATAATGGTGATAAAAATGGATGCCTGCAGGATTTCGCTGTGCTTTTGAGATGTTTATCTAACTAGCACTGATCAATGAATTAAAATGTATACATAATTATACATAACTTAAATGACAGAAACTATACCGATACCTATCTTACAGACATAATAGAAAACGAACGATTTTAATGTTTTTTTCGAACAGTTAAAACACAATAAAAAATCTAAATGCTTTTCACACAACAACGCAAAAACAAAACGCTGTTATAGTTTATTTCCTCTCCAGTCCACATTTCCAAAACATGTCATCCCTAATGGCGCCGCGCACCCCCCGCCCTCCCCCTCTCGCCCCTGCGGCCGCAAACTGAGTTATTTATCGCCCCCCGGTCACAGGGACAGGAAATGCCCGCACGTATTTTTACTGCCGCCTGAAGATCGCGCGATCCCACATTACCAACATACGTACTACTCGTGCTAGTGCCATCTATCGGGTGGCGGCGTCAACTCACTTCGCAAATTGTGCCGAGTTATGTGACTTCTTGTGTGAGTTTCAACTCGGGTTCCAGATTAGGGATACGCTAGTTGAATTTGTAAAGCGTATTTCATGTCTTTATTACGATTTGGCTGGTTATGTTAGTGAGAGGGTAGTAAGTAACTTTTATACATAAAATTTTGGCTGTTTCCCTAGACGATGGGTAGATTCTAGGAATCTAGGCTATCGTTGTTCTTACCAATATTGACATATAGTTACCTACTATGGGTCCAACCCCGGAATCGTGATAAAAAATCAGCTGTTTTATAAGTTTTGTCGAGAACAGATGATTTTTTTGCAAGGAGCAGCTATTTTCTTCCCCATTCGTGCTTAATTTTTTAGGGTTCCGTAAATAAAGGGTAAAAACGGGACCAAAACTCCGCTGTCCGTTCTTCTGTCTGTCACCGGGCATGTTCCTCATGAACCGTCTAGCTATCAGCTAGACAGTAAATTTTCACAGATGATATAGGTAAGTATGTCTGTTGCCACTATAACAACAAATAGTACTAAAAACAAAATAAAATAAATATTTGAGGGGGCAAGTGTTGATGGACGCTAGAAATGGGGCCAAAGGGGCCCATACGCCATCTTCTCATCTGTATTCTAAATTACATTAGTATTTATACTTCTCTATCTAGCCATTTCATGTTTTAAAATCGATAAGGAACCGATGTTTCCTGAAAATACTAGATACCTAAATAAGCAAAAAAATCTAAATTACATACCTACCCTGTATAAGTTTACTCACAAAATATTCGAGACACTATCATAATAAAATAACTTGCCATGATATATTGCCCATTTAATAATAAATAATCGGCTAAGTGCGAGTCGGACTCGCGCACATATATAGGGTTCTGTACCATAATTATAGAAGCCCACAAAAACAGGTTTGTTGTATGAGAGCCCCTTAAATATTTATATTTTTGCTAATTTTAGTATTTGTTGTTATGGCGGCAACAGCAAATAGGACGTATTTGTGTAAAAATTTCAACGTTCTAACTATCACCGTTCATAAGTTACAGCCTGGTGACAAACAAACAGACGGACAGCGGAGTGTTAGTAATATGGTCCGGTTTTTACCCTATGGGTGTCCGCACCCTACCTAAAAACCTTACCTACCTGTATCCTACTGTACCCTACCTGTACCCTAAAAAGCTACCAATTTTATACTTCTGAAATTCTTCAAGAAATGTTTATGCGAGCTTAAAACTGAGTTATGAAATAAGTACCTACCTAATACTTCGTAAATATCATCAATAAATGCCAAGTCGATGGTAAATATCGACACAGATAAAGTACCCAATTAAAGTGTTTTGTTAGGAATGTTAAAATTAGCACGCCACTAATTAACATAACGATAATATTAATGAATAGGTAACTTCATAAGCCTACGTAATTAAGATAAGTACTTGTACATACTTAAGAGGAACATTGACTTTGGCAGCTGTCTCTCACGCGCATTCGTATTTTAGACGATATAAAGTACCAGGTAAGATTTTAGAAACATTGTTAAATAATAAATGCTCGCGCATTTGTTTTTTTTAGATGATATAAAAAAAATTAAAGAGTTTTAATAACATTGTCATATAAATGATAAAATAAAACTAAAAATTGCTTTTATTTTCTTAAATCATTGCTTTACAGTAACTTTTCATTTGAGTCATTCGGATATAACGAAATAGGTATTTCTTATTTTTTAGTTTAGCCACAGAAAAAGTTAGGTAGGTATTGGAAAAGTTATTGTAACATACTTACTGCTCTCAAAAACTAGAACATTGCCATAATAACTTTTCTTTTCAACATTGAGTTTATCGTCATTAGAAGTCATTCGAAAGCTTTTTTCTTTCAGCATTTTTTCTATTGTTAACGCAATCCTCTAAGACAATAATGATTAAAATTGATTGTTAGAAATCCTTTCAGATAATATTATTATTATTTATTTCAAAAATGTAGGTATGAATACGCGAGTTATAAACCTGCTAAAGTCGATCTGCCCCCTAACTTACATGAGGAAGGAAGGAAACCTCTTCAGCCGAGTTGTAGTCGTAGGTAACACGCTATTACTCAAAACAATTCGATAAACGACTTGGTGAGTCATTGTTTGGCAGCGGAGCGGTAAATATCTCAGTGTTTGCGGTTTCTCTGTTATTTGCGGGAATTGCGGGTCAATTAGTGGGTAGACCCGGCGGAAACATGAGCCGCGCTCACAGCGTCGCCGGTACAACTCATAGGCGAGGCGTCTCTACAGGTTTAGGGCCAAATAATGAATTTATCGGATCTATTTACAGCTAGATAAATATTTCATTGCAGTTGACTTGATATGTGACGATTTAGTTAACGATATAGAAAACTAGTTTTTACCCGCGGCTTCGCCCGCATACGCAATATATCATTATAATTTATAGCCTATGTGTTATTCTGATATATAAGCTATATTATTGCAAAGTTTCATCTCAATCCGTTCAGTAGTTTTTGCGTGAAAGAGTAACAAACATCCATACATCCATCCATCCATCCTCACAAACTTTCGCGTTTATAATATTAGTAGGATAACACCGAGGTTTACACTTCTGATCGATGGGGTGAAAATGATAATATTAACCTAGCACCCTAGATGAAGCCGTGGTGGTCTAGTGTTATTAACACCCGCCCTACAATAGCGATTTGAACCCACGATGGTTTCTAATCCCAAAGAGTTTCTTCGGAACATAAGTACGGAATTTCATACCACTGGCTTTTTGGTGAAGTAAAACATTGTCAGGCAACCTGCATACGCCCGTAGAAGGAAATCGATGGCGTATGTGAATACACCAACCCGCATTGGGCCAGCGTGGTGGATATAGCCCAATCACCCTGCATGGGTAAGGCCTGCGTCCTGCAGTGGACTATTAAAAAGGCTGGTACAGTACTCTGGATTGTGTAGGTACCAAAGAGATATTAGCGTGGGGCATACTACGAGTATGACACTAAGTAGGTACCTTCTCTACGATGTCATAGTGTTATCATTACGTATAAATAAAAGAACAAACGTGAAATCGCGAAATAAATATTAAGTACCTAGCTTTTTCATAAAGAACTCCATTGAACAGTATCACTCCGACTACTAACAACAGTAGCACTGTTGGATTCATGCCCGGTCTCTATATTCACAATGTATGTCTTAAAGTAGATACATACCTAAATAATTTTAAAGTGTTCCACCCATAGAATGTTAGTATTCGACTAGTGTTTAACCCAATAATGAGTCATAATGTACTAGAAAAAATGACTAGTCCTATAAAAAATCACAAAAACATCACCTTCTTTACTTAGACATGCAATACAATACATGCATGGTAAAGGTCGGTTGCACACACAATTTTGGTGCTGTACCGCTCTTTGATAGTCTGCTGTTTAATATAGGACATTTCGTGGTAGGCCGATGAAGGCGATTGTACCATATCCACCACCGAGCCAGTGTGGATTAGTGGATTCACATACGCCATTGTATTTCTTCTACAGAGGTATGCAGGATACCTCCATAATAGACTATGCTATCATTCACCGAAAAGCCAGTGGAGTGAAAAGTATACGTTCCTATATACCTACGTCCGCCCCAATCACTCATCGCGGGTAAGGCCTACGTCCTGCAGTGGACTAGTTGGTACAGTACAGTCATGGTTAATATGCTCCTTGAGTACAGTAATCTAGATTACGTAGGCACCAAAGAGATATCACAAGCGTGAGCACCTATTAAGTTAGCACACTAACATACTACGACACTAAGTAGGTATAGGCCGCACCACACTAGTTGGCGGATGTGAAATTAGCTACAAGCTGCGCAATATCCAATCCTGACTGAAGCTCACACAAAGCCGCACGTTGATTGGCTATTACGCAGCTGTAGCCAACTTCACATCCGCCAACTTGTGTGGCGCGGCCTATACCTACTCTACATTATATCATTACGAAGAAATTTATAATACGAAGAACTCACGCGGGACCGGGTTTGAACAAGCGCTTCACGTTTGTAAGACGAGTGTTCTCCTACTAGGTCAGCTCCACAGCTCCAGTTCCCATGGGGACCATACATTTCCTAGACCTATACGTGACTTCAACTTGACAAACATCGTACTAGTGTTTTCACCTACTTACTTAATCCTACAAAGTACGGCACTACAAAGCTGCAAGGAGATTAACGTGGCCCATATTTATTCCAAGTTTATACCCATTCAGGGCATATCGGATAAAAAATTAAAAACAAAATCCGTGCGACCCCCACTCGATGCGACGGGCGGCAGACCCCCTATTTTTTGCGGGTAGATTGAAGAGCAATATCAGAAGGCTCTCTCTCGTATTCGTGCCGCCACAATATTTTATCTCTTTAAGGTGAGTAACTACTTTTTATAAGTATTATCTTTATGGGTAAAATAAATATTCTACTAAGTTTTGGTGCAGTTTATGTGTAGTGTAGAAATACTGTCTTGTAATGAGATAAATAGATGCATAAATGATGTATTTCCTTGTTGAAGGATATTATGGTATTTAGGTACACTTTTCTAACATATGACCGCTTTTTATTTTAAGTATTTAAATGTATAGTTACACCTATCGGGCAGTGAAAACAACAGATAAACTAGTGTAGCAACTGGTTATTTACTTACCTTATCACAAGTTTTGTTCTGGCAAACTTTTAAGAGTTTCTGGGTTTCTGAAAGATAAAGAAAACTGGACAATATTTTTACAAGTATATGTATAGGTTGATATGTGGCGCGATTTACTAGTTCAACTGTAGTAGCTACACTGTGACCAAATGGGAACGGGAGCCTCCTCCATTTTTGCGGGTAGGTAACGCTCTCGGTGACACCTAGCGGGTCACGAGCGGGCAGCGGGCGGGCGCTAATTCCAAGCGCGTGACCGCACGGCCTCCCCGAGCCGTTTTCCCGCCGGATTTGCGTTCATACAGTAAAATAAAAAGGGCGATTTGGCGCCCTCCATCGAAGACCCGATTAGCGGCGCCCGGGGAAATTAAAAGTATTTTATTCCACCATTTATTCCCTTTTTGTTTGCGTTGAATAATCGCTGCAATGTGTCTGCCGCGGCTGCATTCTGCTCGCGCCATGAATGACTGATGAGATGCTGTTTGTGTTTGCTGCAAGTTGTGCGTCGGCTGTCCTATTTGTGTATGTTGATTAGTTTGGGGAAGGGTTCCAATTTAAGTAATGGTTTGCTACTTATCCAGCTCTAAAGGAGACTGATCAGATTTGAGAATTTTAACAGGAGATCGAGATACTTGGAGAGAGAGATGATAAAATTCGATGCAATTTAGTCGAAAAATATAGGTACTTCAGCAGTTGACAACTACCTACAGAATTAGGTAAGTCAAACCTTTTTTTTAGTATAAAAAATATCTATAAGTATTTATGATATTATTTTTACATGTCTAGGTAGGGTCTACCTAACTAAACTAACTAGAAAAAGGTACTAGCATTGCCACACTGAATGACAATACTTATACTTTAAGCCAAATAAACACCATCATTTTGGTTCACCCATTGCTTGTGACGTTATAAACCGAATGCATCAACCACTACGCTACCATTGGTAGCGTACAAAATCCATCAAAATTATGAGTCACGACTTAGCAGTCAAAGTGAAATAGTAACAGTATTAAAATAATATTTCTCTCACAGCTGGCGAAAAATGGTGACTCTAATATCACCGTCAATAAATCAAATATTGGCCGTAATAAACCGAGGGCCGTCCCTTTGTTCGCGTAATATTGTCCCCACACATAACTCTGCGCGATTCATCTACAAAAAAGATTTGACCCAAGAAATCCGATTTGAAAAACCATTCTCACCTTTTTGGCTAATATAGCTACTTATCGTTAACGTTACCTTTTTTTAACGGTCGTGCCACAGTTTCCAACTTTAACTATTATGGTAAGTACATATTTAATTTGTAGAAAACATAATGTTGCATATTTCAATCATAGTGAGTACGTGCACATGGCTACAGGCTACTTTTATGATTTTAGATAGTTGCTTTTATCTGTGGCATCGTATATAGCTCTTAAAGTACAATTTTGATATATGTAGGTACCTACTATACAGGTTTATTTCTAATTAATTAGCATCCTTTTAGGGACTTATTCTGTACATCAAAACTAACAAATGTAACAACTTTTGTTCTGCAACTTTTGTCAAAACTCACAATTTTGTTTTTAATTTTAACAAAAGTCGCAGAACAAGAGTCGTTAGTTTTGATGTAGTTTACTATAAACTCCAAAAGGATGCTAATTGATTAGAAATAACCCTGTACTGTATACCTAGATTGTACAGATTAACTCATCTCGTTTTGCAGGCTCCTTATCAGATTTTGCTTATAAATGGATAATTAAAGCAACCAACCTGCTTCTTTGAAATAACTTGGCCTTTTAACAAGCATGCGTCGAGGGACCCGTCAAAGGGACCTGCGGAGGGGGAGCAAAACGTAATATTTCCGCCCTGCGATCGACAAAAGATCCCTTTTCATTGAATCAAAAACATAATCGTAAAGGAGCTTTTAAGGAGTCGATTTGTTTCTAAGAACGCTCGAGTAATTCTTTTTACTGGGTAGTGTTTTTATTGGCTTTTCATAATAAGGTAAAACGGCAGGTGGTTGACTGAATATTCAGGTAAGGTAATAGAGTAATCTAGGAATGAACACGTACATACGTAGTCATTTTAACCACAGTAAAAGTGGTAGAAAGGTTAAGTCAGTCAAATAGGTATAGGTAACTAATAATAGATGTTATATATATTCCAGAATAACCAGGTACCTACTCATATTATGATATTAGGTACTAAGATAATATTGCAAACGTTGATATTGTATATAGTGCAGCGGTAGAGTCGTCTCTCCCAGCGCTATGAAAATGTCGTGCCTCAGCACAACAGTTGACTCTGAGCATACACACACGTTTATACAGTGAACCTACAACAATAAAGGCGGGAGGGAGGGGGTGTGGGGTGAGGGGGTGACGCTGTGACGATGCAGTTTGCACCGCGGCCTCCTCCAACCTTCACCAACTTGCGCCCATGTTCTTGGGAATCGTTTTAAATTCAAGAACCGCAGAACACTCTTCGATCGATAATACACCCTGTCCCACGGCCCTAAGGCTGAACATCAGAGAGAACGGTTTTTATAAGTCGTTTCGAGAACGGTGTACGGTGTCACCGCAATGTGAGATTTAAAACTCTAAGTAGACGAGAGAAAGTTGAGAATTCCATAAATAATGCAAAAATGGTAGCAGTCCTTGGTGTGAGTGCGGAGGTGAGAAATACATTAGCGGTGCCGTTTTCTATTGGTCGTTGCTCCTGTGTTGATATTAAGCAGTCCACGTGGACTGCTTCGTGGTTGCTTGTCTCGTTTTTTTCAGTGGATGACTCGCTATCCGTCTCGTTCTAATCTACAACGAAACGTGGAATGTCATGTCCGGAGTTGTTCAGAAAGTCGTGAGCGTGCATCGTGCTTCCAACTTCAATCGCGTTCGATAACAGCGCAAGTTCCAAATAGTTGCTTACAAAAATATATCCTTGGTACGCTACTAACAGTTCAATATACTACACATGTATAGTGGCTACAACGGTTATATCGATATAGAATATCGATAAGCATTTTTAAGTCAATTAAGGTTGTAAGCTAAAAGCGGTTGTTGCTACATTTAAATTATCGGCCGGCCGGCATTCAAATAACGCCATTTTTTTCGTGTCGGCACGAATTTATTTTAATAGCCAGATACAATAATAATAACGCGGCGTGGCATGCCATGGGTGATATGATGATATTAGATACTAGGTAGATATTTACCTACCTACCAATAGTTATTACTTAAATACATTTAATACTCTCTTAACATAATTATTACGTATGGTCCAGGTTCCTACCTAGGCATAAGTATGTAACTATTGTAATGAAAGGGTCTCGTGTATCTACTACCTACTTATCTACAGGGTTATTAGTAATAATATCCTTTTAGGAGCTTATCTATTCTGTACATCAAAACTAACAACTTTTGTTATAGGTACGACTATTATCAATTCAAAAAAAAAAATATGCGCCATTGAAAAATATCGTTCACCCTCGACAAAATGTATGGAACAGTTGTTTTTTTTTCTTAGTTTTAACAAAAGTCTTAGAACAAAAGTTGTTAGTGTTGATGTAGGTACCTACAGAATAAGCACCTAAAAGGATGCTGATTGATTACCAATAACCCTGTATAACACCATTGTCTCTGATAAATGATTATATTATGGATTTTTTAAACAGGGTTATCTGCTTGCCTTGTACTGAGCCGAAAGGGGGTAACACCTTATTAAGTGCCTACAGACCGTTATTATGAACAACTACTACGGGCCTACCCGAAATTCGAAAAAAAACAGCTGTTCTATACACATGCAATTACAACTTGGAATCGTCAAAATGTATTAAACAGCTGACTTTTTTTCTCGAATTTAGGGTTGGCGCCACGCATGCGCCGTAGAAAAGGTTGGTCGTATAATAATGGTCTAAATGACTTCCTTTCAGCTTAGTTGGTACACCAGTTCTGTATAAACCTGGTACAGGGTTATCCAGAATATAGTGTCGGTAGTACCTGCCTAGGTACTAATTTGAACTAATAAAATAATTATATACCT
Organism: Hypomecis punctinalis; assembly: GCA_949316475.1. Classification (NCBI taxonomy): domain Eukaryota; kingdom Metazoa; phylum Arthropoda; class Insecta; order Lepidoptera; family Geometridae; genus Hypomecis; species Hypomecis punctinalis. The sequence continues at coordinate 13,821,407 of OX438812.1, forward strand.
AGCTACTTTATAATTAATTATCATTGGTAGGTATATAAATACAGACTGGAGGTAATGAAATATATCTAATATAAATTCTAGGTAGGTAGGTACAATAGGATAATAACATTAATGACAATAGGTAGGTAAGTATACTACGTGCCACCAAAGATGAGACTTGAGAAACCACTTTGGTTTGTAATAAAAATACAAATTCTGGATAATAGATATATAAACTATTAAAAAACGTTTATAAAACGTTTAATAGATATACAAATTCTGGATAGTTAGTTTGTACACGACTGTACCTGCGCAAGATCCCCCAACACTGACGCTCGTCAAGTCTCATCTTTGGTGGCACGCACTATAATACCTAAATAGAGAAATAAATTAGGTTATTTCTATTACTTAGGTATTGTAAAACTACAGTGTAAAGTTTCCCTACTTACTCGTAGGTATGCAGGTAGGCCTGTTCTATTGGTTTTCCTTTCCATTCATGAAACATCACTTCTAATACTCTTAAAATTCAACGACTATCGCCATTTACGCGACATGCGACATCTGGCGCAAAATAAATCACTCTGTTTCACACCTACCAACACAGTTAGAAAACTTTTTGGAACTCTTCGAAAGTTATAATAGGTAGATGTTTCTGAAAAAGCTTTAGTGTGGTAATGATAGATGGCGCTGAAATAAAAATCATTTTATCTCCTTGAATTTCTACAATTTTATTATATCAAGATTTTATATTTTTGACATAGATTTTATTGTTTTTACCACATTATACTACGAATAATTATTTCGAAATGGAGGTATACCGAAACACAGAAATAATTAAATGATTACAATGATTATTTATCCTAAAATTTACTACCACATCAAATAATACAGATAGTGAAAATAGTTTATTATTTATAATAAACTATTATAAATAATACGATATATATATTTATACTATACTACTATACGATATTTTCCTAAAATAGAATTATCAATCTCAAATGTCAAGCTTACGTTCGCATTTGACGTAAGCAGATTATAGGGATGAGAACTTTAAAATTTGAATCGTTAGGTAAATTAAATCGATTTAAATATCAAAAACAATGTAAATACACATCTTGATATATATTATCAATTTCTACATACATTTTACAAAATCTATAAAATTACGGCTATCGACTTGAGAAAATATTTTATCACGGTGTTATTATCATCGTTTTGAAATATCCGGGATTGTTTAAATATTTGAGAATTGAAAGAAACCTGTCCAAACCTGTAAATTTCAGTTTTTGTTTGTCTGAAATACAATTCAACTGATCTGTATATGCCGAATCATACAAATCGGCGGATGTGAAGTTAGCTACAAGCTGCGCAATATCCAATCCTGACTGAAGGTCGCACAAAGCTACGCGTTGATTGGGTTTTGCACAGTTTTTAACTAACGTCACATGCGCTGACTTCTATGATTAGGCCTATAGTAAATGTTTATCGATATTTTAGGTGTACCAGCCACAGTTAGAAATAAAAATTATGTAGATATATTAAGAAGATGCTTCAGAGCCCCCGAAGGCGCGATAATTACCTATTACTTAGGTAAAAATATATTATATTTTCGTAAATTAATGCATGGGGTACAATGGTTGTTGAAGAAGGTTTCTTATGTATTTTGTGTAACTAAGGAAACCTTACGAAACAGTCTTGTCAAATATTACGATAAAAATATTCTGTCTATATGCTTTAAAATAAATGTTGTTTATTTATTCATCGTTTTATATTCTCAACGGTCCTCATCAAATTCCTCGCAACATGGTAGCAGTTCGCGCGGTTGGAGAATTAGATTCGATGTGAATAAATTATTTTAAATTGAGAAGAAATTTTGTGCAAAAATAAAGTGCGAAAAATCAACATGGCAACCAAACCTGAGATTACGAAATTCAAGATCGGTGACTTGGATGGCACTAACTGGTCAGTATGGAAATACAAAATCACTATGATGTTAAAAGGGATCCCCAAAGCCCTAGACATATTAGAAGGGAGATTTCCATGTTCAACCAGCAAGAATGCTGATGATACTGCTTCACAAGAGTATCTAGAGCTTGATAGCACAATTTTGGTCATTCTCACGAGCAATATGTCAGATGAAATTGTCCAAAGAATCATGCGTTTTGAGACTTCTAAAGAAGTATGGGATGAGCTCAAGAGGCTGTATGACGGAGACGGTGATGACTTAGTCTATGACAACTGCCTTAAATTCTTAGAGTACAAGAAGAAACCGGACGACAACATGGCAATGCACCTTTCAAAGCTACAGAACATCTGGTTTAATTTAAACAAAGAAGTTACAAAGCTTGGAAACAATGGACTGCCAGAGGTACTTCTTATATGCAAGATTTTAAATACTTTGCCGGAAGAATACCTCACGTTTAAATCCAGTTGGCTGTTGATGTCTAAAAAGGAAAGGACAATAGAAAGATTAACATCACAACTCTGCGCCTTTGAACGAAATGTTGAGACACAAGCTTCATCATCCAATAGCGAGAGTAATCAAGCTCTAGTAGTAAATACTTCAAAGGAAAGGAAGGACAAAACGATCAGCAATAACAAGGTAAAATGTAATTATTGCGGATTAGAGGGACATAAAGTACGTAAATGCGAAAAGTGGATGAGTGATGGAAGACCACCCAAGCCTAGATCAAACGCCAACATCGTTACGAATACAGACTTATTGATCGTTGACACAGATTTATACCCAGATAAAGAAACTTGGTATTTAGATAGTGGGGCAACCAGTCACGTCACCTTCAGAAGAGATCTGTTCCAAACGTTTAAGAGCTTCGACAAAACGCATACTGTGTCGACGGCGAATGGCGAGAAAGTGATTGCCACTGGTAAAGGTGACATCAAACTAGAAGCTTTCGTTGGTGATCGGAAAGGATACATAATATTATGCGATGTATGGTGTGTACCATCACTACAGAAAAATCTGTTCTCGTTACTGTCAGCACAGGACAGATTACCGGGAAGCACTTTTGAATCAGAACCAGAGTTCTGCAGATTGAAATCTAATGGCGTCGTTAAAGTCACAGGTGAACGAAAGAAGAGAGGTGGATTATTTAAACTTAACGTAAAAAATATAATGCCACAAACCTTCTTTGAAGTCAATGCGATTACAACAAGTCAAGATTTATTACAACTTTACCATGAGAGGTTAGCTCATCAAAGCAAACTCCATGTGAAGAAAGTTATCGAAAGAGAACTAGGGATAAAGGTAGAAAGTAACAACACAGAGTTTTGTGAAGGTTGTAGCTTCGGTAAAATGCATAGACAACCATTCGGAACTAGAGTTAGAGCAGAAGTACCTGGAGAGATCATGCACTCAGACGTGTGTGGTCCATTTCCGTTCTCGTATAAAGGATTTCGCTATTTCGTTCTATTTAAAGATGACTTCAGCAAGTACCGTTATGTATACTTCATGAAACAGAAGTCTGAAGTCTACTCAAACCTTCAACTGATGTTAGAAGAAAGCAAGGTAGCTGGTCATGTCATCAAAGAACTATTAAGCGATAACGGCGGAGAGTTCGATAATGAGAAAACTCGATCAATACTACAAAAACATGGCATAAAGCAAAGATTGATCATGCCATATACGCCTGAGCAAAACGGCTGTAGCGAAAGAGAAAATAGAACATTAGTCGAAGCCGTTCGTGCGATGATGTATGCACACGAAGAGCTGCCAACCGCTTGTTGGGCAGAGCTCGTAAGTACAGCAGCGTATGTACTCAACAGAACAGGACGTACTCCCGTAGAAGGTAAATCTCCATACGAACTGTGGTATAAGAAAAAGCCAAAGATAAGCCACCTTAAAATCATCGGAAGTCCATGCTACGCCCATGTTCCCAAGCAGAAGCGTAAAAAGCTAGACAAGAAAGCTGAAAGATGTAAATTGATCGGCTATGACGGTGATGATGGATATCGACTTTTGAATTTCAGCAAAAATGGATGTTCGTTGGTACGTTCAAGAGACGTGAAATTTCTTGAGTCAGAAATCGGTAAGAGTAATTTAAAACAGAATTCAGAATTGACAAAGGCTCAGGAAGATTCTGAAACTGAAATTAGTCTACGAATGCCATCGAATTCTGTTGCAAGGGAGGATATTCCGTTGAGGCCTGATAAGAGAAAAAAGCAATCAAAAGATTCACGATGTAAGGGAGGAAGGTAATGAAAGTACAGAATTTTTTTTGAAGAATGTATACCTCCTGAATCTTTTGAAGATGCAAATCCAACAAATATTGACACAGGAGATGTAGTTAATAACGAGACAAACGATCAAACATCAGAGCGTTTGGAGACAATGGATGATGTTATGCCAAATAGTGAGATAGAAAATGAAGCAAGTAGAACTCTTCGAGACAGATCTCTGCTACGTCCACCCACAAGGTTTGGTGAATATGTGATGACCATAGATGATGCAACTGGTATAGATGAGCCAGAAACATACAGTCAAGCATTACAAAACCCAAATAAGGAGAATTGGATTAAAGCGATAAAAAACGAGATAAAATCTTTGGAAGATAATAAAACTTGGACTTTAGTCGATCTTCCCAAGGATCGTAAAGCTATTTCGTGTAAATTGATATTCAAAGTTAAGAGAACTAGTTGCAGATGGAACACTCGAAGTCAAACATGTGGGGGCGAACCTGCAAAATGCAGATTTCTTGACAAAGCCTCTCAGCAGGCCGTCACTTGTTTCCATTATGGATCGAATAGGTTTAGGCTGTTTGTAATCCAGCCTAATGTTAGTTTACTTAACTACACAAAAAGGGAGGATGTTGAAGAAGGTTTCTTATGTATTTTGTGTAACTAAGGAAACCTTACGAAACAGTCTTGTCAAATATTACGATAAAAATATTCTGTCTATATGCTTTAAAATAAATGTTGTTTATTTATTCATCGTTTTATATTCTCAACGGTCCTCATCAAATTCCTCGCAACAATGGTCTCTTATCTGCCGATTTTTTGATATTTCTACTGATATGGCGCCTTTCTGTGAGTTTGCTAGAAAATTCTTCACATATTAAAATTTTCTACCAAAATTCAAGTTTCCAACAATTTGTCTATTAGCCCAAATTCTTCGCTTTTGTGTGGTGATCAGACCCGGGGACCCAAGGATTAGTACGTTGACTTCAGGCTACATAAACTACATTAGTTTTAAACCTGAAATTCCTCACATACCGATTTTTGTTACGCAAATACCGATACTTCTCAGCAGTTCTATCGTCTATCGGTTTCACATTTAATTTTTGTCTTTCCCCACTGCGCTTAATCGCGATGTTCACATCCCTATTCGGAACACTCGGTAACACTCCATAAATTCAACTTTGTTTGCAAATAAATAATGCAAAACAAATTATTGTAAGCTATGTTCAATAACTATTGGATGGATTATTTTATTGTATTGTGCTGTTAAGTTATAGATAGATAAATGCAATTATATTGTGTACTCTACAAAGTTAACATTTGCCAAGTTTCGATAATTATGATTCTCAGTGTTTAAAGATTAAAAGGAAAACCAAGAAAGGTATAACTAATAACTTACTGATAATCATTTTTCAGCTTAAGTTGAATATTGAAACAAAAACCAGTAATTTTTGTGACTGGTGATAATATTTTTGGAAGTAATATACCTACCTATTGATATGACACCAAAAGTTGTTCTGCTATTTAGTGGTAAAAGAAAGTCTGGTAAAGATTTTCTTACAGATAATCTACGGAAAATGTAAGTTGACAATGTTTGTGCATTATTATTTAAATTGCTTCCATTTATCGGAAGTCAATAAAAAGCTATCTTTTATTAAAATCTTTCAGACTAGGGGATCGCTGCGAGGTTATAAAAATATCTGAACCTATAAAGAGTCACTGGGCTAAAGAAAAAAACCTTAACCTGAATGAGCTTCTCAGTGACAGCGAATATAAAGAACAGTATCGACTCGACATGATCAGATGGAGTGAAGAAATGAGAGAAAAAGATTACGGATACTTTTGCAAAAATGCTTGTCAGAATGGTAATTTCATAGACCAGTTTATTTTTCATAATAAATACTTACAAATATGGAGTATAGGCCGAATCATACAAATTGGCATATGTGATATGATTGGATATTGCAGAGCTTATAGCTAACTTTACATTCGCCAACTTGTATGATTCGGCCTGTACAGAATATACACACACTGTACTGTACTGTACCAGCCTTTTTAATAGTCCTCTGCAGGACATAGGCTTATCCACGAAGGGTGAGGGAAAGGGTGAAATATACACATATATAGCAAAAATAATTTTTAATTTTTGATAAAGATACCACTGACATGATAAAACTGACGTATAAAAAGGCAGTTATCAATTTAGCTGTTTGTAAAGCTTCAAAAAGCAAACACTCAAGCTAGACATTTAAAAATACATAAACTTAAATTCTGCAGTAGCTCGTAACTCTAAGCATTGTCATAATATTTTTGCCAAGAAATAACCAAGTAATTTGTTTTTACAGCAAATGATGCAGCTATTTGGATAGTAAGTGATATCAGGCGAAGAACAGACATTAAATGGTTTAAAGAAACATACAAACACATTGTTAGAACAATTAGGATACATGCAGATGATGAGACCAGGAAAACCCGAGGGTATATTTTCAAAGAAAGAATTGACGATGCCCCATCAGAGTGTGACTTAGATGATTACTCAGGCTGGGATCTCACCATCAACAACGGTGAAGGTAGAAATTCCTTAGAAGAACAGCTAGGAAGTATTTTAAGAATGCTTTCACAACTATGACTTTGCATATAAGATATATGTTGCATAGATCGAATCTAACTTAATGGTGTGAGTTGTGACATTTGTGAACATGATGCGCACAGTAGGAAATTTATGTCAGTGAGGGTGAAGAGTGGGGTTTTGCGCAGCTTGTAGCTAACTTCACAGACCACTTCTACCATCAAGTTTGATTCAACCTAATGGTATTAAAATTAGATAATATAAATGAATGGTGCAGGGTCACTACGTCTTAGTACATTTTGGTTGATATCATAATCTCGTAACTGCTGTAGTTGTCTAGAAGATTTGTCTTTTGTTCTGCGTTAAGACCTTTGAGCAAATATCTACAGAGTCACGATTGTGTCCGATTGTTGAAGTGTCCGAGCCAAAACTCTGCCCAAGCTGATTACAAGGCGATTGCAAGCCGACTACAACGCCGCGCGATGCCAAAGTGCTCGGTTACAAGAACCAATCAGGTGACATAACGTCGAGATTCAAGAAAATGGGTCATTGTGAATTATTTAAAATATCTAAGTCTGTATGTATGACGGTACTCAGACATTTTTTTACTACGTTCGCTTAGGGACTGTGACTCTGTAGATATTTACTCGAAAGTTAAGATAGATCTTGGGATCTAACATTAGGTTTCTATTTTAGGCGCCACTTCCATTGACATTTCATATTTGGACTGGTAAATAATTTAATGTAAATGATCTAATGAAATTTGTTGGTATATGTATTTACAATTTGTGTAAGATAATGATATCCTGATGCAAGAGTTGTAATTATCTCTCTATATGTCTAGAGAATTTAGTATACAGAGTCAGGTACACAAGACAAAATAGTGAATGACTGTGCAGCTGCAGATTGAGGTTTCTAGGTCAAGACAAGGTGCAGATTAGTACTATAGGATTTTTTCACCAGTAAGGAATATTCCATGTTTACCAGAGATCATTATTTAATACGTTATGAGGTGCCTTAGTGTGCAGTTCAGTAGCACAAGCGCGACGCATACAGGCATCAGCAAGGACAGCAAGCAAATAAATAAGTATCAAGTGAGCAATTCCACGCGAAGCGGACAGGTAAAAAGGATCGATGTTTTGGATTACGGTAATATTTAAGTATATTCTACCTGTTCTTGAAGTGTGTGCCAAATATTTTTGTAATACCATGAATGGTTATAAGGAATTAAGGGGTTTTGAAATTTCGCCAAACCGCACGCAGTACTTCTAAACCGATTACCATGTCATGCAATTAAAGATTATTATAATTAAACCACTGAATTTATTAAGTACTTAATTTTATGAGCTATTTAACTGTATTTTTATGTGAAAGAAAAAAAAATTGTTTCATGATAATAGGAAAATTTTTTTTTTGCTTTTTTTACCATTTAAACCATTTTGATTTTCTTATTTTTTGTTCGAAAATAGCTAATATTGTATAGAATATCCTCGCTAAGTTAATCTTTTCCAAAGATACAATAAAAAAGCTCATAAAATGAATAAATAAATTCAGTGGTTTAATTATTTTAATCTATAAGTTTATAACTTGGTAAATGCAGTTTACGCCAACACCACCCTATTACCTACCGATGGACGACGGACACCACATTTCGGCAGTATTTCCAGTCTAGCTTGTAATCCAGTTTCACGCCTATTATAAAACTTAGCGATGTTATTCTATACAATCCGATGCAAGAACCAGCGGGCCACAGATAGAGTTATATAGAGAGGCTATGGTTGAACGGCTCAACTTGAGTCTGCAGGCGGTATCCGACTGGGGTGATGCTAACCTGGTCAAGTTTAATGCCACAAAGACTCAGGGCTGTCTGTTTTCGGCCAAAAAGAGACCCTTTCAATTGTCTCCCGCTTTCCGTGGTGTCTCCTTCCGGTAACTGACAGCTTGGAATTATTAGGCGTTTCACTCTCATCTTCTCTTAACTTTGGCTCTTACATAGAATCCAAAGCCCAATTAGCCTCCAAAAAACTTGGTGTTCTCTCTAAGGTGAGACGGTATTTCACACCTGAGCAACTGCTTAGTCTTTATAAAGCACAAGTCAGGTCTTGCATGGAATACTGTTCTCACCTTTGGGATGGCTCTGCCAAATATCAACTGGAGGCTCTGGAGTCGATTGAGAGACGAGCCAGGAGGCTGATTGACAACGACACCTTGACTAAGACGCAGCTGCAAAGTCTTGAGCATCGTCGCAAGGTAGCGTGTTTGTCGGTCTTTTACCGGATACACTTCGGAGAGTGCGCCCAGGAGTTGCACAATCTGGTCTCCCCTGCCCCTTTCTTCTATCGTACGGCTAGAGACATTCCGCGCGTTAGAACCAAGCGTTTCGAATCCTCATTCCTCATACGAACAGCCGGAATGTGGAATGCTTTGCCTGGGTCTGTCTTCCCGTTAAAGTACAACGTGAGTGTCTTCAAATCCCGAGTAAATAGGTATCTTCTAGGTAAGCGTGCTACACCCTAGACCGCACATCTGCTTAACATCAGGCAGTGTGTAGTCAAACGCAAACCTATTCGAAATAAAAAAAAAAACAATATTAGCTATTTTGGACAAAAACTAAAAAAAAATGGGTTAACTTTGTGAAAATACAAAAAAAATATTTCTTTTCCAAAAATACAGTTAAAAAACTCATAAAATTAAGTAATAAATTCAGTGGTTTAATTATAACAATCTATAATTTTTTGACATGGTAATCGGTTTTGAAGTCGGTACTGCATGCCCACCGGTTTGGTAAAATTTCAAAGCCCCTTAATTCCTTAACCATTAATGATATTACATAAATATTTGGCACACGCATCAAGAACATGCATAAGTAGAATACACTCAAATAAAACGGAAATCGAAAACATCGATCTTTTTTACCTGTCCGCTTCGCGTGGAATGACCCAAGTGATATTTTGGTCCTTGTGACTTTGGGCTTTTTGGTGTCGTGTTGCACTGCATTGAGCGCTATACTTCTTCATGCATAATTGCATCATATTTTTTGTTTTCTCAACTGACGCGCTTATGTTATGCGAATACTCCGCCAATTATGAACCGACATGGATGATTCTTTTTTTGTTTGGCAGATCGGTTTATTACCAGTGTTACTACCAATTTTACGACCAGTAGTAAGAATGGTAAATGAATTACCGTTCTTACTACTGCACTTGAAAGTTGTTAGAACAGCAATAAAAAAATTACCCGTGTTACTACCGTAATACTAAAATTACAAAACAAACAAAATTTGACGGAAATGATAGTACGAGTAGAACCACGGGTAACATTTTCTTCGCATAGTACTATTACTAAGCAGTCTAGTAGTAGATTTTTTCAGGTCAAATATGACAGATGTCAAAGTGGCAGCTGTCATATTATAGAATTCATACATTGAAACCTAAAAATGGTTTATCTCCTGTCGATTTTCGACCATTATTATTTTGACGAGAGTGACAGAACTCAGCGAAATATGTCACTTTTGTGAAGTTTGACAGCTGTCATCTCTAATGAAGATATTGTTCATATTTTGATTCTCACTATTGGCGATACAGCAAAAATCTAAAATCAAGAGTTACTATTTAAAGATAGAGCTGTCACCTTGACACCTGCCATGCAACTCGAGTATGAATTCTAGAATATAAAAGCTGTCATTTTGACATCTGCCATATTTGACCTGAACTATGATTTGAAAAAATGTAATACAGCAATTAATTTTTGGTATTATTACAGCAAATAATTTTTACTTATGGAACTACTGGTAGTACAATATCCGTCATATTTTGTGTGTTTTCGAATATTAATTTTACGGTAGTAACACGGGTAATTTTTTATTGCTGTTCTAACAACTTTCAGTGGCTATTACTAACGAATGGCTATAAGGAACGGTAAATGAATTACCTACTTACTACTGGTAGTAACACTGGTAATGAACCAGCAGATCATACCTACTTCCTATTTAAATTTTGTCGAAATCGGCCGTCATTTTCAGAAAATCAACAATTACCTATGTGAAAATTACCCCGTCGATGATACGTTACTCCGTGCGAACTATTCGAATTCTGTACACGGTTGAAGTCAGTGTTATGCTATTTTTGGCGAAAAATATTTATCTCTCTAAATGTAAGAGTAGGCTCGGAGCGAGTTCACATGGGTTGCTACTCGGACGCTACTAGTATTGTGTAAACAGGTAATCCGAGCGCACTCGTATGCCGAATAAGGAAGTTTCCTTTATCATAAAAACTAAAAATAATTATATACATTTAAAGACGTTAGAATTACATTAGATACAGTGAAAAAAATTACTCGAATATCTTAATAAATGACGGAGTTATGGATGTCTAAACATGACCGCACGAAATCAGAAAACCTCGCGACGGATTTACGCGTGTGACGTCATCCGGCTCCAGAGCCGCGCCGTGGGTTAGGCGGGAGTAAGGAAAAAAGGAAATAAAGTGCTTCATTCTATACCGGGTATTTTTCTAAGCCACGAATACGTTCTAGAATATCATTGTACTTATCTTTATGTTATGATCAACATTTACTATGGGACTAACCCCCCAATATAACGAATAAAAAGTCAGCATTCCCATAATTTTGTCGTGAGTAAATCAACTTTATTTCTAAATGGAACAACACTTGGCGTGTGTACCTACAGTTCTGCTGTTATTACATCTGTATATAATTATTGACTAGTAGTTTTCCAAATAGTAGACCTCACAAGTTCAGCTCATTTTGGTGAACATTTTCTGGTAATCAGTTTTCAAAAATTCACAACTTGCACAGGCAAATATATTCATAATTACAATATTCTATCCTAAAATATCATTGTATATTATGACCAACTTTTACTATGGGACTAATCCCCTGTATAGGGTTATCCAAAACTTCTCAGCCTAATATTTGTTCCTATAAAGTCATTGTAGGTAATAGGTTTTTCATGACTTATTTTTCAGTTCCGAAAATGACAGATGTCAAACTGACAGCTGCCATTATATGGCATATTATTATAGAATTCATACTAGAGTGGCATGACAGATGTCATCCGAAATGTAGATCTCGTTGAGCTCTATCAATTTTGTGCTTAAAGTAACGGTCTAGAAATGACAGTTACGGAGATAAATTACTTTAAAGAGCTGTCACCCGAAATATAGATCTTGTTGAGTTCTATCACTTTTGTGAAGACAGCAATGGTCTAAAATCGTTAGTTACAGAAATAAACCGCATTTAAGTTTGACAGCTGTCACTTTGAGACCTGACATGTCATCTTAGTATGGATTCTAGAATGTGACAGCTGTCACTTTGTTCAGTCATTTTTAGGGTTTCGTAGTAAAACGAGGAACCCTTAAAACTTCGTTATATCCGTGTAACGAACGGACGCCGTTTACAGACCATATTAAAAACTTTCCCTGAAAATTATTTTGAGCACTGTGGAATCATAAATTTTTGAGCTATAAAGAAAAAAATGAAATTTTTAAACATTAGAGGTCATCGATCTCACATGTATATTTCATACAAACAAACAATAACACTTTATTAGACAACCACATAACATAAAAAATTACAGGGACAAAACAATGCAATTAATAGGTTTCTAACTGATGGCCTTATCGCTTTAAGCGAATTCTTCCAGGCAACCAAAAATCCATACTAAATTACGTTTCCTAGTAATCAACTATCTTAAAAATTGGTTTTTATCATCATCATAATCATCGTCACGTCTACGGAAGCCTATCATACGCATGTCTCGACACGCACTTGACAACTAATTGGAACTAGAAAATAAAAGCCTTGAAAAAAATTATCTAAAGTATTTTATTAGAACAAAATATTCTTCACCAGTTCTAGCTAGCTGACCCTGTATAGGGGATCAGTCCCAAACTCTGACACCAGGGCTAGCCACCCGGCTTATACAAACTTACTTAGTCCCATAGTAAAATTTAGCCAAAATATACAATAATATCTTAGTAAAGAACCTTATCATTTTTATGATTAAGAATATATTTACCTGTGAAAGTTGTGCATTTTTGAGACGTTTTAAGTACGAGAAAATGTATACTTGCAAGGTCTACTGTTTGGAGAGCTACTATTTAATAGTTATAGATGTAAAAACCGCAGTACACTAGACACATACACCAAGTCTTGTTCCATTTAGATATAAAGTTCATTTACTCACGTCAAAATTATGGGAATGCTGACTTTTTATTCGTTATATTGGGGGGTTAGTCCCATAGTAAATGTTGATCATAACATAAAGATAAGTACAATGATATTCTAGAACGTATTCGTGGCTTAGGAAAATACCCGGCATAGAATGAAGCACTTTATTTCCTTTTTTCCTTACTCCCGCATAACGGCGCGGCTCTAGAGCCGGATGACGTCACACGCGTAAATCCGTCGAGAGGTTTTTTGATTTCGTGCGGTCATGTTTAAAAATTCATAACTCCGTCATTTTTGAAGATAATTGAAAATAAAAACACCATAATTTATTGCAGACTTGGTGTAATTTAATAAATATAAAACTAGAAAACGGGAAACTTCCTTATTGCCGATATTGTGCTTACATAATACGAGTAGCCCTCCGACTAGCCATCTGAGTGCATTCGGTCCGAGCAAACTCGTTTTGTTAAAATTCAGCTTAGTAAGTAATAAATCTTCCAGAATCTCGACTTGACTTTTTGCTTATTTTTATAGATTAGTATTATTATTTATAAATTATTACACCTAGGGAATATCTTGGTATCTATGTCTTAGTTTTCTAGATTCGTAAACCTATGTCACATATTCAATGTTATTTATTTATCCTAGTTAATATAAATGAAGTATGAGAATACTTATGAATATCGTATTTTTACATTGATGTTTGTTAGTATAATATTTATTTTATTAATTAAGTTAGTATTATCTCAAAGAAGTATTTGAAAATTTTTATTCCGCGAAGTAAGGGAGCCGACGATATTTACGTGCTTAAATAAATGTTTATAAATATGGGAACTATTTATTTCATTTTTTGACCGACGAACCGGAGCAGGTACTCAATTCGACGCGTATAATTTTTTTTATGTGTTACCACGCATAACTTTTTTCATAGTAGTCCGATTTTAATAATTATTTTTTATTGAAAAAAGTATACTTCAAAATTGGTCCCATTTAAATTTTATCGAAATCGGCGGCCATTTTAGATAAATCAACAATAATGTTATACATACAAAGTCCTTGGTTATACATCAATCGGTGTGAAACATTCGCAAATTCTGTACACGGGTGAAGTCGGTCATCCTATTTTTTGCAAAAAATAATCTTGTTCTAACATAAGTTATCAATAGGTTTTGATTTTAGATTTTGACTTGAAAAAATCTGATTAGAATCTGAAAAATTTAAACCTGCAATTTATTTATTTTTTTCAATTTACGTACAAATAATGAAAATGTTATATTATAGTATATCATTATGCCAAGTTTACAATAAGGAAAATCATCACAGGGGGGGAAAGACATTTTTTTTTAAATTTTCCTGACCCATATTTCACCCATGGTATAGGTCCCGGCACGTAAGTCGAACAAAAAAATATCACTCTCTCCCTTTCGTTAGCAGAGAAAACAAAAGAGAGGTAGCAATGGTTTAACGTTCAAGTTGTTTGCCGGCTACTATACACGTGACAAAAATTGCTTAGGAAACCTTACACTCATATTTTAAATACCCTATTCAACGATACCCCACATGAGGGGGTGGGGTTGAAAAAAATGCTTCATCCATGTATGGGACCCATCCCTTAAATACACAGTTTTGATTTTACTACGGATCGCTAAAAATGAAGCAATGAAATGTGGAGACTACCACCACCACTAGAGGGGCGGTCTGGTGGGGCAAAGCGTAATTCGCCCAAAGAAAATAAAATAATACAATACTACCTGTAGGCTCCTACTGATGATCTTATTAAACTTTAATCCTAAGTTTTTCCACAGGTCAACCATCATGGCGTGCATTCAGCACAGTAACCTTGTGCAGATCCCCTGCCTACAAGTAAGCGTGTCACTAGCACATAACAGAACAAAGATGCTTGTATGTATGTAGTCACTAGCTTGTAAGTATTGCCAAAGTAAAGTAGTAGGCCAAAAAGTTCTTGACAAACAGCTATGCTGTTGCAAATGTGGAGGCTTCTCTTCTTATATTTGCCTCAGCGCACACTCCCTCTTCCTTCAGTTCAAGTGCCCAGGTACAGATGTCGCTGCTTACTTTGTGGTTACATTTTATATTTTTAATTTTTGTTTGTCGTGTTGTATATCATAATAATATAATTTAGGTATTAGTTGCACCGGTTGTGTCCATCTTAGTGTCATTTGTGGTCACTTTGAATTTTAATGATTAATTAGAATAAAATTGTTAAAGAATTTTTTTAACTTTGGGATTCACACAAACAATATGTATGGTGTTACATAATATATAATTATTTATACAATATAATTTTAACACCTAATGGCCACAACCGGCAAACCTACTGTTATATTTAAATAAGTTTAATTTCTTAGTCCTTGAGCTGTATTCAAGTCTAAACTAATAGATGGCGCCATTTGTCTGGTTGTGAATTGCTGCGGGTAAAATAAAATCCAAGAACTGCAATATCGTTTCGGAGAAATACATTGCAGAAATTAGCTAGTACTGCTTATACTATTTCTATGGCTTTGAACTAAATAGTGGCTGAACTTTACGTACGTAAGGTATGTACTACCTAAACTTAGCATTTCTAAAGAATCTGTTTTCTTTTGAGTCACAAGTCGTTGCAAGAATATAAAAAAAATGAAAGATTTGTATATTTTCAGACATTAAGATCCTAAATTTCAGGCTGTCCTGATTTTTTTCTTAAAACATTACCTTTCAGTCCAAAACACAGTAATGAGTAAGATTTGAGGAAAACTGTATGGATAGTATATGGAGCATTACATAGTATCTAGACAGTTACTATCTAATGTAACCTAAATACAGAACTCCCACAAGTCCTGTTAAGTTATGGGGTCAAAGTGGAACGATCGTAATCTTTCACCATTTGTGCTGACTTTGCCAAATTTCTTCCATTATTCAACTTTACTTACCTACTGATGTATGAATCACGTAGCTTTTTTGGGCACGTGAGGAACATATAATGGTGAGAAATTTCATTAAAATCTAGAGCAAATGAATTAGACCAGGATGAGTTAAAAATATAAATCTAGCATTTGGCCGGTACCTAATCAGTTGTGTTCCGGTCAAGAAATAAGCATTATCATTATTTTATTAAACAAAAAAGAACCCAATTTGGCGTATATAGGTATTTTAATTCGCGAGACAGAAGATATAACTGTCATCATACTAATATAATAAATCCGAAAAGTTTGTTGGTTTGTTCCGCTTTCACGCAGCAACGGAGCAACGGGTTGACTTGATTTTTGGCATGGATATAGTTCAAAGGCCGGACAATGACATAGACTTTTTATCCTGAAAAAATAAAAGGTTCCTGTGGGATAGCACACAATTTAAAATACCACGCGGGCGGAGCCGCGGGCAAAAGCTAGTAATCGAATAAATTGAGAAGCTTTGCCATTAATATCAGTGCCATAAATGTCGTTACATAAACGCACGACGCAACTTTAGGCTCTGTAATTAATCATGGCATACGGAATCGGTTTACTCCAGTGAATAGCAACCGACGGCCGCGGAGCTTGTCAAATGTCTCGGATTTAGGGCACGTCGATCCCGCACCTACCTAATTAGGTACAAGAGTAACTTGAGGCTCCGACACTCGAAACGTGAAAACTTCAAACCTGCGGCCGCGGCAACTCGAAAATTACTTTGAGCTTTTCCATGCCTAACCTACATTTCACACGTTAACGATCCTTTGTTAAAACATTTTTATTCTAGAACAACATAAACTGGCGCAGAGTGGTAGTTACATTGGTTCGAACGCCATGAAAAACCCCATTATGGGGCCACGTACGGACGGCCTTCAGCCGCCGCGTCTTCCTACAAGTTTATTTTAATGCTGACGCCAAGTCACTTCGCTGACCCTCATTTCTACGATTGAGTAAATTTGACCTATTTACCTACTCTCATTAAGCGATTCATCAAACCACAATTGATTTAAATGTTTTGGTGCGCTATAATATATATGTGAAATTAAAAGTGGCATAGATTCTGTTACGCAATACCTTTTTTTACAGAATTAATTGTATTTGCGTCACTTTTCATTTCGACTTGTAGAAATAGGACAGCAGTAACTTTAGTTCTGTCAAACTTAGTTAAGTAAATGGTAGAAGAGAATAGCTATGAGTGTTCGCCTAAGTTGAGATTAAGTTATAAGCGTTCGCAATTAAGTAAGTAGTTTCCGCGTGCGGATAGGCCACAATGGGAGCGAAGTAGCGCACGCCGCGCACCGTGCTCGGCAAATGAAGTGCTGCCGTGAGTGCGTCCTGAAATGTGCGGTGTCTCCGGTGTAATGTGGTATGCGGGCTCGGGCGGCGCTGCGGCGGGCGGCGGCGGTATCGATGCGGGTGCGCGCGCCGGTCCCGCGCCCCTCGCCTTCGATTTTCCCAGTCCGGGCGACGGTGGCGGCGCGTTGCATAACTTGTGGCGGCACTCCGCGCGCGACCCCGCATCGAGCGCCCGCCGCGAGCGCGCCACACGCGCACACACGCGCCACGTCGCGCCCTTTACGTAACGCGCGAGCACCGCGCGCGAGCCGAGCGCGCCGCTCTCGGCCCGCCCAGTGACAAGGGATCAGTGTGCCGGCTCTGGACGCTCGCGGCTCAGCGGAGAGGGACGGCGCCCCGAACGGACCGGTGCCTGGTAGGTGTCGCCGCAGTGCGCGCGAGAGCCCTTTGTCCGCGCGCGTGGTGGCGGTGGCGGTGGCGGTCGCGTGCTGAATAATTGACGCGGAGGCTGCCCGCCGGCCGCTATCGACCTCATCGCGTGACTCGCAGTGCCAGCGCCGCAAGGACGCCGCGCTGGCTGCGCCACTCGCCGCCGACCCGCCGTCGCCGCCACCGCACCCGCTTGCTGATGATGCTTCCACTGCGCCCGCCGCTCTATGCTACACCGCTAATAAAACACACATTACTAAGTGACAATCCAATCCCACGACGGAATGTAGGTCGGAAATACGATCTACTTCCTCGACCCAGCGCTTGCTCATATTAGCGCTTGTTGTTGTTCTACGAAATGTTAACGACGGATTTCCATTGATCGGACTATTGCTACGAAGGATTCCAAGGCTGACCTAAGTTATAAATAACGGAGCGTAATATTAGATACCAGGTCCAATACCACGTATTATTCAAATTCTTTCATATTCATACCCGTGAACTGTACTATTCTTCACTTGTTACGTAAAAGGTTTTTCCGTTTTCAATGTTGACATATCGATGTTTCGTGTAGGAGAAGCCGAAACCTGCTTATCGAATATTGATTTAAGATCATTTTGAGCTTGTTTGACGAACGTTGGGGCTATTTATAAAGAAAGCATTGTCTATGGCATGCTACAGCTACGAACTTGACGCTACGCAATAACTACGTATTCGTAGACGTCTACGCTTGCTTTCTCTACGAAATCCGCTACGAGAATTGAAATTGGGTTCAATGTAATGAAACGGCTATACTTACATTTGTTAGGTTAGAGCAGTAAAAGGTTTTATGGGGAAACCTAGACCTAGGCGTAGCCATTTATAGTTGAAAAACCATTATTACGTAATGTTGACTGTAGACCTGAAATGTGTCTATAAAGTTGGCTGAGAGTTTTATTGCTCAAAAGAATTATGTAACTGTTCTTCCCGCAACGAAGAAATGCCTATAGTCAAAGCTCACCGTCCTCATCGAGTTACATTTTATACCTAGCCATATCTTATAAGAACAGCGCTTTACAGATAGTAGTAGTGATGCTACATGCCATACGAGTGTATATAATTAACTTTATACACATTACTCAATCCTGATAATAATCTGAGTCACTGATATTATATTATATAATTTCCTGTTTGTACCCAAATTTGGGATAAATCTAGCTTGAAGGCTATACGAAAATAAGGTACTATTTCACTGTTATCGATTCTATATTTATTTTTGCTAATATTTTTTCGAATTGAAGTACCGAATACGTTCTTCCCGTCACGAAACGCGTATGACATAATTCACCATGCTGATCAAATGCTTATCAGAATGTATATTCTCAGGATATCCAGGTATTCTTTTCCAAGAATCTATCTCGAGATTAAACTATGGTCTCCAAGTTAGGTTGCCATAGAATTTATATATATTAAAAACCTTAGAAACTGGGTGTACCACAATTTTCATAAATCATTTTTAAGAAGTTTCGATAGTTATTGCGATTAGGTCAATTTTCAAAGATACCGTTGTATTTATTTTCGTATTGATATTTCGTAGTTTTCTCTTTCTTGATCCAGCTGTTATGACTTGACTTCCCTTTCATCTTTGAGCTGATTTGATACATTTGTTTCAGTTCTCCATTTAAACTTCAAAACGTAAGCCGTTTACAGTACAAGTGTACTAGTTTGGGTTTGGTATTATTGTATAGTTTTAGGGAGTTTATGATTTTTCAACACCTTTGGTAGGTACTCGGAACGGATATTTTATTATTCTTTAAAGTTTGCTAATGCTTCAGCTTTGTTGTACGTTCTATATTTTCTATCATGTAGATTTGGACTTCTTTTACGTCATAGTGTACCTACATGATGCATACTCAGATGGAGATTAATGAAACTACGAATTTGAGATGCTAAATGGTAAGGAAGGAAATTCTATAATTTTTTTTTTTTCATTTCATACTAAACCTGCAAAAATATACATTTGTACACTACAGCATCAGCATATTACAAACGCGTTGAAAGAAAGGATAGGTTAGTTAGAAATCAAACAAGTAGAACTGCTCGTTACGAAAAATGTTGCATGACGATGTCAATTACCGTATACAATAAACTTATTTGAACCCGAAGATATTAAATTGCTGCCTTTACCTAAATTTAATAACAAGTTGAAAACTGCTATTAGAGAAAAGATTCTACTCAATAAATGAATTTTTGAGTATATATTGATTTTTGTACATAATATTATTGTCTAACATTGAATTTGATATTAACCTAATTTAATAATTATTTTTAGCTTAAATTTGACCTATATGAAATTTTGTTTAATTTAATTTTATAACTATTGTAAGTTAACTTTTAGTAATACTAATAATATCATATTGCATGTCTGTAGAGACAAAACTATTTAAAGTGCTTGATATACAAATTGTGAAGATCTGATTGTACACTGTTATGGGCAATAAATTATTTTATTTCATTTCATTTCTGAAGTCATTAAATATAAATAATCATAATTTTTTTGATACTGTACAAATATTTTTTATGGAACTGCTGATTTTTGTCACGATGTATCTGTAATTCGGCTGTAAAAGGTATTATATCTGCCTAATAAAAAATATATTGGCTGTGTGACATGTTAACCTACTTACGCTTCAGCTTTCTAGTAATCTATTTTACCAAATTAATTGTCCCAAATATTTTAAGAGCTCATCGATAATAATGAAGTGTCCCAATAAGGATCAAGATTTAACTGCGTGTCTGCCTTTTGACCTGAAGGAACCAGGTTTTAATTTTGACTGTAAATTTACATATGTTGTTTGATTGCCGTAGGTATAGATATATGCGAGTCCAACAGCATCTATGAGATTAGGATGCCACATAAAACGTTCGCTTTACATAACTGTCCGCCTCGGGTTGAGAATTTAACATGACAAGCAATTTGGCACCGGATGTGAAACACCAATCTGAGCAGTCGTTTTTTTTATATTTATTAGTACGTAACGACTTTCCGTCAAAAGTCAATCACAATTACTATTCGATTCAATAACACATTGAAATAAAATTTAAAAATCTTAATTTTCGTTAGATCTGTTAACAAAAATTTGCTATTTGATATGTTGATTTGATTTGTTATGAAACTATTACCTAATGCGTTTATAAAGTTTACACTAAATACAAAAATAAAAAAGCTCTTTGTAAAATTAACAATTTAAACAAAATACTTATAATCTTTATTATCCTATTTACAATGGCTGTCCAAAAAAAGTTTTATTTTTACACTTAGGTACGTTAAATACTCTTTCCGTACTCTTACATGCTTTCTAATTTTAGATAAAAGGACACTGTTGCTAAGTCTCTCACATTGATCGTCTCATGAGACCACAGGGTACTTAACAAAATTATAATTATCTGATTATGTCAATAGCACCATTGATAGCACTAACTCTAACACAACTTTACGTCACTTGTATCATTAATATGCATAGTTTTAACCCCATACGTAAGAAGTATCATTGATTAGCAAGCCAATTCCACTAAGATTAGTCCTATTTTTTGACCGACGAACCACCAGAGGAGGTATAAGTACAATTCGACGCGTATTTATATATTTTTTTTGTATAACCACGCATATCTTTTTTTTAGTGGTCCAATTACAATGTTTTTTTTATTAGAAAGAATGTACTTCGAAATTGGTTCCATATAAATTTTATCGAAATCGGCTGAGCCATTTTTGATAAATCAACAATATTGTGAATAATGTTACATCGATCTGTGCGAAATATTCGCGTATTCTGTACACGGATGAAGTCGGTCATGCTATTTTTTCCAAAATAAATTATTTGCCTTGGAAAATGTAAACATATCACACACTTTTACGTCATTGTCAATAACTGGAACGTTTCTTGTCAACTTTCGCAAAGAAAAACTACGCATAAGGTTAAGGAACGAATGGTACGACCCAGTTCAGCTTTATATTAGGTAGCTGAATCCACCACCTATAATAACGGAGATAGATAATCTCTTTATTTAAAACTACTATTGACTTAAAGCAGACAAATTTTTAAAAATAAAATATAATGTATTTTATTTCGTGTTTACTCGCTGAAATACCAATAACCGGAAAATAAGCTTACTGATCTTATATTAAGAAAATATTTGTGATTCCAAAAGCTGTGCAAGTTACTGAGTGAGGTCAGTATTTCATTGCTTAATGCTTTGCCGTGGCGCGGCGCCAACCTTGCGTTTCGTCTCTGAAAGATGGGACGGCGCGGCGCCAAGTCGTCTACGCAACACGCGCTAAGCTCGAAGGCTGCCCTATATTCTCGAAGATAACTTGATATAAAGTTACTTAGTGCTGTACAGTTTTGTGAGCTGATGAAAATAATTAGTTATAATATTAATTTATAAACATAAATAATTTATCTATATTGCCACCAGATGTATCAAACACTTCATACTAAATCCTAGTCGTCTTTTTTTGGGTCTGGCTGTGTATCTGCTTAAGTCTTCTAAACTACACAATAGATTGCAATAAGATTTATATTGTCTTTTAGATTTTTTTTTTAAGGTTTATAGATAATTTTTTAGTAATCGGTCGAATCCAGGACGGGCAAACAGTGTCTATAGAATCCAATATCTCTATTTATTATTACACTAAAACATGTTAGTTTTTATCTTATAATATTTTTTCTCTGTTTTAATCCATTTCTCTCTTTTGGTCAAGTAAAATAGCAAAATGTAATTATGAACCTTAAAAAAATATTACTATATTCTTTTATGTATGAAGAAGTTGCACGTTAGCATTGCACTATTGCGGCGCACGAAACAGAAATATACTTATATTTCTAAATATGCATTAAGTCCTGAACAACATAATAATTATCATTATCAGTTCATCAAAGAAACGTTAGGAAAACTTGAATTTATTACTACTAATCTATATAAATACAAGTTCTATGAAAAAAAAAACATCTCATAATATTCGACATAACTTACGTTAATTCACAGACAGAGGTATATGTTACTCCGTGTTCAATTTGACAGAGAAACAATATCTTATATTTCTAATTTCTTTGTCTCGAAGAAATAGCAATAAAATTCACGGAGTCGGTAAACAGTATTAAAAATGGCATGTTATGTTGAAGTAAAAATACGATAGCAGCAGCTCTACGAAGAGTTCGTAGCCCTCTACGAACGTAGACGGTCGTAGAAATATCTATCTACGAATGTATGTACTCTTGTAGCTATAGTTATGAACTAGTGCTCCAAGCATTTCTGGTAAATTGCTCTGTTCATTGTATTTTTATTACAAGATTATTTTTTGCAAAAATTAGCATGACCGACTTCACCCGAGTACAGAATTCGCGAATATTTCGCACGGATCGATGAAGCATGTTTCACATTATTGTCGATTTATCAAAAATGGCTCAGCTGATTTCGATAAAATTTAAATGGGACCAATTTTGAAGTGTATTCTTTCCAACAAAAAAAAGAATTATTGAAATCGGACCACTACGAAAAAGGTTATGCGTGGTTATACATAAAAAAATATACGCGTTAATTGTACTCGTATACCTCTTCCGGTGGTTCGTCGGTCAAAAACTAAAGATTTTTTTGCAAGTATAAAATTAAACCATTTTGAAATTCAGACGAACATACGAACTAAATAAAAATTATTAATTAATTATTTATGCAACAATTAAATAATATGCCAACATAAATCTAACAAAGATAAGATAATGTGATATGAAAAGCTTCGTGTTGAAAATAAATTTAAATTCTTCAGTAAACTTCGGATGGGTGGCTGT
Source organism: Hypomecis punctinalis (assembly GCA_949316475.1). NCBI lineage: Eukaryota > Metazoa > Arthropoda > Insecta > Lepidoptera > Geometridae > Hypomecis > Hypomecis punctinalis. Next base: position 13,844,839 of record OX438812.1, read on the forward strand.
GAGTAACATTTATAAATGAGCCTTGTTGTGGCGCATGAAACTTTAATTGTGGATTGAAATCTACAATTAATTAATTGCAGTTCTTACTGACGACCTCTAACATGGCTAAACGACTGTTTAACTGTCGTCAGTAAAAACTGCACCAGTAGTGTAGCCATTCGGTCTATACGAACTTACCTATATAAATCCAAAATATGTTTACCATTATGGAAATAAAACACTGGAATACTACAATACTAATATAATACAAATAAAAGGCCCAGTAAGGTAATTAGCTTATGGGGTTTCCCTGACTTTCAGAATAAAAATAGCTATTAGTTATTGTTCTGAGGCCTGACCAAACTCGACGACGTATAGGTTGACCAGGAACGTGTGGGTTGCCATTTATCTCTGGTGTCGCTTGCTACAGCCATTCCATCGATAGAATAAGCAGCCACTAGTGTAAGTATGTACTGTATTTATGAAATGTATAATTTATTTGTCACAATTACAACTACCATTACAGAAATTCCAATGCGATAGTGTAAGTATAGGTACACTGGTCAAATCTTGCTTCATGCATTACAAAAATATGTCACACTTAATCAAAAATGTCAAAATTTGATATAATAATAATAATATTCTAAAGTATACACGAAATTCAAAAATAAATTATAACATACTTTTACAATAATCTTTCATATTAATTATGTTACATTTAATATGGCTTATATCGCGACGTCAACGTTGACTAACTATAACAGGCACAGAAGAGAGTAAGAAATTCTGTTCTGGGATAGTAGGCGTCAATTTGTTTATTTGTTACAAACATATACAATATATAACATTGTGGTAAAAACCAAGACATTATTTATGTTTATCTTAAAAGCTAAATATTATTTACATTTTACATGTCTAACTGCATAAACCTAATTATTTGCATTTAATAGGAAAATAAAATCATATTATGAAATCTAGATATAACACGTTACAAATATTTTACAAATTACTGTAAAATAGAAAAAAAATCACAATACATTTGTATGTTTTGTAGAAATATTGAGCGTTTGTCGGCGCAAATGTCGATGTGAGATTGTGTGGACATGACAGTGTTGAGGTGGCGTTGTGCGCGGTACACGGGAGCCTGCTCGCGCGCGAAAGTGTAGGTAAATTCGTAAAGATCGAGTTTGGAGCCCAGGTGTCAGTATTCCTAAGCCGCCAGAAGATCTCTAAACATGGCTAAACAGTTAAAGCAACCGGGGCCTACAATTCAACGAGTTATCCGAGCCACGACAGTGATAAGGTGTAAATGTCGCCCGGAGTCACCTATCCGACGACTCACCGTGCCGAACGTTGTTTAACTTCAGTGATTGCTTAGCGACACCTAGTCACTACGCTATCGCGCTATGAGCGCTACATGTATGAAATGTTTGGCAGCGTTCGTGGCAGTCGGGGTTACTTGCGTTAGCATGAACGCCATGATATTGTTGCCAAGAGTTGCTTGGAGATCATCCTATCAAACTTAAGCTACAAATAGCCGTTTGTTCCAATTATCTCGATCCAACAGTTCGACTATATCGATCTATTGAAACTTTCGCTAGTTCGACTGCATTTAAATCTGGATGAAATAAAGAAAAAAAAAATACACGAATAAAGGATATATTTATACAATGAAAATCATTTAAACGAGAGGTATATAAATAGTAATATTTATTCACATTTGTAACACATCTTTGATTAAATACTTAATTGAGAAAATATTTTTCTGTCTACTTACACAATAAAACAAAAATACTCATACTAGTAGATACTTTTTACAAATTGTATGGCATAATAATAGTACAAAACAAAACAATCCACGAATATGAATTGTAAATAATTATTTTTTGCCTAAAATGACACAACCAACTTTTAATCCTACAAAATTAGCTCGAATCGATGTAATAGTACCTAAACCATTTTTAGCTTATTATTGATTTTAAAAATAACTGAAGGAAACCACGATATTATCTAGAAGTGCAATTGGTTTATTTTTGACTTTTCGAAAAGCGCTCAACCGAATTCAATAAAAAATTAAATAGGACCACCTCCGAAGTATGAGCTACCAAATGAAGAATCATCAAAATCGGTTCATGATTGGCCGTATTTTTTTTAAGTCGGTTAATAATAGGTAAGTAATGTGATGTTTATCCTAAAACAACTAGATATACAATCATACGAGTGCCCACTGCATAACCTAGGTTAGATTTGTAAGCAATTACTTCGCCTCCGCTCCCAGTAGGGTGATTAAGTTCAATTTGCTAAATACGGTGTCTGTGAATTTCCAATTCATAAATGTCTCATATCTGTGTTCCATTAATTGTGTTACTGTTTTAGGTATCATATTATTATGATGCGATAATAGCAATTTGTTCTGTTACTTCATTACATTTTCACTTAAGTATGTCATACTAATGTCTTAAATAGCTGAAAATACAGTTAATTCACTTGACTTTCTATAATACTTCCTTTCGATAAGGATTTTTAATTGTCACAAGAAAAATAAAGACCATTATCATTACCATCACAGCTTCAGTCGTAATACGTCTACATAATTATTATTATTTTATATATATTATTTTTCACCAAAAACAGCCCAAACGATTTCATCATTGCAATCTACGTACAAAATCCGAATAGTTCCCTCCAATCGATGTATGCCATTTTTAGATTACTTTTGATTGTTCAAAAACTTACTGTATATGAAACCAATTTCTAGATATAAGTACTCTGTTAAATTATATAAATTTATCAAAATCGTACTACTCGTGTTATGCATCGTACTACTCTTGTCATACATAAAAAATATAAGGGTCGATTTGAGTGATTACTTCCTCCGTCGTACTCGTCAGTTAAAAAGACTGTCAGTTCATCTCGTGGATCTACGCTTACCTCCTACACTACACTTTGCTTGCGGTTGCGTGATTTTCATACTAAAGTTTTATAGCCCAATCGGCAACCAGTTTTTGAGCTTGACGTGTCATATTTATAATGCAGTGACGTCTGGCGTGGCACTTCCAGCGTGCTCCTAGCTTATCTCGTACCTCTACTGTAAAAAAACAGTTTATGCCTACGTGTGTTTGTTTACAATTGCCACCCTACCTTTTTATTACTAAACTAGCGACCTGCCCCGGCTCCGCACAGGTGTATTATATATATAAACTTTCCTCTTGAATTTTTCTATCTATAATATTGCATTTTGCATCAAAATCCGTTGCCTAGTTTTAAAGATATAAGTATACATGTGGACAGAGAGCGGGAAGCGACTTAGTTTTATACTATGTAGTGATAGTGATTAAATCTCTAAGTCTTCCTCATTATATACTAGTTTCTTAGACGAATCACACTTTTCTATGAAACAGCTGATTGGTTTTGATTTTAGGTTTGCTCCAGAGAAAGGTGACTCACAATTTTATGAGTACCTACAGTAATATTTTATATTTTGTACTGTATTTATAACGTTTACCTAACCAGTCACCGCACCCCGTATATTTGAATAATATAATTGCTGAAAAATGCGTAGAACACGATCAAAATTCATTAATTTACCTAATGGTCTTCGAATTGCAATAAAAAAGTCATTAGTGCAAATATCACAAAGTGGAATGTCAGAAGCGGTCAATTTTACTTTTGCGTTAATTAAAATGGGGACTGGTCCTAAGTCTTTATTGGTACAAAAATATACCTCGTATCTCTTTGTAAGTTATTCTAATACCTACTGTACTTAGTTCAACTATAGACGAATATATAGTTGTACTACGTACCTACTATTATTAAACTTTGGCGAAAAGTTTTTAAACGTAATAAAGTACCATACCGGCATTTTAATAGTCTACTGCAGGACTACACGAGAAATGCGACTGGGCTACATTCACTACGCTAACCCAGTGCGGGTTGGTGGATACCTACACATTTGCCAAAATAGTGTGCATTTAAGCTAAATATTGCACCTTTATAAAATTATTTATAGCAAGTTCCTAGATATAATATGTCATGATTCAAATTGGTGTTCAAATCTCCATTTTCAACCAAAACTAGCTTTCATAGTTTCTATTACTAATTATTCTACCAATTCGAAAAATAGTTCATTACACTAATAATTATGAATTAATTTTACTTTGAGGAAATCGCGACAATAATATTTATTTGGTCTAGACGAGGTAATATTTTAATAGTTTTTCGGTTGTTCACAACAACAAATATTGTAACATCTGTATTTCAAAGAGCTATTATATTATTTCTGCTCTAGGTTATAATCGCATTCTTTAATCGCTTAATAGCTTTTTTAAGAAACTGTAACAGCAATATTAAAAAAATTGAAAATCAAACAAATCTAAGTATGCACAATTTACGAATACAGTAGTTACAATTAATTAGATAATTACATCAAATAAAAATCTAATTCAAAAAACTATTGTACTTATTCGATAAGGGATATTGTAAACTTACTGAATTTAATTGATTTGCTTATTTTGTTGACATTTAATTTTAAAACATAACAAAACAGAGTTCTGCTACGTGAAAACATTCTATTTATAACTAACTGTAAAAGCTTTGGATTAAAGGGGCTCAAGCTCTTATAAAAATAAACGAACCTCGAAGAGAATACGCTCACACGAGTCGAAGTAGAGATACAACATCACGGCACCCACGGCTCTAATTGACCTTATTTCGATGTAGCTTGTACAATATTGTACATGTATTGGTATAATGTTTTACGTGCGCTCTCGGTTGTGTGCGTGATTGTCGAGCCAGGCGTTTCATTTTGCATTGTCGCACGCGAGGTTTTGTACCTTAGTTATTATTGTCACTTAACGAATATACAGTTAATATTAGCTATAGCTGGAAACGGAGCTCAATTATAATGCGACAGTATTCGGGCACAATGCTCGGAGCAATTAACGTTATTTATTAGTTTGTATGGAATATTAATTACTTTGAGTGAAATAATCGTGGTCGTGGGTAAAAATATGTAGAAATTGGTTTATTTCGGGTTGCTACGTGAAATGTATGAAGATATTTTTAGGGTTGTGTTTTTAATAAACAATAATCACCCTTCGAGGGTAGGCCTACGTCCTGCAGCGGACTATTAAAAAGGCTGGTACAGCACAGTACAGTATAGTTCTTAATAAGTAGAGACGGGAACCAATGATATTTTATGCTATTCAAGCTCTCTATTGTTATTCAAATATCTATTGCTTGTCAATTGTATATTCAAACACTATAGGTATTTGCATATTGTTGTAAAGTTAATTTTGGTTAAAATTTGATCAACAAGTTAATATAATTATCACGTTTTTGGTAGAGTTCTAAGCCATTTCTATGACATCTATAACATTATTACAGGTTTAATTACAGTTGCCATGGCATTATTAACGTATTGCGTAAATAAATATCACCGTCATATCTTACAAATCTTAGTATTATGTCACTAATATGTATTATAAATATTAAATGTTTATGTTTGTTGTCAAGCTAATTTTAAGTGTGTGAATATTCAAGAAAACAATGTATGAAAAGCCATAATATTTACTTTTTATACATACGAGTACATTAGGAAGAAAAGCGAAAATATTTTCCAAAACAACGCTAACTTAATAAAATCTCATAAACCGATGAACACTAAACACTCGGAAGATTATTTTTATATATTTGATCAACGTAGAGCTGTATACACCAAAGAACAGCCATCCCTAGATTTACCTTGAAGACATGAGAGAGCTCAGCCAAAACGGTATCACCAACATCTACTCGACTGAAAAATAAACCTCCGAATTCACGAGACCCTACGCGAAAAGGCTTTTGGCACTTTGAAAAGTCGAATGTTGCCTTGAAGCGGCCACCCTAATTTAGTCGGGTTTACGTAGAAATACGCATAGTCCCGCAGTGGCGCCGCTGAAACTTGGAACCTTGAAACCACCCTCCGACCCCTTCCACCCTCTCTCCCGAACAACATTTACTCCTTGTATTTTACTTTATCAGTTCAGCTTTGGTGCGTTCCGCTTGTCTTGTAATTCACATTGCTGTTGTTAACTGTTTTATTAGGGATCTTGTTGGATGAGGTCATTTGTTTCATTTCTTGTTGAAACACAATAAGCTATTAACACGACGCGGCAGTTTCCATTTAAATGACCACCCATTCGCAAAAAAATAAAATAAAACGGAGTCCATTTCAGCGCCTTTTTAATTTAATGCCACGTTTATTAAAACAACTTGAAATCTAAAACTTTATTGGTAGGTAATCACTTTAAGGCAGATAGGTACGTTTTTTTATGTAAGTGTTGTTATGTTTTGAGATAGATAATGTACCTAATGATGCGCATATTAAAAAAAATAGATCTACTACACGAATAAACTGAATTATGTACAAAATTAACTAACCTGTGGGGATGGTTCCAATAGATATATAGTCGGCTCAAATCCTACTAGTCCTCCTAATATTATAAACTCGAAAGTTAGTGAGTTTGTGAGGATGGATGTTTGTTACTCTTTCACGCAAAACTACTTAATGGATTGAGATGAAACTTTGCGATAATATAGTTTATACATTATCAGAATAACACATAGGCTATAAATTATAATGATATTGCGTAAATGTTCCATAATATAACGATAAGTGTTAAGTAAGCAGGAAAAATTCTGCTATCTGCGAGCTATTCTAGAGTGCGCTTAAAAAATGTCAAAAAAAAACAACTATCTAATCGAAAAACCATCAAATAGTTTTTTTTCCCACCTACTTTATTAAGGGCGGTAAGGTAGGGCCTCGAGTTTGAAAGACGGAAAGTGACGTAGTCTACTTTTTATCCCGGATAAATAAAGGGTTCCCATGGGATAACACAAAAATCAAAATATCATGCGGGCAAAGCCGCGGGTAAAAACTAGTTCATAATAAATATAGACTATCATCACTAGCAAACTGCTGGATATAGATCTCTCTTATAACACATCACCATTTGTGACTTGGAGCCCAGTCTCGCCCATATTTTGTCTCTGCGCGAAAATATTGTCCTTCCTCCCATCTGTTTCCTTATCTACAGACTTCGTCGCTTCACTGGGTTACCATTTATGGCTTTAATCAATTAACTCTTTTACTATGTGTTTTCTTGACTTATGCTGTCCAAAATATTCTTAATTATTTAATTCTAGAAGAAAATGTTCAACGCCTATTAAGTTTTAATGCGTTACAAGACTGACAAATGCTCTTAGTGACGATATAATTCTATAATCATTAACTAACATTGATATATAGCCGCAACAGATGTCGCACTGCATTTGTAAAATAAACGTTTTATTGCTTTATTCCTAGCGTGGGCGTGGTAAGTGGCTATGTGGGTGGTGAAACCTGTCCTACCACCCCACGAAGGATCCTAGACCACTGAAAGTGTTACAGCAAACACAACTGTACTGCTGTTGACTTAAGAGCCAGTTTATTCCGATCTTAGCAGGCCGAACATATGTTTTTACCCAACGTTTAAAATACGTTTACTTCGCGTTAGCTACAATTAAGTACTTTATTTTAAATACATTAAAGGTCAACATAAAATATGCATAAAAACCACTTTGGCTGTCACAACACAACAAAAAGCTATGTAGGCGTTTTAATTTAAATCCGTAACATCAGAAAGAAACCTAAAATAAAAGGAGGCAAAACTAATCTTAGCCTATTTTGTGTTTAGTCTATAGACTATATCTATAGATATAAAGTAGTAATCAGTACGAAACGATATGTGGTACCTAATGGACGCACCATCTAAAATAACGGTCTTGAAATGAAACATATTAATTAAAATTGCAATTGGCTTGATAAAAAGTACTGATGAAGTAACTAGTTTAACCAGTTATAATAACACGTGAGTTATACTTACAAATAGTTATTCCACATAGTCAATCTGTTTAAAGATAAACAAATACATACAGTACATTAGAATTAGCCTACAGAGCTGTTGATGTTCACGCGTCTATAAATATTCTAATAAAGTAAGATAAAACGCATAATGGTTCCTAGAGGACGTACGGGAAAAAATATAGTGTCGAGATAAATTTAATTTTTCGCAAAATGTAAAATCACTGTCTTCCGGCCGACTTTGTCTGCATTCGCGTCTTTATCGTGTCATCTGGGTGTTCGGCAGTGCACCTATACAAATCGTTTAGTAGATTTACCAGGATAAAAAGTACAACATGAAATAAAACAGAAAAAATATAGGTATACAATCCATTCGGTTATACATACATATAACAAACGTAATATACAAATGTTTACGTCTATAATCTTTTTGTTGTCATCGGAGAATGGCTTAAAACCTAATGTTAGCATAATCACCATTTTATCCGCTGCTAAACAAGCCCTCCTCTGCCTATTATAACATTTAGTAGATTATGCACCGAGAGAATAGAGCACCGTTTTATATGATGGGAGACATATATGATCCTGAGCGTAACAAGGGACTCTAGAGTAGTCTAGAGGTAACTCCTGAACAAAGCAAGGTAGCTATGTAGAGTCCTGATTGGAACAATAGATTCGAGCCGCCCAAAACGAAGAGAGTTTTTATTCTAACTGTGCATGTTTTTTATACTGTGTAGTGAAGCTGTAACTATATTCATAGGATTTTATTATCTCGTAGAAGGTAAGTATGAAAAGTAGAGTATGCATCTTTAGGACAATACCTGTCTTGATCACTTTACTCAGGGTTATGTTAAATTTTAATTAGGTATCACAAGAGTCCCTGCGCTACTCTTATGGTCCAATATGCCGTTCTAAACACAAGACGCGACTTTCTCCTCTCGGTGCTCAATCTGCATGGTGTATTTAGTAAAAAAAAGGCTTTAGATTGGTGCTACTCAGCTTACGTACCTACCAATAAGAAACTAATTTTTTTTGTTTATTGTATATGCATTTTTTTATTTTTGCTTATACAGGGTTATCTGCTACTCAGTAATATGGCAAAAGGCGATGATTAAGACTATTATTTTGAACAATTTTTACTATGGGGCCAACCCAAAAGTTCCATTCAAAACTGCACCTAGGAATCGACAAAATGTATGGAACAGCTGTTTTTTTTTTCGAATTACGTGTTGGTCCCATTAGTTGTTCATAATGATGGATAACCCTATATAATAAAACGAGTTTCATGTTCATTCTGCACTAAGTTAAATTTACATTTACCCAAACTACTCAACTAGTTGTGGGTAGTTCCTTTATCATCTTTATATCATGTCAAAATAAGTGAGAGCATTGACCACTGTTTTACCTACACTAATTTGTCCATTGTTCACTTGTTCAAATATTTGCCAAGTACTCATGTTCTTATGTAGTACGTACCTAAGTACATACTTACTTTATAAAAAAATAGGAATATTAAACATGGCTTCCGGTGAAAAGCATAATTATCTATTCCATGCAAAGTTTGTCGCGTGTGCTTTCCTTGCATGGCATGCCGCCCAAGGCCTTGCGACGAATTAAATTTCTTTTATAAGTAGGTTCATGTGAATGCTTGAAATGGTTACTTATTAGGCCAGCAGGTACGCGATACGAGCCGTTCTTTCACCGTTCTAGGCCAGTCACAGAGCCAGTATTAGCCAGCCTTGTCAGATAAACGGTGGATAAACCAAAGCTCTCTGAAAAGACCTGACATTTTCTGGCAAATTTTGATGGATTGTCAATTCTTTACAGTACATTATGATATTATGTCTATTAAGTTACAAAAAATGTAACAGCGAAATATGGAAAGTAAAATTGTGATGATTTTAGACTTATTGGAAACTGCAGTAAAAGTCAACGTAAGACTGCCTCGGTGGCACAGTGGTTAGTGACCCTAACTTCTGGATCAAAGAGGTGTGGGTTCGATCCCCACCAGGGCAAATATTTGTGTGATGAACATAAGTGTTTGGCCTGTGTCTGGGTGTTATTTAGTTACTATCTATATAAGTATGTATTTATAAATAAGTATATGTAGTATATCAGTCTCTGGCAGCCATATCACAAGCTTTGCTTAGTTTGGGGTCAGAGGCCGTGTGTAAGATGTCCCAAAATATTTATTTTAATTTTGTTGCGCCGACTTGAAAGCTTCTTTGAAATAATATAAATCCAATGACTAAGTTTATCACGGACAAAATTGCATAACACTGACTTTAAAAACTATGAGATATTGAAATATTGAGCTTCTTGAAATATTGAATTTAGGAATTGGTTAAAAATGGCTTTTACTTTTGACCTCGTCGACCGCGTTAATAAAACTTTAGGATAATTCTTGAGTAGATATTGATAAGTTGCAATCACTTTAATAGCCTGAGATATTGTACATGAATTGTGAAAATGATTAGTTTTATGTTATTTTGAGCAAATGAAAAATATCACTTTTCACTATCTCTCTCTTCCTGGCTATAATATATCCCACATGGTGGTGGGGTCAGCCTTGCATAGGTATCTTTCTCATTGATTTCGCTCGATCCTCGACATCGTCTTCAGAAATATTGCTTTATATTGTTAGGCTAAATATTATTATGATATCACCATGGTGCTTTCACGGAGAAAAAATGATAACCTTTAATTTACCTGCACGCGTTTGACAGCATGACATTAGATTCGTGTTGGACTAATCGAAATCGATGTCGATAAAGGTGCGTGCCGTAATCGTGCTGATTAAAAACCTACCTACATTAACATAAACCGAAACTGAAACCGCTTTTTAGCGTTGAAGGCCAAGTCACATTTTGGGTTGGTATGCCGATGGAGTAAGGGTAAATACTCGTATAACATTTTTTACGAAAAAGAACGCAATAAACTACAATCGTGGCTACTACAAATACATTAGGTACTACGAAGTTGGGTATAATCATCAGCTGTTTCGTGAAGTTTGTCGCACCAAATGTTTTTGAAAGTGTATCTACATTCTACATGCTTGGTATAGCATAGATATCGATTTGGTCCAACTAAAGTAAATAAGTTTATTTACAGGCGCGTTGTTTACATTTCGTGTGGGTACCTATTATGAAAACATGAACATTGATTCAAAAGCTTTGTGTGTAATTGTGAAGACTATAAATAATAGATATTATCATAAATCAATTTTCAGATAGATACACCTACCATCACAAATAATTTATTTTAATGTACTCGTAGGTTGTAGTGTTGTATATTTTTAGAAGATTAATTTTAGTAATTTTAGGCTTAGTTTATTAAATGTAGTTTCGACTAAAGCTTTTGTAGCATTTCAGTAAAATTTATAATTTAGAACTAAAAGCTTTAAGTTGTATTTTTATGCTAAAATTCAAATTGTATTCTTAAAAATAATTGAAAATATTATCCATTCAAGGTAAAGCATCTAAAGTTCTTGAGCCTGTCAAATGGCTTCACAGAAAAACCTTACATAGTTACTGAGATAATGGTCATAGTTTCTCGGAAAACACATTTAGAGAAGGCTTAGCGAAGGACGCAGAAGGAATTCCTAATTAGACAGCTACTGTCTACCTGTCCTGAGGGAGGCACGGAGGCATCCTCGGATATCACGGACACAATGAAATTGGTTTATTGCGTCAAGATTATACTCAAGATAGCGGGTAGATACTCAGTTTTGGCCATGATACTGTAACATGGGTGCAAGTATGTTTTGAAATAGTTTAATCAAGGTCGCGAGAGTAGAAATGAAGATTAACGGCGTGAAACGATGAAACTGACCAATTCATTTCACGTCACGTGTTGAGCTATCCTAACTTTTCAGCTGTAATGACTGGCTTGCATTATTTCAGTACAGCGATCGAATACAGCTCTACGTATTGCAACTGGAATGTAATGTAAACTGGCACTCCAGTGAATTCGAGTGCCGGTTTAAATTATACAGTTGCAATCCAACGCTGGGTTTGATCGCTGGACTGGACTAATACAAACCGGTCATAAATCTCATCTTTGGTGGAATATAGCAGCCTTACTTTCATATTGTTCCTGGACCGTATTTAGTAATAATAATAATATATAATTTATTGTACACCAAACAAAAACAAATACAAACAATCTTAGGACTAAGTAAATTTACAGAGTACAAGGGCGACCTTATCGCTCATAGCGATTTAGTTACATCTGTATAAAAGTTTTGTCAGAGTTTATAAAGTTTATGGCGGTTACTGTTTGTCTTAAATACCTACTATGCCAGCTCCATTGGTTATTACACGTATGTTGGTGTGATAGCTAATAGATGGATGTACAGTACAATTGTACATCTATCCATCAGCCTTAGGACGTCCACTGCTGGACATAGGCCGCCCTATAGATCTCGGAAGACCGATTGTTAGCAGTTTGCATTCAGCTCGATCCTGCGGTTTTAATGAGGACGTCTACCCACAACGTCCTGCTTTTGCAAACGCTGCGTTGCGAATGAAGACCATGTACCCAGTCTTCATTCGAGAACTTTTCGAACCCATCGATCATTAGTTATCCGTGCTGTATGTCCTGTCCACAGATATTTCTTGCTAATCCGCTGGGCTATACCGGTAACCTTGGTTCTTCTACGGATCTTCTCACACCTCAGCTAATGTTCACACTAAGATTGAAATTAGCTAAACACTATCTTTGAATTGCACAATAGTAACAAGCTTAGCTAACGTAATATGTGCGGGAATATACTGGGTATAATCCATCCACGTGTCAGGAAATATACCTATAAATAAGACATAATTATGGTGTAGCTCTACGTTGAAATTTGTGGCTTCTAAATCTATTTGTAATATAGAGTCTATACTACAAATAGATTTAGATTTTGAGCAATAAATTTCAACCTAGACTAGATAGACTTTATACAGTAGACTTTTAGTTCCTAGAAATCTTAAAGTTCTATTCAGGTACCTACCGAGTTACCAACTGCAATTGCAGTCAGGGCGCATGTCAAACTGCATATTATGCGAAAACATAATAATCAAGACATTAAGCCCTATTACAGAGGCGCCATCGTAATTATAATAGCTAAATAGCATAGTTCTGTTTCTTTTTCATTTTAGGCATTCGATAGAGAGAACGTTTTTTACGTTGCTATTAAGTTTACGCTGGCGCCTCTATGAAATGCAAGTGAAATAAGAAGGCTAAATTTTTGATGTAATGTAGAAGGAGTTTAGCTAAGCTTAACTTCAAATTTTCGACCAAGAGACAATTCGCTTTTTTCAAGATGGCTCAAAGTGCACATAGACATGTGCACTTTGAGCCATCTTGAAAAAAGCGTTACATTCAGTTTTCTCACAATAAACTCGATTCTCTTGAAATGTGAAAATTATGATTTAATAATTTTATAACGCTTCAAGATAAAAAAATGTAGGATTTACTGAATTGTATCAAATTTTTTACGTACATGGAAAAATATTAAACCTACATATTTTTATGGAATTATGGGGAGTTAGAATTTTACCTCACAATTCAGCTGAGTGCATGCAACAGCTATACCCGAAGTTGGCCATAATCTGCAAGTCTATGTTTTACTGCTGCAATAAAATATTTTGTGTGTTTGTCCCGTGGATATCCTTGAATATATAAACTGGGTCGTATCTTATTTTTCCCAGTATTTCAGTATGAATGAGCGTCTCCTTTTCTTATTACGATTTCCTTATTATGAATTTTACCTGCAATTGTTCCGGCAGCAAAATACGCGAGTTAACTTTTTGATACAAATCATTCATCATACTATTATCTATGTATCTATTTATGAATTGCTTATTTTACAATATATTTGATTTAAAATAATGTAGTTAATATGAATAAAAGAGTATAATCTAAAAAACTTAGTCAATAGTTTGATTGATCTGAAGTAATCCCGAAGAACTATTAGGTACTTCAAGTCGAACAAACATAAACAGTTCATTTTTTTATATGATTTTTTGACACTTTTATTCATAATCACTACATCATTGTACCTAAATCAAAATTATTGATTTTCAAACGCCAAAGTTATATTACCAGTTCAACAATCCTATATTTAAAAATTGAACCCCAAATGGAGATTTTAAATTTTTTTAGCTTCGCCGATGGCCATCAAAATCAAGTTTTGTCATGGTGATAATTCACCTCGTACTGGACAATAATTCAAAGGATCTAGTACATGAAAACAAGTGTTATCGAGCATAGAGCGAGGGTCAGGCGAGCTCTGACCGGGTCGGCGCGGGATCGATCGCGCGACCTACTCCTTTCGCCATACCTTTATGCCATACCATAACTGATCGTATAACGTTGCATGGGCTAAGTTACGAGTCATTGGGATGTAAAAGCGTAAATTTATGTTTTTGCTACAATGAAATCTATTTTGCTACGAAGCGTCATGTTATTGTACGGACTACTATCTCTGGACAATTTCGATTACATCACTCTATAATTTGGTTTAATTGCAATTGTATTAGATTGCTTAGGCAAAACTGTCGTAAAATATAAATTAAACATATTGGGACTAATGTGATAAAAAGGACACGTGGAGGTGTTATTATGAACGCATCCATCACCTGCATTAGTGACGCTAGGGGTCGACACATTACTTAAAGTTATGACCATGACAAAATTGGTGATTTACAGTTCATTCAATCTTTATATTTACCAAATTCATACACGAACAATAAGGCCACAAAAAGAACTTAGTAGCAAATTACTCAGAAATAACGTGTATCAACGCGGCATATTACTAGTTTTTACGCTCGCACTTGTCCGTTTTGTTTATATAGACATTGAGATTCTGATTGTAGTCACGCACTCTTAAACTGACAGGACTAAACAGTACAATAAGACACAATAACTGTAGCACAAAATACAGCCCGTGATCGTGAAAATAAATACGAAACTTGCTAAAAATCAATAGTTAAGCGCCTAGTGATTTGTAAAAACTACGTCGCACAAACGCGCTTTCGTATTCATTTGTTGCGTGTAGCGCTTAATGCTCATACTCGAACTACCTAAACTCGAATCTCTACTCAGAAACATTTATGTTGGATACAACTTTTTTTTAACCGACAATACAGTGGAGGTACTATTCAAGTCAACGCGTATATTTTTTTATGGATTAAAGCGCATAACTTTATTTATTTATTGCCGAACTAAACATAATATGAAACTTAACCTAATACTAATCTAACACATCGGAATTTCGGGTTTGGTGGTCGGCGGAATGTGACACATAGGCCTCTTCCAGCTGTTTCCAGGCTGTTCTGTTGTAGGCTTTTCTAAGCCAAAATGCTCCTCCAGTATTTTTGATGTCATCCATCCATCTTTTTATTTGTCTTCCCCTTCTTCTTTTACCATCGCGTGGATGCCATTCCGTAATACTTATTCTTTGTTGTATTTTGCTATCCCTTGTCATATGTCTTGTCCATCGCCATTTCAATTTCCGTATTTTCCTCAACACATCTTCGACCCTTGTTGACGCCCTAATATCTTCTGCTCTTTTACGGTCTTTTAGCGAGATTCCTAACATACTTCTTTCGATTCCTCTTTGACATGTTCTCAACTTTAGAAGATTTTTCTGAGTCAATGCACAAGTTTGGCATCCATACGTAAGACAAGGTAGGATACATAAGTTTAATACTTTTTTCTTGGCTGTTACAGGAAAATATTTGCTTTTGACGCAAGCGCATAATTAAATCCGATTTTAATTTTTTTTTATTGAAATTATTATCAAAATCGAAAGAATATACAGGGTTATTTCTAATCAATTACCATATCCTTTTAGGGGCTTATTCTATACATCAAAACTAACAACTTTTGTTCTGCGACTTTTGTCTAAACTCAAAAAAAAAAAACAGCTGTTCCATACATTTTGTCGAGGGTGAACGATATTTTTCTATGGAACAACATTTTTTTTCAATCACTTGATTCAGATTTGACTAAATTCCTTGAACAAAAGTTGTTAGTTTTGATGTATAGAATAAGCCCCTAAAAGGATGCTAATTGATTAGAAATAACCCTGTATACCTTGAAATTGGTCTCATATTAATTTTATCAAAATGGGTTATAATTTTTGATAAATCCAAAATGAATAATTAACAATTTAATGAATAATTTCATAATAATTATTTTTTGCCAAAAATGGCACAACCTGCCTCACCGTGTACAGAATAGTTCGCACGAATCAATGGATCATCGATGTAGTCATTTTTACATTATTGTTGATTTTTCAAAAATGGCTCAGCTAATTTGGATAAAATGTAAATGATAGATAACAATATATCATTCTTCAGTGATGCTGAAGTATGATCTATTATTATCTAATATATGATAATATGATAATTAATGAATATCGCCAAAAAATTCATACAAACGAACCTCCTTTCTGGAAGTCGGTTAAAAATGGCATGCGAGTGAACTAATCGAATTTTGTACGTAGATTGAATATTCATGTCAGTTGTACTTTTTTGGCAAAAAAAATATTATTATATCTATACATACAAATAAATAAAATTGGAGTGTCTGTTTGTAATATTGAAATAACCGTTTTTAGGGTTCCGTACCGGAAACTGAAAAAACGGAACCCTTATAGGATCACTTTGTTGTCCGTCTGTCCATCTGTGTGTATGTCAAGACTCTTTATCTCGGGAACGCGTAAAGATATCGAGTTGAAATTTATTGTATACGTATATCTATGGTTTCTTGCAGTTGTGTAAAAGAAAAACTTCTCAGTTATCGTATAAAAAGTTAGAGCCATTTATGTCGTTAAAAACCGCATATTTCGACACTCACAAAAATCAAAACCTACAGGGTTCCCGTTGACATAGAACTATGAAATTTGACGAGAAGCATTGTCTCAGAGTACACATATAGGAATAAATCTGAAAACTGTACATTTTTATTTAAATTAAATCTGAAAACTTTACATTTTTATTTAAATCACCAATAAATAGGGCCTCGAAATTCACAAAATATGGGTTCAAAATTCAAAGTGGGTAAATCGTATCATGTAAGGTATCATATAAAAGAACTTAATTAGCACATGCTAAAACAGGTTTTTAATTATTTTAATAATGTGTTTGTACGGAACCCTCGATGTGCGAGCCTGACTCGTACTTATCCGGTTTTTTTATTAAATGCATATGAATATATGGGACATACACCAAAATAATTTTTTTTACAATATTTGTCTGTCTTTCTGTTTGTTTGTTCTTTCTAATCTCAGAAGTGGCTGGACCGATTTTGACAGGACTTTTATTGGCAGGTAGCTGATGTAATAAATAATAACTTAGGCTACGTTAATCGACTGTTAGACGTAACAAACTTCGCCGGGTCAGCTAGTTGGTATATTATATATACCTAACGGGTAGACAAGTTTGTATAAATAAATAAATAATAAATATTTTGGGACATCTTACACACGGCCTCTGACCCCAAACTAAGCAAAGCTTGTGATATGGCTGCCAGAGACTGATATACTACATATACTTATTTTTAAATACATACTTATATAGATAGTAACTAAATAACACCCAGACACAGAGCAAACACTTATGTTCATCACATAAATATTTGCCCTGCGTGGGGATCGAACCCACACCTCTTTGATCCAGAAGTTAGGGTCACTAACCACTGAGCCACCGAGGCAGTCAATTAACCATTACATAAGAATTAAATTTTATAAATGGTAAAACTAACGAGACAGGTCAGACAGGACGGTTTAATAGCCCGGAAGGTAAGTGCAAAAATGCAAGCATGTTCTATACTTACGCTTATAATTTTTGGTATTACATTTGGGTAGCATAATTGACGCTTAGCTTCAGATTATCTCATGACTCACATCTATTCAAAGACGAGTAATTAATTTTAACTTTTTGTACCCATTTGTACCCAGTTTAAATTCACAAATTGATCAAAGCATAGTACTTATCTAAAAGGTTAATTATCTTCGCGGCTCCAGTACATAACCATTACTCAATACAAGGGAAAGTTTACCAGAGGATGAACCGGGAGGAGGGTGGAATAACAAAACACTAAAAGCAATTTTAATCCCCATAGAAATTCCTGCCGCGGCCGCATGGTTGACATTTAATTACATCAAGGAACAACATAAAAATAGGTCAAGGACGCCACCCCATCGCCTAGTAAAACAGGAGGGTCTGTACTCTGTACGGTCTCTACGCTGCGCTGAGTCTGTGTGAGTGCGAGTGTGCGTGTGTGCGAACGCAGAGGGTGAGTGTGACATCTTCGGAATGAAGCCAGGTGTCGGCCGCGACCCTTGCGCTACAACTTTTATTAGAAATCAGAATATGAATGTTGATATTTGATTTACATTCAATGTGAAAAACTACCTCATGGATATCACTTTTGGGGTATCGAGGGACGGGGTTAATGTTAGGCGTGGGTTGCTTATGGAAAATTCTATCTGTTGAAATGTGAGGTTTCGAAACAACCAGTACTGTTTACTATGTTGTAATAATGAGGTACGAATGACGAGCACATTTTGGAGACCATTTTAAATTCATTTACGTTAACTCGTTTTTGTTTTCTCTATGTAAATTGAGATCTTAAGCAGTTATCATATTCCTCTGATTATAATTTGCAAGCTACGACTTGAGGCGGCTTAAAACTCTGTCACTAGGGCTAGCCACCCGGCCTAAAAGAAATCTTATCTACTTACTTACTTACTGAGCTGCAAAAAATACTATGATATGCCTAACTCAATACTACAATTGTCTGCTAAAGCTGGAAACATACTATCGGACGCTGTTGACGGACGCGACTGACAGCCGCGACTTAGCAGTGTGCATAATCTTAAAACATCCGGCGCGCTAGATCGCTCTCGGACGTCCGAAGGGGACGTCGGCGACTTACGTCTGATAGTGTGCACGGCACAGTGTACTTTCATAGTCTAGATACCTATCAGTCGCGGCTGTTAGTCGCGTCTGTAAGCCGCGTCCGATAGTATGTTTGCAGCTTAATGAATAACATTGTTTTAATTTAATAATTTTCAAACTTTTTGTCTTTAAATTGACTTGCTCTAAATTCACAAAAGTGGTTCTTTAGTGTACTGTACTGTAAATAGTCCACTGTAGGACGTAGGCCTACCCATAAAGGGTGATTGGGCCATAACCACCACGCTGGCCCAGTGCGGGTTGGTGGAAAAGTGATTCTAAATAGGTCTAATATAATTACATTGATCACCATTTACGTTTTATTCTATACACATTTTTATACAATTTGGTACCTCTTTAATGTAGAGCTTTGATGTCGATATAAAACCTACGTAGTTCAATAATGTAATTGCTTTTAGTAATGTAGGTACCAGCCAACTAACAGTGGTCTTTATAAAGGCGCTGTCCCATTGCGTCCGTTCTTTTTATACGGGCACGTGGCACATTTTGGTTGCGTGGGTTTGTCTGTAGGACAAAGTGATAGTACGTTTCCACGGTAATAGCGCACCACAACAGATATATTATAACAACAGTTATTTTGAATCTAAAAACCCACAACCTTACAATTTTAAGGAAAGAATTACTGTTAGCCGTACCCTACTAAATTGTGGTGGTTTAGTGATAATAGTTATGACGTCATGGATTTCGTATTCATACGTACCGGGTTCGCAGGTTGCAGCAGACGTTATCAGACACATTTTCTTGATAAGCGAAGCTAGTAACATGCGCCTCGGCATTCGCAGTAGTGGTACTGTGCCTTAACTTCACTGTGATCGATAAAATCGTAGTAGGTATCGGATGACGAGGGTCGTGTCGGTGACGCACGTCCGTCCGCAGCCGCCTGCCAGATATTACGATATAACTATTGAGTTATTTATGAATGCCTAGGCTTGAATAGGTAAGTACGAGAGCTCGTGGGAAACTTGTAAATATCAAGCTACGTCTTCCAGATATGTCCCAATTCTTCTCTTTTCTTAAAAGCACAAAATTACTTATATCTCAGTGACTAGTAAATATCCCGCACGAGGCTTTCTGAGAATAAACTTTCACGGATACAATTTATTTGGCTCTATATGTATGTATAGTACCACAGAAGAGAGAGATCTGCTGTTCAGTGATATAGTACAGTACCATTCATAACAATAATGTATCTTCATTGTAAACTGTGAATAGTTGTAACGTCGAATTTATCGTGAATCGTTATTCTCGATTAGTCCTAAAGGATTAATTTTTAAAGGAGATCATTCACAATCCATACATTTTTGGGCTAATTCCGAAAGTGCCGGCCACAGAAATTAATTAGAGAATAATAGTAGTGCATATTATTTTGAGCATTTATTACTATGGGACCTTTAGGATCACTCCCTGGGTAGTTATCGAATTTTGAAATAAATTATTTTTCATACATTTTTTTTTTCATTAGAGCTTTTAAATAATAAATTAAAATATTCTATTAGTACATATTATTTTGTATATTTTGTACTACAGGATTGACCCTCTAGGATCACAACTCGACAACTACTCGGGGATAGTTGTCGAGTTTTGAAATGAATTATTTTTAATTTGTTTTTACTTTCTTTCGAGCTGTTTTTATCTTTATCTGAGACTACAGTACGACTAATTCGAAGAACAACCTTTTCAACACTCTCTTTGGCCACCGCAACACCAAAATCATCTACAAACCATACATTTTTGAGATAATTCTGAAAGTGCCGACTAAAGCAATTAATTAGAGAATAAAAGTAATACATATTATTTTGAGCATTTATGTGATAGAGGGTTGGTCCCAAAAACTAACACTAAAATAACAAAAAATATACAGAATAATATGTACTACTTTTATTCTCCAATTAATAAATTGAGATCTATAGAGAGCTTAAAAAATCGAAAAATCATTATTTACAAAACTGGATGACTACCCAGGAAGTGATATATAGTAAAAAATGCTCAGAATAATGTGCTATTATATCCTATTTAGCTGTTTTCAGATTTAGCCCAAAATGAATGATGTCCTTTATGATTTTAGCGTCCATCGTCCATCAAGGTCAGATTACATTAAAAATGTTTACGCATAAATGATAAGTACCTAATCCTTTTAAAAATAATAGCATGCCGAAATTTGAATGTAAAATCATTATCATTCGACTACACTTCCTATTCGAAATCATTTTAAATACCTTGCTGATAAGTGTTTACTCTTTGCTGATGAGATAAGATAATATAAACAATTTGTTATTAGTGGACACAAGCCTATTGTAACAATGTACGATATATTCGCAGAGCATGATATATCCAAAGATACCTTTACGGCATCGAAGAATAAAAAAATTAAAGAAATATAGAAAATATACTTCGACGAATTCAATGCTTAGAAAGTTAGCTTAGATCAGTACTAATAATTTCCTACAGGGAATTATAGTCTAGACTTAATCCGTGAATTTGCAAAAAATAATTGGTCCTTACATAAAGTTCATTGAAGTTGGACGTTGTATGTAACAGCTGATTTCTTTTGATTTTAAGATTGATACTATAATTAAAAGTCAGTTATAATAATGAGTACAATGATATCTTAGAATATGTTCGTCATTTAGAGAAACACCTATTATATACGCAGAAGTGGATTTATTACTTCCTTGATCAATCTACTTCGCCAATATGCACTTCTACGGGCTCGTTTTATGGCGTAAAGTTGGATCAGACTCAAAGATCGAGCATTCTTGTCAAGCTTCCATCTTTCCCCTTTGAATACGGCTAGGCCCAGCTATAATAAAAGCTCTCTGACCTATTTCCACACGCGGCTTGTCTAAGATACTGTCACAAGCCAGATTCTGATGAAAGTGGAGCATCGTTCCATTTATGGCTTTATTCATTGTTACAACTAGACATTTTTCAACGAAATTGAGTGATTATGTGCTTGCAATACAGTTTTTGGTTTTTGTGTATTATCTTTTTTGGTTTGCTATGTAATATACCTACTAAACAGGTTTATTCAATATCATTTTTTGCAGATTTTTCTTATCAATATAAACTAGAGTACAACAGTAATAAAAAATAATTTAGTGTCTAAAACCTAATCACTTCAAAGAAAAATAGATGTTATAAATCTTACCCTTCATTATCAGTTCAACCATAGCACATTCGATGCTAGATCTTCTCTAGATGGATTCTAAAACTTCATGTTGCACGTTCTAGGTAGCATTTGCCGATGAGTGATTCCGTTTACATTTTTGTGTTTTAATGACAACGTAAATTAAGGCACAAACCCCACCAGGGAGTCACAGTGACAATATGAAATCATTGGCCTAATAATGGTATTACCAAATACACGATAACAGTATATCAAATAATTATTTTTCCCAAAAAATGGCACAACCACTTTCATCGTGTACAAAATTCAAATTGATGTAGACAGTTTTTCCATTGTTGTTGTGTTGAGTGTAAACGGCTCAGCATTCATCATTTCGATAAAATTTAAATGGGACCTCCTTGGAAGTATACCCTTTCGAACCAAAAAGATATTTTGATTCGGTTCATAATTGGCGAAAATATCGATGAACATAATTATACAAAAAAAATAAAAGCGGCACACACAGACGAACATCCTCCTTTTTGGAAGTTGGTTAAAAACATAATCTTCTTTCCGCAGATGGACAATCAGAACCCCAAAGAGCTTTAGGTCTGTTTTCTGCCACTAGGCACGTAATCAGATTAAACTGCTGTAAGAGCTTTATGCGTGTAATACGCAACTCTAGCTGAATAGACTAGGAGCCCCAATACTACTAGTTCACAGCTTGTCGGTGTCGACTCGCAAACGAAGAAAAATGTCGATACCTACAGGCCTGCGAATCGTAAAAAATACCACATACACCTACACACCATCATATCGCTACGTTTGTTTGTTTTAACATAACTTTTAATGAAATCTATTTTTTAACAATAGTTTCTGAATATATAAGACTTTAATAACCTATTCGTCACTGGTATTTACAGGTTATTTCTTATTTTAAGTGTAAATCAATTACGGAATATGAAACGCATTTCATAAAATATCATTATTTCCAAAATATATACATATATATATTTTTTTTATTTAATAATGACAAAACTACACTACTACTACATAGAAAGCAATTGGATCAGCCATAGACCCTTGAAGGTCTAAAGATAATCCAAGTGCTCAAGCCCACTGCCAGTTGGCAGCGTGCCCAGCATGCTGGCAGCATTGCCACGCTGAATGGCAATGCTTATACGTTGAGCCAAATAAACACCAGCATTTTGGTCACGCGTCGCGTCCACCAGACGCTCAGAAAGACTTTTGAAAACGAGATGAGCTCCCGGCCCCCACGGACATAAAGTCTCAACTCAAAATGGTTCAAATATGTAACCACTACCGAGGTTAGCATATATGCGCCGCTTGTGCTGCTCCGCCGAATTGGCCGCCGCTCCAGCCCTACTCTGAGTCTCAGGAAGATGTGACGGTGCCAAAGTATCGACGCAAGTTGCGTCCCATACCGTCTACACTTCCATGGGACCAGCGTCATGCCGTCAGGCCTTTTGCCATCACCACGCGCCAACCCACTCGGTTCGAGTACGGCTGCGATATTGGCGGTGACAAAAGACCTGCGTATGACATTGTTAAGACTGGCGTGGCATCTAATCCGACCAGCGCTTCTTGAGCAAGAGAGACCGTGGTGACCGAGCTGGTCAACTGCAGTACCACACTGAAAGCGATGGGCCTCGCAACACCTTGCACCCAAGCGTAAGCTAGACGAAATGCAGTTGGGTCTAAAAGGTCCAGTATTGAAAGAGGGCAATGCTTGCAACCAAAGACCGGACTCCCATACAGAGACTGCAAGGATACGAGCGCGATCCGCGACGCTAGGACACGTATCTAGAAGAGATTTCCGTGCTAGTTCGCAGATCGGCCGATCCCACAGTCTCTGCGACGATAAAGTCTTTGGAAGCTCGGTATTTGGGCAAGCGACCCTCCAAGCATTCGTTGCCTTATTCAAACGAGCTACATCTACGCCAGAATGGCCTAAAGAAGGTGCGAGGATTTTTTCAATCAAGTTCTGAGTACTATGAATTTCCAAAATTAAATAGGTACATTACACATTTATATACTACTTTTTTTAAATTATCGGCACAATATCAAATTTATTGGCACCGAAACAAATTAATTTTGGTATGCTTAGGGTACAATTCTTTGGAAGCTCGCCGATTGAATGTCCAGATGGTGACCGCTTGTAAGATTTTTCGGAGGAAAATTAACGCACCCGATATAAGTGACGAGCTATGTAGTTTTTATGTGCCAGAAAACTATTTGAGAGCCAGAAAGCATTAATTTTTTCCCGCCCCGTTATCGCACAGTTGCGCGAGCTAACTCGCCACTTCCGCGTATGCTATCCGCACTTGACGGACTCCTGAATTCATACCTCACCTGTGACCTGTTTGTAGACAGATGGACGCAAAATTTGACGCTCTGTTTGACATATTGTGAAAATGTGACGTAATTGTTTTAGTTTAATTTGTGTTTTTATTTATTATTTGTTTATTAATTTTATATTTCAATGTGTATGTTTTTTTAATTATTTGTTAATTTAATTATTGACTATGATTTTAATTCTAATTGTAATGTATAATAATTATGATTTAATTAACGTAATTGGTGATAATACCGTGTTAATTGAAATAAATAAATTAAATTGAAATTGAAATAATTAGACTTGAGTTTTAAATATTTGTAACGGCATAGAACTGATAGTAAGTATTGTACCTACTCTAAGTTTTCACGTAAACATATTTACACCCGTTTTTTCTTTAAGTGGTTGGTAGAACATTATAAATTTCATAAAAATAGTTAAAAAGACGCGAGCTACAGAATCATACCCTTCCTTTTTACCTTTTTTAAAGTAATAGTACCTACATAAGTATATACTTATTCATAGTTCCGCTATTCTAGTTTATTTTCTGTGGTTGGTACAATCGATTTGATTATTTCTCATAACTAATGAATGTTAATGGTCGTTGGCTCTCAAACTATTGGCTTGCTTGTTGCTAACTCGATTTGTTCATTGCTAAGCGGATTTTGCGACCGAGCACGACCGCTTTTGCATCGACAAAACGTATTTTATTAATTCAGTGGGTGTATGCTATTTGCAGTTTTGAATGTTGTCTCTTTCACGCATGACCAATTTTATAACATACAAGGTATTGCTGTCCAAAAGTGCAGGAATTTACATTATTTACAGAAGGTTATTATTATATACTTCGGGACTAATCGCGCACTAAAATTACGAGATAAATAAATACCTCATCATCCTGACGTTTCGGCCGAGTTGCGTCGACCGTGGTCACGGGTAGGTTTTAGTGCGCGATTAGCCCCGTAGTATATAATAATAATGTGTCAAAATCGCGATAGTTTAAACACAACATTTAAAGAAGGGTTTAAAATATAAAATAAAGAATAATAAAAAGAAATAATAAACACGTCAGTTGCTTCAAACTTTTAATCAAGCAAAGCCCTCACTGTACGTACAGACACACTCGCAAACATACATCCACTCACACAACAACATGCACGCTACACACACATTACGCAATCGAAAAACAGAAATTACTTGTACTCGTATTTAAGTAAATTACTAAGAACTTATTGTTAAGTCATTCTTTTCATTACATTAGGTAATAATTATGAGATGTCTTATCTAATAGCGGAAGAGACTAAATCTCACGACACATGACCACCCTAGTGTGAGATTTAGGGTTCCACTCTGGAAGTTTGTAAATTTAATCTAAGTCCTACTAACACTTCTTTAAGCATCATCAAGATTTACTAATTCCAAAACCTGTAACTTTTTGAGCAAAAATAAACGTTTATATCTACTCATTATTACGGACAATTTTTTTTGTGCGGTCAAGCGGGAAATCGCGATGTGAAATCAGCTATTCCATACATTTTGTCGAAAGTCATTTAACAATTTTTATGAAAACGCTGTTTTTATGAAATTTCTCACTGTCTACAATTATATAAATATCTGCACTTGACAATAGTCATGATGACTGGGTAATAAAATCATTATTGCAGTTATTCAGTGAGTTAGATTATCATTAAATAACGGACACGTAATTTTTCGATTCGACGCGAATTTTTTTTATATGTATGTTTATATATATCGGACTACTATGAAAAAAAGGTTATGCGTAAAACCTTTTTTTCATAGTAGTCCGATTTTAATAATTGTTTTTTATTAGAAAGAGTATACTTCGAAATTGGTCCCATTGAAATTTTATCGAAATCGGCTGAGCCATTTTTGATAAATCAACAATAAAGTGAAAAATGCTACATCGATCCGTGCGAAATATTCGCGAATTCTGTACACGGGTGAAATCAGTCATGCTATTTTTGCAAAAAATAATCTTGTGTCAATCAAACAATAAATGACAAAGATGAACCTTGTCAAAGTTTGGGAGTGGGGGTTGTGACGTCACTTCTCTTACAGAAATCTATACATTTGTATGGCACATGTGACGTCACGCGGAACTTTGACGGACTATATCTTCACCAATTTTTGTTTGATTGACAAAAGAAAAAATACGTATATAATATTTTTTGATGGTGTATCTGATGGACTAACTATATTTTTTTAGTTATAATGCATATAGTTATACGCAATTTTTAGTATCTATTTACGAACACTTTTTTATTCTACAGTGGGCAAAGCGACAGCGTACTTATATTATTATTACACTTAATATTACTTATGGTTTTCATTCTTTAATGAGATTTCTGTTCAGCAAAATTATATTGGAGTGCTTGGAGAAATGGTAGATCATATCTTGTCGCTTTCTCGTAGCTTCTAAAGCGCTACGCCTGCTCATAGCGGCGTAGGCCCGGCGTAGGCTTCACAAAACTTATTGATCAAGCTCAGTTCGGAATGTTTTGACTTTTACTAGGATTCTATAATTGAACCATTAGAACAGCTGAACGTAAACGTAAATGGTCACGAGACCAAGTAAAGGCAGGGGCGAGCATTAAAGATCTATGCTTGTGCGAACGGGAGCACGTAGCTTACGATACTCTTCATAGGTTAGACATGATTCTTACGTTTCAAATATTGGACCCCGGTTTTTGTTAAGTGGCGTATTTTTAATGCTCTACTAATCTACTTGTGTGCTACTTTTCGCGATAAAAAAAAATTAGTACTAAATGCAAAGTTATTTAGATCATTATAGTGTTGTATCTATAGTCTGGTCTGTGCCAAATGCTTTCTTTTTATTTAGCTTGTAAGCTTACTAGTAAGATAATCGGCCGCTATAAGTCTTTAAAAATGTTTACATCAAATTTACCACGAGCAAAGTGAACGCTTCAATTTATTACAGTATTGATGTGACTGAAATCTGATGAGGTAAAAGCAACAATTTCAGTTCAGACTGAAATTGGTATAAAAAGTCTCCCTACCTCACAGATAACGTTCGTGTTACCGTATTGTAGACCCGAGACCCGGCCGTTTCAAGGTCATTGACATTTCTGACAACGCCCTTCGCCTTTCCAATAATTCTTACTTTTCTAAGTACCACGTAGGGCCAGCATGACTCAAGGCTGAACCCAACCATAAAAACTACTCTAATGAAAGTTCAAGAACGTTATATCGATCTACAAATTTCGTCATCATCATCGGCCTCAGTTCTCCGTTCTATGTGCTCTGCCTGCTGATACTTATGACAAACTTTACGGAAACAAATAATGTAACAGACTTAGTTTTAAATTTTTAAAGTTCCAACACTTCGATTTTGTTTGTGATAGCATGCTATCCCGTTCATAAGTACCTATATTTTAAATACTGTCTCCATCGCACTTGTGTGCGAGTACAACCAATATCAACAATACGGGTGCAGGTTCAATACTTTAAGTACCTACCTTATTATCCTTATACCTACATTATCTCTCATTATATGGTCACAATTATACGAGGTAGGTATACAATATACAAAATTATACTAACCATCGTACTTTTATTTAACAAAGGTGAGCTATAAGATTACACAACATCTTTAATAGGTACCAATTAAGGTGACTAAAGTCGCACCTTAATTGGTCCGTCAGATTATCAATAAATATTACCCGTATTTGTTCTTTGAACTTTGACAAGGTTTATCTTTGTCATTTATTGTTTGACTGAATCAAGAAAAAAATACGTCTCCAAAATGTTTTTTGATAATCTTACAAATAATAAATTGCAATATGCATGATGACTGAGTAAAAACAATATTGTATTGTACATTGTATACATAATTAAACAATGTACAATAAATACAATGTTTTTTTACTCACTCATCATGCATATTGTAATTTACTAGTACTATCTTGCTTACTTACAAGTAGATAAAAAGCTATAGCAACAAAGGATTTTTAAAATTTTATTTCAAACCAAATTAAACGCAATTTTCGGTCATTGACACGTCCTATCCCTTAAGGGCTCAGAGCGCCAGATCAATCACCAAGCACTGAAACTAATCTAAAACCGGTCAGTTTCGTGAAACCACTGTTCGAGACAAGGGCGAAGTAAGGTCATCGACATGTCCCTAGGCAAGACAGCGTACCGCGGATCAATGTTTCAAATAAAATAGCTATAATGTACTTAACAAGTGACCTTTCACTGCACTCATATAAACCACGAGGACATCACGTTAACAGCTAATAAAGTAGACTACGTTTCTGCGGTTTTAGGATTCTATAACAAAACACAATAAATAACATGAGCCTCCGGTGTTTTTCTATGCTTTACTACAGATTTTTTCATGACTCGTAAAACTTGGTGACCTTAATATTTACACCGATCTCTATATTTTTTTTTGATCGACGAACCGGACAAGTTTCTCACTGTTTTCGACTCCGGTTACTCTGTCCGTCCGGTTTCCTCTCGGAACCGTTTTTATGTATAACCGCGCATAACTTTTTTCATAGTAATTCGATTTCAATATTTTTTTATTGGAAAGAATATACTTCGAAATTGGTCCTACTTCAAATTTATCAAATCGGCTAAGCCATTTTAGATAAATCAACAATAATATGAAGCCTCTTTTGGAAAATAAACTAAAAGAGATATCTTTGCGCATTGAAGACAATCTCTATTGCTTTTAAATATTTATCAGATAAGAAAGGCGATCATTATCGACGTCTGTCATTGTTTTGTAACCAATAAATAAATTAATTGAATAGACGTTGATTATATTCAGAAAATGATACGGCTTCTAATAGAAATATTCATACTAATTATAAATTGGAGTTACTAAGTGTTAACATTCAGCAAAATAGGCTGTTATTTCTCAACCACTCACTACAAGTAGGTAGGTACCTACGGTACCTCGATTATAGGTAAATAAAATCTCTGAATAAATCAAATACTTATGACGAGTAATAACGATAACTTACCACCTCGACCAAATCAACCCAATAATAATTTTATGCAAAAAATATCATGACCGACTTCACCCGTGTACAGAATCTTTACATAGTATAAAACAAAGTCGCTTTCCGCTGTCTGTCCCCATGTATATTTATATCTTTAAAACTACGGAACGGATTTTGATGCAGTTTGTTTTAATAGATAGAGTAATTCAAGAGAAATGTTTATATGTATAATACGCCTGTGCAAAGCCGGGGCGCATCGCTAGAACGCAAATATTGTGCACGAATCGATGTAACATTTTTCACATTATTGTTGATTTATCAAAAATGGCTCAGCCAATGTCGATAAAATTTAAACGGGACCACTTTCAAAGTATATTCTTTCCAATAAAAAAATATTGAAATCGAACTACTACGAAAAAAGTTATGCGTGGTTATACATAAACAAAAATACGCGTCGAATTGTATACCTCCTCAGGTGGTTCGTCGGTCAATAAAAGAAGGTGGACAGAAGGCCTGAGGATTGCTTTGGATACAAGCCGCTTACAATTAAGCTTACTGGAAATCTATAGGGGATGTCTGTGTCTAGCAGTGGACATCCGACGGCTAATATGTTAATGATGAATAATAGAAGAATACTTATATCATTTTACTATAAAGAATTAGGTACTTGTATTATTTTAATTCCAACGTTTCCTCGTGCGATTAAAACAGCTCGCCAATTTTCCAGCTGCTTGCCAAATCTACACGAATGAAAAATGCTATGTAAACATTTTTAGACCTTGAATGACTGCGGAACTACCTGCAGTGTTACATCTGATGAGCCTATTTTCGGTGACATTGTGCAATAATATAATTTTTCAATTATTATTATATTATATGTACCTAAAACGAGCAATAAGTACAATAAGTTGTTTGTTTATTTCTTTAAGAAGCTTATATTTCGGAAGAGATTTTAATGATTTCAATAATTTCTATCTTACCACAAAAGTTTTACGCACACTTTAGGCAATGTTTAACAGTACAAATTGTACCATTAAACTGTGCTAAAGCGTGCTTAAATCTTTTGTGGTAAGGCGGTTTATGTTTAATTGAGAGAATAAAAAATACCTACGTGTCTAATATATTTTGATAATCTAAGTGACGGACTAATTATATTCTTACTAGTCTAGCCTATTCTCTGCGCTTAGCAAAACAATACATTGATTTTTTTTTTTTTATTTCGAATAGGTTTGCGTTTGACTACACACTGCCTGATGTTAAGCAGATGTGCGGTCTAGGGTGTAGCACGCTTACCTAGAAGATAACTTTTTACTCGGGATTTGAAGTCACTCACGTTGTACTTTAACGGAAAGACAGACCAAGGCAAAGCATTCCACATTCCGGCTGTTCGTATGAGGAATGAGGATTCGAAACGCTTGGTTCTAACGCGCGGAATGTCCACCATAAAAGGGTGGCGCTTTGGTCGCGTCCGTCTAGCCGTACGATAGAAAAAAGGGGCAGGGGGGACCAGATTGTGCAACTCCTGGGCGCACTCTCCGAAGTGTATCCGGTAAAAGACCGACAAACACGCTACCTTGCGACGATGCTCAAGACTTTGCAGCTGCGTCTTAGTCAAGGTGTCGTTGTCAATCAGCCTTCTGGCTCGCCTCTCAATCGACTCCAGAGCCTCCAGTACATTGTGTAAAAGTACCACCGGCACTTTGTACATACGGCCACGTACAACGATATAATTTATTTGTTTACTAAGGCACTATATATTTACCATTGGTTTAGTCTGACATAGTTATTATACTGTACAGTTATTATTATAGCCATGTTAGACTAAACCCGGTTTACTGTTTACGTGAGAGTTGTAGATACTACGTGTAAGTCACTCATACTCGTGACTAGAGTCTGGTTGATAAAGTAGATACTGAAAAAGCTTGGCACATTTAAAAAAAACCGGACAAGTGCGAATCTTTCTCGCACATCGAGGGTTCCGTACAAAAATATTGTTAAAATAATTAAAAACCTGTTTTAGCATGTGCTAATGAAGTTATTTTACATGATACCTTACATGATACGATTTACTCACTTTTAATTTTTAATCCATATTTTGTGAATTTTGAGGCCCTATTTATATGTGATTTAAATAAAAATGTACAGTTTTTAGATTTATTCCTATATGTGTACTCTAAGACAATGTTCTTTGCCAAATTTCATAGTTCTATGTCAACGGGAAGTACCTTCTAGGTTTTGATTTTTGTGAGCGTTAAATAATGCATTTTTTACGACTTAAACGGCTCTTACTTTTTTATACAGTAACTGAGAAGCTTTTCTTTTACACAACTGCAAGAATTCATAGGTTTACGTATATAGTTTAAATTTCAACTCGATATCTTTACGCGTTCCCGAGATAAAGAGTCTTGACATACACACAGACAGACAGACGGACACACGGACAACAAAGTGATCCTATAAGGGTTCCGTTTTTCCTTTTGAGGTACGGAACCCTAAAAATATCAGCATAGCGCCCTTAAACTATAAGGAAAACACATAATGTGAAAAATGCTTCCAACCTTTGGGGGAATCGTAAATACAATGTTTTTCTTTTTAAACTTTAACTTGCCTTGTAGATATTTTAATTGCGTTATATAATTTCTGTACTTATCTACTTTATTAAATTAAAGAATATTGAAAAGCATTTTAGGATAATTATATTACGAATCATTTTGTTCAGTTTAGACATATGTTTAAAAATGTATTTTTTTAAATACAAGGTCGCTTAGGTACTTTCCGCTATAAATACCCCAATTTAAGGGTAAATCCGCGAAAGTAGTATCACCGTGTATTGTCATATAAAAAGTTTACGAAAAGTTCTCTGTGTTACTGCGATAAAGAGTAACAAACAAACAAACACACTATTGGATTTATAATATTAGAAACGATACATAGGCCTAGGTCTAAACACATGTAGGTATCTGTATTTATTGATTTCTTTTGGTACTGGGAAACATATTTTTCATTGCATGTCTGCTTAAAAAAGTGTCTTCTATTAATATAACATTTAATATTTCTTAAATCCTAAAACGTATTTTGTGGATTTTTGTTACTTTTTCAAGCATCAACAGACCGACAAATTGGCTTTCTTTTTTTGCATGGATATAATAATTTCATAAGCTACTAAAGTGAAGGCGGATTTGCGAGTAAGAGTCCTTTAAAAAGAGAGTAGGTACCCGCTCTTTAAAAGTGAAAGTCCTTTTAAAAAAAATTTCATTTCATGATAGATGAACCTACCCACCTACCTGTTCATGTTAGGTTACATATATTACAGTCGCCTCTTCAAGTTTTATACCACCAGTTTTGTGAAGTAGTAAAAGGTCAAGGCTACAGACTTACCGATAATAATTTCATGGTAATTGAGTAAATACATTTAAGTGGTCTTACCTCTGAATTTAGGCTCCCGATAATGACCCAACCAACTAGATTAATTATAGTGGCTTTTGTAGCCGCCAAACTAAATCTCGCGCAATTACGTTTTACACATTGAAGATAAAATATCGTTTGTTGTGACGCGTAATAACACATTTTGTTGTAAAGTATATTACATTTTTTTTAACTCTATTGATTTGGCAAAAAGGGGAAATAACGGAAGTGTTTGATAATCTCTGTTTTTAAATAAAAATGTATCAAAACAATTTAAAAATAATAATGCACGGTTGAAAGCCGCAGTACACTTAGTTGCACCATTTTTGGAAGTTTAATGCGAACTCAAAGTTGCTCATTTTTGAATGATAGTTGTGGAGCGAGTATAAATAAAATCTTTATAGTATTTGTACCTATTAGCCGTATTAATGATGTACTCCTGAAACTTACTGCTGTTGAACTGCTAGGCCTCCCCGCCAAGTTAATTGGGCTGTATCATTGGCTGACTCGTCGGTCGGTGGATTCGTATATGCTATCGAATTGCTACGAGCGTATGAAGGACATGTCCACAAAATGTGTGGAGGCTGGTATAATAATAATCAAAAATTCTAACCATACATTTCGTTACATTTCGAAAGAGTTCATATTTTCCGAGTCTATTACAACAGTTAAAAACAAAAAAGACCCCTCCGATTTTTTTAAAATTAATTTTGAATTTATTAGAAAAAAATAACATATTTCGCTCAATAGGTAGTTTATCTCTAGCAGCCCTGATTAAGTAACCTCCAAATTGTTAAATAAAAGCATTATTACCAATTAGACACACTTTTTAAGTGATTTTTTGTCTCATTGTACCTACTACCTGGTCACACTGGTACTTAGGTTATAATTTTTAATTTTAGCAAATTAAGAGATGAATTTGGAAGAATTAGCTACGAATGCAAGTAAAATAACGATAGAAGCACTTTATTATTGCTAAACTAGAAAAAATAATAAGCTGTATTAATATTTTTCATGCAATTTATTTTTCCCATTTAAAAAAATTGGAAGGTTGAAAAAATCTAAATTAAATATTTTTGGAAAGCCCATATAACAAGCTTTCAAATGATGTATATATCATCTTGGTTCGATTTTTCTCGGAATAATATACCACTTGTGGACGTCACCTTTTTCTGTTTTACTATGTTATGTTTGTCTTCGCTGAAAAGTCAGTGGTATGAAAATCTGCTCACAAGTTCTAAAGAACACATTGTATGGCACTTACGTGTAGAGTACCGAAAAGATATTTTTTTTAATTATTTTAGACAGGTTCCAGATTTACGACACATACGACCCTGCTTGATTTTATGCAGATATGTGGTCTGAGGTGTAGCTCGCCAACTTAGAAGATACCTGTTTACTTTCGATTTGAAGACTTCGATGACTCTTGATTTGAGACTTGAAGTATTAACGGTTACTGGTAATCAATTAGTATTGTGTAAGTTATGTAAACAGATGTAAATATTAGTTGGGTATGTAAAAAAGTATTATTTGTTCAAGTATATAAGCTATTTCCTCTTCTATATTAATAATTTCGTCAAGGGGTACGGTAGACTCGATCGAAACTTTATCTGAATGATAAAACATAAAAAAATAATGATTTCGAGTCGACAACATATATCCGGAAAATTCGGATTATCGAGTATTTTAATAAATTATAACGGTGTTGACAAATAAAAACACGGTCTCCATAATGCAAGGAAGATAATGACACCGGATGACATATCTTGAGCAGTGTTGCCAATAGCACAAATAAAGACTATGCTAAAATGGTGTTAAAATTGTGGCAAAATAAATATACTAAAAATTGTGATAACATTTTTCAATATCAAATGAAACGGAACAAAAATAGTAAAATTATTGTTAATTAACAAAATATGTGTTTTAATCGACTATGAACTAATTATATGCTATCGAATAAAATGTAAGTATCTTGGTATTCATCGACAATTAAAGTGCTTGAAGACGAGCTAGCGTCACTGCTCATACTGTATCGATCTCCTTGGTACCTACAGAGCGCAGTGTATTATCTGGAACTGCGTAAAGCTGGAAACATACTATCGGACGCGGCTCACGGACGCGACTGACAGCCGCGACTGATAGGTATATAGACTATGAAAGTACACTGAGCCGTGTACACTATCGGACATAAGTCGCAGACGTCACCTTCTGATGACCTTGAGCGTTCGGATGTCCTGAGAGTGATCTGGCGAGCCGGATGTTTTAAGACTGTGCACATTGCTAAGTCTCGGCTGTCAGTCGCGTCCATCAGCCGCGTCCGATAGTATGTTTCCGGCTTAAGAGTAGCAGTTTTTCTTTGCCCTTTTTAAATCGAATCTTATAAGTATAAAATAACATTTTAATTTTTTTACCGACAAATAATTGCGTAGCTTAGTTTTTAATACATTCATTTGACTAAAAGAAACCCGTTCAATTTCGGCATTTGAATGTGGTAGCGTTAAAAACGATATTGCTGAAATAAATTTTCATGGTAATAAACTTTTATTGTATAATTATTTTACATGCCAAAAATATGGTGTATACTAAATTGCAAATAAATATGCTAAGCAAGATCAAAATGTGCTAAATTGGCATCACTGATCTTGATACTCAAATGACATGATAATTGACTACTGTCAGTTATCTTCTTTTATGTTTTGGCGTCGCATTGTTGTGCATTTGCCAGTGTCAAGTAGGTATTAAGTTATAATAATTTTTGATAATATTTTATCAACATAGACACTGTCGTAGTCACGTTAAAGTCCATAAAAGTCACGGTCAAGTCCAAACATAGTTCAAGTCATACCTCAGTAAAGCAGCGGAGACTTTACTAGAGACGTCTATGGAGTTTTGGTAACAACACATGATACGTCACATTATATCATTTGCCTACACTTATGCACGTAAAAAAGCTCATAATAATCAACGAAATATCAAAGTATTTCACTAATCATTACTTATAAAAACACAAGATTAACAAAATAGTAGTACAATGAGGCGACATGATTTTTCCGCGTTCCCGCCAAAAATTAGTTTTGAGCAATTTTAATTTTGAGCAATTACTTTGGGATGTTGTTTACACCCATCATGCCGAAAGTACCTATTTCTTAAAATGAATGTCTTTCATCGGTCTTTCATCATTGTTTTGCTTTATGATACCTACATCATTTTGTTATCAGCTTAAACTCCTTGCTTTGCTTCGCTCGGAGCGAAGACCTATCCTTCATCTATGCTCCTTGCATTGTCATAATTGTGAAAAATTGATGCAGCGAAGGGCTTTTCGTAAAGGTGGTGATCGAGTAACAGTAAAATTATGATGTGTGTGTGTGTGTGTATTATGAGTCACATTTCACCCGAGCGAAGCCGGGTTCTCATCTAGTTTTACAATATTTTTTGGCTAATTTGTTTGATTTGGGAACAGTTGCAGAACAAAAGTTGTTTGTTTTGATGTCCATAATATGCCTTTAAAAGGATGCTAATTGACTACCAACAACCCTGTATATGAACAGTAAAATTGTTAAAATCTCCGAAAATAAAACAGTTCAACCAAACAGCTTCGCCCCAGATACCTCAAAAGCATTTGACGTCCTGTAATCCGCGTTGGGTTTCTATGTTGAGTAATGGCCGGCACACTTCTTTTGATACGAGATTTATGCGACCCCACTTTTTGTACAGTTTTTGTCTCGTAAAGTGGTTTAGCATTTTACAATTGATACCTATGGAACGGATACCAGATACAAGGACGAATAAAGACAACTAGTCTTTTTTAACGTTGCTACTTAGAAATCGTAAAACAACGTGGATACTGAGTTGTTTTTTTGCTTTGTTTTGTTTTATTTCTATTGTTACAGGTAGTGGCACGTAGGTAAGTGTAGCGCTGAGGGTAGTGTGGAGAGGGTGGCTGCGCATGGTGACCGCCATACCAAACCCATGCGCAACCATCCCCTCCACACTTCGCTCAGCGCTAGACTTACGTACCGCGATTTGTAACGCACTTTACATATTATTAAAAAAAATATTTGCCTTAAAACACTTTTGACCATATTCACTTGTCCATTGGCTCTGAACTAGTTTAGAACTGTATCTCAGAACCAATGGCTCCCGTAATACAATCTGTAGCACTAAAAAGTCATATAAATCAAAAGAAAATTTAGTAAAACAATTTAGACTATTTATCGAAACATTTAAAAAAGTTTTATAATATAAACTATAAATTACATCATGACATGAACGAACTACACGATATAACAACATAAAGTATTAATTTATTGTGCATGATAATGTGTCTGAGTGTGTGTGTGTGTGTGTTTGATATGCATGTATTTGTGTTTATTTAACTAATGTAAAAGTCAAATAACATATCCTCAATCCCATTGTAGTCAAAGTTACTGAGCCACGACAAGTGTAGGTTGAGCTAACAATACAATAAAATTAACAATAAACATCTTTATTTCTGTTATGATTTTATTTTGAGTTCTTTCCACACTAGATTTTATCTCAAAGAGTTATCTTTGTGATAACCATTTCAAAAATCCGAAGCAAGCTGCCCCTTCGGATCACTAGCCCGACGCTCTAATCAAAATACGTGTATCACAGGCGGCGCCATTGGTGTAATATAAGCACTTGGGGAGAGATCTTGGGGTTAGCGATCCGAAGGGGCAGGTTCAAATCCTGCGTTTGCTTCGGATTTTTGAAATACTTATCACAAAGATAACTCTTTGAGATCTTTATTTCTATCAAATTAATTTATTCAAGTCCTGTATGTCACAGCAAAGATCCCTCGATCTTAAACCGGTATCAACAAGTTATGTTTCCATACATCCATCAGCCATAGGTTGTCTACTGCTGGGCATAGGCCTCTCCTATGGTTCTCCAATAAGATTGGTTGGAAGCGACTTGCATCCAGCGCGATCCTGCTGTCTTGATGAAGTCATTTGTCCACCTCATGGATATACGTCATACGCTACACTTACCGTTACGTGGTCTCCATTCGAGGGCTCGAGTTTTCAAATCACGATGGAGAAGGAGTTCTGTCGCGAATAGATGTTATTGCTTTGGATTTTTTTCGCGAGTAATTTCGCGCTTGACCACCAACTCGCCTGATGGTAAGTGAAGTTGTCATCGAAGATGAAGCACGCAGACTATTTCCGAGTATTAATCCAAAAACTTATTAAAAATTAACAGCATACCATACAATGACATGGATGACACAATGCCCCTATGATCTATTCATCTGGTAGGCATGGTAAAATATAAATAGCGTCTACTAAGTCGACTTAACTTACGTCACAAAGAGCTTTTCAAAGCCTTCTAAAAGTAGCAGGTAGAACAAAGCAGCTCGAGTTCCGTCCAATGCAGCTGTCTGTGGACGTCGCTAGTGTTCCAGCGTATCGATCAATGCGGCACGGGGTTTATTCACCCGCCAGCCGCCCAGCCGCCTGTTCAGCCCAGACGTACGAGTACTCATTGAATTATACCACCGTATGTGGAACGCTTCAATATCGGAACATCGATACAGGAGGCCAATATGCGCTCCTAAGGAAGTACGTCGGTGAGGGTTGCTGGAAAAAATCGCTTCCAATGAATAGGATGATTTTTTCGCGACTAATTAATTTCTTTTATTTTGATGGCGGTCAAGTTGACGGGTCCCGTGATGGTATAGCGCTTTACTTAACTTTGAGCTCGTGAGTTTTGTTCTGCAAAATACTAAACTATAAAATTAGGAACTGTTCTATTGTACAATAGAATGTATATAATGTATATTGGATTAGAGTTACAGATAGTAATCCCTAGCCTTGATGGGGCCGTAAAGTTCTCGAATGAAGACCACGGACCAGCAAGCGCAGCGTAGGACGTCCACCGACTAGGTATACTGACGATATCATAACGATCGCAGGAACGCGCTGGATGCAGGCCGCTTCCAACCTGCCTTATTATACATACCTGCCTATGTCCAGCAGAGGATGTCCTACGGCTGATAGATAGATAGAACATTTGGTTGCATTGCAGACGATGCAGCATGTTTTAAAAATTAGGTACCTCTCGATCATCCGAATCTACACAAAAAAATAACATTGCCCTCATCAAACTTATACCGTTGTATCTCAAAATATGATGAAGCAATAGCAAAAACATTCAACAAACACCATAACTTTTACAAATTTAGTCATTTTAGCGAGAAACTGGTTGTAAACGAGTGAGAAATAAAAAAAATAGTTTATACGGCAACCATAACACCGCTAAGCTAAAAATATTTCACACTCCAAGACGGCGACGTAGCGTCGAGCTTCTTTCAGAAGTCGGTAAAAAGCCGCAGCTACTTTCCCAAGGCAAACGGGTGCCTTGACCTAATTCTGTGGGAAAGAGAACTCGCGCCTACAAAACGACTTTCCAAGAAATAAGACAAAGGACTAATTTTACATTCTTCCGATTCTGGTGCCTGGAGATTAAAATGGTTTATTGTTCGGCTGGTTTAACGGCTACCGGAATAATCGGTAGAATTTTTTTGTTGTTTAAGAGAAGAAAAACTGTGCCATTTTCATTATATTCTGGATGCTGCGTCAACAAAGATATATAAACATGTGTAAATAAAATAGTTACCAGACCTTTCCTAGGCTAAAGGACAATATAAGTGAAATTAATAAAATGATAAATTGCATCCATCATAGACTTGATCTGCAGGGTGAATCTGTATGAAAACGTGCGTGTACCGCGCTTAACACACTCTTTGTGTTTAAGATTTTCCTGTTACATTTATTTATTTTTCAAGCAACATATTCAACTTATGTTCGTTTTATAATTCATTTTAACGTAATTTTATCCCTAAAAACGTTTCTATAAACGAAATTCGCGGAATTAAAACAAATGCGCGTTACTTTACGATTTGCCTGTAGATAATCGGGCCCATTACCAAACTAATTTTAATCACAGAAAATAAATATCATTGAGAAAATCGATATAATTTGACATACAGTCACATCACAGTCATAGTGGACTTGTTATTGTTCCTGAGGAAATA
The DNA here is from genome assembly GCA_949316475.1 of Hypomecis punctinalis. NCBI lineage: Eukaryota > Metazoa > Arthropoda > Insecta > Lepidoptera > Geometridae > Hypomecis > Hypomecis punctinalis. The sequence continues at coordinate 13,884,588 of OX438812.1, forward strand.
TTTTTCTAGTCTCTTTTAGCTCTTCTCTTCTAGCTCAGCTGAGCTAGACTAGAAAATACCAAATTTAGCGTTGGGAAAGGCAGACTTCATCGACTTTTTTAGACTTACTGGCGCCATTTTCGTAATATTTAAAGATTTTTACAGAACTCAACATACACTGTCGTTTTATCAATGTAAACTTAACGAACAATCCCTGTCTATCAGAAGTAAAATTTTAAACTCAAAGACAGGATTATTGTGACATTTTAACCGACGAAACGGAGGAGGTTATCAAGGGGAGGCGTATATTTTTCACGCATAGCAACTTACAGAGTAGTTCAATTTTGATATTTTTTATTGGAAAGGGTAAGTGTACTTCAAAGTTGATCCCTTCTAAATTTGGAAAAAAATATCATTACTAGTAGAAATAAAAAGAAAAGGTAATATGTAGTACAGAATAACTTTAAGAGTGAATAAAACATGTTACTATTAATAAGATAAAAATACATTATTTAGTTAAATTCTAAGGTGAGACGGTATTTCACACCTGAACAACTACTTAGCCTTTATAAAGCGCAAGTCAGGTCTTGCATGGAATACTGCTCTCACCTTTGGGATGGCTCTGCCAAATATCAACTGGAAGCTCTGGAGTCGATTGAGCGGGGAGCCAGGAGGCTGACTGACAACGACACCTTGACTAAGTCGCAGCTGCAAAGTCTTGAGCATCGACGTAAGGTGGCGTGTTTGTCGGCCTTTTATCGAATTCACTTCGGAGAGTGCGCTCAGGAGTTGCACAATCTGGTCCCACCTGCCCCTTTCTTCTATCGTACGGCTAGGCAGACGTGACCAAAGCGCCACCCTTTTAGGGTGGACATTCCGCGCGTTAGAACAAAACGTTTCGAATCCTCATTCCTCATACGAACAGCCAGAATGTGGAACGCTTTGCCAGGGTCTGTCTTCTCGCGTAAGTACAACGTGGGTGTCTTCAAATCCCGAGTAAATAGGTATCTTCTAGGTAAGCGTACTACATCCTAAACCGCATATCTGCTCAACATCAGGCAGTATGTAGTCAAACGTAAACCTACAAGGAATAAAAAAAAACAATATCAATGGATATTTTAATTATTTAGTGTTGTCCACAGGCATGCATAAGTACATACACAGTTACCTTAGTTTTTTCTACATAAATTTGACTACATTTGGGTACCGACTCGCTTCATTACAAAAATATCTACAAAATTATGCACAACATATCTGTCTTCACAAAAAAAATGTCAAGATTACTTGTTCTGGACTACTTAATGCAATAATAATTGCAATTTAACCACAAAACTAATTGTTACCTACATCCCACTGAGCTTGTATAGTATTTCTGGACTACTACTAGGTATACTACTTCTATAAAGACTGTAGATGTAATCTAATTGCTTTTTCTGTAGTAGTGGATTTGTTGTATTTTGCTATAAGCATTTGCCCGTTTAAAAATAATCGGCCAAGTACGAGTCGGACTCGGGCACGAAGGGTTCCGTACCATATGGAAGCCCCCCTTTATATATTTTGTTTTAATTTAAATAATTATTTTTGAAGGGAACATACCACTTGATGTTCTTTGAATATTTCAAGCATCTTTCAGTTGCCGTTAGATAGATAGATAAACAATTTATTGTTAACACTAAAATACAATTCAGAAAAAATACACAGAAAGGAAAAAAAAACAAGCGACATAAAATAGTGCAACAAAGGGCGGCCTTATTGCTTATAGCAATCTCTTCCAGGCAACCCTTGCCGTTATTAATATTGAGCAAAAAATCACGTTTCATGTATGGGAAAATTCCCTACCTTAAATATTTATTCCATTTTAATTTCATTATTTATTTTTATAGAAAATTAATTAAATAAATACCGTTAAAATTAAATAAATTTAGTTAATATACCGTTAGTAATAATAGAGCGAAAAAGGCTAAAAATTCAGATTTGTTGTATGGAAGCCCCCCTTAAATATTTTTTTTTCTGTTTTTAGTATTTGTTGTTATAGCAGCAATAGAAATACATCATTCATAAAAATGTCAACGTTCTAGCTATCACCGTTTCTGAGATACAGTCTGGTGACAAACAGACAGACGGACGGACAGGGGGGTCTTAGTAATAGGGTCCCGTTTTTACCCTTTGGGTACGGAACCCTAAAAAACATTATAACTACGTTGGCGAGCACAAGTTCGTCATTATGACTATTCCATACAAAAAGTTTGTCGAACCTCCACAAATTCCTACATAATTTGGTAGAGTGATATAAAACTCAACAATTGATAACTCATAGTTCGTCATATTTATTTACCATAATTTATGGCAATCCATATATAAATCCATAAACATAATTATATCATCACTCCTAGTCCGATCCCTGTTTTTAATATATGTATCAACATGAATATTGTACAAAATAAATAATTTTAGTCTTAGAGAACCGTATCTATTAATAGATTACAATATTACTAACAATCAACTTAGAAAATAATGCTGATAAGTACGTTATCAGTCCAGTTTTAATATTTCTAATCACCACAAAGATAATATGATTAATTTTCGTCATATTATTATTTTTTAATTTACCAAAATAAACTTCTATAGATTATTGGCCTCCAATAATTAAGCCAGTGTTAAACTAACCACCATTATTCCGATCAATAACCAATCATTAAACAAACATAAGATAATTAAAGTATTTAAATTGTAAGCTAAACTTTTCAATGATCGTGATCGCGAATGCGAACTCAATAAAAATGTGAAACATCTTAACCTAAATGAATCTATTTACATGGAAATAATTTGTTGCCGCAGTCGCGAGATACGTTGTGTTAGCGCGTAGCGTACAAGTGACTGCGCATATTCCTGTTATTATCCTGTTCGCAATGTAGGTACATACTACAGTTGGGCAAAACACGCTATTTTGGTTTCAGTTATTTGGCGCGACCTAAGCTGCAATCAGTATAGATACGTATTGTGATGACATCGCGAAAATAGAAGAACAGATAAATGATAAAAAAACATTTTGTTCAACGCCTGATGACGTTCATTAGAATACCTCCATCTGGACCCATTAAAGGTCTCTTTGGACACATTGTTACGTCTTGCGGAGTATTCTTGGACATTTGCACTCGGAAATTAGACAGGAACTTAATCATGCACACACGACTTTGGACCTTTGCGAACCGCATACCTGAAATTAATAAATAAAAACATTAAAATGGGCATGTCACGGAAACTTCACTAAACATAAAAATTTAACTGGTTCAAAGACTTATGAACCATATACGTATAGTATTTTTATCGTTCATGAAAAAATAACAACACTGTAAATAAACTATGTTCATCAATAGTGTTCAAGTATTCTTTGAATTCTTCCATTCTACACAATTTGCAGTAGGTAAGTGTCAGAATATGGCCTAGTTAAACCAAACATTAGTTTAATTAGTAAAGCACCAGGATCATTCCAAGTGGATTTAATAAAAATAATGCCAAGTCAATGACCAGGATGAAAACTCGATCTGCGAGACGATTCAAATTCAAGGTCTACGATAGATAAACAGTTTAATATGAACTCGTACCACAAATAATTGCTGATGAAATAATTAAATACATAGACTATGAATTCCATTTCTGTTCTATTTACATTTTAGTTGCTTTGGCCATTTTGCAGTAATTTTTATTGTACTATTTATAATTTTCCAGCAAAATTTGTGTAAAACAAAATATGAAAATTACACTTACCAATACAATTTCGAGGTCCAACTCCAAAAGGCATATAAGCACAACTATGCCTATCCTTGGAATTTTCAAGACTGTGTCTTTCCGGGTCAAATTTTTCAGGATCGGGGTAGTATTTTTTATCATGTTGTATTCCCAAAGGTGACACTAATACCGTCATACCTTTCGGGATGGTCAGATTCGTTCCAGGAACCTTGTAATCTGCTTGAGCATTTCTTTGCAAAGGTTCCACGAGAGGGTACAGGCGAAGAGTTTCATCAAATACCATATCTAGGTAAGTCATATCTTGTAGCATTTCATATGTTACTTTTTGGTCGTGTTTCTCTAATACTTCATCAATTTGAGCAATCAATTTTTCTTGAACATCAGGATTCTTCGCCAATTCATATAGCATGAATGACATGGTCGTCGCACTGGTCTCGTATCCGGCTACATAGAACACAAACGCTTGAGCGGCTATCACATCTTCCGTGAGCTCCAGTGTTAATTGTTTATCTTCCTCATTCCTTTTTGTCCCGAAAATCTCTTTCTTTTGTCTTAGTTCTAAAATTAAATCCATAAAATCTTTTCTATTTGTAGGAAAACCATTTCTTTCGCTAATGACATTTTTAACGACACTTGAGAAAAAAGATTTCACATAGCCCGGTAAAAGTGACATGTTCAACTTCTTTAAAATACCAGGAAACATCATATCAAGTTCAAAAGCGAAATTGAGCGTAAATATTAATTCGTCAACTTTTCTTAATTGTTTAACCATATCTGGAGGATTCATTATATCTATATCAAGTCCAAAAGCACAAGCCGATATTGTAGATGTTGTGAATTGTTGCACTATTTTATAGATTTCTTGTTCCGATTGCTTCGCAATTAACGCATCGACGTACTTAATAAAATCAACGCCACGGTCTGTGATGAGATATAACATATTCTTCAGCTTGCCCGAGGTAAATAAAGGGGTAAAACGGTTCCGTAGCACCCTCCAAGTATCTCCATCGGCATGGAATAGATTAACTCCCAGCCCTTTTTTGCTGAACTCAACACCGCGATCAAGAAAGTTGTCGAAATCTTTAATCATAATGTGTTTGACGATGTCCAGGTCTCGAATGAGCAGACACGGTGTAGTCATTCTATAAATACCAACAACTCTTTCATTTGGAAATGCATCGTACAATTCTTTAAAAACAATACCATAGTTCTTTTTTCTCCTGGCACCTTCTATTAAATTCCCGTAAAATGGAACTGGTTTTGGCCCGGCAACACCCCTATCCTTCCAGTAATTAAATGTTCTTGTAAAATAATAATACAGGAATGTGGCAACCGTCACAAGCGCAACTGATATATAGATGAAAACCATTTTGCGAATATACGAATAATGTGAAGTTTTGACACGTATCAGTCTTTATATAGCATCTTATCGAACTTTTAGGGACCCGTAATGTACCGAAAAAACGGACAACCGGATCTTCAGTCCATCGTTCGCAGTCCTCGAATTCCTGTATTTCTCTGAACACACAACAATAAATTATAGATTTTAGTCATTTAACTATACTATATAAGTACGAATGTTAGTTCTGAAATCGGTAAACTAGGTTCATTACAGCAATGTTAATAATGCTGGCAGTACCAAACAAAGCGATACATATAATTCTAACTCCACATTTCTATGAATGAGGAGTGGATGCTTCCTGCCTATTTCTCAAAAAGCACAATAAACTGATACTTGAATATTTGCTTAGACGTCCTTCCTCCTGCTTTGAGACGCTTTTCGTCCTTCCTTTTATACGTGTTCTTTATCACAAAATAAAAAAAAAATATTGTTCTAAAAATAGTTTTGACAAACATTGTTTTGAATCCATTGGCTCCTAACTACGAGTAGTATACACTGTATTACGGAGCCAATGGCTTCTCCCCTTATAATTTTGACAATGAAGTCTGCTATAATATAAAAAAAGAACTACATGGCACAAATTGTGTGTGTGTGTGTGTGTGTGTGCGGGTGTGTGTGTGTGTGTGTGTGTGTGTGTGTGTGTGCGGGTGTGTGTGTGTGTGTGTGTGTGTGGGTGTGTGTGTGTGTGTGTGTGTGTGTGTGTGTGTGTGTGTGTGTATGTGTGTATTGTTCTTGATACATATATACAAACATTATCAATATCTGTTAATTACTTCTATCTGTTTTTTTTTACTTATTTAGGAAACCTGCATATTATTTAGGGTATTTTCAATATCATAATAATCGTATTTATCTAGCCAATGTCGTATGACTGCTTTAACTTCTTTATTACTATTTTTTTAATTTTACATTCCTTATCAATTTTATTGTAAATGAGGGGAACATATTTTTTTCCCGCAAATTTTCGTTTCGCGCCTGGTACTGGACAATAACGTTCACGTTTCGTTCCATCATTAAAAAAAGCTACTGTTTTTCTATGGTATTGCCGTAAACTCATCAAAAGTTGCGCAAAAGCATCAGGCATACCTGGCTTGGGTCGATGCTCGAAACCGTAAGTTGAGGGACGTTAGTCTGAGGAAGAAGGCATACAATAGGGCTGCTAAGTCCTGCAATAAGGTTATGCGGAGGGCTCGCTTTGACCACATTAGTCGAATAGGAAACAAGCTTGCTTCTTACCCTGCGGGTAGTAAGGCATTCTGGTCCCTAGCTAAATCGGTTGAAGCGAACTTCTGCCGCCAGGGCACTGCCTCCGTTGCTGAAACCCAATGGTTCACTGGCCCATACCGCGGTGGAGAAAGCAAATTTATTTGCATCTCAATTTGCTGAGTCTTCGCGTCTAGACCCCGGTAGTGCGAGACCTCCAACTTTGCCAAACTGTGACACTGTAATGAGTGAAATACACATCCGGCAAAAGGAGGTCCTCAAAGTTCTCCGCAGTCTAGATGTGAACAAAGCCAGTGGCCCTGATGGTATTCCGGCCATTGTATTGAGGACTTGTGCGCCTGAGCTGTCGCCTGTGCTGACTCGCCTCTTTTGCCTATCTCTGAAGACAGGTCAAGTGCCCAAATCTTGGAAGCTTGCTAACGTGCAACCTGTACCCAAGAAGGGCAGCCGTGCCGACCCTGCCAACTACAGGCCAATTTCGATCACGTCTATACTCTGTAAGAGTATGGAACGTGTTCTAAATAACAGGCTCCTGGCCTACCTGGAAGCGAATGACTTACTCAGTGACCGCCAGTACGGCTTTCGCCGAAACCGGTCTACTGGGGACCTTCTAGCGTACGCCACACACATCTGGAGTGAGGTCATGGAGAAGCACGGGGAGGCGTTGGCTGTCTCCTTGGACATTTCCAAAGCTTTTGATAGGGTCTGGCACGAGAGCCTTATTGGCAAGCTTCCATCTTACGGCCTGCCTGCTGATTTCTGCACATGGATATCAGATTTCTTGAGGAATCGGTCGATACGAGTTGTCGTTGATGGCTGCTCGTCAGACCAAATGGCTATCAATGCCGGTGTTCCTCAGGGGTCTGTGCTCTCTGCGACACTCTTCCTACTGCATATCAACGATCTGCTTAAGCCCGGGATCTTTGGGTACGCAGATGACAGTACAGTCGTGGAGAGCTACACATCCGATGCAAGAACCAGCGGGCCACAGATCGAGTTATACAGAGAGGCTATGGTTGAACGGCTCAACTTGAGTCTGCAGGCGGTATCCGACTGGGGTGATGCTAACCTGGTCAAGTTTAATGCCACAAAGACTCAGGGCTGTCTGTTTTCGGCCAAAAAGAGACTCTTTTAATTGTCTCCCGCTTTCCGTGGTGTCTCCGTTCCGGTAACTGACAGCTTGGAACTATTAGGCGTTTCACTCTCATCTTCTCTTAACTTTGGCTCTTACATAGAGTCCAAAGCCCAATTAGCCTCCAAAAAACTTGGTGTTCTCTTCTTGATGTTCAAGACGCAGCTGCAAAGTCTTGAGCATCGTCGCAAGGTAGCGTGTTTGTCGGTCTTTTACCGGATACACTTCGGAGAGTGCGCCCAGGAGTTGCACAATCTGGTCCCCCCTGCCCCTTTCTTCTATCGTACGGCTAGACGGACGCGACCAAAGCGTCACACTTTTATGGTGGACATTCCGCGCGTTAGAACCAAGCGTTTCGAATCCTCATTCCTCATACGAACAGCCGGAATGTGGAATGCTTTGCCTGGGTCTGTCTTCCCGTTAAAGTACAACGTGAGTGTCTTCAAATCCCGAGTAAATAGGTATCTTCTAGGTAAGCGTGCTACACCCTAGACCGCACATCTGCTTAATATCAGGCAGTGTGTAGTCAAACGCAAACCTATTAATATTAAAAAAAAAAAAAAAAAAAACTCTCATAGATACATCGACATCGACATCAACACAATCACATCGATATAATAGTGAAGGAGTCTTTTAAAAGGCTGGGCTTCATTTTAAGGAATGCCCGGGACTTTACGGATCATGAAGTCGTAAGACTATTATTCAGTGCGCTGGTGCGGACAAAACTAGAGGCTAGTGCATGCGTGTGGAATCCACACCAATCGACTTATGCTCTCGCGCTGGAGAAAGTCCAAAAGAGGTTCTTGCGGTCACTCTACAAGCGACATTTTGGATACTATCCCTACATGTACCCAAGCAAATTTATTTTGGGTTGCTTAGGGTACAATTCTTTGGAAGCTCACCGATTGAATGTCCAGATGGTGACCGCTTGTAATATTTTTCGGGGGAAAATTAACGCACCTGATATAAGTGACTAGCTATGTAGTTTTTATGTGTTAGACAACTATTTGAGAGCCAGAAAGCATGAATTTTTTTCCCGCCCCCGTTATCGCACAGTTGCGAGAGTTAACTCGCCAATTCCGCGTATGCTATCCGCACTTGACGGGCTCCTGAATTCATACCCCACCTGTTTGTAGACACATGGACGCAAATATTGACGCTCTGTTTGACATATTGTGAAAATGTGACGTAATTGTTTTAGTTTAATTTGTGTTTTTATTGATTATTTGTTTATTAATTTTATATTCCAATGTGTATGTTTTTTTTAAATTATTTGTTATTTTAATTATTGACTATGATTTTAATTCTAATTGTAATGTATAATAATTATGATTTAATTAACGTAATTGGTTTTAATACCGTGTTAATTGAAATAAATAAATTGAAATTTCATAGCACTAAATAAAATAAATAGTTTCCTTACACTAAGAATTTTGGCTTTCATATACACATCACTTGTTGGGTGCCTGAAAGGCAAAAACAAAATAACTTTAAGTACAGCACGTTGCGCACGTTCAGCTGTTATAATATGTGTTTTGCAGCAGAACCCCATACGCAAACACAGTATCTAACGATACACTCGCACAATGTTTTATATGTCTGAATTACTAATGAGGATTCAGCTACGGTTCTCAAAGTTTTAAACACAAATATCAGTTTTCTAATGCTGGACGCCAGGATTTTTATATGAACTTTCTAGTTAAGATCAGTCTATATACACTCCAAGATATTTTATATAGTCAACCCGTTAAAAAGCTGTACATGTACACTGTATAGGTCTAATGCCACGATTACATTTTTTAGATTTATTTTACATTTAGGTGCCCCTGTTGCTGTAATGCTAAAACAGATGTATTTTGTTTTACTAGCGTTCAACGAAAGTAAATTATCTTCAAGCCAACCAGTAACAGAGGCAAGACAGTCTTCCGCCAGCTTCGCAACTTTCAGCCAAGTTTTTCATGAACGTGCAAAACAGTATCATCTGCGAACATTATCAAATCTAGCCCAGGCAAATCGACATTACATAGGCTATTAATATAAATTAATAACAACAGGGGCCCAACGTACTACCCTGTGGAACCCCATAAGTACATCTTGCGCTGTCACTCTCGCAATCGTCAACCTTTGTAGTTTGTGTTCTATTTGAGAGGTAATCTGTAAACCAGTCATTCGCAACGCCTCGTATGCCGTCGTTTTCTATCCGAGTCAGCAAAATTGGTATGGATACGGTGTCGAATGCTTTCTGGAGATCCAAAAAAATTCCGATACTTTTTTCTCCACTATCTAGGTATGACGTAATTTTATTCGTGAGCTTGAGGACAGCATCTTCCGTAGACCTTTTTTCCCTGAAGCCGTATTGATTCGTGCTTAACAGATTACTTCTCTCAAGGTATTGCGTTAACCTTATTTTAGCCAGTTTTTCCAATATTTTTAAAAAGTAAAAAGTACGGATATGGCCTATAAATCGTGGGGTTCTTTTTATCTTCTGATTTATATATAGGACAAACCAAGGCTTTCTTAAATGAATTTGGAAACTTGCCACTTTCAAAACTCATATTGCAAATAAATGTGATGGGCTCGGCAAGTAGTTTTATAAACTTTTTAATCACATTTGATGTAATAGCATCCCACCCCGGTGCCCTATGACTTTTGAGTCTCATGACTACTCGTTTAATTTCAATTGGATCTGTTGGAAACATGTTCATAAATTTCGACGAATGATTTGAGGTTTTGGCCATTAATTCTAAAGATTTTTCAGTAGTTTTTAAGTTGTTCTTTATCCCATACCTACAGAATAATAATTGCCGTGCTCTAGATTATACTGATTGTGACAAAACGCAAGTCTGTCTTTAGGTATATCATCATAATTTTAGTTAATTTTTAAACCTAATCTAATTTTTAGACTAAAATTATGATGATGGTCACCTGCCCTACTTACGTGATCTTAACTCGTTTTCACTTTATTTTTGAGCCATCTATCATCAGCCCTCGTAATATGTAGCCAAGGCACTGCCATTTTAAAGACTGTGTATTAGAAAAATTAACAATATTTGGCTTAAAAAAATTGTTGTCCGGCATTGATACATTGTACTTAGTTTTAATTTCCGCGCATTATTTGAAAAAAGTGCTGTATAAGCCACAACTAGGCATTGATGACTTATTACCTACGCATGTGTGCCTCGGCTTCGCCTCGGCCCACATTTACAAGTTTGTCCGTCATTACCTCTTTTGCTGGCCGCTGCTGCACTATTAGTGTTTTTTTGTAATGTAGGTATTGCTTTTAATTTCTTTCATGAAATATTACAGAAATGTAAGTAAGTCTTTCAACCTTTTAGCCTTTGAGCTATACAATACAGGGTTATTTGTAATCAATTAGAATCATTTTAGGGGCTTATTCTGAACATCAAAACTAACAACTTTTCTTCTACGACTTTTGTCAAAACTAAAAAAAAACAGCTGTTCCATACATTTTGTCGAGGGTGCACGATATTTTTCTACGGTACAGCATTTTTTTTTGAGAATTAATAACAGTCGTATAACAAAATTTGAAGGATGCTAATTGATTAGAAATAACCCTGTATATTGCATATAGTATCTATTTCTTGTTAATTTGCATATGCTTACATCTCTATAAAATGAAAGGAACCCTGTCCAATAAAAGATATAATTCTGACAACTAATTAAATTATCACACTTTTGATAATGTCATGATTCAGCATAATTTGAGTTAAAATAATACGTACAATATAAACTAAATATATAAAGATAGAAAATAAATTATCTTTGGATAAGTCTAAGTATTTTTTGATATCTTCAAAATTAATAACACATAAGAATAGGATATTTACTTATGTACATATAAAATAAAATGTAATGATGATAGTATTGTTATTATAATTATGTACTTGAATATCAGCGGAGTAAGCATGACTTTACATATTTTTGCAAGAGATTGTAAACATTTGATAGGTACAATGCTAAAAGAATAGTGCAAAACATTTTTCGTGTCTGTCTGTCTCTGTCTGTGCCGTTGTTTGGAATTCATTCGGAAATATTGTAGGTATATCACAGAACAGTAGACTCTCTTCAATGGTAGGTATAAATTAATTGTAATTGTCTTTATTTGCGTTGGGTTTATTTCAATACAGATGAAAATGTTTCCACAATAATGGTGTTTAGTGTTATTAAATGTTCATTAAAATGTAGGTATAATTATACTTAGGGTGCTACTTAAGTTTCTTACAATTACCATGTGGAGACTGAGGTTTTGGTGGGAAATTTAAACTTTTTTAGCTTAACTTACATCAAAACATTTACAATCAGAGCGAGATTTGCTCTATTTATAGCACTTTAAAAACATCATGTGGAGCATAAAATTAATACATAACTTAAACAGCGAGATTTATATATGAATACTTCAATGAACTCAAATCATAAATAAATCACCTTTGACGTGGATTCACGATGACAAAAGCGCATAATGGACTTCTTTTTATTACTAAAATAAAGTACTATTTCAGAGCTACTTAAAAAACTAATATGCTTAATTATTTTATTTTTGGAGTTCACTTCAGAATGAATTTCATGAAGGTCGTCTAAAATCAGTAATGTTACCAGAACACATCAATGTCGCGCGTGATTCATTATGTAATTTATTTACTGTAAGACAGTCGCTTTTATGGGCATTAAAATGACGCATAACAACAAAATATTACATAGGTAGTCATTTCGCCTTCAAAATTAATCATTTGCATTGATTTTAGCACAAAGAATATTGGGTAAAGTTGGCGTCGTCCGGAAAATGTATGAAAAAACTGAAATGTTTGCGGACTCGCACCAAATTGCTATATTTAAACAAACTCATAAAAATGTTCGATGGTGTGTTAAAATTATTGTTCTATGTGCGATGACAGCCAAATATACAACAGAACGTATCTTGCCCTTATTGGCAAATAACTACAGAACGGAACTCACAGAAATAACATAAATGCCAATCGAAGGATTTAAGGAAATTATCGCCTTAAAACAAAATACCGATGTAGCTACAATCAGAAAAAATATATTCGATAAAATAAGTTTTGAAGGAATTTGACTTCCAAATATCTATGTAACCGTTTTGCGGACATTGACCAAATTATTATTTTCTGAGAGTATGTTTCAAGGACCATAATATTTGTCAACAATGCTTCTGTCAAAAGTCGATGCCAGCCAAGATAGACGTCGGGTAATTCAGCAACTGGATTTGGGGTGATTTTGACGTCATATTATATACTAAGGAACGTCTCATTTCACTGCAATAAAATAGGAGTCCCTCAAAAGAAAGGCCATCCTTACCGATACAGATTATAGAGGTACCGAAACCAAACTTAACTCATAAATAACTCTAGAACAGGTAATTTTTTACAATCAAAAGTAGTGTAATTTAGTGTTAGATCTAATAAATACCATTAACTTTTGCAATAACCACTTTCGCCTAACTACAACGTGGGCCGAGATTTTAAAAAATATGATAGTTTTTTTTTAATTCACTTGTTAAAATTCTACGGAACCATTTAGAGGACTTCGACAAAAGTATTATATTCTGAAATCCTATTTCAAGGAACATAATAGTTAGCTAAAACGCTTTCGTCCTATGGCGATGCCTGCTAAGATATTTGCTGGAGTATGATAACATGAACTTAGCTTGGCTTAACTTAGGCAAAATAGTACTGGATTTGGGGTGATTTTGGCATCGTATGATAACTGAAAAACGGTTCGTTTCATAGTAATATCGTAACAGTCCCTCAAGAGACCGGCCTAAAATGATCATTTATATCAGAAAACATTCGACCTAACTCTGATAAAAACTGAGTTATTTGACGTAACATAACCAAAATTAACTCGTGAATGACTCTGGAACGGGTCATTTCCTAGAATTAAAAGTACTGTCATTTAAGAGGTCTAATAAATACAATTATCAAATTATCGATAGAAATCAAGGCCGAAGCTTAAAAATACCACTGGCTCGCATTCCACCCATAAATAAAATTAAAATCAAAATGAAAACGACAAGTTACACGAACATCAAATATCTGTTTTTTTTAAGTTTGTGATACTTTAAATAAAATAGACTATCTAATAATATCTACATTTCAATAACCAGGCAGTACGCAACACTCGGATTATACAATTGACGCCAAACTTCTATGCGCTTTACCCAATGTCCTATACAAATTGACGAAGTTGTACAAACGCTATGTCAGTTGTAAAACTGATAGATAAGTAGATAATATAGTCAAAAGAGTTATAGAGAAAAATGATTTAAGACACACCTATGTTATAATTTTTAGGTATCTTACCTATATGAAAATTCTAACTCTCCCCTCGATGGTGATCTTAGAAGCGGCCCTCTACGCCAGAGACCAGTTGGATGAGTATGCGTGCCGAGGCGAGCAGGCGTACTGCGCGTGCTGGGAGGGCACGGCTTGTAAAGACGTCTATTCTTGTTATAGCAACAGATGTCTACAACCACCTTCCGGATTTTAAAAAGGATGCGCCGTCACGTCAGTCTTTTAAAAATAAAGCAAAATTTTGGCTTGTTGAGCAGGCATTCTATAAGGTTTCTTCCAAAGGTAGAGTGATTTATGTGTTTGTGATTGTATGTATTCGAAATTAAGTCAATTGCTATTATTTAATTTATTTGTGACACTACACATTAATTTTTGCTCTTTGATTGTTATCAATTATTTCATTGAATCAATTATTATTATTTGTTATGTTTTGTAATGAATACATTAGTTTTTGTTTGACATGTAACTTATAGTTATGTTATGAACAGCGACCTTCAAGACCTGCCCTGTGTAATAGGGCCTATTCTGTGGTTATGAATAAATGAGTATGAGTAATAAATATTATGAATATAATTAACATAATAAATTTTTTCACAATCATAAAAAAATATCTTATTTGTGAAATATTGGAATACTGTGGTATTTTAATTTTTGTGTTGGGATAACACAAAACATTTTTGGGAACATTTTATTTTTTGGGATAAAAAGTAGCATAAGACACTTTCTGTCTGTTTTGGATTTATAAAATTATTACTAAGTACTAATGAGGATGAAATTCGAACGAGGTCGAGTAGCTATTAAATCTGTCGTTTTATTACATTAAGGTAAAGTCCATTTTGGGGGCCTGCAATGAATCGCTTCGGACAAATTATCTTGTATTCTTTAGGCGTATTTATAGACGTCTCAACTTGGAATTTTGAGAAGAACTTCACCATACACACTCTTGATTGCACTTTTGCAAATCGCATTCCTGAAAAATATACCATAAAGACATTTATTTTTAAGGACGACTTAAGAACCAAGTTTGGTTTAGATAAATTAGGGGAAGTTAAGATTTTTTTTGTAGAATCGCGAAAATATTTAGATCATCACTGCATGAAGGAATCTTCTTGTCGTATTGAAATACTTTAGGCATGTTTATTATTTTAGGCGCAATCAATTAAAAAAAAACCTTATTTCACCCAAAATTTCTAAACTTTGTATGATTGATATGAATTAAATAAAAATATGTTCAAGTACTCACCAATACAATTTCTAGGACCAACTCCAAACGGTAGGTATGCGCAAGGATGTCTGTCTTTGGAGTTCTCAGGAGTATGTCTGTCAGGATCAAACTTTTCAGGGTTAGGGTAGTACTTCTCATCGTTATGAATTCCTAGAGGAGAAACTAAGACCGTTGTTCCTTTTTCGATGGTAATATTTGTTCCAGGAATCTCATAATCTACTTTGACATTTCTTTGTAAAGGTTCCACTATAGAGTGCTTACGTAAAGTTTCATCAAATACTCTCTCCAAATATGTCATGTCTTGCAATGTCTCGTATGTCACTTTACCATCGTGTCTTGCCAGTACTCGGTCAATATCGGCAATTAATTTGTCTTGAACGTCTTGATTTTTAGCCAATTCGTAGAGCATGTAGCCCATGGTGGTTGCGCTGGTCTCGTACCCCGCTGCATAGAACACGAACGCCTGAGCAGCGATAACATCTTCCGTCAGCTCCAGCGAGAGTTGCTTATCACCCTCGTTTCTCACTGTCCCATAAATCTGTTTTTGTTGTCTAAGTTCCAATATTAAATCCATGAAGTCTTTTCTGTTCGTAGGAAGTCCATTTCTCTGATTTATGACATCTTTAACAAGACTATAGAAGAAGTCTTTGACAAAGACGGGAAAAAATGATTTATTCAACTTCTTTAAATACCGGGGAACATCATGTCTAATTCTCTGACAAAACTAGATGTAAATATCAATGAATCAACTTTGCTTAGCTTATCTGCCATGGCTTGATTATTTTGTGTGTCTATATCAAGTCCGAATGCGCAAGCGGCTATTGTAGCCATAGTAAATTTTTGTACCAGCAGGTAAACATCGTGTTCTGATTGATTACTAGTTAACAAATTGACGTACTCAATAAAATTATCTCCTCGCTCTGTTATCAGGTACAGCATATTCTTCAGCTTGCCAGAAGTGAATATAGGAGTAAATCGGTTCCGCAGCACGCGCCAGGTCTCTCCGTCGGCATGGAACAGGTTCGCTCCCAGGCCTTCTTTGCTGAACTCGACACCGCGATCCAAAAACACATCAAAATCTTTGATCATAACGTGCTCGATGATGTCCAGATCTCGAATAAGTAAACATGGAGTGGTCATTCTATATATACCGACCACTTTCTCATTTGGGTATGCATCATAAAATTCCTTAAATACAGGCCCATAATGCCTTTGTCTCAGGGCAGGTTCTTTCAAATTTCCAAAAAATGGAACTGGATCCGGTCCAACAATGCCTTTATTTTTCCAATAGTTAAATGTCCTTGTACAATAGTAGTACAAGAACGTAGCGAGCGTCACTACGGCTAGTGTTACAAAAACGAAAACCATTACGAATCTTCGATTGGTTATTCGCTACTGTGAATTTCAGTACGATAGTACTAGTTTTTATACATGCGATACCTTAATCTCACTTTTATTAAATATTCGATAGCATGGTGACTTTGATACTTTGGTTATCTCATGCACCATGTGATGAGTCATTTTACAAGCTTTTTACTCACCTTGTAATATTTGTGTGTATATTTTCGCTTCAAATCTTGCAATTTAATTTTAAAGCCTCCCCAACCGATTGAAATATTATACATATCAAAAAGATACCAGAGGGATAATGTGGTCTATCGAAAAAATAAGACTGAGATGCATTGATAACAGAGAAGTAATGAACAGTAAATATTTTTTTTTACCATGCGCCCATGTGAAAGTAGCGTAACAGCCAAGCCTAGCATATATTGACTAAAGTCTAGAGTTTCTGAAGTAAGAGCTTGTAGAGTTAAGATGTGTAGAGTTAGAAGCTTGGCTCTAAATGAGATCTGACAACTTTTCCATAGTGCGAACTGTATATGGTCTCGTCTTGGCCCCATTTTACATAAACAATATTTTTGTGGGATCTCATTTTCTTCGGGTGTGTTTCTATACAGACTCGTGATTGTACTTAGGCAAACCGCATTTCTAAAAAGAATGAATGTAAATCCTGCCTTCGTATTTGTAATTACTAATAGGTGATATTAGAAAACAGTTTTGATATTGTTATATGCAATAATTTAGTTTTGTAAGTAGATAGGTACATTTTTACTGAAACAGGAAAACACTTCAAAATATTTTAAAATGTCCCATGAAGATACTCTATACATAAAACCTTTGCAAAGAAACAAGAATAAAGAACATGTCCACAAAATGTATGGAGGCTGGTACAACAATAATCAAAAATTCTAACCTCAACACTCGTCATCTCAACAATCGCCGTCACATTTCGAGAAAGTTCATTTTTTTCTGAGTCTATTACATCAGTTAAAACTAAAACGTTTTATTAATTAATTTTGAATCTATTAGGATAAACAAATATATTTGGGTCAATAGGTAGTTTATCTCTAGCAACCCTGATTAAGTAACCTCCAAATTGTTAAATAGAAACATTTTTACCAATTAGACTCAATTTTTAAATGTATATTTGTCACATTGTAGGGACTACTAACTGGTCATACTGGTAGGTTATAATCAAGTGATAATTTTTTATTTTAGCAAATTAAGAAATTATTGTAGAAGAATCAGCTACGAATGCAAATAAAATAACGATAGAAGCACTTTATTATTGCTAAACTAGAAAAAATACATAGCTCTATTATTGTTTTTCATTTAGTTCATTTATTTTTCACTTTTAAAAAAATGGAGGGATAATAAAATCTAAATTAAATATTTTTGAGAAGCCCATGAATCAAGCTTTCAAATTATGTATATATCATCTTGGTTCGATTTTTCTCTGAATAATATACCACTTGTGGACGTCACCTTTATCCATTGAAAAAGTAACTACTTTCTTAATATCTCCTTTGGAAATCCATTACGATGAGAAGTACTATCCTAACACAGAATAGTTTGATGCTGATATACATAGACATCACATGATAGACATCCTTGCCATAGACATACATCTACCTACCTTTTGTAGTCGGGCCCAGAACCAAGACAAGTAAAACGAGCCCAAACACGACGGCTCTATCTTGTTTAGTACAAGAGCTCCTATGGCTACCTTCCGTCTCCATCATCAGATCAGCTCCATGGTACCATATTATTGCATTGTCACGCGATATACTTAATATTATGCTTGCTTTCAACTCAATCGGAAATCGGGATTTAGATCAAATTTAACTTGCAAGATTCCACCGCACCCGATACACAAAAAGTTCATCAGCCCTCTTTTTATCGCGGTTCAATAAAGTTTTATGCAATATTATTTTTTGGGTTTGTTTTGTTTTTCCATAGAAAAGTACGTCCCAGTAAACAGCGTCCGTTCACTTGGCTCCCTTAACACGCGTCCCTGGGATATTTTTAAAAGTTTTGAAGCCATCTACGTGTTTTCCTATTTCATCGAAACGAGTCAGGCTCGTACACCGTGGGTTCCGTACAAATCCAGAAAATTTCACAATATTGAGAAGTTGTTAAAATCTCTATACTATAACCGTCGACAAAAAAGTTTTTTTTTTACTTTTCTCGTCATACATCGAAAATTACACATTGTTAAAATAATTAAAAACCTGTTTTAGCATGTGCTCATGAAGTTCTTTTATATGATACCTTACATGATACGATTTACTCCACTTTGAATTTTGAATCTATATTTTGTGAATTTTGTTGAATATTTTTTTGATTCAAATAAAAATATACTGTTTTCAGATTTATTCCTATATGTATGTGTACTCTAAGACAATGCTTTTCCCCAAATTTTATAGTTCTATGTCAACGGGAAGCACCCTGTAGGTTTTGATTGTTGTGAGTGTCGAAATATGCGGTTTTTACGACATAAACGGCTCTAACTTTTATAAACGATAACTGAGAAATTTTTCTTTTACACAACTGCAAGAAACCATAGATATACGTATACAGTTTAAATTTCAACTCGATGTCTTTACGCGTTCCCGAGATAAAGAGTCTTGACATACACACAGACGGACAGACGGACAACAAAGTGATCCTATAAGGGTTCCGTTTTTTCCTTTTGAGATACGGAACCCTAAAAATGGTAATTGTTTATAATTCATAAAATTATAAATATTACAGCCGTTTTCTGATATCACTTTTAGCAATAATACATACTTACCTACGAAGGAAGGATAAGAGAAAAAACCATATACTTTCATGAATTTATGATATAAATATAAACAATAACAACTTGAAAAGAGCCGTGTCAAAACTACTAACAACTTTAAATAAAATTAATGATTTCACGTTTATATTATCTGTTTACTGATAACATGCGCGCATTCTTTAGAAGCCTAGATTAGTATCGCGAAAAACAAACAGCTTGTCCGTACATTTTATCAATAGAAAATTAACTTTTATCTGTGGAATAGCTGATTTTTTCGCGTTTTCGGAGATGGTCGGAGGTGGTGTAGCGCGTAGTTCACTAGTAACTGTATATTTAGAATAAGATAACAATGGGTACTTTTTCAATTTATCGCTTATATACATTGAGATAAAGTCCGTTCTTGGGACCCGCGATGAGTCGTGTTGGACTGATTATCTTGCTTTCTTCAGGTGTATTTTTAGATATCCCAACTCGAAATTTCGAGAAGAACTTCACCATACACACTCTTGATTGTACTTTTGCAAACCGCATTCCTGAAAAAAAAACATTATTATTTCATATTAATAACAAACCAACAAACAGAATCAAACAATCTTTAATTTTCTAATTAAATTAATTTTTAAAATATTTTTCAGGGAATTTTTTTGATGTGGTGTATAAATTCAGAAAGTTTGAACGTTCTGTAAGTAATAATTTAGTAAAGTCATACTTTAGTAATTACCTAAATTACCTACTCTCTCACCCATGGGGTGTGGGGGGGTACATTCTTTATTCAACTTTGTCAACCTCTATCTCACCAACACATGTGACAAAAAATGTTTAAGAAACCTTACACTCATTGTAAAAACCCTATTCAACGATACCCTACATGAGGGGTTGAAAAAAAAAATGAGAACCCGTATCCGAACGCGCAACGGGTCAGCTAAAGTGAGTACGCCTGCCACTTCGGCTGCAGATATAAGGTGAACGGTGCGTCGCCATACCGACACCCCTAAACCCTGCAGCCCCACCGCTACCGTCCGCTATCTAACGGTGGCGACCCTGTCGGGGCTGCGGAAGGTAGTGAAAGTTACAACGACACACCAGCAGTCTTTTCCCGCCCGGCCCATTAGCCTCAATTCCAGACACCAAACCTACTGGGCAGCTTCAACACAGGCTTGGACAATCCCGGGGAAGCGACCTCACATCGGGTCTCTCTTAACTTCACCGTGGCCCCTGAACTCGGCTACTAAGTACCCCCGCCACGACAAGGCGAGACACACGGACGGGTTGCCAGTCGTCGTCGTTTTAGCTATGGGACGGTGCTAGGCATAGGCCTCTCGTAAAGATCTCCAATAAGGCCGGTTGGTAGCGGCTTGCATCCAGCGCCATCCTACGGTCTTAGTGAGATCAACCGGTAGTGCAATAACATTAAATTCATCACTAATTGGTGGGTTTATAACACTTTGAGCTTAATGGGAGGATTGTATTTTTAAATTCAGTGACACAATCAATGCTATAATTTATTATCAATCAGTGATATACCTTAAAAGTTTAAATTTGCTTAAAAAACAGGAAACATCTAATTCCTCGACAGGACAATAAAAGGTTTAGGGCGGTTTTTAAGTATTAAATGAAATACGAAACAAAATATACTCTCTGTAATTCTTTTGTAACATTTTTCTTGGTCCTTTCATTTATTATTTATAGTTTGTAATACCTATTTATTTCGATTAAGTAACCATAACTTTTGTGTACATTTTTGCTCTGTATTAAAAGAAAGGGAAATAGAAAAAAAGGAAAATAAAAGAGAATAAAATAGTTTTCACAAGGAAAGTACCCAAGTCGTTCACGGCTATGAAAATAATTTCATTACAAACTAGTATTTCTTCTAACAGTAGACCTCGCGATCGCGACACATCACTTTAAATGAATCTTCATAAGCCTATATCTGGACTCTCTCTTGACTATTTTGGTTCAAGGTCGCAAATCTTGTCAAGATTTAGAATATAAACAATCTTGGCAAACTCTTACAATAAATTGTTTATTTCACCCTTTTTAATTGATTAAAGTTACTACATATTAGTCTATTAGTGAAACATGTAACGGGTACTTTTTTTTCTAACCTATACTGTTCTACTCCAATTAAAATAAAATAAAAAATCTACAACTCACCAATACAATTTCTGGGCCCGGCTCCAAACGGTAGATATGCGCAAGGATGTCTGTCTTTGGAGTTCTCAGGAGCATGTCTGTCAGGATCAAACTTTTCGGGGTTAGAGTAGTATTTTTCGTCGAAATGGATTCCTAGAGGAGATATTAACACCGTTGTTCCTTTTTCGATGGTAATATTTGTTCCAGGAATCTGGTAATCTACTTTGACATTCCTTTGCAAAGGCTCTACTATAGAGTGCATGCGTAGAGTTTCGTCAAATACTCTCTCCAAATATGTCATGTCTTGCAATGTTTCGTATGTCAATTTACCATCGTATTTTGCCAGCACTCGGTCAATGTCGGCTTAATTAGTTTATCTTGAATGTCTTGGTTTTTAGCCATTTCGTAAAGCAAAAAGCCCATAGTCGTTGCACTGGTTTCGTATCCCGCTGCATAGAAAACGAACGCTTGAGCGGCAATAACATCATCGGTCAGTTCTAACGACAGTTGCTTATCACCCTCGTTTCTCACTGTCCCATATACTGATTTTTGTTGTTTGAGTTCCAATATTAAATCCATGAAATCCTTTTTGTTTGACGGAAGTCCATTTCTCTTCTTTATAACATCTCTGACGAGGTCATTGAAGAATTTCGTAATGAATGCTGGGAAAATTGATATATTAATTTTTTTTAAGATACCAGGATACATCATGTCTAGCTCATTAACAAAATTTGTGGTGAATATCGATGAATCAACTTTATTTAACGTATATGTCATGGCTTGATTATTTTGTGTGTCTAAATCTAGTCCAAATGCACAAGCCGCAATTGTAGCCGTAGTAAATTTTTGTACGAGTACGTATACATCGTGTTCCACCTGGTTATTAGTTATTGATTCGAGGTACTCGATAAAATTATCTCCTCGCTCTGTTATCAGGTACAGCATATTCTTCAGCTTGCCAGAAGTGAATATAGGAGTAAATCGGTTCCGCAGCACGCGCCAGGTCTCTCCGTCGGCATGGAACAGGTTCGCTCCCAGGCCTTCTTTGCTGAACTCGACACCGCGATCCAAAAACACATCAAAATCTTTGATCATAACGTGCTTGATAATATCCAAATCTCGAATCAACGAACATGGTGTTGTCATTCTATATACACCGACCACTTTCTCATTTGGAAATGCGTCGTAAAATTCTTTAAATATAGGGCCATAATTCCTTTGTCTCAGTGCGCCTTCTTTTAAATTTCCAAAAAATGGTACTGGGTCTGGTCCGACAACACCTTTATTTTTCCAGTAGTTAAATGTCCTTGTAAAATAATAGTACAAGATTGTAGCTAGCGTCACTAACGCGAGTGTTAGATAAGCAACCACCATCTTGACTACACTGTAACCACTCTTACATTAAATGTCCTTTTATATCGAGCAACTTCATTTACTGGTAGGTATATTGGAAAAGTCTGCACCTTAATCTTGCTTATATCATAATGACTTTGCATTTAACCGTAATACAAGTAATGCCTAATTGAGCTATTTTTAGGGTTCCGTATCCAAAGGGTAAAAACGGGACCCTACTATTAAATATCGAATCCTCGATCGGGTAATCGGTCCAATTCGAGATTAAATACGATCTCCCGATCAATCTCCAATCTGCGTCCCAATAACAATGATTAGCAAACATCAATCGATTTTCATAATTGATTGCAGATCGATCTGTTATAGAAGTTCCCTCCCGTACGTTCCAGTTTAAAGAGACTTCATTCCGAAATCGTTATAAACCTAGATATTTACCAGATTCCTTATTTGAAAAATATGCATACTTTTGGGGTTTTACGTCGTAATCAGTTATTAATTTATCACGAACTTTATATTTAAGACACAGTGAAACACGTATGTATTTGCATTGAATGACGAGGCCTATTTTTGGCGGTACTAAGTATTATTATACATATTTTGTATTTTTAATTATAGTATTAAGCTCGATTGCGTAATGTCTTCTCGTCCGACATACCTCAGTGCCTCAAGTCGAAAGTTTTCGACCAGTGTGTGTTGCCAGTGATGACTTATGGCACAGAAACGTGGTCTCTCACTATGGGCCTTATTAGTAAGCTCCAAGTAGCCCAAAGAGCCATGGAGAGGGCTATGCTCGGAGTTTCTCTGCGAGATCGAATCAGGAATGAGGAGATTCGTAGAAGAACCAAGGTTACAGACATAGCCCAGCGGATTGGCAAGTTGAAGTGGCAATGGGCAGGGCACATAGCACGGAGAACTGATGACCGATGGGGTCGAAAAGTTCTCGAGTGGAGACCACGTACCGGCAAGCGCAGCGTAGGACGTCCACCCACAAGGTGGACGGATGACCTTATTAGGACCGCAGGATCGCGCTGGATGCAAACCGCTATCAACCGGTCTTATTGGAAATCATTAGGGGAGGCCTATGTCCAGCAGTGGACGTTCTATGGCTGATATGATGATGATGATTAAGCTCGATACGTCAATAAAAGTTTCTGATTCTGATTCGTAATTTAACAAACACCTTTACCTTTGACATATTATATGTACTCGTTTTTTAGGGTTCGATAGTTTTTTAGGGTTCCGTACCTCAAACGGAAAAAACGGAACTCTTATAGGATCACTTTGTTCTCCGTCTGTGTGTATGTCAAGACTCTGAATCTCGGGAACGCGTTAAGATATCGAGTTAAAATTTAAACTGTATACGTATCTATGATTTCTTGCAGTTGAGTAAAAGAATAACTTCTCAATTATCGTTTAAAAGGTTAGAGCCGTTTAAAAACAACAAAAAATACTGGGCGGTCACATTTCCCAAGGCAACCTGGTTTATATGTATTCTCTACATTTATATAAATAACAAATGTAGGATATGTTTTCCTATAATATATTCTCATATTCATATGATTAGGTAAAAAATTGGTTTAAAACGTGTACGATTTGAGCGGGATGTTCTTGCGGTGGGATCTCGGGTCGAATCCGAAGAATCATAGAAATAGATCGCAGTTAGACTTCAACAGATTTGCCAAAGTCAAAAGATTAGTTATTGAAACCGCCGCAACAACACCCGTTTTCACACAAAGGGCGATCCAAAAAGTGTCCGAAATGGATTGGTGCCCTCTAATGGATAGATGGCAATAACAATATACTCGTAGGATTTGGTTATGGACACAGTTTTTGTAATAAACGGATTAAAATTTAGATCGAAGATCGGTGAAAATAGATTGACATCGCTTATTGGGCCCGGCCGTAAGTCTCCGCTTTCAGTCCATCTGTTCATGAACTATGATAGCTAGAGCGTTGAAATTTTCACCGTAATTATTTCTATTGCCGCTATAACAATACATACTAAAAACAGAAAAAACAAATACATATTTAAAGGGGGTTCCCATGCAACAAACCTGAATTTTTAGCCATTTTTCGCTCGAAATTAATAACAGGTAAATGCTTGAAGTAGTGACCCGGTAGTGACCTGGTAGTGACCCGCCTTACAATCGTGTGGTCGTGGGTTCAAATCCCCGGTACCGCACCAATGAGATCTTTGGAATTTATGTACGGAATTTCACACCACTGGCTTTTCGGTGAAGGAAAACATCGTGAAGCAACCTGCATACGTCCGTAGAAGAAATTCGATGGCGTATGTGAATCCACCAACCCGCACTGGGCCAGCGTGGTGGATATGGCCCAAACACCCTTCGTGGGTAGGCCTACGTCCTGCAGTGGACTATTAAAAAGGCTGGTACAGTAAATGCTTGAAATGATTACAGAATATTTAGTTAAATATTCACTTCAAAAAAAACTTAATACATTAAAATAAATAGATATTTAAGGGGCGCTCCCCTACAACAAATCTGAAACTGTAGCCGTTTTTTTCTCAATATTAATATAACAATAACAGTGACAGGTAGATGCATGAAATATTCACTTCAAAAGTTAGTAATTAAATTTAAATAAGTATTTAACGGGCCCCTATGAAGAAACGTGATTTTTTTGCTCACTATTAATAACGGCAACAGGAACATGCTTTAATTATTCACAAAATTTTAAGTTGTATATGTATTCCCTTCAAAAAAATATATGCATATATATTATGTGTAAGGTGTATGTGTATTAAGGTGTACGGCACGGAACCTTTCGTGCGCTAAACCGACACTCACTTGGCCGTTTTTTTATATATTATATTGTATTTACGTGATAGCGATATTATATCGGTAGTATTTAATTGAGTGCCAATTAATTTGTATTTGTATCAAGAAAATTAGAAATGGCATACGCAAATACTGAGTGGGCGACAATAAACGGGCGAAAACAAATGCCAAAATCAGCGACTTGAAGCCGGAAACATACTATCGGACGCGGCTGGCGGACGCGGCTGACGGACGCAGCTGACAGCCGCGACTTAGCAATGTGCACAGTCTTAAAACATCCGGTGTGCCAGATCGCTCTCGGATGTCAGAACGCTCTCGGACGTCCGAAGGTGACGTCCGCGACTTATGTCCGATAGTGTGCACGGCTCAGTGTACTTTCTTAGTATAGGTCACGGCTGTCAGTCGCGTCCGTAAGCTGCGTCCGATAGTATATTTCGAGCTTAACACTGAAAACGTCAGATACTACACTTTTTGCGCTGTAGGATGATGCGAGTAACAGTTGCTTTTTTTAAAATTAATTAGGGTTTCACTTGCGGTGATTTACAAATTATGACTTACTATTTCAGCTGTACCTTATCTATCTATACTATACCATCGACTTGGATTTTTTTCTATTGATGATTTTGATTTATAGTATTCTATACCATCTATACCAATATAATAAAGAGGAAAGATTTGTTTGTTATTTGTTTGCATCGAATAGGCTCCGAAACTACTGAACCGATTTGAAAAATTCTTCCACTGTTGGCAAGCTAACATAGGCCATATTATATTTTTAAAAATAGGTATCCTTGCCTATTTTTAAAAATATAAAAAAATATAGTTTACATTACATACAAATGAGAACAAAATTTACATTACATTATAGTTTACACAATGTAACCTAAGGTGTCAACAAATACGTAAAATATTCTTTAAATCGCGTGCGCTGCAAAAACTATTGATAGAATAAAATAATGTACTACGACTTTGCAGAACACATCATTATTTACAAAATAATCGGGACATCATATATCTTTATAATTAAGCCACAATAAGTGTTTCTTTTATTTTCAAAATTAATTGAAACGCCTCCGCAAGAAAAGTCTAAATTTTAAATTATTCAATTCAGACATTATTTTAGAAAGATATCACGAGCTTAAAAATGTAAATATTAGAAAAAAGTTACGTAGTCAACTGGTCACCGCTCACCCTGCTCGGCTAGCTAGGCAGCACCCTATTTACTTCGCTATTCCTGTACCTGTACTTATGCCAGCCTTTTTTAATAGCCCACTGCAGGACATAAGCCACGAAGGGTGATTGGGCCATATCCACCACGCTGATCCAGTGTGGGTTGGTAGATTCATATAGGCATTATAGGCCATCGAATGTAAATTTATCAACTCAAGTGTTAGAAAAAATAGTTATTTGTTAGAAATACAAGAGTTTAAAGTTGATGTTTAACCGCGTGCTCAATTTCGATAACCAAGCAAGAGAAGGATTCTAAAATTGAATCACGAGCCCAACGAGTGATTCCACAATTAAAATCCTGAGCGTCAGCGAGGGAATCAAAAGAGCACAAGGTAAAAAATCTTTACACTCGAGTGCAACACGTAACTTTTCATCCCACCTTAGCGAGGAAATTACTTAAGTCATCTACATCGGGGCTTCACATGCCCCACAGTGCCGGCAGTGGTGGACGGCCTCGACGTCGCGCTGGTGGTGGTGGCGGCGGCGGCGTCCGTGGCCCGCTCGTGTTAGTAGAATCCTGAACGTAGCAAGGGATTCAAAGTACGTCGCCCGAGCCAAAAATATATTTTGCGCCCGAGTGGTACACTCATTCATCACCTCCAGCATGAGAAAATAAAAGGCACCTCATATTTATTATTATTTAATAAAACGTAGAGTAACAACATCTAATAATAAAACAAATAAAAACTTAAGTATATTTACATTCATTTTCTTGGCGCTGAACACTAACATTACAAATACTTCCAAATTCAGAGATCATTCGTCGCACTTATTTGTTTCAAATTAAAAAAGTGGGCGGCAAAGATAATTCCGGCACACTTATAAAGTTCCTAATAGAAAACTCCAACTGTGGGCGCACTTAAAGGCGAACCAAGTAGTCCTTTTCGAATCGATGTGGTGAAAAAGTCTTTTTCATCCCCCCGTCTCAGAATGAGTATTTTTGCTCTTCGAATACTGCGGTAGCTATGTAGGTGATATGTGTCCTGACATATAGTTTCGTGAAACGAATGATCGATGGGGCCTTAAAGTTCTCGAATGTAGATAATACGAGTATATTGACAAGTGTAGCAAAGGTTTTCACATGAATCTAAGATCTGGTCAAGACTACCGGAACACGTTGGATGCCTGCGCTTCAATTCCTATCCATCGCAGCTCTTTGGGTTAGGAAATCTGATAGGCCTTAGGAGCCTAGGTGGTCTGTAATTTTCCATACAAACGTATTACGCTGTTTTCGTCGAGGAAAATGATTTTAGTGCTACAATTTTTTGATGATATCCCATTTACTGGTGAACTTAAACTCGGGTCACACAGAGGCGAGAGCCGCGAGAAAGCGATATGATAGCGGTCCAGTGCAAAGCGCGTGCGCCCGCTTGTGATGTCAGGTTGCATACAAATTCGAATATTACAAAAAAATCCCGTCCCGGATCGCGATCGCTTTCCCGCACTACCTGCTTCTGTGTGACGAGAGCTTTACGCACATACTTTTAAGGCTGACTTTAGAACTTCAAGATATTTACTATGGTCCCAAACCTGAAATCACGAAAAACAGCTCTACATATTTCATCGATAGAGTATTAACTTTTATCTATATGCATTTGCTAATTTCTTATAGAGTTTTCGTGAATATTCGTATAGAACAAGATGACGTTCTCGAGTCATTCAGATGTAGCACGGAATTTAAAAGATTTTCTAAGTGTAAACAATGAATATTATTTAAATTTGACGCTTGTACACATTAAGATAAAGTCCATTTTTAGGGCCCGAGATGAATCTTGATGGACTGATGATCTTGTTTTCTTCAGGTGTGTTTTTAGATATCCCAACACGGTATTTCGAGAAGAACTTCACCATACACACTCGAGACTGCACTTTTGCAAAACGCATTCCTGGAAAGAATTACATATTTAATATTACATTTATTTCATAACAAATAAATGCTAAAACCAATAAATACATTAACGATAACAGTTCAAGTAAATGTGGAAGGCGTTTATTCTTAGGTATTCATGAGACATGCCTATGATATTTTTTTATAATACCTATTACTTTTTAAGTTCCACTCCAATCATTGACAATTATTATTATTTACAAAACTATGAAATGTATTGTGGTTGATTTTTTTTGTTGTGAAAAGGGACACTTTTGCCCAGCAGTGCGATCATACAGATTAATAAAAAACATCGAGTAGCACTCCGGGAGCGCCAGCAGAAGTGAAAACTTGAACGTATAAAGTACCATCATTTATGTGTTAAAAAAAAGCTCCCTGCGTCGTCTTACGAATTTTCGACCAGGTTAAGTGTCGTGATGCGAGTTTAACATTGTTTATCCATTCCAAAAAGTGAACAACGCCGCTTTCATTTTTTTTAGTTTTTTGAAGTGAAAATTTCTTCTTCTCAGTTTTGTGAGTTTACAAAAGTTTGGATTATTTTTTGTTTTTCGTACCTTTTTATTTATTGTAAAATTGATTTAGAAGTGTAACTAATTTATGTCCATGATTGTATTCTTCAAAGAAAGCAAAACAGAAAAAGAAGATAAAAAATAGTTGACACAAGTATAGATCGTTGAAGCATTCAAAAAATTTTTCAGTACAAAAAGCTTGCCATTATAATTAGATCTAAATTGTTTAATACCTACTGTAATAAATAACGTGTAAGTTACTATAGTGGTCTAACTAACTAACGTGGTCTCTCACTATGGACCTTATTAGTAAGCTCCAAGTAGCTCAACGAGCTATGGAGATGGCTATGCTCGGAGTATCTCTACGAAATCGAATCAGAAATGAGGAGATCCGTAGAAGAACCAAAGTTACCGACATTGACCAACGGATTGGCAACTTGAAATGGCAATGGGCAGGGCACATAGCGCGGAGGACTGATGACCGATGGGGTCGAAAAGTTCTCGAGTGGAGACCACGTACCGGCAAGCGCTGCGTAGGACGTCCACCCACAAGGTGGACGGATGACCTCATCGAGACCGCAGGATCGCGCTGGATGCAAGCCTCTTCCAACCAGTCTTATTGGAGGTCCATAGGGGAGGCCTATGTCCAGCAGTGGACTTCTTATGGCTGATGGATGGATGACATACTACTAAATATAATAATATATAATACTGAATAAAAATAAAATGTTCGACAACTCACCAATACAATTTCTGGGCCCGGCTCCAAACGGTAGATATGCGCAAGGATGTCTGTCTTTGGAGTTCTCAGGAGTATGTCTGTCAGGATCAAACTTTTCAGGGTTAGTATAGTATTTTTCGTCGTAATGGATGCCTAGAGGAGATATTAACACCGTAGTTCCTTTTTCGATGGTAATATTTGTTCCAGGAATCTGGTAATCTACTTTGACATTTCTTTGCAAAGGTTCTACTAAAGAGTGCATGCGTAAAGTTTCGTCAAATACTCTCTCCAAATATGTCATATCTTGCAATGTCTCGTATGTCATTTTACCATCGTGTCTTGCCAACACTCGGTCAATATCGGCAATCAGTTTATCTTGAATGTCTTGGTTTTTAGCCATTTCGTAAAGCAAAAAGCCCATAGTCGTAGCACTGGTCTCGTAGCCAGCTGCATAGAACACGAACGCTTGAGCGGCGATAACATCCTCAGTCAACTCCAACGACAGTTGCCTATCATCCTCGTTTCTCATTGTCCCATAAACTTGTTTTTGTTGTCTAAGTTCCAATATTAAGTCCATAAAATCTTTCCTGTTTGATGGACGATCATTTCTCTGCTTTATAACATCTCTGACGAGGCCATTGAAGAATTCCATGACGAATGCTGGGAACATTGATTTATTAAATTTTTTTAAAATGCCGGGATACATCATGTCTATCTCAGTAGTAATATTTAGGGTAAATATCATTGTATCAACTTTATTTAAAGTATTTGTCATGGTCTGGTTATATTGTGTGTCTATATCAAGTCCAAATGCGCAAGCGGCTATTGTAGCCATAGTGTACTTTTGTACAAGCGTATATACATCGTGTTCAGACTGGTTACTAGTTATCGATTCGACGTACTCAATAAAACTATCTCCTCGCTCTGTTATCAGGTACAACATATTTTTCAGTTTGCCAGAAGTGAATATAGGAGTAAATCGGTTCCGCAGAACGCGCCAGGTCTCTCCGTCGGCATGAAACAGGTTCGCTCCCAGACCTTCTTTGCTGAACTCGACACCGCGATCCAAAAATACATCAAAATCTTTAATCATAACGTGCTTGATAATATCCAAATCTCGAATCAACAAACATGGTGTGGTCATTCTATATATACCGACCACTTTCTCATTTGGAAATGCGTGGTAAAACTCCTTAAACATAGGGCCATAATTCTTTTGTCGAAGTGCACCTTCTTTTAAATTTCCAAAAAATGGTATTGGATTTGGTCCGACAACGCCTTTATTTTTCCAGTAGTTAAATGTCCTTGTAAAATAATAATACAAGAATGTAGCGAGCGTCACTAACGCGAGTGTTAGATAAGCAAACACCATCTTGACTACACTGTAACAACTCTTATTACATTAAATGTACTATTATATCGAGCGACTTTATAAATACTCTTAGATAGGGAACGTCAACACCTTAATCTAGCTTTTATCATAAGATTCACATTATTGTAATGATGACTTTGCATTTAATCTTTAATACAAATATTCATATTTTGCTTATATTCTGGGTGCACGGCAGTGTCGGCAGTGCACCTGATCCATATCTACTTTTCTCGAAGCCGTTCAGTTCATTTTCAACAACATATAACTTTGTTTGCGGATAAAGCAAGACGTCATTAGGGTTCCGTACCCAAAGGGTAAAAACGGGACCTTATAACTAAGGCTCCGCTGTCCGTCTTTCCTTCTAGACGTCTCTCAGTCTGTCACCAGGCTATATCTCATGAATCGTAATAGCTAGAACGTAGAAATGTTCACAGATGACGTAGGTATTTCTGTTGTCGCTATAACAAAAAATACAACAAACCCGAAGTAATAACCGTTTTTCGCTCGATATTAATAGCGGTGATAGGTAGATGCTTGAAATATTCTCAAAATATTTAGTTAATTATTAACTTGAAAAATAAATAATCAAATTAAAATAAAATAAATATTGAAGGGCTCCCATACAAGAAACGTGATTTTTTTGCTCAATATTAATAACGGCAACAAGAAGATGCTTGTAGTACCTATTCACAGAATATCAAGTTGTATGTTCCGTTCAAAAATAAATAATTAAAATGAAATATACTACGGGGGCTTCCATACGGTACGGAACCCTTCGTGCGCGGTTCCGGCTCGTACTTGGCCGATTATTTGTTCATTACCAAGAGAACACCATTTAGGTAATTAGTTCATTTCAGTCAAATGAAACCTGTAGTTTAAAAATTATTGCAAGTTAACTAATAAATAAAATAAAAAAAATACCAAAAGAACAGCGTTTCAACAATTCGTTTAGATTAATAGCTACTAAAACGCATGCATATAATTCAGTAGATAATATTGGCTTTTTACAACATTAGGTATACCTAGTTGACTGAATCAGACGTTACTTTGCGGATGTTCATCTTGAAATCTTTGTTTTGATTAAATATTTACTGAATTTTCGCTCTGTTGTATTGTAGGTCTATTCAATAATTTAATGTTAAATCTGACACAAAATTATTAATTAATCTTGTAATTTATCAGCGATTTAAAAACAGTAAATGTGAAATAAAACTTAAATTAATTCGTTAAAAATTGAACAAATAAAAAAAATATTAATTTTAAAAATTAGGTATATTACAAAATAGTGAAATTAAATTAATAAATAGCATCTTTATTATATTTATTTACTGTTCTCTATTAGACACGTGCTTCGCCTCTAAACGAGGCATCTTTGACTCTTCGATATCTTTCGCATGAATGACGGCTCGCCGTGCCGGTGCTCCTTGTATACTTATATACTAATATAGGGTTATCTGCTTAGTCACGCACTTTATGTCGGGCCGCAATCAGAAAAAACTGCTCACTATGGTATCGCTGGACATAGAGGTAGCCTTCGATAGCGCCTGGTGGCCGGCAATCAAAGTACGACTAGCTGAGGAAAAGTGCCCAATAAACATTAGACGTCTAATAGACAGCTACCTCCAGGACCGCAACGTCAGCGTGAGGTATGCGGGAGAGCAGCACTCCAAACGCACACATAAAGGGTGTGTACAGGGTTCCATAGCTGGTCCAATTCTATGGAATCTTCTCCTGGACCCACTTCTAAAGGGTCTAGAAAGAAGGGGTGTCCACGTGCAGGCCTACGCTGACAGTGTGGTCCTGGTATTCGATGGAGACACAGCGCTCGATATTCAGGGACAGGCCGATGCCGCCCTTGCCTATGTTCAGGAGTGGGGTATCAAAAACAAACTTAGATTCGCTCCACACAAAACCAATGCCATGGTTATGACGCTGACACCCCTCTCCTGAGGATGGTTGGGGTTGATGTTGGCATATCTACTGAAATAAAACTCCTTGGAGTGACCATAGACCAAAAGCTTACCTGGAACAGCCATGTCTCAAACGTCTGCAGAAAAGCGACAAATATGTATATACAAACAGCTTTCCAGAGCTGTGAGGGTGAGCTAGGGACTCCACGAAGCCAGAAACAGTACGCACTATATACACAGCGGTCGTAGAGCCGGTGTATGGGCTCCAGCGGCGAAAAAGCGATGCGTACAAAGACAACTTAACGCTGTGCACTCTGTTTCGCTCAAAAAGTATGCAAGGCTTATCGCACGGTCTCCTTAAACTCGACGCTCGTGCTGGCGGGGTTGCTCCCCCTTGATCTTCGGATACAAGAAGCAGCTGCAGCTGCAGCTGTATGAGGCTAAGAGGGGTGTACTTCAGTCAGTATTTAGGGGCGGGGAGATCGAGAGACGCACAGCGTTTGTCGGTACACCACATCCTGCGCAGTACTTGGGTCTGGAATTCACCCGTCTGACAGTCCAAGCAGACCTAGAAAGGAATAGCAACCAAGCAGTTCAGATTTACACGGATGGCAGCAAAATTGAAAGCAAAGTTGGAGCAGCACTATCCATCTGGAATTATGCTGCCGAGACTAAATGCCTGAAGTTTAAGCTGTCGTCCCACTGCACGGTCTATCAGGCGGAGTTACTGGCTCTGTGCAGGGCATCGGAAGTAGTATTGAAGAGTCCAAAGACAAGTTTTGGCATATATAGTGACTCAAGGTCGTCGTTAGAAACCGTAACAAACAGCCGTTCCCTTCATTCCCCTGCAGTCCAAACCAGAAGCAACTTGATAAAGTGTGACAAGTTGGGCAAAAAAGTTGAACTTTTTTGGGTGAAAGCACATGCTGGACTGGAGGAGAGCTGACGAGCTGGCCAAAAACGTGGCCTTGAAGTTAAAAGTTAAGCATATGATATGAACCCGTTTCATTCGCTAAACGAACTATTCGCATGAACACGCTTGACGAATGGCACCGGAGATACAAATCTGGAAAAACCGCATCTGGAACAAAACTATTCTTGCCTGATGCAGTCTCGCCTTATAAGATTGTCAGTAAAATGGAAACATCCAGCACTCTAACGCAAATACTGACAGGGCACGGTGGGTTCTCTCGGTACCTTCACCGATTCAAGTGCAAGGGGAACCCATCGTGTATATGTGAACCAGATAAGGACGAGACTGTGTCACATATTTTAGCTGATTGCCCGGTATTCGGACCCGAACGACTCGACTTTGAATTAGAAACGGGCTGCAAATTTATGCAAAAAAATATTATTTAAATAGACACATCAGAAGAAATAGTCCGGTCACAATCATAAACAGGACAAAATTAAATTTCACATATACAAATGAAAACTCTCAACACAAACAGACATAACAACATGATATAATATATATATATATATATATATATACAGTTATTAACACTAATAATACAGTTACCTAACCTGATGGGCACGTGCACGAGCCCAACTCTAACGAGGTTGGAACTACGTGTAACTGCCCAGCAAACATGAGACAAGAAAGACACGAAAACATAAATTAAGCACCACAAAAGAGGACTAGCTCCCGCAAACTCAGGGAAACCTACTGCGGGAGCTAGGGCTACACGAGAATATTTAAGGTCATAATAAATTCTATTGATTCATAATCGGATTAATATCAGTAAGGATAAACATAATACTTTAAGGATTCGTTACGCGATAGAGTTCAAAACAGAGAGACTTCAGGAATAGAAGGGATGATAAAAGCGTAGAGATTTGGTTCCGTAGTCGTCATCATTATCAGCCGTAGGGCGTACAGTCGTACACTGCTGATGCCTCCTCAATGGATTTCTAATAAGAGCAGTTGGAAGCGGGATGATGCAAGCTTTAGGATGCAGTACACCGTGTTCCGTACAAAATTAAATTTAAATCGCTTCGATTTTATTTTATTTTTATAAATTCGAATAGCTAGGACGTAGGTTTATCTTAACAGGACTACAACGTGTTTCCCATAGGGTAAATTTATCAGTATTCGAGGAGATTTAACGCTAGCCTAAAATAATCTCAAGAATTTATCTAGTTTCCCAGGAGATAGAAGGATGCATGGCTTTTTGTAAAAACTGAACCCATCAAGCTTTTGATCATGTCGAGAAGAATGGCAATAGGGAGGACTTGCCCAGTAGTAGGATAGAACAGGTTCCAAAAAAAAATATAATATTTGTCTAAGACAAAATATCAAGACAAACCAAGAAGCGTGGCGTCCTTATCACTGACTGCCTCGGTGGCTCAGTGGTTAGTGACCATAACTTCTGGGTCAATGAGGCGTGGGTTCGATCCCCACCCAGGGCAAATATTTATATGATGAACATAAGTGTTTGCTCTGTGTCTGGGTGTTATAGATTAAATACATACTTATATAATTACTATTGTTTAACTGTTTAATTATCAAACTTAAAACATTTCCTCTTTTTGTTACTTTCAAATTTGTATCACAGTAACAATACTTTTCATCGTTGTTTTACCTATACTTAAAGAATGCTGTAAACACCTATAAGGGGTATATATATCAGAACTATATTGTTTGTTATGAAAATGACAATTTTAGTTAATATTGAATGTATATACTGTTGGTGTTTCTTATAGACCAGAGTAGAAGCCTTAAAGATAATAAAGAGTGAAAAAAAATAATAGTAGGATGAAACCCATCAGAAAAGGAGGGGAATATTATAAAAATAAAAGGAAAAATAATTTACGGGCGATCTGACGTCGGGAAGGGGATGGGGGAAGGGGATATTTTTTTTTCATGGGATTAACTAAATTTGTTTGTGTAAAATTAAGGAGATTATTATTTTTTTATCTTGTACTAAAATATCATTTAATTTCAATCTTTAGGTTATGTTACGTTAAGCATACTATTTTTTAAAGAAAATATTACGATTTTTATGATTGACAAACAGAAAACATACCAACTTTTTGAAAAAAACTGATATTTTGACGGATGAATTTTCGATTGAAAATTAGGGTGTTTTTTCGATATGAATTCAAAATAAGGTGAAAAAAATTAATATTTTTAATCAAATAAATTACAGCGTATTTGGGACATAAAAAGGTAAGTTTTCACCAAATTTCGTTAAAAAAAAAAAAGATTTTTGTAAAAGATTTGGATTTTTGGATTTTTCACATAAATTTTGAGGTTATGTGAAAAAAGTGTCAGTAAAAAAGTTTTAGATCTTTTTATTACCTACAACTTTGCCATTTGACTTTTTTCGATAGGACTTTTAGTTTTGCCGAAAATCGAGAAAATCCGTTTTTTCCCCTTAAACCTTATCCCCTTCCCGACGTCAGATCGCCCGTAAATTATTTTTCCTTTTATTTTTATAATATACCCCTCCTTTTCTAATGGGTTTCATCCTGCTATTATTTTTTTTGGTTGTATAAATTATCGACCCTGGTGTATTATGTGAATAAATAAAATAAATACTATCTATATAAGTATGGATTTAATAATAAGTATATGTAGTATATCAGTCTCTGGCAGCCATATCACAAGCTTTGCTTAGTTTGGGATCAGAGGCCATGTGTGAGATGTCGCAAAATATTTATTTATTTATAAACTGTATCATTTAAGACTGCGGGACAATTCTGATAACCGATCTCGTTACTGAGGTAACACGTTCTTGAACCTCTCTCGTTTTTCTGTCAGTTTTGAGCTGTCAGTACTGTCAGAAAAATGAGAGATGTGCAAGAACCATTGAGGAAGGAGCAAGAACGTATCACTGCAGTAAAGAGATCGGTTAACAGAATTGCCCGCTGTTATCACTGATAACGCGAGTAATTATCATAGTTTTGATAGGTGTATTTAGTGATGTAATATTTTCCTTTTTTCCGGTTACTTTTACGAGTGCGAGTAAATATTTTATCACAGATCATGCAATATAGTGACTTTTTGATGATTTGATATTTAAATAAAATAATAGGGATATTGACCTGAGACCGTGTGCATAATCTCACGAAATAGGCTAGGCTTGGCCAAAATTGTCTCCCCAATTTAAAAAAAATGGCCCGCATGACCCTTGGGACTCTAAAAATATATCTAGGATACTAAATTAGAGATTCATAATTTTAATTTAATTTATTCTATTTAGTGATAAAGTGTTTCCTGTATGCATTTTATTAAGATCACTTAGGTATATTATGTAATTAGTTCATGATTCGCCAACGAAATAAAACTATTTATTATTATTTCACTTTATTTAATACATCTCTCGGGTCAGGCCCGGTTCTTTGATGGGCATCAGTTTAACCGAAACCAACACTGAGAGGCCCCTTTTAATACATCATTTAGCTATACAGTTGGGATGATGGTACAACGAAACTTATTGTGAGCAATGAATTCAAAAAATTATTATTAGTATTATTTATTATAATTACACATACGAAAGAAGGAAAAGATAAAAAAAATATTTATACTCGTGTATTTATTATAGAAGTAAAAATTTTAACAATAACAGCTTCACAAAGGCTTTATGCGGTCTAAATCACCAACGTAGTATGTTAGGTACCTTATGATTTCCCGTTTACCTACTAGCGAACTTACGTATATACTTTAAGGGCTGACTTTAGTATATCAAGATATTTACTATGGTGCCAAACCTGAACTCTCAAAAACAGCTATTCTACCTATATACATTTCATCGATATAGAATAAACTTTTATCTAAATGCACGATTTCTTATTTGTTTTCGGGGATAGTCATATTAAAAAGTAGTCCATCTTGACGTACTCGAGTCATCAAGATGTAACGCGTAATTTACCAGATAGGTACTAAATAGTTAAAAATTAATATTATTTAAATTTGACGCTTATACACATTAAGATAAAGACCATCCTTAGGGCCCGAGATGAATCGTGATGGACTGATGATCTTGTTTTCTTCAGGTGTGTTTTTAGATATCCCAACACGGAATTTTGAGAAGAACTTCACCATACACACTCGTGACTGAATTTTCGCAAAACGCATTCCTGGAAAGAATAACAGATTTCATATTATATTTATTTCATGCCTTTATATCATACATATACGATAACAGTTCAAGTAAATGTGGAAGGCGTTCATTCTTAGGTATTCATGAGACATGCCTATGATATTTTTTATTATACCTATTACTATTTTTAATTCAACTCCAATCATTGACAATTATTATTATTTACAATACTAGGCATTAAAAGTAAGGTTGATTTTATTGTTGTGAAAAAAATAAGGGAGACATTTGCCCAGCAGTGCGATCATACAGATTAATAAAAAAATAACATTTTGAATATGTCATATTTGTGAGTTTACAACATTTTGGATTGTGTTAGGTTTTTCTTATCTTTTTATTTTTTGTAAAAATTATTGAGAAGTAAAAATGTCCATAATCGTAGTCTTCATAAATAGAAAGCAAAACAGAAAAAGAAGATAAAAAGTTGTTGCCACAAGAATAAATCGTTCACGGATCTCAATCTTAATAAAATTTCAATATAAAAACAACCAGGAGCATTCCAGGAGTGTCGGCAGAAATGAAAACTTCAACTTACAAAGTACTATAATATAATATATGGTAAAATACAATATCATACACACACACACTCACGCAAGTGCCCTGTGCCGTCATATGAATTTTCGATCAGGTCAGGTGTTACCCATCCCACAAAGTACAAAACGCCGCTAAAGAAATTCATTTCAAAAAACTTGCCATGATAATTAGATCTAATTTTTTTTATGATCTAAATTGTTTATTTACCTAACCTATCTTTATACTGTAATATAAATAAAATGTAAGTTACTATTAGTGAAACGAGTAAGGGATAATACTAAATTAAAATAACACGTTCGACGACTCACCAATACAATTTCTGGGCCCGGCTCCAAACGGTATATATGCGCAAGGATGTCTGTCTTTGGAGTTCTCAGGAGTATGTCTGTCAGGATCAAACTTTTCAGGGTTAGAATAGTATTTTTCGTCGTAATGGATGCCTAGAGGAGATATTAACACCGTTGTTCCTTTTTCGATGATAATATTTGTTCCAGGAATCTGGTAATCTACTTTGACATTCCTTTGCAAAGGTTCTACTAAAGAGTGCATGCGTAAAGTTTCGTCAAACACTCTATCCAAGTAAGTCATGTCTTGCAATGTCTCGTATGTCACTTTCCCATCGTGTCTTGCCAGCACTCGGTCAATATCGGCAATCAGTTTATCTTGAATGTCTTGGTTTTTAGCCATTTCGTAAAGCAAAAAGCCCATAGTCGTAGCACTGGTCTCGTAGCCAGCAGCATAGAACACGAAAGCTTGAGCGGCGATAACATCCTCCGTCAGCTCCAACGACAGTTGCCTATCATCGTCGTTTTTCATTGTCCCATAAACCTGTTTTTGTTGTCTCAGTTCCAATATTAAGTCCATGAAGTCTTTCCTGTTTGTTGGACGATCATTTCTCTGCTTTATAACATCTCTGACGAGGCCATTGAAGTATTCCCTTACGAATGCTGGGAACATTGATTTATTAATTTTTTTTAAAATGCCGGGATACATCATGTCTATCTCAGTGGTAATATGTAGAGTGAATATCATTGTATCAACTTTACTTAAAGTATCTGCCATGGTTTGGTTATATTGCGTGTCTATATCAAGTCCAAATGCGCAAGCGGCTATTGTAGCCATAGTGTACTTTTGTACAAGCGTGTATACATCGTGTTCAGCCTGGTTACTAGTTATCGATTCGACATACTCAATAAAATTATCTCCTCGCTCTGTTATCAAGTACAACATATTTTTCAGTTTGCCAGAAGTGAATATAGGAGTAAAGCGGCTCCGCAGCAAGCGCCAGGTCTCTCCGTCGGCATGGAACAGGTTCGCTCCCAGACCTTCTTTGCTGAACTCGACACCGCGATCCAAAAACACATCAAAATCTTTGATCATAACGTGCTTGATAATATCTAAATCTCGAATCAACAAACATGGTGTGGTCATTCTATATATACCGACCACTTTCTCATTTGGAAATGCCTCGTAAAACTCCTTAATTATAGGGCCATAATTCTTTCGTCTAAGTGCACCTTCTTTTAAATTTCCAAAAAGTGGTATTGGATCTGGTCCGACAACGCCTTTATTTTTCCAGTAGTTAAATGTCCTTGTAAAATAATAATACAAGATTGTAGCGAGCGTCACTAACGCGAGTGTTATATAAGCAAACACCATCTTGACCACACTGTGATACCTCTTATTACAATAAATGTGCTTTTATATCGAGCGACTTTATAAATACTCTTGGATAGACAACGACATCACCTTAATCTAACTTTTATCAGATTCATTAGATTATTGTCAGAATGATTTTACATTTAATCGTATTACGATTGATGCTTTACTACTATTTTTGTTTATCATGTGGCGACGTGGCATTTTTTCTTTAACCCCTTATTGCATGAATTATGAAGGAGATGATGAAAAAACTGTTTTACTGAAAACATGTTTTATTTCCAATACATAATTATTTAAAAAAGAAAAAATATATTGCGTACTTATTTTAGAAGTTACTACACGAATCCATATATGGCATCGTATGCGTTCTAGTGGAACTATATTGATCCATATATGGCTTCGTATGCATTGATTAAAAAATGAAATCACGTTTTAAGAAAAGCTTCAAAACAATTTATTTTATCGCCATAACACGTTTGATATATAAACGGAATTTCGAACAGTTTGCCACTTGATTTCGGCCACTCGGGAAAATAGTGCACGTTATTTGAATTTGCAAACGTAAGAACGTAGTAACCTGATCCGGAAATAAGATTATATGATTGAAAGTAACATAGAAGCGGGGAAAGTTCATTGGTGCAAAGAAAAATCAAGAGCATCTGAGTGCATGCAAAGCCATTTATGCCATATAGGCTTAAAAAACAAACAAAAGCAAGAAAAATACTAAAATAGCAACTATTTCTTATACAAGGGTATTTAAGCATTATATTTTGAAATTCGGAGCTTTTTTACTCACCGTTTTATTGTAATTTTCCCATCAATAAAAATAGTACTAATTAATTGCACTCCAACGGGCGGACACGCTGAATAGAACCCCCAATATTTTGACAGATTGCACTGAAACAACAAAAAATACTTTCCGTTAAGCGAAGAAATTACGTATATTAATTAGAGTTGCTGAGGATTCCTCTTCCGCTTCCTCATAATGCGAAAGTTCCACAATATTTTGGGTTCCTCAACCGTTACCGCATCTTCATAAATAAAAATAAAAATATCCTCTTCCGCTATCGCTTCCTCAAAATTTAAGAGGAATTTATGAGGAATTTCACTGCGCAAGCGCGTCGCGTATCCATGGCAACGCACACGCCGCAGCGCGATGCCGGGCCGAACGGGCGAGCGAGACCTCCCCTCCCACCACCCGCGCAGTTCCTTGCTTGTTTGTTTGGGTTGGGTTGGGTCCGCTAGTATTTATAATTTCCTAATTCCTCATCCACTTCCTCTTCCGCTTCCTCATCCGCATCCTCTTCCTCATCCGCATCCTCTAAATTTGCGCGCGACAATTCCTCTTCCTCGTCCTCTTCCTCAACAACCCTAATATTAATTCAACGTTAGTTATGTAAAAATATAATTTTAATACATTTAAGAAAAAAAACTTTTAAAGCCATATATATGGCTTTGTATGCGGTAAGGGGTTAAGACGATGATATGTGAGAAATATGTGTGCAGTGTGCAGTCATTTTCTGTTCTTACTGCATGATGTGGCAGGTTTAAAATGAGTAAATCTTGTTACACATATCTTCAGTTAGTAAGTGGACGTTTAAAATACTTAATATTAATTTTTGAAACTATTTTAAAATATTTTAGATAAGTATTACCACAGTACTTTAGTAATTATTGTTAATCCTATTTTTCAGTGATCGGTAAGTCCAATATGAATGGCATATACTTGAAATAAATTGTTTGAGATATTAGCAACTTTTGCTTCAATAGATATTTGTTTCTAAATGAAGTAGTTTAATAAAGTTTAAAGATAAATACTGCTATAGCCTGCTGAAAAATATTCATTGAGAAATAGCGTTGCTCGCATATTTTGACAGGTGTTAGCAGATAGACATATACAGTGAATATACGATGCGTTTCATGCCCGTGCGCGGCCGCCCGCGGCGTGCGCTACGTTGCCAAACTTCACCGTGCGGCGACGATTTCTATCCCGACCAGAGGGCTAAGTGCGAGATTTTCGCTCGAGCTCGCGTAAACGTTTGATGTGATTTCTATGGAAATGGCACAGCACCATCTTGTGTCACGTACAGAAAACTGAATAGCGCAGTATTACTAATTATCATAATATCCAAGTTGTCCAGGAATGATAAATGCCCAATTCTCAAAATGACAAAATAATTTCAATTAGGAATTTCAAAACAAACATAGGTACGGACATTATTTACATAAACTCTTATGTTCTGTGCCAAAATCGTCGAGAATGTTTGTGGAGACCGGGGCCTTAATCGAATAAGCTCAGAAACTACTTTATAAATTTTCCCAGTAAAAAAGCACAGCTGTACATTATCGGGGTGAACTACCGTGCACTCGCTCCATACTCGTACTTGTCTCGAACCAGGTCATTTTCAACCCCCTATAACTTTGTTGTGGATAAAGCACTGCAAGACGTCTGAATTTACTAAGGAAACATCATAACTATAACAGAATACGGCTAAAACTCACGTTATCGATCCGCAAGGAATCCGACCATATATGAGTGGGCGCGCGCCAGTCGACGGGGGCGCGCGTATTCCCTGAGGATGGAGTACTAAATACTCCGAAACTGGTCGGATTCCTTGCGGATCGACCGTATAATTATAACGTGAGTTTTAGCCGTATTCTGTTATAGTTATGATGAATACTCATGGTAGTTTTAATGAAGTGAAAGGAAACATCATGACTGTAATTAGGTACATTTCATTTCATTCCAATCAAACCAGTAATTAAAAAAATATTGGAAGTTGATTGAATCAGACGTGAATTTGCGGAAGTTCATCTTCAAACCTTTGTTCAAACCTTTGATTGTAGGCATAATATAAGTTTTAATTCAATTCTGAAACAAAATTAGTAATGAATCCAGTGATTAATTATCAGTGATTTAAAAAAAAGTAAATCTGATTTAAAAAAACTTTAATTAATCCGTTAAAATTGAACAAAAATCAATTTTAAAAATATTTTTATTACTTATACATTACTACTGAAAAGAATAATAAATAGCATCCTTATTCTTACTGTTCTCTATTCGACACGTGTTTCGTCTCTAAACGACGCACCTCAGCTGTGCTAGTATGCGCAATATAGAAATGAAATTACTATTTCGATGCTATTTCGGGCTATATCGTCACAAGAAATAGATGTTACACTGGTAATTTAAGCGTGCGGTTGATATAATAGTATTCGTTACAAAATAATAATTAGTAATGTTTAGATCCGAGTAATAGTAATACGACTAATTTAGTATTATTGAATAGATCCGAGTAATAGT
Source organism: Hypomecis punctinalis (assembly GCA_949316475.1). Lineage (NCBI taxonomy): Eukaryota > Metazoa > Arthropoda > Insecta > Lepidoptera > Geometridae > Hypomecis > Hypomecis punctinalis. The sequence goes on from OX438812.1 coordinate 13,928,274, forward strand.
AGACTTCATCATGACCATCGAGAGACGTATATTTAATGATGTCTCCGTGATCCACAGGGTGAAAACCAGCAGCGATCACAGAATCGGCCATAGCATAGACTAAAAGAATAAGGTTTCATAGGTACATTAATTTATTTATACCTACTATTGAACACGATTTTTTTTGTATCGAAACTTTTTTTACGAACAAAGCAACTCAACCAATAAAATAAAAAATAAGACTATATAACTCACTTGTGAATAATAGCAATAAAAAAGTCACAGTTTGATTACAGGTGTCATTATGTGCCTAATTGCGGTGAAGTTAGAGCCACTTTATGAGCAAGTGTATTAAAATAGTAGGTAGATTGAATCATATGGGAGTAAAATAATATTTTTACGACGAGGGCGCTTTTTTGAAGTGAGGGATTCTAGAGTATAATCCCGAGCGTAGCGAGGGATTCTTTAGAAGAATCCTGAATGTAACGAGGGATTCAACGTACGTCCAAAATTATATTTTTCATCACATCTATTCGAAAAGGACTACTAGGTTCGCCTTTATAGTGCGCCCAAAGGTGGTGTTTTCTTTAAGGAACTTTTAAGTGCGCCGGAATCATCTTTGCCGCGCACTTTTTGAATTTGGAACAAATAAGTGCGCCGGAATGATCTTTGCCGCGCACTTTTTGAATTTGGAAGTATTTGTAATGTTAGTGTTCAGCCAAAAAAATTAATGAAAAGAATGTAAGTATAAGTTTTCATTCGTTTTATTATTAGATACCATTTAATTTCAATATAGTTGTTACTCTATGTTTTATTAAATAATAATAATATTACAATAAAATTTGAGGCGCCTTTTATTTTCTCATAGAGGTGACGAAAAGTAGAGTGTACCACTCGGGCGCAAAATATACTTTATTTTATTCTTTAGTAGAATCCTGAACTACCACTAACATTACAAATACTTCCAAATTAAAAAAGTGCGCGGCAAAGATCATTCCGGCGCACTTATATGTTCCAAATTCAAAAAGTGCGCGGCAAAGATGATTCTGGCGCACTTATATAGTTTCATACAGAAAACACCACCTTTGGGCGCACTTAAATACGAACCAAGTAGTCCTTTTCGAATAGATGTGATGAAAAATAGTTTTGCGCCCTCAACTTGTTTTCCTATTTCAGCAGAAATGTGACGAGCTCAGTTCAATTATGACGAGTTCTAAAGTAATTAATTCCGAATGTGCTTTCAGAAGAACAAAGTAATATTTAACAGTTGTTCATCTGCTTTTAATATCATCTGCAGTAATTACTCATACTAAATAAATAAAAGATAAATTACATACATTTATGTATTTTACTATAAAAGTAAAAATTCAAACAATAACGGCTTGATAAAAAAAGCCGCTTAATGCGGTCAAAATTACCAAGCCCGTTTATACCGGGTTACTGATGAACTTACGCGGATACTTTAAGGCCGACTATAGTATATCAAGATATTTATTATGGTGACAAACCTGAAATTGCGAAAAACAAACAACTGCTCCACAACAGAGATGTTAATCGATCTTTGATCTATGGAATAGCTGATTTCTTATCGCGTTTTCGGAGATGGTCGCATAGAAAAAATGTTTACTTACTAGAGTTACTCTAAAAATCCCTATATTTAAAATAAAATAGTGTATATTTTTTAAATTTGACGCTTATATACATTAAGATAAAGTCCATTCTTGGGGCCCGCGATTAGTCGTGATGGATTAATGATCTTGTTTACTTCAGGTGTGTTTTTAGATATCCCAACTCGGAATTTTGAGAAGAACTTCACCATGCACACTCGTGATTGCACTTTTGCAAACCGCATTCCTGGAAAGAATGACATATTTCAGTTGTATTTGTATTTTTTCATATTATATTTATATCATACCAAAAACCATACATAAACGATAACTTACAGTTCATGGAAATATGGAATGATTTTCATTAGTATTCATGATTCATACTTATTATAACTTATTTAATATACCTTAAACTTTTTTAAACTCCAAACATAGAACAATTTATTATTTGCAATACTATTAAATATATTGTGGTTGTTTTTTTTAGTTGTGATGACAAAACCAAATGTAAAAAAATAAGAGAGACATTTGCCCAGCACCGGGATCATACAGATAAATAAAAAATCTATAATATTCGAGTTTACAACGTTTCGAATTTTTTTAGGTTATTTAAAACTAAATTATGTCCATGCTTTAAGGTTTTATGAAAAAAGCAGAGTATAATAAGAATTGTTTCAACAAAAAAACTTGCCATCAGAATTTGATTTAATTGTTTATACCGTACAGTGGGTACTGTAATATATAAATTTAAGTTATCTACTACACATAGTGAAACATGTAATGGATAATACTAAAGTCAAATAAAATGTTCGACGACTCACCAATACAATTTCTGGGCCCGGCTCCAAACGGTAGATATGCGCAGGGATGTCTGTCTTTGGAGTTCTCTGGAGTATGTCTGTCAGGATCAAACTTTTCGGGGTTAGAGTAGTATTTTTCATCGTAATGGATGCCTAGAGGAGATATTAAGACTGTTGTCCCTTTTTCAATGGTAATATTTGTTCCAGGAACTTTGTAATCTACTTTGACATTTCTTTGCAAAGGTTCTACTATAGAGTGCAAGCGTAAAGTTTCGTCAAATACTCTCTCCAAATATGTCATATCTTGCAATGTTTCATATGTCAATTTACCACCGTGTTTTGCCAGCACTCGGTCAATATCGGCAATCAGTTTATCTTGAATGTCTTGGTTGTGAGCTAATTCATGGAGCATGAAGCCCATAGTCGTTGCACTGGTCTCGTACCCCCCTGCATAGAACACGAAGGCTTGAGCGGCGATAACATCCTCAGTCAATTCTAACGACAGTTGCTTATCATTCTCGTTCCTCACTGTTCCATAAACATGTTTTTGTTGTCTAAGTTCCAATATTAAATCCATGAAGTCGTTTCTGTTTGACGGAAGACCATTTCTCTGCTTTACAACATCCTTAACGAGGCCGTGGAAGAATTACATAACGAATGTTGGGAATATTGATTTATTCATTTTTTTTAAAATACCTGGATACATCATGTCTAGCTCATTGGTAATATTTAGGGTGAATAACAATGTATCAACTTTATTTAAAGTATCTGTTACGGCTTTGTTATATTGTGTGTCTAAATCAAGCCCAAATGCGCAAGCGGCTATTGTAGCCATAGTATACTTTTGTACAAGCGTGTATACATCGTGTTCGGGCTGGTTACTAGGGGTGCGTTCCAAAACGGGCAATATTCACTCGGTGAAGGGTGAAATTCGCTCGATGCTGGTTCCGAAAAGCAACGGTGAATTTTACTCTAGTGTTTTGGAACGCCTCCGACAGAGTGAAATTCCACCTGTCAGTTGAAATAATTCACCCTGGTAAAATCAGAGTTGAATTTCACTCGGCTGTCAAAATTGACATAACGAGAGAAGTTATAATGAAAACAAGCGGTTGAGGAAAAATATACTGAATATTTTATCATTCCAATTCACACTAAACTAGATGTTCTGCGACGGCAAAATATTATAACCATTTTAGATAAAGATGAAATTAGTTATTATATAAAAGTTAATGCTGTTGTTAATTAAAGATCTTTTTTGGGCATATATCCTCGATCGGCGCGCGAAATTCAAATTCTCTTCATCTAGAAATTATCAGGTTGATACAGTTTTGTATAAAGACTGTTCACTATTTCGAATTTTATGTATGTACTAAGTCAAAACTACTTATTTTCGCAAAATGACTATACATGAGTACAGTCCGTTTACAGCTACGTGAAGTAGCTTTCTCTGATACCCATGACTGTGGCTCTCTCTAACTTGTGATTGTGTGTAATGACTAGGCAGAGACAGTGACAAATATCAGAGGCAAAACAACCATGAACAGATTGTAATGTATCTCCACATACACATCTTGACATAAAACCTAAGAAAAATTGAATTTCGCGCGCCGATCGATGCTATTGCTGGTGCTGCCAGAGCTTTTGTGCGATTTAAACGTACGACAGATCGAAGCGTAACATTTTCTTAGAAAAAGGATGATTTTCATGATAAGTACCTATTTTCAGAAGAATTTGTACTGAGAATTTATATACCATTTTAGGAAACGATGACCTACATAAATAAAAACAAAAAATCAACCACGTAGAAAAAGTATCGGTAAAGAAACAAAAGGAACATTTATTGCATAAATGGTAACACTTAGGTAACTCTTTTTTCCAAGATCGTTCCAAAACATAATTCGCTCCGTGTGATTTTCACCCTTTACAGCCTAGTTCCGAAACCAAAATTCATCCGGTAAAATTCACCCGACAAACAGCTAAATGTTTTGGAACGCACCCTTGTTATCGATTCGACATACTCCATAAAACTATCTCCTCGCTCTGTTATCAAGTACAACATATTCTTCAGTTTTCCAGAAGTGAATATAGGAGTAAAGCGGTTCCGCAGCACGCGCCAGGTCTCTCCGTCGGCATGGAACAGGTTCGCTCCCAGGCCTTCTTTGCTGAACTCAATACCGCGATCCAAAAACAAATCGAAATCTTTAATCAAAATGTGTTTGATGATGTCTAGATCTCGAATCAGTAAGCACGGTGTGGTCATTCTATAAATACCAACAACTTTTTCATTGGGATATGCTTCGTATAACTCCTTATAGGCGATGCCATAGTTCTTTTGTCTCAATGCAGGCTCTTTAAAATTTCCAAAGATCGGAACTGGAGTTGGTCCGGTAACACCTTTATTTTTCCAGTAGTTAAAAGTCCTTGTAAAATAATAGTACAACAATGTCGCGAGCGTCACTAACGCGAGTGCTATATAAGTGAGCACCATCTTGACTACCCATACAATAACCTAATGAACTTTTATATCGAGCAACTTTATATATAGGAAAATATGACACCTTAATCTTGTTTTTATCGAAAGTTAGATGTCAGAATGACTTAGCATTTATCCCTAGTTAGGGAATGCAGACCCAGTCGTCGATATTCTCAGTCCAGATATTGGCGGGATTGACTAATCTTATTAACTGGGATCCCGGTGATCACCGGGACCGCATCCCGGCCTCGGCTCAGTTTGACATAATTTTTCAAATAAGTCATAAAAATAGACTTCATATAGAGATTTTCTTAGAGATATTGTGTATAAAAGCAAAGAAGCGATAGACTCGATTTGCAGTGCAAAATTTATATCTTATCCTCTCAACAAATTTGACAAAATTACTCATACCTACATCTAAAGTGGGGCTGAAACACTTTTCGACCCAAGTGTGGGATAGCTTTGAATAGGATTTTTAAATTTTCTTTTTTAGATTTTACAACACATATTTTTTATAAGCGAGGTATAGATTGCCAAAGTTATACAACAATCCAATTAATTTATAAAGTTTACAAGATAATTTTAAGATTCAACTTTTTAAGTTCTGACCATAATTATTACAAACTTTCTCTCAAAATTATTTTGAGGTATAAAAGAAAATTTAAATTTTTAAACTTGCACGTAGTTTAGAGGACATTAATCTTAGAAACATATTTGTAAGCAATAACATCTTACTAATGACATTATAACAATTGGTTTTGTAATCATCATAATCATCACCGTTGCCATCTACGTACGCCTATCTCAACGCACTTGACAGCTTATTTAAGTACAATATTTGCATTCTAGTATGTATTTCACGAACAATAATGTACCTAACTATAGCGCACATCCAAATGTGCTTGATCTGAACGATGATCTTTTAATCAGAATAGTAGATGCTCCGAAGCACCGTCTGCTTCACTAGATTCCGCGCAAATGGGCTATATTATTTCGATTACCTTAAATTGTTGGTAATCTAGTCAATTACCGGGATCCTGGTATTGCGGGATCCTAGTGTTCAGGTATTGCATGCCCCAACCGTAATACAAGTAATGCGTTACAGTGATAAAGCATTTTTTGATTAAAGGTGTTATTTAGAAATATCATTCAGTTCAGTAAAAAGCTATCAATGATAGCAAGTTTTGTCAATAAGTATTTAAAAAAATATTATAGACTTTGACTTTGGCTCTAATGCGTCTCCTTCGGATTTTCTCGATCAACCACAATACATTATCTTTCTGGTTATAATAGCTCTGCGGTGTAAGCTTACTTCGAGATCGATCAAAGGTAGGCGTTTTATGACATATTTTGAGCGGCGGAGAAACAGTGTTATAATCTAATAATACTTGGTAATCAGTATTACAGGCTAGTTTAATGGATCGAGGTGTATTGTAATTTCAGTGATGGTTCTCGTCAAATGTGTCTGTTAACATTGACCATCCAATATAAAATCAATGCTATGCGCCTAATATAAAATTCCGATAAGAAATTGATATAATATAGAATTTGAAAAAGGTGTGGCATTGCTATGAGTTAAATACGAAAAATCTTTTGTTAACGTTTAGCTGGTAGAAAGCTCTGCTCTGGATAGGTGCCCTACAATGTGGCTAAACGACAAAAATGCCGCGATGGAGGGGTCTTCACACATGCACATGCATTTACATGCTTTAAGGGTTTAAAGCAAAGTAGGCCTGTTGGCTCTCCCGGAGGTGCCATCGATTCGAGTGATAGGTAATATATTATAAAAAAAAATATCCGCGTCGAATTGAGTACCTCCTCCGATTTGTCGGGCAACAAGTTAATGAATAGGTCAGATAGTTTTTATTTCGCTCAAATAATGAGATTCTAAAAACATCCAGTGTGACCCAGGTAACGTCACACCTTTTTACGACATTTTCGACCGACGAAACAGAGGAGGTACTCAATTCGACGCGTATGTACAGGGCTATTTCTAATCAATTAGCATTATTTTAGGGGCTTATTCAGTACATCAAAACTAACAACTTTTGTTCTTCGACTTTTGTCAAAACTCAAAAAAAATCAGCTGTTCCATACATTTTGTCACGGGTGAACGATATTTTTATAGTTTTATTATTAGTTTTTCTAAAGAACGACAATTTTTTTTCGAGTTTTGACAAAAGTCGTAGGTTAAAAGTTATTAGTTTTGATGAACAGAATAAGTCCCTAAAAGGATGCTAACTGATTAGAAATAACCCTGTATATAAATATTTTTATGTATAACCACGCATAACTTTTTATGTAGTGGTCCGATTTCGATAATTATTTTTTATTGGAAAGAGTATACTTCGAAATTGGTCCCATTTAAATTTTATCAAAATCTGCTGAGCCATTTTCGATAAATCGACAAAAATGTGAAAAATGCTCCATCGATCCGTGCGAAATATTCGCGAATTCTGTACACGGTTGAAGTAGGTCGTGCGATTTTAGGCAAAAAAAAAAAATATTATGACAACTTTTGAGCGGCGGAGAAACGAGAAAGGTGCACAAGCATGTCACCTCAGTATCGAGTACGGTTAACTGAATTACCCCAATGTACGGTTATTTTTTTTTCGATAGTTTATGACGTTGAACAATGTAAATAAAACACTTATTCATGGCTTTTAAGGCATTTACTTGTTATAAAATGAATCGTACCTACTTAATATATCAGGTGGATTATGGGTATGTAGGTACTAGCATCAAAATATCAATAAGTATATTTTCGTAACAATTTTTTTTATTGAAGTCGAATACGGTAAAACTATGGTAAAAAAATAAGATTAGAAAACTTATTTATGCCCCTAATATTACCCATTAAAATGAGATTAAGTATAATGATTGCATTTGTGTATAAATCGCCTAAATCTTATTATCTTTTTTGAAATACGTACCTACCAACGTCCACGTATTGAAATTATTAATTATTATCAGTATCAATACTCGCAGGTAACTAGATACACCTATAGGTGCATCAACTTACTTTTTAAACTTACTGTTACATGTTATATGTATTCTTTTATACTACATTAACAATTACTACACTCTCTTTCTTTCTCAATAAACTAGTGTTTTATAACTAAGTAAGTAAAACTTTTTTATTATTAAACTCAAGTATCCTATTTTATAAACAATTTTTAATCCATTCAAAATATTTCGCTTCCTATTATTCTTATTGTCTATTTAAGTGTAATAATTATTATACCCGAGAATCAAGCTGAAATAGTAATGAGAATTACAAAGTGTTGCTTTGCAATGATGTGCAAGTTATTCGTAATGCTGAGCATATTATACTTACACCCCTGGAAGTCTTTGCACTTTGCAAAATATTAACTTGTTTGTAAGGCTTTACTGTTTACATTTTATTATTATACTAGCGACCCGCCCTGGCTTCGCACATGTGTATTACATGTAATAAACCTTTCTCTTGAATCATTCTATCTATAAAAAAAAACCGCATCAGAATCCGTTGCGTCGTTTTAAAGATATAAGCATACACAGGGATAGACAGCGGGAAGCTACTTTGAATTTATACTATGTAGTGATAGTGATACTACGGGAGTACGGGACTAATCGCGTACTGAAAACATGAAACAAATAAATATCTCACCATCCCGACGTTTCGACCGAGGTGCATCGATCGTGGTCACGGGTAGACGAACAGGTAGTAGGTATAAATAAAAATAATGTGTTCATATCGCGAAAGTTAAAAATTAAAAAAATAACACCTGTTTACATTTTGTCAATCAATTAAATTATTTAACTAAGAAAACGTATCAAAATAATCAGTTAATTTTAGTAATTTTTCATATACAAGCGCGGTAGAGGTATGTTTTCTAGCTCCACCCTTAATTCAACTACGTAAGTCAAACAACAAGGCGGTATTTACAAAATTATCTTCTAATTATATTAAGATAAATTCCACTCTTTGGACCCGCTATGACTCGTTTTGGATCAATTATGTTGGATTCTTCTGGTGTATTTTTCGATACTTCAACTCGAAATTTCGATAAAAACTTCACAATACATACTCGTGATTGCACTTTTGCGAACCGCATACCTGAAAATAGAAGAAGTACCTATGTAATAGACAAATACATATTACATTAAAATGTTGAAGTTGGTATGGCTATCCTTAACTGCTTGACTTTTTTAAATGCTTTTTTGCGATATCTGGGAAAGACCATAAGCTATTTTTATACCACTTGGCACTATGGCCAAGGTGATGAGAATGGTCATCTCCAGATTTTTTTATAATTATGGCAAAACAACCTTTGCCGGGCCAGCTATACCCTATAAAATATACCTTGATCTCTGCGACAGCTGTCATAAAAATCACGCCTATAAAGTCCTGAATTTCTTAATAGTACAGACACTACTACTAATAGTACCTGTCAATGTCACAATTTATGGGCATGTTGATTAGTGATGGGCGACGAATGATCGTGACCCCAGAGTTTTAGATAGAGTTTTATTAAAAATATCGATAGTTTATAGTACCGATATTTTAAATAAAATTTAATTGATCATTAATTTTATCGTATATTTTTATATCATAACATTATTTACATGTGTAATTAAATTAAACCCAATTATATGTCACATTATCATCGATAACAGTGAAAAACGTCACTAAATACTATCGTAACATTATCATATTTTATTATAATTGATTTAATTAATATCATAACTTTATTTACATGTATAGATACTTGATCTTAAATAATAGTGAGTAAATAAAATCCAATTTCTTACCTACAACTACTCATTCGATTTCATTACAACATTGTTTGATAATCGATTTTTTCCACCACTATCCCAACTCTAAAATTGTCAATCTTCTATGTCAATGTCACTGTCGCAGAGATCAAGCTATCTTTTATGCAGTATAGTAAAATTATTAAAATAACTGTCGTACACATACGTTTTCGAAATACAACTAAGAACCATTTGCATTACATGAGCTATTCATTTAAAAACTAAACGTCCCAAAATCAGTCTCTTCATTTGGGAGCTGTAACGCCACATACAGTCATTTAGCTGCATTATTTGTCTATGTGTCCACTTTGTTAAAGTTATTTCAATAGACTTAAACAACACAGGTATATATTTTTGTAAAAATCAATGATTCGAAATCTTATCTAATACTAGTAAAAATGTCATATAATTACTTTAGTTCTATTTCTACGAGGCAGCTATTAAGTCATAACAAAAAATTTAATATCTACTTACCAATACAATTTCTGGGACCAACACCAAATGGAAGATAAGCACAAGGATGTCTGTCTTTGGAGTTCTCAGGAGTATGTCTGTCAGGATCAAACTTTTCAGGGTTAAGGTAGTACTTCTCATCGTGATGAACACCTAACGGAGATAGCAATACTGTTGTTCCTTTCGCAATTGTAATATTAGTACCGGGAATCTTGTAATCTACTTTCACATTTCTTTGCAAAGGTTCCACTATAGAGTGCTTACGCAATGTTTCATCAAACACTCTCTCCAAGTAAGTCATGTCTTGCAATGTCTCGTATGTCACTTTACCATCATGTTTTTCCAATACTCGGTCAATATCAGCACACAATTTATCTTGAACGTCTTGATTTTTGGCCAATTCGTAGAGCATAAAGCCCATAGTCGTTGCACTGGTCTCATATCCCGCTGCATAGAACACGAATGCTTGAGCCGCGATTATGTCCTCCGTCAGCTCTAATGATAGCTGTGTCTCATTCTCATTTCTCACTGTCCCATAAACCTGTTTTTGTTGTCTAAGTTCCAATATTAAATCCATAAAGTCTTTCCTATTTGATGGAATTCCGTTTCTTTGATTTATCACATCTTTTACAAGGCTATTAAAGAAGTCTTTGATAAAGTCGGGAAAAAGTGATTTATTCAACTTTTTTAAAATTCCAGGAAACATCATATCTAGTTCATTAGCGAAATTAACAGTAAATATCAATGCATCAACTTTATTCAGTGTTTCTATCATGCCCTGGTTGTTCTGTGTGTCCACTTCAATACCAAACGCGCACGCTGATATGGTAGCCATTGTATATTTTTGTACAAGCAAGTACACATCGTGTTCAGATTGATTAGCGGTTATAGAGTTAACGTAGTCAATAAAAGTATCTCCTCGTTCAGTTATCAGGTACAGCATATTTTTCAATTTTCCAGAAGTGAATATAGGAGTAAATCGGTTCCGCAGCACGCGCCAGGTCTCTCCGTCGGCATGAAATAAGTTCGCTCCCAGGCCTTCTTTGCTTAACTCAACACCGCGATCTAAAAACACATCGAAATCTTTAATCATGATGTGCTTGATGATGTCCAGATCCCGAATCAGCAGACATGGTGTGGTCATTCTATAAATACCGACAACTTTCTCATTCGGGTACGCATCGTAGATCTCTTTATACACGTTGCCATAATTCTTTTGTCTTAATAGAGCTTCTTTAATATTTCCAAAAAATATAGATGGATCTGGTCCGACAACACCTTTATTTTTCCAATAATTAAATGTTCTTGTAAAATAATAATACAACAACGTAGCGAGCGCTATCAACGCAAGAATTATGTAAGCGAGCACCATCGCGGTATCTCTTCGATTACTCAATGTCAAGTTCCGGTACTCCTTTAAATACCTCTGTATATTTCATACGACATCATAACCTCGCTTTTTATCTAACTGTACGGGGCCTAAGACTACGGGCATTAACATTTATATCTATCTAACACACAGCTTTGGATCTCCAACTATATTTTTATTGAATACGATTGAAGTATTCAACTTTCATTTCTATTTTATAATAAAAAATAAATATATAATTTACTCTTAATTATAAAAATAAAACATATAAAACTGCTGATATTTTATAAGTTATAAGTATGTAGTGAGTATGTAAGTTTACGTTTATATGTAAGTATTTATGATATTTGATAAATAATAGCTAAACATTATATTCTTTCAAAAATGATATCTTAAGAAGGTATGGTTTACGTGACGGTGTCCTACCGTGGAGATGACAACGACCACGTATAAAAATGAGCAAACATAAATACTACAAAGTACAATTTAGGATAATATTTTATTTTCATTTTTCGTTATATTTTTTTAGTCTAAGTGTTATAAAGCACCAAATAAATTAACAGAGACATGGACTCAAGACTTTCGAAGTTAGTACTACCTACTTTGTGTTAATTTATGGTTACAAGATGATACGCGAAAAATGCGTTAGTTACCATGAAAAACTTGTAAAGAAAACAAAATTAACGTGTTTTTCTAAGATTGTATCGAATTAATTATTATACTAAGTATATCAAAATAAATTAATCAAGAGAAAACGTTAATTTAGCTGAATTAAAAGAACAGAGTATCTACACTGTGCAGTAAATCTATTCAATGCCGCTGAATCGTGTAACAGTAGGTACCAAATCTGTAAACAATGTCAATTAAGGCTGAAAAATTTAAGACATTATAACTCCTATACCAAAAACGAATCAAAATTCAAAATAACTTTCTAATTTCACATTTATTCCAATAACAACGACAGAACAAAACTCTTAACTCAACTTATTTACAAGGTATCTAATTTTTATTTAGCGATAATAAACAATAACAAACAAATATTAGACTTATCGCCTTACTATATTAAGATAAATTCCACTTTTAGGACCGGTAAGGAGTCGTTTTGAACAAATTATCTTGGATTCTTCTGGTGTATTCTTCGAAACTTCAACTCGGAATTTTGCCAATAACTTCACAATGCATACTCGTGATTGCACTTTTGCGAACCGCATGCCTGGGAAGATTTAAAAAAAACAATTTAATTTTACAGTAAATATAAACAAAAGTGTATAGTTAGACAATAGGCATGATGACTAAAAAAATATAATTAGTTCGTCAGATAGACTATTAAAAAATATTAGACATATATTTTTCCGTTTGTCAATCAAACAAAAATTTATGAAGATATAGTCCGTCAAAGTTCCGCGTAACGTCACAAGTGCATACAAATGTATAGACTTCTGAGAGAGAAATGACGTCACGACCTCCATTCCTAAGCTTCGGTAAGGTTTATCTTTGTCATTTGTTGTCATAGAGTAACTTATATATATATACAGGGTTTGTTGTTTGATTGCCGAAAGAAAAATACTTACCTACCTATGTACAATAATATTCGATCACCTACTCACCTAATGATTTTTTTATCCAGTCATTATGCCTATTGCAGCAAAGAGAGCGTTTTTCAGCTGCAACTTTTCGTATTTTAATCTCTAAGTTAGGTATAATTATTAAGTTTTTGTAGTTGCTTATTCTTAATTAATTTTAATTATTATTCGCCAAAAATGGCATATATAACCGAATTCTACCGTGTACAAAATTCGAATAGTTCACAGGAAACGATGTGGTAATTTTTAAATTATTGTTGATATTTCAAAAACTGCTTAGCTGATTTCGGTAAAATTTAAATGGGACCACCTCGAGAAAGCACACTATCAAATCAAATAAAATATACTTTTAAGTCGGTTCACCATTGGCGAGAATATCGATGAGCATACACAAAAAAATCCTAAAATACCATGCTTAATACTTAGCATAACTACCATAGTAAAAATTGCTATTAAATTTAGGATAGCGCCTTCATAAATGGCCACAATGCCAATGTTTAGTTATTATTTTAATGTTTAGACATAAGTAAGTAAGTAAGTTCGTATAGGCCGGGTGGCTAGCCCTGGTGTCAGAGTTTTTAGGCCGCCTGAAGGCCTCTGACATGGCTAAACGGTTAAAACAACCGGGACCTACAATTTAACGTGTCATCCGAGCCACGGTAGCGCTCAGTTGGAAAATGCCACCCGCGGTCACCCATCCAAATACTGACCGTGCGGAACGTTGCTTAATTTCGGTGATCGCTGACAATCACCTAATCAAACTACGAAAAAAAATAAAAAAAAAATTTTTAAAATATTTTTCTTAATGTTTAGACATAAAAGTTTAAGATAGTAAAAATATTTCGAATATTTCAGATGTACAATGTATTCACACTAAATTAAAACAAAAATAGTGGAATTAACTCACCAATACAATTTCTAGGACCAACACCAAACGGTAGATATGCGCAAGGATGTCTGTCTTTCGAGTTCTCAGGAGCATGTCTGTCAGGATCAAACTTTTCAGGGTTAGGATAATACTTCTCATCATAATGTATTCCTAACGGAGATATCAAAACTGTTGTTCCTTTCTTAATCGTAACATTTGTTCCGGGAATCTTGTAATCTGCTTTGACATTTCTTTGTAAAGGTTCTACTATAGAGTGCATGCGTAGAGTTTCGTCAAAGACTCTCTCCAAATATGTCATGTCTTGCAATGTCTCGTATGTCACTTTACCATCGTGTTTCTCCAGCACTCGGTCTATATCAGCAATTAATTTATCTTGAATGTCCGGGTTCCTAGCCAATTCGTAAAGCATAAACCCCATTGTCGTTGCACTAGTCTCATATCCTGCTGCATAAAACACGAATGCTTGAGCAGCGATTACATCGTCCGTCAGCTCCAATGACAGTTGTTTATCGTTCTCATTTCTCACTGTCCCATAAACTTGTTTTTGTTGTCTTAGCTCCAAAATTAAATCCATGAAGTCTTTCCTATTCGATGGCATTCCATTTCTCTGATTTATGACATCTTTTACAAGGCCATGGAAGAAATCCATGATGAATGCTGGGAAAAATGATTGATTCAATTTTTTCAAAATACCGGGATACATCATATCTAACTCATTGATAAAGGTGGCGGAAAATGTCAATGTATCAATTTTGTTCAACGTATCTATCATGCCTTGGTTATTCTGTGTATCTACTTCAAGTCCAAATGCACAAGCTGATATAGTTGCCATTGTGTATTTTTGTACAAGCAAGTATATATCTTGCTCCGACTTATTAGCGGTTATGGATTCCACGTAGTTAATAAAACTATCCCCCCGCTCTGTTATAAGGTACAGCATATTCTTCAGCTTGCCGGAAGTAAATATGGGTGTAAAACCTATTTCTCAGCACTCGCCAAGTTTCACCATCAGCATGGAACAGGTTTGCTCCCAGACCTTTTTTGCTGAACTCGATGCCGCGATCCAAAAATATATCAAAATCTTTAATCATAATGTGCTTGACGATGTCTAGATCTCGAATAAGTAAGCACGGTGTGGTCATTCTATAAATACCAACAATTTTTTCATTGGGGTATGCTTCATATAACTCCTTATAGGTGATGCCATAGTTCTTTTGTCTCAATGCAGGCTCTTTTAAATTTCCAAAGAACGGAACTGGATTTGGTCCAACAACACCTTTATTTTTCCAGTAATTAAACGTCCTTGTAAAATAATAGTACAAGAGCGTAGCGAGTGTCACTACCGCGAGAGTTATGTATGCAAACACCATTTTTAATTAATCACTTCGATTTACTTAATGTTATGGTTTGAAACATACTGCTTTATATATGTGATTGCAATAGCCTATCAAACTGACGATAATAGGATTGATAAATTATTATTATTATTTCATTGATAACATAACAGCGATTAGTCGTCTAAGCAGTCTCTAAAATAGACTAGCAGTTCTTATAACAATAATATTATAATTATTTTTTAAATTATTAATAATCTACTGAAAAGTTACCTGTTGCACTCGAGTGCAAAGATTTTTCACCCTGTGCTCTTTTGATTTTCTCGCTAACGCTCTTGATTCAATTTTAGAATCTTTCGCTTGCTCGGTCATCAAAATTGAGGACGCGGTTAAAAAGCAACATTGCATTTATGAACCTATAACAAATAACTACTAACAGCCCTTAAATCGGCTACGGCTGTCTCCATTTTATGATAAATAAATGCTACATACAGTTTTTAGAAAATAACGAGATGAAATTTGGCTTGTAAAAATTCCGTTATATAAACAAGAAGTAGAGTGACTAAGCCGTGATGGTCAAGAGGTAGTGACACCCGCCTTACAATCGTGAGGTCGTGGGTTCGAATCCCAGGTCCCGTACCAATGAGTTCTTTGGAATTTATGTACGGAATTTCACACCACTGGCTTTTCGGTGAAGGAAAACATCGTGAGGCAACCTGCATACGTCCATAGAAGAAATTCGATGGCGTATGTGAATCCACCGGGTCAACCCGCACTGGGCCAGCGTGGTGGATATGGCCCAATCACCCTTCGTGGGTAGGCCTACGTCCTGCAGTGGACTATTAAAAAGGCTGGTACAGTACAGTACAGAGTGAGTAAGCTCAGTACTATAATAAAACGTAAAAACAACATTTTAGTTTTCTTAGAAAGAGGTAGGTACTTTAATAAATGTAGAATGTGTAACTCTATCTAAATACCAAAAATTACAATATAGCTGTTTTCGCTTTACTATACAAAAATTACTCGTTTAAAAAGATACTAAAATAGATTATAATTTTATCTTAGTTCAAAAGTTAGTTCATGGAATAAATTAAATCTTCTTTTTATCTTCAAATTTTTTAACTTTACTTGCTATTTTTTTAAAAACAAGAAATTAATAATAAAATTGCATATCAGTCTTACAATTACATCAAACAATCATTAGGTACAATACTTAAAAATAAGTAAGTAGCTAAGTAAAAAATGCTTATCAACTAAAAAAATATGTGACCCATATTCTTCATTAACGCTTGACGATATTTAAACGTATTCCACCTTTGGGGCCCATAATGACTCTCATCGGACATATTTGCGCCTCTTTTGGGGTGTTCTTAGAAACTTGAACTCGGAATTTTGAGAAAAACTTCACCATGCATACTCGACTTTGAACCTTCGCAAACCGCATTCCTGAAATCAAAAATGTAAATGTACATTTTTAATAACCAAAAAATAACTTAAATTGTGCAAGAATTTCTCCCATTTTAAAACTGATTTGGTAATTTATAGAGTATATGTTATAGAGAGTAAAATTGTACACTTATTTTTAGTTATACCTACGTTTTATCTCTCAGACTAAAACATTTCCAATTACCACGTACACAAGCAAACAAATTTTGTATACATTTTTTTCTATAGTTATACTTTGTTACGCGGATTCTAGTTTTATTAGTCTTTTGAAGCGGTTTTTTTTCGTCTGAAAGCTATTAGTGATCCACATAGTGGCATACTGCTATAGTTCATGATGTTTTTATTTACTTGTATATATAACCTTACCGATGCAGTTTCTGGGTCCAACTCCAAATGGCATATAAGCGCAGGGATGTCGATCTTTGGAATTTTCAGGACTGTGCCTCTCGGGATAAAATTTTTCAGGATCAGAGTAATATTTTTCATCGTGGTGGATTCCGTATGGAGACACCAGAACTGTAGTACCTTTTGTGATAGTTACATTCGTTCCGGGTACTTTATAATCTACTTGGGCATTCCTTTGCAAAGGCTCCACTAGTGGATATAAGCGAAGTGTCTCATCAAATACTTTCTCTAAGTACGTCATATCTTGCAATGTTTCATATGTCACTTTGCCATCGTGTCTTTTTAGCACTTCATCGATATCAGCGATCAGTTTTTCTTGAACATCAGGGTTTTTGGCCAACTCATAGAGCATGAAAGACATCGTTGTGGCGCTAGTCTCATACCCAGCTGCATAAAAAACGAACGCTTGAGCGGTGATTACGTCATCCGTTAGCTCCAAATGTAATTGTTTATCATCTTCACTTCTCTTAGTTCCATAAACTTCTTTTTGTTGTCTAAGTTCTAACATCAAGTCCATGAAGTCTTTTCTATTAGATGGAATACCATTTCTCTGGCGCACAACGTCTTTAACGAGACTATAAAAAAAATTACGAACGAACACTGGAAAAATTGATGAATTTATTTTTTTTAATATACCAGGATACATCATATCTAATTCACTGGCAAAATTTGCGGTGAAGATTAACTGATCTACTTTTTGCAATGAATCCACCATGTCTTGATTGTTATGTGTGTCAACGTCCAGTCCAAACGCACAAGCTGATATAGTAGCCGTAGTGTAGCTTTGTACAAGTGCGTATACATCGTGGTCCGATTCCTTGGCGCATATATCGTTGATGTAGTTTACGAATTTGTCTCCACGTTCTGTTATCAGGTACAGCATATTCTTCAGCTTGCCAGAAGTAAACAAAGGAGTAAATCGGTTCCGCAGCACGCGCCAGGTCTCTCCGTCGGCATGAAACAGGTTCGCTCCCAGGCCCTCTTTGCTGAACTCGATACCGCGATCGACGAATGCATCAAAGTCTTTAATCATAATGTGTTTTACGATTTCCAAGTCCCGAACCAATAAGCAAGGTGTGGTCATCCTGTAAACGCCAACAACTTTCTCCTTTGGGAATGCTTCATATATCTCTCTAAAAACGACGCCGCCATTCTTCTGCCTAAGAGCAGATTGCATCAAATTTCCAAAAAATGGAACTGGGGTTGGACCAGCGACTCCTTTATTTTTCCAATAATTAAATGTACGTGTAAAATAATAATACAAAACAGTGGCCAGTGTCACTAATGCGAGAGATAAATGAATGAGCGCCATTTCGAATGGGTCTCGCTACTGTGTAGACTCGCATGTTAAACGACTCTATTTATACTTAATATGTACCACGTGGGAAACATTATACGAGTATGATTATATTTATTTAGTCAAGATACCATACAGAATGTAAAACATCTTATAACGAGATAAATATATCTGTATAAGTAGCTATAGAAACTGAAATTGCGCCAGTCATTATTTTAGTTTTATACGTTAACAAGGTTTATATTTATAGCTGTTCTCGCTCTTCCAGATTTCTTATTTTTGGCATGATTTTACATACACTTACTCGTACATCAAAAAAATAACAAACTGTGCTCTTATCAATGGCATCAATTTGTTTTTTATTTAATTAAATTAATAAAAGTATTTTTCTAATATATTACTTGAGCGTAAAGTGCTAAAATGCTGTACCGAATATCTATATTACCTTTGATTGCTTTGTCAAACTTACGCTATTACTATTTTATAATCTTCTTTTTAATTGTTAACGTACAAACAAAAATACAAGATTATTTGCTTACATTTCAGGTTGGCAAATATTTTTCGATCACATTTATAGCTTGAAAAATATGGCGGCCATACAAACAAAATTCATCTTGGAAAATATTTTTTACAAAGTAGATAAGCGACATTTAACTGTCGATCTTTTGCATCCCATTTGATCACCATATTTTAAACAGTTTCTGAATGGTACGCAATCTGAGCCTATAATGAAATATCTTCTTTTTCTGTTCGTATTAGGTATATCTTCTTAATCGGTATCTTCATTGTTGAAGGTCGCGTCTAATATGAATTGTTCGCCACTTGCTGCACCATGCTCTTCCATGCGGTTCGGCGTGCATTCTACTTGGAATGCACAGAACATTGCATTCTCTTCTTTGCCGAACTACTCAACCCAGCCGAGACTGCTGTTCACCTCTGTTGCGCCAGCCTACGTATTCACAGTAGTATAGTAGTAGTAGTTCTACGAACACACTGTGGTGTTTCACACCACAGGCTTTTCGGTGAAGGGAAACATCGTGAGGCAACCTGCATACGTCCTTAGAAGAAATTCGATGGCGTATGTGAATCCACCAACCCGCACTGGGCCCGCGTGGTGGATATGGCCCAATCACCCTTCGTGGGTAGGCCTACGTCCTGCAGTGGACTACTAAAAAGGCTGGTACAGTACAGTACAGTTCTACGAACAGTAGACTTCGCAACACATCTCTAACTGATTCTTCATAAACCTATATCACGATTCGCTTCGCTTCGGTCAATTAATGTATTTATCCATATCTTAAAGTTTGTTAGCATTCAAGTAAATATCATGTAACTGCTTGTTTCAGAAAGGCGGGTGGAGCAAATGCAGATGTTGCGTGCGCGCCCAAGCTGGAGAGAGGAGAGCGCGCGAGCTGCGCGAGCGCGCTTCGCGGCCTCCATCCCGCGCGCACTATAGAGCTGGACACCCTGCACACTGCACTATATACGGTACAATCTCTGCTACTTCTCCACGAAAGGCTGTGCTGCACTACACAGAGTGAACATTTAGACAACGGATATATTCTTAAATATCATTGAACTCAATTACTCATCATTATGACCAACTTTTACTAGGTCTAACCGAGAAAATGTGAATTATAACTAGCTTTCTCAAACATTTTGTCGAAAATCGATGGATATATAGCACACAATTTGGAAGCGGATTTTTGGAGTGGGTTTCATAGTAAGAGTTTGTGACAGAGTTCGAGCAGAATGGATATTCTAGCTTTTCCGTCCGTTGTCTATATTTACACCCCGTAAATAGGGCAAACTCTAGTGCTCTTCTACAAGACGCATTTCTATAGGCAGTTGTTTGAGGCGACGCTCCAAAAACTACCATATAGCGATTATTAATAAATATACAACATTTAGCAATTTTAACAGTGGGCTATTTATGAGTTCTACCTAAGTATATATTTTTATTATAAGTTAAATACTGTATGCAACACAGTAGACCACATCTGGCAACTCCGGTGGAACCGTGCTTTAAAAAGTATTAACAATAAGGCCTAGTTACTTAATGCAGACAGAACCGTTTATTTAAGACAAGTGTTCTTATGTTTACGGTTTTTACACTTCCTTGCACAGATTTGTTGTGGCTTGTCTAGCTTGTCTTAAAACCAGTTCTAAATGCAAAATTAACTGTGTCCAAACACACATAATACGCCAAAAACAACCCTAGACGCCCAACTAGAACCAACTGGTAGCGCCCGAACCACTATTAGAAATAGTCAGGAAGGGTCCAGAGTAAATGCTAATAAAAATATTCAACAAACTACCAACTAACACCAGAAACGAAACAAGCGAGAACGTTTTTAAAAGAAAAATAAAAGAGATTCTCATAGCCAAAAGCTACTACACAATACAGGACTTCTTAGACGATAAATGATTCGATACCGCGAATCAGACAAAGTAAATTAGACCCTAACCGTAATCGATAACTGTTCCTATTATTACCTTAGTGTTTAAGTCAATTGCAATACCCTAAAACAGGGTCCATAAATATGTAACTCTAAGTTTATAAATTAGACTAAGAGATGTGTGTTTTTGGTGCAATAAATGATTGAATATTGAACATACATATAGGTATACTTATGTTATTTGCCTAATACCTATACACTATCTGCTTGCCCTGCACTAAGCCGAAAGGGGTGATTAAAACCATAATTATGAACAACTTTTACTTTGAGGCCAACCTAGAATTTTTAAGAGAAAAGATCAGCTCTATCAACTTTGAATGGAACATTCAAAATCATTCAATATTGCAGCTGCAGGAATCAACAAAATGTATAAGAAAATAGCTGATTTTTTTTTCTGGAATTTCGGGTTGGCTCTATGGGAAAAGTTGTTCATAATGATGGTCTGAATCACCTCCTTTCGGCTTAGTACACTAGTTGCGGATAACCCTGCATACCTCACCACGTGATGTCTCTTCAAGGCCATATTGCTGTATCTATTATTTTTATAGATTGAAGATTTAGTAAAACTAAAACTCTGAACTCTTAAAAAAGAACAAACAAATTTAAGTTGTAACATCAGCAATAAGCGTTTGAAACTAAAAGAGTGCTTACTGGACTGTAGTTGTCTATTCTTATATTGTTGTTTATTGTATATATCGTTTTGCAGGTCGGTCATGAAAAATCTTGCCCAATTGCTGGCTGTCCCTATCAGCGAAAACGTGGTAACTTTCATCTATTTGGTAGCCGCGGTCACACTGCTCTCGCGGACGACAGGTGAGACCTTCATAATCTATTAAACTAGTGGTTCTCCGGACATTAGGCCTCGCGAAACTGCTCTTTCACTGGATCTTCATAAGCCTGTATCTCGACTCGCTCTTGATCAATTTAGTTCATACTCGCAAACCTTGTTAGGATTTAGATATTAAACAATCTTGCGAAATATTATCGAAATCTGCTGATAAATAGCGCAAAAGCAAATTTCCCCCTTTTTGAGGGGAAAAACCCCTCAAAAAACAACAATCGATGACGATAAAAAAAAACATTAATACAACATGGTACACAGGTGCTATAATATAGAATCTATATTATAAAATCTGTGTTCCAAGTTTCGTCGAGATTCGTTTAAAAAGCCCATCTGTGGAGGAAATCCAGCATCTGGACAGACGAAAGCAAAATTGCCGAGTTAAACGGATACATTGGCTTAGCTCGGTCAGTAAGTACAAAATAAATGTATTACATACATCCAACGTGTGTAGGAGAAATATACGTGTCACCGGTTTATTGTAAGAACCGTTTGTTTACAAACTATCAAGTTAGATTATAAACTATCGATAATATGTCGTTACGTTCCCCGAACTAGCCTCTATCTTTATACTGCGACCACCCACGCGATATCACGCCACTGCATTCCGCAGCCCAGACGCAGTGTCAGCATAGATAAGCCCGAGCTTTCATTAGAACTTAAGGTGTAGGTTTAAACAAGTTTAAGATCAGCTTCACTAGGGTTAAGACGTGCCTAGCATCGGTACAATTAAAATAAGTTTAGAATTAATTAAATTGTAATTTTTAAAAAGATTAATAAACGCTCTCGAAAGTTAACTGGCGCAGCCGGTAGGATAGCTGGCTGTTGTCATCGCGGAGTATATTTCTCAAATAGTGAATTCTCTAGTGAGTGGCAGCAAAAAGTTTTAACGGCCTACCTAGAAAAACCTAGAGTCAGTGCACCCGTTAACCAGCTATCCTCGAACCAAAGAAATACGTTACTTCGAGCAGTACAAAGAAACATGGCGATTGGACTGTGAGTACAAGTAAAATCCTTCTACTTCCTTTCTTTCCCATCATTTCCCTGATTTTTGTAAATTAATTAAGTAATTGCGACGAAAACTGCGCATAGTTAAGTATTTTGTGACGAAAACTGCACATTAATTAAGTAATTGCGACAAAAACTGCGCATAAGTTAAGTAATTAAGTATTTTGTGACGAGAATTGCACAGAATTAAGTAAACTACTTTACTTATAGTTTATATAGTTTACTAATTTCCAAAAAATATTACAATATAAAATCTATTGTTTTAAATTGGAAATTTGTGTACATTAAGTGAATTAATTAATTAATTAAGTGTATAATAATAAGGTAAACACATAATTTACCTAATTTACTAAAATGGCTCAAGAAAACAGAGGCCCTTTGCCTTTACCCGTGTTACCACAATGCGCACTGCCCCTGCACATCCGCCTAGACATCCAGTCAATGAGATGTACACTACAGACGCGCAGGACTACAACGCTGAATACGGTGAGTATGCACAATACTACGACCCTTACCCTTATGAAGAATACCCTACATATGATTTCCCGGAACCCGAGGAAATCCCGGAAAATGCAGCGGAAAACGCCGACGAAGGTATTGAAAGCGAAAATTTTTATATGACAGCCTCCCCAAACAACCCGAAATAATTCAGTTAAACTATGACGCCACCTTAAAACTACCATACATATACATACCAGACATAGATGGAAAATTCATGCTAGACTCAGGGAGTACTAGATCGTTTATAAGCCCCACAAAGGCTAACGAGTATTACAGTGAATTAAAGCAATACGAACCTTTTACAGTTACTAGTACGCATGCTACCAGCACCCACAACGAAGTCGTGAAAATTCCGAATTTTCAAATTTTTAACAAACCCGGTTTCCACAAATTTTTCATATATGACGTAGACAGAAAATACGATGGAGTAATTGGATTAGACCTTATGTCGAAATTAAAAGCAAACATGGATTTAGGCAGGAAAATTCTGAAAACTCAAGAAACCGCTATACCTATAATTTACGACCGAGAATACATAATAAATTTAGAAGCACGCTCAGAGCACCGAGTAAGATTACCCGTGAATTTGGAAAATGGCGACGCTATTATCAATTTTACCCAACTTTCAGAAAACATACGTATGCCCTCAGCCATAGTTAAGTGTGAAAACTATTTCGCGACAACCGTGATTCAAAACGCATCAGACAGAAACATGACCATGACAGTGACAAAACCGTTCAAAGTGACTAAAATTAGTGAGGAAAATGAAATTTACGACGTAAATTACAATAACGACATGACCAACGTAGACATAGATGACTTACTGAAAGAAAACTTGAAAAAATTACGACTTGACCATTTAAATTATGAAGAAAACAAAGCAATACGAGACTTATGTGAGGAATACAAAGATATATTTTACTGTGAAAACTTACCACTGACATTTACCAATCAAGTTAAACATCATATTAGGACAGTTAACGAGGACCCTATCTATATAAAACCGTATAGACAGGCTCCAGCCCAAGCCCAGGAAATTAAAGAACAAGTTGATAAACTACTCAGGGACAATGTGGTCCAGGAGTCACATTCACCCTGGAGCGCCCCCGTCCACCTAGTTCCAAAAAAAATGGATGCTTCCGGACAGCCTAAATACAGAATGGTTATTGACTACCGCAGACTTAACGAAATTACGACTGACGATAGATACCCACTTCCCAACATTTGCGACTTATTTGACAAATTAGGTAAAAGTAGCTATTTTACAACTCTTGACTTAGCTTCCGGATACCACCAAATCGAAATTGCAGAACAAGACAGACAAAAAACCACATTTTCTACCCAAAATGGACATTACGAATTCCTTAGAATGCCCTTTGGTTTAAAGACCGCACCAGCGACGTTCCAACGCGCTATGGATAATGTGTTGAGAGGTCTACAAGGAATACACTGCCTTGTCTACTTAGACGACATATTAATCTATTCAAGTGGTCTAGTAGAACACCTAGAAAAACTCCGAAAGGTATTTGACAGACTCCGACAAACCAACCTAAAAGTACAACTAGACAAATCCGAATTCCTCCGAAAAGAAGTACAATATCTAGGACATACTTTGACTAAAGACGGACTCAAACCAAATAACGACAAGATAAAAGTAGTACTGAACTATCCTATCCCAGAGACTCAGACAGAAATAAAGCGATTCCTAGGTTTTATAGGATATTACCGTAGATTTATAAAAGACTTTTCCAAAATAACGCAACCCCTAACCGCCTGCTTGAAAAAGGGTAAAAAGGTAGAAATTACTGAAAAATACAAAGAAGCTTTCCAAAAATGTAAAGAATTATTAGTAAATGCCCCAATTTTACAGTACCCAGACATGACGAAATCTTTCATCCTCACAACAGACGCCTCAGAAGTAGCCATCGGCGCTGTTCTCTCTCAGGGTACCATAGGCTCAGATAAACCTGTAGCTTACGCCAGCCGAACGCTGACAGAAACCGAGAGGAAGTATAGCGCAATAGAAAGAGAACTATTGGCTATAGTTTGGGCGACCAAACATTTCCGCCCCTACCTCTACGGGCACAAATTCAACATAGTAACAGACCACAGACCTTTACTTTGGCTTTACCAACTTAAAGAACCAGGAAGTAAATTAACGCGCTGGAGATTACGTCTCCAGGAATACGATTTTGATATAAAATACAAAAATGGCCGCAAAAATACAAATGCCGACGCCTTATCTAGACTTAAGGTAAATGCCCTGGAATCCGACGAAAACGACGACCGCTCTATGATAGTTAACTTAGACAGACCAACCGAACAAACGACTAACAGATCGAACGACAGTGACTCTGGCACTATTATACTTTCCGACTCGAATCGAACCGCTACAGCTAGCCCTATAAGCTTATCCGACGACGAAGACGTAAACGAAGAGCTATTACGAAAAGAATCCCATTGGCAAGTTAGGTCCGAAACAGAATCTAGCCACAGCCAAACTATTCATTCAGGTAAAGATTTAGATTCACCCGGTATTCCCATTTTGCAAGAAGCCGTAGACACGAAACCAAATCAAATATTAGTTTTTCAGAAATTTGGAAACGATATGCAAGTAACCGATTTATCCACGAAACACCAGAAAATTCTGGAAGTATTTCTCCCAATAAATAACTTAGAAATAATTAAAGAATTTCTGAAGAAATACGTAAAACCAAAAGTTAAATATTTTATTTATTTTGAAAAATTCGAACACAGGCGCGATTTCGGAAAAACGATAATTACTCTATTTAAGAAAGGCACTGTTAACTTTTATGAATGCACCGAACGCGTAGTAAATGTATCCGATGAGACCGAGGAAAAGCAGCTAATAGAAAAAATACACGACGGTAAAACATGTCATAGAGGCATATCAGAAACAGATAAAAGAATCAAACGAAACTATTACTGGCCGAACATGCAGGAAACAGTAGCAGCAGTTATAAATTCTTGCGAAAAATGTAAAACTACAAAATATGACCGTAAACCCATTAAACCGGTACTACAACTTACGGAAACTCAAGAATCCCCATTTCAGGAAATATTCATCGATATTTTCTCAATAGAGTCGAAACATTATCTCACAATAATTGATGCCTTCAGCAAATTAGGACAAGCTTTAGAAGTACCGTCCCGATCTACCCCGGAAATAGTTAGAGCATTATTAAAATATTTCAGTTTTTACGGAATCCCCAGAAAAATTAGTTGTGACCCCGGAACTGAATTTAATAACGAACTAATGAAGGAATTAACAGATTTACATAAAATTAAACTACATATCGGAACACCCAATAACTCCAACTCTATGGGAATGGTAGAGCGCTTCCATTCCACCCTTATAGAAATCTACCGCATAGCTAAATATGAGAGAAAATATACAGATGCCGCCTCCGTAATGACTTATGCTATACTAGCCTACAATAACGCTATACATAGCGCTACCGATTTAACTCCGTTTGAAATTGTATTTGGGCACACCTCAGTAAACTCTGCCTTCGATACAGACTTCGATAAAGCCTATAGACAACAATTAATAAAAGACCACAGAAAAAGGATTAACGAGTTATACAAACATATTTCCCTAAAAATGAGTAAAGAAAAAGAAAATGTAATTAGGAAAAGAGGTGGAGAAATAGGACCGAATTTGGAAACAGGAAAAGTAATTTTCGCTAAAACTGTAAATAAAAGACATGCAAAAGATAAACCTAAGTACCAAAAAGCAGTTGTTACAGGAGAAGTAGTTAGGAACATAGTCCCCGTGGAAGTCAGAAACAGGAAGACCAAGGTCCCCCTTAAAAATGTTAAACGTCCTCCACAGGTGGTGCTGCCTACTCCTGATGTTATGGACATCGACCCAGGCCCTTCTGGATCGATACAGTCACCAAGACCAGGACCTTCAACTGCAAAGGATTAAAGATAATCCGGGTCTTCTACCCGTGAAGTTAGGAAAAGCATTTTTGGAGCGAAACGAATGGTCTATTGTTATAACAATTAAATTAGAAGGACTAGCCTCTGACTTAGAGCTTAATTCAAAACACTTTTCCGATTTTTGTACAAATTTAGAAACTTTCCAAAATATTTCCCAAATAAGTGGTATAAACGAAAATAAAATTCAGGTACAATACGTAAGGGATGAAGCCATTGAAAAGTTACAGCAATTAATCCCTCAGAAAAGAGTCAAACGTGGCCTTATTGACCCGTTAGGCTCACTGATTAAAGTAATAACTGGCAATTTAGACCATGACGACGCCGTTCATTTTAATACACTTATAGCAGATCTAGATAGCCGCGAATCCGCGACATCTAATAAAATAACAATCATTTCTGAAATGTTAGATCATATAGTTAATTCCACTAAGGTTATTGATGAAAACACTAAGATGCTAAGCGATAAGATTATGAACTTAGAACAATTTTATAAGAATAACGTAAAAAGACAAAGCACGGAATTACTCCAGTCTCATATAATAAATGTATTTAACCTATTTACTATTAATTTCAGAACCATCTCTATGAAACTCAGTGACATAGAGACGGCGATAGCATTCAGTAAGGTTTCAGTTCTCCATAAAGTTGTTCTAAACTCCGACGAATTATTAATGTTATTAACGGAAATAAGTAAGGTTGAACAATTAATGTATCCAGTAAATGAGCAAAATTTAGTAAACTTAGAAGAGACATTTACGGTAAAGACATATGCTAGAGATACTGATGTTATATTTATAATTAATGTACCTTTAGTTGATAACACTACATATAGTTATTTCAAATTGTACCCACTCCCTGTGTTCCATGATCCTAGCGAAGAAGTTTACGCCATTATCCCTGAATTCCCTTACCTAATAGTAGAAGGTAATAAGTACCACCCAATAGTCCAGGAATGCAGAGAGATAACAGCTAGAGAATTTTTATGCCCAGAGAAAGCCTTAGCCATGCATTCAGCGGAAACCTGTGAGGAGCAGCTAATGCAGTTTCAACAGAATGCTACGAAATGCTACCCCCACCGAGTCGAGCTGGAAAACGTGAAAATCCAGAAAATTAGCCGAAACATGTGGATAATATTTGTGAAAATTGAGAAAACCATAGCCCAGAGATGTGGAGATGACGTAACACAGGAACGAATCCGAGGAACATATATATTAACTATACAGAAGCCGTGCGACGTCTTCATCGATAACCTATTGATCTATGGACACCGTTTTCACTCATTAGATATGCCGCATTATAAGCAGGTACCTATAGTTAACCTGCCTAATTTACCCGACAACAAGAAAATCGTCGAAGCGAATGCCGATCCGGTAAGCCTTAAGAGTGTGGACCTGGACGCCATTCAACGCCTCAACGAATTAGTGAAGAAAAGCCCCAGCCGCGGAAACAGCGAAATTAGTGTGAAAAGTGTTAGTGTTGCCACCATAGTGTTATATATGGTGATTATGGTCATTTTAGTGTACGCCATTTGGTGGAAATATAAGTGTTTCATGCGAAGAGACAATATGGAGCAGAACATTGAAGAAAATGTTAATGGGGTACCAATTCCCCTTTTAGTAGCATAAGAAAATGTCGGGAAATTGTAAAGAGCAAAGTTCTCGGAAAAACTGCATTTTTCCGATAACTTCGGTCTAAGGGGGAAGGCGTTACGTTCCCCGAACTAGCCTCTATGTTTATACTGCGACCACCCACGCGATATCACGCCACTGCATTCCGCAGCCCAGACGCAGTGTCAGCATAGATAAGCCCGAGCTTTCATTAGAACTTAAGGTGTAGGTTTAAACAAGTTTAAGATCAGCTTCACTAGGGTTAAGACGTGCCTAGCATCGGTACAATTAAAATAAGTTTAGAATTAATTAAATTGTAATTTTTAAAAAGATTAATAAACGCTCTCGAAAGTTAACTATGTATTGTGAACGAATACAACGATGTACAATTTAACGCTTTACATTTTCGTTAGTTTGTAAACAAACAGTGTTCAAACGTAAAATTGTGAACTTGTGTGTAACGAAACTTGAAGTGGACAATGATTGGTTCAGCGCTTCATCCCTTTTACAGCCACTCCTCCTCCACCGGATGCAGCTATCCATTGTTATTGTAAGGGTGTAAAGATTGACTCTTATTATCCTGTATATTTTTTTATTCATAACTACCTACATATAAGTTACATGTCAAACAAAAACTAATTAATTAAATTGTAAATCATAATAATTAAAAATTGAATCAATGAAATAATTAATAACAATCAAAAACAATAATTAATAACAATGTGTAGTGTCACAAATATAGTGTCAATAAATTAATTTAGAATATTTTCATACAATCACTAACACATAAATTAAGTCACTCTACCTTTGGTAGAAAGTCTTGTACCTTATAGAATGCCTGCTCAACAAGCCAATATTTTGCTTTATTTTTAAAAGTCTGACGTGACGGCGCATCCTTTATAAAGTCTGGAAGGTGGTTGTAGACATCTGACGCCATAACATGAATCTGTTTAGACGTCTTTACAAGTCGATGGGAGGGCACGCGTAGTACGCCTGCTCGCCGCGGCGCCTGCGAGTGCTGCACGCCTCAGCGCGCATACTCATCCAAGTGGTCTTTGGCGTAGAGGGCCGCCTCTAAGATAACCATCGACCATTAGAATTTTCATTGTCAAAGTTATTCCCATACCCCATATAGGTACATGTTAGTGAAATTGGTTTCTAAAAATCAATAGTACTTACTTACAACGATTTGATCGAACTGTCCGAGTATTGTACGTAAGTATTGAAGTCTTGATTGAAGATTGAAGTCGATCGTACTGTTTTTGGCGAAAAATAATTATTTTTACTATGATTAAACTTATATACTAATTTTTGATCAATCAATTTTATTTAAAAAAAATACTGTTGCTCACTAAACAATTTTTATCCATGTTAGAGTACGGTAGGTATGTACAAGTATGTAACAATAATGAGAGGAATTTAAATGGCTGCACAAAATATGTTATGGACCCTATAAGAACCCTATATAATAAGAACCCAAAAGATATTTCGCTTGTCCAAACATCGGCTTGGTATGCTGAACAGATATAATAGTTTTCGGAAAATATTAACAGACAGGTAAATAAAAGTTTGTAAAAAATCATCATGTGTCAGTAGAAAACAGTCAGATTTTTTTACTTTTATTGTTCTTGAGATATCTTTTTTAAAATGAAGTAATGGTGCACTCAGTATTGACTCTTTACACTGTTAATAGAACAATGGGTGACTGCACCCGGCGGAGGAAAAGTGGCAGTAAAAGGGGTGATGCGTTGAACCAATCATTGTCCACTTCACAATTTCACATTTGAGCACTGTTTGTTTACAAACTAACAAAAATGTAAAGCGTTAAATTGTACATCGTTGTATCCGTTCACAATATATCGATAGTTTATAATTTAACTCGAGAGTTTGTACATACGCATCTATAGATAGATTTTTAATAACTAAAATGCTATATATTTTATTTTATTTTGAATTGTAAGCCTCTTTACAGCCTGAGTTATTTTTTGGAATTATTTGGATGACATAAATTATTAACATAATGCGTATTTTGTCAATGAATTTAATATTATTTATGAGAAAATTTTTTTTGATAACACTGTATTTCTGTATCTACTCATTATTAGTAAAAAGGTTAAACCTGACAAGCATGTTAATGAATCAATATTATGCAATATTTTTTTGTAATATTAGGTTCTATTAATATCAATAAGTTATCTTATCTTATCCTATAACATTATTTCGTTGAATTGGCAAAAGGTATTAGGTAAAGGTACGTAGGTATTGAGAAATCCTTCGTATTTATAAAACTGTTGGATAAAACCATAATATATTATATATTAACATCTGTACATAATATATTATATAATGTACATTTATTAAAACCATTATATATTATGTACTTACTTAGTGCGTATCTCGAGATGACGATGTTATTCTAAGATATTAAAGTCTCATCATCATATGTAAAATCATTGAAATCATAATTTATGTACAATGGGACCAAAAGTAAAATCAATATGTCTAAACAAAAAAAAATTACAAATCCTACAAGACAGATTTTTCTGGGACTTCAGGATTGGTCTCATAGTAAACTTTATAATGATGAGTTCAAAAATATATTCGTCGCCTATACACTTGTATGAGCTGTATAATATACTCGTGGCCACATCGCGTCGTATAGAAAACTTAATACCTAGTATAAAGCCAATGATGCAACAGTAATAGATAGGTAGATTTAAGGTCTTCACATCCCGAAGAGATGAGAAATTTATCACCATTATCATTGAAAATTATAAGTGGTCCAGACCTGACGTGGGCTTCACATCAGGTGTACGTATAGCGTGCCTCGTCACTTAATCACATCAAAAAACAGAAACCTGCTGAATATTTCCTAGCTTCCCTAATCCCGCACAAGTATAAGCATGTAAAACAGCCCTTGGCGTGGCCCGGGCTTGCCTTGACCCGGGTAACGATGCGTTGTCAAAACACTCTGATAAATGTAGAACGCTCTTTCCTGTTACCTAATTTTGTATGTTGTTTGCAAGGGCGGACTAGATCGATAGGTTAATCAACAATGTACATTTAAAATATACTTACAATTCATTAGTCTTGGATAAGATTATAATGGTCAGTGATCTACTACAGCTCTACATCTACTTACGGTATACTATTGGATGTTTGAATTAATCCACTTAGGGCAATTTACATAGTGTTGGTAGGGCACTGACCAGACAGTATTACAGTGCACAGTATTTAACCAATATACTACACATATACGCTTAATGCGTCGCTCTAAATGAATTAATACTGGCCACTTAGTCATAATCAACCGAGATGGCAATAAAGCAGTCAGACGAAATTTTGCACGACATTTCGTCTTCCGCTGCCATCTCAGCTCAGTGTTGTTTCAGTGTTTTAAGTGAAATTTCATACACAGGCTACCTCAAGTGTGTGAAATGATTAAATGTGAAAATAATCGACATGCGCCCATCTGTGCTGGCTGATGTGGTTAAATCTAAGTTTACAGTTAGACGTAATTTTAAACAAAAACCAATGCTTAGTAAGTGAAATTTAGATTTCACGATTTGTTATAGTTAATCCTGTATGACATTGCCTCACAACACACCGCTGATAACATAATAATATGTCGTGATATCAAAAAATCAATGAAAATCAACGAAAACATAATTACGACCGCATTATTTCCCAGGCTAAGCTTATTGTCTTAAAACAATTCTAGGTGTAGCTACATTTTAAAATACTTCATTACTATTTTACTCTATACTAGCTTACTACCCTGACCTTGATATACAGGGTTATTTGTCATCAATTAGCATCCTTTTAGTTAGGGGC
Organism: Hypomecis punctinalis; assembly: GCA_949316475.1. Taxonomy (NCBI): domain Eukaryota; kingdom Metazoa; phylum Arthropoda; class Insecta; order Lepidoptera; family Geometridae; genus Hypomecis; species Hypomecis punctinalis. The sequence goes on from OX438812.1 coordinate 13,960,922, forward strand.
TTATTCTGTGCATCAAAACTAACAACGTTTGTCAAAACTCAAAAAATAATCAGCTGTTCCATACATTTTGTCGCGGGTGATCGATATCTTTCTATGGAACAACATTTCTTTTGTTGAGTTTTGACAAATGTCGCAGTACAAAAGTTGTTAACTTTGATGTACATAATAAGCCCCTAAAAGGATGTTAATTGATTAGAAATAACACCTGTATAGTCTATATATGTATGTATAACCATCTGGTTAATATTTAATTGGTTTTTCGATTATTTGTAGTGGTTGCGAAAATGGTCCAAAGCGAATGTACAAACAAAATCAGAGCTTTTATTTTACAATATCATAGGTTTAATTATATTACAGAACGTTCCTCATGCTTGGTTGGGCTTTTATTTATTCAAAATATGTATTTGGCAGAAGGGCGGTCCGCCCGTAGGTGGTCGGCGGGAGAAGGCGGGCGTAGAGCGTGCGGACGCGCGCGCTTCCCGCACCATACACACCCGCCCATTCACTGTTAGCAGGTAACTTGCTCTTCTATTAGTTATTTACTTCACACTAGCTCTTAACCGCGGCTTTTCACAGGATCCTTAAATTATTGATCAGTTTTATAATCAAAAAATTCTGAGTTGTCGTATTTCCACTTTCAAAATGCCGTATCTGGGGAAAATTGTCGTATATTATTATCTATATGTCTGCCGTATTTTCCAGAAACACAACTGGAATTGCCGTATCAATAATAACGATGCCTTTGACACTGTTCGATCTTTAAACTATTGTACTGTACCAGCCTTTTTTTTAAATAGTCCACTGCAGGACATAGGCCTACCCACGAAGGGTGAACTTTAAACTATTACCCGTTCAAAAATCAAGTCAATCCGTTGCTCCGTTGCTGCGTGAAAGAGGGACAAACCAACAAACTTTTCGGATTTATAATATTAGTAAGGATTTTTATTCAGATTGCTCAAGTTTGACAGCTGTCATCCGAAATGTAGATCTCGTCGATCTCTATCACTTTTGTAAAAACAGCAGTAGTCTAGAGTCGATAATAACTGCGATAAATCACTTTGAAGTTTGACAGCTGTCACTTAGACTGCTATTACTGTGACACTCGTTGTAACAAATCACACGATCTGAATGTTGTGAACAAACAAGTGAAGCCAACCAAAACTACGCCTCGCCGTGTACAGACAATTACACACACATCCACGTAAAAGGAAACTACGCCTTGGCTTGTCAGTCGAACTATGGCGGTGCAACACCGACGCACTGACACATGTATAAAAAACCGGCCTCACTTGACTGTTCAACGACGTTCTCTCTTGATTTTTTATTTGCTCTGAGGCTACGACTCCTTGCATTCTTCTTAGCAAAGATTCTCCTGTCATCCAACTAAAAGTAGTGAAAACCGCCGATTCAAGACTTAAATATTGGAGTCGCTGTAAAAGTAACTTCTTCTTTTGATGCGTCTCATGTTCTTGTGATACGTTAGTCTAATAGTTCAGTTGATATTAAGTGGATAATTTGAGAAATAGGATAATGATACACGTCCGCGAGTAAATGAAAAGCAATGAAGCTAAAGCACGCACGCAAACTCAAGTGAAGATAACAAATGTTGCTAATTATAACAACAGTTATTTGAGTTTTGCGATATTTAGATTTTAATAAAGAAGAAAAGAAGTAGTAACCAGTCACGGATAAACTTGGCGCTCAGACTGGCTTGCAACACTGTCAAATGCTTTCAAAATATTATGGTATCACTCCCAAATCAATAAATAAGAAATGTAAATAAATAATTTATTTATTTAAATCAATACTGTCATGCTCAAACTATTATGAACCAAAATGAGACTAAAGCAATATTTTTGTTATTTAGAACTCGTGATTGGTTTGTATTTTCGAAGTAATTTGCGTCAGACCATAGTTCAAAATAATCATCATACTAATATTATATATCCGAAAAGTTTGTTGGTTTGTTCCTCTTTCTCGCAGCAACGGAGCTACGGATTGACTTGATTTTTGGCATGGATATAGTTCAAGGGCCGGAAAGTGACATAGACTACTTTTTATCCCGAAAAAATAAAAGGTTCCTGTGGGATAGCACAAAAGTCAAATTCCACGCGGGCGGAGCCAAGGGCAAAAGCTAGTCTTTACTAATATTATAAATCCGAAAAGTTTGTTGGTTTGTTCCTCTTACACGTAGCAACGGATTGACTTGAATTTTGGCTTGGACATAGTTAGAAAGACGGAAAGCGTCATAGGCTACTTTTTATCCCAGAAATAAGGGATAGCACAAAAATCAAAATATTACGTGGGCGGAGCTGCGAGCAAAAGCTAGTATTATATTTTTTTTTTCAGACGGTGGAAACCACATATTTTACCACGCCATCGCTGCCCTATGTGACAGTATGGTATAGCGACTTCAGAAATAGATTGAGTCCTATTGTGAAGTTTATTTCCCAACAAACGTTATATTATGGCTATAGAAAGACGTCAATCAGTAGCGGACTTATACCGTCAGTAAGCTATTGAAATTTTACCGCGACAATTGAAGATATCTTATCAATATCAATGTGTGTACCTAATTGAAAAAAGTAGGACATCAATGTGTTAGTTCTTAGGTCATTTTTACTTTCCAAAAATATTATGGCTACATTTCTAAGCTAATGTTGCCCACATAGGTATTTATAAATAAAAAAATATATAGCGCTCCCTATTGACGGCAATATATTTAAATAAATATTTTTTTTAATACTCGTAGAACTATTTATTTGTCAGAGATAAGTTCTTGTTCCCTGATCTGTGAATAATACAGGGAAATAAAAAGATATAATTTACGTAGGTTATTATAAATTACATATAATGAGGTAAAATAAAGTTATGTTAATAATTCAAACGATCATATTCGTATCTTAGTTATCTGTACGTATTCAAAAGATACCAAACAGTTTTATAAACAGGTTTTCCTAAAACGGGGATCAATGATAAAATATATAAATAAACTTGAATTGGAGTTCATGTAAACCTATTTTACTATCATCCATTTAAGTAGATATTTATGTCCATTAATTAATATGGTTTGTACTAAAAAAATGATTATTTTGTAGTGTAAGTTCTTTCGCATCTTTTAATTTCATTATATTTATTTATTACTAGTTTTTACCCGCGGCTTCGCCCGCATATATCATTATCATTATAATTTATAGCCCGTGTGTTATTCTGATATATAAGCTATATTATTACAAAGTTTCATCTCAATCCGTTCAGTAAAACAAACATCCATCCTCACAAACTTTCACGTTTATAACGTTTATAATTAGTAGGATAGATTAATTAAATAATTAAAACCTTTATTTCGCATCATTATAATAACTATTTTAAATCAAATCGCTATATATTTGTTGCAGTCCCGTGGTTTCTATTATTGTACATATTGTACAATATAAGCCACGTTTAAAATTTTCAATTTGTTACCATTCAATAAAATACTAACAATCGGATCTCTACTATTATAGCAGGTATAACTTGCTCGTATTATCATGTTATCACCCTACATACTGGGTTATATATCCAGAACTGGTGTACTTAGCAGAAAGGAGGAGGAGTTTCAGTCCAGCATTATAAACAACTTTTACTATTTATGGGGCCAAACCGGAATACAAAAAAATCTGCAACTTTTTTATGGAACAGCTGGTTTTTTAGGGTTCTGTACCTCAAACGGAAAAAACGGAACCCTCATAGGATCACTTTGTTGTCCGTCTGTGTGTATGTCAAGACTCTTTATCTTGGGAATGCGTAAAGATATCGATTTAAAATTTAAACTGTATACGTATATCTATAGTCTCTTGCAGTTGTGTAAAAGAAAAACTTCTCAGTTATCGTTTAAAAAAAAAGTTAGAGCCGTTTATGTCGCAAAAGATCGCATATTTCGACACTCACAAAAATCAAAACCTACATGGTACTTCCCGTTGACATAGAACTATGAAATTTGGCGAGAAGCATTGTCTCAAAGTACACATATAGGAATAAATGTGAAAACTGTACCTCTTAAACCTTAAAAAATAGGGCCTCAAAATTCACAAAATATGGGTGCAAAATTCAAAGTGAGTAAATCGTATCATGTAAGGTATCATATAAAATAACTTCATTAACACATGCTAAAACAGGTTTTTAATTACGATGAACGATGTGTAATTTTCGATGTACCTATGACGAGAAAAGTGAAAAAAAAAACTTTTTTATCGATGGTTATAGTATGGAGATTTTAACAACTTACTTCCCAATTTTGTGAAATTTTCTTGATTTGTACGGAACCCTCGGTGTGCGAGCCTGACTCGCACTTGTCCGGTTTTTTCTCTCTAATTCCAGGTTAGCCCCAAAGTAAAAGTTGTTCATACCTAATGATGGTCTTAATCACCTTTTTTGTCTTAGTACAAGGCAAGCAATTGGGATAACCCTGTATGTAGATTGTCTTAAACGTACCATAGCTTCTTACTATACTCTATAAAATTTTACTTGATCTCTGCGACAGTTACATATTGACATATTTAGAGTTGGGATAGTGGTGGAAAAAATCGATTTTCAAACAATGTTGTAATGAAATCGAATGAGTAGTTGAAGGTGAGAAATTGGATTTTATTTACTTACTATTATTTAAGATCAAGTATGTACACATGTAAATAATGTTTTGATATTAATTAAATACTCATAATATTGTAACGATAGTATTTATCGACGTTTTTCACTATTATCGATGCTAATGTAACATATAATTGGGTTTAATTTAATTACACATGTCAAAAATGTTATGATATTAAAATATACAATAAAATTAATGATAAATTAAGTTTTATTTAAAATATCGTCAGTATAAACTATCGATATTTTAATTAAAACTCTATCTAAAACTCTGTGGTCACGATCATTCGTCGCCCATCACTAATCGGCATGCCCATAAAGTATGACATTGACAGGTACTGTCTGTACAATTAAGAAATTCAGGACGTCATAGGCGTGATTTTTCTGACAGCTGTCGCAGAGATCAAGTTAAATTTTACAGAGTATAATAACAAAATTACCGAGCGTTTGACAAGTCGACGATATAATGGTAGTGATAACTGTCAACCGTTCATTACATAATGTATGATGTGTCTCTAGGCACGTTCTGTGTATCTCAAGTCATGATGATATTCAAAAAATAATCCTAGAAAAACATATCAACGTGACTTGGTACTAAAGTGTTTATTTAATACAATTATTATACAAATAACGGGTTGGTTTGTGCACAGTCATGCAAAATTTAAGAAAATAATGCAATGTCATCGTGCATTGGCTCTGCGATATCGATTCCATTGTTTATTTTCACTGGTCCCCAAGATCCGTATATACATTATTGATTTTACCTATTAGTAATAGTAAGTACTTTAGCTAGCAGAGATCTTTTTAGCCAATAACAATATTTGTTTGATAAGAGTTGTTGTTGATAAGTTTGCAACTAAATTACGAGTTTTATCAGTAGAAAGGCCACGAAATTTGACAGAGGCCGATAAAAATACATCTTCACATGGCAGCAATTATTTAATTTTATTATTAAAATTTTGTTATAATAATATTAAGTTCATTCCACAGTTTTTTTTTGCTCTAGTTTCGTACCATACTTTCGTTATGAAATAAGCTAGGCTAACATCATTTACTTTTTCTGGCCCTTGCTTTAATCATATCTTACCATCAAATTACATCTATGTAGAGAGGAACAAACAAACCAAGATATTTATATTTTATATTAGTAGACATTGATATCGTGGATAGGTGATTAGATAATTATACTTATTTTATTTTTTTCATTCAGAATTGACTGGTATTTAAGACTAAACAAACATATCATTTAATGTACGTATTAATGTTTAACAGTATCACACACGCGCATTTAATTTAACGTATCATAGAATAGGCACTTTGAATTTTAAATTGATTTGCGTTTCATAGGATCATGCGGGCTAGGATGCACATCACGTAATATTACTTTCGACGTGTCAAAACGAGACAGCGTTAAGTGGTCGCTGGACTGGCTGGATACAACAATATGAGAATAATGCGCTCTAGTGCCGCGTGTCCACTGGGTTTAAATCGGAGCCCACGGATTTGTAGCTTGGTAGGATTTCTATGACACTTCGTGCACTGATTCGACATTTTTTCCCTACAGAAATTAATCCTTCTCTCCGTACGATATGCTCCGATTCCGACGCAGCGGACGCGTAGATTAAGTTATCATGAATTAAGTTATCAGGGCGTATGCCAACTTAATCTACGCTAAGAAAAAATGATGTGTCTAGGATGGAACAGGCATACCTTCAATATAACTCTTAAATATCTTATTTTTGACCGACGAACCGGACGAGGTACTCGTGTATATTTTTTTTTAATGTGTAACCACGCATAACTTTTTAGGGTTCCGTACCTCAAACGGAAAAAAACGGAACCCTTATAGGGTCACTTTGTTGTCCGTCTGTTCGTCTGTGTGTATGTCAAGACTCTTTATCTCGGGAACGCCTAAAAATTGAAATTTAAACTGGACACGTATATCTATAGTCTCTTGCAGTTTTGTAAAAGAAAACTTCTCAGTTATCGTTTAAAAATGTTAGAGCCGTTTATGTCGTAAAAACGCATATTTCGACACTCACAAAAATCAAAACCTACTTCCCGTTGACATAGAACTATGGAATTTGGCAAGAAGCATTGTCTCAGAGTACACTTATAGGAATAAATCTGAAAACTGTACATTTTTATTTAAATCACAAAAAAATAGGGCCTCAAAATTTACACAATATGGGTTCAAAGTGAGTAAATCGTATCATGTAAGGTATAATATGAAAGAAGTTCATTAGCACATGCTAAAACAGGTTTTTAATTATTTTAACAATGTGTTATTTTCGATGTATGACGAGAAAAGTGAAAAAAAAAAAAATTGTCGATGGTTATAGTATAGATTAATTAACAACAACAACAACTTGAGATTAACAGCTTACTTCCCAATTTTGTGAAATTTTCTGGATTTGTACGGAACCCTCGATGTGCGAGCCTGACTTGCACTTGTTCGGTTTTTCATAGTGGTCCGATTTCAATAATTCTTTTTATTGGATAGAGTATACTTCGAAGTTGGTTCCATTTAAATTTTATCGAAATCGGCTGAGCCATTTGCAATAAATAAACAAGAATGTGCAAAATGTTACATCGATCCGTGCTAAATTTTCTCGAATTCTGTCTACGGGCGAAGTCGGTCATGCTATTTTTTGCGAACAATAATAAATAATCCTACTGTAAAATATTAACAAAAGACATGCAAGAGCCACAAACTAAGGCCACAAATAATTTCAAATGGATCAGATTCAATGTCAATTACTTACAAACAATGACAAACTTAGTTCGACTCAGTCACATCAGCCTTCTTGAAGCCTCTCGCCATCCCGAAGCCCCCAGCTACTCCGAGGCCACCACAAGGCCCCTCCAAGGCTTTCATAAGGCATAACCGAGGTCAAACCAAAGCTAACATGACACCTAGACAAGCTCCATTAGGTTTTACATAACCATCTAATCAATTTAAACATACTCCATGTAGTAACGAAATACCATATTCAGTTAACCTGAACTAACATTAATCTTTAAGCCCAATAATTTTCCTTTCTAGCGGATACAACATGATGCCTTACATTGTTCTTAACTAAATAAGTTGACTAAAATGAAACTCTTATTTTTTTGTAAAATGTAAAAAAAGTCTATAACTTAACCATTGATTTGTCTCTATTTGTTTGAACGCAGTAGGCAGTTCACTCGGGGGGAGTTCGATAGACAATGTCCGAGGACTTGGACTCGATCAGCGAGGAAGAACGAAGCTTGTTCCGACCCTTCACGCGAGAGTCTCTGGCCGCTATCGAAGCCCGCATAGCAGAGGAGCATGCCAAGCAAAAGGAACTCGAGAAAAAACGAGCGGAAGGCGAGGTAAACACAACGCAACACATATCATGCTACTTTTGTTGTCAGTTTCTGTTACACGAGTGTCTAGAAATGCAAACGCTACAGATGTTAATGAATACATACTACAAACGATAGGACAGATGCTCACACTGAGTGTTAACAGATTTACATGTACACTTTTCACAACCGAAACGGAACAGGATGTGAAGTGAAACCACAGTTCAACGCTCTGATGGATAATTTTTAAATTATTCCAGAACGATTTGGGGCGGACGAAAAAGAAAAAAGAAGTAAGACTCCTTGCTTGCCCCTATTTTACCTTTTTCGGCTCGTTTTATTAGAGAAATGTTAACAAGTTATCGCTTGTGATAAATCAAAATTTGTTTGACCATGAGACATTGCAATATCCACAAACATTGGCGTTGAAGTTCAGCCGCGATAACTTGTACCAACTGCATTTTCTATGCATTGATCGCATTTACAGCATTATTCCTAAACACATCGCTTCGTCGGCAAATCGTAACAACTGTTCACAAGTTTAGCTGTTATCTGATAAAAATCTCACACTAACAGCTAACCTTTCAGTAGTTTAAAAGAACGAAGGCTTCTCATGTTTGTTTGCATAAAAATTATCCAGTGTGTCCGCGATGTGATTATCCAAATAGAGATCCCTAACATGTAATGAAACCACTTAATAATTCATAAGTGACGTAACGATCTCGTTTAGACTAGTACTTGACCTTAAGCTAGCCCTGACCATGTAATCGACCTATTAAGTGCGAGTCTACCGTAGTGCCTCCCAATTCGTAATCAATGAATTTTCAATAGGATACCATCGACGTTCGAGGACGAGAACCCTTTGTCTTTCAAATGACGGATCAATAACATAGTGCGATACAACATCGCAGTTACATAAGCGTTAGATTCAAATACACCAGCACATGACATTCACCATTATCAAGCATTGCACAGGACTGGCTCATCGTCACGCATCATCGACTGCAGTCATCTAGGACTAGCATGGTGGCCTCACCTAGCTAGCGATTAGTGCATAACAATTAGCTAACTTGAGATAAATGAGACAATTTTAATGGTATGATTTGTAATTTGCAACATTTGTCTGGGCTTGCGCTAGTCATGACCTCCTATTCTGAGACCGATTTCGAATGTTACCAATCAGAGCTGACTGAAAAGTCGATGACTAAGCCGTAGTAGATTCAATCTCGAGCATATTCGGAATGGTAACATAATAGAGGGAAACTTCAGCTCCAAAGCTTTTAGTTCTGCAGATACGCATTATAACCACACAGACAGCAGCACTGACATTGAATTGACATTAGCTTTAATGCCTTTTCGGGATACGCTGACTGTAACAAAACTGATATGAATACCTCTTTATTTAGGAGTACCTCTTTATCACGCTGATTCAACCTAGTTGTCAGTTGATGTTATAGATGCGGCAGTTTTGGTCACATCCCATCGCCGCCTAAGCGACGATGACAATCATTTAGGATCCGCATGCTTACCAACTTCGCAGTATTGTTGCAGTTTATGAGTATTTCACTAGGCTTATCGAAGTAGGCTAGCTTTATTGAAAACTTCAATGACAAGTAAGTAATACTTCGATAACTGCAACGCAACTGCAGCCAACTTAAGGCACGATACATTCACAGATTAACTAGCAAACAAAATTTTATCTCTAACGTAATCATCGATTTAGTTGCCTCCAACGAATTATTAATATTTGTAGATGCATAAATTAACATCAATTAAAAAAGTAATAGCATTGACCTTTAGTTCTAAGTGTGTATCGTATCTTTAGTTGTACAAATACTTAATAAAAATTACAGAAGTTCTCAACTTCAATGCACATTTTATCATAAGATGGAGCCGCCCCGTCTCCAATTCTCCAAGATCAGGAATATTCCGTACGAATTAAATAGATTGCCACTGCACCATTGAAGTTGAAAACTATAAGCGCATGTACTTATGGCTCCATAATATATTCACCAATGTGCTAACACACTAACTCATTAAGTGACTTCGCTTACTTAGTAAGTGTGACACTAACAGAACAAACTTCAACGAAAGAACTTTTTACATTTAACAGTTCCATATCGCAAACATATCGGTGTTATCAGAACTTTTTAGAGGAAAGTTCGTAGAGCCATAAGTGCGTGTGCTTGCACACGTGTCACCAAATTTGGACTATGTCTGAATGGTGGTTGACGGTGGTTGTTGGTGTAGGTGCGATACGATGACGAGGACGAGGACGAGGGTCCGCAGCCGGACGCCACCCTGGAGCAGGGGCTGCCGATCCCGGTGCGCATGCAGGGCTCCTTCCCCCCGGAGCTCGCCTCCACCCCCCTCGAGGACATCGACCCTTACTATTCTAATCAAAGAGTGAGTACCAAATACTATCCATCCATTCATCAGAAACAGGACGTCCACTGCTAGACATAGTCTTCCCTATGGATCTCCAATAAGACCGATTGGAAGCGGCTTGCATTGAGCGCGATTCTGCAGTCTTGATAAGGCCATTTGTACAACTCGTGGATGGAAATCTTACGCTGCGCCAAATAATATATAACATGAAAAATACCTGAGATACCATACAAATTTTGGGGAAACCACATTTGATTTAGTGAATAAGTTGGTATAGGCTACAAAAAGAAAACTCAGACAAGGGTCTCTCATAAACAGTGAGGGAATACTGGTGAAGGAGGACGGCAAAAAAGATCAAAGTGTACTCAATCGTCATGAGTCACACTCATTCTTTTACCCACCGACCAACTTAATCATGCAATTTGTATTAGTTATTATAACGTGTATTATTATATTAGATTTATCTTTAATGGCCGAGGACAACAATGAAAGCGATTTAGTAAGACGAGCTGTACGTTCGCGCGTTCGCCTGATTTTTAAGCGATATCTCCCAGATCTCAATATATATATAAAAATATTTAATTCAAATACAGTAATGATGACACTACATTTAATAAAATCGGCCAAGTGAGAGTGAGACTCGCACACGAAGTGTTCCTTGCCATCATCTATTATATTAATTTAATTATTTATTTTTGTAGTGAACAACTGAACATACAACTAAATATTCCTTAATAGACGTATGTCAAGCGGCTACCTGTTGTTGTTATTATTACTGAGCAAAAAACGGCAAAAAATCAGGTTTGTTACATGGAAGCACCAATAAGATGTTTATTTTATTTTGAGTATTTAATTTTCAAGTGAATATACAACTAGATATTTTGTGAACATTTCAAGCGCCTAGTTGTTGCTATTATTAAAATCGAGCAAAAATTGGCAAGATAAATCACGTTTGTCGTTTTTTTAGTATTGTTTTAGTTATAGTTTTGTTTTTAGTATTATTATAGCGGCAACAGAAATACATCATCAATTCATGAGATACAGCCTGGTGATAGACAGAAGACGGACAGTGGAGTCTTAGTATTAGGGTCCTGTTTTTACCGTTTGGGTACGGTACGGAACCCTAATAACGAGATAGTGAAAGAAATTCGAAGATAAGCATGACGTATCCATACCATATAACAAAGATGAGAAGCAAATATTTTTAATCTAGTTACCGGCCAATGTCAAAGATAGAGTCGTTATTAATGAGCTCTAGATTATTATAGCTAATACAGTATTGACGCAGAAAATGATTTGATGTTTCTTTTGTTACGTGTACTCGTATAGTAGCTGAAATAGGTACTTTACCAGGTAGCACTGAAAGATTTTAAAATATAAAAAATAGAAATAAGTAGGAACTCTACGACTTATTTATTCTATTCTTTTATTTTATTTTCTGTTATTGTTTGTTATTTTTATATATCAAACTTTACTCTCTAAGCCTTGTATTTAAGTAAATAAAAGTTGTGTTTAAGTATGTAGGTTAATTTTAATAGTTATTATAGTTGTTGTAAAATATGACTTATTAATCTATATGTCGTTGTATTCAATGGAACCAATAAGAGAACCAGTAAGCTTACTCTTACCTACTACTTACTATTGCTTCCTATAAAGGTGTCCAGCATCGACTTGGCATATTTATGGAGTCCAGCAAGCTTTTAACGGCATTTTTAAGTGTCATAACATCGATTGACTTACAGTTATTACTTTATTAAGGGAAATAAACAGAAACACCAAAATATTGTTGAAAACCTATATTTTCAAACGTAATAAATAGGTTTTTGATCATAGTCGGTAGATTATAAAAACTTTTAGTGTTACCTACGTTGGCTGGTCTCACACGTGCTGTTTTCATTATCAGAATTCAAAAATTTAAATATACACCTTTGAGAACATTTTATATTCTTCTTCATCGTGTCAGTGGTTCAAAATAGTTAAATTATTTTTCCCGATATTCGACTACTGCGACCCCGCAGATAGCCTATACAGTTTTTACTCGTACATCGTAGGTACAGGGGCTCGGACACTAAACAACATTTTGTATGTAAGGAAAACAGTCGTTTTTTCGTAATTAAAAATTGCAATATCTGAGAATATACCATTGTGCCTCTTTAGTTAGATATCAAAACCTATCAAAATAACTTTTGTTTTATAATAACTCAGGGGCCGTTCAAGTATTACGTTAGCACGATAGGGAGGTGGAGGGGTCTATCCGTTGCTTATTTTTGATGACATGGGGGGTGGGGGGTCTATATGGTTAATCTAATGAATCAATAAAAAAGCAAAATGTATATAGGTATAGGTACCAATGATTACGTAAGAATGGGAGGGTGAGAGCTTTTCTTACTTTTAAAAAATTCTAATAAATCTGCTTACGTAATACTTGAACGGCCCCTCAATGCCTGAAAAATAAGGACGACGACGGAACAAGAAAATATGGAATAGATAAAATATATTTTCATCTAGTTTCTTATTTGCGAATATTGCACCCGAATACAATAATAAAAGAATTTGCAACCCGTTTCGTTGGACTTCATGCATAGTCATTTATTCATAATAATATTACATGTCACAAAAAATAATCAATATGAAGAATAACAAAATTAACAATACAGCAATAAATACAAAATGTAAGACACACTTATGTGTTTAATAGCACAATCATACATACATACTCAAGAAGAAGTACTTACTAGATTCAACGCAAGATATACGTAACTGCATATATGAAGAAGAAGAATAAGTTACAAATTCATCATAACTCCGTAAATATCAATTTCCCAAATATTATCAGCGCTTTTCCCCATTATTCCTTTTCCTTTCTCCTTCAAACTTTTATTACAATATGAAAATAGGTGTCGAAGTAGGTATAAGTCAGCTCAACAAAATCTTTAGGCATACTTAAGCATTGAATTCGAAATGTTCACGTGAAAAATACCGTGATACTAATTAAAGTCATCATTACTACATAATATATAGTTAAAAGCTGTTGATAAGAAAAATATATCTACACATCTTAATTAACCAAATAAAAAAGTACATAGTATTTTAAATCCTTTATTCTTTAGATTGTTGATATTATTGCCACGTGATTATTAACGAGATTGTTTTACTTGTTTCAGACCTTCGTAGTAGTAAGCAAGGGTAGAGATATCTTCAGATTCTCGGCAACAGACGCCTTATGGATATTAGACCCATTTAACCCCATAAGAAGAGTGGCGATATACATTTTAGTGCATCCTTTATTTTCGTTATTTATTATTACTACAATTCTAGTCAACTGTATTCTTATGATAATGCCTACCACGCCAACTGTCGAAAGTACTGAGTAAGTATTGAATACCTATATTTCCATCTTTCATTCGATGTTCAAATTAGCATTCGTTCGACCAATTTCGATTTGCAATTTTGAATTACCAACAGACGATCAATATACATAATATAACTTTTTTAGGTTCTAGAACATTAGTAGAGTGCACGCTAGTTTCAAAATTGTTAGTGTTCGGCTAGTTATCGAATTGGATTTATATCAATATTAGATATACCTACTTATATTAAAAGTAAACATAATACTAGACATCGTATATTTATATAGTTGATTTATTGGACAACATTGATTGACGCTTTAGACTACATATTAACTAGCTGTATCTTTGTTATTAAAATTGAACTAACCCTGGCTAGTATAACGTTCGAAGCCTCAAAATAAATACATAATAATTAGAGAATATGGTTTGAAATACCTACATTTAAATATCATTAAATTGTCGATAACAGAGACTCGTATCAATAGAGTTAGCGCCTCGATAAATTGGTAAATAAAATTATTTCATTGATATTTCAATATAACATAATATGAAGCATTAGTCTACCGTCCATATCTGTACTTCCATTGATCCGACCAAGTAGAAACTACTGCACATACTTTTACGTTATTAGAATTTACTTATTTGTATATTACATATATTGCCATATGAATCATTACAAGTTCGAATACTGAACTTTCATTGCCCATAATATATTTAGATGTCTGATATATTTACAAGAGTTTGATTATTTTGAGTGCGGTTCCTGAGCGAAGGTGAATTTTTGCAGAGTTATCTTTACCGGGATCTACACGTTTGAATCAGCGGTGAAAGTAATGGCCAGGGGTTTCATTCTACAGCCATTCACATACCTTAGAGATGCATGGAATTGGCTTGACTTCGTAGTTATAGCTTTAGCGTGAGTAGTAGAACTATTTTATCAGATTTTATTAGTAGTATTACTAAAGGTAGAATTTACCTCTATATACCTAATTGTATTTGATGTGGCATTTAGTTTTATAGTTATAGAATTGGAAATCTGAATTAAACTCAGATGTGAATTATGTTATTAAATACAGACAGATTTTTTTGTAAAGAGGGTATTCGTAAATTATTCTAGTGATTTTTAGTTCTGTAGTTAAATGTATTAACGTAGACATTTGGTTACGGATGTCTGTTTGCAGTTATGTGACGATGGGAATAGATCTCGGGAACTTGGCTGCTCTCAGAACGTTCAGGGTACTCCGAGCGTTGAAGACGGTGGCCATCATACCGGGTAATATAATTGTACCAAGCTTTTATTTCTATATCTAGAAGTTATATTATGTCCTAGAAAAGTCTTGTAGTGTTTGTAGATATGTTGTATAGATATATGTTGATTAACGTTAAACAATTTTTAATAATGGTAGTTAAGTAATTAGAAACTAATTTGGAAAGTATGAAAAGCTCTAAAAAGGTTTTGGAGCTCCCAAGTCCTCTTCCCAACCAACTCTCCCAACGAAACGAGACTCTCAAATAAGAATGATGTTTAACCACCCTAATTCGGTATGGTAACACGTACCTAATAATACTTGCAGATATTCATAGACTGCGGTTTACTTAACATCAGGCAAAACATTCGATAAATTCTGTTTTTAAAAAACACAAAAAATAGTATAATTACTTGAATGGCATACCTAATTTTGAGCATCTAAACGTTCTTGTTATCATACATATTAAATTGTCATCATTTGAGACAAAGGCGTTCTTTTGTTTTTGTAAAAAGTTTCACATACCTACGACAGCAGAATAACGACAACAGCTCCCGAGCCTTCGTTAGTTTATTTTCACCAATAGAATCATCGATTTATAAGGCCATATTCACTCTTAACAACTTCAAAATACACCTAACTTTATCCGACAGGTTTGAAGACCATCGTGGGTGCCGTGATAGAGTCAGTGAAAAATCTGCGCGATGTGATCATCCTGACAATGTTTTCACTGTCTGTGTTCGCGCTAATGGGCTTGCAGATCTACATGGGTGTGCTCACGCAGAAATGCGTCAAAGTATTCCCCGAGGACGGCTCCTGGGGCAACCTTACCGATGAGAACTGGGAAAGGTTCTGCCAAAATGAAAGTAAGGAACGCTTCTTTAATCAGTTAGAGATATTTTGTAAAGTATAGTCCTCGTGTGGCTGCGTCGTATTCATATCTGATGGTCGTAATAACCACCTCTCAAAAGCTTCCGCGAGATTCGTCTTTTTGTTTGTTTTTTTTTTGCTAACTACAGACAAACTCCTGATTGTAAGTTTAAAAAAATATTTAGTGGCCATGAATACGTAGTGTTTACGCGGTGCATACATTTAAAATCCAAAATAGTGGTCAGTCTATGCACAAAAATGCATCAACTGATTGACCTTAATATTTATACACCATCGTATTCTACACTTGGCGGCATGGAGTGTTTTTAATCTGACTTGTCTGGTGTCAAATCTGATCAGAGCCTTTAGTACAGGTTTTGCATAGTTTACTTAAACTTGTGCGTTTGCGTGTGGCTCCATACATTTCTGTTAGCTCTTCCTCGTTTTCGCCAGGGGCAGCGTACAAAAATGCATAGAGCCATACGGAAACTACTGTAGTTTATATTTACGTGTAAACCTTTACCAACCCCTCAGACCAACGTATTGGTCTCTGCGCTCGTGTCCTTTTTTCATCAAATTGCCCTGTAACTGCAACAAAACCCATTTTCAAAACTCTCCGAAAACTTTCCAAGTTGCCTCCTTTTCAACACCAAATTACTGAATTATAAGGGCTTTCAACTCGTCTTATTTTAACTTAGGTAGTGTACTTATACATAGTGTCAGCCTTCTTAAGATTGTATGCTTTCAGCCAACTGGTTCGGAGATCCAGAGGCATATCCACTATGTGGGAATTCATCTGGAGCTGGGTAAGTTCGAAACTAATCTAACTTATTTCAGAGTTCAGCAAAATATTAAAATGAACCCTTTTTCTTTTTATTCTTTCTTATTATTTTTTCGTGACAAATAACTAGGTAGGTATTCAAGTATGTTATTGTGCATTATGCATGTCTGTAAAAAAAATACACGGCAATTGACAAAGTAACTGGAATATTTGCAGCAAATTATAGTGTATTTTTAGTTTTATAATCCTAGCTTAAGATTTAACACTAAACAGTAAGGAAGTAGGTACTTAATATACCTACCTATGCAGGTTTTTAATATCTAGTTTTAGTATGTTTATAAGAATGAAATATAGCAACTTATTATAGCTATACGAGTCTCTTAACTACCAGAAGTTTTATTTTTAAACGTATGTTTATTATGTACTCAGCATTATAAAAAGCCTGTAAGCACCAATTACGACGAATTCCTATCACTATTTCGTAGCTATCTATTTCTGGAAACACGTTATTTTGATTTATTCATTATCGCATTAGATGAGCATTACAGGAAATCCAGGACATATAGTTGATTGTAAATGTTATAGGCTGAATCAAACTTAATGGCGTCTGGGAACGCGAGGGAAGTTCGCTGTGCGGTTTGTAGCAATTGATGCATATATGTATATCAGTGACGTAGGGTTTGTGCAGCTTGTAGCTAACTTCACAGACACTATTAAGTTTGATTTGCCTAATATGTACCTAGGTTGTCTGACTCTACATCTTATTACATCTACAACTAAATTAATATCGCCATCTTATGTTCCAGAACTTGCGAACCTGGCTACATTTGTCTGCAGGGCTATGGCCCGAACCCTAACTACGGCTACACAAGTTTCGACACCTTCGGCTGGGCGTTTCTATCGGCTTTCCGACTCATGACTCAGGACTACTGGGAGAATCTTTATCAATTGGTAAGTAACACCAAACAAGACCTATGAATACCGACTCTAGGCACAAAACACCGCATCCAGCCACTGGTATGCGAAATTGTACAAAAACGGCGGTGGCGGCGTTTGGAAGCAGTAGCGTGGCGCTCGTAGGTACATGGGATTTTTCGAAACCAGCAACAGAGGGGCTATAACGTCATGGTTGAATTGTATGAAATATAGCGCTGAACAGAGAAACTGTGGCCTTCTTTGGCATCAAATCTCCACTCTACAAATGTTTTGGCCCATCCCGTGATACACGACCCGTCCAATCTTATTTTAATTCAGCTACCATTGTTAATTTCATAACATTTATTTACATTACATTTTTACCGCTCAATATCATTTTAATTTAGTTCTCATTATAATTTTTAGTATTATTCTATGTTATCTATTTTTTAATTGCAACATCTGGCATTCGAGTCCCACGCTCTCACTAATTCTATAGCAAAACTTGCCTCACTTTGCAAATCTATTTTTGGAACATCAATAAATCTTAAGTTCCTTTATATCTATATCTCCGGCACCTCGAATACATGATTTTTAATTTATTATAAAATATAGTCGGTGTCGATTCTACTCCAGTTCTCTGTCAAGGTTTTCTCGTGTGTAAAATGTAAATGTAGAGTTATGTTATATCATAATACATTGATAAATATACATAATAATACATGTACAGAACAGGTTTTGTTACACTTTAGGCCAAGGTAAACTTAACATACCTAATTACATACTTATAAACATTTTGTTGAATACTTACATACTGAATGAGAGTCGCACGAAGGGCAATGAAGCATGCCATGTTAGGTATCAGTTTAAAAGACCGAGTTCGTAATACGGAAATCCGACGAAGGACGAAAGTCACAGATGTTGGAAACCGTATTACGAGACTCAAGTGGCGCTGGGCAAGACACGTGGCTAGGCGTGTTGACGCCCGGTGGAGTAGATCCCTGACTGAGTGGCTCCCAATAACAGATAAGCGCTCTATAGGCAGACCACCAGCCCGATGGGTCGATGACATCAGACCCATCGCTGGTCAGGCGTGGATGAGATTGGCCCAGGATAGAAAAGAATGGCACATAAGAGAGGAGGCCTATACCCTAGGTCGACACAGGCTGATGATGATGATGATGATTACATACTGAACATAAATACTTTTTAATAAACACAATATACCGAAAAATGTTATTTTATTTTTTTAAAAGGTACAAGGTTTTGTTAACAAAACTTGAGAAGTCATAACTTAGTTCTGACTGTACAAAATTGCCTGAGATTCATAACTCGATAACTAATAAAGTAAAAAATAATAATTCGTAATAATTACAAATTATTTATTCGATATAATGATCATAGGCCTCTTCTTATTGGAAAAATCTAAAGCAATAAGTGTACGCTGGCCTAATGCAGGTTAGAAAACTTGATGATCTCTCAGACTTCTGTCAGTCTCACGGTGTTTATTTTTTGCATATGCATTACATTTGAAGCTAACGGAAATAGTTATAATTATAAATGATCCCTAATGTATACTAAATAAATAAATAAATATTTGGGGACTTCTTCCACACGGTCTCTGACTCCAAACTAAGCAAAGCTTGTGATATGGCTGCCAGACATATACAATAACTACATATACATATTTTTAAATACATGCTTAGATAGATAGTACCTAAATAACACCCAGACACGGAGCAAACACCAATGTCCATCACATAAATGGTTGCCCTGGGTGGGGGTCCAACCCATGCCTCTTTGACCCAGGAGTCAGGGTTACTAACCACTGAGCCACCGAGATAGTCTAAAACTGTTAACACTAAATGTTAATATACTGTAATTTCCGGACAAAAACTTCGTTTTGATTGCGACCGCTACTAGGTATAGTATTTGGTTTTAATGTTTTCAGCCACTTAATCAGTTATTTCATAAAAAATCATTCTGTTTTAGTCTCGCTTAAACTCTTTACGTTTATGCAAAGCTATAGTAAAGTCTGATTTAGATTTTTATGACCCGAAAACTTAGTTTATTTCATAAATCTCTGTTAACCGAAACTTGTACCGGGCTTTTTAAAAGTCCACTAGGTACTCAACATATTTAGATCTACGCACGCTTGCGGTCTGTTTGGACTGAATCTTACTTTGTACTTTATTCAACATAAACTTATTTTAAAATCACCTATTCTTGGGCCATATCCACTACGATAACCCAATAAAGTGTATTGTATTGTATAAGGTACTAAACTTCTAGTAAATTTAATTAAGTAAAGAACTAAATTTTCAAACAAACTAAATAATAATTAAAGGAAATGATAGCATTCATGCTATTTTGACCTTAGACTAATCAAAAATCGAGCTATTTTGTAATGTCGAAACCACAGAAGTTCTGCTGTTCTGTGGTCGAAACAGCTCGAATCGCTGTTTTCCTACAGGTTGCTCCAAAATGATGTTTTAGAAAATTGTACACAATGAAGTAAAAGCATTATTTATTAAATTCAAAATATGTCGAAGGTTTAAAACGGAACGCCAAATATGTGATTTCACGACATTCATGCTATTTTGACATTAGACTAATCAAAAATCGAGCTATTTTGTAATGTCGAAACCACAGAAGTTCTGCTGTTCTGTGGTCGAAACAGCTGAATCGCTGTTTTCCTACAGGTTGCTCCAAAATGATGTTTTAGAAAATTGTACACAATGAAGTAAAACCATTATTTATTAAATTCAAAATATGTCGAAGATTTAAAACGGAACGCCAAATATGTGATTTCACGTCGGCTCTCCATGCTATATAATATTTGCAGGTGCTAAGGTCTGCCGGGTCATGGCACGTGCTGTTCTTCGTGGTGATCATCTTCCTGGGCTCGTTCTATCTCGTCAACTTGATCCTGGCTATCGTCGCCATGTCGTACGACGAGCTGCAGAAGAAGGCCGAGGAAGAGGAGCAGGCAGAAGAAGAGGCGTTGAGGGTAAGAACACTGTTTGTCCTCTTAGGGCTTTTTATATTTATTTCTTTAATTTAGCGTTCACGCGTAAGACCCAGTTTACTCCGATGTCAATGAGGATTCTAGATGTACGAGTACGTTAAATATTAATAAACTCGGTTCTACGAGTCTTCTTTAACAATTATAATCTTAGGGCGCTGAGATAATGTTTAAAGAGCGAGCTTAAACCAAAGTACGTTATATACATTATATAGCATACGTCTTGGAATGTAGGTATGCAAATAGGGTTTCTACCAGGTCACCTGGATCCGGGTATATTTTTTTGTACCCGGGTACTGTTTTATTGTCACACCCGGGTTCCCACTTTGATCAAGGAATTGATCGAAATTCTTGAACTAGTATTACTGAGTAGCGCCGTAAAAACTATAGCAATACTAGTAGTTTTTTTTGCTAACCTAGTGAATCTACCTTAATTTTAATTTTTATTTTTAATTCAACCTGTACCTCTGATTACTCTATGACTCTATTGGTATTCTAGCCAAGAGTTCTTGAGCAAGACCTGAGGACCTTGGGCAACTAGAGTTGGGTTTTTCACATACGCATTTGTGCACGCGATTAAATTATAATAGATAAGCTTGACTAATACCGAACAGACTATAACATTTGCAGCATTTACAAGTAAATTTGTGCTCAAAAATGCCTAAATGCTTATCCAAAAAACATCTTCATTTCAGTTGTTGTAAGGTTCAATTTCGCGGCGCATCTCTTTAACGGAATCTTCATTATATATCAATGAATTTAATATTGTTTTGTGGTAAATAAATTGTTGACACTGCATTTCTGTATCCGTATTAGCAAAAATGTGAAAAAATTAAACCTTAACGTTAAACCGGAACGAGCATGTTAATTAATCAATATTATGCAATATTGCATATTTTTTTGTAATATTAGGTTCTATTGATATCAATAAAGTTATATTATCTTATCATAATTATAACCTTATATCTCGACTCATTATTGATCGACTTGGTTTACACTCGCAGATATTGTTAAGATTTAGACATCTAACGATCTAGCCAAATATTATCAAATTCGGTTGAGAAATAGCGCTACTTTTTGAAGAAGATTCAACACTAATCCAAAATCATCAAATAATAAAAAAATCTAAAGATAATTATAACCTGTGTTCCAAGTGTCGTTAAAAATAATTAATAAATGTAGAGAAGCAACATCCAAACTTGTTATTTTGAATGTTGCTTCTCTACATTTTTACATTTTCCGAAAAATCCGAAATAACTTTTAAATCGTTTATTAGAAGAA
Source organism: Hypomecis punctinalis (assembly GCA_949316475.1). Lineage (NCBI taxonomy): Eukaryota > Metazoa > Arthropoda > Insecta > Lepidoptera > Geometridae > Hypomecis > Hypomecis punctinalis. Next base: position 13,982,738 of record OX438812.1, read on the forward strand.
ATGTTATGAAGTTATATGTATTATTTTATAACAGAATTTACTATATCAAGAAGTCATTTTAGTTTCTAATTATGTAGTTATCTAATGAGAACAAGCCTGTTTAAAAAGTGTGACTGATTGTACTTTAGGTTAAGGAGACTTATTGTAATACTTGACTCTTTCGAAATAAAATGAAACACGGTACAATGAAAGAAAATAGTCACATTTAAAAAAAATGCAAAAGCCCGAGTACTCAGGTATACCTGGGTATTTGAAAAATAGTACCAGTATTAAAAAAGGCGCGTACCCCGAAAACCCATGTGCAAGCATTACTATTATTCGGTTCAAAAGACAATATTATGTATCCGGCGAAACTACAATCCTAATATCCAAGAATGACGAGATTTTAACTGGTAGGTATAATATTTAAAAAAAGGCCAAGTGTGAGTCTGACTCGCACACAAACGGTCTCGTACCGTATGGGAAACCCCCTTAATTTATTTGTTAATTTAATTATTTTTATTTTAAGTGAACGCCTATAGAACTATATGTTTTGTGAATATTTCAAGCGTTTATCTGTTGCCGTTATTAATATCGAGCAAAAAACGTTAAAAAAATCACGTTTGTTGTATGATAATAAAAATATTTATTATTAAACAATCACACTATTTTTTAAATATTTATTTATTCCCATTAAATATTTATTTTATTCTGTATTTAAAATTTCCACTGTCTAGCTATCACGGTTCACTAGATACAACCTAGTGACAGACAGACAGAGTATTTACCCTTTAGATACGGAACCCTAAAAAACATCAGCTCCATACATTTTCTCGAAAGCCAATGAAGTTTTTGTACCACACAACATACATAGTATCTATAGTAGTATGTGCACACAACCAACCGATTTCCGAGTGATCCCATAATAAACGTAATTTATGATTTTAATAATGTATTGGTACTCTTTTAAAAGCAGCAACTTTTACACGAATGTGGTGTATAGGAAGCGGAACAAAAAGCGGCCGCCCGCGCGGACAAGCAAGAAGCGCGCGAAGCACATGCGCGCGAGGTGGCCGCGGCCGCGGAAGCCGCCGCGTATGCCGAGGCACATCCCGCCAAGTCGCCGAGCGACTTCTCGTGCCAGAGCTACGAGCTGTTCGTGAACCAGGAGCGAGGCGCGCAGGACGACAACACGCGCGAGCGCATGTCGCTCCGCTCAGACCCCTTCCAGGACTCGGTGAGCACTCAGCCAACGCACAAGCCCGACTCGCACCACGACGCACGCCGCCCCAGGAAGGTCAGCATGGTGAGTATACGCCATTACACGCAACACCCGCGGCTGCCAAACATTCAACTCTCAAACGACTCTTACCGCAGTAGAAAACGTTTTTACCGCGGTAGAGACAACTATTTTAAATCAAATACAATGACAATTCACTTCCTGAAACATAGTTACTAAAGTATTGAATTACTTCTTCATGATCCTATTTTTTGTTAATCCATTGAAGGATATGGGCCACTGCTAAAGAATGCCTCATGGAATAGCGATCTTCTCTCGTACTCATCCATTTCTTACCGTCTTCACTTCACCTGGCCACAAAATTACTTACTACCCTAAAATGCTTACTAAATTAACAAATTTATCAAGGCTAATAATTATACAGACAAAGGTAAACTCTTCATATCCTCAATATTGAAATTACCAATCAGCATGAAGTACAAAATTTTTACTTTTAATCAATAATATTATTCAGCAGTGGAAAATACTTACATACGTCTGCGTACTAGAAATAGGTACAAACACTGCAACAGATTCTTTAATAAACTGACTATAAAAAGTACCCAAATTCGATAAGTCAACTTATATATTAGGATTATTTTTAATTAATTAGCATCCTTTTAGGGGCTTATTCTGTACAGCAAAAACAACTTTTGTTTTGCGACTTTTGTCATAACTCAAAAAAATTAGCTGTTCCATATATTTGGTCGCGGGTGAACGATATTTTTCTATGGAACACTAATTATGTTTTTTTGAGTTTTGACAAATTTCGTAGAACAAAAGTTGTTAGTTTTGATGTACAGAACAAGCCCTTAAAAGGATGCTAATTGATTAGAAATAACCCTGTATACATAACATAATCAGATAAGAAAATCATGCTGCGCTAGCTTAAACTAAAGATATATATTACCAAAAAAAAAAAGAAAGGATCGACAAGTCACAGGATAAGCATGACGAATAAAAGACATATTTATAAATGAGAATCAGTATGACAAATCAAAGACATGATTATATCATAATTACATTCATTGAGGTATAAGCATGTAAAATATATATTTTGAATTGAATTCCCTTTTATATGACTGATTGAGTGATTGGCAGCTGATAGTCTTTTCAACTTGAATGCTACCACGCTGCTTGGAAACGAGAATATAATCTCACCAATTCTCACTTATTATCATCATCATATTCATAAAAGCACTTAAAACTCAAGTTGAAAGGAAAATTTCTTACTTAATGTTTACTGCGAAGCTTTCTGTCTCTGTTCTCTCTCTCTGTTCTTGGTTAAATGTTCGCGCAAATATACAGAAAAAAATCATCCTTATATATAAATTTATGTACTATTAATTTACACATAGCTAGAACGTTTCATTATCTAGAGTTTAAATTTCTAACACTTCTAATATGATTAGATAATATAAGTCAAAACTAAACCAAATTTAACTGTATATTTGCGATTAGAAACTGCCTTTTCTGTGATTTTTGTTCCTTACTTTCGTTATTGTTATATCTCTAACATGTGTCCTCTAAAATTAAAAACGGCGAAATGCATGTCGTATAAATCACTGATCAATCTCACTTTAATCATTTAAATTAAATTTAGTAGGCATTCATTCATAGAATACAGCTCTACACATTTTTTTATGAAATTTATGATATCATAATTATTTTACCCAAAATCCCTTGCAATTTTAATTATCACAAGATGTCATGTTATTTTATTTAGCATGCATTTATTGCTTCAATCAAATGTTTAGTGGTAACATTATTTCCTCAATTAGATCTTCGTAGTGCATTATATTTTAAATATGTTTTGTTCTTTAGCACGTCTACCGTTTCAGTTTCTTCTCAACAATTAGATGTCATTAGTGATGACAACAAGTGAAGAACTGCATGAACCGTATCAGGTTTTCAGTATCATGTGCATGACATGCACGAAAAATGTTTTAGTTCTCCGTCTCCAATAATATTTCTTCGTTTGTAATCGTTATTAAGTTTTCGTGATCGAAATTTAAGTTCAAAATTAACATGAACAAATTTAATGTGAAAGTTTTAAGGAATAATATTGGAGATAGCCGGTCTATTGTCATGGTAGATTGTTTCTTTTGCAATATGAATGTTCCCGAAGGGGCCAGGCTGAAACTGAACGTATCGGAGATGAAGAGAGGTAGGTTCAGTCAATCTATTTAATATGAACATTGGTCAACTGAATCTTCAATTCATGAATTTTGACAAATATTTACAATTCCTCAATTTCGATTTAGTTTTATGCGGAGGCTTCGAAATTTTTGCAGTCAAAAGAACAGTCCTCATGACTATAGATGTAGATTAAACGATAGCTACGGTAGGAGAACGAATATAGACGTACGCAAAAGTGCATGGTACCCCATTACTTACTTCATGTGTTAATAAACAAAGTTACTTGACACATTATTGCTTTCATTCATTGTCATTTCTTAAAATAAACTTATTAACACCCTACTTTCATGTATCAAATATTTATAGTACTTATGTTTCTCATGCTACTATATTTTGTAATGCTACTGCATCTACTTTTAAACTGTTTTATCAAATATCACACACTTTTTTAGTGTCATTTTGTCGTAGAGCATCAACATTACGACTTTGAAAAGTAATTTTGTTTTTATCACAAATTTGCTTCACTGCAACTTTTAGTTCTTAATGTATGTTTCTGTTATCCTAAGTTGGTCATTGTGCATTGCAGCAGTGCCTATTTCCGTCCTTTTTCCTATTTGGTGGATGCTAGATATTTTTGATCAATTTATGCTTTAATTAATGAATTCAAAATTTTCTTTATGTATTGAAGGTCCCTCACCCTGAACGCATTAATAAAATCGGACAGTTGGCATATGGGCCATTGCGGGAGGGCTCACAGGTTTGTCCTTCAATCCTCATTGGTGTTTGTGATCCCTTACCTTTTCAACAGAACTTCTTCGTTTTATTTGAGTTTCTTGTTTAACTCTATTAATTCTGCTATAACGTTCTATATTTCAAAGTCTACTTGCAACAATCCATGGTATGTAATATTCGAATTATGAGCACCATAAAATACATTAACCGCTTTTACAATCAGCTTTTCGATCAACATGGCTACATGCATTGATGCAATAAGACCATCAGCGACACTTACATTTGTTTCTCAGTTTCATTTCTATCTTTTTCTTGTATGTGTTCTGCTCCTGATTTTTGTTTATCAGCACATGAAAGTAAATAGTAATCATGAGTAAAAAGTAACTAAGACTACTACAGAAAACCAAAAGCCTCTGCAGCCGGTTCATTAGATATTGATAGTAATATTATATAGGTTTCAAATCGATCTGAATTGAGGAAAAATGTATAACTACTAACAATAAAAAAAATAATTATGGCAATTTTGATACGTTGAATCTCGTGTTAAGACGGGTTTGTGGTGCTGCAGGCTTCGTTATCACTGCCCGGCTCTCCGTTCAATTTGCGTCGAGGATCAAGAGGATCGCACCAGATGGCTCTAAGGCCGAACGGCCGAAATCGATATCCGCCTGGAGCTGATAGGAAACCGCTGGTGCTGTCCACGTACCTGGATGCACAGGAACACCTGCCTTATGCCGATGACTCCAACGCAGTAACTCCGATGTCGGAAGAAAACGGTGCTATCATTATCCCAGTTTACTATGCTAATTTAGGTAAGTGACATAATATTACGGATCGAGCGCTTGGTGCCGGGTTGCATTTTGTAATTTTATGTAGGTGTGTGGTTTTAAGTAGGCATACCTACTTAAAACCACACACCTACATAAAATTCACCAATCCACTGTGCAACAAACCATATTCCGAGGCAGAATCCATTAGCACGAAGCGCCTCTCTCCACGCTTCTGCGTCTGTCAGCAGTATGCTACCTGTACGATCTTCCAGAATTCCCACATTTCAAAAATTGAAGAACAGCGACCCGTCAGCAACCTGCGCGATCCTTTAGATTTTATACAAATTTCGTATAAGTATCAAACACGTGACATTATGTACCATTATCACATTTGGACAACAAGTTTTTTTCCAGTAAATAAACTTATCTACTAACTTATCTACTTATATAATAAACGTCGCCATTTAGATAATTAGTTGCCGAGTCACGTTGAAGACGCAGAGTCAACGTGATTCAGCACATTCTAAAATTGGTACCTACAAAATACGCAAATTGGATGCAAACGAATCCGTGATCTCCAAAAACTCGTTTTGGGTCAACAAAATTGTGGATAAACAACGACATAGCATTTTATTATGTAATCTTTTGACGTTTGTTTTACTTTTACTGAATTTGCATTATTTTTGAATATGTTGATAATTATAAACTTAATGATTAGATAAACTATTCAGGCTCGTAAAATTATATAAGATACTGATAGACATTTTCGTACTTGACAACTGCAGCTCACGTGTTTCTTACGTTGTGAAGTTATACGTATACAATGTTACATACAAATAGCCTTGAGTTTGGATTTAATGCAATATTTGAACGATTCAAAAAAATGTAATGTCTTTACACACCAAAGCTGGTGAATATGAACGAATCTGTCGGGAGAGAGCGATATGGCTTTCTAGCTATAATATTGTGTAAGGTGTGTTGTGACAAAAGGTTTAGAAAAGCACATATCGCTAAGATATGATTCTATATTCTCCGAACAGTAGACCTCGCGGCACATCTCTTTAACTGAATCTTCATGAGCCTATATCTCGACTCGCTCTTGACTGATTTGATTCATACTCGCAAATATTGTTAGGATTTAGATACTAAACAGTCTTGCCAGATATTATCAAAATAGGCTGATAAATAACGTCAGCAAATCCCCCCCCCCCCTTGAGAGAAACGCTGACGTCAAAAAGTCATTATAGTTATTTCTAATCAATTAGCATCCTTTCAGGGGCTTATTCTGTGCATCAAAACTAACAACTTTTGTTCTACGACTTTTGTGTAAACTCAAAAAAATTTTTTGTTGTTCCATAGAAATATATCGTTCACCCGCGACAAAATGTATGGAACAGCAGATTTTTTTTTAGTGTTGACAAAAGTCGTAGAACAAAATTTATTAGTTTTGATGTACAGAATAAGCCCCTAAAAGGATGCTAATTGATTAGAATAACCCTGTATATAGAACCTGTCTACCAAGTTTCGTCGGGATTCGTTGAAGAATGCGACCTGTAGACAAAAATTAACGTCCATGTCATCCAAAGCAAAATCGTGGTATTGAAGCAAAGACCTTCGCTTCGCTCAGTCAAAAAATCGTCAACATAAAATATATCACAATGGGTTATAATTACAACAGTATCAAACAAAAAATAATATCCTTATACCTACTAATAATATTACAATATATGTGTTAATTTGTGTAATTGTTTCGCATTGACGCAAAACTTGGGATTTATGTAGAATGTAGATATATCTAGATATACCTACTGATTATATCCTTATACCTACTAATAATATTACAAAATATGTGATAATTTGTGCGATTGTTTCGCATTGACGCAAAGCTTGGGATATGTAGGTAAATATAGATATACCTACTGATACCATTGATCAAGTAATCGCATCCCATATATTAGCAGTGAGTTATTTAATGCATGAATGCAATGAGACATAGGCATCTCCTATATATTACCAATAAAAAATTGTCGAAAAGTCTGAATCCTAAATCTAGGGCATTATACTGTCCACTTTGTCGGTGGACATCATACATCTACTTCGGCTTTGTAAAAGTCGAAAAAATAGTGGCTCCTGCGAAAAAAAAGAAGTACCTACATCAAGGCTCAGTTCTAAGTCCGTTTGATTTTCAACCTAGCTATGGACTCTAAGAATAGGATGAAATCTAAGGACCCGTTCCTTGGTTCACCAAGGAACGGGTCCTTAGATTTTCCGAGTATGGTACGCGAGTTTGATCACAACGAAATAAATGTAAAGTACTGATTATGGTGTTCCAGGCTCTCGACACTCATCGTACACGTCCCACCAGTCGCGGCTATCGTATACCTCGCACGGGGACCTGCTGGGCGGGAAGGCGCAGACCAAGGAGGCGCGCCTCCGCGGCCGCTCCGCCTCCCGCAACCAGAGCATCACCTCGCAGCCCCACGCCTACCCGCTGCCGAGGCAGGACTCTTCGCTCGCCTCCAGGCCGCTCAGGGAATATGTGCGTTTGTATTTTATCACATTTTCGACTTAAGCCGTTGTTATACCTACGCGTCCCGCGGTGGTGGCCTACCTCATATCAGGCTCCATTTTTGAACCGATAGCCTTCTACGACGTATAGTCGTATACGGTAATGGTAACAAGACCTAGTAGGAGTAAGGGCGAACATTAGAAATCTATGATGCCTATTGCAAACGAAATAACACCCGATTATAAAATTAATTTTTCATCACATCAATTCGAAAAGGACTACTTGGTTTGCCTTTAAGTGCGCCCAAAGGTAGTGTTTTCTATAAGGAACTTCATAAGTGCGCCAGAATTATCTTTACCGCACATTTTGAATTTGGAACAAATAAGTGCGCAGGAATCATATTTGCCGCGCACTTTTTGAATTTGGAAGTATTTGTAATGTTAGTGGTCAGCGCCAAGGAAATGAATGAAAAGAATGTAAATATACGTTTACATTTGTTTTATTATTAGATACCATTTAATTTCAATTTAGTTGTTACTCTACGGTTTATTAAATAATAATATTACAATAAAATATGAGGCACCTCTTATTTTCTCATAGAGTGTACCACTCGGGCGCAAAATATATTTTTGGCTCGGGCGACGTACTTTGAATCCCTCGCTACGTTCAGGATTCTACTAAAGAATCCCTCACTTTGCTCTGGATTCAAAAAAGCGCTCTCGCCGTAAAAATATTATTTTGCTCCCATATAATACAATCTACTATTCTAACGTTTTAAAAATTGAGCTCCAGAGCGTTATCTCGCATGGAAAAACATATAATTGATGATTCCAACCGATCTTATCGCTTAAAGCGCATTTGTAAATAATACATGAGTATTTGTTTGATAAAGAATTAAATTTTGTATTCGAATCAAATCTAGTTAAAAAGAAGATAAAGAGTTTGAAACTACTTTTAATCATTAAGTAGGTGCAATAACCAAAAATAGAAATTCTTTGAACTCAGACTATCTATTTAACTTGTAAACATTTCATTTATCACAAATTAGATATGTGCATAACTAGGTACATCGTGAAAATATTGTATAATAATTCGACATGTTTTTATATCTTCATGTAACAGCTTACCATAAATAGAGCCGATTACCGAAATATTTAAAAATCAAGTTATAAGAATCTTAGTTTCATGACAAGAGTGTACGTATTATACCTATCGATACGACATTACGATGTCACAAATTTCTGGAGGCATCTCACAATTATATCCTTTGGGCGAAAGGAACAGAACATCCCTTCATCTCTTCATCTTTATTAAAATCTTTACAAGCTTTATCTCTGAACTGAAGAATTTTTACGGGTCATACCTAATTATGAAATTTTTAATAAGTCAAATACTTTTATTGCATTTAGGTTATTAGGAACACTGAAAAAACCGACAGCCTAATCGCACTTAATCAGTATAATTATTATATTATTGTTTACTGGAAAGCCTTTTCAACTCACATTGCACACAATCACGATGACAAGCTTTTTGCGGAGTCATCAGTACTTTTAAATAATTTATCTGATATTTCCCTTATAAGATCTTGGTAATTTTCCAGGATATGAGCACGACGGAATGCACTGATGAAGCGGGCAAAGTCTTGAAACCTTCAAATGACAATCCATTCATAGAATCATCACAACAACCCAATGTAGTAGATATGAGAGGTAAGCAGATATACCTAATATTTGTCGCATTCAAAAACGAATAATGTTAAATGTCATAGCTCAGAACATTACCAATAGAAAACGGATAGTTTATCAAGGAACGTTTAAATTTAGAAGTCTGTTCCATCCCATCCATTTCGGAAGTTTGATGACAATGACAGACAGTACAGAAATACACTTTTTACTCATATTCCCTTGCTTTTGAAGTTAACTATTTTCCATAAACAAATATTTTCGTTTTATGTTCTGTTTTTTAGTCACCTAAAAATAATTTTACATAAATATAAGTAAAATTATTACGATATTGGACACCCTTCAAGCAAACAATTTATTTTTGTTTTTAATACTTCTACACTTATTTATTCTAGATGTAATGGTACTAAACGAGATTATTGAGCAAGCGGGAAGACAAAGCAGACAGAGCGATCAGAACGGTAAGAACAAAATTATTCTGGAATATGAATGTCGATGCCTTCTCGTGACAACGCTCTGTGTCTTGTTGCATCTTCTTTTCATTGATGTTCGATGTTTTATCGTTCTTGCTTTATTTAAGGTAATTTAAACAGTTCATTAAACAATATCGGAATGACGAAAGTAATGCAAAGTCGCACAGGGTTTTGGCTAATTCAAAATTCTGCATAGCACTGCAAATATTCACAAACTTTGTCGTAACTTTTTCTAAATGTGTACTCAATGAGCTTGTAAACAATAATAGATAGATCTTAGCTGGTAAATAAGCGTGTACCTAATGTAAGTACGCGTATACCTAACTTGAATGGAATAAGACATAACCTGCAGACTTTAATATAGCGTAATGTGTCACAGCTTGGAACATAAGATGGTGATTATTGCACGTTATCTAGTAAAAATTTTATGAATAAAGTAGTGCAACTATGTATAATGTTTTTTGCAATCTCATTGTTTGCGCTAGACAAAAACTGTCAAAATCAATTGTTCAAACCGAAAAATGTGAATATATGCCGTGACGGCTGGCAAATTGCTCGTCTCGTCATTCTATTCTATATACCAACAACAAAACATAACACTACACTTGACACTTATCCGGTATTTGCTCATTATGCAGAAGAAACGCATAATTGGCAAAGGTATTTAAATATTTGTGGATGTCATTTACATTTGATGCCGTAACGTAGAATGATCACTCATTGTTGTTAAACCAATTTGGTTTCGATTTTGATTTTCGTATTTATAATGAACCGAATTTGACATTAAAATCATTAATGGTGCTCGCAGCAAAAGCGTAATATTAAAAAATGATCTGAAAATATGGAATAACATACCTATCATATGTACAAAATACTATGTCTTGTTTGCAATATGGTCACACATATGTACTTATAGGGAAGATTATTTGAAATAAAAAAAAAAAAAAAAGATTAAAAGGGAGAAAGAGAGCATCCTACAGTGAGCAGAAAATCTAGAACAGAAGGTACTGATTGTATCACTCACTAAAACAATATTTTTTACCTTAAATAACTCTACTATTAACATCCAAAAAAGTGAAATGAAAAAAAAATGCTGACTATAATTAGTGTAATCAGTGTATAACGGTCTCATCGCAGAAAGCAACAACGTTAGAATATGTTATCGTAGAATATTCCACATGTAGGTTGAGCACCAATAATGTCAATGCTAACAAATTTAGTTAATAAAATCAGAATCGACACCAAAATAGCACCCGCACGCACCTATACGCACAAACATAATTATGCTCCAAAAAAACGCTTCCATTAAAAAGTTATTTAGCTGAGAAGTATTATAATACTAGCTGCTCCCCGCGGTGTTACCCGAGTTAGCCCGAAATAAAAAGTAGCCTATGTGTTGATGCAAGATCTAAGCTACCTTCATACCGAATTTAATTCAAATCGGCTCGTCCGTTTGTGCGTGAAAGAACAAACATCCATACACTCTCACTAACTTTCACGTTTATAATATTAGAAGGATTTAGTTTGAAACAGAAGACATTATGGCGATATTAGATCTTAAATTAACGGCAATTCCAAAATACTATCCGAGAAATTGTGGTGTAGAAAACATAATTAGAGTAAATAAGATTCAAATATTTCATCAGCTTAACACTCTTATTAAATTCAACTTCGTTCCCATTGATCTCGCGACATTAAAATTTTGATTTATATTTGATAATAAAAATTCAAATTGAATTACTTTCTCGTACTAGCCTACAAAGTTAAAGTTGAACAAACATAAAGTTTCAATTACGTATGTAAATATTTGCTGTAATAAATAAAAGCTCAGACCAAATAAAAAAATAAAGACAGAATGTTGTGAACAAAGAAGTGAGGCCGACCAAAACTACGCCTCGCCGTGTACAGACAATTTTACACACATCAACGTACAAGGAAACTGCGCATTGGCTTGTCAGTCGAACTATGGCGGCGCAACAGCGACGCGCTCACACATGTCTAAAAAACCGGACAAGTGCAAGTCAGACTCGCACATCGAGGGTTTCGTACAAATCCAGAAAAATTCACAAAATTGGGAAGCAAGTTGTGAAAATCTCTATACTACAACGACAAAAAAGTTTTTTTTTTCACTTTTCTCGTCATACATCGAAAATTACACATTGTTAAAATAATTAAAAACCTGTTTGAATTTTGAACACATATTTTATGAATTTTGAGGCCTATATTTTTTTGTGATTTAAATAAAAATGTACAGTTTTCAGATTTATTCCTATATGTGTTACTCTAAGAAAATGCTTCTCGTCAAATTTCATAGTTCGATGTCAACGGGAAGTATCCTGTAGGTTTTGTTTTTTGTAAGTGTCGAAATATGCGGTTTTTTACGACAGAATCGACTCTAACTTTTTTTAAACGATAACTGAAAAGGTTTTTCTTTTACACAACTGTAAGAAACCATAGATATACGTATACAGTTTAAATTTCAACTCGATATCTTTACGCGTTCCCGAGATAGAGTCTTGACAAACACACAGACGGGTTCCGTTTTTTCCGTTTGAAGTATCCTAAAAACCGACTTCACTTAACTGTTCAACGACGTTCTTGATTTTTTTATTTGCTCTGAGACTAAAAATAAATAATAATAAATAAATAAATATTGGGGGACATCTCACACACGGTCTCTGACCCCAAACTAAGCAAAGCTTGTGATATGGCTGCCAGAGACTGATATACTACATATACATATTTTAAATACATACTTATATAGATAGTACCTAAATAACACCCAGACACAGAGCAAACACCAATGTTCATCACAAAAATGCTTGCCCTGGTGGGAATCGAACCCACGCCTCTTTGATCCAGAAGTCAGGGTCACTAACCACTGAGCCACCGAGGCAGAAAAGAAAAGAAAGTACCTAAGTTCATATAGGCCGGGTGGCTAGCCCTGGGGCCAAAGTTTTCAGCTGCCTGAATGCTTCTGACATGGCTAAACGATTAAAACAACCGGGATCTACGAGATAACGCGTCATCCGAGCCACGCCAGCGCTCAGTTGGAAATAGCATCCGCGGTCACCACTCCGAATCCGAAGACTGACTGAATAAATACGGGGTTATTTCTAATCAATTAGCATCCTTCTAGGGGCTTATTCTGCACATCAAAACTAACAACTTTTGTTAAACGACTTTCGTCAAAACTCAAAAATAAAATCAGCTGTTCCATACATTATGTCGCGGGTGAACAAAATTTTTCTATGGAAAAACAAAAATTTTTTTTGAGTTTTGACGAAGGTCGTAGATCAAAAGTTGTTAGTTTTGATGTACAGAATAAGCCCCTAGAAGGATGCTAATTGATTAGAAATAACCCTGTATACTTGCACCTACAGAACACTTTAGAAGAAAACAGTTACACTTATCTTAAACTTTATTTTCATAGATTAGAGTTTTGCACAGCAGCATGATTTGTGTTTTTTAACATTTTATCAACCGTTCACAGTAATTATCAAAATGTACACGCAGCTAATTCAATTCGGAAAATAACAGTGACTAGGCATTTTTATGTTGACCTTTAGTTTTTATTTGATACTGTTACTCTTGTCAACAATAGTTGACAACATATTACCTACACCTTTCAATGAAAAACTTTGTCCATAAACTATAGTATACCTATTGTTATATTATCTTACATTTTTATACCTATCAATTTGTATTCCAATTTGATAATGATGGCCGTTGCTGTAGATATAATCTGAAATCGTTATTTACGAGTATGTATGCCTATGTCTATTGACTTGAACTTTATATTTGTTCATATATTTTTAAACACGCTTTAAGTATTCCTTTGATTGTATTCACTCAAAGTGAAAGCTTTAACCTTTAACCTTTTTTTGATAAATTAATACCCAGATATGGATATTGTTATACATATATTTATTTACTTGGCTTACACGTGTACATCAAAGCATACCGAAAACTTTAAGTGATCCGATTTTTCATTATTCTTTCCTTAACATATATTCTCCTTTCAATTCAAACATATTTATTTATTGCATTATGTGACTGTGCATGCTTATAGGTAGGTTCTTATTAGATGCTCTTTATGTTATTGTTTTATAATTTTTAGAAGAATATTACAAAAAAAATAATTTCATACGATCTGGTGCTTTGAGAAATATATGCTTCGCTATTATAGCATAAGTACCTGTAGAATCATTGTTATCATAGTCAAAATATTTACGAGATATCAATTGAATGAACAGCTTCGAAAATTGCTTGTATCAAAGGAATATCACGATATTCATATTTTTTGGTCGTAAGTTTGAGTCGAACAAGATCAATATCATTCATGACAGTATTCAGAGTAGCGTCGTAAGCTTTGTCGCCAAGTTAGCGAAAGAGCGTAAGCCACTGCTAGTATGTTTGGGTTTGATTTGCACTGAAATATACCTAGCACTGAGATATAACAATCCCGAAGTGTATCGAAGGTTTGGTGCTTGCTATCACGTTTTGAGTGCCACGAGTTTGTGCATCCGTATGCCATGATAAATGACAACCAGCAAAATTACAAAAAATATGGATATTGGTGTTTAGAAATTAAGAAAGTGACGATTCCAACAAAAGAACAGCTTGGCATATCGCTCTCCAACTAATAGGACAGGGGTACCGGGCTTCTTTTGTTGGAAAGTGAAAATAATGAGCGAATACTAACAAAAATATTTCTCTCTCTCGTCACACACACACACGCACTCCGCCGGTGTAAACGGGGCGCAACAGTGTCAGTGTACTACTTCCCAACAGCGGAAGACGATGAGGATGGGCCGACGTTCAAGGAGCGATTACTGGAGTTCCTCATGAAAGCCATAGACTTCTTCTGTGTGTGGGACTGCTGTTGGCTGTGGCTGGAGTTTCAGAAGTATGTCGCACTGCTGGTGTTCGATCCGTTCGTTGAATTATTCATCACGCTCTGTATCGTCGTGAACACGCTCTTCATGGCGCTCGATCACCACGATATGGACAAAGATATGGAAAAAGCGCTCAAGAGTGGCAATTACGTAAGTCTTTCAATTACACTAACCATTCGCTCGTAACAAACGCATTCACTGACGACTACATTTTGTGTACTTTTCAGTTTTTCACAGCGACATTCGGTATAGAAGCGATGTTAAAATTAGTTGCTATGAGCCCAAAATTTTATTTTCAAGAGGGTTGGAATATATTTGACTTTATAATTGTGGCCTTATCACTTTTGGAGCTCGGACTGGAAGGTGTTCAGGGTTTGTCTGTTTTGCGTTCCTTTCGTTTGGTAAGTGTCTTGAAATATTTTACAATCATCTGTATTTTGATAATCGTCTTTTTCTTCGTCTGGCATAAAAGTAACACATAGCTTCACCAATCTATTTACATTTGAGAAAGATAAAGGTCTATCACATCATCTATATCGTCTTCTGCCTTATAGAATAATAATATTTTCCTTTTCTGACCATATATTACTAATATAATTAAAACTATTGTGTGGAGTACATATGATCTAATGAATTAACCCTCTAAGTGAAATGTGAATGTCATTAATATTTATGTGATGGAATATTTTCAGCTTCGTGTATTTAAACTGGCCAAGTCTTGGCCGGCGCTAAACCTTATTATATCCATAATGGGTAGGACGGTGGGAGCTTTAGGGAACTTGACCTTTGTACTTTGCATCATTATATTCATATTTGCCGTGATGGGAATGCAGTTGTTTGGGAAGAATTACACAGGTTCTCATTTAAAGAAACTAGCATTTCTTATTAATGAATTAAGCTTCATTATAATTATTCAGCTTCACACTACAGAATTTTACACTGGGCTTTTGATTGAACATTATTATCATAATGAACAAGTCTCGAGAACATGCTGTGGCTTTATAACACACACTTTGGCTCGAACGAGCGCGAGCCAACATACACGTTATAAAGCTATGCCACGCGCCTTCAGTCATACTCGTCATATCTAAGCTTTGCATCAAGTAAATAGATTTGACTTGCAGCTTCGCTTACGAAGGGTATTTTGATGCATAAAGCTGTCAGCTGATGGGATCTATGTGGTCATTAGGATAATCAAATGACATAAATAAATCTGAAAATAACTGTTCAAATAAAAGCTCTCACTATAGTTGATGAGAAACATATATATCCCACTCATTCAGAAATACGTAAATGCACATCGATAGGTAACTCGAGCACATTCGCTAACTATAATAGCCCATGAATGTCGGCCCCGAACCACTCACGGGAGCAAGCACGTGACTGGTTAGGGGTCAGTGGAGTCTCTCCGCAGTAGCATAGGTGAAGCGCCGGTAAGCGAGCTTGTGTGACGCCTTGTTTCACAATTTGTAATTGCAGCTTCGAGTATTCAAATTGGCAAAGTCATGGCCGACACTTAATTTACTCATCTCTATAATGGGTAGGACAATGGGTGCCTTGGGCAACCTGACCTTCGTATTATGCATCATTATTTTCATATTTGCGGTGATGGGTATGCAACTATTCGGGAAAAATTATGTGGGTAAGTGTAATTGGTGGGAGTGTTGCATGTACATTGGTGTTTGAAAATGTTAACTGTTGACGGTAAGGCGGCGGCGCCCGTTTCCTCTCCGAACGTGTGTTTCAACTTGACCACGCCTTCGGTGGCTGATTGAGTTACATTCATAACAGAAATCATGTGCTTGGTAACTCTTATCAAGCTTAATTCCAAAATGTTTATACTTCAATACAGATAAATATTTGCCTTATTTTAGGTAGGTAAATATGAATATTCTATAATTGAATTTACGAGTATTAGTTGACCGAGAGGGTCATATTGTGCTTTTAATCCGCCACCGCACAAACTAGTCTATATATCAAAGTAACGAGTAACCTTTGAGTATTGTAAAATCACATAGCACATTTATAGAATTGATTTAAGTTGAAGCACATCCAATAGTTTCTCTAACTTAGAGTGTGAATCGTATTAGACATACGTCCCATAGTACTGCCACTTCGATTCACACTTTAAGTCGGGCTCGCCGCCCTGTTTGAATAGTGAATATTGTGTTTATGTGCGTCACACTGTTGTGCTCCATTTTAGAGTTGATAAGATTTGATGTGTCCCTTTCAAGTGAGCCTGATATCCTAAAATATCTCTAATGCCCTACGTTGAAAAGGCGCCTCACTTGTGAGACATAATGCTAGCTTTTATATACTAACTTTCATCTTCCCTACTACGTTTTTGTTGACATTAACAGCGGTCTAAGTTTAGTAAGTTTCTTTAAACTATTAACGCTGTTGATTTTACTACTCTTTGTTTGCGATAATGCTATCTTCCTTTGATCTCGATAGTAGCGACTTCGCATGCCGTTCAGTGCCAGGGAAAGCTTCATTTAATTACTTGGGCTGTTAAAGTAAAGTATCATAGAATCTAGAACCGCATGATTTTAGCATTACATATAGCTATGATAGCGATATTAAGATATAGGCAAAGCCAAGCTATATCAGCAGAAACTAACAAATATTGAACTTTACCTTTTTGAGCTTAAATGACTGCTTGGCAAACTTTGCTTCTCTAATATCTGAAACACTCGACAAAACAACTGTGGATGTACCACTTCATTACATTTTGCGTCAACTTATTCATGCTACATTATTTTCAAACATTCATGAAAGAATTGCTGACTTTAAAACAACTTGATGAATGAAGCGTTGCATTCAAGAGTTCACAAAATGTAGTAGCCGAACACTAGCTTTCGAACTATAAGCTCCGTGACAAAATCTGCATTACCTACTTCTATGTTCAGATTACGTGGACCGTTTCCCCGACGGCGACCTCCCCAGATGGAATTTCACGGATTTCATGCACAGCTTCATGATAGTATTCCGAGTGCTGTGCGGGGAATGGATAGAGAGCATGTGGGACTGCATGCTCGTCGGGGACGTTTCTTGTATACCATTCTTCTTGGCTACCGTCGTCATTGGCAATCTTGTGGTTAGTAATATTTACAGATAAAACTAAGCTAGGTTTTAGCCCATTAAAATACTTATGTAACAAACAAGAACTGCTTTCATCAGCCATCTTACTCAATTCTTAATTAACAAAATTTCAAAGAAATGTAAGAAGTTTTTGGTGTTTGAAAGAGAAGGCAGAACTAAAGCGGTCTCATTCAGAAGAGATAGCAGAATGACACAACTGAATAATAATAATGTGTATGGGGCTTGCATGCTTATGGGTATGTTAAACTGAGACCGAGAATCGTCAAGATCAGAAATCATGATGTTCATAAGATTATTGTTGATATAAAATGTTAACTTTCTTTCTCAGCAGACAGACGAAAATCTCTTTTCCAGGTACTTAACCTCTTCTTGGCCCTGTTACTGTCCAATTTCGGTTCATCAAGTTTATCGACTCCGAGCGCAGACCAAGACACGAACAAAATAGCAGAAGCGTTCAACAGGATATCGAGGTTTACAGACTGGATAAAGAAAAATATTGCGGATTTCTTGAAGATATTAAAGAACAAGCTAACCAACCAGATCGCGATACACGCACCCGGTAAGATGTGTATCTTTGCCAGAACATAACGGCATGCCGTGTTTCGATGTTGTGCCTACCTAAATGTTATGAAATAAGTTTTCTGTGAAGACAATTGTCATCAAATCGCTGACTCTACTTCAATCGAACATTGTGCGCACCTGAAAAACCTTCTAAATGCACTTAACTCCATTTTCATTGTGCCCCTCTATTTCTTGTAAATTCTTTTACGAAACCCTACGATAGTGAAATATTTGACAATGAAAATATATTTTAACGAATATATATTTATATATATCGAAGCATGATGCCGTACGGTAATAATAAATCGTGAAGCATGGTGTTGTGTTTGATTACTTTGTGTCGTATCGTGTTTCACTGTGCGTTGCCTGAAACCTAGTCCAAGTGTAGAACAGACCTTATACCTTGTGTTACATCGACTTTGCCCTGTAATCTGCATTTAATTTATTTTTCATTCTTCGTCATCGTAATATATCATAATCCTTCTCATCATGATTTTTATGTACCAATTGGCTTGTTATTGCATAGGTATCGTGAAAAACGTATTACTGTGTAATACCCTGTATCTATTGGCTTATGTGTATTTGTGCATGTAAAAATATATGTTGAATGTAAGTATTTATCTAAATACAATGTTGTATGTATTATGTTAGAATAATGGGTGTATAATATGTGTTTTATTTATACTATAAGTGCATATAATCGATCAATGTACATAGTTTATCATAGCCTACTCTTGTCTAGTATATGGCCTAAGAGCCGCTGAAGATCGATCTTCACCCACGTGATAACCAGATGAGACGTATTTTTTATAAACTTTTATTTATTTATAAACACGCCTATGATAGCTTGCCTTTTGAAAAGTGTTCATGGCTATTTTTATTCATTATATTTAAAATATGTCATGAAAGATTTGAAAGCAAGCCTGAATGATTAATTTTGTAATTAAATTAACTTTTTTATGATACTAATTTTAAATGGTTATAAGATCAGTATCATACTTATATTGACATTACGATTATACATAGATGCTTGCCAGGTAGTATGAAAAAAATTAAGTAAGCAAACCTAATTTGGAATAAAAAAATACGGGCTATCAAAAGAGTGAAGGTAAAAAAATCATTTCCAATTTTTTTTTATCGAATTAAATATATCATGAACACTTTTCGATTGGCAAGCTATCATATGCCAATTTTTATGTAAATTAGATTCCTTAATAAAAGTATGTTTCATCTAGTTATCAGATGGGTGAAGGTCGTTCTTCCACCTCTCTCCCCCTAATAGCTGCTGGAGACAACCTATTGATAGATATATTTATTCTGTTTTACTGTTGAGTTCGTTATTACTCATGCGAAAAACCAATAACATACCTATAAATTAGTGAGTTTCAGATAGAGCTTACGATAGCTATACACCAAACACCAACCGTGTATATATTTGTTGTGTAAAAAGTTTGGCTAGTCTATGCAATAAGCATTTAGGTATACATTTTGCAGTGTACACTTAGCCGGTAATATATATTTTGATAACAACATGATTCAAATTCTTCTTAGGGTGTCGCGAACAATTTTTTTAGTATGTTTAGTATGTATTACCGATTTTTGTTTGATTAACAATTTTCAGAATATATGATTACTGGTATCTCTAGCTATAGTTTTTTTAGTTTTTAGTTCAAATAACACGCGTGTGACTATTATTTTATTAGAAGAAAATCGCTATCGCATCTAAACCGTCATAGAAGATTATGAGTAGGTACATATTTATATTAATTTTCATATAAATTATATTATTATGTCTTAACACATTTAATTACTAATTAAATGTACTTTAATGTATAACTATAATGTAGTTAACAAAAATATCTAATCAATAACTGCTGCGAGCGTCTGTCCGTAGCAGCGTAGGCAAAAACCGTAGCGAGCGTCTACACACATGGCTACACAAGCAATCGTCTACGCACGCGATGCTACGAAGAATAAAAGTACAATACCGTAGGCGACTCTACATAGCAAGTGTCGCGGCGCAACACTGGTTTCTCTGTTCTATGAAATTTATTCTCTAGGCCAATTTAGCAGCTGTAGTCTGCCGCAGCGTATTCGTTTCGTCTGGCGACACTGTAGTATGCTGCAGCTGCGTGGAATCGGCTGCGGAATTGAAAAACTTCAATCTCTTTGAGAAAATGTGTTTACAAAATTTGAATTTCCACTCTCATTTACAAAAAAAAAAAAGTTTTGAAAAAAGTATTAAGTTTTGTCCAAAGTGGTCGAACAAGAGATAGCGTTTGAGAGGTTATTGAATAGTTGCCAGTAATCCAGTGAACGCATATTTCGAATAAAACCGGGATAAAATTCTAAACCAGATAGGTAGGTATTAGTACCGTAGGTACCTTTTAACTATGTCACACTGCCGCAGCTGCCTCATAGGAGGTATACCATAAAAAATAGAGTTTCTTTCTCATGTTTAAGTTTATATTTTTACTAAAAAAATAGTATACTGAGCAAAAAAATAAATCAGAGGATTTCACTTTATCCTATTAAATGTATTATAGTAACTAATACATTGAAAATAAGAATCATGAACGAGAATGTAAGTTCATTCCACCTGGTCTGATTTCTATGCTTGGATGCCGTCGGGACATCGCACGGTGGGACACGCACGCCACATATAGGCTTAAAGGCGGCTTTGTGCGGCCGGTGTGTCTCCTCAGAACGAGTAGACAACGAGCTGGAGCTGGGAACCGATCTGGACGACGCAGTTCTTTACAAAGACAAGAAACTCAAAGACCAAGTAGAAGTAGCTATAGGTGACGGCATGGAATTCACGATACCAGGTAATACTTACAAAATAGTTGATACCATATTGTTGTGCTTTGTACACAATATTAACAATGACCGTAATTTTTCAGGTGACAATAAATACAAAAAAGGTAAAGGAATACTCATGAACAATATAAACGCAATAACAGACAATCATAGGGATAATAGGTTAGACTGCGAACTTAACCATCATGGATATCCGATACAGGTAAAAGAAAAACTAATCATATCAGACATGAATGTTCAACTTACAAATGCACTTATGCACAGTGTTTCGTGTTTCAGGACGATGACACGATAAGTCAAAAATCATATGGAAGCCATAAAATTAGATCGTTCAAAGATGAGAGCCATAAAGTGTCAGCAGATACGATAGACGGAGAAGAAAAGAAAGATGCAAGTAAAGAAGACCTAGGGTTAGAAGAAGGTGAGTCTTATAATAAAATTCAAAGAACTCCACGAATAAAACGACTACACTAGATTAAAAATATTAATATAAAAACTTCATTTTCAGAAATGGTAGAGGAAGAAGAAGATGGAAAATTAGACGGTTTAAAAGATATAAAAGTAGGAGCAGATGAAGACGTTGTAGACGATACTCCTGCTGACTGCTGTCCAGACCCATGTTATGCTAAGTTTCCGTTCCTTGCCGGGGATGATGAGTCACCATTCTGGCAAGGATGGGGCACTTTACGACTAAAGACATTCAAACTTATAGAGAACACATATTTTGAAACGGCTGTGATTACAATGATTTTGCTCAGTAGTTTAGCTTTGGTGAGACATTTTGTAAAAACGTTTCATCTTCATATGATATACATAGTTTTTAGAGTGTACAATTAATATAAATTCTTTTCTCTTGTTCAGGCCTTAGAAGATGTTCATTTACCACATCGACCGATTCTTCAAGATATCCTGTACTATATGGACCGTATCTTCACAGTCATCTTTTTCATCGAAATGTTGATCAAGTGGCTCGCCTTGGGCTTTCAGAAATATTTTACTAACGCATGGTGCTGGCTCGATTTCATTATTGTCATGGTAAACATCACTATGATATTTTTTAGTTTTTAATACTAAATCTTTTTTTTTATCGTACCTCCAATAGAGGTAACTCCCTTAAACTAACAAAAGGTTTTTTACAGATTTAAGTAGTAAGTTTATGATGAACTATTCATTAAGTTTTATTTTCTTATAGATGAGTAATGTAGACATTTGATATTTATATGTAGACATAAGTTAATCAAGTAAATGATGAGTGGTGTCACGTTAGTTGTCACTCGTAAACCACGGCGCGGTGATGGCGGGTGCCGACGACATTCCTGCGTTCCGCTCCATGCGCACATTGCGAGCGCTGCGACCCCTCCGCGCCGTTTCCAGATGGGAAGGCATGCGCGTGAGTACGCGCCGACGCAGCCACTATCACGCTATTCCTGTCGAAACCGTTGCGATGCTCATTCACTCTCTCTGTTCAAGTTTGCCTTTGTAAAGCTACTAATTGTTAATGGGCAACGCAACTCGAAGCGTGCGGCTTTGTTTGTTCGATGTCTGTGGCAGCGGAGACGAAGACCGGCCTCACCTCGCTCTCGATGTCGTACTGTCTGTTTGTGGTTCTCGCTTTTGTGTAACTGTCACCACAACCCCGCTATTATCGAATTCTATATACTCCTGAAGATAGGCTTAGCATAGTTTGGACTTGAAACCCTTTTCAAGTGCATGATCGAAACTGTACCTGTGATTTATTACTATGAATACATTAACTTATGTGCTGTTTTCTGTAGAACAGAAACAACAGTCTACAAACATTAAATTTGTTATTTTATGAAAATGGCACATCTTTGAATGCTGTCAATCAATGTTACTTGCAGCTATTACTGATATCTACTTTATATAATTTCCTATTCCCACAAATTTATTTAGCTTATGGAAATTTACCTGAGGAATGTAAATGTGCAACGTTTTGTTTCGCGATCTTCTTTTTACTAAATTTAATGTACAGTATATTTTACTCTTTCATAATTTGAAATATGTTCCGTAATCGTTCTTATGTGATGGTCTGTATCGTCTTCTATGAATCAGTTATGAACATTCTTTAGGATTGATTTTGTCATAGAAACAGGTCGTGTCTTTAACCATCAGGTTTTTCATTACTCCATTCTTCAGCGGTTTACTTGTTGAAACTTATTTTAGGTGCTGGTAAACAATTTATGAAATCTTACTATGTTATCGATTTAGAATATCAAAATACAACCCTTGATTTCATCAGGTCTCGCTTATAAACTTCGTAGCGGCGCTTTGTGGCGCCGGAGGCATTCAGGCGTTCAAAACGATGCGAACGCTCCGCGCACTGCGACCGCTCAGAGCCATGAGCAGAATGCAGGGCATGAGGGTACGTACTCTGCAGACCTCGCAGGCTCAACTCTAGCTCATTGCTCGACCACTTCACACTAGCTCTACACTCTCACACTTACATTATTAACGACTTCAGTGCGCTCATCAACATTTATTACACCGACAATTTTACCCCTCTTTTTCAATATTCTGCATCACTCATTCGGATATTTATGTTTAAACTGTATTGGAAAGTTGTTTGGTCATTATGGCAATATTATTTTATTGTCAACAATTAGATCATCATTTCGAGGTCGACGGTGGCACCCCTGAATGGCTTAGAATCATCACTTTCGTCATGATCCTCTTTTAGATATCGATTACTGGTTTTATTTTTGGGATATTTTGTAAATTTTTCGTCCACTTTTCTATTGACTTTCATTATTATTACTAGCTAATTAGTTTCCTTTACATTACTTAGATATTTGGAATGCTAATTTAGATTTTGCACCTTAGATTCGATCTTCTTATATCGTCGCTCCACTTGGACATTCGCATGTTTAGCATTTTGGATGGTTGTTTAATGAGGCAAGGTAAGAATTTAGCAGCATTATTTATGTTTGGTGTCGCTTTATTTCTATATGCTTTGATGTTGTTTGAAATACTAGTACTAGTAGATTATTAAGTACAATTTAGCATTTAAATCACAGAAAATTACAGAAGTAGTGTTCACCTCACTATCCACGCTTCAGTACTTTATCAAAATTTAAAATTTACAACAAGCTTCAACAAATTATATTCAGTCAAAGGTTAATTCATATTCGCAAAATTATTTAACTTTTTGATTATGTTTTCACTAATACGATTTGTTATATATAGGTGGTAGTGAATGCTTTGGTGCAAGCGATCCCTTCCATCTTCAACGTGCTGTTGGTGTGTCTCATCTTCTGGCTGATCTTCGCCATCATGGGTGTTCAGCTCTTTGCTGGAAAATACTTCAAGGTATATTTTTTGCAAATTTTACAGAATTTTTTACTCGGTGTATTTCTTGTAATATTGTTCGTTTCAGTCCTGCTCCGGCTACATATTTTTTAAATAATAATACACTACAGGCACTCTTTGATAAAATGTTTTTTAATTAATGTTTATATTTCTTTGTATTTCAGTGTGTGGATTTGAATCATACAACCCTAAGCCACGAGATCATCCCTGATAAAAACGCCTGTGTCCTAGAGAACTATACGTGGGAAAATTCTCCAATGAATTTCGACCACGTTGGCAAGGCGTATCTCTGCCTATTCCAAGTAGCTACCTTCAAAGGATGGATACAGATTATGAACGACGCCATCGATTCAAGAGAAGTGAGTCTTATCATGTTTTACGTTTTTATTGTCTTCACTGAACTTTGTCATCTCTCTTTCATACATCATATCTTAGATGTCTCGCTCAAGCGGAGCGAGACCAATCATTGACCTAAGCAACATATTTACAATATAAATGCGATTCTGATCTTATGATGAAAATACGATGTTTTAGATCTATTGCTTAGCTAAAATCTAATGTCTTATTTCCCAGGTGGGACGTCAGCCGATACGAGAGACAAATATCTACATGTATCTGTACTTTGTATTCTTCATCATATTTGGCTCTTTCTTCACTCTCAATCTGTTCATCGGAGTGATCATCGACAACTTCAATGAACAGAAAAAGAAAGCCGGCGGTAGTCTCGAGATGTTCATGACAGAGGACCAGAAGAAATACTACAATGCCATGAAGAAAATGGGTTCTAAGAAACCTTTAAAAGCAATTCCGAGGCCGAAGGTACGAGTATAATATAATTTCGTCCAAATCTATATTACCGTTTAAGTTTAAGACTAATACTTGATCAGTTCTTTCTTCAGCTTGATATGTTCTAAGGTTCTAACCATCAACTGGATGGATTCTAACATTCATTTTAATTTGTTTCAGTGGCGACCACAAGCTATAGTATTCGAGATATGTACAGACAAGAAGTTTGATATGATCATTATGTTGTTCATCGGGTTCAACATGCTCACGATGACCTTAGATCATTATCAACAGACTGAGACGTTCAGCACTGTGTTAGACTATCTCAATATGATATTTATCGTGATATTTAGTTCCGAGTGCCTATTAAAAATATTCGCCTTACGGTATCATTACTTCGTCGAACCGTGGAATTTATTCGATTTCGTCGTAGTCATGTTCTCTATTCTTAGTAAGTGAAAGTTTTACTTGTCTGTTAATTGTTATCGGTTTTTCTGGATAGTGGTTTGATGTGATTGTTTTGTTCGCAGGCTTGGTATTGAGTGATATTATTGAGAAATATTTTGTATCGCCGACTCTATTGAGAGTAGTGAGAGTAGCTAAAGTAGGTAGAGTCCTGCGACTCGTGAAGGGCGCCAAGGGTATCCGGACGTTGTTGTTCGCGCTAGCCATGTCACTGCCAGCCCTTTTCAATATCTGCCTACTTCTGTTCCTGGTCATGTTCATCTTCGCCATCTTCGGGATGTCGTTCTTCATGCACGTCAAGGACAAAGGTGGCCTCGACGACGTCTATAATTTTAAGACTTTCGTGCAAAGCATGATTCTTCTATTTCAAGTGAGTATCATTTTATTTACGATCAATTTAAATTGGCAGATGTGATATTAGCTACAAGATGCGGATAGCCCAATACTGACTGAAGCTCACTTCACAGCTGCGCGAAAATTGGGCTATCCGCAGCTTGTAACTAATACCACAGCTGTCAAGTTGTATAATTGGCCTATATGAAAAGCCGTATTCGGCCGTAAAGTACCTACGTACTTTATTCGCTATTGTCAGTTTCGAAATATAGGTAGATTTTTTCTGGTAGCCGCGAATACCGTTATGAGTTGTTAAAATAATAAATACTTATTTATTTTTCACGGTGTATGCAAGTAAATATATACAAGCCTGCATGCTCTGAAACTAATTCAATCTAGTGAGAGATCCAAGAGATCCGTAGCTAGATTGAATAATAATTAGCTTCTCTACCCCGTTATCATTATTGTATCATGGTATTTACGAGTAAGAATAAAATAAACATGATTTAAATATGAAAAAAACCGGACAAGTGCGAGTCAGGCTCACACACCGAGGGTTCCGTACAAATCTAGAAAATTTCACAAAATTGGGAAGTAAGTTGTTAAAATCTCTATACTATAATCATCGACAAAAAAGTTTTTTTCCCCTTTTCTCGTCATACATCGAAAATAATACATTGTTAAAATAATTAACCTGTTTTAGCACGTGCTAATGAAGCTCTTTTATATGACACCTTACATGATACCATTTACACACTTTGAATTTTCAATCCATATTTTGTAAATTTAGACCCTGTTTGTGATTTAAATAGAAATAAAAATAAAAATGTACTTGTTTTCAGATTTATTCCTATATGAGTACTCTGAGACAATGCTTCTTGCCTAATTTCATAGTTCTATGGCAACGGGAAGAACCCTGTAGGTTTTGATTTTTGTGTCCAAAATGTGCGGATTTTTTACGACATAAACGACTTTAACTTTTTTATACGATAACTGAGAAGTTTTTCTTTTACACAACTGCAAGAGACCACAGATATACTTATAAAGTTTAAATTTCAACTCGATATCTTTACGCGTTCCCGAGATAAAGAGTCTTGACAGACGGACTGACGGACCGACAGACAGACGGACAGGCGGACAACAAAGTGATCCTATAATGGTTCCGTTTTTTCCTTTTGAGGTACGGAACCCAAAATCAACATGGATCAAAACGGGGAAGAAATATAACTGTTATGTTATTAAACTTAAAACTTGACACCCTAGTCTATGTAGAGACCATCGACGTGCTATTTTTTTCTCTTACATTTCATATTGGTGGTATTACCTACTAACTCACTATTCAAATGCGAATGATTTTAGTATTTGATTTTGTAAATTTATTTCTTTCAATTCATGGTTAGTAAGCATGTAGATTTTTTGCACATTTATAAGTGGCATGGGTGCCGACAGGGGTGCAAGGGGGTGTTTTTGCACTGCCCTCTCAGGAAACAAAGCATCTACATAGAAAAATTACATATTTTTACCCAACTACGCCGATTTTTACACGACGTTTGAAGATTTCTGTCTGATACGTCGTATCATATAGTATCGAATATAACAGGTATATAGACGTCTAGCCTTACCCAGAACCAACTACAGGGGTTAAAAATATCAATTTGATACTTGTTTATCAATCATGTTCAATCAATATTCTTATCTTCAATACTTGTTATTTTGTGCCCAGTCTTATTAGAACTGTCTTGGGTGTATACATATATTCGTATGTATTCAGATGTCGACGTCAGCGGGGTGGGACGGCGTGTTAGACGGGATCATCAACGAGGAGGAGTGCGACCTGCCGGACAACGAGCGCGGCTACCCGGGCAACTGCGGCTCCGCCACCATCGGCATCACCTACCTGCTCTCCTACCTCGTCATCTCCTTCCTCATCGTCATCAACATGTACATCGCCGTCATCCTCGAGAACTACTCGCAGGTCACTATTCACTTTCGCTCAATAGACTCTAGACGGCACAAGTCTGCTGCTTATCGTGTGCAAACAGTACTATACCGAGTTGAAATCGGTTTATACTCGTAACGCATTTTTAGTTTTAACCAGTGGTGATACGTTTTTCTGTTTTCCTAAGATACCTCCTAAACTATAGTGATTGGTATATGTGCGACACGTAGGTAATGTCGTGACGTAACGTTGCAGGCGACGGAGGACGTGCAGGAGGGGCTGACGGACGACGACTACGACATGTACTACGAGATCTGGCAGCGGTTCGACCCGGACGGCACGCAGTACATCCGCTACGACCAGCTGTCCGAGTTCCTGGACGTGCTGGAGCCGCCGCTGCAGATTCACAAGCCGAACAAGTACAAGATCATCTCGATGGACATCCCCATCTGCCGCGGAGACATGATGTTCTGCGTGGACATCCTGGACGCGCTCACCAAGGACTTCTTCGCGCGCAAGGGGAACCCCATCGAAGAGACGGGCGACATCGAGCCTGGCCGGCCCAACGAGGTGGGCTACGAGCCCGTGTCGTCGACGCTGTGGCGTCAGCGCGAGGAATACTGCGCGCGGCTGATCCAGCACGCGTGGCGGCGGCACCGGCGAGGCGGCGCGGCCGACGAGACGGGCGCGGGCGGCGCGGGCGCGGGCGCGGGCGCCGCCACGGCCGTGCTGCTGGACGCGGTCACGCCCAACGGGCACCGCGTGGTGCTGCAGGGCGGCGGCGCGGCGGCGCGCCCGCCCGAACCCGCGCCGCCGCCCGCGCCCGTCTGACCCGCGCTGGCGCTCGCGCTGCTGCCGGCGCTGGTGGACGACGCGCCGCTGCCGCTGCCCGCACCGCTGCCCGAGCTCTTGAGCCCGCCCACTCGCACTTAGTTCCGTTGCTAGACGTTCCGCGAGCGCTGGAGTGCGTGCTGCGTGCGAGCGACGCGAGCGCCGTCCCGGCGACCCGCCGCTGCGCGATCGCGCCCTTTCTTTCGGACCTCATTCTTTCGCGTTTAGAGACGTTCGACGGAGTGTTTTATATTCGCGTGGCCGAAGCTTTAGTGACGTTTGTTTTGCGACCGATGTTGGCGCTCGTTCACCGTGTTCTGTCGTGTTCCGATTCGTGTCCGTTCGTTCGTGCGTCGCCGCCGAGGACCTGTCCGCGAGGACTCGATCGGAAGGAATCGTATCGCGAGCGTGCCCTTTTTTATTCGTCACTAGGTGTAATGTTAAGGTATTTGGATAATATTGAGAAAACTCTAAAGCTTATTTTTGTATTCGACGAAATCACTGTCTATCTGTAAAATTCTAAAACGGAGCTGTATCGATAATTATGAAATTTTATATATGTTACCGACTGCGAGACATCATTTTCCTTCCCCGAAATGGTGTCCCGCACCTCGCACTGTACCTGTACCTGGTCGTTTTTTGTTGAGTGTGGCGAGGCGACACGCGAGGCATCTCGCTTGGATCGCGGCTTGTCCCGGCGCGCCGCGCGCCGGCTCACGCGGAGCAATCTATGTAGCACTCGATCGTTTTGTATTCACTCACATTTTATTATTGTACCTACTTACATAACAAACATTGAACGTCTTCGAGTCGTCCGCACGTCCGGGCGTTAGTGTAATCGTATGTAATAGAAGCTTAAGAGAAGCGATGGCTACGCCGATTCATATCAATTTTGTCCGTATAGTTTTAATAGTTCCAATTTTGTAAGCTTCTCACCGTACCGAGGCGACGCCGCGTCGCGCGGGCGAGGTCGCGAGACCTCAGAGCTAGGAGACTTTAGAAGAATTTTTGCGAATTATATCTATGTAAGCTTAACAAATCAGCTGTGAAATCGGTACCAGGATTCACTTCCGTCCTAATTCAGTATGCATCAT
This sequence comes from Hypomecis punctinalis, assembly GCA_949316475.1. NCBI lineage: Eukaryota > Metazoa > Arthropoda > Insecta > Lepidoptera > Geometridae > Hypomecis > Hypomecis punctinalis. Next base: position 14,012,457 of record OX438812.1, read on the forward strand.
AGGAATCGAGCCATTTTATGTAACGCGCACTTTCCACACCTAGTTAATGTAATTTCCTTCCCCTGAATTACATTAGGTGTCGAGTGCGGGCCGCGGTGGCCGCCGCTCTCCCCGGCGGCGGGCGGCGCGGCCCGCGACCCCCGGCGCCGCTTCCCGCGGCCTGCGGCCACTGGCGCTCGCGCCGATCACTCCTTCGCAGAGCGTCAAGTCGACAGCACAATTTAGAATAGAACTTTATAATAACTTTATACAATGCTGCAACGGTGACTGAGCACGCGAGGATGCGATCCCGAGTCCGGCCAGTGGCCTCGTTCGGAGAGCGAACCCTTATATTAGAACCTGTATCTGATAATAATTGCGAGCGGGCTGGTACTGCTTCGAATATTGCTCTTGCAGATTTAAATTTCGACAGTGTCGATAACGTTGACGTTCATCCGCATCATACGAGCGATATCGGCTACTCGAAGAGATGACCGTACTTAGCAATAAGATATTATTGATATACCTAAGAGATCGAACGTCCCTTACCGAGTAAGGTAGATATTATTGAAGTATTTTTTATTTTTCGAGACATCTCTAGATAGACGGAATAGTGCAGTCGTGAATCAAAACTGGAACGGGCGTGTCGGCGGCACTCGTGTGCTCCGTTTGTGGCCGGGCCGAGGACGGGAACGCGTTCCCTCGCGCAGTCGCAGCCAGCTGCAGTGCCGGCAGCACACCGCGGTACGTGACAGTATCGTCCTCTCTAGCACAACAGACATTACATTTTTGTAATTTAACTTTGAAAGTGGTCAATTTTCTACTACTCTGTAAATATTGAGAGCTTATCGCCGGGTAGATCCCAAACCGCACGTCGCAACACATATTTTCTCGTAACTATGTACCTATTGATATGAGCGAGTAATGCAGCAATACGTAATAAGCTTGAAGCAATAACGTGTGCTCGACGAGAGGTTTAGCTTTTCATTAACCGTACGGAACTTTTCGCCGAATAGTTGTGTGTCGGTCGTTTTACAATCCGTTTTACATAAAATGTGAACAAGTCATCAGAAGTGCGAGACGTTTTCTAAGTGTTGCAAATTTTAAGGAGTCAGTGTATCGTAAAGTAAATGAGACGCTTACCGTTTTGCACATATTTTGCAATACTATGGTTACAGATTATGTAGATACGTAATGTTGAAAGGGCGGGCCGTGCGCGCGCGAGCTTCCCCGTCGCGGCGCGCGGCCCGCGGCTCGTACGCGCCGTCCGACCGCGGACCCGCCCCCGGAGCGGTCCCAACTCCACACCACACACCTTACATTTTATAAGATTACGCGTTAAAAGACTGATCGAATTAGGAATATCTTGATGGTTTGCTCTAGAATGCGTACAGGAATATTTTATGTCGTGACTTTGTTAATATTAAGTGTAATAAATATTGTTTTAGCATTAGAAAAGCTAAGGCACGCTATTAGCCGCTAGTTTAACGAGTCATACTCTAATATTAACTCTATCACGATGGGATTATTTTCTTCTTAGTAAATAGGGACTTGTCGTATGAGAGTAGTTAAAATAATTGATTCGCTAAAATCGCTTCGAACGCTGGATATGGCATAAAATTGGTGTTAGGAGTAGTCCCAGTGGTTGCTTTAGAAATTCTTATCAAAAATCTGTAAATTTTCAATAATATTGGGGTTTTCGTGGAGAGTTGTTTTAGATAGCAGTGGCTTGAAACCGCTCCGGTTGGCTTATAACTGTAAGACGTACGACGAACGATCATTGAGTTATTTCCTTTTGGTGAAACCAAACGTTTACTTACCTACTATTAGGCATATTTGCACAAAAAAGTTGTGTTTAATTAAGTTTAGACAATAAGTTATGATATCAATTGTATTGTTTATTTATTTTAACTATACTTATGACAAAAAAGTGAGTTCAGTTTGCTGAATGATAGCATTTTAATTGAATATTTATTATATATATATTGTTGAAGTTTGTACAAAATAAATTAAGTAAACGATAAAATATAGAACTTGACTGCTTTACTCGATTGTTTGATTTCATCTTTTTATAATATTTTTCATGTTGACATTATACAATACCTACCAGTAGTGACTCCACTGTCCCAAGTATCTGAAACCTAATTACTCGTACTCTATCTTTACCATTACCGCGATCGACAAGCCTCATCCTCCCCAAACCAAAATACTGAAGTGACTGACTGTCTTGATATCGTGTGACACTCGGTAGGTACATACAATTTACGCAATATATAACCATCAAAAAGTCTATACGCCACAAAAAAACGGAACTGTCTATTTTTATTTAGATTTTTATTTAATTTTCCATTTAAAAAACTTGGCCTATACATTTTTTGTTACATTTTATAAAATTTTTGGCTATAATTACCTATAGTAATTAACTAAAACAGGTTAAAATAATAGTCTTTATCCACTTGTGAGATTTGGCGAAACATTTCCGAACTAGCTGACATATTGAGCCCTGAAATAGAAGGGATAGTTAAGTATAGACGTATATCTACTATATTCTATACAGTATACACTATCCCTAGGCAAGTTTTCTCATTTTCTTTTCTTTTTACCGCCAAAAATAAAATCACTAAGGCAATTTCTCTACAAAATAACGTCCATTATTTCATGACATCTATAACGGATTTTAAACGAAACTCCCTTTTTAATGCATTTTCTTACCAAAAAGGTAGGTAAAAGGCAAGATAAATATTATTATAAATAATTAGTAAGTCAGTTAGATTACAAAAAATTGCAAAGATAAAGCTAGTCAAAGTTTGAGGTGCCCCCACTCCCAAACTTCGCGACGTCACTTTTAGATAAATAGACTTTTTAGCTACCTAAGCGTGACGTCACGCGGAACTTTGACGGGCTGCCTTCATATTTTTTTGGTTATTTGTACCAAGGAAAAAAATAAATTTTGATGATCTAACAGATAAAGCCTATTGAGAAATAGAAACCTAAGAATACCTACGTGGTAATTGGTAGTACTAGCTCATGGTGGTCAAAAGGCAGTGACACCCGCCTTACAATCGTTAGGTCGTGGGTTCGAATCCCCGGTCCTTCGTCATTGGTACGGACCAATGAGTTCTTTGGAATTTATGTACGGAATTTCACACCACTGGCTTTTCCGTGAAGGAAAACATCGTAAGGCAACCTGCGTACGTCCTTAGAAGAAATTAGATGGCGTAAGTGAATCCACCAACCCGCACTGGGCCAGCGTGGTGGATATGGCCCAATCACCCTTCCTGGGTAGGCCTACGTTCTGCAGTGGCTATTAAAAAGGCTGGTACAGTACAGTACAGTAAAGCACAATTGGTAGTAAAGCCATGTAACAAAAGGTGTTTCAAGAAATTATAAGTATGCAGAATCAAAGCAGACATTCGGTCTTGGCGCAGCCGTAATCTGTCATTCAACCTCGCCATTATCTATTCTACAAATTAAATCCAAAACCCTAGAATATTACCCTAAAATAGAATATTAGATCAATGTCCCAAACACATTCAAACCATCTCACTGCTACTTGGCAAAAGTAAAACTGGTATGGTACCAGAGTCAAGGTCTACGACTTGACGTACTTACCAACTATGGCTAAAATTTATCTACCTTCTCAGATCTAGTAAGGTGTATTCCGAGATGTCCCAAGCATTACTACGGTAATTCATTTAAACTATTTGAGATTACTTCTAGCTTCTGGCATGAGTGACTAATTAATATTTATAATTGAATTGAATCTTAAAAGGTAAACATTAGGACCTTAAAACGTATGCCATTGAGCCATCTCGAAACAAAAAAATAATTCTACTCTACTCTGTCTACTTGTCTAAGAGACGAAGATTTATCAAAAAATATTTGTTCTACCGTACTGTACCGGCATTTTAATAGTACACTCCTGAACATAGGCCTGCCCACAAAGAGCGATTGGGCCATATTCACCACGCCGGCCCAGTGTGGGTTAGTGCATCTGCGTGTGGTGATCGTAACAATTCATTGTAAGGAATAGGAATGGTGACTGGGTAAAAAAAAAATATTAGTACGTTATTAGTTAAGATTATCAAAAAATATTGGACCTGTAATTTTTCTTTTGTCAATCAAACAACAAATGACAATAAACCTTATCAAGTTCGGGAGTGAGAGTTCATGACGTCACTTTTACGTGAAAAGTCAAAGACCCGGATATGTCCAGGTCTTTGTGAAAAGTACCTATATCACTTTTCTCGCGCAACTTTAACGGCTATATCTTCATCAATTTTTGTTTAATTTACAAAACACAAATATAAGTGTGTAATATTTTTTGATATCTATATGACAGACTAATTATATTTTTTTTAGTCAGTAGTCGTAGTACCAGTTTAAGTTAAAAGTAGTTCCAGTAGTCGTCCGTAGTTTCTACTGAATAAATCTACGAATATAGAGGAATTGGTTTACCGCAGTAATCTGCTAGGCTTTACTAGGTCTCGTCGGTGATGGCGCCAACGCATCCCTGCCACAACGAAATATAATAATAATAAAATAGAATAGGCATGACAACTGGGTAAAAGAAATAGTACCTACTTAAAATGAGTCCGTCAGTTACATTACAAAAGAATATTAGATACTTACGTATTTTTGAAGTGAAACTTCTAATGCGACTTCCAACAACGGTTGCGTTAAACGTTAACGCTACCATAGAGGAGGTATGAAAGCATCGTTGCGTTACGAAGTTTCACTTCTTCTCCACACACTATTTTTTTATGTTGTCAATCAAAAAAATATTGCAAAGATAAAGCGAGTAAACGCGACAGTATTATTAAATAAATAATAGTGACGCTTTGACTACGTCACGCGGACCTAAAACGGGCTATAGGCCAAATAAAATTATGAAGGCGCCATTATTAGCTAACTAGCATATTTTTTTCTACTTTGGGCATTCGGTAGAGAGAGCACTTTTTACGTTGCTATTAAATTTACGAAGGCGCCATCATAATTGGGCCAATTCTTCATAACTTTTTTGTTATTAAAGAAAATCGTGTTTCGATCACAGAGATTTCTATAATGTAACTGACGGATTCATTTCAATTTTTTAGTCGTCTAGCCTATTGAAAAATAAATACGCAGGGTAGTTTCTCAGCACAATAGATGATTTTGTTGTTCTTAACCTGTTGTGTCCCACGGCTAGGCATAGGCCTCCCCGGATCTTTCCATTTTTGGCGGTTGTATGCTTTAGTACATTAGTTCCTGTAACGTTAAGTTCGTCGCACCATCACTTTCGGGAGATGAGACGCCACTTAGTGGTCATTTCGGACCAAAACTCTGCTCACATGGCCGGCCCAGTTCTATTTCAGCTTCGAGGCTTTAAGAGCTACTACTGACTACTAATCCATGATCTGCGTCCTGAGAGATCAGAATAGTACTGAGAAATAACCACGCTGTATACACATGTATTCTATCTTTATAAATTCCAAATAATACTGTGGTGGTGGTAGTGGTTCGCTAGACAACGGACACACTCCAAGATATCAATAATATTCTCATTGTGACCAACTTTTACTTCAGGACCTAAATGTCGAAAAAATCTGCTTATCTAGGTAGCTCATAATGATGAGTACAATTTTATACTAGATTATGTAAGTTGTCTGGAGAAACACCTGTATAAAGGACGATGTATGACCGTAACGCTCATATCATATTACTCAATGCGCTTTCGAAGATCTGTTAATGATACGAGTACGTCAATATTACGATTATTTTGGACACTACTAGTAATGCTCTAGGGTGTAGTAGAATAGTGTAGGTAGATAAACAGTGAGAGGAAAGGGACGACGCAACTACAACTAAATTGACATTTAGTTTTAGACTGCCTAATAATACAGGACTACAGAAGTTTGAAAATATTTGTATTGAGTTGTTTTTTTTTAAATTTTGGAGAACACGTACAAGGTGAACCGATGATCTGATCAAAACAGTAGGAACACGCTGAATGCAAGTCTATTTCAACCGATCTTATTTTATAGTTATAGTAGGCCTATGTGCACCAGCTGACGTCTTCCGGCTGATAATCATGATTTTTAGAGCTGTATTGTATTTGCATGTCGTCGCGGCGCGTGGCTGTGTTTGTTGCTTAGGTACACAGGAAAACGGGTCAAAGGGTATGAGATTATACGTAAATGGTACAGATCTGTTCACTCACGAAGGCGCGCCCATCCATATTTATTGAATGTACGACGGAGTAACCCTCTAACCTAAGTGATCATATTTTTTTTACTGTCTGTACTATTAGCCTCTACACGCACACGTAAGGCGTAAGGCGTTGTGTACAAACGAGGTCTACGCGTATAAATGCAAACCAATAATTTACTGTGGAGGGGCGCGACTTCGTGAGTGAAACGGTCTGTAAGGTACGGCAGTTTCGGAGCGGATTCATAAATTTTGGTGGTTCAAACGAGGAACCAACAAAAATACATGGAGCCACACGAAAATGATAAGAGTCGTTTACGCTTGTCATACTCTAGCGTCAGGATGAATATTAGTTGCTGTAGCATAAACCTCACAGTAATCAAAGTAAAACAGTATCTGCCGACCGGCGCTACGCCGTACCAAGCCCTCACCATTTGTTTCGGCGTTCAAGGTCTTACAAAGTCTAGTTTTCATAAAATTTTGAACCGGCAATATTTTAGTTAGTATGTCTCATATTGTACAATGCTATCAGGTCTACTTTCAATATTATAAAGATCAAAATTCTACGAAACATAGTCCTATGTATATTTGAAATTATAAATAAGAAACCTCCTCTCGATGTTACTAATGTATTTCGGTCCTTAAAACAAAATGTGTCCTTAACATAGACACACATACAAGATGCTCGACAATACGCACGTATGAGACTTACACTTTATCCATATAAATATCTATACAGCATCTATATGTACAATCGTATGTGTGTACCGAATTAAAAACCCTCCACAAAGTAGGGTGGTGAGCTTCTTTTGGAGAGCTTTCCTAATCTACAGAGTATTCACTATGTGACACTCCGATACAAGCTTTAATTAGTTAAACACGACTTACTGGCAGTGCAACTCACTTATGCACGATCTATTATTTTACAACTATTTTAATTACTGACAGAGATATGTAGCGCGATAGTACGAGCTTGGTTCTCACCACGTCAGGACGTATCCAGGCTTGTCATTGAGATATGATCCGTGTACCGTATACCATAGACCATGTTTACAATATAATATTTACGAATCTCCAAAACTCTCGCTAGATTCGTTAATCTTACACTTATGACAAAGTTTGCCATTGTAAAATCTAGTTTACTCAGTATATTTCATGACACAGTATGAATTTGTCAGGTATTTTACGCGCTACAGAGCGTAAACTACAGTTTTCTTTAAGATTTGGTACAACACCATCTGAAGGCATAGAGATGACGCAGTTACATTTCCATACAAAATTGTAGTTAACGCTAACTCTACCGCGCGTAAAAGAACTTGACAAAATTATACTTGGTTCTTGGTACTAAGTTCACATTTTGATGACCACTGGGCCCCGCGTGATGTGAAACAAGCTTCAGGTTAAAGAAAGCTATATTTGCTGAATTTCATGTAAAAATAGTGATTTATATGAACCGTAAATTACTTAATGGGAACCGGATTAAAGATGATTCGCGATACCAAACATAGGCACTGAGACTGTAGTACGATTCCTTTAACCAAACCAATCTGCTAGAACTAAACAATTTGCATATATACTCATCTTCGTACGTAAGAAGAGGACAGCAACAATTTATAGTACTGACAATCTGAGTTTAGTTCAGATAACGATAAAAAAATTGTAATATTTTATGTATTTGCCAGTTTAGTTAAAATAACGAGTTTAATTGAACATGTTTTTAAACTGTATATCTTAATTTGATTCTAAAGGTTTCACGTTAAAAATCATCAAGAAATATTTCATCTCAGCCACATATCGCTATCTTACTCATTAAAATGTTAGTTAAAAACGGCGCGAGTCTAAATCTTAGTCGATAAATAGGTACAACGTTACAATACCAGTCGTTATTCGGCCATGAAGTGTTACACTTGCCACCTTACTGCTGAAGACGAACCAGCTTTAAATAACAATACCTATTAGATTGATTCGAAACCAATTCAGCAACACAGAGCATTGAAATATAAGCCTAATAACGCGGTATATATTGTAAGTTAATAGCATATATACTTAGGTAAGTGCAAGTTTTCTAAAACTGTTATGAGGCATGTCACCAAATACTCAGATCTCGTTAATGAACCAATGCCCCGTAAACAACGGCATCGGTATTGATCCGTTTGTATCATACATTCAAAAGCATTACCAGAGGTTTAGGACGTTTGACGGATTCAAAAGACCTAAAACTTTTATTGACGTACATTCCTAGATTGCCCTTTACTGAACAGGTATCTAAGTCTACGGACAAGAGACAGTCACCTATTCCCACATTGTTATTGAATATTACGTTACCCATCTTCCGCAGCAAGGTTGCAAGTCCACAATGATACTCTAAACATTATGTATATCGTAAGTTAATGGCGCGTCGCGACGCCAGCTGTAAGTTGCTTTCTACCAACACCGAAAAAGTAGCAGCCTTCGAGGCATTAAATAAATCGATCACAGAATAAAAATCATACTATTTTCTCGAACTAACAGCTTATATTGATAAACAGTTATGATAACAAAAATAGGATTTTTGGTCAAAAATATTTTCTCGTTTTATTTCTTACTTAACCGATAAGCTTGTTTGTGCCACTATTCTGATTTTGTTATTTGCCGGGGAAAACTCGTTACAAGCAAAATGGGCTCTTCAGACTACACGATAATTTATCGTATGTATTAATTTAAGACTGGATTCGACTTTGGAGCAAAATATGATTTAAAAACAGTATGACATCCTGTGGTAACGACGTGTAACCGTTTTTTCTGAACGTACGTCGTGATAGCATCTGGTTTCTTGTTGCTAAAATAAAATAGGACAGTAACATATTTGTATCTTTTGCGTCGATGTCAGTTACTAAGATATATTATAACGCAGATATATTATCACGATATATTACACTGTAGTCTAAAGAACCCATTTCATACTCTAATTAATTATTTATTATGAAACTTAAAATACATCTGAATATTTTACATAAAGTGAAATGAGGTCAATAATACAAAGATTCCAAGCATCGCAAAATTCCAAACTTCTACTCTAAGCAATTTACATGAGACTATGTATGTACCAAAATAATATTGATTAAAATTATAATATATTCTAAGTTACAGTCACAAAAATATTATTGTTTCTCTATTTATATTTAAAATTTACTTCATACGGGAGATCTGAACTTTATAAGTGTTATTTATAAGTATGTAATTATATTAATTGATAAGTAAGTGTGTCAAGTGCATTGATTTATCGCGTTAACGTAGTTGAAATAATATTTTGGAATTGATTGAACCATCGTTCTTTCTATACTCTAACACTCTAAGAGCAGATAAAAATGTAACACAAAACTTGATAAGATGTCCTGTTTTTTTTTTAATATATTTTTTTTAATTTCAACTGTATACGAAAATAACATTCGAAATTGAAAGAAATTTATAAAACAATAAATAAATTCATTTTGTACACGTACTTTTAGAGGCCTTCAGATAAAGTTGTATGATAAAAATTTAGTTCAAACCTGCTATGGTTTCCAAAAATCAGAATTAGAATATGATGAGATCTCAACAGTTTGAAAGGCCTTTATTACATTTAATATTTCAATTCTTACTAAATCATATCCATTTAACCGTGCAGTTAGTTGCCAAACCAGGCAAACATTACTCCAAGCCGCATTGATCCCCACAAATATTAAATCGAACGTGATTTCGTGTTTTAGAAAGCCCGACAATCACGTCACGAATCGCCTTGTAGACGACTTGGCGACGATTAATCAATCGATAGAAAGTAGACAAATCGATTGATAGTGTTTTGTTGTTTTGGTGCCGCGGCCATTTTTAGCAACTTTGAATTTAAATCGTACTCGATACGCACGAATATCGAAGAACGGCATAGCTATTCGATAAATCGAAATAATGTCGGTTGTTTTTTCCGACATAGCGGCCATTTGATCGATTTTAAATCTTTTAAAAAGTTAAATTCGGCTCAAACCACACTATAAAGTTACAGTACGAATCGCAACATCAGAAACGAATCTACCATCGATACTTATCGAACGAACACAATCGATTCAAAAGATTCGAAATAAGCCATGTCTTCGAATGTTTGAATCGAAACGCAGAAAAAAGTTACAGCACGAATGTCAATAGAAACGTAGATCGTATTAGCAGGCAGCCGTTTGTGAATGTACAACGTTAAGAGCGTTAATGTCATGTCGGCTCGGCTAGTGTCCGTGTGTGAGAGAGAGGGTGTTTACTCTGTGTAGTCCCAGCAGTCCTTCTCGTAGCCTTCGTGGACGTGCTCCAACAGCACCTTACGCCTGCTGTCGCAGTATCTGGAACAAAGGATAGCATTTCAAGGCACGATTCCATCGAAAACATGTTCGCCACATTTGTTGAAATGGAGATCGTTTTTTGAACTTCGAACGCCTCGGACGTATACTTTTATTTATAACTTTTTTTTCTAGAAATTTATTTAAAATTATTCTTTTCACGCAAAACTTTAGTACTGGACATGGCAATTTTAAAAGAAACCACAGACTACAAAGGAGGATATCGTGAAATGGAACGTTAATTAAAAAAAAAACTATCAACTTCAATTCTTGTTTGTGGCTTCTGTGAGGGTGTGAAAAAAAAAACTACAAAACAAATAAGGCAAAAATATGGCGAATGGTTTTCGAACTGTCACTGTCAAAGTTCCGTTTACGTTCCTAGGGCGTTCGAAGTTCAAAAAACGCACCCATGGTTGCAGAAACTATAACAGTGGGCGAAGTGTTCGAGCTGTAGATGTTGTTTGTCCATCTGCAGCTAGAGAAACTTTTGTGTTGATTAAAGTGCGTCACAGTTGCCATGGCAATGCGCTTACAGCTCGCACCAAGGTTCTCGATGGCAATGCCGCGCTCGCGTGTTGACAGTACGCATGAGTAACACGAGTTTAGTAGATAGCTTATAGAGCGAGGCGAGTATGAGAACCTACAAATTATCGATTGCAATAGGCATGATGACTGGGTAAAAATATCATTATTATAATTAGTACGTGAGTAAAATTATCAAAAAATATTGCACACGTATTTTTTCTTTTGTCAATAAAACATCAAATGGCAAAGATGAACCTTGTCAAAGTTTGGGAGTAGAGGTCGTGACGTCACGTCTCTTACGAAAGTCTTTACATTTGTATGACACTCGTGACGTCAGGCGGAACTTTAACAGGCTATAATTATCTTCATCATTTTTTGTTTAATTGATAAATGAAAAAATACATGTCTAATATTATTGATAGTTACTAATTATATTTTTATTAGTCATCATGCCTGTCGTTCTTCATGGAGCACCTACTCAAGGTCCATGATATTAAGAAAGACTGGGGAGCTAACAGTATAGATACGTATAGGCCGCGCCACACAAGTTGGCGGATGTAAAGTTAGCTACAACCTGCGCAATATCCTATCCTGACATAAAGCCGCACGACGATTGGCTGTTGCGCAGCTTCTAACTTCACATCCGCCTACTTGTGTGGCGCGGCCTATACCTGTACTTGTCCTGAACCTTCTGCTTGATGTCGGCGAGGTTCTCGCTGGTGATGTCGCGACGTGTACGGCAGGCAGGACCGTGTGACACACGAGTATAGACACGCACCTGTACTTGTCCTGCACCTTCTGCTTGATGTCGGCGAGGTTCTCGCTGGTGATGTCGCGTCGTGCACGGCAGGCAGGACCGTGTGACACACGAGTATAGACACGCACCTGTACTTGTCCTGCACCTTCTGCTTGATGTCGGCGAGGTTCTCGCTGGTGATGTCGCGACGTGTACGGCAGGCAGGACCGTGTGACACACGAGTATAGACACGCACCTGTACTTGTCCTGCACCTTCTGCTTGATGTCGGCGAGGTTCTCGCTGGTGATGTCGCGTCGTGCACGGCAGGCAGGACCGTGTGACACACGAGTATAGACACGCACCTGTACTTGTCCTGCACCTTCTGCTTGATGTCGGCGAGGTTCTCGCTGGTGATGTCGCGTCGTGCACGGCAGGCAGGACCGTGTGACACTCGAGTATAGACACGCACCTGTACTTGTCCTGCACCTTCTGCTTGATGTCGGCGAGGTTCTCGCTGGTGATGTCGCGTCGTGCACGGCAGGCAGGACCGTGTGACACTCGAGTATAGACACGCACCTGTACTTGTCCTGCACCTTCTGCTTGATGTCGGCGAGGTTCTCGCTGGTGATGTCGCGTCGTGCACGGCAGGCAGGACCGTGTGACACTCGAGTATAGACACGCACCTGTACTTGTCCTGCACCTTCTGCTTGATGTCGGCGAGGTTCTCGCTGGTGATGTCGCGACGTGTACGGCAGGCAGGACCGTGTGACACACGAGTATAGACACGCACCTGTACTTGTCCTGCACCTTCTGCTTGATGTCGGCGAGGTTCTCGCTGGTGATGTCGCGACGTGTACGGCAGGCAGGACCGTGTGACACACGAGTATAGACACGCACCTGTACTTGTCCTGTACCTTCTGCTTGATGTCGGCGAGGTTCTCGCTGGTGATGTCGCGTCGTGCACGGCAGGCAGGACCGTGTGACACACGAGTATAGACACGCACCTGTACTTGTCCTGCACCTTCTGCTTGATGTCGGCGAGGTTCTCGCTGGTGATGTCGCGTCGTGCACGGCAGGCAGGACCGTGTGACACACGAGTATAGACACGCACCTGTACTTGTCCTGCACCTTCTGCTTGATGTCGGCGAGGTTCTCGCTGGTGATGTCGCGTCGTGCACGGCAGGCAGGACCGTGTGACACACGAGTATAGACACGCACCTGTACTTGTCCTGCACCTTCTGCTTGATGTCGGCGAGGTTCTCGCTGGTGATGTCGCGTCGTGCACGGCAGGCAGGACCGTGTGACACACGAGTATAGACACGCACCTGTACTTGTCCTGCACCTTCTGCTTGATGTCGGCGAGGTTCTCGCTGGTGACGTCGCGTCGTGTACGGCAGGCAGGACCGTGTGACACACGAGTATAGACACGCACCTGTACTTGTCCTGCACCTTCTGCTTGATGTCTGCGAGGTTCTCGCTGGTGATGTCGCGTCGTGTACGGCAGGCAGGGCCGTGTGACACACGAGTATAGACACGCACCTGTACTTGTCCTGCACCTTCTGCTTGATGTCGGCGAGGTTCTCGCTGGTGATGTCGCGACGTGCACGGCAGGCAGGACCGTGTGACACACGAGTATAGACACGCACCTGTACTTGTCCTGCACCTTCTGCTTGATGTCGGCGAGGTTCTCGCTGGTGATGTCGCGTCGTGCACGGCAGGCAGGACCGTGTGACACACGAGTATAGACACGCACCTGTACTTGTCCTGCACCTTCTGCTTGATGTCTGCGAGGTTCTCGCTGGTGATGTCGCGTCGTGTACGGCAGGCAGGGCCGTGTGACACACGAGTATAGACACGCACCTGTACTTGTCCTGCACCTTCTGCTTGATGTCGGCGAGGTTCTCGCTGGTGATGTCGCGACGTGCACGGCAGGCAGGACCGTGTGACACACGAGTATAGACACGCACCTGTACTTGTCCTGCACCTTCTGCTTGATGTCGGCGAGGTTCTCGCTGGTGATGTCGCGACGTGCACGGCAGGCAGGACCGTGTGACACACGAGTATAGACACGCACCTGTACTTGTCCTGCACCTTCTGCTTGATGTCGGCGAGGTTCTCGCTGGTGATGTCGCGCTCGAGGTACTCGGAGAGCGTCTCGGTGGCGGACTCGAGGTCGCGCTGGTTGTCCTCGAAGATGACGGACTGGTTGTTCTTGCGCAGGTAGTACGCGAACACGTACGTGTACATCAGCGTCTGCCGGCACTGGCACAGGATGTCCACCGCCTTCTTTAGGAATTGGACCTGTGGACAAATGATACTTTTGATTATTTGAACTGCTTTGATTAATGAGTACGACTTTGTAAAAAAACAACACAATTGAAACGATACCGATAAATAAATTAAAACTTTTTAGCGAACCCTGCCAGTGATATAGAAGACCCAACGAGATCTTTTGACTCGAGCTCAAAAAATTTACCCGGGTATCTATAATTCAATCACTAGAATGATTCAACGTATGTGTAAATGGTCACGTGACTGGGTAAGAACAGCAGCGAGAATTGAAAATCTATACTTGTGCGTACGGGAGAGCATAGCATGCGATCGGCTGCGAACATTAGTAATGATTCTAACGTTTCAAAAATTAGGCTTCAGCGCTGGTGGCTACAGCAACCACCGTCTCACCTCGATCCAGCTCATGTTGTGTTGTTGCATCTCCTCCATCTTCTCCTTGACGGAGGCGTAGAGCTTGGACTCGAAGCGCAGGGACTGCATGTGGTTCATGTAGCGGTTGCAGTAGAACAGATACCGCTGCAGCGCCGCGCGAGACCGCTCCTGGGCGTCGCGCGCCGCTTTCGCTTCGTCCTCGTCATATCTGGAAAACACAAGTCTTTAGCTCCTGCGCTAAATGCTATAGAATACAATGCCAGAGCATAATGTCAATTTAATATTATTGCAGTTGGAAAGGGACAAAGATGCATGGGCGTATATGAGGGGCGGAGGTCCGAGGGGTCCGAACCGTATAGGTATAGGTCCCTTGGCCTATACATTTTCAAATATTTTTATGTGTATCCTAGTAAAATAACGACTGGCTAATATTATCTCTGCAAAAGTGACAAAAATTGGAGAAATAACCCTTCTCAGGCATCTGATTTGTTGCATTCCTACCCTAAAGTTTTTATACCCATGGTCTTTTGTTTTCATCGGGTCGACGGTCAACACGTGCAATATATTTAATGCAAAAAAAGGACTTTTACAGTTCGAAGTGACAAAAGAAACCTATGGCCAAGATGTTTAATTTGACGACTTAATTTGGTGACGTGACATGCTAGTAAACAAGAATTTCTCGATAGATTGTTGTTTGTGTAATTTGTGTTTTTGGAGTCATTTTATTGGATCTGTAAAGTATTTTTAGATGTGAATTAGCGTATTTACTAGTATTAACTAATGTTATTTACTAGCGTGTGACGTCATAGACCAGCGGCATTACATAATGTCGTTTAGGCGCTATCTTGAATATCTATTCTTTAACACTTGATTTTCATTGTTAATACATTAGATCTCTCGGAAATATAAATGTAGTGTGCTTATTATGTACTAACGAATAAACTAAACTAGTCAAATAGCCTATTATTTTAGGTATCCTCTGAATAGCTTATGTAGGTATACACTTAATTCATTATTATTGTTTGTTATGATGAATAGTAATCAATCGATATTAAAAATCGGTTATTCGTTTCCTCCTAAAGAAATGAATAATCCTCCGAATCTCCTCCTCCTTCGTCTCCTTCTCCTTAGTGGTGTGAACCACTAACCGTCAGTGAATCATTGAGTTCATAACATAGAGATACAAAGAGGCCAAAGAGGAGATAAATTAGGTACACTAAAATAAAATTACCAAGGCCATTTTTTCAGATATTTATATGTGTTTCATTTCTAGTTTTAAGTCTAGTCTAGAATGTAAAAATGGAATTCGCGTAGCGACTGAAGTTCCCAATAAATAAAGGTTTAAATAAAAGTTTAGTCTGAATTTAACAATAAGAAATAGCAAAAGCTGCAATATGCAAAACCCAACGATCTACTTAGGTACTAGAGATTTATACAAAACAGTATTTTAACTGACAGATAATAATGAACCCCTAGAGTACTAAAACACTAGTGACTATCTCACTGGCCATAAAGTTAGGCCAAATAATTATGTTATTTATTAATTTATATTTGATAGCCGCGATATCAACGGTTTTTTAAAGTTTTGCAGTACATATAACACAGACTTAAAGATAAAAAAGCTGTTTAGAGATGCAACATTGCATAAATGTAATCAGTCCTTTTCATCATAGAAGTTCTACGGAAATCAATGAGACTAATTTTGGCAGATTGGGCATGCTATTGTGGCGCCGCATTTGCGGGACTTCTTTCGTGAATTCGATTCTAATTTGATTCTAATCAGTTCGCCGAGAACAGAACTTAGGTTATTACTCCGTCACACATGAAACTTAGTGCAACAGCTTAAGGTGTGTAATGGAAGTGTATCAACATGCTTGATAATACGAATGATATATGAAGATTTTTTTAAAAGGTTAGGTTTTTGAAATAATGTAAGTAGAGAAACGTTTCTCTACTTACATTCTACACTCTACTTACTTAGGTTTTTGAAATAATGTAAGTAGAGAAACGTTTCTCTACTTACATTATTTCAAAAACCTTACTGCTTTTTTTAATAGTCTGTAAAAATGTTGGACCCCCCCTTGCAAGAGCTACGAGTATATCTCCGTGCAAAGATGAATGGTATAAACAGATGGAGGCATTTATCTAGCTAGATGATGATGAGCAAAAAAAGATGATAACCTTGCTTTAGCTTAATGCTTGTTGTTTGCTTTTTGATGGCACAACTATTCTTTATAAAATTTAGTTTTTTGGCCACCAACAACTCTCTTTCTTCTGGCGGAGGCTCATTGCATAGAAACACTAAACTAACGATTCTCTTTCTGCAGCGTGCAACTCACCTATTGCAGTTATACCAGCTGCTGCCGTGCGGCTCCCAAGGCCCGAGGCACACCCAGCAGAAGTCGGCCTTGCAGTTCTGGTTCTTGCACACCATGTGGTTGCAGCCGCCGTCCTTCTCGATGGTCACGTTGCACTTGGGACACTCTTTAGTGTTCGCCGCTATCCAGTTAGACGTTTCCGAGTCGTCGTCGCATTTCTGAAACATCGATGGCATCGGTTATAACATGATGTCCTATTGCTAGGCTTCAAGGACAGCTTTACGTCAGCCACAGGGATGAGGTGTTCGCTCAAGTTTCGACTTAATTCGTGTGACAATAAAGTTGAAATGTTAACGTGTGACCGCGGCCGCCTCAATATCTTGATACTTTAGAAAGGCGTTAGAGATCTTCTACGATAACATGGTCCGCCCCTCCATATTATTGTTAACCAACAGCAAATCCTTGGATTTGCTAGCTGGACTAGTTGTTTGACGGCCGTATCAGTACGTACACGTCTGTAGTGGCGCGTTGTAAATACTTCCACAAATATTTTCAAACGTTTTGATATTTGGAGGGGCGGGTCATGTTGTCGTAGTCTTAAGATCATTACTACTAGTTATAGCTCTACCTCTGTCAAATGCAGCTTTGATTTTTGGCACTATGTTAGGGCGCCACCTCTTCATTTGCCACTTTGACCCATTTTGCTAAAAGAGCTACCAGAGTACCTTGAGCCACTTCCGGAGCAGGCAGCAGCGCACGGGGTCGTGCCAGTTCTCTCCGCAAGAGAAGCGGGTGTAATACAGCAGCTAGACACTAAACCCGCCTCAATATATACCAGAACCTTGATCCTGTTGAAAGGAGCTACTCCTAGTTAGAGTACCTTGATCCACTTCCGGAGCAGGCAGCAGCGCACGGGGTCGTGCCAGTTCTCTCCGCAAGAGAAGCGGGTGTAATACAGCAGCTAGACACTAAACCCGCCTCAATATATACCAGAACCTTGATCCTGTTGAAAGGAGCTACTCCTAGTTAGAGTACCTTGATCCACTTCCGGAGCAGGCAGCAGCGCACGGGGTCGTGCCAGTTCTCTCCGCAAGAGAAGCGGGTGTAATACAGCAGCTAGACACTAAACCCGCCTCAATATATACCAGAACCTTGATCCTGTTGAAAGGAGCTACTCCTAGTTAGAGTACCTTGATCCACTTCCGGAGCAGGCAGCAGCGCACGGGGTCGTGCCAGTTCTCTCCGCAAGAGAAGCGGGTGTAATACAGCAGCTAGACACTAAACCCGCCTCAATATATACCAGAACCTTGATCCTGTTGAAAGGAGCTACTCCTAGTTACGAGTACCTTGATCCACTTCCGGAGCAGGCAGCAGCGCACGGGGTCGTGCCAGTTCTCTCCGCAAGAGAAGCGGGTGTAATACAGCAGCTAGACACTAAACCCGCCTCAATATATACCAGAACCTTGATCCTGTTGAAAGGAGCTACTCCTAGTTAGAGTACCTTGATCCACTTCCGGAGCAGGCAGCAGCGCACGGGGTCGTGCCAGTTCTCTCCGCAAGAGAAGCGGGTGTAATACAGCAGCTAGACACTAAACCCGCCTCAATATATACCAGAACCTTGATCCTGTTGAAAGGAGCTACTCCTAGTTACGAGTACCTTGATCCACTTCCGGAGCAGGCAGCAGCGCACGGGGTCGTGCCAGTTCTCTCCGCCAGAGAAGCGGGTGTAATACAGCAGCTAGACACTAAACCCGCCTCAATATATACCAGAACCTTGATCCTGTTGAAAGGAGCTACTCCTAGTTAGAGTACCTTGATCCACTTCCGGAGCAGGCAGCAGCGCACGGGGTCGTGCCAGTTCTCTCCGCAAGAGAAGCGGGTGTAATACAGCAGCTAGACACTAAACCCGCCTCAATATATACCAGAACCTTGATCCTGTTGAAAGGAGCTACTCCTAGTTAGAGTACCTTGATCCACTTCCGGAGCAGGCAGCAGCGCACGGGGTCGTGCCAGTTCTCCCCGCAGGCGAAGCAGAAGGTGTGCGTGCAGCGGCAGGTGACCGGCGCCGCCTCCACGTACGCCACTTTGATGGCGTTACTGCAGTCCGGCGACGGACACCAGCGCAGCAGTCGGTTGCACTGAACAGACAGTTTCAACATTTCAAGAGTAGCGTTTCTTAGCGTAGTTTCACTGGGTTTCAAAAATCGCGTAAATTAAATAATATTTAGAGGTAGATAACAGCTTATTGTTTTTGTATGGCCAAGTTGGCACCTCACAATTGCCTTAAGGGGTGAAAAGAGTTTTATCCCGCAACGAAAATTTTGTCATAAATGATGATCATTTTCTCGATGTTCTACAAAAAACGCGAAAACACTGGTCTATTCACGATCATTAAAAATAAAAGAATAATTGGCCTGATTTTTTTTTTAAATATTTTTTGGACATCTTACACAACATGGTCTTCGTCCACAAACTAAGCAAAAATTGTGATATGGCTGCCAGAGACTATACCACTTATACATTTTTTTAAATACACTTATAAAGTAAATATATGTAATATCATCCAGACACAGAGCAAACACCTATGTTCATCACAAAAATGCTTGCCCTAGGTGGGAATCGAACCCACGTCTCTTTAACCTAGGAGTCAGGGTCACTAACCAACAACATCCGGGTTTGGCCGCATGTGGCCGGTGACCAAAATCGACCGAGTAAATGCCCCTATACAGGTTCCCACTGACCTCGACGAAGCTGTTGGTGATGATGTGCTGGTACTTGAGCTTGACGCGCGGGTCGCGCACCAGCCGCATCACCGTCGCGTCGTCCACCAGGATGTCGCAAGCGTGCGCCGCGCACGCTATCGTTTGACCCTGCAACCATACACATTTTATACGATTCAGTATAGAGTTATTCAGAACTGCTGTATTAAGCCGAAAGGGGGTGATTCACACCATAATTATGAACAACTTTTACTATTGGGACAACCCACGCCTTACAACTAACTAAAAAGCCTGCCCACTACGTAGTTTGGGCATAATTTTAGCACGGACACTTATTTTGCATGATTATGACTAAAAATATTTGCTCGAAGACTACTGGTGACAAATGAGTAAATCCGCCACTAAGCCCATTCAAACAATAACTAATTAGTATGTAATTTATACGAAATTGTAATATCAGAGTTAACAGCTGATTTCGAGACGATAACATCGCCGTCATTGTTAGGACGCCAGTCAGTCACCTTCACTTAGGTACTGTATTGTTTCTAACCAATTAAATGTTGTTTTATCTTAATACTAGCTTTTGCCCGCGGCTTCACACGCGTTTTTATTTTATTTTTATGATATCCCACAGGGACTTTTTATTTTTTATTTGGATAAAAAGTGGCCTATGTCATTTTCCAACCTTTGAACTAAATCCATGCCAAAAATAAACTCTATACGTTTCTCTGTTGCTGCGTGAAACCGTAACAAACATACATTCACATTTATACCTAATATTAGTAGGGATATTTACAGGGTAAATCTGTCAGTGAACTTATAAGTAAACCGTATTAAAGGTGACACGTGGGCTTCATTTGTGTGAAGAGCTGCTTTAACTTTCGCTTGCCTTTTCCCACCCGCGTATTTTAAAAATAAGTTTAGAATTGGGCCACCTTTTAGCATATTATGAACTAAATAAAACCTTTGTAGACGAACCAAAGTTACCGACATAGACCAGCGGATTAGCAAGTTGAAATGGCCGTGGCCAGGTCACATAGTACGTAGAACATATGGCCAATGGGGACGTAAAGTTTTCGAATGACGATCGCGTACTGGCCGCAGCATAGAACGTCCACTGACATGATGGAGTGATCCAACTAATCCAGACCGCATTAACAGGATGTATGCAAGCCACTTCCAGTCGGTCTTATAGGAGATCTATAGGAGAGGCCTACCTGCAGCAGTGGACGTCCTATGGCTAATAATGAGTAAAAAATAACAGAATCAATTTTAGTAGTTCTACAGGAGCAATACAGGATACAAACATACTTCTACTAAGGGTTGTATTTGGGACTCTTTATTGTGAAGCCTAGAAGTCTTTATATCTTGGGAATAAGGCCTGTTTTATAAGCCAAGCATGTCAGAGGATACCTAATCAGTGCAACATCAGGCAACGATGTCACATGCAAGCCTATTGTTTGCCGCCCCTATTGTTCATATTTTCTTAACCTTTCGTTTTCTTCAATCATTTAAAAAAACATACAAATCACATCTCTCATTTGAGAGAGAAATGACGTCCGTAAAAAAACCAAAGTGACCGACATATTCTAGCGCAAGGGCAAGTTGAAATAGCAGACGGCAGGGCACATAGGCATGAAATGGCAGTGGGTTCGGAAGACTGATGACCAATGGGGTGAAAAAGCTCTCGAGTAGCCTCTCCGCGCGAACGCAGCGTTAGACGTCCACCCACAAGTTGTACAGATGACCTCATTATGACCCCAGGATTGCGCTGAATCGCAACCGATGTCTAATTCTAATTCAAAGTGGGGGCGATAAGTCCTGCACTGACGTTCCGCATGGGGTGTTTTGTGCATTTCCCCCTCCAGTCTACCCGAGCTAGCCCAGCTCCTTAAAATAACGGAGCGTGGCTCTGGGCCGCTGGCATAACTGCTCCAGTGGCTCCGATATCATTGGAAATCTATATGGGAGTCCAAGTCCAACAGTGGTCATCTTAAAGCTGAAATGATGATGATTGCAAATGGACACGATGAACTGAGTGAGATAACAAGTGTCATAATGTACTTACTAGACCTTCCTCCATTATTTTAGTTGTTAAATATTCACACCAACATTGTGTGCAAAACCTATGTCCGCATTCAAGACCCGTCATCATCTGTAAACAGATTTTTAAATAGATTAATATTATATCAGATACTATTTCATAATAATAATTTTGCTGAAAGTTTCGATATGGATAGTTAATAACAGAAGTGATTTGAGTAGCGTTTTCGATAGCACTTGCTTACAAACTAAGATTGTAAAGTCCGGGTGGCTAGCCCTGGTGTCAGAGTTTTGAGGCCGCCTGAAGGCCTCTGACATGGCTAAACGGTTATAAAACAGCCGGGACCTACCAAGTGTAGACTTGAAAATGTCATATGAGCCACGGCAGCGCCCAGGTGGAAAATGCTACCCGCGGTCACCCATTCAAATTGACCGTGCGCAAAAGTTGCATAATTTCGGTGATTTTACAGACTTTCTTACCAACCTTTTTGTATACCTACTTTAAGTTGATATACTATAGGCTGAATCATACAACTTGGTAACTGTGAAGTTAGCTACAAGCTGCGGATAACCCAATCCTCGCGCAGCTGTGAAGTGAGCTTCAGTCAGGATTGAGCTACCCGCAGCTAATAACTAATACTACGGCGGCAGCCAAGTTGTATGATTCGACCTATATAAGCGCGAAAGCCGTGATGGTCTAGTGGTAATGACACCCGCCTTACAATCGTGAAGTCGTGGGTTCAAATCCCGGTCCCGTACCAATGAATTCCTTGGAATGTATGTACGGAATTTAACACCACGGGCTTTTCGGTGAAGGAAAACATCGTGAAGCAACCTGCATGCGTCCGTAGAAGAAATTCGATGGCTTATGTGAATCCACCAACCCGCACTGGGCCAGCGTGGTGGATATGGCCCAATCACCCTTCGTGGGTAGGCCTACGTCCTGCAGTGGACTATTAAAAAGGCTGGTACAGTACAAGCGCGAAAATTTGCCCAAAAATGCATCTTGGATCACTTCTATTCAACTAGCCATATGTTTGTCAGTTTACCTATTATTATCGTGGTTTTAAAGGTGTGATACATGTGCGTCACCTATCTCCTTTGCACATTAGTACATTATGAACAAAATAAACATATTAAGAAAATTTTAGGGAAAAGGTCACATGCATGTTAATCATTTTAATACTATTTTGTTCTGTGAAAATAAAAGATGTCAAAATTGAAATACTAAGCAATAGGACTTTGATAGATTTTTTGACATTACATTTTCGCAAAGATGTATGAGTGAGATAGCTGATGCACACTCATCATCCTAATAATCATTGTACACAAAACTTACAGATGTAGGCAGTACTGAGAAACATATTTCGCATTCTTCTGTCCCTGATGTGGATATCCGTCTCGGTAGCTATATTGAAAGAAAAAATATTAATTACAACAGCGTACCTACATTATAATGGTAACTGGTACAAAATGATATTCAAGGGTAAAGTAGCATCAGTTATACCAATAATTGCGATAAATTAAGGTCAAGTTCGCATTTTTTCTGCATGCAATAGGGGTGGGTGGGTTTAGAACAGTGGAATTGAAAATTAAAGCATTTTTAACCGACTTCTTAATAGGAGGAGGTTCTATGTTCCTCTGTATGTATTTTTTTGTGTATACTCCCGAGGTGGTCCCATTTAAATTTTACCAAAATCGGCTGTGCTGTTTTTGAAAAATCAACAATAATGTAAAAATTGTACACGTCAATTCGAACAAACTATTCGAATTGTATACAAGATGGAAGTCGGCTTTGCCATGATTTGTGAAAAATAATTATTGAAAAGAAAATCTGAAGTTGTCATTATGCAACTTTGTACTAACACTATTGGAAAGTGAATGCTGAATTTTTCATGCTATTTTCACAATAGCAATACATTTGTAACAATTTCAAGGGAAAGATGTCAACATGTAAGATTAATGTCTCACAGATGAGGAATGACAGGCACCACACATCGAAAGTTCTGTCCCAGAACTGATATAAATGAAAAGAAATTACATCCACTTTGACAGAATAATTGCTCATAACATTTGATGTTAGCTTAAGGTTGCCCTTGGTCAGCATGCTTAATATTTTATGGGTTTTTCGGCATTTACAGATAAACTACTCATCCCAAATTTATAAAAACTTCGTAAACAATAACCATGAACTTGAGCTTGAATTACATAAGTGAAACTCTTTAAATTCTTGTAGATATAATTCTTGTAGCTAAAATTTTAGGATTTTCTACAGAACACATGGCCCCCGTGAATCTCAATTCTTTTGGTGGTGACACTTTAGCTCCCATTCATTACTTTTTGTTCAGAAATATTTGTTAGTTACATCATGATTATCATAGTACACTTGTCTCTGAAAAAGTTATCCAGTATTATATTAATATCATAAATGGCATGGTTCATCCATCGAAAATATCAGCGACTCGCGACGCTAACGCCATCTATTGGAGTATTGGTTAGGACTTTGTTAATAGTACTAATTATCAATAATTTTCAGTTTTTAGATTTTTTCCTTAGTATATGCCCCATAGTCTACCTTAGTGCCAAACATCAAGTTTCTAGGTCATCTGGAAATGGGTTAGGTTTTTGATCTATAACTCAGTGAATGAATCAGTGAATCAGTCAATGAAACACGAGTTTTTAAAAGTTAATAATATTATATCATTAACTGTTTGAGCAATATTTATGAAATTTTGGATTCTTGATAAGCTTTTTTTGCTTTTCTTGAGTCTTTAATAAATGTGCAATGCCAAATTTCATGTATGTAATAGTTTCCGAGTTGAGAGGGGGTCGAAAGTAGTTCCAAATGGTTAGTGTAATAAACACATGGCCGCTGCGTCGCCAGTTTTCTTTGAACAGTTTTTTTTCTTTGGCTGGACACGCTGCAGCATGTCTAGATAACCCAAGAAATGAAAATGAATGTGCTGACCAAGAGCATTAGCCTTAAAACAATACCTTATTAGTAACCTATTACAAAGAAGCTCAATAAAATCTGAAGAAATATATGAGGCACCTAAACACCTGTTTCATTGTCAAAGAAAGTATGAGGCAACTACAAGCAATAACACAATTTATCACACAGAATTCATCAATTAGAAATCATTGACAAAATAGCCCCTATAAGTATGCCTGGAGTTCATCTTGATGAATTAAATATAGAGGTAGATCAAACTTAATGGCTAGTTGGGCGCTGCACAAATGTAGACAGTTTTTGTTGTCGACATGGCACACCATCACTGGTTGCTGTGTCAGATTTACTGCGCAGCTCATAACAATTGTAGTAAATTTGTTAGTTGCTTGTATCTTCAACTATCTTCAACTGGCAACTTTTAATTTCCAGTTACTGACACCAAACCACCGCCGACTCACTGACATACGAAAAAAACTTTCCATAGGCCAAACGGGGATCAAATGAAAATATCCTTAGAAATTAATAAACAAGCTGTATATGTTGTTCATTACTTCAGTAGATATTTGTAATTACTTCATTCATTGCTTTCGCCATCCGCCATCTTTTCTCTTGTTGTTTTACAGTTTTACGGAAAATATTAATAAACAATAGTAATTTCACACTTTGAAAACTTCGAAAAGTCATTGTATTGACATCCTCGATTTAATCTTCTTCCTGTGTGTGCATCTAGTGTCTTCAGTAACTTACTTCAAGATAAATTCAACATGTTTCGAGATGACCGGCTCCTCTACATAAATTGGATGAAAAATTACCAATGTAGTGTGTATTTTTGTTTTACATCTAAGAAATAATAAAGTGCAGTGCAAAACAGTGATAAATTTCGTTTCATTTTTGCCCATAGTCTTTTCAGTTCCTCAAAATCATTAATAGAAATACTAATGAATAGAAACCTATATATAGCTATACGATTTGATGTCACAGAATAAGTAATAGTATGTATGGCATTGTAGGCAGAGGGGTGAAGTATGTGGGGGCGAGGTTCAATTGGCACCACCACAGATAATGTTACGGCCTGAAAAAATCTTTGGCAGTCGGTCGTCTGATATGTAGTATCTCTTTAGTTTAGCACCAAGCACATTTTTATTATCAATGAGTATGTGTTAAGTGGAAGCAAAAGGACACAAAAAAAAATTGTGCGGAAGAAGAGAAACTTCGTAATGTGGAAATGGAAATAGTAAGAGGTAGAAATGAATTTTTAGTGAAATCATATTGTTTCATAATCCTCCCCGATGGTAGCTTTAAATGTTTAACGTAACCTTGTTGGAAGTCACATTGGAAGTTTCACTTCAAAAATGTTTACATGTGCTCAGGGAGCAGATGATTCTATACTGGTTCAACAGAAATCAAACATACATCATTACCTTGTTAGACACAAGACAAGTGTCCATGTTTGCGCCCTACCTTAGTTAAAAGTTGCGCAGAAACCCCCTCCTTACTCTTTCTGACCCATAAATTTGCTACTGCACTACAATAACTATTCACCTCATGTTCACAACAGCCATTAAGTTTGAACCGTACTGTACTTTTTAGAGTAGTTTATACTAGATTAGCTGATGACTGAGGTCTGCTCTGAAGAGAAATATGGCCAGCAAGCAAACACTTCATTATAAAGAAAGAAACCTACATATTTTGCACTTTTAATAACCTTGGGTCTCTGTATGACCGGCTTTCTGAATGGATTGATGACACGAGCCTCTGCAAACAGCTGGTCTTGGTCTCCATCATAGAACCTCTCCATCAACTTCTCTTTGTCCCATTTGAAGTGGTTTAAAAGAATCCTGGTTGTTGTAGCTGGTATCTGTAAAGGTAATAATGTTTTTTTTGTAGGTGCAAAGTTTATCAAAATATTCCATTTTCATCAAATCATCTTTTTTAATATGATTTTATATTTTTAGTGAAGGCAAAAGTTATGATCACATGTGCATGTGTGAAATTCTTTCCTCAATACCAAGACATCATTTTCAGGAGAAGAGTTGAAAAAAACTCATATAATTTAGTGATTATCTCTGCATGCACTGGTATTTTTTTTACCTACCAACTTATTTCTCGTTATTTATGAATTTAAGCATGCAACATGCACTTGAATAAAAGGAGTGCCTGTGACCCATGAAAATTTAACATTTACAAAAATTAGCAAATATTAAATTAAGTAAATTTAGCATTTGCTGGTTTGGGGATAGATGTAGGTAGTAAGTGCATGTAACTTTCGAAAAATGGCAAGTGATAGCATAGCATTAAAAGAATCAACAAGAATGGAGGACTCAAATGTCGTGTTAATGGTTATCACAGTTATTTTATTTATTTATTTATATTTGTCTATGATTGTCTAATAAAACAGTTGGAAGTATTAAGTTGATTAGGATTGCTAAAATTGTTTAGGTATAAATAAGGACAAAATTGGCTGCTATACACATTGTCTTATTACAACAATCTTGAAAAGATAAAGGATATTAGTCATAAACAAGATCTATGACTCATTCCATTATTTAGAATATGTTTTGTGGGAAAACAAACTGTTGCACTATTGTCACCTTCAGAATCAACTATACCTACCTTTGTGTTCTCTTATTTAGGTATATAGTTGAACTAAACAAGGTTTCTAAAATATATTTGTCCTATTAAATTTCACCATTGTTTCATTATGTGAAAATTATTTATAGAATTAGGAACAAAGTGTACCTTAACGTGTTAATATTTTATAGTGTTGTATGTGTGTTCTAAGCATCAAGAAAACTTGAAGGCTACACAAAAGATCTTAAAGTGGACCAATGGACGAGTAACCTCATTACAGAACTCTATTGTTTACCACAAACATAGCACCCTACTGACCTCAACGACTGTGTTCACTTCCTTGATGCAATCCACCATGTGCTGAACGATTTCCTCCGTTGATAGAACCTCGTAAGGATACTCCTCGAGCTCCGTCTGTCTTTCTCTTGTACTGTGTGTATCAACGTCCATTGCAAAGTCGACATCGTCTCCGCTGGACTCATTGCCTGAATCCACATCGTCTTTTGTATCATCTTCGGAATCCATCGTAGAAACTTTCACGAAATATGTAAACTATATAAATATGGATGCAACCAAAAAACGTCTAATGATAAAATAATTACACCTAAGATTTAGGAAAGGTCAACAATGAAGAAAATAGTTCACCCGCGGGCTGCCAATGCCAAAATCTCTGACGTTTGATGACGGCTGGCTGTGTGAGTTGCGTTCCATGTCAGACTGATGTCAATAGTAGCATTTTAATTACGTTCCATACGCAGAACTGAAGTTATATAAATTTTTAACATAAGCTTGGGGAAAAGACATGGATTTATTATATAAACAGGATTGAGTACTGGCAAAGAAAATCGTACCAAGAAGGATACCACATCAGATGATTGTGTCTCTTTTCCAAGTAGGATGACAAAAACATTTTGATCATCTCGGGATATAATATTTCTTTGGAATGTTATTGCACGCAGGAATCGCAGTTATCATACCCCTAACTCGTCGTCCTTCGTCATCGTTGTCGTTATAGCAATAGGATGCCTTCTGCTGGACATAGGCCTTCCCTAAAGTTTTCTATATACCCATAAAAGCAATGGTATAGATTAATATATACGGAGATAATTCAGTTTCAAGTTTGACAGCTGTTATATCGTATATGCGCTCGAAGAGTTTTTTCACCTTTGCTAAGATAGCAATGGTCTAAAATTTATAATGACGGAGATAAACCACTTTTAAGTTTGACAGCTGTCATCGGAAATGTAGATCTCGATGAGTTCCGTCACTTTTGTGATGACAGTAATGGTCTGGAATCCATATTTACGGTGTTAAACAACGTTTAAGTTTCATAGATGTAATCTTGACACATATCACGCAACCCGTGTCAGTACTTAACCCCGAAATTTTTTTTCACTATAACTTGTTCACGAACGACTTCTTCACGAAAAACTTTGTCACAAATAGACTTTATCACGAAAAGACCTTATCACGAAAACTTTTCCACGAATAGACTTTGTCACGAAAAATCTTAATAGACTTTTTTACGAAAAGTCACAATCATTTTTAGGCTTCCGTAGTAAACAAGGCATCCATTTTGAAATAAAAAATGGCGGACTCACTTTTTTGAAAGTCGTCATGGGTGTAGTTTTTCGAGGTTTTTGGGGGTATATATTTCAAAACTGGCATCCATTTTGGAATTAAAGATGGCAGACGTCAGTTTCCAAAATCATCATGGGTGTCGTTTTCTAGGTTTTTGGGCACAAAAATGGCGTCTATATTGAAGTACTGTTCGCCATCTTTAATTCTAAAATGAATGCCAATTTTGAAATATACACCCCCGAATTCTCAAAAAAGACACCCATGACGACTTTTTGCAAAAAATGACGTCCGCCATCTTAAGTTCAAAATGGATGCCGTTTTTGAAAAAAAATGAAAAACGTCACCCTCGACTATACATTCAGCATGTTGAAGAAAAATGTCCAGCATAGTCACCCTACCACACTTCTTTGTATATGTCGCAGGCAATTTGTATGATTCCGCCGTTTACATACGGCGTCGTCAGTTTAAAAACGCTCGCAGTTATGTAAAATGCCGAAGGCAAAATGTATTTTGCCGTGGCATTATATATTATGCCTAAACATTTGATTGACAATTGAAACGCCGTATACATAATGCCGCGGCCAATTTAATTATTTAGTTCTGTTTCTTTCCACGCGCGTCGCTGTTGATCAAAACAAACAAAATGGCGTCAAGTAGTGGTTTTATGACCCAAGAAAATAATGACAATACTACGTGTACAAAAGGCTTTTCGCAAAATACTTGTGATTTTAAAGACATTTATTATATTGAATTAAAAAAAAGTTACGATTCTTAAACGAAAGCAATAAACACGCCGTGTACAACTTACAAGGTTTTTCGGTACTTAAAAAATGCTAAGGTGTCCATAGAATCTGGTGTTCCGAGGACTCCTGAAATATACAGGAGTCTTCCGATTGTTACATATCGACCATCATTAAAAAATGGTCAGAGGATATAAATGGAGGCTAACCTAAACAATTGAAGTCGAAATACCTTAGATAAGTGCTTAAATTATGTTGGTTAGTTAATGTTAACGGAAGGTCCTAAACTCGTAACAAGAACATATTGTTTCTGGCGCTTCGCCGGCCGCTGCAGCGGCACGCTCGCTTCGCTCGCTCGGCTCGCGCGTTTTTTTTACTGTTCAAACCTAACCTAACCTACAAATCATATTTAAGTTTGGCCTAAAGTAACTAAGTTTGGTCCACTTATCCTGGCGTAAAAGTCAAGGGGTCAAGTCTTGGAGTCAGGGTCAGTATTTCTCCGCCCTTCTACTCCCACATCTCATCGCATTCCCAAGGTCGGTTTAGGCTCAGTGCCCCCTTTCGTACACTCCAACCGTTAAACAAACTATATATCGAGATTATACACGATCTGATTGAATTGATTTGTCTGAAGTGTGTTTTGTCATGGTCACCCTAAAACTACAACCGACGTTGAAATTATTACAATTGATCGAATTGTCATTTTGCCTTCGGCATTTTACATAACTGCGAGCGTTTTTAAACTGACGACGCCGTATGTAAACGGCGGAATCATACAAATTGCCTGCGACATATACACCATAGTACGCCATTTGCAATCGACGGTGATACTCTAGTCAAAAATAAAAAATAACCATTAATCATAAAGACGTATATTCATACAAAATAAATATCAAACTCTGTTTTATTAGCATCTATTCGCAATTTTAACTAAAATCTTATCAAACTATATTGTTATAAAAATTAAGAAATGGTTAAGACAGTCGCGGCTTTACAGGTAATATTTCTACCATATATAAGTGTCGTTTCGAAATGGCAATAGTGCGAGCGGGACACCCTCATCACTTTGGGAAGTCTCACTCGGCACAGCGTCTCTCTGCCATTTCAAAGGAATATATGTTTTGTTGCAACGAATTAAGGTTGAATTTTCCTAAGCTAACTTTGAGTCAAATTTCGTCTGTGCGCAATCCAGATAGTATACAAAATCCTTGGGAAAAGAGCAATAATTTCATGTAAGGCAGATTACAGAGGCGCCAAATGAGACGTTTTCTAAAAAAAATTAATCTTAGCAATCCAATAGATGGCGACCAAGGATTGTGTATCATGTTTTTATTATTACTTAGCGCCTTGTCTAGTAATATACTTCACTATGTTTCAACCACGAAGTTATGGCTAAAAATGGAGACCACACTCCTAATACCTACTTGAAGCAAATACCTATTTATCGCCGTCTCACGCTGGGGTCGGATCTCTCTTTCGTGTGGTCTGCGCTGACCACCATATAAAAATTAAAAACTGCCGATATGTAGGAAAATTTTATCAAATTAAACTTAATTCACATAATAAACTTCAAGTGAAATAACAAAATGATAATATTAAATTCAATTTCTTTTAGAAATAATGATTTGTGCTTAAATCAGTTGAAATAGTATAATTTGCGAGTAACATATTACATACGAGTGTCAATTTTATCATGGTAGAGCGAGTACAACAAATACTAATTTTTTGGGATCTGGCACAATCCCCAAAGTGGTAACACTGTTACATAAGTGTTTGGTGGTTCCTGTAGGGTAACCAAGTTTTTCTTCTTTCGCAGACAACTGGCTTTAGAAACAACGAAATAGTTAATGATTATCATTAATTATACTTGAAACCGATAAAATACATATAATATTGAAATGAAAAAGTACCAGAATGTGTACCTACTAAGAGGCTACCAAGTATTGATTCTATTTTGCTATTATTGATTTTTATATTCTATTTCAGATACCCAAAGGTGTGCGAAGAAATGAATGGTTGTCTGCAACCATTATAAATTTAACATTGTATTTTTTACTTCAAATATTAGTGTCACTAGTGAGTTTTTTACACCGATCGATCCGTCTACATAAAGAGAGTACCAATTATTGTGAGTTAACTCAATTTCAAGAAAAGTGTAACATGTGGGGTCTTAGAAATTACCAATTCAATTTCCTAAAATATCATCCATCATCCATCCATCAGACAAAGGACGTCCACTGCTGGACATAGGCCTCCCCTATGGATCTCCAATGTGACCGGTTAGAAGCAGTTTGCATTCAGCGCAATCCTGAGGTCATTCGTCCACCTTGTGGGTGGACGTCCTACGCTGCGCTTGCCGGTACGTGGTCTTCTATCTACCTAAAATATAAATAGAGGTAAAATAAGATTTCGTTTCTATGTTGTTTTTTTTTATTTTAACTTGTTGTATTTATATTAAAATCATATTAATTGTAACTAGCTGAGCTGGCATATTCGTTTCACGCTATTTATCTTTATAAATTTTAGTCTATGTATTATTCTAATGTATTAGCATTACTGTTGCAAAGTTTCATTTCAATCCGTTCAGTAGTTTTTGCGTGAAAGAGTAACAAACATCCATACATACAAACTTTCGCGTTAATAATATGAATTAGGATTAAGATTATATTTTAGCATTAAAACCTATTTAAAAAACAATATTTCGTTATTCTTTCTCGTATACTGAGCGCCACACAAATTGACAAATGAGATGTTAGCCGCAGATGACACTTCGCCGTGATTGGCTAATTATTGCGCATGTGTGCACAATTCCGACGCTGGCTGTCGTAGTGTATAGGGAGCGCGTGGGAGGCATGTGGTTATGAGCTCCGGCGACGGCGCCGCCGGAGCTCATAACCACATGAGAGAGAGACATGACGAGACTCTCGTCTCTCTGGCTCCCGCGATTGCCTACATTTCGGCTTTTGCGCAGTTCTCTGCGCATAACTTCCCATCCGTCGATTTGTGTGGCGCTCAGTACACCTAGTATTATTGTATCGCTCACATAATAAATCTGTCCTAGGTTTTTGTAGAGTAATATCACCCTATTGAAAAGAGAGGTAGGGCCCCAGACGAGTGAGATGGCGATAAATAGGTTTTTGCTTCAAATAGGTATTAGGAGTGTGGACTCCATTTTTACCTATAACTTCGTGGTTTCAACCACAATTCTTGCCCACAGCCATAGATAAGCTTCACCCATGAAGTTATTGGTAAAAATGGAGCCAACACTTCTAATACCTACTTGAAGCAAATACCTATTTATCGCCATCTCACTCTTATGGGGTCCGATCTTTTTTTTCAATAGGGTGACATTACTCTACAAAAACCCAGGTCTTTGTCTAACTATGCAAAAATACTAGGTACAAGAAAAACGAAATATTTTTTTAAAATAATATGCTTTGTGTACTCTTAATCCTAATTCATATTATTAACACGAAAGTTTGTATTGGATGTTTGTTACTCTTTCACGCAAAAACTACTGAATGGTTTGAGAATTTGAGATGAAACTTTGCAACAGTAATGTTTATACATCAGAATAAAGCTCGAAACATACTATCGGACGTGGCTTACGGAATAATATGAATTGGATTTTGACACTACTGAGAGAAAAATCACGGAGTTTTGGCGGGAACGCGGAAAAGTCAAGTCGCCTCATTGTATTATTTTGTTAAGCTTGTGTTTTATCAGAGATAATTAGTGAAAAATTGTGGTATTTCGATGATTATGAGCTGATTTACGTGCATGAGTGTAGGCAAGTGATATAATGTGACGTATCATGTCGTTCCGTGTTGTTACCAAAACTCCATAGACGCCTCTAGTAAAGTCTCCACTGCTTTACTGAGGTATGACTTAGACTACGTTTGGACTTGACCACGACTTTATTAGACTATGACGTGACCACCACAGTGACTATTTTGATAAAATATCAAAAATTATTAAAACTTGAACTTGAAACACTGGCAAATGCATAATAATGCGACGCCAAACAAATACTATTGAATTAATAATTCAATAGTAATACAAACCCAGGGCATACAATATACAAATGCATATCGAAGAATAAGGGATGATTTATATTACGACGGGCGCCCGACCCGTCCTAATATAAATCATCCCTAAGCCTAAATTCAAAGCAATGAAAAAAACAATGAATCAATATCGTTTCTTTTAAAGTAAATTAAACAAAAACTGACAAAAAGTTATAAGTAAAAACCTATTGCAACGCTATTCATGTACAATATTCATTAATTATGATATATGATAGAAACAGACTAAAAAGGTTGCGAAAAATTCCATCCAAATATTTCCAATATTTCCAATTCCAATACAAATAAAAAGTGAACTAATAAATCGCGGCGCCACGAATTAATTTTAGCGGGAATTCAAAAATTACTTCTTAATCTTTATTCAAACATATTTTTTTGGCGTCTGTGAACCCGAGGCAAGCGGTTGCGCACTTGCGCAGTAGCATTATGGTGCGGCTACATCTACGCCCAACGGCGAGTTCTTTCCCACCGTCCACCTCCTGAGACCACCTGGGTGAACCGTGGAAAGTTTTTTTTTCACAACGGCTCACCTCTCGGATAAAACTTGAAAGCTCCTAACTTGATATTGGTGACGGTACACCTGAGAAAATTTGGTGCTGGCCATCTATGGATGACAAAATAAAATAAGTATGTTCCTAAACCTATGTAATGTAATTAGCCATTCATCTCTCTTATTATTTATCACATGTCTTAATTTATTAATTATTTAGGTAATAAAGAAATTTTAAATTTAATAAAGAATTTGAAATTCAACTTTCTACAAATTTGATTCTCATCAACATTTTGTAAGATCAATATATTTTTGAATAAAATGGGGGTGTCATTTCGTTTGTGCTATTTCAATTTTTCATGAGAAATCATCGGAATCAAAGTTGTTTGAAATTTGATTTTCTGCCACTTTGTTGCCCATCATCTTTTTTTTTTAAAATCAATATTTTTCGAATATATCGAATATAGGGGTGTCATTTTGTTTCCTCAACTACATTAAGTCCTCGCTGGACTGATCTGTGAATTGATGCGATCATCGCATCGTGTGTACCTACCCAGCTTTAGGTAGTAGTCCAAATCGTGAACAACCTTTTGTTGAACAATTCCTACCATTGAATTAATTGAATGAGCTCCCAGTGACGAATATTCATTATATTTAATATTGAACGTAGATGTAGCCGCACCATTATAAATATGTATGTTAGCGGCGCAACAGAGTAGAGGGGATTTGCGCATTTCGGCCTATGTTATATTGTACTTGTAGAATCACTAAGTAACTATTAAATCTAAGATACATAAATATGAATGCTCATAGCTCAAACAAATATCCTATAAGACCATATAGATCATAGTATTTTGTACCCTCTAAACAAGGTTATCCAGAACCGATTTACTAAACCGAAATGTGATTCAGACCATCATTATGAACAACTTTTACTATGGGGCCACCTCAGAATTACAGAAAAAAACCAACGACAATACTTCAATAAAATTTAAATACTCGTAAGTAATATCTATCTATTCTATTGGTGGTCTTTAGGCGAGATGCATATATACCAGTGGATGCCTTAATCCTAGGTTTAATGATAATACACTTTCATTTCATATTATTTATATATAATATCATCCTTCCTACTAATATTATAAACGCGAAAGTTTGTGAGGATGGATGGATGTTTGTTACTCTTTCACGCAAAAACTACTGAACGGATTGAGGTGAAACTTTGCAATAATATAGCTTATATATTAGAATAACACATAGGCTATAAATTATAATGATATATTGCATATGCGGGCGAAGCCGCGGGTAAAAATTAGTTTACAATAATTTACATAGCAGTTACACGGTTGTGTAATAAGTAAGCCTATTGGATTATAGGTTCAGTGATGGATTTATCCAACAAAAACATTTTCATGTGAAATATAGCCAAGACCACAGTTCGCACTTTCAAAAAGTTGACAGATCTTATGTAGAGCCAAGCTTCTAACTATGTGATATCTGTGTATTTTACAGATTATTTCTGAATTGGGATAGGAAAAATTCAGTGCAGGTAGTTAGTGTTGTAGTAATGGCATACCTTTTAGCAAACTTTTGCTTCATTTTGACAATTATTATAATGCTTTCACTCAAAAATAAGGCATTGTTGCACCATATAAGTCGGACATATCACTTTGGAATGGTCCATTAATTTTTTATTGGCAATCTGTTGTGGTGATCACACACTTAATCAAATATCAAGATTATCCAATTCATTTTGTATTGCTTCGAACTGCAGAAACATGGAATACAATTCAGAATGTGTAAATTCTACTTCTGTGTTTTCTCTTTCCCTGGACAATGATAAATATGCCTTAGGTATTTTTGTTTTCTTACAGTAATCAGAGCTGAGCTCAGCATTAAGACTCCATGAGAAATCCAAAGATTCATTAGCTTTTTCTATTGAGTTAGATCCCAGTTCTTCTAACATAGTCTTTGTTTCTGCCGACCATAATTTAACAATAATATCTGTTTTTTCGGTAATTAGTCCCATCGATTGAAAGTCATTCTTCAAGTTAATAGGCATTAAAATAAATTTCAGTAACCTTTTGAAAACATAAACCAATGTTTTAACCGCCAGCAATAGGTTTTCTTTTTCAACTTGGAATATTTTAGTCAGTTTATCAATTTCTTCTTCATTGAATACTTCCACATCTTGTTGTTTTATCTTAGAAATGATTCGCCGCAGGAATTGTTCAAATCTGGAGTTCTCCAAGAAGTTGATTGCTGTTATGCCTTTTACAAGACTGAAACATTAAAGAAATCAAATAGTATGTTGATAAAATCAGGTTGGTATAATAAGGCTAAATTATAATATATATCTATCTCTTATAGTACATAGTTATAGAGGAACTAAAATAGGGACATTCCTCTTCTGAGTCTCCAAATTAGCATATTTTTTTATATTTAACTATGATCGAACCCTTACCTTGGAGAAGTCTTTATCCACAAGTAATCCATTTTATTTTTATAAATGCAATAATTTAAGAATTTTATTGCAGTTGTGTAGGTACAACTACACCTACCTATCCATCCAT
Organism: Hypomecis punctinalis; assembly: GCA_949316475.1. Lineage (NCBI taxonomy): Eukaryota > Metazoa > Arthropoda > Insecta > Lepidoptera > Geometridae > Hypomecis > Hypomecis punctinalis. Next base: position 14,048,959 of record OX438812.1, read on the forward strand.
GGATTCTAATAAACACAGACTAATGCTAATAAATAAAATATCTAACTGGATTTAGTTTACTCTATATAACTTAGAGTATAAATATAGTTATTAATACTCTAAGGTATGTAACAATTGACAATTCCAATTTCTAACAATTCCGAGTCCCTATTGTACTGTACAGCACGTAGGTATTTGATGACACCAAATTATACGGGCAGGAAAGCACGGCCCGTATTTCATGTCCCATGCCACCAATTATTAGGCAGTACAATACGTGTCGTACAATACTGGCCGGACATTATCACCTCGTGCCAATAATGTACAGCCCGTATTTCGCGACCCAATAATGTACAGTATGATAAAGCGTGTCCCGAAGAAAAGGACACAAAATATCATTTTGTACATTATTGCGTCGCAAAATACGGGCTGTACATTTATGGCACGAAGAATATTTGCTCCTATGGGTTGGTATGTCTGTAACTTCTGTCAGTTCCAAAGAGATATACTATGCGCCACACAAGTCGGCGGATGAGAAGTTATCCACAGATGACACATTGCCGTGATTCGCTAATTATTGCACATGTGTGCACAATGCCGATGCCGCGTGGCGTAGTGGTGAGCACGGGTGAAGGGAGCACGCGGGGGGGCATGAGGTTGGCGGGCGGGTGTGCCCTGACGTCTCGTTTCTCTGGCTCCCGCGCATACCTTTAAAGTATCCTTAACTCGTAAAAAGAACAGGTTGTTTCGGGCATATTGTTGTCACTGTTCAAACCTAACCTAACCAACAGAGTCGAATTACCTTAGACAACTAATACCTTGCTATAAAGTAACCAAGGTCCAGGGATACAAAATATCAGGCCGTACAATATCGGGCAGTGCAATACTGTGTCGGACATTATCGACACAGTGATTGTATGTCTCTTTCGTTTTTTATATTCAAAATAAACCTTCTTGTCTCTTAATTTCGTTAATTTTTTTAATGGCAGATTTAAAGATTGTTGATCATTGGTGAATGTACGTAAGATCTTATCGCCACCGTATGGTTCGGTCAAGGGACCGATACATTTGATTCGGTTATTTCGCTGGTCGGTCATGAACGATCCGGAACACGGAGAATGTACGACCGACACAGGACTTTTTTGCACGGCTCAGTGTACTTTCATAGTCTAGTTCGCGGCTGTCAGTCGCGTCCGTAAGCCGCGTTCGATAGAATGTTTCGAGCTTAGAGCTCGAGCTTAAAGCCGGAAACATACTATCGGACGCGGCTGACGGACGCGACTGACAGCCGCGACTTAGCAATGTGCACAGTCTTATAACATCCGGTGTGCCAGATCGCTCTCGGACGTCCGAACTCTCAAGGTCGTCCGAAGGTGACGTCCGCGACTTATGTCCGATAGTGTGCACGGCTCAGTGTACTTTCATAGTCTAGGTCGCGGCTGTCAGTCGCGTCCGATAGTATGTTTCGAGCTATACTTTGCCTTTACTTGCAAAATGCAAAAGTGTGTATACATAAATGTACAGCGCCACTAGCGGTGCGTTTTTGAAACACTTTGTGCGAGTGCAAGTTCATACAAATTACATGCTTACGCGCTCGTTGAAGAACGCGTCATGTTTACGACAAAACTCACACTCAGCATACAGTAGAAAAGTTGGCAGCACTGTGTGACGTGCGTGTGACAGATATGTGACTTTCGTAAGATGCAGTGTGACAGATCTCAGTAAATTAACTACTGTTTTAGTAGGTTTTTTTTTGTTTTGGTAGTGTTGGAGATTTTCAGTAGTTTTTGATCAATCAGTAATTTCATAAATCAGCTGTTCCCCAATTTGGTGGTTTTGCCTTATTACCATACCCTTATTTATTTATCGTTGATGTGACTCAAATTTAAAATTTTCATTTGATATTATTACTGATTATGGAAGCCCGGTACATGTGAAAACTTGCTTATGTAGAATGGTTGTTAATTAGTAATTACTAATTAGGCAAAAAGCGCCAAATTGGAGAATGGCCGAAATGTTTTTCCCGCTGATACCATCCCACCACCAGCCCCACCAGGTACCAGGATTATGTTTTTGGTGGAGGGAATGGTACATTTAGCTTTGCACTGGGACCAATCCCCACCCCAAGAATAGCATTATTCAGAGGATGGGAGGTCCTGCGCCGTGCCGCGAAGGAGTGCGGAAGCGTGCCCGTAGCCCCAACACATGGCGCAGTGGCGGAAACACCCCGGGTTTTCAGTGGGTATGCCACCAACGACTAGCGGTGGAGACTCCTATATAACCACCTGCACAGAGTTACCAGAGGGATAATGTAGTCGACCGAGAAATGAAAGAAAGAGATGCATTGATTTCATATGATATGAGTTAGAAAGAGACCTGAAAAATATCTCGATTCAGTGGCTATTTGTCCCGATAGTGTCAAATTCTTATCAAATTCCAATACATTTATTTGAAAGTTGACAACTAGTGATAGTGATTGTCCGTACATTTTTGCGGTTTAGAATAAGAAAGTTTCCCGTTTTCTAGTTTTATTATTCTTAAATTACACCAAGTCTACAATAAATTATGGTGTTTTTATTTTTCAATTATCTTCAAAAATGACGAAGTTATGTATTTTTAAACATAACATCACAAAATAAAAAAACCTCGCGACAGATTTACGCGTGTGACGTCACCCGACCCAGGAGTCGCGCCAAGGGTTAGGCGTAAGTAAGCGAGTAAGGAAAAAAGATCATATATTATGATCAATAAAAAGTCAGCATTCCCATAATTTTGCTGTGATTAAATGATCTATATATCTAAATGGAACAAGAATTGGTGTATGTATCTAGTGTACTGCGGTTTTTACATCTGTAACTATTAACTAGTTGCTCTCCAAACAGTAGACCTCGCAAGTATATACATTTTCTAGTAATAAGTTCATCACAAAAATTAATCACAAGACATCATTGTATATGGTGATTAACTTTTACTATGGGACTAAGTAAGTTTGTATAGGCCGGGTGGCTAGCCCTGGTGTCAGAGTTTTGGACTGATCCCCTATACAGGATTATCCAAAACTGGTGTACTGAGCCTAAAATATTTTGTTCTAATAAAATACTTGAGATAGGTTTTTTCAGGGCTTTCATTGTCTAGTTCAAATAAGTTGTCAAGTGCGTATAGCACTATATAGGTTCGATAGGCTTCCGTAGATGGTGACTATGATGATACTAACCCCCTTCCTTCTAACCTACTAACTTCCTTATTGCCTCAAGCGACAACAGCGCTATCTCTCTTGTTGTAATGTAATAGCTCTGTGACCACCGGCCTCCCCAGGCCTGGTGGTATCCACAAAGAATTTATTTAGGTCAAAAAAAAGGTTCCGCGCCGTAGATTTCAGTACAAAAATAAGTTTCGTGATTAACTTCAGAAGAAAAGTAAGTTACGTTTAACTTGACGTTTAACGTCACTTTTACGTTGTCTTCACAGAGAAAGTATACTATTAGCATTAGGTAGTCTACATGGTTTTGTGAACGGGCACACTGGTGAGATGGCTTGTGTGAATGTAAAATTGAGGTTATAAGTTTTAAATTGAGGACATCTAAAAATACAGTTATGGCGTTAAAAGTTGAAAGAGTACCTGAAATTATAGACTTTCCCAAGGAAGAAGAAAAAATTCTACAGTTCTGGAAAGACATTGATGCCTTTCAAACCTGTCTGAAACAGTCCAAGAATAAACCAAAGTAAGTGTACATTTTCGCACATTTTATAATATCAGATTTACTATTCAGGAAATAAAAATGTATTTGTATAGTGATTTTATAATGTCCTTTTAATTTAGCTCGTTAAGTTAAATTGCCTATTTGTACCTATATTATTATATTAGTACTTAAGAAAACAAAAATATCTGCCAGTGTGGCTAGTAAGCATATGCTATTTTCGTTATCAGTGAATATAATGCTATCAGTAGTAGCTGTATTGATATAAAGTCGGGGGCTTTTACGTCAAGGTTAACTTTGCAGCTGACTTACCTAACCATAGTCTTTAAAACTAGAGGTATAAATTAAAAATTGTCAACAGCTGATGATAGCCTGATGCAATAACTGTCATTGGTGATTTAACAGGACAAGATACATTTCTAGGGAATTTTCATGTTATATTTACCTAATGTATAGTTTCTGTATGTACCATGTTACCTACTCGCTTACAGTATCATTAAATCTTATCAAGCAAATTCCAAATTATATTAAATAAATAAAAAAAAAATAGCCTTTATTCACTAATATACACATACCTTTTCAAAACATTACTCTTATTTCTATTTCTAAATTATTAGGTTGTCCACCCTGGTCATAGGCCTCCTCTAGAATTTGCCAGAGCTCTCTATCTCTGGCTGTCCTGCGCCATCCTGGCAGCAGGTTGTCGTCCCACAGTTTTAGAGGTTGTCCCCTGAATTTGTTTCAGCTATCTAGCTGTCTAGCTGTCATAGTTCATGAGTTATAGCCTGGTGACTGACAGACAGACAGACAGACGGACAGCTGAGTCTTAGTAATAGGTTTTTACCCTTTGGGTACGGAACCCTAAAAAGTGTAACTGTAACTAATAAAAATATAACTTTGTAACAGATTATGTATGTGTTATTATTTTGCTCAAGAAATATTCAAAAATATATCTAGTAATATCTGTAGTATCCATGAATTTTATGGAATGTGACAGATATTTACAAAATGTTGTTTCTATTTTCAGATATTCTTTTTATGATGGCCCTCCGTTTGCTACCGGGTTGCCTCATTATGGACACATTCTCGCTGGTACCATCAAGGATGTGGTCACACGCTATGCTCACCAGCAGGTATATTCATAGTGCTTTTCTGTGACACTGATTTACATAGTACTATTTTTATTTAAATCTAGCCATACTTTTTGTATGATTATTACTATATGTCAAATCAAACTTAATAGATGTCTGTGAAGCTCGCTATAAGCTCCGCGAATTCCCACTGCTTGCACTACTGTCATATTAATAAATTGCTATTGTGCAACAATTCACCTAGTGTTCAGGAATCATTTAGTTTTATTCAGCTAAACACATAAAAATATCATACAGATATACACAAACACTAAAATAAGCTCAGTGATATCTTAATTGCTTTAGGTTCAAATATCTATTTGAATATGATCTTTGGCATGGTATGTTTTGGAATAGTTATAAATGTATGTAAACTCTCTGGATAAAGCTCAAGGGATCAAGTAATCTATGTATTATAAAGAGAGTTTTTCATTCTAAATAGTCAATAAATCCCTGACTTTGAGGTATTTGAACTAAATTGAACTGAGTGAATCCTTGTGTGGAGTTAGGTTACAGAATGCTTACACTGCATGTTAATATCAACATTTTGCGGTTTCAGCAGTGTTGATTAGGTAAAGTAGTAAATAGAGTAGAATATTTGACAGGTTCTGTATGACTGTCATGATATAAAAATTGCATGAGTTGCAAAATTTTATATGCAAATATAGGGTGTCTTGGTTTTAATAAATCTAGTAAAATAAAATAAAAAATTAAAGAGCAAGTCTCTTGTTGGTGAAGCAACTTTTACATCTCGCTATATGTAAACAATAAAGGATTAATATCTTGAATGTCACACAGGGCTACCATGTGGAAAGGCGATTCGGATGGGATTGCCATGGATTACCTGTCGAGTTTGAGATAGATAAGGCTCTGGGCATCAAAGGGCCTGAAGATGTTTATAAAATGGGTATTGATAAATACAATGCAGAATGCAGAAAAATTGTAATGAAATATGCAGGCGAATGGGAAATGATTGTGACAAGGATGGGGAGATGGATTGGTAAGCTAATTTCTTCAAGATAAATGTAGGTACAAATAACTCGTTAGAAGTCAAAAAATGTTGACCAGAAGGCCCTGATTGAGAACCAGGAAGGCATTTTGGTCCATTAAAAAAACAAACATCCAAATAATTATGTATATTATATATGTGTAATAGGCTCGATTATGGTTGCACCACTTAAAAGTTCTAAAATTTTAGTGACTGTTTAAATTTAAGTTAATTAGTGAGAAACTGCTATTATGAAAACACCACCTAGTTAAAAATTGAACGATGGCTAACTCTGTTTAGTTCACTTAAAGGAAGTTCATAGATAAAAAAATGTACTTAAAAATATAATGGAAACACACCATCAAGCGACCGGTTTGACGATGATTTTGTTCATTTTTTTGATGTTATCTGTGGCTACGTCGATTTAAAAAGAAAGAAAGAGGTAGTCAGTGTTACAAGTTAATTACCACTTCCACAAATGTATTATTGCTTAAACAATTTTTATAATAGTATTTATTAGGGCTCTATTTTTAACTTCGAACGTATTAATCGTAGGTATACGGAACTTACACAGATTTTATGAAGAATCCGTAAAGTTAATTCTTCCTCCGTACAAGCCCCCTACCCTACACGTCCGAGTCGTACGAAAGTATAATTTTCGAGTTTCGTACACGACCGTACACGGAACTTGTATGAAAACGGCTAGGACGTATACGCAACTTTACGGATTCTCCATACAATATGGTCAAAATTCCGTATACGTGCGAAGCGTTCTCAACTCAAAAATCATACCCCAGGGGCATCGTTTTTGACTTTCATATTGGCTTACCATTTTGGCTTACGAAACTTGTATGGAGAAGGCAATGACGTAAACGTAACTTTACAGATTTTTTATACGATCAGCTGTTGAAGTTTCGTATACGTACAAGCCGTTCAAAGAACAGATATAGAGTCTCAGGGACATTATTTTTGACGTGAGTATTTATGAAACTTGTATGGAGAAGGCTAGGTCATAATACCTACGCAATATTGCGGATTTTTCATACTATCTGTCAAAGTTAATCCTTATACGTTTGAAAATCAGAAATAGAGCCACTGAAAGCGTTCAGCGTAAGCGCCCAAATGCGGCGCAAATGGTTTTTTTAGTAGAACAACCATCCGTCAATAGGATTTTAGCTCTGGGTAACTTAATGTTGTTGTTAATCAAAAACGTATGAAATGCGTAATTTCAAAAAATATTCATTTCCGCAATATAAAACTTTACGAAGATCGTTTGTATAACGTATTTCATCACATTCAAAACAAAACAACAACGTAAAATACCGGTACAAAAGTAAAGCCGTGTCTTTTTTTTAATTCATATTGTGGCAACACTCGCACTATTATTTTACAAAACAATGGTTTTGTTTTATTTAATATTTCGTTTTGCTACTCAGCTTACGGTAAATAATAGACCTGCCAGCGTAAAACATGAATAAAGAGGAGCTCAAGGCTTTATCACACATATTGCTGTGGCGGACAAGGAATATATTTATACGAATTAATCGTAATCGATCGTGACAAGACAAGAATGCAGAGCCGTGTACTATACACGGCTTTTTGAGCAGTTTCTAAGCGAAACAGGCTGTAAATAGGCAGCTATTCGCTTATTATTTATGGAAAATTCAGACTCCTATACAACAACAAGTACTCGGACAAACCATGAGAAGGCGAACTCCCTGAATATGTGAAATTGCAGAATATGTGTTAAAACTTCAGACAACCTAACCCTCAGCTATTATGCAGCAGCTGTTATGTGAGATTGTCAGGATTGGGTTTTTCCCAGCTTCTAGCTAACTTCACAGCAGCTAAGAAGTTTGATTTAGCCTAAAAAAGTCCTTAATTATTGTATAAATAGACCGAGTCATACAACTAGGTAGCTGTTATGTTCGGCTGGTACACTAATCCCTACCAAGCTATGTTAGAGTTATGGATAACCTAAATCCTCACACAGATGCTATGTGAGCTTCAGGATTGGGAGCCTGTAGTTAACATCACATGTGCCAAGTTTTGTGATTCAACATATATGATGCTATACTTTACATTTTATTATTAATAGTAAATAAGTGGTTGTTTTGTTACATTCTACTAATTGATATAAATATATTATAATATAATATTGTAACCTGACTTGTAAATAAGACACAAAATAAATGAATTTGAATATTATCGAAGAAAACATTTTATAATTTACGTGGCCTTCTTGTGATATCTAGTATTAAGATAGGTTCTTAAATCTCTTACTGGACTGTTATTTGTTAAGCTTACTAAAAATACTCAAATATCTTTGTACCTGAATATTAAAATAACTACCTTTGTCAAGTGATAGGTAAAATAAAGCTGATGGGTAATTGAATGACTTTATTTTTGTATTGAATTAAATCTTTTCTTATTTCTTTCTGTTGTTTTGCTCTGCCCTGCCAAGGAAAAATGCAAACCACAATATAATCAATAGTCTATCATATATTTCACCTCGGTTGTAATATGTATCATACATGCACTTGGTGGCAATTTGATATCAACTAGGTAATTTAGCCGATATAACAATCTCATTATGGCTCTTGGTTGAAGTCATGACACGATGATCAAATTAGGGTGATGATTACATAATATTTGGGGCCAACTATTTCCAAGTCTTGTTAGTCATCAAAGGTATCTGAAAATTAAATTAATAGATCAAAATAGACATTTCAAAGATATAGATATTTTTGCTTTGTCTGAAACTAGATTTAAAAAAGCTGTGAGAGGTAGCTTTACTAAAATAAAATACTTGGTTTATATTTGTTAAAATATGGTATAATTACTTTCAAAATTATTACTGAAATATATTTATGTATGTACTTAGAAAACCACGCCAGCAAAGACACTTGCTATTTAGTAAATGGTGGATAATGTAGTTGGTGGCACATTTATTAATGTATTTGGTTAATTGTTTTCTTGTAATGTAAATTGTGCTATTGTTTGTTATCCCAAATAAATAAAATAAAATGTGTATAAAATGCAAGCAATAAATAATGATCATAATACAGTTATTACCCTAGTGCAATATTTCACTATTCTCACTGATAAAGGCTGAATGAAACTTCTTAGCGGCTGTGGATTTAGCTGAAAGCTATGTGAAACCCAATCCTCATGCTGCTTTTAGGCTGACTGAGGTCAGGATTGGGTTTTGGGCTTCTTGTAGCATATTTCACAGCAGCCAAGAAGTTCTAGGGTCCTAGGTATGTTTTAGCAAATAGGGTTTTTAGTTTGTCTAAAGCACATTTCTACTGTCATAGGCAAGTCCACAGAAAAAATATTATTGACATAGGCCTCCCCTAGAGATATCCTAATACTAGATGGAAGTGGCTTACATCTAGTACAATCATGCGGTCTTGATAACATCTGTCCACTTTGACATCCTACTCTGCACTAATGCTCTTGCCGCATTGTGATGTTCATTTGAGAACTTCTTGACTCCGTCAGTTGCTCAACTATCGGCCCTGCCCACAGCTAATTCAACTTGTCAATCCACGGAGCTATATTACTTTGGTTCGCAGATCCTCATTTCTAATTGGATTTCATGGATAGCTTATTATAATTAAATAACTACTACCTATTAATACATTCCATCCATCCATCAGCCATTATAACGTCCACTGCTGGACATAAGTCTCCCCTATGGATCTCCAATAAGATCGATTGGAAGCGGCTTGCATCCAGTGTAATCCTACGGATTATTAAATCGTATGGACAGAAATGTAACTAGGTCAGTATATTACCTTTGCTTACCACAAATGTCTGTCCTTTCTCTGTTTCAACAAAAATGTGGTCGGTAAGATGCGGTGGATTAATTTGAATCGTCAAGTCCAGCATCATTCTAGTTTGTGCTGAAAATAATTATAAGACAGTTTCAACATTTTTTGTGATCGCGACTCACATAAAATCTAACTAATCAATATTTATAGGAACACCATCAGCTATGTTAAATGTAACTAAGTACATTTAATTGGCGAAAAACGCAGCATTTCTTCTTTATAACTTACTTTTGAGCTTAATTATTTTTAAACACCATCTAATTCGGTACTGGTTAAAAACATAACCTCAATTCATTAAAAATCCTAAAGATGACGTATGACAGCTCTAAAATTGTGCTACCATAATACCAAAATCGGCTAATTTTCTAAATCATTGAGGAAGGAATAAGAATGGAGTTGCCCTAACGACGAGAAAAACCTGGATACCCACCGCACATAATACCAACATAATACGGCGGATTAGTGTTGTTACTACCACACTACACTTATCGATTTCCCCGTACTTATCGATAAAACTATCGACACAAATTAATTTTAGCCGAATCAAACATAATGGCAAACTTTTATTTAAAAAACCGGACAAGTGCGAGTCAGACTCGCACATCGAGGGTTCCGTACAAACACATTGTTAAAGTAATTAAAAACCTGTTTTAACATGTGCTAATGAAGTTCTTATTGTTATGACACCTTTTATGATACGATTTACTCACTTTAAATTTTAAGCCCATATTTTGTGAATTTTGAGGCCCTATTTTTTGTGATGTAAATAAAAATGTGCAGTTTTCAGATTTAATCCTATATGTGTATTCTGAGACAATGCTTTTCGCCAAATTTCATAGTTCTATGTCAACGGGAAGTACCCGGTAGGTTTTGATTTCTGTGAGTGTCGAAATATGCTGTTTTTTTACGATATAAACGACTCTAACTTTTTTAAACGACAACTGAGAAGTTTTTCTTTTACACAACAGCAAGAGTTCATTAATATACGTATACAGTTTAAATTTCAACTCGATATCTTTACGCGTTCTCTAGATAAGGAGTCTTGACAGTTATCCGTTTCCAGAAAGGGTTCCGTTTTTTTCTTTTGAGGTACAGAACCCTAAAAATTACAGATGTCAAGGTTGCAGCTGTCATATTCAAGAATCCACACTAGAATGGTACAACGAGTTTTTTGGCGGGAACGCGGAAAAGACATGTCGCCTCATTGTATTATTTTGTTAAAGTTGTGTTTTTATCAGTGATAATTAGTGAAAAATTGTGGTATTTCATTGATTATGAGCTGAATTACGTGCATGAGTGTGGGCAAGTGATATAATGTGACGTATCATGTCGTTCCGTGTTGTTACCAAAACTCCATAGACACCTCTAGAAAAGTCTCCACTGCTTTACTGAGGTATGACTTAGAATTAAAGTGATAGGACTTAATAAGAACTACATATCGGATGACAGCTGTCAAGCTTAAATGTGGAATATCTCCATAACTATCTATTATAGACCATTGCTTTCTTCACTAAACTGATATGAGATCTACATTTCGGATGACAGCTGTCAAACTTAAAAGTGGATTATCTCCGTCACTGTCGATGCTAGACCATTGCTGTCTTCACAAAAGTGATAAAACTCAAAGAGAGATATGATATTTTTCAGATGACAGCTATCAATATTACGGAAATAATCAACTTTTAAGTTTGAGCTGTCACATCAAATGTAGATCTTTTTAAGCTCTATCACTTTTGGAAACACAGCAATGGTCTAGGGTCAATAGTTACACAGATTTTTCACTTTAAAGCTGTCATCTGAAATGTAGGTCTCGTTGAGTTCTATCACTCGTGTCACGTCAGCAATAGTCTAGCTTTATTAGTTACGGAGATATTCCACTTTTAAGTTTGACAGCTGTCATCCGTAATGTAGGTCTCGTTGAGCTCTATCACTTGTATCAAGACAGCAATAGTCTAGCTTTAATAGTTATGGTGATATTCCACTTTTAAGTTTGACAGCTGTCATCCGAAATGTAGGTCTCGTTGAGCTCTATCACTTTTGTGAAGACAGCAATAGTCGAACTTCGATAGTTACGGAGATAATTCACTTTTAAGCTTTGACAGCAGTCATCAGAACAATCTAATAGATCTCATTGAGTGTTATTACTGCTATTAAGACAGTAATGGTCTAGCTTCGATAGTTACGGAGATAATAATACTTCTTAGTTTGACAGCTGTTACTTTCACACCTGTCATGCCATTTTACTTGTATTAATTCTGGAATGACAGTTGTCAAATTTGACATGAAGAGTGAAATGAAATAAAAATTCTAAATTTCAGCTAATCAATAACACAAATAAAAACTAACCAAAATATCGATAGTTTTTTTTGATATAATAAGAACATCGCTAATGTTTTTCGACTCAATATGGCGGACCAGGCACGCGCGACACGTCACTAAAAATATAGACACTATAGCGAAACTGTGCTGTATAATGTTGGTCTATTCTTATTACGTACATTTGAAAGAGACGCCTATATGATTATTATTTCGGTTTTTAAACTATTACATGTCAAGTATCTAAATGTCATTACACCATCTCCTTCTGATTCCTTCCTCAATGTTCTAAATGTAGTTAGATTTAGTTGGTTTTCGTTCATTCGATTTAAAATTTGATTTTGACAGTTCTAATTTGGTCTCCCCATAATAGCGTTAGGATTTTTAGAAAATTAGAGGGTTTTACTTAGACTTAGACTTAGACGTAGCTTCCCGGATTGCCAAAGCTAAAGGTGCCTTCGCGTGTCTCCGTTCAGTATGGCAGTCGAAACACCTCTCTCGTAGAGTGAAACTTCGAATATTTAATACAAACGTAAAAAGCGTACTGCTGTACGGATGCGAGACCTGGAAAGTCACAAAAGCAATAACGCAACAGCTACAAGTTTTTCTCAACCGATGCCTACGGCAAATCTTGAAGATCTTCTGGCCAGACACTATCGCCAATATAGACCTCTGGAGGGAATGCCATGAAGATCCTATAGAGCTGCAAATACGGCGCCGTAAGTGGAACTGGGTTGGCCATACATTGCGCAGGGAGCTGGATCACATTCCTAGGCAAGCCATGGATTGGAATCCACAAGGCCGGCGAAAACCTGGCCGCCCAAAACAAACATGGCGGCGCTCCATCACTGCTGAGGCCCAAAGCATCGGACTGACTTGGAGCGAAGTGAAACGCAAGGCACAGAACAGAGAGGAATGGCGTAACACTGTATCAGCCCTCTGCCCCGATGTGGGGACTTAGGATAAGAAGAGAGAAGAGAGGGTTTTAAGTCGGTTAGCTAGTTAGATGGTGACACCATAATCGAGCCTAATATCCCCGTATTGTCTCCCCCAATTCCCTCCATTCCTTACTGTTCTGTACTACCTCCGTCCAACACTTTTAAACCTTTCGATTTCGTCGTGCCATCGTCACGGAGGACGACCTAGGGGTCGACTGGACAGAGGCACCCACTCCGTTGAGACCTTTGCTCATCTGTCTGAGTGCATATGACTCACGTGTCGCGCCCACTCACATTTGAGCATTGCAGTAATATTAAAATTAAATTTAGCCGTTTCCTATTAATTGCCATGGTTAAACACGCCAGGTGTCAGAATATGCGGTACTTGATCCAGATCAAGCCTAGTTAAAATTAGGCCAATGAATATAACATATGAATTATTGTTTCAGATTTCAAAAATGACTACAAAACTTTGTATCCTTCATTTATGGAGTCAATCTGGTGGGTGTTTAAAGAACTATATAACAAGGGGCTGGTATACCAAGGAGTTAAAGTAATGCCCTACTCTACCGCCTGTGCCACGCCACTGTCCAACTTTGAATCTGGTCAGAATTACAAAAATGTAATTGATCCAGCTGTAGTCATTACTTTTCCCACAGACAAAGGATTTTCTTTCCTAGCCTGGACGACGACACCATGGACATTACCGAGCAATTTAGCTCTTTGTGTCAACCCCAAACTGATTTACCTGAAAGTGAAAGACAAGACTACAGGCGAGTGCTACATTATTCAAGAAGCGCGATTTCCTGTCACGCTTAAAAGTGAAGACTATGAAGTCTTAGAAAAAATGCCAGGAGAAGAATTGAAAGGCATCAAATACACTCCATTGTTTGATTACTTCGTTGCGCAATGTCCTGAAGCTTTCCAAGTGCTCTGTGACGGTTATGTGTCAGATGATTCCGGCACAGGTGTCGTTCATCAGTCGCCCTATTTTGGTGAAGACGATTACAGGGTCTGTTTAGCTGCCGGGGTGATTACAAAAGATCAAGACGTAATTTGTCCCATAGATGCGAGCGGGAAGTTTGTCGAACCTGTTAAAGAGTTTTTGGGCCAGTATGTGAAGGATGCTGACAAAAATATTATTGCAAATTTAAAAGCGCGCAATAGACTATTGTCTGCGGGTCAAACGAAACACAGTTATCCTTTCTGCTGGAGATCAGACACTCCTCTCATCTACAGAGCCGTGCCTTCGTGGTTTGTTAGAGTAGAACACATGAGTCAAAACCTATTAAAATCTAGTGAGGCGACATATTGGGTTCCTGATTATGTAAAAGAAAAAAGATTCGGAAACTGGCTTAAAGATGCCCGGGATTGGGCCATTAGCCGAAATAGATACTGGGGAACACCGATTCCTTTATGGTTATCTGACGATAAACAGGAAGTTGTATGCATTGGTAGCATTGCCGAATTAGAAGAACTGACTGGACAAAAAATCACTGATTTGCACAGAGAAAGCATTGACCATCTAGAAATTCCATCTTCACGGCCAGGCCATCCCCCATTGAAAAGAGTTCCAGAAGTTTTCGATTGCTGGTTTGAGTCCGGCTCTATGCCGTACGCTCAAAATCACTATCCATTTGAAAATAAGAAAGAATTTGAAGAGATTTTCCCCGCGAATTTCATTGCCGAAGGAATCGACCAAACTAGAGGATGGTTTTACACTCTGCTCGTCTTATCGACGGCATTGTTTAACAAGCCTCCATACAAAAACCTGATCGCAAACGGATTAGTGCTAGCGTCAGACGGACATAAAATGTCTAAAAGAAAGAAAAACTATCCCGATCCACTCGAAGTGGTCAATAAATACGGCGCTGATGCTCTCAGGCTATACCTCGTCAACTCTCCCGTTGTTCGAGCAGAGAACCTTCGGTTCAAAGAAGAAGGTGTAAGAGACGTCATCAAAGACGTTTTCTTGCCATGGTTCAATGCCTTCAGATTCTTGATGCAAAACGTTGAACGAATTGTACAAGAAGACAAAGTTGACTACCGATTTAATGAAAATCCGGTACGAGAAAACGTGATGGATAGATGGATCACGTCATTCACGCAATCTTTGATTGAATTTATGAAGAAAGAAATGGCGGCTTACAAACTGTATACGGTTGTACCGCGATTAACGAAATTTATCGATCACCTCACCAACTGGTATGTGAGGATGAATAGGAAAAGGCTAAAGGGAGACAATGGAGTGCAAGACTGCCAAGTGGCGCTCGACTCGTTGTTCGGCGTGTTATTCGACATGGTTCGCGTGATGGCCCCGTTCACTCCGTTCCTGGCCGAGCTGATGTACAAGACGTTACGGCAGCTGCTGCCAGGAAGCTCTCTAGAAAGCGTCCACTACAACATGATCCCTGATCCACGGCTGGATTTGATCGACAAGAACATTGAAAGGGCGGTGCAAAGAATGCAATCTGTCATCGAACTTGGCAGAGTCGTACGAGACAGAAAGACCGTACCGATGAAATACCCGCTGCCCGAAATGGTAGTGATTCATCGCGACCAAACATACTTGGATGACATAAAGTCATTAGAGAACTATGTTTTAGAAGAAATGAACGTCAAACGAGTTCTTCTCACAAGTGATAAGGAAAAATACGGAATTACATTAAGAGCTGAACCGGATCATAAAGTTCTTGGAGTTAGACTGAAGAATGATTTCAAAGCAGTAACTCAAGCGTTAAAAGCCCTTACAAATGAGCAGTGTGAGAAACTCGTCCGCGAAGGTTCTGTTGAATTAGTTGGCCAACTTATTGATGTGTCTGAAGTGCGCCTCATTTTCCAAGCCGTGGGAAACGATCAGTATGAAACTCACAGTGACAACGATGTGCTCATTCTAGTTAATGTTACACCAGACCAAGACATGCTCGACGAAGGCTTCTCTAGGGAAATCATAAACAGAGTACAAAAATTACGAAAGAAAGCTAAATTAGTGCCGACTGATGAAGTCGATGTGTATTTCTCGGTCAATAAAACCAGCGATATTATGCGTATTATAAACATACATCGCGATTTCATCGAGAGCACCGTGAAGGCGCCCCTCATTCCCATTCAGTCGATGTCATCATCTAAGCAAGTAATAATAGAGGAAACCCAGGAACTAAAAGGCACCCAACTGAAATTGATCATAACTTGGAGAAAAGAAGTTCACACGCCAGCGAATCCGTGGGCAAACATCGTCTTACAAGGATTTAAACCACGATATGGAGTAACTACCACTCAAGCTAGTATGATATTGAAAAATAAAGACGGCAAATACGTAACATTGGATCAACTTGAAAATGAAGTGAGCAATCTTTTTGGTCTGTATGGACTAAATTTCGATCTCTGGTGCGATGGACACAAAATTAAAGATACTAACAATTTAAATGCAAAAACCATAGTAGCGTCTCCTGTTGCACCGAAAGCGTATGAATCCAAGACCACTCCTTACTGCAAGTTTGTGAATGTTGCCAATGGAATAAGAACATTCACGCTGTTTTTAGAAAACCCTGTAGGAAAGGAGACTATGGACAACGAACTTGCTGTAAAATTCGCCGCTGATTATTTGGGACTCAAAGTGTCAGATATAGATAGAAATCTGTTTAAATAACTCCATTGTTTATCATTAGCTCTGTCGGTGCAATGACAGATGAGATTCCCAATCGTCTCAAAGTTTCATAGTCAGCTTTGCTACTTCAATTATCGCGTGCTGTTTGCATCTACTATTACAGAGCTTGATGCGCTTGGGGTGACTAAACTTAAGCCGACCGTCCTGTTACTACTTTCCAGCTAACCTGAATATGCTCGATGATATATGAGCCAGAGACGTGATGTCTGATGAGCAATCGGACGATATCTGCAAGTCAAAGTAACTACAAGTGTACATTTACAATTTTGTTTCATCCGTATGCAGATAACATAAAGGAGAAAAAAATTTCGCCGTAAACCCTAACCTGCGACAATCTTTCATAGTTTTAATCCCGCCGTACGTCCATTTGGAGTCTGTACTGGCGTGAATAACAAGTATACTAAGCGCAACACAAATCGGCGCATGGGAAGCTATGCGCAGAAGCCGAAATATAGGTATGCGCGGGAGCCAGAGAAACGAGACGCCGAGGCACACCCGCCCGTCAACCTCATGCCTCCCGAGCGCTCCCTACGCCCGTGCTCAACACTTCGCCACTTGTTTCGGTATTGTGCACACATGCGGAATTATTAGCGAAGCAAGCGGCTAACTTCTCTTCCGCCTATTTGTGTGGAGCTTACTATATAGGTATAGAAGTTTGAAGATTGGAGCTTTTTGTAGCATCAGAAGTTTCTTCTTGCTATGGTTATTGTTGATACAAACCGATCGCACATCGTATCAGTTCCCAGAATCCATTTGTACTGCGTGATAGTTACTCGTCCTTGTCCTACCTCCTGTAACCAGTAGTATACTACCAAAAATTGGAAGAAGATTGATTATATTATCAACTATATAGGTCCTAACACTGTTTCCGCGTACTAATTTGCATTCCAGGCCAGAGGCCTTATTGTGTAAGCGCTCTGACGTTCAGCTTCGCTTTTCCTCCCGCTCGTGCTCGTGGCGTGAGTAACTGGCGCGAGCTGGAGAAAAAGCGAAGCCAAATGTCGGAGCGCTTACACATAAAGGCCCCAAATTTCGTTCATCTTGGCCCATACCATATTTTAAACATCGAGTGACATGTGGTCAAATGCTTAATCTAAAGTAATGCTACTTGTCCAAATTATTTTCTAATAATTTTATGGGGCTAAGAGCTGACGAAGAATGAAGATACATACTTATACTGTTTAGACCTGAAAATTATCCGAAGGCGAATAATTTGCAGGCCCGTATGCCAAATCGGCAATGATTGAGTAATCCAGATTTCGCGGTCAGAACAAATGAACTTCACGATGGAATTCTGTCAGATTAGGTACAGCACTGTTGATTTCCGGCAAGGGTCCTTTCTGTCACCCCTGCTATTTAGACATCATGATAAACGTGCTTTAAGATGAAGCTGGGCTTCTTTTAGGTAAGTATTTATTCATTTATATTTCGTCTACACACCGAAATAAGACTCTTGTCATTCAATACTTATCGACGGCCCATTCTGTCTTTACATCAGTCGCAGGACTTCCACTGCTAGACATAGGCCTCCCCCATGAACTTGACTGGTTGGAAGTGGCTTGTATTCAACATGTTTCAGTAGTTCTGATTATGTCTTATAGGTCCACTTAGTCGGCGCTTTGCGCTTGCTGGCACCTGGTCTCCATTCGAGAACTTCCACGAACGGTTCATGCAGTTCGACGAAATATTGAATGATAGACCTTTAACTGGGTAGTTATTATCAATCTCCAGTATAGCCCAAACTGATTATTTCGGTGTGTAGACATCATTAGGCTATCTTGTATTAGGCTTGCTACCCATATATTCGGTTCGGCTTTATTGAAACTCAAAGTATGAAGTAATTTACCTACTACATAATTTTATGATATTCGGCATCACTCGGCTTCAGGTCTAATCGGCACATTTCGGTTTTCATTCATCTGCGCGCCTCGCGGCTTTCATCTAAATAAATAGGTACATTCGGTTTTGCCGAACTTGCTGGCTCGCGGCTGCTCGGCTTAGCGAAAACTGAGGCTTTCGATCGACTCGAACATTCATCTACACATAGTAAATTTTACCGCTCGGCAGTGCCGATTGAGGCCGGCCCGAATATATGTGTACCTAGCAAGCCTTACGATAATTACGAATAAACGAAAGGAAACCAACAACTGCCTCCAATAATGTTAACTCTCACAGACTCAACGATGAAGAAGCAAGGAAACTTGGAGGCTTATGTACCACCCACCTTTTAATTCAGAGGCAGCTCAGTTTTGACGTATAAATTGAACTGTTTTCATAATAATTATGTGTCCCAATAGTAAAATTTTGCCATAGTTGTTTTTGATAGAACCGTTTCAATATTTTACTATGTCAGAATGATCTGTTATTTATTTAGTTTTACGTGGTTTTACCCGGCCTGTTCGTTTGTCGAAATGTTTCTAATTTAACTAACTTAATATCTTAGTTAATACAATACATTTTTAAAGTGTAGTGCTTAAAATATTTCAATAGTTTCCAATAAATTACTAGAGAGAAAATGTTTTTTTCTGATATCTTAATTCCTTTAAATAAACCCATGTTTTAAAATGCAAGCGCGACCGCCGTGAGCAGTTTTAGCAGTCTTTTCGAGCATTTTCCAACAGCTTAGTCGAGCGGCTCAATCTGAGCCGATGACAGCGACTCACTCCGCGCACTCTCAGATTGTTACCCAGTTAAATCGTTTCATATTTGCCGTGCTGGTCTAGTGGTAAAGATACTCGCCTTACATAGTAAGGTTGTGGGTTCAAATCTCGGTCCCGTACCAATTAATTCCTTGGAATTTATGTACGGAATTTCACACCACTGGCTTTTCGGTGAAGGAAAACATTGTGAGGCAACCTGCATATGTCCGTAGAAGGAATTCGATGGCGTATGTGAATCCACCAACCCGCACTGGGCCAGCGTGGTTGATTTTGCCCAATCGCCCTTCGTGGGTAGGCCTACGTCCTGCAGTACAGTACATAAATATTTTGTCTTTCGTTTCTTACCAAAAATATTATCTTATCAAACTATTATACTTACATACATTGGCGTAGCAATAAGTGGATTGACTTGCAAGTATCTGGGGTGGGCAAACACCGCCCGTGCCCACCACTAGCTACGCCCATGATGTAGACTTTTGGCAACATCATGCATTTAAGAGTAATACACCATATACGTACTTAGATTCTAATATTCATTCGTGTTCTAGTTTAGTAAAATATTACGAAAACCTATTTATTGGGAAATTTGAAGCAAAGTTTAACAAAAACAATACCTGGAAGTTTACGGGGAAATTAAAATACCTGTTCAGTAAGAAATAAAAAGACAAAGTGAGGAGAAAAATAATTTATTGAAACAGATTAAAATATACATTATTATAATATTCATAATTCTCACAGAACTTTACACAATAGGCAGATTATAGAAATTCTGTCTATAACTACAAGCACTTCATAAAGATAAATGTGATATCTTTGCGATATGCAAAGTATTTATTTATTATCATTTATTATATAAAATAACAATACTCGTATGTTTTATTCCCTTGTTGGTCATATTATACGTAAACCAATATATCAAAGGAAGAAATAAAAAAGGAATTGCTATTAGAAACAAACTTTGGTGATACACTAATCTTACAAATAGTTAACCAAATGAGAATAACAAACGATTGTCTTTTAACATCACAAAGAACAGAATTAGTATAGCTGTGATAGTAGTGATATGCTTGTTTATCAAAGAGTTTGAGAATTGGGAGATTAACTGATAAGCATGCATTTTGCATTTTAGCGCGGAATTAGCTCTAGACAAAATGGCACCTTCGCACTGTGTTGGAGTTTGATTAATTAAATCACGGATAGTGTTCCGTGTAGCCGAGCCTTTGTAAGTTAGTATAGAAGGAAGTGGATCACTCTCTATAGATCCAGTCGATAGATCCACGGTAGATCCAGTAAGACATTACATATTTTCTCATCGGATCTATTTTTTATATTGGCAGTTAGAAATGGATCTAGAGGGAACGATTTATCTCATTAGATCTATCGTGTATTTGACTGTGTTAAAAGTAGATTTACAGGGAATTTATTGTCCTATTAGATCGACCTTGCCAAACAAATATTTTATGGATCTACGAGGAACTTAAATTATTTTAATAAATTCTTATATTTTCGCGACTAATAGATAATTGTCATTCATGATATGACATTAATTTTGTCTCCAGTGGTAAATTATAAATTCGAACTTCAGAATGGATAATTTTAATTGGGATAATGCTTTTGATATTAATTCAGGTAAATATATGTACGAAATTGGACCTGACCTTTAATTGTAATTAGATCAAGTGAATCAAGACTCCAAAAATGGATCTTGTGAAATTGGTTTTTCTTACTAGATCCGTTTATTATTCTAAATGGATCTACTGGTAAAAAAATGTATCATTAGATACATCGCCCCGAAATTGGATCTAATGAGAAAAAAATGTCTCACTAGATCTACCGTGGATCTATCGACTGGATCTATAGAGAGTGATCCAAGTAAGTAGACTGAATGACAAGATTTCTGGGAGTATTTTTGTTTATAATGATAGGTGCTATGTAAAATGATCATTTTTGTTTCATTGAACTCCCATTTCTCACAAATAAAATAATGCATAGTCCTGCTGGTGTCGATTCTAAGTAGGTACTATTTTGTTTATTAAAGTACATTTTTTTTTAATGACAATACTACACTACTACTACATAGAAAGCAATTGGATCATCCACAGACCCTTGAAGGTCTAAAGATAATCCAAGTGCTCAAGCCCACTGCCAGTTGGCAGCGTGCCCAGCATGCTGGCAGCATTGCCACGCTGAATGGCATTAAAGTACATTAAACCTTGCTAAATATCTCACTGTTGCAATATTAGCAATGTCACCCATATTTCTAGCTTTGTGTCTGTTTTTTATTTTATTTCAAAGCTTGCTAATACTAGGTTAGTCCGCGCCACACAAGTTATACTGAGCGCCACACAAATCGACGGATGGGAAGTTATGCGCAGAGCGCTGCGCAAAAGCCGAAATATAGGCACTCGCGGGAGCCAGAGAGACGAGACGCTGGGGCATACTCGCCCGCCAACCTCATGCCTCCCGCGCGCTCCCTACGCACTACGACACGCAGCGTCGGAATTGTGCACACATGCACAATAATTAGCCAATCACGGCGAAGTGTCATCTGCGGCTAACATCTCATCTGCCAATTTGTGTGGCGCTCAGAATAGCGAATGTGATTTGGCTACAAGTTACGCAATAGCCAATCAACGTACGGCTTTATGTGAACTTCAGTCAGTATTGGATATTACGCAGCTGCAGCTAACTCCACATCCGCCAACTTGTGTGGCTCGGACTATACTCAATTACATGTACTAATAAAGTTGGAAAATCATGTAAAGTATAATAGAATCGACACCACTGATCAAAAGGACAACAGAAACAACTAAAACATGTTTTGTCCTAATTTTTTTTGTTGTGCGTTTGATTAATTATTACTAAGCCGTTAGTAATAAGAAAAAAAAACATTAAAAACACTAAATAAATAAAATGCCACGTTGTGTTGGAAGTAAATTTATAATTTTATTAGAATAAAATGCAAGATTAACATTTAGTTAATAGCTCACATATCACGGTATTTGTATCACATAAACATAATTAACAACTTTATTATCATATCGCATTCATTGATATTTGGGACGCTATTTCAACACGTCCTATAGCATCAGTTCACATTAATAAAATTGTATAATACTGTTAGATAAGCACAAGAAATGTAAACATTATTGCTTTGTTTTAATTAAAGAAATGCTCATGGATAGATATTGCTTTAAAATTAATCTGAACATTTAATCTCGAATACATCACATTATATTAGACAGAGAATAATAATACTTACGTCTAAAGGGATGAGGTGCCATATAATATAGGGATTAATTAGTACAATTAATGTAACATGAGCGAACGATTCGGACATTAATCGACGGGTTATTCACCTAGATAAACATTACAGTAAGCAACGAGGATTTATAGATAAATACGTAATATTTAAATAAATAATTTATTATGCGTCAACAAGTTACACATTATATGAACTCGAGTCATAAGCTACAGGGTTACATGTTTATTGTAAACTAGGAAGGCGTCGACTTCACATCGGTTTCATAAGTTAGCGATTGTGTTAATATTTTATTGCACTTGATTACACCCTATACACGACAATAATTAAACTAACGTAACTACCTGACCGTATGTTTACATACATATATTAATTTAGGCCAGCCGTGTGACCGGATAATTTCACTAATAGCGAGTGCAAATAAATAAATTATAATCATCTAGGATAATTTATTTAGGTAATATAATTAAAATAGCGAATATTTCACACTAGAAATAAAACTAAAGATTCATTTAACAGTTTAAATACATTAGAAGAAACAACATCGGCTACTCATTGACTAGTCTAACGCGTATATCATACTCGCACGTAACATTTGAATAGCAACAACGAAGGATACATCACAAGGTGTGTAAGGCGAGACGCAGCGCGTCGCTTACCTGCGAAAAACATCGATATGATTTTTATTTAGAGTGCTTTCAACACTACGTTTTATCTTAAAGAGTTTTCTTTGTGATAAGCATTTCAAAAACTTGAAGCGAACGCAGGTTTTGAACCTGCCTTTCTCGGATCGTTTAATCCAAGTTTTTTTGTGATGTATTTTAGTTTTTTTGATTTTACTTGCATATTTGGTTTTTTGCCATAATTAATGTAATGTTTGACGTGTAACATATATCTGTTATTAAATAAAAATCTGAATCTGAATCTGAATCGGATCACCAGCCCGAAATGCTTATCACAAAGAAAACTTATTAACGTCAACCAAACAAGTCTGGAGGTCGGCGAGTGCATTGCGGTCATTTCTGGGGCATTCAACTTCAACATTGTAAGTATAAATTGAATGACATTCACTTTTATTGTTACTAAATTAAAACAAAGCACAAAACGTGACAAGATAACATCAATACGGTAATGATATCTGTAACAGTATTCCGTCTTAACACTAACGTTCGGCACGTGAATCATACCTACGCACCTCAGAGTTCGGTATGCTCTCGGTATGTTAGTCAGACGCGGCGCGCTTATTAGTTATAAAGCGTGTAATCAACTTTTTTAGGGTTCCTCGTTTTACTACGGAACCATAAAAACATAAAAAACACAATATGTATTTTTACTAAACTCTTTTCACAACAAAATTATTTTTTGTAACAATTTTACATCATAATAAATAGAAACTAGAAAGAAACTCAAGTAGGTAAAGAGTAAGTATACTGAGCGCCACACAAATTGAAAGATGGGAAGTTAGCCGCAGAGAGCTGCGCAAACGCCAAAATATAGTCATTAGCGGGTGCCAGAGAGGCGAGACGCCGGCGCACACCCGCCCGCCAACCTCGTGCCTCCCGCACGCTCCCTACGCCCGAGCGCTCACTACTTCGCCATTTGTATAGGCATTGTGCACAATGCCTATACAAATGGCGAAGTGAATGTGTGTGTGCACACATGCGCAATAATTAGCGAATCACGGCGAAGTGTCATCTGCGGCTAACCTCCCATCTATCAATTTGTGTGGCGCTCAGTATAGATGAAATTAAAATACTGAAGACGGCCCTAGCGCGTAATTCGTTCTGCGTGGCCACGTGGCGCTGTAGATATATTTCAAGGACGGCCGAGTCACATTACTGTTAGATACCATTACCGTGACATTAATATAGCAAAAGCAATATAGTAATGTTACCTCTCGGGCAGACGGCGCTAGTAGGGGTGGTGCGGCGGCGGCGCGTCGCGCTCGGGCAGCTTGCGCACCTTCATCGTGCCGTCCGCGCCGCACGAGAACAGCCGCCCCGCGTTATCTGCAAACACGATCTTTGCTGTAGCCACTACCATCAAACATTATGCGAGGTAAAAAGTAACTATATATATCTATATGTATGTATATGTACCAGCCTTTTTTTTTAACAGTCCACTTCAGGACGTAGGGCTACCCACGATGGGTGTTTGGGCCATATCCACCACGCTGGCCCAGTGCGGGTTGGTGGATTCACATACGCCATCGAATTTCTTCTGCGGACGTATGCAGGTTGCCTCACGATGTTTTCCTTCACCGAAAAGCTAGTGGTGTGAAATTCCGTACATAAATTCCAAAGAACTCATTGGTACGGGACCGGGGATTTGAACCCGCCACCTCACGATTGTAAGGCGGGTGTCACTACCTCTTGACCACCACGGCTTTAAACGTAAAAAGTAACTATACGTGTAAAAATACCATAATAATCAGTATTATTTTGCACTTTTTTCTAACCATGGGTGGAAAAAATGAGTCTCGTAATAGTTACGTCCCTTAAAGTACCCCAAGTATAGGCCGAATCTTACAAGTCGGCGCATATGAAGTTAGCTACAAGTTGCGCAATATCCAGTCTTGACTGAAGCCACAGCCCGGACACTCCGCGTTTCTTCATACAAAATCTGCTGTCTTACGCACACAACACTATATTTATTCACAGACACTACACATACGCACGAACGCTACACGGGTATATGCAGCGGCCAGTGCAGCCCGCGCGCAGAGTAGTAAATCGTGTCCTGACGCGGGGTGGAAGTGAGGAAGACTCAAACGGGTGGGGGGTAACGAGTGGCCGTTCTATACGTAGTATTATTATATCTTCTTTGCTGAAGCTCAGATAAAGCTGCGCGTTGATTGGATATTGCACAGCTTGTAGCTAGCTTCACTTCCGCCGACTTGTATGTTTCGTTAATGGTAAGAAGTTCTAATAATTTCACATTAAGTGACTGACTGGTTAAAAGCAGTTTTCACAGATGGCGCTTCCAACAATGTAGTAGTTGGTAAAAATGATAAACACTTTCACTAATTCGGCGCTTTCGCAGACAGCGTTTTAGCTTAATTGGACAAAGCATCTGGGCCGGAATCCCAGAAAGATGCAGGTTCAAATCCTGCGAACGCGTCAATTTTTGAAATGTTTATTACAAAAAGAAAGTTTGTATGTTTCGGTCTATAATAGAGTGAACGTGTTTGTTCAATAATGTAGTGAGCTCACCTATATGTATCTGTGTGACGCCCTGGCCGATGTGTTTGAAGAAGGAGCTGCGCGCGTGCTCGCCCGCGAACGTGTACAGCAGCTGGTGCGACGTCAGCGAGAACACCTGCAAATGCACAGTTAGTTCATCATCTAATTTTCCTAAACAAACTTACAACAACAACGATTACTTGTGACTAAATTGACTGATTCGTTAGTATACAGTATTTTTAGGGTACTGGTATCATAGAGAGGATGTTTCGTGCTAAGTGCAGCGCTAAAATAAAAAATAAAATCGATTGTTTGTAAAGTCTGTTTAATTTTACGTGATAACGTCATAGAAATCAGTGTTAAATCAACAACTGAAACAAGCCGAACGCTTATGCCGATCGTGCCTCTATATCGCTTCTTCCGCGCTCTCGCTTGGACGATTCGGCTCAGGCGAAACGTGACACTATTTCGTGCGTGCAGCCGGCATACATCGATTTATAAGAAAACACAAAACAACAGTAAAATAGATCAACCTATACTCTATAAAATTTAACTTGATCTCTGCGACAGTTACATATTGACATATTTAGAGTTGAGATAGTGGTGGAAAAAATCGATTTTCAAACAATGTTGTAATGAAATCGAATGAGTAGTTGAAGGTGAGAAATTGGATTTTATTTACTTACTATTATTTAAGATCAAGTATGTACACATGTAAATAATGTTATGATATTAATTAAATACTCATAATAATGTAATGATAGTATTTATCGACGTTTTTCACTATTATTGATGCTTATGTAACATATAATTGGGTTTAATTTAATTACACATGTAAAAAATGTTATGATATTAAAATATACAATAAAATTAATGATAAATTAAGTTTTATTTAAAATATCGTTAGTATAAACTACCGACATTTTAAATAAAACTCTATCTAAAACTCTGTGGTCACGATCATTCGTCGCCCATCACTAATCGACATGCCCATAAAGTATGACATTGACAGGTACTGTCTGTACTATTAAGAAAATCAGGACTTCATAGGCGTGATTTTTCTGACAGCTGTCGCAGAGATCAAGTTAAATTTTATAGAGTATAAACGAAGTATCAGGCTGAGTTTAGAGTCACACCGACCGACAGCTCAGCGAGTTGCTTGTCAGCGCGAGTCATTTTAATTTCCTGCTGATCGCCGCAGAGAATGAGTCTCGATGACGATGTCCGCTCGACCCTAAAACGCTCACTGAAAACAAAAGACGCGCGGGAGGCCCTTGGCGCTGTCCTTCAGCGGCGCCAACGTGCGACGCGTACGGGTGCGACGGCTCAACGCTGACCACCGTCAGTGCTTACAATTACGCGTTAGTCTAAAACGCTCCCTACAACCTCATACATTTCAACTGTCGGCGCCGACGATCGGCGTGATTCTAAAATCAGCTTTAAATCAGCAAGAAACTAAAAATCATTTCAAAAATCAATTAAAAATAAAAGTGTACCTTGATGTCGCCGTCGGCCGCGCCGATGGCGTAGTGGTCCTCGCGCGGCGAGAGCGCCACGCACTTGATGGGCGCCTGGTGCGCCTGCGCGCGGTGGCGCACGGCGCGCGCGCGCAGGTCCCACACCAGCACGTCGCCGCGCCGCCCGCACGACACCAGCGCGCCGCTGGACCCCGCCCACGCCACGCACGCGGCGCCGCCCTCGTGGCACGTCCACGCTGCACGCGCACACATATACACTCAATAATAGGCATGATGACGAAAAAAAAAATTACTCCGTCAATTAAACAGATACAATTAAAAAAATATTAGACACATATTTTTTGTTGTGTCAACTAAAGAAAGATTGACGAAGATATATCCCGTCAAAGTTCCGCGTGACGTCACGAGTGCTATACAAATGTAGACTATGTCACACTAGTGACGTCACGAGCCCCTACTCCCAAACTTTGACAAGGTTTAACTTTGTCATTTATTGTTTGATTGACAAAAGATAAAATACGTGTCCAATATTTTTTGACCGACGAAGGTACTCAAGTCGACGTATATTTTTTTTATAACTACGCATAACTTTTTACAGAGTGGTACGATTTCAATAATTCTTTTTTACTGGAAAGAATATACTTCGAAATTGGTCCCGATTAAATTTATCGAAATCGGCTGAGCCATTTTTGATAAAAAAACAATAATGTGAAAATTGCTACATCGAATCGTGCGAGCTATTCGCGAATTCTGTACACGGTTGAAGTCGGTCATGCCATTTTTTGCGAAAAATAGTTCTTAATAATCTAACTAACACATTAATTATAATAATCTTTTTTTTAGCTAGTCATGCCTATTATGAATGAACACTTACACAACATGTACCGTCTTATCACATACTCATGCCTAAGACTGATTTTAGAATCACGGCGAACGCACGCCGAGCGTCGACGCTGACAGCTCAGCGCGTAGCTCGTCAGCGATGACTGACAGCGCAGGTCGTTTTAGTATCCTGCTGATCGCCGCAACGCAAAGTACGAGTCTTGCTGACGACGACGTCCGCTCGACCCGACACTAAAACGAGCCTCATTTTAGTGTCGAGGCGAGCGGACTCTAATATCAGTCTTAAAACCTGGTCATAAATGAGTGTCGAGAGTCGCAAAAACTGCTCGAGTTTGGCGCGTGGCTACGTGTAGTACGCGGCTACGCGCCTAAACTGCGCGATCGATGAGCAACGCGATTGCATCCGGACGAAAGTATTGAAGCTCGTCTATGTAAAAATTTCGCGAGTGGATACTAAACACGGTCTTAGGGTTGCATTTTATCCTGTATGTATGAAGAAACAGGCGTAAAAAATGATTTTATTTTTATACAAAAACAACAAACTTTGTTATAGAGACCTATTTGAAAAGTACAGTATAGCAAACATAGATACTGTCAAATTTGAATACTCACATACTACGAGAGCTTTCTTGATGGGCATCAAGGTGTCCCATATCGCTACATTCTTGTTTTCCGAACTATGGCCAGCTGTAAAGGAAACCGGTGATTAAGACGAGCTATTTTATTTTTGATCAGGGAACATAGCGTATGATACGTTTGTAGATTCTTACCCGTGGCAACTAAACTACAGGAACCTAAGAATACGAAATCACTAATTCCTTTGCTGTGGCATTGGTGTGTCTGAAAGAGAAAACAAAGTTTAATTGGACTAAATATTTTCGGCCAGAGTATGGTGAATTCCGTTGAAAAAAATTGTATTAGTGCTTACAAAACTTCAGAGTAAGTCAGAATTAAAATTCGTATGGTCGTCAAGGTCCTTGATAACTATAGGCATTCCACCCTTGAGTGCAATTATGCATTTGTGTAGTGTCTGAGTAAGATAGGAGATTTTTTTTGAAGTATTGTGTAGTGTCCGGGATGTGGTTACACTTACGAAGTATGGTCGTGGCGAGGCGTGCGTCTGCGAGTGCGGCGCGGGGTGCAGCTGCCACATGGCCAGGTTGCCGTCCGCATCAGCCGCCGCGAATTTATTCCCGTAGTCGGAGAACCGCACGCGCGTCACTTTGGCGAAGGCCCCCGCGGCGCGCGGCGACCACACGCACGAGCCGTGTCCCCACTCCCACAGCTGCACCGACCCGTCCGCGCCGCCCGTCAGGTCTGCACAAACGTCAACCCGCATGACAGCCTCACATACTTATTTTCCGATATGCCGACTAAGGTCGTCTTCCTTCTTTGTGAAGGGATCAGACTCGAGAAAAATCTTTGAAAAACTATCGGGAAAATTTTCTGTGGCTGGAGCACCCAGATTCGAGTCAGCAACACGATCAGTAAAATATGGCCATGGGTTGTTTGACCTGTAGCAGGACACAGAACTTAGCGGTGTTAGCGTCATAGAGATTGTCTTGTTTAAAGGTGTTGGGGATATTTAAACAGATACTAACTACAGAGCCCGAAATCGAAAAATATCTAGACTTGTGGCAACTTGCATGTAATTGAGTCAATTTGTAGAAGAGTAGGATATTCTCAAAAGTAGTAGCAGGTGTCGTCAAGTACGTTTACGAGTACAATACATAATACTTATGTCGTCTAGTATTAAAAACGCCACTTACACAGAGGTTGAGTAGGGTGCGCTGCCATTCTCTTGATGTTGTCGATTTTATGCTTCAGTACCTACACAAAAATAGTTCATGTAAAAAACTGGTCGTATCATATTCACGGTCTACATCTGCCCAAATCTGCAAAAATCTAAACAGACCTTTCTATATTCGGACATTGTTAGGACGACACATACATGCACCACAAAACTAATAACAAAAACAGGCAACGGACGCAAACACAATAATAGCAGTGAAACGACCAAATAGCTAAGAAATTTAACTCGGGAACGCCTACGATCGACAGCGTAAACCTTTACAACTAATGCCACTACTACAATGATGGCATCGAAAACAAATCCGCAGACAAAATGAGAGGAAAACAAATAAACCAAACGGGTGAGACGGTGGGGTCGCCATGAGAACATAACGTGTCGAAATCAAAAACTGAAAACATCGATGAAATAATCAATCTTCAAATTAAAAACGTGAACATCGAGCTGGAAACAAAAAGGGGGTGCAAAGTTGCTAATCACTGGTTTAGGAAGTGACATGGTGTCGACATCGGGGCTAGTCACTGACCGGTTTCATGAGAAGCTTCGAGCGGTGGAGGACCAGGCGGCAGTATTTCGGATCGTGGCAACCCGGGAACTGAAGACCCTTCACCTGTGGCCAACACATCGCCATACACTCACACATACATCCTTACATTGACGAACTGTCACGTTACATATCGAGCGAAAACGAAATGAGTAATCGAATCAGAGACATTCGGTTTTGTCTGCAAGTTTAACATCAACCTGCACGGAGTTAAATGTATTAGGAAAAATAAATACCATAGGATGCAATAGAAAAAAAAACAGAATTTTACATTCTGTTCTTTTTTCATTCACCACAGCTATCTTATTGTTTTAGTGTTAGGTATTATATTTTCTTTGCAGTGATTTAAATTTTTTTGGGGCTCAATAATCCTGTCTCCCTTTTGTCCACTGTGATTTAAAACGCGATTTTGGTCCTCTGATTCAGTTTACTCTTTCCTTATCCAAATAAAACTATCCCAGTCTCTATACTTCCGAGCAGTCTAGTAAGAAGATTGTTGTCGAGACTGAAAGTGCGAAGCGAGGCGAACGTATACATACGCAATTATGCACACACCACACCACGTTAATTCCCCGGCTTTCCATGGACTGGATTCATGTTTCTTTATGTGCAAAACTAACAAAACTGTAAGCGGTGTAACAAATAAAAACCAGCCTTCAGCTTTGGTTACATTACATGTGCCTACCAAAAGGAAATTAGGATATTAAATGTTTAAAGCAATCAATACACATGCCTTATTATGATTAGGGAGCAATTGAACTACCTACCACTTGAATAACCTTGTAAGTGTCGGCTACGGTACAAAAACTTTTGAGTCTAAATCATTAAGACTGGTCTTAATGATATGCGCGCCCTAACGTAGCCAAAAAATTGGTTTGAACCAAAATATTCCAGGCAATCATAAAGAGCAAATGATGTAAAATATATCCGTAGCAAATTTAACATTTCATGATAATTTTAGACTGTTGCGTCGGTCTTACATAAAGCTAGTTGCGCGGTGCTTATTAAACCAATAATTCTTATCTACCACTTCTGTTGATTTTGGCTGATAAATGAAAACATGAATCCAACCAGAAAAGCTTAGTTATTGTATTAGTGATACGTGACGTACTGTGACAATATACTGTTCAACGCCAGTCGGCATCGAGTGGCTAGCGCGTCGCTCCTGCTGTAAATGTTATTATATACAACATGTTAGTGCCCGCACCTCTGGAGTACCCTGAAACTTTGGTATTGAACTGTTCCCCAGATATAAGTCCCTCCATTACTGCAATAAAATTTAGTTATAATTTTAGCTTTGACTCACAATGCTTCTTTTCTTACAAACTCCTTTTAGCAACAAGCATCTTCAATGATATTTGTAGCTGATCGGTTGCTTCGTGTTAACAAAGAATTTGTAAGTACAATAGGCTTGATTACTAAAAAAATATAATAAGCCCGTCAGATATAGGGTTACCATATCTCAGGATTTGTCCTGAGATTTCAGGATTATTCGACTTTTCTCAGGATTGCGGCCGGATTTTGCAAATCTCGTGATATCTCAGGATTTTCAATAAAACACAGGTTACATGTTACATTTTAAAGACTTCTTTAGTTGAAGTTAAACAAAATAAAAATAATCTTCTTATGGTAACAATTGAATAGTTAAAATAAATACTTATTTATCCAAGTAATAGATAATAAAATAAAAATATAAATATTAAATAAACGATAATAATACGTTTTGAAGAGAAAGTTCTCAAACTGCATAAAATCTCAGGACTTTTCCATGGAAATCGGGCCTTGTCTCCGGTTTTTTGATTTTTTCATCTGGTAACCCTTGTCAGATAGATTATCAAGAAATATTAGACACGTATTTTTTTCGTTTGTCAATCAAAATACAATTGATGAAGATAATAGCCCGTTAAAGTTCCGCGTGACGTCACGAGTTTCAGAGTAATGTATAGACTATGTAGCACTAGTTACTCCCACTCCCAAACTTTGACAAGGTTCATCTTTGTAATTTATTGTTTGATTGCAAAAAGAAAAAATATGTGCCCAATATCTTTTAATAATCTAAGTAGCGGAGTAATTATAATATTTTTTTTTACCCTGTCATCATGTCTATTTTAGGCAACGTCTCAACAGAACGCGATATAAAACATCATCAGTTTCCGCAAATTGTGCTAGTACAAACTTATGATCCATCACGTTTTAGTTGCATTTTTTTCCTTAGATAAATTGAATAAATATGTGAAAGTGTGTTCCACAAAAATGCGTAATAATGGTCTATTGGGACAACGCCTGATAACATTGGCTGCATATTAAACAATTACATACCCAATGATCACATTAACTTGAACCTTATTTCCAGATAAGTTACGTTAGTAGGTACACCAATTACAAATATAAGAAAATATATCAAGTACAATTCATTATTAAAAATTTAGTATAGATTGCTGGTCTACTGTGATTTTGTACCAGTAGATAAGAAGATGACATGCTGTTTTTACAACAGTAACCCATAAAATTAATTTGTTAGTAACACCAATAAGTAAAATTTAAATTTATTGCTTGTATCAATGTTTTCGAATTACGTTAGCAATATTACCATTGTACAGATCGTATGAATAAACACACATATTCTATGCCGGTTTACGGATTACTCCACTGCTGAACATTAGCATTTTCTAATAATAATACAATATGTACACTTTTTCCATTCTTTCTTGATATCTGAACTCAGTTTACTCATATCATCTTTTTTATTATAGGTTTGCGTTTGACTACTTTCTGCCTGATGTTAGGTAGGTAGGTATGCGATCTAAGATGTAGCACGCTTTCCTAGAAGATACCTATGTATTTACTCGAGATTTGAAGACACCTACAATGAACTACATACCAGATTCCCGCGATACAGGCCCATCCTAGCGGGAATCGTCAATATTTCTGTAGTGTATATAAAACATCCATAAACATGAGTTTAGATAGGTTAACAGTAGATACAGTATAGGTACTGTACCTACTATTTCTATTATACATATATCTGTATATAAGTTCCACATAGGTGAAAATTAAAATTAAATTATATCTATTTATTTACATGAACATAGGCTAGCAATAGGCTGTTAGATAAATATATATATTTCAATTTAAACTTTCGTCTATGTGGAATTTCAGTGAAAAGACAGACTCAGGCAAAGCGTTCCACATTCTGGCTGCTCGTATCAAGAATGTAGATTCAAAACACTTGATTGTAGCGCGTGGATTTTAGGCTGTTTCATGGGAAATGTAAGAAATGCCGTAAGAGAGAAATACTCACCACACTGGCGCCGCGGCCGGTCTGGCTCGCCATGCCCACCGGGATCTGAGGCGCGTTCTGATTGAGCGGCGAACTGTTGCCGGTGCCGGGCACCGAACCGGTGTTGGGCCTGAAGGTTCAACAATTATTTTATTACTAAAAAAAATCATAAGCAAAAAAATGTACATGTATATGTAGCTTTTGACACGAGATTAATTAATTAATTATTTGATTGATTTTGATAAACTTTATTTCACTCTCACGATTGTCGAAAGGTATGTAGTTTTAGAACGATCTTATGGTAGCTGCAGGTTGTGTGTTGTAGAAAACTAGCGACCCGCCCCGGCATCTCACAGGTGTATTATACATAAAAACCTTCCCATTGAATCACTCTATCTATTTAAAAAACCGCATCAAAATCCGTTGCGTAGTTTTAAAGATATAAGCATACATAAATAAATAAATATTTTGGGACATCTTACATACATGGGGACAGACAGCGGGAAGTGACTTTGTTTTGATACTATGTAGTGATAACAATTGATCAAAGATATAAACTACTTCTTGTGATACGATTTCGACAGGTTATTGCTATTGTGAAATTCATAACGATGAAAATGAACTTTCACCTCGACGTAATCGGAATGACAGTGTCGCCAGTATCAAATTCAATGTGGGTAGCAAAGCATTGGGTAAAGGCCTTATACAAGTGCTCGTATTTGGGTTACGATCAAGTTGAATAAAAAAAACGTTTTCATTGCATATCAAACTAAAAAGTGTAAAATAATTTTTACACTTTTGTTGGCACACACTTTTGTTTTGGTTTTTTTATTGGCAGAAAATAATAATGAACGAAAAATATTAATACTA
Source organism: Hypomecis punctinalis (assembly GCA_949316475.1). Taxonomy (NCBI): domain Eukaryota; kingdom Metazoa; phylum Arthropoda; class Insecta; order Lepidoptera; family Geometridae; genus Hypomecis; species Hypomecis punctinalis. The sequence goes on from OX438812.1 coordinate 14,083,440, forward strand.
TTGTGAAAAAAAACGCATCGAATGAATGCATTGTCATCGGTCTTTGATAGGTGTGCAAAGTTTAAAGAAAATTTGATCGCTCAAAGTAGGGCAAAATCGAGCTCAAAGACGTTGGTTACAAGCAAACAAACATACAAACAAATATACAGGTGAAACTAATAAAAGCGTGTTAAAAAGGATGTGTCTCACTTGTCCTGGTGCTGTATGAGCAGGAAGCCGGTGTCGGGCAGCGCGGCGGGGTCGGCGGCCAGCCCCAGCAGGTCCACCTCGCACTCGTCCTCGGCCCAGCTCGCGCCGCCGCGTAGTAGCAGGGAAACGTCCATCTCTTGTACTTCGCGCGCCGTCGCCACCGCCAGCAGGCAACCACCGACCTGATAAAACAAACCGTGGTTGTTGGTGCTTTGTGCAATCCTACAGTTTTAATCACGTACACAATCAGATGCCCCACACAAAAGTCATTCACTTTCGAAAAAAAAATGTTTATACACTGAGTGGCCACGTTGCCGTATGCGGGTATGATAAAAGCAGGATGCCAATAGCATAATGTTGGGAGCTCTGTGCGTTCCCTTAGAAATTCATCTAGTGGAGCGCCTGGGGGTTTTGACCTAGGAAAATTGCTACAGTGAATGAATTTTTTTGGTTGAGGTGGCATTTTCTTTTTTATACTATAACTTGCAAAGTTTACCAAACATTTTTTTGTACTTTTGATTTTTTCACTTTTTATTTGAAAAAAAAAATAAGAAATTGATATTCCAGCATATAATTTAATTTTAGATAGCATTTTTTTTATGTACACGTAGAATTTGTCTCGAATAGGTATAGAATATCATCTTTTAGAGATACCTATGTTTATGAAGGGTCGTAGAGACCTTGGACAGGTAGTAAAACGTTAACGGGAAGGAGAGAGGGAAGGTTGAAGGGACAGCAGCTGTAACGTACAACTAAACGGACGTTTCCTGGATAGTTTAGTTATAAATGACACGTGTCCTGTATATGTTGTGTATTTATTGCTTGATAGAAATGTTGAGAATCAAATTAGCTGACAACAAAATTTTTACATGTCAAGCGGAAAGTGATGCAGATAAATTAATTGTTGATACAGCAATTAATTTGGAAACAAAAAATGTTGTAATACTCGTAGTTTCAGAAGATATTGACGTATTGGTTATATTAACGGCTTTAGCGGATGAGAGTCGTGAAATATATTTTCTAAAACCATCCCGAGGCAAGGTCGAACAAAAAATATTTTCTTCGAATAGTTTAGAGGAATCTTTACCAAAATGTAAAGAACATATTCTTTTTTTACATTCTTTAACGGGTTGTGACACTACTTCGGCATTTTTCAATAAAGGAAAAATTAAGTTTGCCAAAAATTTTGAAAAACGTCTTGATTTGCATGAATCAGCAAAAATATTTAAAACATCAATGAAGACTCCAATAATATATTTCAAGCAGGTGTAGCATGTATTTTGGCTTTATATGGAGCTCCAGCAAAAATCAAAGACTTGAATACATTGAGATACAACTTTTTCATTAAAGCTACAACCAAAAATACAAGTGTTATTTTGTCATCATTACCACCTACAACTGATGCCGCAATGGAACACCTGAAAAGAGTGTACCTGCAAACCCAGATATGGTTAGGAAACGACATAAATATCGGAGATTGGGGGTGGAAGTATCTCAATAACATGTTCATCCCAATAACCATGAACCAATTACCAGCACCGGATAATCTACTGCAAATGTTATTTTGCGATTGCAAAAAGGGGTGTGGAGCTGCTTGTGGATGTCGGAAGAGTGGTTTATATTGTAGTGTAGCATGTTTACAGTGTAATGGAAATAGCTGCCTTAATACTTTACCTACCATTAAAATGACTGAAGTGGAAGAGAATATTTGATATAGATCAATAATGTAAAAAGCCTCAATAAACAAAAATTTTATTTTAAATGTTACCTTTTTTTCGATTTTCCTTGAATTACTACATTTATCCACTTATTATGCATATATAAAAATATACTTCAACTTAATTTTGATATACAAAATCATTTTACAGAATAATATGCCTCATACTATTTGAATTATTTTTTTTATTTTAAAATCAAAAGCACAAATTATAAATAGGTAAACTTTTTTATTTATGTTATTAGCTAAACATTCCATTTTTTTTTCATCCACTGTAACGGAAGTCTGAGGTTTCTATGATTTTGACGCTCCAGGCGCTCCACTAATCCTGGAACTCCCAAAACAAGCATAAAGGCTGGCCACAGAGGGAGGCCAAAAGGCCAAAGAGAGAGGGAGGATAAAAATAAACTCATTATCACAGTAACTACCTAATTGAGACAAGAAGCTGCAATAAAGTCCTGTTCCTTGTGTATGATCCGTACAGGGTTGTGAAGGTCAGATTCACGCGCGTGCGCTGTGCGCTGCAGAATCCGCGCACAACCTTCTCACACGTCGGTCGCGATATAGATAGACACAATAATAAGTACCTTATTGAGACAGAAAGCGGCAATAGAGTCCTGCTCCTTGTGTATGATCCGCACGGGGTTGTGCAGGTCGGTCTCCCGCGCGCGCTGTAGAGTCCGCGCGTCGGTTCCGGGCACGTTGGCCACGGTCGACATAGAAGCGGTCCGTCTGCGCGTGAACACGGCACGGATGAACAAGTCCTGTAAAGAAAGTGTTTCAATGCCACTTTGTCATTCATCAGCTTAAGGCGACTTGGTATCAGCGTTGAGCGGTTTTTGAGGGGGTGAAGCAGGGGCAGGTCCCCGCGCGGCACGGGAGGTCTGACCAGCTTAGCCAAACGCGCGCGATCTCGATTACTTCGTAGTAATCTGTGTAAGGGCAAGTCGTGCCTATGAAGATAATATTATAATTACATTCGCAAATGATTTCTAGCTCAGGCGCGTTCATGCGCTTTGTTCCGTATAATGTTTTTGTAATGAGTATAGGTTATTCCAAAATAACGATAAATAAAAATATTTGCTTAGAATATCATAACCAATATAATAAAATATAATAAACGAAATAATCTTTCGACGTAATATGAATGGACTAAACTTGATAAAAACCAATTATTTACCACCCATATTGGACAAGAGAAAATAAATAACGATATTATGCCAATTTTTTACTAACCTGAAAAATATCATACTAATAAATGCAATAAATATGAATATCACGGCACTTGAATATTCCGTGTACTAAACTATATTAAATTATACAACATAAAATAAAACGGCATTTTTTATTTTTTATTACATAATAAATAAATACATAATACTGCATCATAGTACCTAAAATACAAAATTCGAATAATATGACACCCCTCCCTCACACTTTTGATATTTCGTTGTTATAATTATAATTGACGACTTCCAATTTGCCCCACCAACCCACCCCATTAGAAGGGCGCAATCTTCTATTTTCTTTTTGGAGAGGAATCTGCCCCGTTCGTTCCACCTTAGTGGGCCAGATTCTACACATATTTTTGGTTGGTGGAATCTGCCCCATTTATATTACTATTTATAAACATATTTATCATTCTTCACGCATGTAGATACCTACATACAAATTGAGGCGTATTTTTTAACCTCTATAAGAGAGAGAAGCCACTTTTGAAACAGGATAAGTGAGAAACCTGGATTAGTGAAAACCGCGAGTAAACCGCGAAATAAGCGAAAATAAGATAGTGGTCCTTTCAACTCTCTCTTATCCAGGTTTGACTGTATATTGTGTACTCAAAGGCAATGTTATTTGCCAAATATCATAGTTTTAGATCAAGATGAAGTACCTTGTAGGTTATGATTCCCTTGTAAGTGTCGATAGCCCATCTTTATACCATCGAAGCGTCCGTGGGGAATTACCAAGAGGACTCATCGAATGATATGAGGGGAATTACATCAATATGATCTGTCACTGTCAAAATTATGTCACACAATTGTCGGTAGCCCTACCTGTGGACCTGTCCACAGGCAGGGCTACAGGATGGGAAAAAGACACGATTACTAATAAATATAATTAGTCTGTCAGATAAATTATTTATCAAAAAGTATTAGACACATATTTTTTCTTGTGTCAATAAAACCAAAATGATTACATTTTTGAGTAAGCAATATAGGAAAGTTTGAATGTTTAAGCTTGCACACAGCCCAGATTATTGACCTTAGAAACATATTTATTGACAAGTTTTATACCGGGTAGTCAACCATCGATGAATAAAATGATAATAATTATTTTATGCAAAAAATGGCATGACCTACTTCAACCGCGTACAGAATCCGCGAATAGTTCACACGGATTGATGTAGCATTTTTCACATTATTGTTGATTTATCAAAAATGGCACAGCCGATTCAAATTTCGAAGTATACTCTAATATATCATAAAAGAAAACAAATTTAGACTACTATGTAAAAAAATATACGTTATACATAACAAATAAATATTATATATCTACGCTTTGAATTGAGTACCTCCTCCGTTTCGTCGGTCATAAATTATTTTTTTACCATCATTGTAATCATCGTCATCATCTACGGAAGCCTATAATATTTCTCGTATTCGTTGTCGCACACTGGGGGTCACACGTGGGGTGTTGTAATGCTTAAAATGTTGCAGTCTTTGAATTACTAATTTTATTCAAAATTGCGCAACACGTCTGGTGGGGAAGAACCCATTGGTTTAAAATAAGTATGTGTAAATTCTGCCCCACCAATAATGTGATGAGTGGGGCAGATTCCACTTCAAAAATGAATCAGTGGACTATGCCCCACCCGTGAGGCAGCTTGGTGGGGAAAATTGGAAGTCATCACATTTATATTCGATGTTGCTTAGATAAATATTAAATTCTCATTATGTACCTTTCCAAAATTATTTCGTTTCTCAAAGGCATGTCACGTTTAGGTCGTGAATCCAAAAACTATGACTGTAAAAATACGAGTGATAATTATTTTTGCCAATAACCAATTTCAATCGTCTACAAAATTCAAATAGTTTGCTAGAATTGCTATAAATAATAATATATAAATTTTTTGAATATTTTTGATTTTTCAAATGAGCTCGCCCAATTTCGATAAAATTTAAAATTTTGGAGTGTTGATCTACCAAACACAGAAATAAAATCATCAAAATCGGTTGATCATTGGCGGAGTAATCGCGTAACATGCATACAAAAACATACCTACATACGAATTGATAACCTCCTTATTTGAAGTCGTGGTGGTCAAGAGGTAGTGACACCCGCCTTACAATCGTGAGGTCCCGTACCAATGAGTTCTTTGGAATTTATGTACGAAATTTCACGCCACAGGCTTTTCGGTGAAGGAAAACATCGTGAGGCAACCTGCATACGTCCGTAGAAGAAATTCGATGGCGTATGTGAATCCACCAACCCGCACTGGGCCCGCGTGGTGGATATGGCCCAATCACCCTTCGTGGGTAGGCCTACGTCCTGCAGTGGACTACTAAAAAAAAGGCTGGTACAGTACAGTTATTTGAAGTCGGTTAAAAATATTTACCAGCCCTATAATTTGCCTGACAAAAATATACATATAAACATCTGATACTACGATACCGTAAAAATTAAAGTTCACACGTGCGTGTTAGTAGCTAGGCACTAAAAGTGAACGTAATAAGTACGTAAGTACAGGTAGACGTACACTAAGTATACCCATCATAATATACGTGTAATATAAATATTCTTCTTCGAATTCGACAATCTGGTACGGGCGAGATAATTTATTGGTGTGTTTATTACCAATTTTGATAATTGATTGACCCAAAAGTCTAACGACAGGACGTACTGGAGTTCCCGAAAAAGTTGTACACGTCTGCTCTCGACAACGCGCTGCGGCAGACTGGCGGGGGTCGGGCGTCATGGTAATGCCTGGTTTCTCAGCGTGCGCGCTTCCAAATATCGTGAATATTGATTTTAAATTAGATTTTTTCGAAACTGGTACATTTTTTGTGAAAACTGATTCCAAGATTTGTTTTGTATGTTTGTTGAGATAACGTGCATTTATTTTTGTAACCATGTCTTTACTCGTTACTGAATAAAGTTGACTCATTTCACCCACGGGAACGTTAAAAAGAGCGTTTTTTGGGAACTTCATGATTTTTTTCTATCGAGCCGAATTTATTCAATCGTGTTTCTGCTCCCGACATTTACTAGAATATTTTGTGAACATTCTAATTACATAAAAATATTTCATATATGAATCGTTTATAAAGGTTAAGTTTTGAAAATTCGAAACAACGAATCACCAAATTTGGGACGTATTTCATCTTAAACCCTTAGTCCAGGTTTTGCGTAGTTTACTTAAACTTGCGCGTTCGCGTGTGGCTACATACATTTATTTCTCCCTCGTTTTCGCCAGGGGCGCTGTTCAAAAATGTATAGAGCCATACTGAAAAAAATTTAGTTTCAATTTACGTGTAAATCTGGACTAATCTCTCTGGAATATACACTGTTAAATTTTCATTTAGATAATTTATTCGGTGTAGGTACTTGAATCGATAAATGCCATTTTTAGATTTATTCTCGATTTTTCGAAAACCACTCGACCGTATTCGATTAAATTTAAATGAGACCTCTGAAGTATAATCTACCTACCGAACAAAAAAGTCATAAAAATCGGGTTAGTGGTGTAAAATAAATTTAGTAAATTTTAAAATAGAAACCAACCTGCACTGGTTCCTGTCTAACTAGGAAACTCCAAAGCCTTCGAGCGGGCGCCGCGCTGAACAACGCAGAGTTGAACGGAGTGTTGTGCTTTTCGAGCAAGCATCTGCAAACAAACAACAAATGTGATAGTTATGACACATTGGCATATTATCCTAACGCGATATTACAGTAAGTAGTTAATGAATAATTGCAGGAGCCAGACAAGAACACTGTACAGAAATGCGAGCTATGCGCAACAAGCAAGTCCACGACGCTGCATACGGCACTTGCGGTGCTAACGGGTCTGCATGTACTCTTGGACTAGGCACAAGCACACTGCGGAAATGCGGACACTGGAAAAGTCATAGAAGCTACCACTGTCGAATTGCATTCCGGGAGTGCCGGCAGAAGTGAAAACTTGAACATATAAAGCACTATCATTTATGTGGTTATATAATACCACACACACACACACACACACACACACACACACACACACACACACACACACACACACACACACACTCGCGTAAGCGCCCTGCGCCGTCTGGCGAATTTTCGATCAGGTCACGTGCCCTGACGCGAGTTAAACATTTTTTACCCATCCCAAAAAGTGCGCAACGCCGCTAAACAAGTTTTCTCTTCAAAAAAACGTCAGAGGCTCGTAGCTGTGACGACTCGTATAGTCTCCGTCGGTATCAGTGATCTACTAATGATACTTAAGCCGAGACTCCGTCACACGGGAGCTACACAAGTTGAAATTTTATATTTGTTGTGAATTATGCCATACCGGTATTTATTGATGGGCGGGCCCTGTGTGACTTGGTCCGGGAAGCAGCCGGGGATGTAGTCGGGCGGCGGCGCGCGGGACTCCAGAGTCTCCGTCAGTTGCTGCTGCCACTGGTCCACGCGTCTCAGCGCGCCGTGGACCGTGGGACTCGTCGTCGCCAGTTCTACGACATTTTGACACGTAAGTAAAAAAAATAAGTTCGTATAGACCGGTTTTTAAGCCGCCTGAAAGACAATACGTAGCGTACATAGCCAAACGGTTAATACTGGCAGGATCTACAATTTAACGTGTCATCCCAGCCACGGTAGAGCTTAGTAATGCCACCCGTGGTCAACCATCCGAAGACTAACCGTGTTGAACGTTGCTTAACTTCGATGAGCGCTAACGAACATGTTAAAATTGTGAGACACTGATTTCAGACAATGAAAATAGTAATTTGTGTGCACAATGATCCAGTGTTGTCAACAATAGGGAACAATGGCACTAGGAAAATGAGTTCATTACCTAGCAGTGGGTCGACAGAGGCTAAAACTGATAACGAATCAAGTTTGGTGTTGCCAATGTAACGATTTGTACATGCACATGACCGCACATAATATCTTATACCTCGAGCTTGTGGCTGAATATACATCACGACAATGTTAAGAGAGAAAATAACTTTTCAAATTCATAAAAAGATTTTAGATTAATACATAAGTACCTATATGAACTTAGATACTACAGTCAAACCTGGAAAAGAGAGAGTTGAAAGGACCGCCATCTCATTCTCGATTATAGAGGTTTTTCACTTATCCAGTTTTAGAAGTGGCTTCTCTCTCTTATAGAGGTTAAAAATACGTCTAATTTGTATATGTTGTTTTTAAACTATCGCGATTTGAACACATTATTATTGTATACTACAGGACTAATCGCGCACTAATTTAAGTGCGCGAGTTCAGCGAGTCCCGTAGTACATAATAATAATTTGTATATATATATGATAGTGTAAACGCACGTGTAGGCTATTCCAAAAGATTGTGATACAAAAATAATGTTAGGTAGATGCAAGAAAAACACAAAACAATTTTGGATAGAACACTATTTCAACAAACAGGAAAGTATATAGGCGCACGTGTGGCCATTCCAAAAAAATGCGATACAAAAACAATGTTACTTATTTCCACAAAATACAAAAAAATATGTTTGAATGGAACACGATCCGAAAGCAACGGAAAGTTCCACGAAATTTAAGAATGGGTTAATGCAAATGTTTCATTCCATTCATCTGTCGCTTATAGAGGTTCAGACAAGTAGTACTCTCAATTATAGAGGTCTATAAGGGAAAAACAACTCTCTCTTATAGAGGTTTGGTCTCTCACTTATAGAGGTATTTGAGGGGTAAAATGACGGGACCTGGCAATTACTCTCACTTATCCAGTTCTCAGTTAGCCAGGTTTGACTGTATACTGTATACTTTTCAGTGGAATGAATGCACAAGCAATATTTTTAGTTACGATTCATGCTATGAAAGAGTTTTAGCTGTAGATGCTACTGTGGCCAAAGACTATGTAATAAAATAATAGCACTGCAAAATATCATAAGTACAAGTATCTATGATAATTATGCCTTGCACGCCGATTTGGAGTGTGGCGACCATATTTACTGTATTTGGGCGGTTACTGATGAGGCCTCACATGGCTGATGTATAAAAGATATCACTACCGACTCCAATCGTGTACAAAATTAGAATATTGCTCGAATCGATGTTTACAATTGTTACATTATTGTTGATTTGACAAATTGGTTCTCCATTGGCGAAATTATCGATAAACATTCACTTAAAAATACATGCAGATGAACATAGAACTTCATTCTTTTTGGAAGTCGATTAATAAAGGTAGCACTCACCGGACATCTCGATGCCAGCGAGCTGCAGGAAGTGCTGCAGCTTGAGTTGCGCCAGCCGCAGCACGGCCACCCGCATCACGTACCACGAGTACGAGTCCGGGTCCGAGTGCTCCGTGTTGGCGCCGCGCCGACGCTTCTCTGGCCTAAGAAAACAACATTACCAACATTACTATAGTACATTGTTCACCGAGAGGAGAAAGTGACCGATTACCGTCGAGGTTGTCGTTTGAAGCCCGAGCCGTAGGCGAGGGCTTTAAAACACCCGAGATCGGGAATCGCACTTTCTCTCGAGTGATACATAGTGCTTTATACTGCACCTACGAGGAAAATAAAAAACTAAATCTTTACTATTTTACTTTTCTACGAAAACTGAATCCTCAAACAACACACAAATTGAAAATGGCGCCAATGGCGTCTGCAATTTTCACATGTTCTTTTTTCAAATTGTTTGACACCATCCAACACACAGTTAGTGGCCAGTGTCATTTTGCAAACTTGGAGATAAAAACTCACTGTAAAAACTTTTTGGCTTTTGATATTTAGGTTACCAGCGCATAGTCTTACCCAAAATTAAAAAAGAAAAACCACGTAAGAAATGGATTTTCATACACTTTTCTCTCCCGCTCAGATGCGTTTTCTCGCCGCATATTTGTTTGATATGCAATGACGTACTTTCTACGAGCAGGTGTAGTATAAGCATATAAACCTTACTCTTGAATCACCCTATCTATTGAAAAAGAACTGCATCAAAATCCGTTGCGTAATTTAAAAGATATATGCATACATAGGGACAGACAGGGAAGCGACTTTGTTTTATACTATGTAGTGAGCCTTCCCCGATCAGTTACTTGAAAATGATAATACACCCTGAAACACACCTGAAAAATGCGTTCTGCGCAACCACTTGCGTGAGTTTTAGAGGCATCAAAGAGAATTGTGTATACTGTACAAGTATCAATAATATGTGCAATTTACTAATTTTTTTTTTTTTTTTTTTTAATTAAAATTTACTAACCACAGACTCTAGGGTCTGTGCCCTTTGTCAACTAAGATTTACAATTATTTTATTATAGTTACTGTACAAAGAGTAGTTACTAGAAATATTAGCCCAAGTCAGTCAATGCACTGCGTGAATGCCACGAGCAGACCGGCGACCCGCAAGCAGCACCCGATCACGAGTGTGACACACGTGCCAGCCATCGCTCTCCTCGACCATATTTGAGGGAGGAGAACGACCCGACACATGATGCCGCCGCAAGAAGGAGCCTTCGATGGCGAGCATGAATGCTTGGGGCATGCACGCAATGCTTATTTCTTAAAATTCGAATACACCTTTTTCACGTCCTATGCCAATTTAGTTGCCTTCTCCCGGCCCAAAGCCTCCATCACCGCCTCGTTCCGATCTCTGACAGCCATCTGCAGGTTGTACTCCTTGATGGTCTCCGATGACACAGACGATGCGCGCCGCACGAATCGACTGATGGCATCATTTTCGATGTCGTCGGCGTAATAGATGAAGGTCCCGGTGTGCCGCGATAGTGCAACGACTGCGTGTGGGACGCTCTCGTGTAGTTTCATTTTCGGCTTTGTTTTTATAACGATTACCGACTCGTACGTTAGTCCCTGAGCTTCGTGAATGGTAAGGGTGCGTGATCCTGAGCCTCCCCCATAACCTTGACTTATGAGGGTCTCCTTTTCTTCCTGTGTATGCTCTAAGAAAAGGGTGTTAGGGAGGGTTTTGGATATTTGAGCCCCCTTGAACCTTTTCTGCTCAAGAGACCTAATACGAGGGGCTGAGGAATATATACCTGAGTATATTTCCCTCAACGCATACGCGACATCCATTGGGTTTCTGTGTGTGCAGAGTAACTCCTGGGTGATATTTGTAACTAGTGTTGGACGATGGTACCTCATTTCGAAGAGATTTTCTCTGTCGATATAAGGCAACTGATTGACGTCTCCAATGAGGACAAGTTCGCTAGCACCAGACAGCCGGGCAGCCATTATTATGGCTCCAAAATGGTTCATTAGAGCTTCGTCCACCAAAAGACGACTGAAGCTCTCTTTTCCGAAACCATTGACGAGAGATGAAGCCATGGTTCGCACTCTGGATTTTACCAGTTTTCCTATTCGGTGCGATAACTTCTCCCTCAGATCTTTTGCTGCCTCTGTTGTTGTAGTGATGATAGCGTCCCTATTCACGTCAAAGTGTCTAATCACCCATGTTGTCTTGCCACATCCTGGTACCCCGTTGACCCATTGTATCTTTGGTACCGCCCAGTTTCCCCAGCCTGCCTCGACGTCTGAGCTCCGTTCGATGGTTTTAGCCATCTCAAGGATTCTATCGTCTAGCATTATCTTGGTGCACTTGGCGGTGACTACAATTGGGTCGTTCGATGGTATCGCGTATTTCGGTCTTCCTATTCGCTCCGTCTCTCTCTCATCCAGCTCCACAAAACCACTTCCTGCGCTGTAAGCTGCCATATATCGTCCTTTCATGGTCCCTCTGATGATTTGGGAAGTGACGTTATTGTATATGGCTGCTTCTGCCTCCTCGAGTCTCGATTTTAGTAGACTCTCACTTACCGGACCACCCAGCCTAAAGAACTCGAGGATGTTGTCACAGTTCTTAAGATTGACATTTTTCGTCGCTCTCAATAAGGCTAGATATTCGGCAAAGGCATTTCTCGCGTGGTCCCGTGGCGCTGAGGCCAAGATATAACGGGGCGCATCGACCTGTCCCATGTCGGCTCTCGTTCGGGTTGCCTGAGGTGGTGAAACTACTCTCGAGGTCACCGCTGTCTGTGGAGGCGGTGTTTTAGACATGGAACGGAATAAGCTCTGCATTGCGACACTGAAGAGACCCGATAAGGCACCATCGTTGCTGCTTGGACGGAAAACGGGTCTATCAGATGCTGCTATTAACTCTGCTCTTTCAGAACCAGATTGAATGGCCGAGTTCGGAATGGGGCGGCCTCAACTGTCTGTTGCATTATCAGGATCGTTACTTGGAGGCTTCAGAAAACTCAGGTTTTCTCCTCTATCCTCATACACGATAACCTCATGGTGTTCCGAGGCTTTAATGCAACCCAGCCGGTCCGCAGCCTCCGCCTTCGACCGCTCAACCACCATCGCATCTACGCTTATCACCCGGGGAGCGCTGTCCATTTTCATGCTGAGATGTTCGAGCAATGAACTGGCCTGCACGAAAGGTGACTGGGCGCCCCACTCGACTAGTGCAATCGTTTTGTTTTTCGATCTCACCAGTCGGAATTGGTGGCCACCTGCCTCGCACACTGGCATAGCGTCATAGGATTTCCGCTTCATTGTTACTTTGGCGGTGCTCCCGTTAAGTAGACATGCTAGTCCAGGCGACAAGCGGACGCGTTTATGGGCCCTGACTTGGCAAAAGCTTATTCCGAATCTTTCTCTGTTGTTGTCCATGAAGAGAGCCACACCACGGATACGAATCCCCGGAATTCCTTTTTCTGCGTTTACTAGAATTTCGTCTATGACTACGCTTTTAGGGAGTAAATCTCGGACGGGAATTGCGCTTTGTGCGACTTCGGTGGACTGCGTGTAAGTAGAGGGTATTTGCATGGGGTCAAGTGTTAGAGTAGAGGGTGGTGTAAAAGTGTCAGTCAAAGTGGGTTGAAGAGTTGAGGTATTGGGAGATGGTAGGGTAGTGGGGGATGGTAGGGTAGTGATGGATGGTAGGGTAGTGGGGTGTGTTGCGACGGGATTGTGTTGTTGGATAGAGTGGAGAGTAGAGTTTCTTTTCGCCGCAATTCTGAACGACTTCTCCATGAAAGACAGAATATGTTGTCTGCTTTTTGGATCTACTAAGATATTTTGGAGATCTGAGACCACTAAATTTCTGTCTATCATTATTTCGAGGTCATGTCGTGCGGCCGAGAATCTGGGGCAATCGAGGAGCACGTGCCAGACCGTCTCGGAGACATCGGGGTCGCACTCGCATCCAGGGCTGTTCTTGATTTTACATCTGTACAGATATTCAGCTATTCCTCCATGTCCTGTCAATGCTTGAACTTGAAAAGGAGTCAGTTTCGTAACGCGCGTCACCCGATATGCATTTACGATATCTGGGAAGAACGTCTGAGTGACTTTACCTTTATCCGAGGTTTCGTATCGGTCCTGCCATTTCTGGACCGATTCCTCGAATTTACTAATTTATAGCCTAGCGAATTGGACCTAAAAAGTTTTTTTTTAATTATCAAAAACTATTATCGTAGATATTTATCACTAGTTGACCCGGCGAACTTCGTTCTGCCTAACAGTCGATTAACGTAGCCCAAGTTACTCCTTATTACATCAGCTACCTGCCAATTAAAGTCCCGTCAAAATCGGTCCAGCCATTTCAAAGATTAGCCGGAACAAACAGACAGACAGACAGACAAAAATTGTAAAAAAATGTTATTTTGGTGTATGTACCATATATACAGCCTTTTTAATAGTCCACTGCAGGACGTAGGCCTACCCACGAAGGGTGATTGGGCCATATCCACCACGCTGGCCCAGTGCGGGTTGGTGGATTCACATTAGCCATCGAATTTCTTCTACAGACATATGCAGGTTGCTTCACGATGTTTTCCTTCACCGAAAAGCCAGTGGTGTGAAATCCCGTACATAAATTCCGAAGAACTCATTGGTACGGGGCGGGATTTGAACCCAGGACCTTACGATTATAAGGCCGGTATCATTACCACTAGACCACCACGGCATCATATTCATATGCATGTAGTAAAAAACAGTTATTTCAATTTAAACTCCAATTTTATTTATTTATAAAGATATGTGTTAATCTACACATCGATAAAGTGTTTAACTATATAGTTAAACACGACTATCTAGTATCGATATGTAGATCAACACATATCTTTACAAAGAAATAAAATTGGAGGGTCAATAGAGAGTATATAATAGAGTAGATCAACACATATCTTTACAAATAAATAAAATTGGACTGTCTGTTTGTAATATTGTTAGGTTAGCATTGGGAAAAGTTTGGACATATGTCCAAACCTTTCCCAATGCTAACCTAACCCATTGCTCAGCTGTAGGCACCGTTTAGCAAGCGTTTTCTGCATGACGGGCCGAAGCTCGCAAAAGTAATGAAAGTTAGCACACAGTCCTTACTTAGTAGTGGTGGTATCGAAGATATCGTCATCGTCGGGATCGCTCTCGCTGTCCTCGGCGTCCTCGGCGCCCGACTCCGCTGAATCGTAGTCGTAATTTTCCGGATCTTGCTCAGCTGTAGGCTATAAATAAAATCGAAAAAACACTTTTTTAAGTCATGAATGATAAGTCATTTGAATTGGCATCAGAACTATAGGCATGTACCAAATATCACATCAATATATCGACAGGAAGGAAGTAAAGTTGCAATTAATTACTTTTAACCCAAGCTGCGGTAGGAATCTTATTGCATTGATTATTGGGGGGTTTTTAATCTTCTTAAGTTGGTAATCAGTTGAGGTTTCATTGTCGCATCAGACTAGTCACCTTAGTGAACACTGAGCAGAAAGGTGAGTACGCTGCATTGTGACGGCACGAAAAGCTTGCGGTATGTCGAGAGAGGCCATCCTGAATATTCTTTTTTTTATAGTCATTTATTCATAACACAACAGTGGTGTTATCAATAAATGACTATAAGAAAAAAAAAACAAATTTTCAATACAATTAATAGTAAAATAATATATGATCAGAACATAGTAAAGCCGCATGTTTAGCAGCGCGCGTTTCTCTCTCAGGGACAACCACACCGATGTGCCTACGGAACCCTATCTGGCAAGTTACCTTAGTGAGCAGGAAGGTGAGCACGCTGCAGTGTGGCGGCACGAACTGCTCGCGGTACGTCGGCCGGCCTTCTTGGATGTTTTTATGTGGCGCGGCCGGGCCTAGGCCCAGCAGCCGCATGTTGAGCAACGCGCGCTTCTCACGCAGCGACGACCACACCGACGTGCCTTCGGGACGCTCTACCAGCTTGGGCTGGTGGGAAATAATAAAGAAGAGATTTAGGACTTCTTTTTGCCATCTGCTTTTTATTACAGGATGCAAAGAAGAACACCAGAATAACTAACTTTACAAGTTTGATTGTAGAATTCGTACTACACTTCTAAATTGTTCTAATCAGTTCAGCTCGGGGTGGAATAAATGATTGCCTCTTTTGTTTGCAAAGCAATAGCTTATTCTTTTCAAGATCAGACATAGTAAAGCCTTGAGACTGCCTCGGTGGCTCAGCGGTTAGTGAACCTGGATCACAGAGGCGTGGGTTCGATCCCCACCCAGGGCAATAATTTATGTGATGAACATAGGTTATTGCTCTGTGTCTGGGTGTTATTTAGGTATTATCTAGTATGTATTTAAAATATGTGTATGTAGTATATCAGTCTCTGGCACCCATATCACAAGCTTTGCTTAGTTTGAGGTCAAAGACCGTGTAAAAAAAAGATAATTTCTACATTTGCGTGTTTCACCACATTTTTGTGTCCTTCGACCACTACTACTTTCAGGTTTACTATCAGCCGAGATGATAGTCAAACGCGGACTTATCGACGATAAAAATAAATAAACGTCAAATGATTGTATTGGTTCGGAGTATTCAGTGTGCTACAAAGTGCAGAAATAATCATAAACGAGCCTCGATTTGTTGGCGTAGATGTATGTAATAGCAATTGTTACCTGCGGCGGCGCCGGGGCGGTAGTCAGGAGCTTCCTAATCCCGCCGCCGAAGAGCCTAGAATGCGCCTTGCCGTCGGCCACATGCGCCGCCAGCCGGTACAACAGATGCGCGTCCCTCGCAGCTAGCGCCCAGCCTAGCAGTGCCAGATACACGGCACAGAACGCCTCGGCCAGCAGCACGGGCAAGCGAGGCGCGTCATCCTCTTCGGCCGCTCGTAATGCCAAGCCGCGAAGTGCTGATACACCTACAACATTCAATTTGTACAAGCCATGGACGTAATCATCATAATCATCATTTCGTTTCAATGTCTAAGTTGTGAAGTTTTTTGACGTGACAACGTCTTATAAATTGGTTTGCCGGGTGACACTTCAAGAAACTGCGTTACGCTCCGCTCACGTTATGCGCTCACAATGAGAGCGAGTGAGAGGCACGCGTCATGGTTAGCCCGCCTAAGAGCGAGAGAGACAGACATTTTCATCCTTCTTCCTACTATACGAATGAATATTCACATTAAAATTATTTTACCACTCAAAGTCGTTGTCACGTAAAACTTTCGCCCGTATACCGACTTTACAGGCAACCAATTTTTTTTTAATAAGACTAACCCACAGTCCCTTCTCAGGGCTAACCAAAACAGACCTAATGGACGTAAGGGCCCTATAGGTGAAAATCTGTAATCAAACCTTTTTGCAAAACAACGTGGGTTCTATTAGCAACGCATAGAAACTCCAGTAAATTATAAATATCAAAATAGCTAAACTGCTTTTCAAATTTTATTGATTTATACAAAATTTAATAATAATAATATGAATTATTTAAGTATACTAAAAATACAAATCACCTTACAATATATAATGAAAAATGCAATCTAAACATTAAAAATAGAGGTACATAGGAGTATATAAATCTTGGGTACCTAATATGGTAGGTACTTCGTTCGAAAAATCAGTCCAGTAGTGCCCTGCGCGCCGAACCAAATGTACTCAAAATACTCGCCGCGTTGCCCCGCTGAATGGCCAAGGAAATGCGCTGGACCAAATACCAGCCAGCCCGAGCGTCGTTCCCCTTTTCAAATATGTTCATTGGTCCGTTTTGCCATATGGCGGACGCCACAACGCTTATTATCATAGACATCACGTCATTATAGAGATAGTACAATCATGCCTTTGTTGTACGTCTATAATTTCTGGTACTGTTTACTTATATAATTGGACTTACCTGGCCATTTGTTAGGCGGAGTGCTGACGGTGAGCTCCTCGGTGGAATGCCGCCGCGTGCGCGCTAGCAATTGACTAGTACCGGGGGTTTCCGCTATTATCCTGGACAATGGAAACAACATTAGAAAACAGAATAAGGCTAGTGGCTATAAATTAGATTTTAGTAAAGTTAAGTTTCTTGATAAGAAATTATGACAAGAAATAAGTAAAGGAATACTAGGCCTCTGAATGTGGCATATAAGCACGAACAGACAGGTCTTTCATGCTCCGCACAGAAGCTCCGCAATGACCAGACTAAACCCCGACAGTCCAGAAGATAATATAATGTAAATATGAATAATGACGAAAAAGAAATATAACGGGATGTGTTGGGTGCGGCGTCGTTTTCTTTTAAACTAGTAACTCACCCGTCGTGGTGGTGCGTGTGCTTCATACTGAAGGTGTCAGAGTCGCAGAGGCTCTGGTAGATGCAGGCGGAGAGCGCGACGGCTAATTCTCGTAGGGTGTGTAGCAGCCTGGTCGCGGAGCCGCCGGGGATGCCCAGCTCGCCTATCGTGCCCAGCATGTCGTGCGCTACGGACTGGAAGGAGAGACATTGGGTAATGTTTGTGGCAACTTGGTAACTTGTGCAAATATCGTCCATTTTAACATTAGCACGGTCTTGAAACACTGGACCGGCGACCTGTCCGGCTTATAGGTGATAAAGTTTTTTTTTTATTTATTACACTCCACAGATACCTGGGTCCCTGCTCTTTACGGCATGCATTTTATTATTTATTTTTATAATCAAACAATACATCTTAAAACTTTAGGTTTTTGATGAAAAGTTAGTAACAAGAAAACTTCATAGCCTAGAGCATCGCTGCGCTGTGAGGTTGCGAGTGTATCGATATTACATAGAATACATTTCGGATAATGTGCGTCAGAGCTACACGACCTCGTCCTACCATCCCCTTTTTACTACAGGACAAGTAGACAGCTCACTACCAGCCCTACCCTGTTGATTTTCCTTCGATACGGACGTAGCGGTTTTACTCAACATTTCCGATTCGTACTGCCAAGAAATGGAAGACTTTTCTGTCGGATTTATCTTTTCTAGATTTCATTAGCCTTCAAAAAAGTAAGAAAATATTTAATTATTTGCTACCAAAAAAGGCGACGTTGCAGCCTAAAAATAAAATTCAGTCCTAAACCCCAGCGTATACAACCACTCGCTCGACCGTAGCCATAAATAACACTACCGACTTTTCATACCATTTCGCACAAATATTTGTTATAAGCGGTGTCTGTCGCTCGTGTGCGATGATACCAAATGCTATCCTATCCGAATCAATTCGTACCTGCAAATGCCTCACAGGATCCGCAACCACAGTATTATTAGTGGCAACAGCAGCCGCCAACAACGGCAGTGTTGTGGGGAACGGCAGCGGTGACAACAGCTGCTGGTGTTGCTTGTCCTGGCCCAGCTCTTGCAGAAGTAGCACCAGTTCCATCCGGACTGAAGCCAAGCCGCCGCCGCCGGCGCCGTGGAGAGAACAATACGATAGTAATGTTCGTAGAAGGGTTTCATTAGCTGCAATAAAGATGGATTATTGAAGACGTCGGTAAGCGTCGCGACTCAAATTAGCTGCTTCGCATAATTGTTTTTTTTAAACATAAAAAGAGTTGTGTTGTTTTCAATTATATTTAACATCTGCTGGAAATTAGAACGTAAGTAGTCAAAGAGTAAATATATGAACAGTTATCTTCAATCAACTTCTTAAATTCTGCAGAATGTGATCAAAAATAATATCATTGGCTGGTATTACTTGTTTTGGTTTAAGTAACTGGTCTAAGGTCATTCGCATAATGTTTCGACTGTAGGTCGGATTAAAAACCAATTCTCACTCCACTTTTAATGCTTTTGCAACTTAATTTTCGCACACACATGATATATTATGAGGCGCACCAGCTAGATTTAGAGCAATTTTGAAGCGACCCATACCTTCCAGACCAGGAAGAAGTCTGGAAGGTATGGGTCTAGTAGCTAACAGCCCACTGCACATGCGTTTCAAAGTACACCTTCTCTCTGACCGGCCCACTCTACACCAGCTGCTGGAGGCTAACTTTCCGCCCGCTCTCTTATCCTTGATCGCGCCGCGAGTCGCGTAGCCACAGGCACGGTATACAGAGACGGTATTACGCCCTATTTCGCCCTCAAGACAGATTTAAGACCTTTTACAAGCTACACGTACCTTTGAGCCACTTTTTCCTGCTAACAGCCCGCTGCACCTTCGCTTCAAAGTCCGCCTTCTCCCTCACCAGCAGCTGGTGTAGAGTGGGCCGGTCGGGTAACGGCGGCGGCTCCGCCTCAGCGCAGACCAACTCCCCGCCCGCGCCCTTGTCTGCGCTCGCGCCGCGAGTGCTCGCGTAACCGCAAAGTCGACGCAACGCTTCTACTTCTCGCTCCAGCCAGATGTATAGCTGGTAACGGAGGTGACCACCTGAAACAAATTGGTAAATGAATTTCCGAAAACAAGGCTAGATTGCTTCTAGACCAGCTTTACGATAAAAGTGAAGGCCAGAAGTATTTGTGATGTTATGTGAGACAAATATCCTTAACGGCGAAATGGAATTACAAAAATTTCAATATCGAATGTTAATCTCAAAAAAAAAACATGGTAGCGTCTAGTAATCAGCGTTTTCTCGTAGGACGGGTGGCTATACCAACACACAACGACAGAGTTACGACATCAAAGGTTTGTTCGGGAAAGTTTTCTGGTATTGAAAAAGATAGGGGAGGCTTATGGCGTACTCCAGCACGGGAAGCATGGCAAAGGGACTAATAATCTTTCCACCATTATATCCGCTCGAAGAGGAAATAAAGTATGGATTGACAATGACAACTGACATTTGAAAGTGGATAAAATGATTTTCTCCCTTTGCCGTGCTACCTGTGCAGGGAGTACCTCAAAATAACCTGCCAGTGATGATGATATCGAAACGAGTTCTTACCATCAACTTCAAATCCTGTAGCCAAGGTACTCAATTCCTCCATCAATATCTTCAAGCAAGCAACAAACTTCAGCTGTTGCGCCATGATGTCGACAGATGGCGCCTCTTCGCTCTCCTTCTCTTTCTCCGGGAGACCGTTCACTAATGGCTCTTCTTCTGGTTTGTCTATTTTCATCTCTAGCGGGGGCGTGGATGTTCCTGACGCGTTGGAACTGAAAATTATTAAAAATCCAATAGCTACTTTGGACTTCCTTTCCGAATAATATTTTTGTAATAAGTATAGGTTATTCCAATTAAAATAATTAAAATAACGATAAATGACAAAAAATTGCTTTTTATACATTGAAAAGTTGCGGGCAATCGTCCAGTTGGCAAATTTATATTTCCGATATATAAATGTTTTTTACAGTTTACTTAATTGATATAATCAATGACTATTTATTAAAGAGGAATCATATTAGGCTCGTTTTTATTGTGCAACGAATCAGTCACACTTCACGAAGTATGATATCGCAATTAATGTCATTATGAAAGAAACGCAGTAGTCGCAAAAATTCTGCACGTTTCAGAGGGCGCTGGGCGTCCTTCTTTTACTTTTTTCATACCTATAATTTAAGAACTAGCTTTGCACTCTCCTCAGCTTTGTTAGACACTAAAACTCACTCTTGATCATCTTCATCGTTGCCCCAGTCTAATTGCAGTTCGTCAGATTTCACGGTAGAGACGGGTGCTCCCCAATCCAAGTCTAACTCTTCCGTTTTAGCGGCGGCCGCGGGCGCGCCCCAGTCTATCGATTGTGAACTCCAATCCACCGAATCCGCTCCCTCTTCTAAAAACGTATAAGAATACTAAAGTTCGAGTGCCTAGTCCTGTAGTCCTGGTGTCACAGTTTTAAATGCGCTTGAAAGCCTCTGAAATTACTAAATGGTAAAAACAACCATGACCACAGGTGTGAGCCCATGCTCACAATTTACAAGGAAATACAGAATTTGATGTAATAGATGAAAATGTCCGGAACTGTCCTGAATATATATTTTTCAAAATTAGTCATCAATTAAATAAATGAATATAATTAACTTATCAAGAATAATGTATCGTGACTTACTACTAACTTACGTTAAAAGCAGGTACCTATTACAATCAAAAAGCATAATCACACCGTGTAGACAGAAATGACTTGATTTTATGAGAGTATGGTGAAATTACTATTTGACTAGCACAATATCCTGAACGAGTAACATATTATGGAATAAATAAATATACTTATCATTGTTTCTCACCAACTTAACGTACAATTTAGATTGAGATCTGTGATCACCACAAATGATCATGATACAGATTAAGCAGGCAATGGATTTCGTAATGAGATCTCTCGTACCTATGTTCCGTGTACAAGTTTATTATCGATCAAGACTGATCACGCAACGCATGACTTACATAGGACACTTTAGGCAATGATTCACTTCACATCGTTGATTGTATTTATACTGCAGCAAGATTTAAAGGTGTCATTTGGAACAATTCTACCAACTGCAACTGCTGACAGCAGGTGCAGGGGCTGATACTAACTAGTAGTGCAGCTGTGGCCAAAACATTTGAAGTCGGCTACAGCTGTACTACTAATTTGTATCGTCCATTACACTTGCTGTCAGCAGCTGTAGTTGGCAGCTCGGTTGCAAATAGCGCCTTTGAGCTGTATAATAGCAAACCCCAAACGCACACAAACGATAAAACAAAAGCACATGGACGTACAAACTGAGAAGGTGTCGTACTTTTGGCTGAGTCCGTCAGTTGTCCCGTGTGGACGCCTTCGTGCGGCGACTCCACGGAGGCTTTGGGCCGCTCGTCCCTCACGCGCGCCGGCAACTTGGACAGCACTTCCAGAGCCAGCGCCGGGCAGCCGGCCTTGAAGTGGCCGTGCGCTGTTTGGAAGTACAGACGCCGCTCGAGGCGCGTAATGCCTTCGTCGTCTTCTTTTTGGAGGAGAGCTAAGGTGCCGCCCTAGACAATACATAATAAAATCTCTCTCACTGGTACGTAATACATCAATATCATTTTTAACTTGATTAAATCGAAGTCGATTGATACAATTATATGAAAAAAAATGCTAAAATCTAAAGAAAAAAATTATAATTCACCTGGCTGGGCAGATTGTTGCGTTTTAGCCGCGGATGCGTCCTCAGATACACGTAGAAGTTGAACACGCTCGGCATCGGGTCTGTATTTTCCTTGTTGTTTTCTCTGGACGCGTGTAACCTGTGTAAGAAAGGGTTGTCTTTAAACTTAATATGTCTCAATGTTATAAATATTTACCTTTTATGTATTTATTACCTAAGGCTTCCTATTGCCTTCTAACTTGTCTAATTAAAGGTGACGTCCACAAGTGGTATATTATTCAGAGAAAAATCGCACCAAGATGATATATACAGTATATATATAATATACATCATTTGAAAGCTTGTTTTATGGACTTCCCAAAAATGTTTAATTTAGATATTTTCACCACTCCATTTTTTTTAAATGTGAAAAGTAAATTGTATGAAAAATAACAATACAGCTTATTACTTTTTCTAGTTTAGCGATGATAAAGTGCTTTTATCGTTATTTTACTTGCATTCGTAGCTGATTCTTACACATTCATGACTTAAATTGCTAAAATTAAAAATTATAACCTACTTGTGTGACCAGTTAGTAGGTACAATGTGACAAAAAAAACACTTTAAGTGTGTCTAATTGGTAAAAATGCTTATATATAACAATTTGGAGGTTAATTAATTAGGGTTGCTAGAGATGATAAACTACATAGGTAGTTTATCTCTAGCAACCCTAAGCCAAATATATTTATTTATCCTAATAAATTCAAAATTAATTTTAAAAAAATCGGAGGGCTCTTTTTTGTTTTTAACTGTTGTAATAGACTCAGAAAAATATGAACTTTCTCGAAATGTAACGAGTGTTGTGGTTAGAATTTTTGATTATTATTATACCAACCTCCATACATTTTGTGGACATGTCCTTTATAACCAATTACAGGCCGCATCACACAAGTTGGCGGAAATGAAGTATCCAATCAACGCGCGGCTTTGTATGAGCTTCAGTCAGAATTGGATATTGCGCAGCCTAACTTCATTTCCGACAACGTGTGTGGCGCGGCCTATACTACAGATTGTGAAAGAAGTCTACAAAACATAGTAGATATATTCCTGTAAGAACGCTTGTGCATTTACATTGTCTATTACACCGAAAACTTGTAAAATTCTACGCTAACCTTTTCTTCCACTTGAAAATCATACATCACCTAATTTTTTGCATTACTTTGTCGATTACCGTTTCAACCCAATTAATCTGCAGTTCAGTAACTTACGTGGACCCGTAGATATTCTGTAGGTATAGATGTATCTGTTTATTGTGGAATCCTTTGGGCCCATCTGTAGAACTGATGCTCCCATAGATAAGTAGCGAATAAATAAACTGACTCGTGTTTACATTTGATCTTACAACTTCTTTTTCCTGTAGAAGAACTGTTGCTTGTGCTTTTTTACTTCTTACATGCCATGTTTTTGTTAGGAATTAATCTCTACTAATATTATAAATCCGAAAGTGTTTGTTGGTTCGTTACTCTTTCACGCAGCAACAGAGCAATTGATAGACTTGATTTTTTGGCATGGATGTAGTTCAAAGGTTGGAAAGTGACATAGGGTAACTTTTATCCCGGATAAATAAAAGGTTCCTATGGGATAGCATAAAAATGTAAAAACATGGGTAAAGCCGCGGGCAGAATCTAGGATATCATAATTCTTACCTCCCAGCCGGGCTCAGTAGTGTGTCCAGAGCCGCCCCATATCGCTTTAGTTCCCACAGCGCCATGGAACGAACGAATGGATCAGGGTGAGCTCTCTCCATATCTATCTCACCATCTTCATTTTCGGAACCACTGAAAATAAGTTTTGGCTTATTGATCTAATCAAGGGGACAGTTCTGGGAAAAGATTTTCTATTAAAAGTCCAAGTGCTTAACGTGTACGCGATGGAAAGTAGCTCATCATACATACCCCAATATTTCATCCATTATCAACTTTTTCAAGCTTCCTGGAAGCGCTGTGTCTCCTTCATACAATCGGGCAACTACCATTGCAAGTTGTAGATCTCCTAGACGCGTGATGAGAACCTAAAACATTTAGAATTTTTAGATAGAGATTTGGCACCATCCAGTAGAATCGACCACGAAATGGTAGACGAAAAATTATTTGGAAAAAATCATTAAGTACCTAACCAAAAGGAGTCGACACGCCTAAGCACCGAAATCTGCCAAGTCAGTGGGGGGTGAAGAAACGCACACAAACCAAAATATAAGCAAGTTTACACGCACACAAACGTAATTAACTAACACTAGCTGAAAATTAACGCAACACAAGCGCAACCAGACCGATATATTTACATAAAGAGCATAACCGCCGGTCGCGTACTTTTGGCAGAGGGGTACGCTTTGCAGTGTCGACTCCTTTTAGTTAGGTACTTAATGGAAAAAATCAAGCGGCATAAAATAATGAGGATTTATACATCAATTTTATGTTTCCTGTGAATATGAAAATAGTATATCTAAAAGCATTTTTTACCTCTAAAGCATCTTTGAGCGCGCCTCCGAGCAGGAAAAAGGCAGCCGCGTGCTCGAACCGCTGTTTCCCGAGCAGAACGAACGCATTCTTCAACGCGGCCTTGCGCCATCGGTCCTCGGCGAAGTCGTTTGCAAAAAACTGCACCAAAATTAAACGATCAAGTACTTTACACTATAATGTATGTGTTTACCACTGTAAAGTTTTCGAAGGGTGGGTTTAAAAAAACATCTGAATACAATTGTAACTATTCGCTACTATGTAACTATTTAAAAAGTCAATACGGTCTATACTTTGTACCCTGTTGATTCCAATCCATTCAACTGGTTGCCTAGTAGAGATAGTTTTTGGCGATACGGCTGCCACTTGTGTTTCTGAATATTTGTATTTTTGGTTATCCATTAATTTGATTCATCTATATGTTGATTTTTAATATTATTTGTAAATTGAAAATGTTATCTTGTAAAAAGAGTATTTCATGGTGAAGCATATAAAATCCACCATGATACAGTTCACAGAGTTACAGTACGAGCAAATCGTTTTTAGATTCTGAAGAGGCACGAGTCGCGCACTGCGCAGGTAGACGCAGGCTGCTTCCTTCCGACATCTAAAATATGCGTTATATGCAGAGCTTCAGAGATAATATTCTCAAAGAGATTTGCGTGTACTGTATATATCGACATACCGCAGTCATTTTCTCGTCCCTATTAGAGCGGAACAAGCCCCACAGCAGCATGCGTTTCTTCATAGCGAGGTAGTATAGCGCGGCGTCCATGGGATCTTGTTTCGCCATGTACGCGGCGCGAGCGAGCTTCTCCACGCAAGTCTTCAGCAATTCGCCGCGGACCCACCATCCGACACCTTGGTAGCAATGTAGTCTATTAGTTGTTGATGCACACATAAAGATATAATACATTGTGGACGCAATGAGTTTCGAATTTTGTGATAGTTTTGTCTATAAATAGTAGACCTTCCATTATGGAAGGATAAATTGATTCTCTGTGCGTTAGTTCACACCCCCCGCTGTTATCTTTGTAATACAAATACGCAGCACAAGCCTGCTGTATTAGTAGTATTAGTTATTTGGCGCGGAGACTGTCTCTCTGGACATTGATTTTCCCTATTTTCAAGGTTTCAAATATCACATTGAGACTTTTTTAATGACTACGTATTTCGCTGTTACAGTATTTTTCACTATTTGAGTCGTGCAGCTGGTCATTGGTTTTCCACATTTATTTATTTAGTTATTTAACAATATTATAAACATAGTTATATGGAAAATAAATTTTGATTATGTTTCACCGGTATTGTGATTGTCTGCGTATTCGCAAAGGCCTCCCTAAGACATTATGATTTAAGATATATTATGTTTCGTTTTGTTTCCTTGCTTCTGTTTTAGCATAAGTGTATATGGTATAGTATTTCAACTCTATAAATGTAGAGTATTGGATGTAAGTCTGTCAAGCTATATTTATTGCAAATAAATAAATAATAAATTACATTAACAATAAATTAAAAGATGAAGTAATATTAAAAACACTAAGACTAAAATTAAGGATGTAGCATACTGCATAAAGAAATTAAAGTGGAGGTGGGCAGCCCATATGACCAGAGATAACAAAGAAAAATGGGCTAAAGACGTAACGGAATGGTGTCCAAGACAAAATAAGAGAAAAAAGGGAGGCAACGTATCAGATGGGAAGACGATATCCGGAAAAAGGCAGGTGTTACGTGGAGAAGGATGACCAAAATAGGAGTGAATGGCAAGCTCTTGGGGAGGCCTTTCCCCATTATCAAGGGCTAAATATCACTTTCAAAGACCCTCCGTCCATCACCCTATCCATGTCACCCTTGGACATAAGCCTCTCCTATGGCTTTCCGATAAGCCCGATTCGAATTCAAAAACGACTTTTGAATGAATGAAGAAGCTTACCCAACTCTCTCATAGTGGTCCATTTGGGCTGTCCCTTCGAGTATCCCGGTATGAGCGCTAACAGTTGCTCGTGCGACTCGGAGTGGAAGGCCCACACCAGGTTGCACGTGCCCACACCATTGCGCTGTAAGGTCGCGCGCTGGGCGAGCGGCAAGCAACGCAGGAGGTAGCCGTAGTGCTTCATGGCTAGCAGGAAGCGGAGACCGCAGTCGTCTAGGGAATCTGAGTAAAGAATATGAGCGTAAAACATGATTCGATATAAAATTTAATTATTTTATCATTATCATTTCAGCCATAACCTAGGCGATCTGTGGCAATAAGGAGATCTTGAAAGTCTAATATAATCTGCATTGCGTCTATTCGCGTTTTTTTTTCACTTTAGCTATTTTGGCTAAAGACTAGTCATTCGGAATTAGTAGTACTGAATACTCCGAAACCGGTCGGGTTTCCAGCGGCTCGACCAAAATTAGTTATTTCGTGAGTTTAGCTGTTTTTATATATAATTAGTCATTCGGCGTTTACTAAATGAGATTAGAAAATTGGTTAAAAGTGTAAACAAAAGCAACCTTATCGAAAGACTCGAAGATCGAAGTCTGTGATTAATTACCAAAGATGTACGTCTGTCCTAACACATCATTTAAATTTTAAACAAAGGCTATTTAAAAAAAATCTCTTGTAGTATGTCTTACCTGGTAAAATTTCGCGTTGGCTGCCCTGTGTGACGTCGACACGCGCGCTATTTGCCAACCTCTCGGAGGCATCAGCGTCGCAAGTCGATACAGTGTCCGCTAACGCGAGTAAATGCATCTGGTCCAGCGAACTAAGTCCAGGCAGATGCGTGTGGGTCAAAAGCCGGGATAAAATACGACCTGAAAAAATATGGATAATTTAGTTGAATACCGCTGTGTAAAAACATTGGACAGGCGCCACAATTGAGGGATCTAGGCGACTTGGGTTTTTGAAGTGTTTCGTCATGTAATCAGGACTATGTGGATAAAATCTGTAGTAGAAATACTTTTTGTAATTTGACTACATACTGATGATGTTAATCAGACATTCGTTTTAGGGTGCTCGCTTACCTAGAAGATACCTATTTGTCCGTAAAAAAATTAAGAGGTATTTTCAGTCGTTACATTACCTTGCCTGGGTCCAAAGTGTGATAATGGTTGTCTCTCAGGCATAGAAGGTCTCCTATTGACAGATTCCTCGTCTCCCAACAATATGGCATCCAAATCGTCATCAGGGTCCTGTATCGTGCCTTCGAATAGCTCATTGTAATCCTGAAAATGGTAAAGATTTTGGAGATATTCATTATTGATGTTGCGCGGCGAAAACATTTAGAAACGTTTTCTTCCAACAGACTTTCGACACAAAAGTACAACTTTGCTAAGTAGCAATGAATAAATCCTAAAACGGTGTTGACCGCATATTTAACTAAGCTTATGCTAAGTTACCACCACACCACAGACAGTTAGACCACAACAAAAGGTTTTTTCTGCGCCTATAGTCTCTTATAACAGTAAGATTTTTAAGAAATCTCAGGATATAATATTAAGACATTCTGAACGTTTATATATAGTTTCAGGGCATAGGTTACCTTAGCTTCTTGGATAGTGGACGGATGATGTGCAGACTCCTTGTCGGCCACAAGCAAAGTCCATAGAGGCAACGGCGGCACCGATGTGATCTCTGCGTAGTCTAACTGCACATCTTCTGTTATCTATATCACAAATGTATATTAACATATCGAGCAATAGGTTACATTAGTCTTGTTATAGACTGACGACCAATTAATCAGGAATAATTTAATTTAAATATTTTCTTTTACAAGGCAAATTAGACAAGCACGTCATCTGATATGTTGAATTGATCTGATGATGATATTGATTGAATGACCTTTCAGACGTGTTAAAGTGAGACATATCAATCTAAGTATGCTTGATCAATGATTGAACACAATTAGTCTAGGATTTTTGTGATTTTGCTAGTGCAATTTTATTAATAACAGATATTAAAAATGCTATAAAATTAGAGTGATAAGTGAGTCGAAAAGTGAATATCGTAATTAAGACATCTTAACAAATTGCAACTATAAACGTTAGACAATGTTTACTGTTACATGGAACAAGTGAAATGTAATTAAATTTTGCTGTAACCTAGTAAACCTAAAAATAAACTACGGATTCTACTTATAACTTCAATAATAAAATAAAATAGAATATTTTTGTAGGAAAAATTTACTACCGTACGTACTGAAGAAAATGTGTAAAATGTGTTTCGAAGCTCTGTATTCACTAAGAGACAAAAAAATATTGGCTCGTTAAGTACGTTTCCCAATTAATAACCTCACCCAAACCATTCCCACATCGAAATGCGAACCCTAGTACGAAGGGGATATCGGGTCATTTTATATCCCAACAAAACCAACAACAATGAACGTAGACTAGCGCAGTTTTAAGTATAACCTTTCTGCGCAATCACCGATAACCGTTCCACATAATATACTAATGATAGTTGTAATACCAAGAGGCGTCAATCTTGGGGCCATACTTTCGGGGTTTCGTTTGTCTTGCCTTTGACGATACATCTGTCCGAGCAACTCATATAAAGCAAATCGAACAGTCTGCGAACACGAAGCGAGTTCAGGCTAGTGTAAGAATAATCTGTTAATAAAATATAGCAACGAATACGATTTTTTTCTCTTTAATGCGATGTGAATATTCACCCGAAAATATGACCCCAGTGTTTTGTAAAACTAGTCCATATGAATACAGAGCTTGATGGTTACCTGTGTAACGCCATCTATCGGCGAGGCGGCGCCGGCCGCGAAGGACACGGATAGCGTTCGCGAGCGCGACCAGCCGCGCTGCAACAACGTGCCACATGCAAGCAACAGCGAACCGAGCTCGCACAACCCGGACAAGGGCTTTCCACAACCGCACACAGAAAAACCGCCAACAGCACAAAACTGTAGTTACTATACGTATAGCGTAGACATCTGATTCATTTGCTGGCTAATAGTAGAAGTCATCATTATTGTAGCTCAATATTTTGAAGGTGATTCACAGAATAGAGAGATGAGAACGTAAGAGACAGAACTGCAACGAATTTATGCACAATCCTAGGATTTAGAAAACTGTTTTTGACAGTGTTTATATGTCAGTAAGTTTAGATATAGATTATTAATCCCATTAGACACTTATTAAATATGGAACCATCCTGAACGCCTGAATCGGGATTCTAGCTCTTTATGGCCATTTATGGCTTATGAATACGATGCCAGTGCTATGCATTAGTAAATAGATCTTAGCGCTCTTAGCAACATTCCTTTTGTGAGCTACGTGGTATACCTTTGTAGGTACTACCAAGTTCTTAGGGTAAATATTCGTATTACGCCTTTTCCTTGTCCGACTGTACTCGTGTGCGAATATCCTTGTGCGAATACATAAAGCTAACACGTCACAATATGAGCGCCCTAATTGCTAAAGAGCAGTGGCTAAGTTGACTTTAGTGTTCATACGAAGTGTGTTTGCACCAACCTAACTTACGATCTGCAGGGTCTAGTCATTCTAATGGTTCAAAAGTGATCTAATGTTATAAAATAAAAAAAAATACATGCTATTGAAATTAGATAAACTACCGTTTGACATATCGAAGGCATATTTTTTGCTACTACCTATATTGGAGGATTTTGTAAGTTTGTACTTTCACTTTTTGGGGCAATTTACCGTCTTACCACAAAAGTTTTAGGCACGCTGTTTAACAGTACAAATTGCACGGTTAACAGTGTTTTAAGCGTGTATAATGCTTTTATGGTTAGGCGGGTAGATTCTGTAGACCACAATCATCTACGATTTACGTTAACTACATTATGACAACACTGATCATTATAATTTTTACGATTTACTAATTCAGGGCCGGGATTTTTGTGGTCGTTGAGCGATCCCCCGACTCCTGTAGATACTTTAGGTTCTAACATTGAATACCTATCACAGTTTTATCTTTTGCGGAAAATCTGCTCGAAAACTTATTTTGTAAAAGTATCTCAAGCTGAAGCGTACGATATTTATATGAACATGCTAAAGAAGAAACTTTATAGACGACCAAAGTACGTTGATCTGTAAACGTAAAATTTACAAGATAATGATATTTTGATCGAACGTGGACTTTTTAGTAGGTACTTAGAACATAAGCTTGGCTCATTTTCTTATTCTGAAATCTCAAGATAGAAAATGAGTATGTGCACATATTAGTCGCGTGGTTTTTGTGCACGATGAATTCAAAATGACAAAGGAAAAAAATATATATAACAAGATGAAGACATACGCGACGACAAAATATGTATCCATATAACGAGTAAACGTAAACAGTTATTTAGGTACTTCAAAATACTTATAATCTTAAAAGCTTTGCATTTATTTTTCTTATTTCTTCAATATGTATATAAGAATATATGATGACAGTAAACAGGGTTATTTCTAATCAGTTAGCATCCTTTTAGGGACTTATTCTATACATCAAAACTAAAAACTTTTGTTCTGCTATTTTTGTCAAAACTCATAAAAAAATCAGCTGTTTCATACATTTTGTCGCGGGTAAACGATATTTTTCTATGCAAGAACGATTTTTTTTTTCGAGTTTTGACAAAAGTCGCAGAACAAAAGTTGTTTTGCTGTACAGGATAAGCTCCTAAAAGGATGCTAATTGATTAGAAATAACCCTGTAGATATGAGAATAAAATAGCAATATTTAACACTTTCACAGTCCCAGTACAAAGTTACGAACTGTATTCATACGTACACCTACAATCTCACTCTAGCTTGAAAAAACTGGCAACATTTTACGGAGACTCTTTTAAAATTTTTGGTAGCCTAATTACATAACCATGCGTCCATGAGACTCTTTTTGTTCTTGTTCATACGTCCAGTTAAATCAAAATCATCAATTTTACTTATAAATTGTGACTCCAACTAGAGTCGTGGACGTGTGACATGGTATAGATGTGACTCCTTTTGGAGTCATTGGACAGTGAACGTGTTAATATTTGTCATAATCCAAGATTTTCGATTCGAATGTAATGCTGTAGATTATTATTCAACAGTAAGGTTGTTATCTTTTCATTTCAATTACGTGGACCAAGTGAATAAATAACTGTACACGTGTACTCGACGAAAGACAAAACAATATCAATATTTATAAAACGTATACAGCTGCGTAAAATTTGTTTTACCTGTCTCGATAAGCTATCTTCGTCGCCTTGCGAACTGCGACCCGTGTAAGTACCACCTATACATCTGGTGACAAAGAAAACATTTTCTATGTATAAATAACAAGCAGTTTGATAAACAAGAGCAGAAATAAATAGGGGCATTACTATCTACGGAAACAAATCATTTACAACCTTACAGTAATGTTTTCACCTTTCTTGTTTATCTGACAATGGTATTCGATAGATAGCTCGAAAGCTCGAAGGACCATATTTTGTTCTAAAATGGTATCATCTAGGTAGCTATCGTCTAGATCTACATGCTCCATCTTCGGCTACAACTTCGCTTTCCATTAGGCGAGTTGGTGGCCAAATGTATTATGCATAAAAAAACTTGCAATAATCTACAACATATTAAAGCAGACAGGCCCCCCTACCGCCTAAGCAATAGCAATCGTAATAGCAATCGTTTATGACTTCATTTTAGTCATTTGGCACCGCCTATGTGACGTTAGCCATCAATTGCTTTGCGCGGATTGCGAAAGCAATCGTTGAATGAACAACTTTGATGGCTAATGTCACATAGGCGGTGTCAAATGACTGAAATGAAGTCATAAACGATTGCTATTACGATTGCTATTGCTTAGGCGGTAGGGGGGCTGGCAGGGCTCGCAATTCATGCGCACTCACTGTACTGTATCAGCCTTTTTAATAGTCCACTGCAGGACGTAGGCCTACCCACGAAGGGTATTTGGGCCATATCCACCACGCTGGCCCAGTGCGGGTTGGTGGATTCACATACGCCATCGAATTTCTTCTACGGACGTATGCAGGTTGCCTCACGATGTTTTCCTTCACCGAAAAGCCAGTGATGTGAAATTACGTACATATATTCCAAAGAACTCATTGGTACGGGACCGGGGATTTGAACCCACGACCTCACGATTGTAAGGCGGGTGTCACTACCTCTAGACCACCACGGTTCATTGCAAATCATTTCGCACTCACACTGATGGCAAAAAACCAACAGGATATTGTTGTTGACTGTTGTTATTGTTGTTTTTGACTTGGTTGTTGTTGAAAATTGTGCTACTTCTGAACTTACCTAACGAGATGTGCTAGAATAGCTTTAACCCATCTGATTTTCCCGCTGTTGAGCAGTTCCATCAGCTGCTTCGGATGGTATTGGGGTAAAACTGGACATGCCATCTGCGACGCTTCGAATAAACCGTAGTCTGGCATGTAGTCTAAAAGAGGCTGAAATAAATAACAATTATCAATAGATGCATTTGCGTTTTTAATAAGAGTTGGGGCATCCTAACACGAGAAGTACATATTTTGGTATTGGAAAGTTTGTACTGAGATCTTAAAAATAGTTTGATCGATTTTCCTTTTAGATCATATAAACGAATTTCAACACAAATAATACAAGTTCTTTTAGGGGTTTTAGAGGTTCGAACATCAAAATATAACAGTTTTATGACATTGTAAATCCGTGGTTGATTTCATTATTACCCTTAATCATAATGGTTAAGGTAGTCGAGGGTGCCTTCCGAATGTGCAAAAAGGAGGTGAAGAACTTGAGGTATAGCTCAATATAATATACTTTATCACAGTTATTTATACTTGTGGCTGATCCGGCTGGGTTTTGTTGCGTCTCCGGGCGTCTCTCTCCAACAACTGTAGATTGATCGAGGAGACGCGCTGTAAGTGCGGCGCCGACACGCGGAGGTCGGAGTCGCGGAGCGCTCGAGATTCACTGCCCTCTTCCAATTCCTGCACAGTATAAATTATAACATTAAAAAAGGAAACATCAAAGCTTCGTAGCCAATAGGCAACATTAGTTGTAACAATTGCTGTGCAACATTTCCCGCGGCAACGCGGCACTTCGTTCAGCAACGTTGCCTATCCATAAATGTCTAGTATACTAACCGCCACACAAATCGACGGATGAGAAGTTAGCCGCAGATGACACTTCGCTGTGATTCGCTAATTATTGCGCATGTGTGCACAATGCCGACACCGCGTGTTGTAGTGGTGTTACGAGCGTAGAGAGCGCGCGGGAGGCATGAGGTTGGCGGGCGGGTGTGCCCCGGCGTCTCCTCTCGCTGGCTCCGGCGCATACCTATATTTCGGCTTTTGCGCAGCGTTCTGAGCATAACTTCCCATCCGCCGATTTGTGTGGCACTTAGTATAGTTAAAAACATGTCGCCAAAGGAACGTGTTGATTTTAGAGAAGCTGCGCATCACGTCTCCTCTGGACAACATTTGTTGCTCAACTGCATGTTGCACAGAAACAAACAAACAAACGTCATGTAGCGCGCTATCTGACAAAGTTGTGCGTAGTAGTGTATCGTTGTCGATCTTGTTCAGCATCACGTGTTGCGAGTCATTTGTTGTCTAAATTTAAAGCGCAATTCGACACCAATTATACATAGCGCGGATGTACTGTCTGACAGATGATATTAGTAAACTGAAAGTGTATTTAGATATGACGGTGATAGAGTCGATAAAATGGATGAAATAATACTGTACCGACCCCATATAACTAAGTGGGATAAGGCTAGACATACGACGATGATTTTACTGTAGAGTATTCTTCTATTCTTATCTCTCACCTGTCCTCCCATCTGTCCAGTGGCTACCTGAGGGTTCTCAGGCTTCCACTGCGAGTAAACATGCATTTCCGAGTCCATCCCGACCACTAGTATCCCGTCCCGGACCCAAGATATTTGCATCGGCAGCGGCGGCAGCCCGTCTGCCGTCTTGAGCTCTATCCGCCGTAACTGCATCCATCGGATTTCCTCCACGAATAGCGGAGCCGCGAGGGAAGACGCTTTACGGAGGATCGGGCGGTTGTTATTGATGGACTCTTTCATCGCCTAAGGAACAATGACATAAGTTGATCTATTAATTTCACGGCACTTTGCGAAAATATTTGAAAAAGAAAATTGACATCCTTACAATTTTTTTTAAATCCTATTGAAAGGGTGTTTGCTTCTCTTTCAACAGACAACAGAAAGGGAGAGAAAGTGATCGACGTGATTTTTGGCATGGATATATTTTTATAGGGCGGAGATTGACTTAGGCTTACTTATCCCTTAAAAATAAAAAGGTTCTTATGGGATATCGCAAAAAAAATCGAAGAGTTTCATTGGCTACTTTTAATCCCACAAAAATAAAAGGTTCCTGTGTGACAGCACAAAACTTATAATATCACGCGGGCGAAGCCGCGGGCAAAAGCTAGTTTAGGTGTAAAATAAAATGTAATATTTGATCAAGGGCTTATTAAAGCTGTCACTTCTTTAAAGTTTACTTTAGTTATTAAAGCTACCCAGCTTTAGAACGGGCTTTAGAGCTGTAGAACAGGCGACTCGAATGCCACAGTAAGAAAAATATATAATATGGTCTTTACGAACACCGTATGTAAGCATGCACACGATTACAAACCATACAGACTAACAATTTACCTTCAAATTAGCCTGCGCGAGATCGCTCGACACTGGCGTGAACAGCAACACACGGGAGCCAACTGCTACTGTTAAAATGTGCGAACCATCCTCTTTGGATACCCAGTCTAACTGTACGAGATGTTTTTGTGTAAGCGGACACGTATTTCCATTTTCCATTATGCTCCTAGAATTATGAATATTTATACAAATTAAATCTGTTGTAGTACAACAATTATCATGTACTTAATATAGATTGACATTTACAAGTAGTAATGCTGCAAGCATCCTGGGCATTGGTTAGTTTAAAAATGTGCGCGGAAAATCATTCAAATCCGAGTCACTAATGGGAAAACCAGAAAATATATTTGATTTACAATAGTAGATTGTATCATATGGGAGCAAAATAATATTTTTACGGCGAGGGCGCTTTTTTGAATCCAGAGCGATGTGTGGGATTCTTTAGTAGAATCCTGAACGTAGCGAGGGATTCAAAGTACGTCGCCCGAGCCAAAAATATATTTTGCGCCCGAGTGGTACACTCTACTTTTCATCACCTCTATGAGAAAATATAAGGCACCTCATATTTTATTGTAATATTATTATTTAATAAAACGTAGAGTAACAACTAAATTGAAATTAAATGGTATCTAATAATGAAACAAATAAAAACTTATATTTACATTCTTTTCATTCATTTTCTTGGCGCTGAACACTAACTTTACAAATACTTCCAAATTCAAAAAGTGCGCGGCAAAGATAATTCCGGCGCACTTATAAAGTTCCTTATAGAAAACACCTCCTTTGGGCGCACTTAAAGGCGAACCAAGTAGTCCTTTTCGAATAGATGTGATGAAAACAATTTTTCACATCACTAATTTTTCGGTGAAGGAAAACATAGTGAGGCAACCTGCATACGCCGTAGAATAAAATCGATGGCGATATGAAACCACTAACCCAGCGTGATGGTTATGCCCAATCACGCTTTATGGGTAGATCAGGCCTACGTCCTGCAGTGACGTACGACCTACGACTATTAAAAAGGGTGATACAGGACAAACAATGCCATTGCATGTGATTCGGAGAAGGAAAACTATAGGAAGGTTACGTCTGTATTTATTCTGCTCTAGATTAAAATATGTACCTGCGTAACGACTGCAAAGTACTGAACGAAGGAACGGCGAGAAGACCCGCGGACTTGCCCGTATCACCCTCTCCATTGCGGTTGTTGCGACTCTCGTCTGACGATAGAGTTTGTAGTACCTGATAAAATCACATTCAAGCTTTGAACTTATCTTTGAATTTTGGTATGCTATGATAGAAATAAATAAAAGTTAAGAATCAAGACAGGACTCAATAGTCCCGCAAATGCAATAACCCAGTTTTCTCTCTTCGCCATTATACTCGTTAGACTAATAGGTTGCCCGAAGTATTTATGTTTTGTTTAGTATTGTTGTAGAACTAGAAAGTAAAAAATTTTTTTAAACATGGAGTTCTGAAATGATGTAATAATTTTAATAACAAAGAAGCATACGACAACAACAAATTGTCCATACGAACCTGATTAATCCTCTGTTTCTTAGCTATAAATGAAGTATCGTGGAGGTACGACAGATCTATCTGCGTGTCGGCGCAGACCCCGACCCGAGGCAGGCTGACATTCCTCAAGGGGATCGTGTCTTCGAGCAGCCATTCAGCGCCGCCGGTGCTTTCACACTCGTAAACGCAAACGCACAAGTTGACGAAACGCGCGTCCGGGCTTATATTGTTGGTGGACGCGCTGGCGCCCTTAGGCCGCGTGAAAGATCGCCCGCATTTGTACGCGCAAGCGATGCGGCCCGAGTAAGCCGCGCTTATGTGAAGCGGTTGGCCTGAAATATTGCGATACATCCATTTCAGTAAGGTAGCGTTAGTCGTGTCTCAAATGTGTTATATAATATGTACGCAAAGCTTTTGTACAAGCCTACAAAACACGCGTTTTCGTATACAATACACACGAACACAGACGGATAGCGATTATGTGGTTATAGACGCCTCACACAAGTTGGCGGAAATGAAGTTGCGCAATATCCAATCCTGACTGAAGCTCACATAAAACCGCGCGTTGATTGGATATTGCGTAGCTTGTAGCTAACTTCATTTCTACCAACTTGTGTGATGCTGCCTATACCTACTTTGAGTTTTGGCCACTTCGGATTTCGGCATTGAAATAACGGCAAAGATTACCATGGTGTGGCATCATCGATAGTAAATATAATTAAATCAGCAGATGAAATACAACCCAGTTTGTATTGAGAAACGCAAAAAAATTGTGAATGTCAAATTGTGTGGCATCACTCCCGCTGTTTTAAAAGCGATTCATTGATCACAAGAAGCTTTTATTGACAGAATTATGCAGTCAAAAACAATCTCGATACTTTACCTGGAATGTCGATAGTAGATTCTTGATCCTTATTCATCATTTCCCATTCGTTCCACGTATATTCTATTTCATTGTTATCCTGTTTATTGACGTTACACTTCCAGAACCTTAATGTGCTGTCTGAGCAAGCTGTTGCCAAGATGTAGGGGGCCAGGCAAGCTGGGTAGATGGAAGCTGAGCTTAAATGGCCAGCCGCGGGAGTCGCGTGAATCACGTCGACCCCGTCGGGAAGGGCTAGGGGACATTCGCACACCTACAACAAATAAACAAATATGAAAGTTAAGAACTTGTGGGCCGAAAAACTGTAAAGCCACACCCGTTGCAATATTATTTATTTATTGAAGAATTAAAATTAAAAAAAAACATACAGGGAAAAATTAATGCAAATATAAATGACGATGAAAGTACTAATATAATAATTTACTCTCTTGAGAGCTACATAACTACTTCATGAGTCCCACCCAAGCTGCGATTGGCCCGTAACAATTTTTTTAAAGTAAATAATATTTAGTTCAGATGAAAGAGAAGGTAGATGTCATGTCGTACAGGGAGGTAAAGACACTGGCCAATGACCGCGAGATGTGCAAGTTGGAAAAATTTCTTTTTGTGATAAACATTTCAAAAATTGACGCGCTCGCAGGATTTGAACCTGCATCTCTCTGGGATTCCGGCCCAGATGCTTTGTCCAATTAAGCTAGAACGCTGTCTGCGAAGACGCCAAATTAGTGAAAGTGTTTATCATTTTTACCAACTACTACAGTGTTGGAAACGACAAAAAGAAAGTTTCTATAAACCTAGCGTGTGAAGCACGATAAAAATCACTTCATGTGTAAGTTGCTCCACCGATACGAGCCGCGCTCTTAAATTCTGAGGAAATGAAATATTTTGTATAGTGTTGGTTTACCTTTTTTGTGGTAATGGAAAGGTGAGAGTTTGGCGGTGGCGGCGGCGCAGCTCTATCATTATCCATGGACACGGAATTTTTACGAGACTCCATACCCTCATCTTCTTGCACTAAAGCGCTGTCTGGCACGTACATCATACTGTTTGTGAGGTCATCTGGAAGGGAAATGAGTTTATGATAATCTAAACAAATGTAACAGGAGCCATTACTGATTTTAGGCAGACGACTTGACGAATCTTCCTTTATACTAGAGATTGTTGTCAGTAGCTGGGATCTTCCCTATGTTAGTATCGACTACAGTTTCGACGTTCTAGCCATAAGAGATACACTCCTGGACATATGCCTCCTCCAATAGATCTTCAATAAGACCGGTTAGAACCGATTAGTCTCTAGCGCAATATCGTACTCTGCGCTTGCCGGTATAGATCGCGCCACACAAGTTGGCGGATGTGAAGTTAGCTACAAGCTGCGCAATATACAATTCTGACTGAAGCTCACATAAAGCCGTAAGTTGATTGGCTATTGCGCAGTTTGTAGCT
Source organism: Hypomecis punctinalis (assembly GCA_949316475.1). NCBI lineage: Eukaryota > Metazoa > Arthropoda > Insecta > Lepidoptera > Geometridae > Hypomecis > Hypomecis punctinalis. The sequence continues at coordinate 14,122,763 of OX438812.1, forward strand.
AACTTCACATCCGTTAATGTATGTGGCACGGTTAAATACAGCTTACTTTGTGATAATGTTTATTTGATGAAGGTATTGCCTACCTTGTCTGGAACTCTTTTAGTTTCTCAGACATGTTAGTTAGGTATCTACAATAATCTTACCATTAGGATCAGCCTGTGACGACACCGTCAACCGCCACATGTGCACGGTGGATCCCCCGTCAGTCCTCTCCAACACGACTATATAGAATGGTTCATTGAACACGGCGGCTTTACGCAAATCGACTATAGCTTCCATGCCCGCTTCCGTAATAGTGTTAACATCACACGCATCTACGCCAGAGTCCGTGCTGTCGGAATCGGCGGGGGTTCTTTCACCTGAAATTAAGATGTTTTATAATCTAGATAAATTTTGATGATTTGTTAAAATGCATTTTCTGGTGAGATCGATATCGAATATGTTATTGTTACAGTATTTTTAACAATGTCGAGTTGCAAGAGAAATACTGGTCGTATTTCTCCTAGCTAAAATCTAACAGCTGCAATCGGGGGTTGCATAATACATAACAGTGACAAAGTCACATAACAACAGTGACAAGTTCACATAACAACAGTGTTGGATTTTTATTATATACTACGGAACTAATCGCGCACTAAAATTACGAGATAAATAAATACCTCATCATCCCGACGTTTCGGCCGAGTTGCCCGTCTACCCGTGGCCACGGCCGATGCAACTCGGCCGAAACGTCGGGATGAGGAGGTATTTATTTATCTCGTAATTTTAGTGCGCGATTAGTCCCGTAGTATATAATAATAATGTGTTCAAATCGCGAATGTTTAAAAACAACAAGTGTTGGAGTTACTGTTGTACTAGTAATGAGTCGTTCCTGGAACACATGTAACAGCTGCGTATTGTGTCAATCGTGGGTAGCGTCTGCGATCCCATGTAACGGTATAATAGCACTAGCTAGCTTAGTATGCGAACACGAAAAGCCACGAAAAGAACTCTTTTCGACATGTGAAAAAGTGAAAGATACCTATATACTTCGCCATAACTCTGTCTCGTTCTGACACGTCGAAAGAAATATTCCGTGGTTCGCATCCTAGCCCGACAGGCCGGGCCGTCGACTGCTGCGAGACATAACAACAGTGACATGTATACATAACAAAATTGTTAAAGTAATAACAGTACCGGTAATGAGTTGCTCCTGGAATACATGTAGAAACTGGGTATTGTGCCAATCGTGAGTAGCGTCTGCGATCGCATGTAGCTGTATAATAGCACCGGGGCGGGCCGTCGACTGCTGCGACACGATGCGGATCCGCTCGTGCAGCGGCACTCCGCCGCTTTCTGATAACGTCGACTCGGACGACATTGACAGCGTGTCATGTGCGTGCTACAAAATAAAATAGGATTGATTGATTACATTCAATTTCATCTTTGTCGTTTTAATCAACTTCGCCGAAATTCAGTTAATCTTTGTACTGCTGAGAATTAAATAACGAACAAAATTGGAATATCTTTATTTGTATTTTGTATCAAAGAGTTATCTATGTGATATGCATGTCAAAAATTTGAAGCGAACGCAGGGTTTGAACCAGCCCCCTCTGATCACTAGCCCGACGCTCTTCCAACTGAGCTAGCTCGCCTCCTACGCAAACGCCAGGCGCAAATAGGTGAGACATAGGTGGTCACAGATGTTCTACAATTTAGGTAATTCATTACTTACATCTTTATGTCGCCTTTCGGAAGTAGCTATTTCAGCTAACAGCGTTCTCGAGTCAATAACGGCTTGGTAAACTCTCAAGCTTTCACCGTCGCTCGCCACAAAACACGCCGATGGGGAATTGGATAGATTACCTAATGTCGTGCTGGAAATATGGTTTATGTTGTATTTCTAGACATAGTTTATTTATTGAAAAGTGATTTTAGGTTACTGCTCCGAGATCCATTGAAATCTTCAAGCATAAGAGTGAAATTAGACACTTTGGAAGACTATATTTAATTTTTATCATATTATTTTATTCAAAATTCAATTAGATTTTTTCTTATATTGTTTTCTGTTGTATGGTACATTTCACTGAAACAAATTTTTATAAATAAATGAGTATGAGTACCTTGGTAGTAGTGTAGGCAACCAAGCTACGTTACTGAACGCAGACAAATGCGGTGAATTAACTCGCGCCAACTCCGAGACTCCTCCCGACTTGCCGAGCGGGCCCACGCATTCCACCCGCCACATTATCAACTCCGAACATAGGCCACCGGCCGCAGTGTCATCGTCGAATCTGTGATGATCTCTCTCACTATCTGTGGACGTATGTTTATTGTCATTACAAGAAAATGTCCTGCCTGCTTTATGGGCAATAACGTAATTAAATTTAAGTAAATAATTTGTATTATGCGAAACATCAGCGAATCTTGCACAACGTAATAATGTTATAGTATCTTATGGAAATGAGATCTACGGCACCAAGAAGTTCTAAGATTGACTGAAAACTGAAATACATGTAGGATGTAGGTGTAGAATTTTGTGGCTAATCTTTTGTCTATGTACACTCTATGTACTTCTTTGTCTATGTAAAAAAGATATTCTAAAATTCTATTTTAGTATCAATATTAAGAAAAATGAAATATACGACAACACATTTTTCTTTTAAAGAAAATACGTACCAGAAATGTTATGGTGACTCGTTGTGAGCAGAAGAGGTAATACTGGATGGCATGTGATGTCGTTTACTCTAAATCTATGACCAGATGCTCTTGAAGCGTGTCCTATAGATAATACCTAAAACAATAAAAATGGTTTTAATATACGATCTAATACGTTTAAATACAAATTGTTGATTAACAAAGTGCCTACATTTACAGAGGTAAAAAAATATTAGCTGTTGCGTACACAATGGTATTTCATTGATAGTTCCGTAGTAAATGTTTGTCATAACGTCAAGTACAATGATAACCAAGACTATGTTCGCCAAGTCGAATTACACCATTAGTACACTATTCATTAATAGGAACAAATTTGAAATAAAAATAAAAATACGGTGTCATACGTTTTATCGAAACGTCAGTAACTTTTAATAAGGAACAGCAGATTTTGTCGCCATCAAGGTCAAGGTCGATTTCACCATCATTTGCAGCTTTCTTTATCCCACCGCTGGGTATAATATATGCCTTTCTTTTGCAGTGCCTTCTGTCTCGGTCCTTTGCCTATCGGGTACAGGTTCGACCCCCCATATTGATATCGTCGTCGAACCTTGCTGCGAGGCGCTGCGACCTACGACCCACTTTGTGTTCCGTATCTAGGCAACCATTCTGTTACCTATCTACCTACTTTTATTTACTACTTCAATCCCATAGTTCAAAAGTCGACTCTTGTTTCTGTACTTGATGATATTTTTTCAATTTCAATGTCACTCGATCTCATAGTAAAATCTAAAGTTTAAAAGTCTACTCTTTTATATGTGTACCTGTGTAAACTTAGACTTATCATCGAAGGTGAGCTGCCAGAGGTTGAGCGTGCCGTTGGTGTGGTTGGTGACCATAGAAATGACGGGCGCCGAATCTAAAACGTCACCTTCTTGGTTTTCGAGGTCTTCCGTTGCTATACTCAATTTGCGCTGCATATCATTGTTGTTCTCTTCTCTAGCACCTGTAAACAATAAGCCGGATTACAGAGGCGCCATCGTAATTATAATAGCTAAATAGCATAGTTCTGTTTCTTTTTCACGTTAGGCATTCGATAGAGAGAACGTTTTTTACGTTGCTATTAAATTACGCCGGCGCCTCTATAATCGGGTCTAGTATTCTGCTAAATGTAAAATAAATCTACATTGCTAATTTGTAAGGCAAGGAGGAACTGAGGAAGAAACTGCCGGTTCTCTTGTTTTTTGACAAATAATATAATCTCAAGCTTAAAAGGTCCGAGTAAATATTTATGTATGTTCTAAGTCTGAAGAACAAATTCTCTTATCATTAGACGGTTGGTTATCGAACGCTACTGTACTGTACCAGCCTTTTTTTTAATAGTCCACTGCAGGACTTAGGCCTACCCACGAAGGGGTGATTGGGCCATATCCACCACGTTGGACCAGTGCGGGTTGGTGGATTTACATTACGCCATCGAATTTCTTCTACGGACGCATGCAAGTTGCCTCACGATGCTTTCCTTCACCGAAAAGCTAGTGGTGTTAAATTCCGTACATAAATTCCAAAGAACTCATTGGTACGGGACCAGGATTTGAACCCACGACCTCACGATTGCAAGGCGAGTGTCAATACCTCTAGGCCACCACGGCTTACGAACGCTACTACTCGCCATGAAAATTGTTAAGAAATATTATCATAAACTTTTCTTTTATACAGGGTTATTTCTGATTAGTTAAACTAGTTTTTTTATACAGGGTTATTTCTAATCAATTAGCATCCCTTTAGGGGCTTATTCTATACCTCAAAACCAACAACTTTTGTTCTACGACTTTTGTCAAAACTAAAAAAATATGCCACCATCGCCTGATGGAAAGTGAAGTTGTAGCTGAAGATGGAGCATATAGACCTAGGAGATACCTATTCACTCTTGACTTGAAGACACAATGACGAAGACAGGGTATTCCAATCTTTGGCGGTTCGCATCATGAAGGAAGAAGCGAATCACTTGGTACGAGTACGAGCAGGTGGTATGTCGACTATTTAGGGGTGGTATTTAAGCGAATTATTAACACTTACCATCTTCTTGACCCTGAGATTGTTCCTCGTTTTGCGGCCACTCGGTCTCTTCTTTTTCTTCCTGTACACTTGCTAATGGAGTTGTTACTGTTTCTGCCGGTGGCTGATTACCTTAAAAAATACATTTCATTGAAAAATTACGCAATGGATAGATGGGATTGACTGATTACTTTGCAATTAATAGTTGTTTATGCAGTTTGTTAAGTGTGATCAGGTTTGACAGCTGCTTTTTTAAGATGCTTTGCAGGGCTTCTAAATACCGGAGCGGGAAAACCCGGGAAATCAATGGTGTCGTTATTTAATCCAAAATACTAAAATAGCCCATTCAGTGTGCAGTTTAATAAGAAAGATAATCTAGAACAGTAAAATAAAATCTACGTCAGATTAAAAATCGAAAATAAAAGCAGTGTGAGTACCATGCCACACGAATTTTGTAATTTTTAAGGTCCTTGTCACAACTGGTCACGTTATTTATTTATTTATTTAATAGGAGGATCAACAGCATCAATAACAAAATACATACATGTAACAAATACAGAGCGCTAATTATAGATCCTCACGTATAGAACTAATTTAGTGACAATGTGGGAAAAAATGTGTGTTATATTGTGAGCCTCGCACCTCTCTAGAGTGACGTCTCGACATTAGCCCCTTCTTAACCTATGTTACTTTTTCCTAACTGTTCAGTCCGTTTACACAATGTCACGTTTCATCGACCAGGGTCCATTTACGTATGATGTAATTTATAATTTGTCTGGCCTACCGATAGTAGTTCACAATGTATAAACGACGTAACAGGAGTGACGAGTTTTGGCCTGTAGCGCACGTATAAACGACATACCAAGAGTGACTGGTTTCGGCCTGTAGCGCACGTATAAACGACATATCAGGAGTGACGGGTTTCGTCCTGCGGTGCAAGTATGGACGAACCTACCAGGAGTGACGGGTTTCGTCATGTGGCGTGCGTATAAACGACATAACAGGAGTAATGGGTTTCGGCCTGTAGCGCACGTATAAACGACATACCATGAGTAACGGGTTTCGTCCTGTGCCGCACGAATAAACGACATAACAGGAGTGATGGGTTTCGTCCTGTGGCGCACGTATAAACGACATAACAGGAGTGACGGGTTTCGTCCTATGGCGCACATATAAACGACACACCAGGAGTGACGGGTTTCGTCCTGTGGCGCACGTATAAACGACATAACAGGAGTGACGGGTTTCGTCCTATGGCGCACATATAAACGACACACCAGGAGTGACGGGTTTCGTCCTGTGGCGCACGTATAAACGACATACCAGGAGTGACGGGTTTCGTCCTGTGGCGCACGTACAGCGGCTGCGCGGCCGCGTGGTACAGCGCTGCCGGGGTGCACATGGTGGTCGCGTCTCCCAGCGGGAATGCTGAAGGAATGCGGGCCGAGAACGATACTTGAGCTTGGCGGATTGCGCCCGCCTGGAGCTCGTCTAACCATTCGCAGACCCTAAAATATAGCACGAATGTTAGGGGTGACTGGGTACGGACTTATATTCTACTAGCTGCCCCTCCCGGCTTCGCCCGGATACGAACAAATAAGCAGCTATAAACGTTCCAGAAGAAATGTTTTAAACGATAGTGAAAACAGCATTGAAATCTGTTGTGTAGTTTAGAAGATATAAGCGGATACACAGACAGACACAAAAAAAAACGGTTTTACTTTATACTATACAGTGATATTTACGTTCTATATTGATAAATGAACGTATTGCTAACACCGATTATAAAAAGCACGGCTTATAAAGGAACTTCAAAATCAGTGCAACAACTAATGCGGAGAAGGTGATGATACCCATAAATATCGGTAGCGTCTGAATGAAATAGTCACATGTGACATTGGGGAAATAGGAAGGAAACTTTTGATGTGCAGTAGTCTGAATTAAGCTGCCAATAATTATGACTTACCATATAAGAAAGCTGCCATCCACAGGATGTATGGAGAACAGTAGGTCGGGGCTTTGGTGCCAGTCTCTCAGTAGCGCATCAATCTTCGCGTCGAGCGAGTCCGGCAGGTGAGTACACGTCACGTCGGTCGCTATAGAGTTTATTGACGTGGTGTTGGACAGGCTGGGGTGACTATGGTTGCCGCTACCTAAACAGTACATACATATCTAAGTAACAAGTTTGCTTGTTTATCAGCCTGTAGTATCCCACCGCCTCTTTTTGAGTTTATCAGTGTTGTCATGAAAATTGGCAAACATGGCATGATATTGGCTAATTTTGTCGGAATCTTGTGTGAATTGTGCCATATCGTAGTAGCATGAATGAAATTAAAAAAAACTAGAAACGATCAGACTTTATTCTTAAATCATGATTACGTAAAGCATAGCTAAGAAAGCTCCCGAATGAGTCGCCTTTCTGACAAAGTATCTCCATCAAAATCAAGACACAAAATACATGCCTACACAAAGGCCTCCGTGATAGCTTCTTCATGACTCATTTGATGGTAACTTTCTACTTCTTCTGAAGATTTTTTATGATTACATGCATCAAGAGTTTAATGTTTAGGGTGTTCTATTCGATACCGAATTAGGAAAAATGCTATTTCAAACATTTCACGGTTTTGCAATACATACCTTGATCACACGAGTGTTAGGCTAAATTAAGTGATGAAAATAACTCAATAAACGAATTAAAAATGTTTCAAGGATCTGTTGGATTTGATTTTATTCGTACTATTTACTGCTGATATGAGTTTTATCTCATTGATTTTTAACATCGAGCGAGTGACTGAGTCGTCTCGTAAGCTCTGAATTAAATAATTATCAGCAGTATACAAAGTTTCAACATGAGAGTAAGTGCTTTCCAATAAACACTTTGGAACGACACATTTTCAAGCAAATAATATTCTTAGTACAATTTATCATTTTACCTGGTTGTTCATCACTGTTGCTATTGTCCTCTGATTGTACTTTAGCCAAATGTTGACTCGGTCTCCTACTTGCATGTCCTAAGCAGCATGAAAGTAGCGTAAAAGCAATAACGCGTAAATAAAAAGCTCAACTTTTACCTAAAATAGTAATTTATGCTGAAATAAATGCGCATAATAAGCGTTACGATACTTATATACCTATCAACGCACTGAATAAGCCACGAAAAGGTTGAATACACCCTGTATACTTTGAAGCTTTACAACTGAATACATCTTGAACAACATCTAGTATACAAACGCAGTATTTTTTCTAAGCTATCTTTTATTTACTCGATTTTTAATCTTACTGCGTTTAACAACAAAATACATTTTTGTTTACAAATGAAATGATTGAAGTTAAGATTTACCTCTCGCTGCTTTTGGAGCTGACAAAAACGAGTGACATATTAATGTTGATATAAGAAATTGTTATTTGTAAGTAAATAAATTTTCATTTTCATGATTTCTTAGTACTTACTTCCATCATTTTCTCCGTCCGGATGCGTGGTGTGTTCCGAACCTGATCCACCTTCGTCTGTTTCTTCTTTATCTAATACCTAAAATAAATTCAAACTGTAATATCCATTTAATAATTCAAAAATGAGATACATCAATTCGCGCAAACTATGTAGGTTTCGCATTTTTTACACGATTGAAGTATCATCATCCATCCATCAGCCAAAGGACGTCCACTGCTGGACATAGGCCTCCCCTATGGATCTCCAATAAGACCGGTTGGAAGCGGCTTGCATCCAGCGCGATCCTGCGGTCTTAATGAGGTCATCCGTCCACCTTGTGGGTGGACGTCCTACGCTGCGCTTGCCGGTACGTGGTCTCTACTCGAGAACTTTTCCATATTTTCCATATACTATTGTGCTATTTTTGGCGAAAAATAAATAATCTCTACACATGGGTAGAAAGTATTCCCTGAGGTCCAACTTGATATTATAACACAAATATATATCTCTCTTTCTTTGCTTGATCAAATCAGGAATGAGGAGATCTGTAGACGAACAAAAATTGGCAACCTGTATTCTAGTGAATTAGCAAGTTGAAATGTCAGTGGACAGAGCATATAGTTTTAAAAACGGATAGCAGACGGGGCGATCAAGTTCTGAAATGGAGACCACGTACCGGCAAGCGTAGGACGTTTACTGACTGACTGAGTTGAACTGATACAATTTAACCGCAGGAACTCGCTGGATGGAAACGCTTCCAACTGGGCTTATAGGAAATCCATAGGGCCACCAAGATACAGGCATCGCCTAGTTTGGGGCCCACTGGCACTGCGCAACATCGGCAAATATTCTTATTCATATTCAGTACCTATTCGTTTTACATGTACTCGCCAACGAAGTGTAGAATAACTAGTGATGTACACAGTGATTTATTTTCGTTTTGCTAATTTTATATAATATTAACTAGCTGACCCGCCCACGCGTTGCTGTGGCTAAATAAATTAAAATTGCGACTATAATTTGAGATTTAAACTATCCTATCTCTCAAGTTGGATCGAACTGCACATGGTGTGCGAATTTTATTATAATCGGTTAAGTGGTTTAGGAGTCCATTGAGGACAAACATTGTGACACGAGATTTATTTATATTATATTAATAGTACATATACATATGTTACCAACTAATTGTCAACAACGTACCTATCTACACTGAGCTTTTAGTATTAATTTTGAGTTATTCTTATCTTTTGCGCATGTTTTTTGTCAAATGATTGTATGGTAAATAAATATATTCTTATTCTTATAGAGAAGGCATATGAAGGATAGATGGTATTACGTACCTTTTTAGTAAGATCGTGCAGTATAGCTTCAGCTTGGCTGGTGAAGTACATCTCCTTGTTGTGAAGCCAGTGTAAGATGAACCGCCCACCGCCTGCTAGTGATGGGACCAGCGGGATGTCTGTTTCGGCGTTTATTGACGCCGCTAAGTGGAAGTGGAGGCCTGAGGAAAAGTGTTAAATTTATGATAAAAATATAAGACTGATAAAGACCGAATCAAACCTAATGGCGTCTGTGAAGTTAGCTACAAGCCTCACTTATCGCCGCTGACATTATAAATAGTAGCAAATTTAAGCGCAAAGGCTCGGCTCCTGTTCACAGATGCCATGAAGATTGGTTCCGCCTATAAAGGTTAGTAAGTTTGTATAGACCGGGTGGTTCAGGTATAGTCAGTGTGGCAGAGTTTTTAAGCCACTATATGCTTATCCACAAAGGGCGATTGGGCGGTGGTGGGTTTATCCCATGGATGAGACTGGAGAGCGCATGGGCCCCGTTTTTGTTGAAACAATAGGTCACCGATTTTAAGCGAGGGGAGAGGTAAGCTCCGCTGGCTGTAATTGGCTGACGCCAAAATGACGCAATGACAACAGTTCTTGTAGTGGTGCCAAAAATTTTACTAGCAAAATATCGATGTCGATATTTTTGGCTTGGTTCTACTTTGAATAAAATATCGTATCGCAACAACACACCTTTTTTAACTATTGACACGATACTGGATCAAAATATATCGTATCGAAACCACACAATCGTATTGTCTCAACAAAGAGCGGCTTTAGAAAATATTATTTCTGTGTACTTTGCCACTTACAGTTTGGCCGACGTAAATAAGTATTGTTTATGTACCTACCTAAAACAATAAACTTTGAATACGATACCGGATCGATCCAAAATATCGTATCGAAACAAGCGGATCGATACACTGCGATGCGATCCATTGCAATCCAAAGTATCGATACAAAGCACCTGGATCGAGCATCCCTAGTCGGTTGTCAACTAAAGCGCCTATCGATGGTGAGCGAGGCCGCCCCGCGCACTCTCTTCACTGGTTAATATGCTCCTTGGTGTATCCACTAAGCCATACTGTGTTAAACCTATGTTCAACACATGGCCCAATAAAAAAGGTGTTACAATAGTGGAAATATTACCTACAACAAATAAGTCATTGCTAAAAAGGTTTACAAAATGAAGCAGGTATATGCTCACCCCCAGTATAAGAAGTGGCGTGATAAGGGTTGTGGAAGTCGTGAGCGCTGTACGTGGAGGGGAGAGTGGGGATCGGCGCGCCCGGCTGCTTCGACGACTGCGCGTTCCGTCTAATGTGGAAACATGTCCTGCAAATAAATGAAATAAATAAATATTAAGGAACATCTTAAACACAGTCTCTGACCCTAAATTAAGCAAATCTTGTAGTATGGCTGCCAGAGACTGAAATACTACAAACATATTTATGCAGATAATAACATCCAGACACAAAGCAAACACCATGCTCATCACATACATACTTGTCCTGGGTAGGAATCGAACCCACGACTCTTTAATCCAGGAGTCAGGGTCGCTAGCCAATGGTCCACAGAAGCAGTCACTAGGCCACTGGGGGAGTCAAAATTGACAATATCGCTGTATTATTCTCTCTAGATCTTCACAGAAAGATCACTACGTAGAAAGATAGGTAGCGGGCATACTTAACTAAGACGGTGTGTCATAAATCTTTACGATTCTGTCTCGCGCACCCTCGTTTAACTTTAGGATCGCTGTATTGAAAAAATACTTGTGAATACTCGTCATTATTTAGTGATCACCCATTTTTAGGGGTATTTTATGGGAATGTATTGCAAACACATTTAAAGTACTTCGCGGTACGTCATAAATTAATTGTGTACACTTGTCAACAAAATAGCATTAATGCCGTGTTACATAAGTTGCGGTCTGAATTACATCACGAGTAAGAATAATGTAAAATGAAAAATATGCGTACGGTGTGGCAGCAAACGCATACTGACACCTTCTCATTCCTGTGGCGGCGATACTTATTTCCTATTTCAGGAGTATTCGTCAACATACTCACTTCATATGCTTGAGGCGCTGCATGAACCGGTGCTTGTGTCGGTGCGTGGCGCGCTGGCGGCGCGGCGGCGAGCGCGAGTGTGACGTCACGCAGCCGCCGCCCCACTCGTCCTCCGGCAGCAGCGTCTCGGCCCACACGCGGCAGATGTTGTCCACCGATGACGTCACCAGCACGTTGCCCACACTGCCCCTGTTGCGTCACCACGTCAGTTCGACACAGACTAAGACACGTAAGCATGCACATCACACAACCTATTGAGGTGCTCTGACCTCTTGTAGCTAGCAAACCACTTGAACATAAATTAGTAGGGGAAATATATCGCTCGTCAAAAACTAAAAAGTTGACTATCACCAAAGAAGATATTATTATGTACTAAGTATAGAATGGTCACTCGTTACCCCCGACCCGTGAGTCTTCCTCACTTCCACCCCGCGTTTCACGTACCGATCGTGTACTCTACGCGCGGGCTGCACTGGCCGGTGGATTTTCTAATAAAAAATACCTAGGCTGTGACATTAGAGAAGACCTGTACGATGTATGGTTGAATATCAACGATACGTAACAAAACAAGAAATGTTGATGTTTCCCTAAGGATAGATAAAATGAACTTATTTTACTTTATTTCTCGTGATATTTTTTTTTAAATGTTGTAGATCGGTTACTTTTTGCTAAAATGCTTCCAAATTAAGTAATTGTTATACTTTTTTAAGCACTAGGTTAATATTCATTTTTGCAAATTGAATAAGCAACTCTCCCTCACGCGGCAAGTCGTCACGTGGTGATCGCTGACAGCCGTAGAGGTTCCGCACACAAATGCACGGCACGTGTAACGACCGCTCGTATGTGTGTAAGTACTGTGTAGTGTGCGTAACGTAAGTGTGCGTTTTGTATGAAAAATCGGAGTGTCCTAGCTGTGTCTAAATAACATAGATAACGTAATTGTTCAAGTTATTTGCTGGGCAGCGCTGAAACTTATAAAAATATACGTCGAACACTGACTTGTATGCTGGGATATCTTACAAGGCCCCATAGTACAATTTGGACATCATGATATCCTAAAATATGCCCATCGTCTACAGAAACACCCAGTATAGATAGGTACATAGACTGCGTTTATACACCTTCACTTGACGATGTCACTCACTAAAGTACTAAAAGCACTTAAAATAAATAAAATAGGTACGTTATCGTAAACAGCCGTGCGAATGTTTATAATTTATACTAAATGGGGCGTTCGCAGTAAAATTAAAAATAAAATTCTCATCCGGCAGTTGCCGCTTGACGTGTTTATTACACAACCGCAGACATTTATTGACCGATAGGAAGACGGTTCGTTTCAACGGATTGGCAGGAACGTAACACGGAAGGGAACTAGTTTAGAATTCAAATTATAATATACAGGGTAATCAATAAGCATCCTTTTGGGAGCTTATTCTGTACATCAAAATTAACAACTTTTGTTCTGTGACTTTTGTCAAATCTTAAAAATATGCCGTTCCATAGGAAAATATCGTTTACCCTCGACAAAATGTATTGAACAGCTGTTTTTTAGTTTTGACAAAAGTCACAGAACAAAGGTTGTTAGTTGTGATGTACAGAATAAGCCCCTAAAAGGATGCGAATTGATTACCAATAACCCTGTATAAGTAATAGGTATTGACGATGATGATGGAGACAAGGACATTGCACGTAGAAATGATGACCGATGGTAATACCCCGGGAGGGGACCGCAAAAAAATGCAAGCATTCTCTAAAAGCTAATGTTTGGTATTACTTTACATTGACGGTGTACAACATATACTTCGGAGTCAGTTATAGGCCGAATCATACAAGTCGGCGGATGTGAAGTTAGCTACAAGCTTTGCAATATCTAACCCTGACCACAGCCCGGTCACTCCGCGTTTCTTCATACAAAATCTGCTGTCTTACGCACACAACACTATATTTATTCACAGACACTACACATACGCACGAACGCTACACGGGTATATGCAGCGGCCAGTGCAGCCCGCGCGCAGAGTAGTAAATCGTGTCCTGACGCGGGGTGGAAGTGAGGGAGACTCAAACGGGTGGGGGGTAACGAGTGGCCGTTCTATACGTAGTATTATTATATCTTCTTTGCCCTGACTCAAGCTCACATAAAGCTGCGTGTTGATTGGATATTGCGCAGCTGGTAGATAACTTCACATCCGCCAACTTGTATGATTTGGCCTATAGCTCCGGGGTATTGTGGTCTACTACCATAGTAAAGTATTAAAAAAAATCATAATTCATCATGCTTGCATTTTTTGAGCTTACCTCTCAGGCTATAAAGTTGTCGTATGAAAACTAGATGCAACAGATAAACGTAAAACTTTCACCAAAAAACTGGACGGCGACGGTCAACGGTGCGGATATTCCCTACATCTATCGTACGGCTAGACGGACGCGACCAAAGCGCCACCCTTTTATGGTGGACATTCCGCGCGTTAGAACCAAGCGTTTCGAATCCTCATGCCTCATACGAACAGCCGGAATGTGGAACGCTTTGCCTGGGTCTGTCTTCCCGTTAAAGTACAACGTGGGTGTCTTCAAATCCCGAATAAATAGGTATCTTCTAGGTAAGCGTGCTAGGCATGCGTAAAAAAAAAATCGCGGAGCTGTTAAGTTAGCTGTAGTCAGGATTGGTCCGCAACTTGTAACTAACATCACAGTTGACAAGATACAGCCTTGGCCAAAAATATTAGGCACCTTTAAAAAATCAAAATGCATGTTTACTACTTAACCATTAACTGAGTGCTTATCTTAAATGACGTACCGGGGTCATAAATAACTTCTTAGAATATTAAGCGGCTCTTTGTTAAGGTCATAAAACACCTGGTGACCGAAAACAAAGGACTCGGTTTTTATCGGTTCTTATCAGTCAATGTTTGGTCACTCGTGTTCTGGACTCTAACAAGTAAACAAGCTTTCATTTCTGTTGATTTGATTAAATTGACACCTAATTGTGTTAAAAATGCCAAAAAGGAGTGAAATAAGTTTAGAAAATAGAGTAAAAATGCAGGGTGCCTAATACTTTTGGCCAAGGCTGTACATATTTTATGCGGCCTATAACAGCCGTAAGACTGTAATAATAATGACAGATGAATGTGGACGCAAGAAAGAAACATTCTGAAGTAACAACGACAGAAAGCATTATTGAAAAGTGTAAATTTGTATTAGACGATATCAGATCTATCGCGAAGCATGTGTAGGTGAGATTATCCCGAAACAGGCACGAGGGAGGGAGGGAGGCCTGTACCCAGCAGTGGGCCGATACAAGCTGATGATAATAATGGAATTAATATTACATGTACCAAAAAAATATGATAATATAACAGAGAGCATAAATAAATATAAATATACAGGGTTATTTCTAATCAATTAGCATCCTTTTAGGGGCTTATTCTACACATCAAAACTAACAACTTTTGTTCTACGACTTTTGTCAAAACTCAAAAAAAAGTAAGCTGTTCCATACATTTTGTCGCGGGTGACCGATATTTTTCTATGGAACAACAAACATTGAGTTTTGTTAAAAGTCGTAGAACAAAAGTAGTTAGTTTTGATGTACAGAATAAGCCCCTCAAAGGATGCTAATTGATTAGAAATAACCCTGTATAGGTATGTAATAAATATTAGGGGACATCTTACACAGGGTCTGACCCAAAACTAAGCAAAGCTTGTGATATGGCTACCGCAGACTGATACAGTACATATACATAATATTTGTCCAGGTTATGCATGAGCCCTACAAAGCTTGCCCCAAGTTATAAGGCCTAAGCATATCTTCTGACAATGTACATGGTACATAAATGATTAGTTTTATATTTCCATTTTGTTAGTGACTCACTTGGGCATGTACTTGCTGGTTTTCCGCCATGACAGGTGCGTGACGGCGCGCGGGTGGGCCACGTATATGAACGTGTAGTTCAACTGAGGACCGCAGTGCTCGCCTTGCGTCTGGGAGAGCACTGGAAGAAAACAAACAAACTATGAAGCATTAGACTAAGCTAAGTGCTATCACTGCTCTGTGAGACAACAATTTTCGACCGACTAACGGAGGAGGTACTATTTATTATTATTTTTTTAACTATTTTTTTATGTATAAAGCGTAACTTTTTACATAGTAGTCCGATTTCGAAAAATATTTTTTTATTGGAAAGAATATACTTCGAAATTGGTCCAATTTAAATTTTATCAAAATCGGCTAAGCCATTTTTGATTTAAATCAACAATAATTTGAAAAATGTTATATCGAATCGTGCGATATATTCGCGAGTTCTGTACACGGTTGAAGTCGGTCATGCCATTTTTTGCAAAAAATAATTATTCAAACTGTCTAACTATAGCACTAATATCGGTCGCAAAGAAAAATGTACACGAGCGCAGCAACACGTAACCACGATGACGATATGTCTGGTATTCTGACACATCTTTATCGTGGCGGAGTGAGCACAAGCTCCGTGATGGAACCCGACTGGAGTTGGCGCTGTCGGGGCCCAGAGGAATACGGAAGCGTTCCCGTAGCATCGACACCAAGCGCTGTGGTGGGAACACTCCAGGATTTTTAGTGGGTATATCGACCAATTAGCGGAGCTCCCACAATAATCACCCACCAGCCCTCCAGGGGTGGTGGTATCCATAAAAGATTTTTCCTCGGCAAAAAAAAGATAAATGTTATAGAGTCTGGCTAACGAAAGTTGATACTGGAATTTTTCGCAAACTTTTTAAATGACAACACACGGTGCTACTACCTTCGCGGATTTACCTTTAAATTGGGGTATTTTACCTTGTATTAAAAACATTTTTCAAACCTACGTCATGTACTAAACTGAACAAAATGATTCAATATATTATTATACTTTTCATCGTAATGAAGTAGATAAATATATCGTTGAAATCATTTGGATCATTTGGAGAGCAATGCAAATCCTCAGTTTGGCATAATAATAACGTCAAAAAACAGAAAATAACTAACTTTATGAATATAAAACTCACGATAAGTTAAAGCTTGAAAAAAAAGGTTTTTTTTTGCGATTCTCCCAAATATTTGGAAGAATCAAAATCGCAGTACGGTAACAATGCTACATCGTGTGAGTGAGAGAAAGTGTTTCCCTGTCAGTTTAGGGCTGCCATACTGATATTTTTTAAATTTGCCGCACTTTGTCAGTATCAACTTTCGTTAGCCAGACTCTACTATACAAACTTGGCTGCATACCCTTGTTCTGATACCAGATCTTGACGAGTCTATCGTTGACTCCGGATGTTGCAAATAATACACCGTCAGGGGAGAAGGCTAGATGGTGCGCCGGAGTCGCCGTTTGACACTGCCACACGCATAACCACCCCTGAAACAAATATAATTACATTTTATTAATGGTCGTACTTTGCTGTAGCGCTCATAGCGTTGATTGATCACCGAAGTTAAGCAACATTCTGCACGGTCACTCTTCAAATGGGTGACTCCGAGTAGCATTTACAACAGAGCGTTATCGTGGCTGGAATGACACGTAAAATTGTAAATCCAGCTTGTTTTAACCATTTAGACATGTCAGAGACCTTAAGGCTTCAAAACTGACTCCAGAGCCAGCTCAGCCAATACGAACTTACTTAATTTTATGTTTTGCAGTCGTTTACTATTTTTAGTATTGAAGAAGCCAAGACACATTTCGAGTACCAGCAACGCTAACATGGAACTGTGGGTATAGATAATGTTAGCTTGTTGAAAATTCATTTCATTACTATGCAGTGGAAAAATATGTGCAAAAGTGGAAAACGAAAGTAAAATAATAGCTCGCGTCTTACCGTTCTCTCTAGTTAAATTTAAACTCTATCTATACAGGGTTAAATCTAATCAATTAGCATTCTTTTAGGGGCTTATTCTGTACATCAAATCTAACAACTTTAGTACTGCGACTTCTGTCAAAACTAAAAAAAAACAGGAGTTCCATACATTTTGTCGCAGATGAACGATATTTTTCTATGAAACACCCAATTGAACCATGTAATGTTTGATTTAATTGAGATAAGTTAATATTTAAGATTTTTAATTAAATTTGTGATGGTCAACTTTGCCTCTGCTTATTTTTAGACGATATTTTGTAACAAATATAAAACACCGATGTAACCTTTCGGGACGTGAATGTCAAGGCGATGCGTTGTTATGATAGACTGTCTCTTATTCTGTGTCTATGGTAGGTATTAAATTGCGTATGGAGTAACCTTGATCAATGCATGGACCAGTAACGTAATTTTCCGAGTTACATATAATCAAAAATAATTAGATATTGCTTGCAACGTGCTATGGAAATAGCTATGCTAGGTGTCTCTCTGCGGGATCGAATAAGAAATGAGTAGATCCGCAGACGAACCAAAGTTACCGACATAGCCCAGCGGATTAGTAAATTAAAGTGGCAGTAGGTAGGGCACATATTTCGAACGGATGGCCGATGGGGTTATAAAGTTCTCGAATGGAGACCACGGACCAGCAAACGCAGCGTACAACATCCACCGACTAGGTGGACTGTCGATATAATAAAGATAGCAGGAACGCGTTGGATGCAGGCCGCTTCCAACCGGCCTTATTGGAAATGCATGGGAGAGGCCTATGTCCAGCAGTGGACATCCTACGGATGATACACACACACACACACACACTTGCGATGTTTGATAGTAATCATAATAATCATAATCATAATCAATTTATTGATAACGTTAGTTAGTATTGTTAGTGGTGAATACTATTAAACTAGTTTATATTATTGGTATAAATATATATAAGGAGAAGCCATTGGCTCCGTCATACAGTGTATACTAGTTCGGAGCCAATGGATTCAAAACAATAATTGTCAAAAATATTTCCGGAATAATAAATTATTTTTATTCTTATAGATAGAATTCGATATTCATATCACAATAATAATTTAAACGGTATAACAGCTTATTACCATGAACAGACATGTTAATACGTTATCCACCAACCCGCACTGGGCCAGCGTGGTGGATATGGCCCAATCACCCCTTCGTGGGTAGGCCTACGTCCTGCAGTGGACTATTAAAAAAGGCTAGTACAGTACAGTACCATGAACAGACTTCTTGAACACCACTCATGTAAACTGCATATCAGGTAAGAGTTTGTCAAGGTATTAACACGCTCGATAGAGTTCGCGTAAATTACAACTTTCTCTGGGATTTGTACAGCGCTCTCTGTTGGCATTTGGCATCAAGTTGGCGCAGTTTCATTTCCAAAATAGTTGTTTACTTTAACTGCATCGAGCGCAAAAAAGTTTGACAAACTCTTATTAGAGGTACAGGAGCACTATACTTCTAGTACGAGTTCGTCAACTTTTTACAAGCTTTTATTTAGTTTCACCTGTCTCGTTGTCTGTCTGTCGGTCTGTAATCAAATCTTGCAAGTTAAAGGATATGGAAAAGATGCGGGTTTTGAAATCTTGCAGAAACAAAAGTTATACCAATAGAAAGCTTACATAATTATCTTTTCAACCACATATTTTTTAGAATTTTTTTCATCGCCATTTAATTTTCAAATGTGTTCTAAAAACATTAGAAAAATGAACTATGTGCTACACCAAATAACTGCATTAAGCCTAAATTGAAAAAAAAACCTGACAGTGACATTAAGAAACAGCAAAAGGAAATGACATTGTCAATATTGAACAACCAATAGAGGGCTGGTCGCCATGTTTTAAAAAATAAATAAATGTCAAACTCTAAAATACCAGCCCGCTATTGGTTGTTTGAAGATTCCTGTCTGTTACGTAGACTACGTAGACCTCCTCTTAGTATTACCAGTTCAGTCTAAATATTTTCTACTTAGTGAAATAAAAAAGAGATATTATAATAAAACGGCGATACACAAAAATATGTTTTTGCGTGAAATAATATTCTTAAATATGGCACTAAACATTAATATAGCTCGCATCGCTGCCGGTTTTCAAGGACCGCCTCCCATATAAAAAGTTTACCAACTCCTTTGATCCACTTCCCGGTTTCAGATTGAGCTAAAATTTTGCATACATGTGTAAATTGCGTGACAATGCAATATTATGATGACATGGCGCTGATCTGATGATGGAGCTGGGGGGAGGCCAAAGGAACTTTGCAATGAAACGACACAATCTCATCGAGTTTGGGCTCATTTGAATCGTCTTTACGGGTAGTTTGTCTCTCAATGGTAACCAGGTTCTGATGATAGAGCTGGAAGGTGGTCCTAAGAACTTTGTAACTAAAGAACGCAAACCCATCGAATTTCGGCTTGTTTGATTCGTCTTAGCGAGTACTTGTTCAGTAAAAGCTTGTTTTGATATACTACACATACTTATTTTTTTTAATACATACTTATATAGATAGTAACTAAATAACACCCAGACACAGAGCAAACATTTATGTTCATCACATAAATAATTGCCCTGGGTGGGGATCGAACCCACGCCTGTTTGATCCAGAAGTTAGGGTCACTAACCACTGAGCCACCGAGGCAGTCTAATAAGTACATATGTTACGACATAACAATACGAATACGACTCAACCATTTATGCTCTCAAAAATAGCAAACACTTTACCGTATCTTAAGAAATTTATGCGCCTGTCATGTCCAAGAAATCCTTCAATATATTCAAATTCCGCGTACAGTACAGCCAATCGTGCGAAACTAATTGTTTGTACGTAGCGGAGGAACGGTAGTTATCCAATTGAATGAATTACGCCTAATTATAGCCAAATATAATGAGATAACATCGAGGAAGCGCCTTGTTAGGGAGATACCGGGGGCTGATAAACTGTGTGACAACTGAGAAATTATAAGCCTAGAACTAGAGCTGTAGTGGTCTAGTGAGAGAACGCTCGCCTTCCGCGTTAAAACCTGGCCTAGTACCTATAAATTCATTCGAATTTGTCTTATCAGGCTTTTCGGTCTAGCAAAACATTGAGAGAACACCGCTTACGTACTTCCGTAAAAGAAATTGCTTGGCCGGTAAAAATAGGAAAATAGCCCTTCGTGATTAAGTCTATGTCCAACAGTGGATCTATAAAAATGCCGGTACAGCGATAACTGTCAAACTAATATATGGATAATCAATTCAAAGTCATAAATGTCACACACACACATGCACGCACGCACGCACACACACACAAACACACACACGAACGCACACGCACACACACGCACACACATGTGTGTCTACTGTTAAGTCGTTTAATTATTAATCGTAAACTTACTCGTATACTTATTACTAAATAACTGTAATCTGTTTTGGCCTTATTTTTAATTACTATAGTTGTTATTTATACATTAAGTAACGCTGTTGATTACAAGAAATTAATAAATAGTCAGTTACCAAGTGGTATCTGAGAAATGGACGATGACACAATGACAGACCGCCAGCTAGATACAAATACAACAAATACAAATTTCTTTATTGAGGTAAAAACGACCTATAACGGATGCCTCACAATAATAAAATGATGGCTAATTAACAGAATAAAAAAAAAATTTAAAAATTATACAACCAAGAATCAAGAAATAAAATTATAAATTGAAATAACATGAGTCAATTATCAATTATTAAAATAGATGGTCAGACAATATTATCAAATCAGTCGAAAACAGATGAGGCAGGACCGGAAAGAAAAGAAGCTTACACCAGCCCAGTAGTAGGCGATATAGATAATTAAGACTACTCCAACATGCAAAATTAAAAAAAATGTATATCCCGAATAAATCTAAGGCAAACACCTAATTCTGTTTCTTCCATTGTTTATTAAATTCTACTCAGTATCGTGCATACTCGGTATTATCAGCGACAATATTTTGAGGACGCATGTCTGATAAGTTTAACTCTTGATACATTTTCGTGAATGGGTGTTACTCAAGTCTCAAATTAATTACTTAACACGACACAGATACGCCTCTCTGGCCAGTTTCTTCAATGTTTACGCTATAATAAACAAGACGGGTGAATATCATCTGTTAGATAAACACAACCCTGTTATCAGCGAAGCTATTGTTCGTTATCTTATCTCGTATCACGTGTATCCCGAACCCTGCAATTTGAATATCTTAGAGGAAAGAGCGATTTCCGTTTTGAAGGACAGTTTCACTGGTGGACATTGGCTTCCTCTATAGGTTTCCAATAAGGCCGGTTGGAAGCGGCCTAAATCCAGCGCGTTCCTGCGATCAATATTATAACGTCAGTCCACCTCGGCCGACGTCCTACGCTGCGCTTGCTGGTCCGCAGTCTCTATTCAAGAACTTTACGGCCCTATCGGCCATCTGTTCTCCGAACTATGTGTCCTGCCCACAGCCATTTTTAATTTGCTAATCCGCTGGGCTATGTCGGTAACTTTGGTTCGTCTACGGATCTCCTCATTTCTGATTCGATCTCGCAGAGACACCGAGCATAGTCCTCCGCCGAAGGACAGTTGAGGCATCTTAAGAGCATCTAGCTAGTAAAATCTTACTTTAGGGATACGTTTCTTTCGAAAAATAGAGTTATTTAATATTTACATGTAATGGTAGGAAACGGCTTTATAAAAGTCGGGTACAGACTGCCAGAATGCACGGTCGAGACATATTTCTGTTCCGCTCTGCTATTATATCAGCAGATAGAGGCAAAAGTTCGCTTTGACCGGGCATTCGAACAGTCACTAGTACTTTTTCTCTCAGTGCACTCCGACTGTTCGAAATGTGCTGTGCCCTCCCCTGTAGCCAGGGGGCTACAGGGGAGGGCACAGCACATTTTTTTTAATTTCATCTATGCGAAATTTTTGGGCAATATGAGATTTAAGATCTTCATATCAAAATATCTCATTTGAACATCTTATCTTAGAGTGCGAGCGCAGAGAAGAGAGCGCAGTGCTGTGCCGCTCAGTCTAAATTCAGGGTGATGTAGACAGGTAAACGCATACCTGGTCTTGTTACTTAATCAAATAAAGATAAATCTCAGTTTAAACCGCCCGCCACATAAATTGAACTATAGCTTTCATCCATAAAATTTAAGAAAACCGGACAAGTGCGAATCAGGCTCGCAATGGTTTTAGCATGTGCTAATGAAGTTCTTTTATATGATATCTTACATGATACGATTTACACACTTTGAATTTTGAACCCATATTTTGTGAATTTGGAGGCCCTATTTATTTGAGATTTAAATAAAAATATACAGTTTTCAGATTTATTCTTATATGTGTACTCTGAGACGATGCTTCTCGACAAATTTCATAGATAAATGTCAACGGGAAGTACCCTGTAGGTTTTGATTTTTGTGAGTGCCGAAATATGCGGATTTTACAACATAAACGGCTCTAACTTTTTTATACGATAACTGAGAAGTTTTTCTTTTACACAACTGCAAGAGATCATAGATATACGTATACAGTTTAAATTTTAACTCGATATCTTTACGCGTTTCCGAGATAAACGAGTCTTGACATACACACAGACGGACAGACGGACAACAAAGTGATCCTATAAGAGTTCCGTTTTTTCCGTTTGAGGTACGGAACCCTAAAAAGTGGTTATATCAATTATATATTGATTTTTGAATGCAAAAATCGGGCGAACTCCGGGGGCGTATTGGTCTTCACCCGCTCATATGAAAAATTACGCTGATACTAAGGCGCCTTAAAACATGCATATTGAAGGCACAATTCATAGCGAGTTTACTTACAGGTTCCTCTTCTTCAGGCTGTTTAGGTTTCTCGTCTCGATCGCCGCCGATTTGGAATGTGACTCCGGAACTGGCTGCAAAGAAACAATATAAATATTAAACTAGTAGTTCTCAGAACAGTAGACCTCGCGACACATCTCCTTAATTGAATCATCATGAGCCTAAATATCGATTCGCTCTTAACAGTTTTGTTTTATACTGGCAAATCTAGTTAATATTTAGATAGTAAACCGCGTATAGATAGTTTCACGCATTCCATAACGTTATGTAAAAGTAATAGGTATGTAAACAATATTATTATATACTACGAGATTAATAGCGC
Source organism: Hypomecis punctinalis (assembly GCA_949316475.1). Taxonomy (NCBI): domain Eukaryota; kingdom Metazoa; phylum Arthropoda; class Insecta; order Lepidoptera; family Geometridae; genus Hypomecis; species Hypomecis punctinalis. The sequence goes on from OX438812.1 coordinate 14,146,318, forward strand.
ACTAAAATTACGAGATAAATAAACCCGTCTACCCGTGACCACGGTCGATGCAACTCGGCCGAAACGTCGGGATGATGATGTTGATGATTTATTTCGTAATTTTAGTGCGCGATTAGTCCCGTAGTATAAATTAATAATGTGTTAAAATCGCGAAAGTTTAAAAATAACATAGGTATGTCAAGTAAAAGAATAACGGCAATGTATCGACTAATCCGAGAAAAAGCTGTCCTATCGTTGGGCGGATTATTTTTGCACTGCAGAATGACTTTGGCTTATCTTTAATTAGCGGAACGTTATTTTTAGGTAGTACCTGAGCGATCGTATTTTTTATTATTACTAACTGTATCTTCATGAGATTAGATCAGAATTTGAAAAAAATGTGTGATCAGACCTATGTGCGGCAGTAGATTAATAAAAAATATTTTTCGTCAAAAAAGGCAGAACCCTGTAGGTACAGAATCCGAATAGTTCTTACGGATCTATGTATCATCGATGTAGTAATTTTGAAATTATGTATTGTGAATTTTTCACAAACGACTCAGCCGATTTTGATAAAATTTAAATGGTACGAACTCTGAAGTATGAGCTACTAAACAAAAAAAAAAGAACCATCAAAATGGGTTCATAATTGGCGGAGTAATTTCGCAAAAAAAATTTCGCTTTTGTGGAGTCGGTTAAAAAGGATGAAATAATAATAATGGAGCTTAGGAAAAATGTTTGACTAGGTAATAGCTATCTATTCGAATAGAAGTAAGCAACGTACAATGTTCTTGTAAGTTGAAATACTTCTTTATGGACTTGAAATCTGTCATTTAAAGATGTAACGAAATCGCCCACGTTTTGTACCTATAGTCTATTCCGAGATATAGTATTTGAAATAGATGGTGGTATTCATGAGAACATTCAAATTGTTTCTGTACCTAAGTATGCATTTCTCTCTTACGTAGTCTTCAAATCTAAAACGATCAAGTACCTTCTATGTAAGCGTATGCCATATCTTTGCTATAAACATCGGGATTTGGTCAAATGCAAGTCTAAATAGAATAAAGAAGCGTTATTATCAGCAAACGGGAATACACCGACTTGAACAGCTTTATGTCAATAAAGTCAGAAGATTATGCGATTAGGCTCGAGATTATGCGTTTTTGCATGCTTTATCTCAGGTATGCTTGATAAATGTGTGATAATAGATAGGTATTGGAGAGCGTGTAAATAACAGTTTAGTCATAGCAAAGACAGCGTCCAAGTATATAACACTTTTTGAGATTTAATTTTATGAAAATTTGTAGAGTCTAATGGCCTCATCATCATTTGGTCTTCTCCTCCTTATGTCAGTTGGAGACAGGAACCAGACCGAGGTTTCCCTCCTTGCTGGGGCTGCACGCCTTGACACTCTGGCCAGGGGGCATTTCATGGGTGATTCTCACCCTATACAAATTCGGCAAACACTGCCGTCTTGGCGTGGACCGACTCATCATGGCTTAGGTGGCCATCAAGGTCTAATGGCCAAATTGAGCTTTTTGTTCAGATCTGCACACAAAACACAGAGCGTCCAAACTATTTCACCATGTTTGCGTTAAACAAGTAATACATACTTATATTATCATTTGAAAGAATAAATAATTCTTATATCGCATCTCACTTAGGTGAGATCGATAGATCAGAGCAAGAAGTAATCTCTGCATTTATCTGGAATGATTCATAAAATTCGCTTAAGCCCTTTTCATGACGATTACGGGTCTCGCACTAAAGCGAGTTCAATTTCCGACGATGAATTTAAGCTAAAAAGCTGGATAGTATTTAGTCTTTCTTTTGAATAATCTTTAGTGTATTTCCGCTCTGTACCTAATAAAAGCACAAAAACTTAAACTTAAGATTTGAAATTCCGCAAAGTAACGCCTGATTCAACCAACTAATATTGAGTCTACAGTAAGACGTAAGACACGTTCTTCGAATAAACGCACCACTTAGCATAAAAGTAAGTTCTAATGTCTGAAACCCTAGCCTTAGGTGACTTGAAGGTCTATGCCACTTATATATTCCATAATTATATGCCCTTCCGTGTACCAAACGGATCATCTATTCATCTTAGGTAACACAGAGATACTATTTCTTGGCAGGCGACATTGGCTGGCGACGCGGTGGCTAGCATTTTCAAACTATCGTCTGCTGACTTACTTGTCGATAAGTGCGCGCGCATTCAGAATTTCGATAATCATACCTACTTTGTAACTTGACCTGCACTTGGCCAGCGTTGCGGGATTGCTAGGACACTAGGTAGAGTGATCTAGAGATGACTTCGCTTTTCCTAACTAATCAATGTACCGTATTACAGGTCACTTACGCACAACTTCTTGAGAGTAACTTTGGTAAGTACATCACTATGATCAATTTTCACTATGGGACCAATCTCAAAATCGCGGAAAGTAAAACAGTTGTTCCTTATTTTGGCGAGAAGCAATGATTTTTTTTCAGTAACCTTTTCCAGTAAGGAAATATTAAAGCTTATGTAATAGGCGAGTTAATAGGAGAGGCATTTTTTGAGTGATCGGCACTTAGATCACTCAAAAAATGCATTCCCTTATCTTTCTTCATTATTACCTACCAGCGACCCACACCGGCATCGCACAGGTGTATTACACATACATATAAACCTTCCTCTTGAATCACTCTATCTATGAAAAAAAAAACGCATCAAAATCCGTTGCAGTTTTGAAGACATAAGCATACATAGGGACAGACAGTAGGAAGCGACTTTGTTTTATACTATGTAGTGATAGTGATTATGTAGCGTTAGCGCATAGCGTAGTTTCAATAGCTGTTTCTTAGCCATCATCGAAGTAAAATAACTTTCAGTACGTCCATTATTCGGATGTAACCGCGGGTGGTGTGAGTTATTTACATCTGAGCGCTACCGTGGTTTGGATGACACGTAAAATTGTAAGTTCCGGTTATTTTAACCGTATATAACCATGTCGAACTCTGATAACAACTATTCGGCCGTTACGAACTTACTTGATTATCAAATTTATGGTTTACCTACTTTCTTGTACCTAGCAATTATAGAGCTACCTACTAAGCTCAGAGTTGAAAATGTTCCATCTGTAATACATGGTACTATTATTGCTTATATGGTAGTACAGCAGCCAAGCTTGTTAGTGACCCCCATTTCAGATTACAAGTGTTTACTTCGATCCGCATCATATTAGCATTCGTTGAGCACTTGAGTCGTGGTGTAATATTTAGCTCGTGACAAACAACTAATGTATGCATGCGAATGACATTACAACAAAAGCACTAATAGATACAGAAGCGATACTATTTGCTTCTCTATGCTTTCAATTGGATCATCGGACGCATGACAACACGTTCGTTGACAGAAATGTGGAGAAAATACATAGGAGAATCTTTATATCTATGTGAAATATCATTTTTCGAAGATAAGGCTTGCTTGCTAAAAAAATATAATTAGTCCGTCAAATAGATTATCAAATAATATTAGACGCGTATTTTTTCTTTTCTCAATTTAACAAAAAATGATAAAGATACAGTCCGTTAAAGTTCCGCGTGACGTCACTAACTTATAGGTACTACAAATGTACCAGTAACGGTTAGTAACGTCACAAGCCCCCACTCTCAAACTTGACAAGGTTTATCTTGTCATTATTTATTATTATGATATTTTTTTTACCTAGTAAACATACCTATTGGAGAATTATAACACGAATAGTGCAGAGCTAAGTTCTGTTCCATCGTCTTATAATTCTCTAATTATCTTCTATAAAATAGTATTGTGTAAATATTGTAATTTTTGACCGACGAACCACCGGAGGAGGTATACAATTCGACGCGTATATATTTTTTTTTATGTATAACCACGCGTAACTTTTTTCGTAGTAGTCCGATTTCAATAATTCTTTTTTTATTGGAAAGAGTATACTTCAAGACTGGTAAATTTTATCGAAATCGGCTGAGCCATTTTTGATAAATCAACAATAATGTGAAAAATGCTACCGATCCGTGCGAAATATTCGCGAATTCTGTACACGGGTGAAGTCGGTCATGCTAATTTTTGCAAAAAATAATCTTGTTTCTTATAGACTGTCCCATGTATTTTCTAGTAAACAAGGTTTAGGATAAGGAAAAACGATCCTTTTTCTTTAAATAAACTAAAATTAAAAACTCTGTATTTACCAACAGTTTTGGAAAAATATGTGGGTGATGATTTATGACATTGCCCTAAAACTGATATCTAGCGTGATTTACTGATAAGACATCATGGGTTCGTCTAAAGATAACGCCGGCACGGCGCACTGGTTCCAATTTTATGTATCAAATCAGTACAAGTGCAACGAATACCTGACCTAATCCTGTAATCTCACATCATTATCTGATATTCTAAATTGAATTCTGTTTATACCTCTGTACTGTAAAGTACAGAGCTGAAGCACCGCTGAACATATGTCTGCCAACGAAATGTAATTGGGCCAAATCCACCACGCTGAAGGTCAGTGCGGATTGATCATGCGCTATCGAATATCTTCTGCGGACGTATGCAGCTTGCCTCACGATATTTTTCATCACCGAAAAGCCAGTGTTTTGCAAATCCGTACATGAATTCCAAATAACTCATTAATACAGGTCCAGATTTGAACTCAAGCCTCACGCTTGTAAACGAGCGTTCTTTCACTTAGCTCATCACGGCTCACGGCTTATATCTAAGAGCTTGAATAAATGTTCAATGTAATAACTACATGAAATGCAGCCACATTTGCATATTTGCCGCAGCGTGTAACTTAAACAGGTTGTACTTTACAGTCATTATCCTAACCGTTTGCTACTAAATCATCATCATCCACGGGAGAGGTAACCAATTGCAAATAATATCATATGTGTATCACCACCTTAACAATTGTTCATCATTATTGTTCGCCATTGTTCGCGACAGGATAGCGAAGAATTATGCGCAATATTTTCGCTATTTGTGGCAAAATCTACGGCCTGACCCTTATAGATCTGTATTTTGGAGGGCCTTATTTTAAACGGATAAAGTGACGCGCGACTATGGTGAACGTTAGTACTTACGTTGGCTGTCATCCTGATACAAAGACGCCTGGTGCCAAAGCTGCAAAATCTTCCCGCCAGTAAGAAGCCTGGTGCCTTCAAGGTTCCACGACAGTGCCGTGATGGGCCCGTCAGCGACCAGCTTCCCAGTCTGCACCCATCGGTATTCCAGGCCCTGCGAACAAGCCATGAATTGGATAATGTACCGATTTGGCACTTGGCAAGACCGGAATTGCATGGAAGGATTGGCCAATTGAAGTCACGTGCTGAAATCGGTGTGGGGTGTTCAGAGATCCGTTACTTAACAATCTGTTTCATAAAACACATCATATGGCCTGTTTATAGACTCAAGGGACGTGGAAGTACCAGATATGTTTGATAAGCTTATTAGTAACAAGTATCCAAAGTTTAAGTTTTCCAATTCTAGTACATCTTCGTAAATGTTATATTTCTGTTTTTTGACCGACGAACCACCGGAGGAGGTATATACAATTCTACGCGTATATATTTTTTTATATGTATAACCACGCATAACTTTTTTCATTGTAGTCCGATTTCAATAATTCTTTTGTTATTGGAAAAAATATACTTTGAAATTGGTCCCATTTAAATTTTATCGAAATTGGCTCAGCCATTTTTGATAAATCAACTATAATGTGTAAAATGTTACATCGATCCGTGCGTAATATTTGCGTTCTAGCGATGTGCCCCGGCTTCGCACAGGTGTATTATACATAATGAACATTTCTCTTGAATTACTATATATATTAAAACAAACTGCATCAAAATCCGTTGCGTAGTTTTAAAGATATAAGCATTCATGGGGACAGACAGCGGAAAGCGACTTTGTTTTATACTATGTAATGATTCTGTACACGGGTGAAGTCGGTCATGCTATTTTTTGCAAAAAATAATAATTTAATAATTTTAATAATTTTGTTTTGCTCTACAAGGGTAAAGTGTTTTATAATGACTGTATATCTGTTTCTATGATGCTTCCTGTAGCCCACATTTATATAAATTTAATCTACAGGATCGATGTTAGCTTTGTCAATTTCATGTTTACCTCTGGATGAAATAGGCTAAATCATAAGATGAAGCTTAGTATGAGCTATGGTATGAGCATTTAGATGTAGGTATGTATGATATACCGATGGCTGATGGCCAGGCTGTAGCAGCAGGCTACTAAGTATCAGTACCCTTAATCCGAAAAAAAAACATGCAAATACGGAACTTTTTCTAGAGATTCAAGTAAAACTGCAGTCTGCAGAAAGATGTACAAAACAAGAGATATGTAGGTCGTGATCTGAGTTACTCTAAACGATTTGCTTGATTTGGTCGATCAAGGTGATTGCTACACGTGTCTATGGTTACGCCATTACTGTTCCTTCGGACGATTAATTTAGCCGATTACATAATACCCCAGTATTGACGACATACGATAGAATTAATATTGTTTGACACGTGTCGATCTTATTTACTCGGGCAAATACCGCAGTGAGCAGGATTTTAAACGAGATTCTAATCAAATTCGTGTTCAACGTTCAACTCTACATTGTTACATTGCATGTTTGGTTTAAGTTAATAAAATTAATAACGTAAACGTTGGTTCCGCGTTGTTGGACAATACTTACCTAATATTCAGTCTACGCTATGATAATTATACACTGCACAGGGCAAATGGGGTCAATGCGAATATTGTAGGATAATTGCAAACAATCGGAACGGACCCTCAGCGAAAAAATAAATGCAGTTTGGAAACTATCTGACTCGGACAATCTGACAGTAATTAATTGATTCATTATTGTAAAATAACGAATACGTCGAAATGTTGTAAGGGGTCTATTGTATACAATATGATCAAGGATAAATACGGAAAGAAGACCGATTCCGAATTCTAATACCTACTTTCCTATTGGGTGAGAATACTAGCACGCCTAGCCAGACTCCATACAAAAATACGAGCCATTTGTCCATACTATAAAACTTTAATGGCAAGATAATGGAGCAGGACAGCCAAATGACCGACTAACAGACTTAGGACTGCCAGTATAAGCTGTTGTTATAAATTGCTATATGTATACTAGTGGTTGGAATTGAACAATTTATCGTAGCTATGATATGTGACGATACAGCCGTTTAGAATAATGTTTGTCCCTTTCAAAGAGATATCACTGAGTTATTATAATAAATGGCTTCAATAATAATTACACTGCCATCTACTACTGAGTCTACTTGTTTCTAAACATGAACTATCCTCAAACAAATGTGACATTTCATCAAAAAGTTCAGTGACAATCACTTAAAAAAGAATTACCGAGAAACTCACAAAGAATCAGATCAAATGATTTAAAATACTCTTCATTATTCTTAATTTGGCGTTTAAGTATTCTCTACTGGAATAATCACTCGGCGTTTGTCACGTAATTTCAGATTGAAACATCGGAAAAATAAGGGAAAGCCGAAACAAACTCACGATAGATTTATTAAGATTGCCTCATTAATTCGGCATTGTTGTAGTCAAAGTCGAGTTTGCGTGATTCTCGAAAAGTTGCTATCGAATTGTTTTTACTCTACGAAAGAACTTGTTCAAGTTTTTTCAGAAAGTAATAGTAATAAATACTCGTGCGTAATGTGTGTGATTGTGTCACATTTCATACGCGTGTTATAACGTAAAATGTGTATTTTGGTAAAAATTTAAGATCTTGAATGTTCTCATTTCTGACTGGAAGCGGTACGAAAATAAACAAGGACAGTGTGAACAATTATAATATGAACTTTTTTCCCATTGTATTTATATTGCCACAAAGAGAACGGAAAAGACATAATAATATATGCATGTGAATGTCAGATAAACGGATTTTGATTTCTTTTTAATTTATAACATGATCAAGAGTGTTTTTAGTGAATCCATGGATTTTAGGGTTTCGTACCCAAAGGGTAAAACCAGGACCCTATTACTGAGACTTCAATGTCCGTCCGTCGGTATGTCACCAGGTTGTATCTCATGAACCGTGATAGCGAGACAATTTTCACAGATGATGTGTTTCTATTGCCGCTGTAACAATTTCTTAATTCTAAAAAACAGAATAAAATAAATATTGAAATGGGCAAACGTAATTTTTTTGCCGTTTTATGCTCGATATTAATAATAGCAACAGGTAAAGCAACTCTTGAAATGGGGCTAAGGGGGTTCCCATAGGGCACGGAACCCTTCGTGCGCGATTCCAACTCGCACTTGGCCAATTATATTAATTTCATAACAACATGATTGTCGTAGATCAGCTACTGGACTTCTATTTCTCTTATAAAACAGGTTACTGATAAGAGCTGTTTGTTTGATTGCATATGTGACTTGCATCTAATGTGTTCCTATTTCGTCTTATCGTGTCGATTGATGACAAACGCTGCGTTTGCAGGCACATAGTCTTCGAAAACTACGCCCTAAGCTACCAGCTAAACATAAAGAGTGCGCCCAGGAGTTGCACAATCTAGTCCCCCCTGCCCCTTTCTTTTATCGTACGGCTAGACAGACGAGACCAAAGCGCCACCCTTTTATGGTGCGCATTCCGCGCGTTAGAACCAAGCGTTTCGAATCCACATTCCTCATACGAACAGCCGGAATGTGGAACGCTTTGCCTGGGTCTGTCTTCCCGTTAAAGTACAACGTGGGTGTCTTCAAATCCCGAGTAAATAGGTATCTTCTAGGTAAGCGTGCTACACCCTAGACACGCACATCTGCTTAATATCAGGCAGTGTGTAGTCAAACGCGAATATATTCGAGATATAAAAAAAAAACACCATTTTTTTTTGCAGTTGGCGCGAAACTTGTTCACATGGATCAATGGCGATCCGTGCTAAGATTTATGTTACGTTGAAAAAATAAATGGAAACACAGAATAGATAAGAGTGCGGCAAAACCAGTCGTAGTAAATGCTAGGCACGTCACTTCACGACTGTTTGCAGATAAATAAGTGCAGTAATTTGCTCCGACAATACGTAGTAAAAGAGTCATTAAACAAACCAACCAACCATCTGTCCATTCTCTCGTCACGTGCATTTATATCAGCCGACTATGATACTTAGTCCTTATTGTCGTAAATAAATTTACATAGAGCATTGAATGTGTGGAGTAAACAGCGTTTGGTTGGTATGTACGAACCATAGAAGGACTCCTTGATAGTGTTAATTAGTATATCTCCAGACAGAAAGGATATATTTATGTTTTTTTCGGGGTTCCGTAACTCAAAAGGAAAAACGGAACCCTTATTCTTATAGGATCACTTTGTAGTCCGTCTGTGTGTATGTCAAGACTCTTTGGGAACTCGTAAAGATATCAAGTTGCAATTTAAATTGTGTACGTATATCTATGGTTTCTTGCAGTTGTGTAAAAGAAAAATTACTCAGTTATCGTTTAAAAAAGTTAGAGCCGTTTATATCGTAAAAAACCGCATATTTCGACACTCACAAAAATCAAAACCTACAGGGTACTTCACGTTGACATAGAAATATGAAATTTGGCGCATTGTCTGAGAGTATACATATAGGAATAAATCAGAAAACTGTACATCACTACATAGTATAAAACAAAGTCGCTGTCGCTGTCTGTCCGTCCCTATGTATGCTAAAAGGTCCACAAAAAGTCCGCGATGGTATATGTCTATCTCTTAAGGATAACCCACAATAACCATTTTTATCCTTTAAATTTTACGGAAAAAAATGGATTATTTAAGAAGTTATTTTAAGCAACACAACATTAATCCTTATCCAATTAAGTACCTTCAATACATTGTCCATTCAATATAAAACAATATGGCCCTTTACAGCATGTAATTTAAATGAATATTTTCCGAACCTTTTGGAGGCGTTTTCTATTCGTGAAAATTATAGAGCACTTAAAACATTACAACGTCCTAACTAAACTAACTCCTGAATAGTTCAATCGCGTTTTTGCGATAAAGAAATTCTCACTCGAATCCACCTTGTAAATTGACTATTCTAATACGAACGCTCATCATCAATCTAACGTCAAGAAGGTTGACAGCATTCTGGTTCAGGGGGCGGGTCTGGCTTTGACAAATACCTCGAACAATTTTATCTCAGTCATTAGTCGTAACTGAACCAGCATTCTGATATCAATTTTAATCACTATAGAATGTTGAATGAAAAAATAAGTGCAGTACAGAGAACAACGCATCAATTAAGATAACAACCGGGGATTATACAGAAAACAGGTTTATGTTTACTATTGATAGATAATAAAATTATATGAAACTCATTATCAGCATGTGGGTGTGATACTCGTTATGTCTACAGATTGAGTTAATTCGAGGCTTACTTTAGGTACGAAAATAACAAAGATCCTAATAAAATATTTATGTAAACGCCCCGTCTAAAATTGGGCCAGATATGGCCCTTACGTAATCGCTAGGCTTAGTGTCAGTTACTGGGACTGGTGTTGACTTTATGACCAGAGGCCTTAGTTCATGTATTTAGAAAATACATTTCGACGACTAAGATGTGACTAACAGTATCGATATTTTGAGCTCAATTGAATAGAATTTGACCTGAAAACAGCGTCCTGACTGTACTCGTAAATCACTCAGACATTAAGCAACAGTGAGCAAAAGACGCTAAATATAGCTTTAAAATCGAAATATTATTCCAAGAATTTAGTTTAACATTTATTTTTTGGAGAGGATAACAATATGTCAAGACGAAGTTGTGGATGGCGACCACAGATATATAAAGAGAGAGAGAGAATTTAGCAATAGTAGATAGCAATTAATACCTACTATGTGGTGGCGACAGTAATCATGTAACTTGCGTGCTCATGTAAATAATATTTGACTCTGAAGTCTAGTCTACCGGTATCGCAAACATGACCATCGCAAATACTCATCACTTCTGGCAAGGGAAGGAGACAAACTAAGTTGATTGTAATAATTTAATCCATAAGTGCTTTGCTTCCAATCTTAAGTGGGCAAACTGGAAGAATGAGACTGTCTATCTACCATGCTAGTTTTCATCAAATAAGGGCATGACATCACGATGTTAAAGACACACATCTTGCATCTCTCTCATTAACAACTCTCCTAGCGAAGGAATAGGTACTTCTGCTTTCGATGTAATGGATCCAGGATTCGATTTTTGGATGGGTAGAGATATTTGAGTGATGAATTTATCTGCTTTGGGTGCTAATTGATCTTATCTTTATATTTATTATTTTGGCACACCATGGCAACTTCGACGCAAGGTATGCTAGTGGGGCTATGAGTGTGAAGCATTCTTATTTGACATTACTCACATGACTGGTGTTAGCTGTATGAATCAAAGGGGTTGGTTCAAAAATGCAGACTTCTGCACCATATGCCGCTGCGATCTTGCCAGTGTCCGTACTGCAGTCCAGGGAACCAATTCGAACATATCCATGTATAGCGCCCGGTATGATCTGAACCCGGTCGAAATTGGACGCTAGGATTACTATGTTACATCCTGCTGCATAGGCCTGTGAACAAATAGAAATAGAAATTGGTATTCAAATGGATCAACACAAGTATCAGTCCGGAGGAACAAATACGAGTTCTATCGTAATTTATCTAGAACTGTACCATACTGCTCTTTATTTAGTCCACTGCTGGATATACTGTATTATAATGTAATTGGGCTATATCCACTATTATTATGCTGCTGGTCCAATGCGGGGATCTCTTGGTTGATTCAACTCCTTGGGGTTCTGTACTGTACTGGTCCTTTTAACAGACCACTGCCGAACATGCCTACAAAAGAAAGGTGATTGGACCATATCCACTACCCTGGCCTAGTAAAGGTTTAATGGATTCACACCACACCATCAAATTACTTCAACTAATGTTTGTAGGTTGCTTTAGTATATTTTCAACTGATGTTCGTAGGTTGCTTTAGTATATTTTCCTTCACTGAAAAGCCAGTGAATGTGTATGATTGGACTGGGTTTGAACCCTCATGCTTATAAGCAGTGAGTTCTACTAGTCCGCACAGGTTTGGCACACTGTCCAGCTAAGATACTGCAAAGTGTAATAAATCTCGAAATAATAAAGCTGATGAAAAAATATTTGTTTGTTTACAATAATTAATATCAAAAATTTACTGAAATAGAATCCTACACAATGGAACCTTATCGATCAATAAGGTGTTACATAACTCAAGGTTCTCTATAGTTACCTACAGTACACACTACACATAAAATATGTAATTTCTCTAGTACTGAACTAAAAGTAATTTAATATGTATCAAGGCAAAATATAATGCAAACTGTGTCAAATGTAGAGTCAGTCACATATGGAATTGCCCATTGTATTGCATCAAATAATCTATATCTATGTTCCAGTAAAAATTTAATTTTCTTTGGTTCATTCATATTAATTTAAGTTTTTTATCTCAATTTTCTAGACTCGGCTCGGCATTGAAACAATGGTGTAGTTTATAATCTAAATGCATCAAACAAAGAATGGCCAGATATATAATAGAATAAGGAGAATTAGATGACTATAAAATTAATTAAACATGTTCCACAGTAAGGTTTGTAAGAATAAGACTAATGATAAACATTTGAGAAAAATATATCTATTTATTTATAAAGGAGCAGTTTATATTGATTAAGCAGTGTCAAATAAATAATTAATTAAGTAGCTCAGAGCAAATAAAAAAATCAAGAGAGAATGTTGTGAACAAACATGAGAAGCAAACCAAAACTACGCCTCGCCGTGTACAGACAATTACACACACATTCACGTACAACGAAACTACGCCTAGGCTTGACAGTCCAACTATGGCGGCGCAACACCGACGCACTCACACATGTTTAAAAAACCTGCCTCACTTGACTGTACAACGACGTTCCCTCTTGATTTTTTTATTTGATCTGAGTTAAGTAGTATTTATCGATCAAGGCAATATTTTATATTTTCATTCTTTATCCACAGGTATTCCATGCTTGCGGAGATCATATCCTCTGGCAATCTGTTCTAATTGCAGACCTTATCTCTGTTGCAGAGAATGTGGTGTGCAGTGCTGGTTTATGATGATGCAGGTTGTTAATAGGATTTATAACATTGGTGGTCCAAGATTTTTTTTTAAGGGTGTACATGTTGTGAATTGTTTGAATTTGAATTGAATTGTTTCAACAAGTTGTGGTTATAAATAAGAATATGTTTGGAAAATTTCCGTCTTACCTCAAAAGTTTTATGTATGCTTTAGACAATGTTTAACAGTACAAATAGCAAGGCTGAACAGTGTTTAAACCATGTTTTAATCTTTTGTAGTAAGGCAGTTTGAGTCTAAGAAACTATAAATAGTAAATAATAGTTTATTTGTTCCAAAAAGACACTTAGGCTAAATTAAGTATGCTGCACTCTACACTAGGTCTCCGAGGAGCCTGTGTTGCAAAGTTCAGTTTCAAAATTTTAATCCTATATAAACATTTAATCCTATATTTTACGGTATTTAATATTTTATGTACATCTAAATTTTGTGTTCTCTCTTACAATACCTACTGTAGTAGTGTGTACACACACACACACTACTACAGTAGGTATTGTAAGAATATTTGTGAGTGTGTATGTTATCAAGTGTATCAGCTGTTCTTTTAGCCACTCATCACTTCATCATCTCCAGTAACCTCTCCGTCATGTTGTAACTCATAGTTAGCAAAAAATCTACTGTCCTCTTATTGCACTCAAATCTTTTGGCATTTGCAATTTCTATGACTTTGCTGACTTTTTCTTTTCATAAATGTCCTTAATGCACTTAATGCCCTTAAACTTATTTGCCTACAACAAGATAGCGGAAATACACTAAATATTAATTCAAAACATAGATTTGAAGATGAATTTCCGCAAAGTAACGCCTGATTCAATCAACAATCTAGTGTAACGCCAAGGTATCGAATTTCTGAAGCTTGTTCCAGATTTTCACAGACACATACATTCCATGTCACAAGTTTATCTGTGTATTCGGAGTTCCAGCGGATTTTTGGGTTGAGTAGTACCATTTATGGTGAAAGGCAAAAATTTAGTTTTTGATATGTTTATTGAAAGTAAATTTTTTCGGAGCCATGTGGAAACTGTTTTAATTCCAGCATTTGTGACTTTTTGTACCTCATTCCAAGACTGTCCTTGGAATAACAGTACAGTGTCATCTGCGATTTTACCTTGATGTACTTTTAGGTCACACAACTGGTTGATGTATATTAGGAACAGCGTCAGACCTAATATAGTGCCTTGTGGTACACCAAATTTTATTTCACAGTCGCAGCTTACCATATTGCGCACCCTTACTGCTTGTGTTCAGCCAGTTAGGTAACTTTGAAACCATTTTAAAGCAATTCCTCTGACGCTGATGGCATCCAGCTTTGCCAACAGAATAGGGATGGAGACAGTATCAAATGCTTTTGCTAGGTCAAGGAAGGCGCCTACACATTTGTTTTACTAACTTACTGAGAACTATTTATTTTAACCCAGTTGTTACGGATATCCCTTTTTTCGGAGGATCGTTCTGATTTTTTGTATTCGGCCTAATTATAGGCTTACTATACGTGGAAAAATAAATACAAAATTGTAAGTGTTGCGGAAAAGCTGGAAAATGGTGTTTGATATACGGAACGCTAGTAATATGTACTGCTATAAAGCAGATGTACCGTAAATATTAAAAAAAATATATTTAGCTGTTTAGGTAGGTAATAAAATACAAATTACTCTATAAATAAAAAAATGATTGTTTATTTTTATTAGGAACACCAATTACGTAGGTAGGTAAGTATTAAGTACCTGAAAATAATTTACTCAGCATGTCTGTGATAGGTTTCCAAGCAAACTTTTGGGTGTAACGAGGCATTACATTTTACAAAAAAAATATATATATCATTTTATTGTACACAGCACATTGCAACTGTTCCGTTCTACACTTGATTAGCAATGGGAAATCCGAGAAAAGTACCATTTCTTGCCACGAATGGAAGTATGATATAAGCCAATGTTTTGGTCAGATCTATTTACGCCTCTCATGTAGGTAAGACTAGTAAAAACTAGAAAACTTTCCCAACAGCAAAAGAGATACATCCAAATTGATCAACCTCGGAGTATGACAACCTCGGATTCCGAAGAAGCATCGCTACATCTTCATTAGAATCTTACGGTACAGGTACAGCTTGAAAGCCAGGCAGGCCAGGAAGACATCAAAAAATTTTCAAGGTACTTCACGCTATGATGGTCACATAAAATGAAGTACAGAACGGAACAGTTGCGATGTTTTGTGTGCCATAAAAATGCTGTTTTTTTTGTGTAAAATGTAAAGTTTCTATACACCCCAAAGTTTGTTTCGAAACCTATCACACACATGCTGAGTAAATTATTTTGAGGTACTTACTACATACCTACTTACGTAAAGTGGTGTTAAAATAATAACAAAAATATTTTATTTATTTATAGAGTAATTTGTATTTTGTTACCTATTTAAACTTCTAAAATATATTGTTTTAAATATTTACGGTACAACTGCTATATAGCAGTACATATTACTATCGTTTGATATACGGAACATCAACTTTATAGACAAATAAGTGACATAAATTGTTAGAGAATCGACAAACATATAAACTTATATTAAAGATAATACTATAAATATTAATCTTTTTACAACAATTACCCAATATAAATACAATTATTATTATCTAATTACCTCGAAACAAATAATACAAATAAACACGATTTATCAACACTTATTAATTTTACACGTGCAACTCAAACTAGAACAAACCACATCTATTCGACAAAGGGATCATCCAGCTATCACAAACAATAAACAAAGAAATTTGAAACTATCCACGTTTTGTTTAATATTTTTTATTGTTCATTGATCCGTATATCAAACGCTAGTAACAAGTGGGTTAAAGCATCAAGCAATTAATTCATGTATTACAAACTAAGTTTTGGAGTGTGTAAATACCTCAAAGGTATTACAATTAACATTATTATTAAAATTAACAACAAAGAAATAGAATCTGTGGAAGAATATGTATTATATTTAGGTCAAATAATTTCTCCAGGAATACTGATGGCAAGGGAAGTGCAGAAGAGTTAGTAACACTTGGGCCCTTACTACGAAGCTTATTATTGCTCTCCCGACTCCCTCACCCACTTCATCAAAATTCAAAACTGCCAATGTACTCTGTCTCATATGATTCATTAATCATTCAACCTAATATTATTTTGGACTTTGGAGTTGACAAAAATACCACTGAAGCCAACAAAATTTTCGCTCAGAAAATTAACACAGAGTACCAAGGTTGGACCAAAATATTCACAGACGCGTCAAAATCCTCTCTCTATCCAGTTGGAGCAGCAGTGTGGATTCCCGCAACTAGAATAATTTTAAGTTACAAGTGCCCATCTGTTACTTCAATGTTCACAGGGGAATCAATTGCGATCCTAGAAGCCATCCTGTTCGTAAAATCACACGGTCTCAATAACTCTATCATTCTATCAGACTCTAAGAGCTGCCTCCAATCCATCCTATCCAACCCATTCCGTTCAAAAACCAGATTCCCAACTATCCATAAAATAAGAGAAGCCCTATTGGAATGTCACAAATTAAAAATCAACATTCAATTGGCGTGGATTCCAGGTCACTCAGGTATCCTCGGCAATGAGCGTGCTGATGCCTGCGCCAAGGATACTGTTACGTCAGGATCCTTAGATTACTCATATATATACTCCCATGACATGTGTACCATACTAAAACCAATGATGCACGATTCTTGGACACAAAAATGGCGAATTTCCAAGTTGGAAAAAGGCAAATTCTATGCAGATATACAGCCTGAAATACCTCATAAACCCTGGTTCGCTAAATATACCAAGCTGGATAAGAGAACCACATCTGTAATTTGTCGCCTCCGTCTTAATCATGCTTGCACCCCAGTATTCCTGGCCAAACTCAGGATTAGGGATCACTCCCAGTGTGAGTGCGGTCTCGATGAGGGAAATGTGGACCACATATTTTTTAGTTGCCCTTTGATGCAGTACTCCTTATATGATCCCCCCAGAAATCCCTTGTCCCACCTCTTTCAAATCCCTCCTACCCCTTGTATATACCCCATTTGTAAATATACTATTTAAATATATTAACATTAATAAAATTAAGTTGTAAATAGTATTATTAACCACTAATTATATTGTAGATTAGTATATTTTATGTGTTTGTGTTCGTCCTATTAGTTTATATAGATTATACTGTGTTTGTTTCAGAGGTGAAAGGTATAAAATCCTAAAAACTGTGGACAAATTAAATACAGTATTTCATTAGACACCATACAAATTCTCTACGTTTGATGGCAGTACTACACAAGACATTGGCGAAATTGTGAAACACCCTCACAGAAGCCACAAACAAGAATTGAATTGAACACTTGGGCCCGATACTGGTCTTTGAAAGAAATGTTTAATACAAAGATGTTACAATGTTAGTAAAGTATTTAACACATTTCTCTTACTTGTACTAACAAATGGATGCCAAACCTGGGGCCTGACAAAGGCACATAGTCAAAAATTGAAGGTATGCCAACAGGGGATGGAAAGAAGAATGCTTCATATAAAGCTAAGAGATAAGTGGAGACTGACCAAAATCAGAAAGATCATAGGTGTGGCAGACATAACTCAAAAAATTAAAATGGTGTTGGATTGGGCATGTACTGAGAGGTCAGAAATACAAATGGACTAAATAGGTCATGTTCTGGTACCCAAGAGACGGAAAGCGGATCAAGGGACGACTACAGAATGATGAGAAGACAACCTGCCGCCAGGGTGGTGCAGGAAAGCCAGAGATAGGGAGCACTGGTAATTTCTAGAGGAGGCCTATTTCCAGGGTAGGTATACAACCTAGTATTTAAGAAATAGAAATAAGAACAAGATTTTACAAGGTTATATTAGTGAATAAAGGCTATTTTTATTTTATTTTATTTATTTATGGATGTACCCTGGTGATAGTTTTATGCTGTTTGAAGGCTTCTGATTTGATAATTACAATTATTTTCTATTTAACTTTTAGCTTAATACAATTACAATTTGCATTGCAAAAGACAATGTTAAGCATTCAATAATATTTGGTTGCATTAGACAAAGGAAAACAAGATAATAATTATATTGTACAGTTTCATTTTTAAATACTTTTGAATATGATTTTAAAATTACAGAAAATCTTCAGAATTACACTCAGATTAAGGCTGGAAATCTTTATTTTGATGTTATAAATCATAAGATCTTGCAAAAAATTCAAAGAGTAATTTTAATTACAATAAAATAAATTTAATTTACAATCATCATTATCCATAGACTTTTATATCCTATTGCTGGGTATAGACCTACTAATAATAATATCCACCTCAACATCAAACAAACATTTAACATATATAGACAGCACTAATACCCTACTACAATTGATTACAAACATGTTTCATATCCATGTAAGGTGCCTATTTGTAAAACTATAAATTAATGATGCAAATTAGGTCTCAAGGACCCAATTGTGTTTTAAAACCACTGTATCTAATTTTGTGTATGAGGTTAAATCCATAGACAGATAATAATAGTGTTATAGTGTAAACGAAAATGATTTTAAGCTTATCAAGGTAGCTAAATTACATTTTCCTGTTAAAGGTATAACTTCTCAATGGCCTCTTCAGGCATTGAGTACCCTCGGTCACGAGACGTGTCCATCAACAATGAGAAGTCCTTGATCGTCATACTCACTGTAAAAGGTATTCCTTCCACGGATCCAACAGCAAAACATTGATCTCCTGAATTACAGGCACCACTCAGTACTTGGTGACAATTCATAGTTGAATTAATATAACAAAAAACACTTCGTTATATAAAATCCATGCAACCAAACTTCACCAACAGCACTGAAGTAAAGTAACACATTATAAACGGAATACTTAAAACTTATAAAGCATCTTTTGATTTGATTAATTTTGATAATTTTAACGCGAAATTATTCTTTGACACCTCACATCGAACGTGAGAAAATGACGTAGAGCAAGAAAGAAAGGGATAAAAAACTTGCACGACATGTATTGCGTTCAAAAATAAAATTATTTTATTTGGAACGAAATGAGAAGAATAATATAACATTCTGAAAATCTACAGTAGAAATTTCAAAAAATATATCTTTACAAATAATACAAATATCACTAGATAGTAATTAAAATGACTATTTTCAGAGATAGGTACATACTGCTGAAATATATAAAAACTCAGTGACGTTACGATACCTTTTTGTTTGTATTAATCTAGGAACGCAACTCTTTATCTAAGCCAAGTGTTACTATATGTAGTGTAAAAAATGTTCCCAAGTTCTGGTTGGAATTTAAAAGAATTTCTTGATTTTGACACAGATAAAACAGGAAAGCTATAAAGGCTCCATCAAACATAGGCGGTACGAGCGGTAGAGCGGTACGAGCGGTACGAGCGGTAAAGGGCGGTACGGCAGTACCGCGACCGGACCTGTGTGAGCCCTTTTTAGATAACCAGTACAATACAGATGCCCGCCCGTCTGCTATACCGCTCGTACCGCCTGTGTGTAAAGGAGCCTTAATTGATACAATTGAAAAAGTAAGTGTAGGGACTACTATCCGTAGTATCCGTCCTAACGCTCGGTGCTCACACAACCACAGATTTTTGATGCTAGCTCCCAACCGCACTCAGCCAGGTGAGCATAATTTACTAACATAATTTTTATATTCGTTTATTGCACAATTTACGTATACTTTCAACCGTTCAAATGAATCATAGCTTATTTAGCGTTATAGCTTTCCAGAATCCTAACGCATGATATTTATGTTCCCTCTTCCCACTAAAAAAATGTCAAAACAGATGTCAAAAAAGGATTTTGGCAGCCACAGAGCTAGTACCGGCAGCTCATACATACGAATACCTGTAGTGTCGTATAAGAATACACTCATTTCCTCCCAAGTATGTTTTTAAAAATATTACGTTCACCAATGTAATTTATGACGCTTCTAAAACTGTTCAGATATGTACATTATACAATTTGGCTAAAAATGAATATAAAATAAGATATAACGAAAATAATTTTCAAGCTAAATAACGTAGACAGTCAATTTTCTAAGCTAAATAAGTACGTGCGAATCTTGTGCTGCCAGCATTACTTTGCAATAAGGTGCTAAATTGGCCAACAATATCTAGATTATGAACTTCAGACAGCGCTAGATCATTAATTATATATATGTAATATTTATGCATTTCCTCTAACAATTCCCTGTTATTTAATAATGAGAAACGAGGATGCGTTACAAAATGCTCAAAACATCAACATAAACTCCTAGTAAAGGAGTGAAGAATCAAAATATATCAAAATACGAACTATGTAGAGGAAAAGTAGCTTTGTATGAAGCTAACTGCAAAGCATTAGGTTTTGTGATAGCAGTTAAAAATTAAACTAGCGTATTTTGACATACAAATTGCTAAGTCTGGCTGTGGAACTCCATCGATGGCAACACAAAAGTAATGACTTGACGTCTTCTATAATCTAAGCTTGACAATCTCTATCTCTATAATCCATATAATCTAAGAAGCTTGACGTGAATATCTTTTGTAATTGACAGTGACATTAAGATTAAAAATGATTTCTTATTAGATTTATTTATTCAGTTTGGCTTTGCAGTATAATAACATTTGCTAACTGTAAAGGAAAATCATGGCCAAGTTTCTAAACATTTTTAGTAGGTCCATTCTGTCACGTCGTTTTGTACTGATGATTATTTCAAGAAAGGGGTTAAACGCCGAATCCAACTCGGTTAGCCAGCGTTCGGAAAATTACAAAACGTCTTCTCCTCTGACATACCTCAGCGCCTCTAGTCGAAAGTTTTCGACCAGTGTGTGTTGCGAGTGATGACTTAATCCTTCTGGCACAGAAATGTGGTTTCTCACCATGGGACTTATTATTAGTAAGCTCCAAGTGGCCCAACGAGCTATATAGAGGGCTATGCTCTTAGTCTCTTTGCGACATCGAATCAGAAATGAGTAAATCCGTAGTAGAACCAAAGTGATCGATATATCCCAGTGGATTGGCAAGTTAAAGTGGGTGTAGGCAGGGCAAATAGCTCGAAGGACTGATGTCTGATGGGGTCGAAAATTTACCTCAGTAAGACTTCAGGATCGCGCGGGATACAAGCCGCTACCAACCGGTCTTATTGGAGATCTTTAGGGGCGGCTTATGTCCAGTAATGGAGGTCATATGGCAGAAATTATGACGATGACGTGTGCTATGTGCTAATGATGATGATGATGTGCCCTATATACTAATTTGTGTTACTTTCTACTCTTATACCCATAGTTTTTTGATATATGACGAGTAAGTAAGTTATTACGAGTAAATAAGCAACTGAGTACGATGTAACTCACACTGTTACACATGAGAGAAGTTAATTGCTCAGAAAATCTAGGGTGTAAAAGGGATAAATGTATTTTTTGCGAAACTAAAACGGCGTAAAAGCCAGTTGATTCACTGTTACGTCCTCACTGTTTTGATTACGATTGTGATACGCCCAACTTACTAACGAGCTATGTTGAAATTGGATTTACGTCATTATTTTATTTTAAAACTCGTTTAGGGCGTAAAAAAAGGGGGGGGGGGGGGGTACAAACCATATTTTGACATCTTTAGCAATGTTGGATAAGTGCTATTATCTATTATGTTATGAAAAATGAACCGAACACATGTAAAGATACTGTTAACGTAATGACAGCTTTAGCTGAATATGTGTAAAGTTTTTTTATTTTTTCCACAGTTTTACCAGAGGGATAATGTGGTCGATCGAGAAATGAAAGAAAAAGATGCATTTATGTGATATGGCATGAGTAAGAAAGAGACATGAAAAATATCTCGATTCTGGTGTGTGGCCTAGTGGCTATTTGCCGTGTTTTTGTCCCGATAGTGTTAAATTCTTGTCAAATTCCAATACCTATTTGACAGTTGACAGCTAGTGATAGTACTGATTGTCTATACATTTAAGCGGTTGAGAATTACCTCAAGCGACAACAGCGCTATCTCTCTTTTTGTACTAGATCTGTGATTTTTTTGTTAATAATTTTTTTTTTCTTTTGGGCCCGCTATATTTTCAATACCTGAATTTTGGGGCGATTCCAATATTGATTTGGGGAGAAACCAAGACAGTCGTCTGGTAACACTGCTTGATTCGTCAGAATGTCAGACTCAGAATTCAGATTCATCTGTCTGATGGATTCTTTGGAAAGTTTGTTTTTTGTGTATTGATCCAATACTTACGTGATAACTGTGTGAAATACACTACTCTCATTTGAATAATTTTAACTTTATTGTGATTTGTGGTTTTGGATAACACTAGTGAAGAGCTCATTTCTTCTTTGAGGCTGTACAAAGGTAAATCCTGCACTCTTACTTTTAATACCTACTTGAAAGGAAGTCTCTAACTTCTGCTTGATTCTCGCGAAATTACAATAATAAATACCTTCCGATAAGCTTATAAAGTTGGTATGCCACTTGCTATTTTTGCTATCTAAGCACAGTACCTGTCTAAGTTATGATTAGAGATGCTATGGGGGTGGGGGGGCAAGTCTTAGATTCTGTCCATAGTAAAAGTGGGCCTACAATCACCCCAGTTTACTGAAAGTAAAATGAAATTCATATCTATCAGGTATGCATAAAATACAGAATACAACCCAAAAAAGAAAATATAAGTTTAAATAACTTTCAAGGAATGCTTTGCATTACACTTGCAATGCTGAAGAACCTGTAGTTTAGCATGATTATCAATCTATCATATACTAGCTGACCCTGTGAAGGTTTATTAACTTCATTTCACCATATATCAATAACAACTTTTACATGCAGGAACATTTTGTATGGGAAAATTTAATTCTTGTTTATATTATTTTTCTCGCTGTATTTTTAATATTTTCTTACCTTATAAACCTTTCCTGGACTACCACAAATATTTCAAGACTAAAATTAGCCAAATCAGTTCAGCCGTTCTTGAGTTTAAGCGAGACAACCACCATTCATTTCTGACCAATGAACCACCAGAGAAGGTATACATATATATAATATATAATGTATAGCCACGCTTAACTTTTTTCATAGTAGTCTGATTTCAATAATTGCTGTTTTATTGGAAAGAGTATACTTCGAAATTAGTCCCATTTAAATTTTATCGAAATCAGCTAAGCCATTTTTGATAAATCAACAATAATGTGAAAAATTCTACATCGATCTGTGCGAAATATTCGCGAATTCTGTACACGGGTGAAGTTGGTCATGCTAATTTTTGCAAAAAATAATCTTGTTATTTACAAGATTTTATACTTTTGGTATGAAATAAACCACATCAATATTGTATTAAATAAAATTGATAGAAATATTTGAACCACACTCCATTATGTATATTATGAATTAATTATTATCTATTTAGCTGTCCTCTATCTTTTAGATGCCAGTCAACAGTGTTATCATTTCATCTTCTTTTTGTAACTCTTGCTTTTATTTTCTAGACACAGTATATTCCGCTAGTTTGCCAATCACTAATTTCTCGATAACTGTAATCAGCTGTAAAAAGTAATGATTGATAGTAATATTTATCTGTTAAAGTTACCTTCCTTGGATAACTATTGTATATATACTTGTTATTTATTAGATATGGAACGCAATAAAAAAATAAGAACCAAGAAAAACCTTCAATTTTACCATTGAAATAAAAATTAAAAACTATTGTGTTAATTTTTGATTAGATTTGAGTGCACATATGTGTATCATTAACATTGGGGTCGTAAGACATTAGCTTGGTGCTTTAGGAGTATTTGAAATGTTTGTGATCTATTTGGTTATTGCCATAGAGTACAGTCAGCAACAGGCAGACCAAACTAAAGATTGAACCTCTGACCGCCAAAAATAATATAAATTCATACATATAGATAGCCACATTTTGGTCCCAAAAGATTTGTTAACATATCTTATGTACCTAAATATGGTAAATATCTAAACCTCTGTAAGTAAGTAAGTAAGTTCGTATAGGCCGGGTGGCAAGTAAAAAAAAATACTTAGCTATTGCCATGAAATGATGATAGGTACATAGAATAATATGAAATTTGCATGAAATTAGCTATCAACTTGGCCAAAAGTTAGTTTGGCTCAAAATACATAAGGGAAAAGCCTTTCTCATGATGATATTTTTTAATAAACTTTGTTGTTAGAGATTAACATATGCACACCTAGAATAAGACACACTTTGAATTTGCTGTTCCTTTTGATAACCAAACTATAAAAAACTTGCTAACTTGTTTCTTACATTAATTTTAGTTCCTGTCAATTCTAGTGTTTTATTTTTATATTTCAAAATTTGATTTGAAACTTTAATAATATAAAGGTAGCATTTAGACTTTCTGGATCTCATTTAAAGGTGACGTCCACAAGTGGTATATTATTCAGAGAGAAATCGAACCAAGATGATATATACATCATTTAAAAGCTTGATTTATGGACTTCTCAAAAATATTAAATTTTGATTTTTTTATCCCTCCATTTTTTTTAAATGTGAAAAATAAATTGTATGAAAAATAATAATACAGCTTTGTATTTTTTCTAGTTTAGCGATAATAAAGTGCTTCTATCGTTATTTTACTTGCATTTGTAGCTGATTCTTCCACTTTCATCTCTTAATTCGCTAAAATTAAAAATTATAACCTACCAGTGTGACCAGTTAGTTGGTACAATGTTACAAAAAACACTTAAATACTGTGTCTAATTGGTTAAAATGTTTCTATTTAACAATAATGGAGGTTACTTAACCAGGGTTACTAGAGATAAACTACCTATCCAGCCAAATATATTCATTTATTCTAATAGATTCAAAATTAATTAAAAAAAAATACGGAGGGCTCATTTTTGGTTTTAACTGATGTAATAGACTCCGAAAAATATGAACTTTCTCGAAATGTAACGAGTGTTGTGGTTCAAATTTTTGATTAATATTATACCAGCATCCATACATTTTGTGGACATGTCCTTTTCCCAAAGTATAGAACCTTACCTAAAACTGCTTGTCGACCCTTGCCATAGAGTTACTTATGTTTAGGATAAGAGTAGAAACTCTAGATGCATGTAAAGATGCATCCCAGATAAAATATATCACTTTCATTCCAATACAAAGAAAAGCAATATTTCTAATTTAAATTATTTATTTATAACATGTTAGTTTATTAAATATTAGAGATAATAATAATATGTAGGTATATCTAGCCTATAACAACATACCTTATAGTGTACAGTAGCTTTTAAGTCATTCTGTACAATTTTGCAACACACAGGGTTCTCAAGTATACCTAGTATTAGCAAATACCTATACCTATGTGTATGTTAATATCTTAAGGTTTCTTAGAGATGCAAGTAAAGGTTAATTATAATTAAGTAATTCTAATTCTAGTAAACCCCAAAGGAATAAAGAGATGCGAATGCACAACTTGAACCTGTCTCTCTCAGATCAGCTTAATTTCGCGACGAATTTTTGAAATGTTTATCACAAAAACTATGAAGTAGCAGGTATTGAGCCAGCCAACACATTAAGTTCTATTTTTGTCCAAATAAACATTTCTAATTGAAACTAATTTAGCTTTGCAAATGTATGCATTACACACCATCAAAACCCGGTCTGAATGAACAAATCTAAACCTTAAGACTTATAGAACAGAGGATTTTTTAATTAGCTTCTTATCATGAATAGGAAGATTTTTTGCTGCATGATGTCATTATTATTCCTGCCTTAAGTCAAGGTTGCGGTGTAGTTATATGGAAATTTTTGGCTCTAATACTATGTAAACTCCACAATGAAACTCTAGGGACTAAGCATTTGTCAACATTAGGTATATTGAGAGATGAAAAAAAAAACTGTAAATAATATGTACTAATTGTAAGTGCACTGTCAAGTAACATCATGTATCATCATGTTTAAATGCTAAACAAGCCACTGGAGCAACCCACTCTTTGTTATTTTACGGAGCTGGGCTAGCTCGGGTAGATACTGGTGGGGAAATGCATAAAACACTTCATGCAGGCCATCAGTGCAGGACCTATCACCTCCACATCGCATATTGAATGAATGATGATATATGAATGTACTTATGTACAGAAAATGAGGCATAGTAAAAAATGTTGATATTTTCTCTTTAGCAACTGAAACAAACTACTCTGAGTAGCTATATCTACATTCTATTGCTCGCATTTTTCTTATCAAAGATTTATGCTTCTGGTATCTATTTTGGTAGGAACCTGTTCTTTCTGTAGTTGAGTTATCAGCGTTCAAACAGCTGCCTCTTCATATCTACAGTATCAGGTTCATGGTACTTGTCCATTAGTATGAGTAAGTAATCTCTGAAATAGTTTTTTATAAAGTATTATGATAAGATGTGGACTTAAGGAAATGATAAAATTTAGAATTTGGAATCGTGTTGCATTATGACATCTTCCAATAAGTTTTTATCATAAATTTTCATTATATATTTTTTCAATTGTGGAGAAAATCGTAATGGTCGACTACATCATAAAAATCACTGGCCTGACCTGGAAAAGATTAGCTACTTCGGGCTGAAAATGATTATGATGATAATATGATCGACACATAAGTTGTAATTTTACTCCCAAATACTTAAATAAATTAATATAATATCACATTATCAAAAATGTTTATTTATTCGATGGTAATCCACGTTGAAGTGGAAAATGAAATGAATTTGGCAGAGAAAAATATTTGTAGACAAACTACAGATACCTACTTAGAAAATTGGCATCTTGTTTACTGAACTACGTAAACAAATTACACTGTCATGAGCAATAGTAGAGACCCCAGAATTCCTTTTTCAGTTATGTTATTTGTCGAAAGGAATTGAAAGAGAAATAAAAAATCGGCCAAGTGCGAGCCGGACTCGCGCTAAGGGTTCCGTAGAGTATGGAAGCCCCCCTTAACACATTTTATTTTAATTTAACTATTTATTTTTGTAGGGAATATACAACTTAATATTCTGTGCATATTTCAAGCATCTTCCTGTTGTCGTTATTAATATCAAGCAAAAAACAATGTTTCTTGTATGGGAGCCCCCCTTAAATATTTATTTTATTTTTATTTAATTATTTATTTTGAAGTGATTATTTAACTAAATATTCTGTAAATATTTCAAACATCTACCTGTCACCGTTATTAATATCGTTCGAAAAACGGCTAAAAATTCAGGTTTGTTGTATGGGAGCCCTTAAATATTTATCTATTTCTGTTTTTAGTATTTGTTGTTATAACGGCATCAAAAATACTTCACCTGTGAAAATTTCAAGTTCTAGCTATAACCGTTCATGAGATACACCCTGGAGACAGACAGACAGACGGACAGCGGAGTCTTAGTGATAGGGTCCCGTTTTTACCCTTTGGGTACGGAACCCTAAAAAGTAGAGAGCACAATGGTCGGACCGATCAATAATCGTTCCCAATATCGAGTATTTGAAGAATTCTATCTTTATCCCTGGAGCGACGGTTGCACAAAGTGCATTATTAAATCCCTGACATTGGCGGTGGCGGTGGGACGCCGCGGGGGTCCATCTATAAATAGAGCACTCTTTACGACTATCTGTAGCAGCTGGTTAACAAATAGAACTAGCAATGTTTTATTATAAATTTACCAGATGCAAGTTTTGATCGAAAAATCTCAGACCAAATAAAAAAATAAAGACAGAATGTTGTGAAGATTCAAATAAGGCCGGCAAAACTACGCCTCGCCGTACTACAGACATCATTACACATACTTACACGTACTACAAACGACGCCTTCGTTTGTCAGTTGAACTATGCCGACGCAACACCGACGCCTTGTCTGTTCACGACGTTAAGTACCTAACCAAAAGGAGTCGACACTGCAGAGCGTACCCCTCTGCCAAAAGTACGCGACCGGCGGTCATGCTCTTTATATAAATATATCGGTCTGGTTGCGCTTGTGTTGCGTTAATTTTCAGCTAGTGTTAGTAAAATTAAATTTGTGTGCGCGTAAACTTGCTTATATTTTGGTTTGTGTGCGTTTGTTCACCCCCCACTGACTTGGCAGACATCGGTGCTTAGGCGTGCCAACTCCTTTTGGTTAGGTACTTAATGGTTCACGACTTTCTGTCTTGATTTTTTTATTTGGTCTTGGCGAAAAATGCGACCGTAGCTCTCCTACTTAACTTTGCAGATCATAGAGCATACAGCTTGCTCGCTAGTCCCTTTCAATTAACGCCTTGCCCGCTTCCCGGGTGGAAAACAACGTTTTTGGTTTATTATTCAGTTCCAAACTCATGTGATATTTGCCCGTTTTATTTGTGCGTATAAAGACGCAATTGTTTTAAGCTGCGGCCATTCACCTCCGTATAATTATATGATTCGTTAGTGAAACTTTGCAGCAAAAAGGTCATTAC
Source organism: Hypomecis punctinalis (assembly GCA_949316475.1). Taxonomy (NCBI): domain Eukaryota; kingdom Metazoa; phylum Arthropoda; class Insecta; order Lepidoptera; family Geometridae; genus Hypomecis; species Hypomecis punctinalis. Next base: position 14,174,902 of record OX438812.1, read on the forward strand.
GCTTTTATCACGATTCGTTTTATTTTTGTCTGATTGTACATAAGGTTACGTAGAGCGTTGAGAGATAGAAAGTGTAGACATAAGATTTGTGTGTAGTAATGGTCACGATAGTAATTAATTCCATGTTACGCGATTCAGTTCTTAAGTAATTAAGTAACCATAACTCGCAGGGCAGCGCAATGTTATTTTTAGGGTTCCGTACCTCAAACGGAAAAAACGGAACCCTTATAGGATCACTTTGTTGTCCGTCTCTCCGTCTGTGTGTATGTCAAGACTCTTTATCTCGGAAACGCGTAAAGATATCGAGGTGAAATTTAAACTGTTTACGTATATCTATGGTCTCTTGCAGTTGTGTAAAAGAAAAACTTCTCAGTTATCGTTTAAAAAAGTTAGAGCCGTTTATGTCGGAAAAAACCGCATATTTCGACACTCACACAAATCAAAACCTACAGGATACTTCCCGTTGACATAGAACTATGAAATTTGGCGAGAAGCATTGTCTCAGAGTACCTACACATATAGGAATAAATCTGAAAACTGTACATTTTTATTTAAATCACAAAAAATAGGTCCTTAATATTCACAAAATATGGGTTCAAAATTCAAAGTGAGTAAATTGTATCATGTAAGGTATCATTTAAAAGAACTTCATTAGCACATGCTAAGACAGGTTTTTAATTATTTTAACAATGTGTTATTTTCGATGTATGACGAGACAAAAAAGTTTTTTGTCGATGGTTATAGTATAGAGATTTTAACAGCTTACTTCCCAATTTTGTGAAATTTTCTGGATTTGTACGGAACCCACGATGTGCGAGCCTGACCCGCACTTGTCCGGTTTTTCTTAAACTATTCAATCGCGAAATATGACGAAACAAAATTAGACAACCGTCTTATTGTAGTTTAATATCTTCAGGACTGAAAAGTACATGGATTTATTTTACTATAGAAACACATACCTATCTACATCCATTATTACGTTATGGATGTTATTTTATAGCTTAGATAAATAGTAAAAAAATATTTTTATGACAAAATTAATACTTGCAGGCAAACTGAATTAAGTAGGCACCAAGATAGTGATTAATTCGCCCACTTTCTACCAAACTGAATTTTCTCTGAATAATTTCTTCATTCAACATTCAACATCTTAACTACGTGAGATAAAAGTTTCAGAAAATGGTTAATATTTATTCTTGACGATAAAGTTTTCATAAAACTAAAAGTTACGGTGATGTCATCATCATCCTTTCTGTTGTGGAAGAGTTTGGAAACTCGATCTCTACGGAGGGTATGTAACAAAAAGGCTAGAAAATTTCTAGAAAGGCCAAATAAATTTGGGTCGAAATTGGCTAGAAAACAATAAGTTGAATAAGAGAGGCAATTACGTAATACTTTCTCGAGTAGTCAAACACCGCATTGCGGATAAACTAGAGATGGTCCATCTTCACTTGGAGATAAAATGCAATCAAGATAATTATTTTTACACTAAATTTAGATTACCCAACAGTTTAATATATATTTATTTTTTGCAAAAAATAGCATGACCGACTTCACCCGTGTACAGAATCATTACAAAGTATAAAACAAAGTCGCTTTCCGCTGTCTGTTCCCATGTATGCTTATATATTTAAAACTACGCAACGGATTTTGTTACAGTTTGTTTTAATAGATAGAGTAATTCAAGAGAAATGTTTATATGTATAATACACCTGTGCGAAGCCGGGGCGCATCGCTAGAACACAAATATTATGCACGGATCGATGTAACATTTTTCGCATTATTGTTGATTTATCAAAAATGGCTCAGCCAATTTCAATAAAATTTAAATGGGACCAATTTCGAAGTATACTCTTTCCAATAAAAAAAGAATTATTGAAATCGGACTACTATGAAAAAAGTTATGCGTGGTTATACCGCCTGCCTGGTTTGACTGCCTCGGTGGCTCAGTGGTTAGTGACCCTAACTTCTGGATCAAAGAGGCGTGGGTTCGATCCCCACTCAGGGCAAATATTTATGTGATGAACATAAGTGTTTGCTTTGTGTCTGGGTGTTATTTAGTTACTATCTATATAAGTATGTATTTAAAAAAATAAGTATATGTAGTATATCAGTCTCATAGCCATAGCACAAGCTTTGCTTAGTTTGGGGTCAGAGGCCGTGTGTAAGATGTCCCAAAAATATATATAAATATATACATAATATATATATACATATATACTCGTCGAATTGTATACCTCCTCCGGTGGTTCGTCGGTCAAAAATTAGTTTGCATGAACAGCTGTGATAACATTGCAAAGTATAATATGATCCACAAATTCCGACGAAGTGAACTGCCACTAGCATACTCGTAGGTATAGACGCGTATCACGAATTTACGAGTACTTACAGAGAATTACTTAAATCACAATAAATATTTCGGCTCGGGTATAAAATATTATAGTGAAAATGTACTAAGCTGCGAAAACATTTCTTCTGCCTTAGTACACGTAGACTGTTATTGGTCTTAAATCATTTTGTATACATCAGACAGGTATAGAAATGTTTCTACTCGAAGTCGAATCTCATTTAATATGTAGTGAGAGTACACTAGACTTTCTGATCTCAATTTCTATAGACACTTAGGTATATCGCGAGACACGTAGGTACGTAGTATAATACAATGTGTTTGTCTACCAGTGTCGGAGCCTTCAGCGGTGACATCTATGGCAAATTTTGAACACCTTTCACTGTGGGGTCAACTCTGAAAACGCAAAAAATCAGCTTTTCTATACTTTTTGTCGAAAGTCTATAAAAAATCGTATGGAACAGCAGTTTTTTTACGTTTTCAGAGTTGGTGCCATAGTAAAAGTTGTTTAAAATTTGGCATAGATGTCACCGCTTAATGCTCCGACACCGGTAGACAAACACATTGTATACATATTTATACAGTTTTTCATTACTCACGAAAGGTAGAGTTACACTTCGCATTTTGACCGACGAACCGCCGGAGGAGGTATACAATTCGACGCGTATATTTTTTTTATTATGTATAACCTTTTTCATAGTAGTCCGATTTAAATTTTTTTTTTTATTGGAAAGAATATACTTCGAAATTGGTTCCATTTAAATTTTATCGAAATCGGCTGAGCCATTTTGATAAATCAACAATAATGTGAAAAATGTTACATCGATCCGTGCATACCTAATATTTGCGTTCTAGCGATGCGCCTCGGCTTCGCACAGAGGTATTATGCATATAAACATTTCTCTTGAATTACTCTATCTATTAAAACAAACTGCATCAAAATCCGTTGCGTAGTTTTAAAGATATAAGCATACATGGGGACAGACAGCGGAAAGCGACTTTGTTTTATACTATGTAATGATTCTGTACACGGGTGAAGTCATGCTATTTTTTGCAAAAAATAATTATTACGTTCATGGGTCCCTCTTTCATTTTCGCTAAAATTTCGATCTTTCCTTTCAATAATGTTGAATTATGCTTTTCTTGTGTAAAAGTAAAAGTCACGTTACGAATATAGTTATCCACACTTAATTGCTTTTGGAGTTTCGTGCCTATATAGTTATTCTTATTTTGATCCATAGAATCTTGTCGATATGTTCCAATCGATTTGAAATTATTATGTAATGTATTTCGTAAACATTTTCGATTTCATTGGTTCCATTAAGGTCTGTAGACATCATTCAAAAAAGACAGACGGAGAGTGTACATTTCGGATCGAATCCTTTCCGAATGTGCTAACAATATGAGGCAAACTGCTCTAATTTTAGCAACACGTTATCACTAATTACAAACACAACGCACAGTACAATTGAGATGTAATTCAATCAAACACGTCCTACATATGCCCCTGGCAATACGAATCTATTTTTTGATGGGTAACCGTAACCTTCCTTCGAAATAACCAATTCGTCTCTCACATAAGTCCCTTGACACTACTTCCTCCTTACGAGTGAGGCCCATTTCTGTACCTGTCTGATTCTAGACAAATTGGTGTACTGCGACGTTTTTTACGCGTTTTATAGAGTTTAATTAATTCAAGGAACATCTGTATGAATCATTGTTCATTGTACACCTACTCAGTTCTGCAAGGTTGTGTCCATTTGAAGATCTCTTTGATAATATTGATCGATCTTCTAGTATCGTCTCCTCTGAATTTTTAATAACATTTTTGACCGACGAACCGAAGGGATTTTTAAACTTATGCGATTTGAACACATTATTACTATATACTACAGGACTATTCGCACACTAGTCCCGTAGTATATAATAATAATGAACCGAAGGGGGTTATACTCAATTCGACGAGTATATATATTTTTTTTATGTATAACCACGCATAACTTTTTTCATAGTAGTCCGATTTCAACAATATTTTTTTTTATTAGAAAGAGTATACTTCGAAATTGGTCCCATTTAAATTTTATCGAAATTGGCTGAGCCATTTTTGATAAATCAACAATAATGTGAAAATTGCTATATCGATCTGTGCGAAATTTTCGCCAATTCTGTACACGGGTGAAGTCGGTCATGCTATTATTTGCAAAAAATAATCTTGTTATTCTAAAATTGCTATGACTTTGGGTTACCTGAATGTCCGCTCTTATGATATACATTGCATTGCTATCATGATATCATAGTAAACAGCTGTTGTGATTAATATCTAGTATTATACAAAGTAACGTGAACGTTACGTGAGATACATACATTATGCTAAATTGAAATAATGTGGCAAAACTGTAGTTGAACAAAAGTGTTAGTTGTGTCTTTGCCTAATACCTATGAGTCGACAAAGAGATTTAAAAATATAATCTCGGCTTGGAAGTTTTTAAGGGTAATTTTGGCGAGATTTATTATTATTATTTCATAATGTATACCTACTTTAATCTTTAAATTAAACATAGTATTAGTTTAAAAACACAATATAGAATTCTTCGTTACAAAATTCCACGTGAATACGTCCTCAATTTTGACCAAAGTGCTCTACATTTGAATCACATCTCTTTGCACGCAGTGTATTATACAGCTCTATTTAGCTCGTTACTTGCATTTAACATGACATAATGAGTGCCTGTGTTTGTAAATAAAGTGTATTAATCAGTGTAAAGCAATATTCGGCAGTTGCAATATCTCCATCTTCAAGGCTGTACCAAACCTGCTCTACTTTTGAGTCGTCTTTTCCTCTAAGGTCAAGGTCGCATGACATTTAATTGAAGTGCCCGAAAGGAGGTAAGTTTTTTGGCTTATCGCCAGCTATCGCCGCACTAGGCGTTTATTGCTCGACGAAAATCCATCAAATTTATTTCCACTGCTGGAAATGAGTAAACTAAATATCTTGGTAATCAGCTAATTGCTTTCATCGATGGAAGTCTTAGTAAAGCTATGGTGGCTTAGTTGTTAAATATCTACCTATCTTAGCCGTAGAATGTCCACTGTTGGTCATAGTCAGAGGCCTATGACCAACAGTGGACATTCTATGGCTATCTGGTGGTGGTATCTGATGGTGGAGATCTATAGGAGAGCCTATAGATCTCCAATAAGACTGGTTAGAAGCATCTTACAGTCCGTCTTGCGAGGAATGGCCCAAACCATGCCGACCGCTTCGCCGGCACGCGGTCTACACTCGAGAACTTAGAGACCCCATCGGTCTACAGTCGTTCGTGCAATGTGCCCTACCTACGGCCATTTCAACTTTCTACTTCTACTTTTTAACACGCATAAGGTCGACCTGTATGTAACCTATGTAATGGAATCTTAGGTAACTAATTTAACCATCTTCCAAAGGGCGCAGCGTAATGAAAATTGGCAGCTGTATGTAGTTTTGATGACAATACAATAATATGGTACTGTCGAACTGATCTGATGATGGAGCCGGAAAATACGAACTGGAACTTCATGATGGAAAATCGTATCATAGCTGTTTTGGATTTCTTAGAAAAGTCTTGTAAAGAACTTTGACCACGACTAGGTTTCAAGGCCTGATGATGAAGCAGGAACATAGGCACTGGCATTCCATGATGGAATATCGTATCATAGTCGTGTTTGCACTTGTGAGAAAGGCCACGTAATGGATTAAGCGTGTTTTTTTAGTGTTTTTTAACTATTAATTTCTTTGAGAGTAGGAAGGACCGGAATTTGAGTTTGCGTCCTCACGATTGCTAATTAAGGCAGTAACTCTGAATTTACAAAACGCCATAGGACGTCCTACTGTAGAGAGAGCCCTCTAGATAACAATATCCTCAAAACCTCATTCTAATTTTAATGTTCAATTATGGCATATCAAACAATCGTATTTACTTTAACAAATCAAGTTCATGCGCTAATTTAATTATACCGTAGCTTATGAAGTACACATCTTTAAATAGTTTTTATTTAATTTTAATAAAAGACAGATCATCCACAGACCTTCAAGGGTCTGTGGATGATCCAATTGCTTTCTATGTAGTAGTAATGTAGTATTGTCATTATATTAAAATTAAATAGTTATCTTCTCCCACAGGTAAAGTAGGTGTACTTTAATTAATTTTAATAACACTAAGCCGAAGAGGCTGGGGAGTTCCAAAAATAGATTTAGATCTATAATTACAGGTGTCCGAAGTTAGCTCGGTTCAAAAATAGAAACTCAATAACAAATTTCGAATTTCCTCCAAAATGTCTGTGAGACAAACTTATTACTTATTCGAAATTCCAAATTTCGTCAAAACTGAGCTGTTTTCGAGATCCGAATATTGAGTATAAATATGTATAAAAATACAAGAATTGCTCTTTTAAGATAATCCACTCCAATGTTCCATGATGTTTGATCAAGATTGGTACAGGACCAGAAGAAGAGAAGCCTATGCTCAGCAGTGGGCGATCACAAGCTGTGTATGATGATAATGATGCTCTTTTTAAAGTATAATATTATATTTTTTAAATTATTTTAAATTATTGACTATAGACTTGATTTTTGGCATGGATATGGTTCAATGGTGCCGTGGAGTGCCGGCAGAGTAGAATAGCACCCCCCTCTTGTACCAGGTGTCGTAAGAGCCGACTGAGGTACTACGGAACCGACTGTTGGCGGTATACCCATCCAGAACAGCGTAGCTCAAGTGCAACAGGGCGGGGATGGGCAGCAGCATCCCCGTCGCGAGAGCTACGCCCTGCGATTGCCAACACGCTTGCCCAGCGCGGCAATTATGGGCAAACCCCCCCTTATGATTGTACAAAATAGAACCAGGCCCCCAGTCCCCGGCAGCTCCGCTAGTCCTGGTTCCGGCAGCGACCACGGTAACGGCGGAGCAAGGGGTGCTAAGAATCCCCGGCAGAGATCCGGCTGCCACCCCAACCGACGACGACTGGCCCTGGCAACATATAACGTGCGCACTATGAGGACTGATGAGAAGATTGCGGAACTGGAAGAAGAGTTGGGTAGGTTGCGATGGGATATTATGGGGTTATCTGAAGTCCGTAGAGAGGGCGAGGACACGATAACCCTGAAATCCGGCAACCTACTGTACTACCGGGAAGGTGACCAACTGTCCCAAGGTGGTGTCGGCTTTCTCGTTCACAGGTCTCTCGTTAACAACATCATTACCATCGAAAGTGTGTCGAGCAGGGTTGTATACCTGATACTCAGAATATCCAAACGATATTCGTTGAAGGTCATCCAGGTATACGCACCGACCTCGTCACACCCCGATGATGAAGTGGAGGCTATGTATGAGGACGTAAGTCGGGCCATACATACGTCTAAGACCCGCTTCACAGTTGTTATGGGAAACTTCAACGCGAAGTTGGGCAAGAAAAGCGATGATGAGTTGAGAGTGGGGCAATTTGGATGTGGGCAACGGAACCCCAGGGGCCACATGCTGGCAGACTTTCTGGAGAAAGAGGAACTCTTCATGATGAACTCTTTCTTCCAGAAGCCACCTCGCAGGAAATGGACCTGGATGAGTCCCGACGGTACCACGAGAAATGAGATAGACTTCATCATGACTAGCGAGAACCGGATATTCAACGACGTCTCCGTGATCCACAGGGTAAAAACCGGCAGTGATCACAGAATCGTGCGAGGCAAACTGAATATCAACGTTAAACTCGAAAGGTCCCGCCTGATGAAGTCTAAGCTCCGACCTACTCGTGCCCACATACAAAACCCCGAAAACTTTCAGCTCGAGCTCTCGAATCGCTTTGCTTGCCTGGATAACTTTGCGTCGGTGGACGAGATCAATAACGGGCTCGTAGAAACTGTACAAACGGTGGGTTCTAAGTTCCTTAGACCCCTCCGTTCAGATAGACCTCAGAAATTCTCCGATCATACTCTAAATCGCATGGCCGAACGACGCTCGCTAAGACTGCAGTCTTCCGATGATGCAAAGTCATACAGGCGGCTCAATAGACAGATTTCAAAATCGGTGCGGTGCGACATTCGTCTCTTTAATACTAAACATGTTAAAGAGACAATAGAGCGGAACAAAGGCTCCAAAGTGTTCGCAAGGCATTTGTCTATTGGGCAAAGCCAGTTGGCAAAGCTGAAGAGAGAAGATGGCAGTATAGCGTCAACCAAGGCAGAGGTATTGCAGGAGATCGAAAGGTTTTACGGACAGTTATACGCCTCGGTAGCAAAGCCTGTAAACAGCGCGGCCAAAGACCCAAGAGCCAAGCTAACCCGACACTTCACCGAAGACATCCCGGACATTAGCTTGTACGAGATTAGGATGGCCCTGAACCAACTTAAGAACAATAAGGCGCCGGGTGACGACGGAATCACTTCAGAGCTTCTGAAAGCGGGTGGAACGCCGGTACTAAAAGTCTTTCAGAAGCTATTTAACACCGTCGTCCTCGAGGGCATAACGCCAGAAGCGTGGAACAGAAGCGTGGTGGTGTTGTTCTTCAAAAAAGGTGACAACACCTTATTGAAAAACTACAGACCCATCTCGCTTCTGAGCCATGTTTATAAGTTGTTTTCAAGGGTCATTACGAATCGTCTCGAACGCAGGCTTGATGACTTCCAGCCTCCCGAACAAGCCGGTTTCCGGAAGGGCTTTGGCACCATGGACCACATACATACGCTGCGGCAGGTTATACAGAAGACCGAGGAATATAACCTGCCACTTTGCTTGGCGTTTGTGGACTATGAGAAAGCCTTTGATTCGGTTGAGACATGGGATGTGCTTGAGTCTCTTCAACGATGCCGTATTGACTATCGGTACATTGAAGTGCTGAAGTGTTTGTATAATAACGCCACTATGTCGGTTCGAGTACAGGAAGATAGCTCCAAGGCGATCCCTTTGAAGAGAGGCGTAAGACAGGGAGACGTAATATCTCCGAAACTGTTTACTACTACTCTGGAGAACGCCTTTAAGCTCCTGGAATGGAAAGGACTCGGCATCAACATCAATGGCGAATACATCACTCACCTTCGATTTGCCGATGATATCGTGGTCATGGCAAAGTCGATGGAAGAACTCAGCACGATGCTCGAAGGCCTTAATCGAGTCTCTCAACAGGTGGGTCTTAAAATGAACATGGATAAGACAAAGATCATGTGTAATTCTCATGTTGTACCCACCCCTATTTCAGTTGGGAACTCGGTTCTTGAAGTCGTTGACTCGTACGTCTACCTGGGACAAGTAGTCCAGTTAGGTAGGTCCGACTTCAAGAAAGAGGCTAATCGCCGAATCCAACTCGGTTGGGTAGCGTTTGGAAAATTGCGTAACGTCTTCTCGTCCGACATACCTCAGTGCCTCAAGTCGAAAGTTTTCGACCAGTGTGTGTTGCCAGTGATGACTTATGGCACAGAAACGTGGTCTTTCACTATGGGCCTTATTAGTAAGCTCCAAGTAGCCCAAAGAGCCATGGAGAGGGCTATGCTCGGAGTTTCTCTGCGAGATCGAATCAGGAATGAGGAGATCCGTAGAAGAACCAAGGTTACCGACATAGCCCAACGGATTGGCAAGTTGAAGTGGCAATGGGCAGGGCACATAGCGCGGAGAACTGATGACCGATGGGGTCGAAATGTTCTCGAGTGGAGACCACGTACCGGCAAGCGCAGCGTAGGACGTCCACCCACAAGGTGGACGGATGACCTTATTAGGACCGCAGGATCGCGCTGGATGCAAACCGCTATCAACCGGTCTTATTGGAAATCATTAGGGGAGGCCTATGTCAAGCAGTGGACGTTCTATGGCTGATATGATGATGGTTCAAAGGGTGGAAAGTGACAGGCTACTTTTATCCCGAAAAAATAAAATGTTCCTGTGGGATAGCATAAAAACGCGGGAGGAGTCGCAGGCAAAAGCTAGTCTCATACAAAGAATCCCACGTAATCTTTACTGTGATAAAATTGTTCATCGAAAATATTCTTCATGTTTCGCGAAGGCTATCTACATAAGACAGGAAAGAAAACTTAAATCCGACGTTATTTAAACTTTTCCCATGCCGTAACTCACGCTTTATCACTTGAGTGTTCTTCCGTGTTGAGATGTGATTACACAGAAATATGATCTGACATTTTTCATCTCTTATTTTCCCCTTATTTGCTCGACTGAAATGAGGTTAATTTTGGCTTTTAAATCCTGTTCCGTGATATGTGAACCCTGAGCATACGATTGTGTTCTCAAAACAAACTAAATGCATATTTCTAGCGGGCTCTTTAAATTATGTAGTCTTCACATTTTTAATGATAAAGTTTTGTTCATAAATATCAAATTTTTTCTTTGACTTCAAATAAATCAAATTTATGAATAACGCCAAGTTACAAGTCAAGTGGTATACATTTCAGATACTTCAATATATCCTTTCAGAGTTATAAAAAAACCTTATCAATTTTGTGTTGAAATATTCAAAATCGAAGTAGGTATTCTCAGACTATACATATATTGTGTCACGACTTTAGGGTCATGAACCTACAGCAATTCAATTTTTGGAGGATTCTGTAGATTACTGAAAGTAGGTTCATATGTCTGGTACCGTCTCGCCAGAACATTCGTTAACCTATTTGGCCATGATATCTAGGCTAGGCTTGGGTGTTTGCCGCCAGACCTCCTGGCGCCATCGGAGACTCCCGAATATGAAAAAGCGCTACATGCCAAACTTTAGAAACCCTTATTACTTCTAAGTCACGCAAACACAAAGCACATTATCTCGCGCATGTCATTAAACGCCTTCTTTACAAATAACTCTTACAGATTTAATGAAATTGCCACAAAGGCAAGGAGCCTTTCCGTTCGATTTTCAGATGATGTCAATTTACATTAAGAACGTGACTCTAATCTGTTTTTCTCGTATCGGCCCGGGCCGTATTTCGTCTTACGAACGTCTACGTATATCAAGAATACGTTACGTTCATATGATGTTTTGTAGCTAGCTTATATACTGCCTACTTATAGATTATTCTCCGGCTATGTCCTAGAAACACATTTATGGAGGCCTGTTTACTCGCTGACGAATCGCTTTGGCGACGTTCCTTATTCATGCTGAGCCGGATAAGAGGGTGGCTATTTAATTGTGATGTCTTAAGGGATTAGGCGTTGAGACGTCAGGAAAAATGTATTTATACGGCCTAGATTCATCTTACTCTACATCCAGACTAGATGATAGAGCTTAGTTCATAGTGGGCCAAAAATGGCTAAAAATAGTTACTAATTGTTTATTTCCCACTAAGTTGTAATTAACACTTAAATTTAAGTAATAGACGCCCTTTTCGGGCCCTGCAAACTATCAAATGCTAGGACGTTTTTGCTGAAACCGAATATATGGGATAATCAAAAATCTGTTCGCAATTTACGAAATGTCATTGAAGAGTTACAAAGTAGCCCATCGGGATCCCGCCCCACATTCCGCCACTATGAACGATTTGCGCCCCTGACACATTGACTCACATTCGAAACGCTCGACCTGATTTGTGCTCCTGAACGGTAATAGCTTGTGTTAAATCTTAATGACTTTTGTTATAATATATGTATGTATTTACAGTGTAGGGATTTAAAGAGGTGTATTTTATATTACCTACTCATCATTGCGAGCAAATTTTATCATGAGACCAACACCGAAACCGGAATAAAGGCAACTGTTTTATATAGAAATTGTTCTTATAGAGTATGTTGAATGAATGACTTTATTCAGCATCGATAATACAATGTAGAATATCTTGTTAGAACTCTTTAAATCCATACACTTTGCAAAACAACACATATTTATAAACTATGTTTTTTTAATTATTCAAATATGCAATCAAAGTTCCCTAACTGCTACTAGTTTAGATATTTAGCCATATATCTTTATGGCTACTTTTACCTTTCAACGCTGTGGTATTATTTCACCTCATATTAAAGCAAGCTATACAATCTTAATAACATGATAAAAGCTTCAATATCATCGTAGCTTCGTGGTTATAGGTATATGCGTAATATCCCCTTAATCCCGGCAACCTCGTTCCAAACGGCATGAGTATAAGACGCGACGTCTCGTCTATACGCGGAAGCGTAACCAGCGACATGATACTGTATAAACGACGCATAAAACTCACGTAATCATATACGCAGTGTCAAAAAAATCTCGAAATAACTTTTTTACACCAGCACAGTCCTTCTTTTAATCTACTTCCAAAAAGAAGAAGGTTCTCAATTCGCATGTATTTTTTATGTTTCGATGCCACCTCATATCTTTTGCTTGTAGGCCGATTTACGTTTTTTTACGATTTTTAGAGGAACATCGTGGGATGGTTCAAATTTTACTTAATTTGATTTACTAGTTTTGAAGCGTTCTATAAAATTCATGAAACTTGTAGTTTGCCAAAACGCATATAGATAGGTATAACACAAATCACCACTTTCGATAAAGCAATTTGGTTTGCGAGAGTCTGTATGAAGTCAGTTGCTCTGATTTATTATAAAGATTTTTTTTTACATCAATAATCAATTTAATTTTTCTCTGATTTTCTTTAACTGAATTCTAAATAAATAACATTTTGCTGTAGGCGGAGTGAATACTTTGCGTTAATAATGTTGTATTCATGGTTGATTTCTTAGTACTTTTTCTGCCAATATATTGTCTGAAATCGCCCGTTGCAAGTCCGATGTTTATGATAGAAGTCGCCGTCTGCACCCTTGCGGACTTGGCTACCGTAACGGGTGCGCGCGCAGTTCCTTCGATCGTAGTTTGGTTTGAATGAAAGATTGGTCACTCAATGTGCCGTTGGCGTTGGATGGTGCCAGTGGCACGTGTGCGCTCGCCTTTATTGCCGTTTTTGCTGCTCTAGCGTTAGACCTATCATTTATTATATCCTTCCAAGCTTTGTTCCATTTTGAGGACGGATATGAGTTTCTTTATCCCCGTAGTATAATGGGACAAGTTTTCCGTTTCTATTGTATACAGTAATCAAATAAGCAGTTTCATTTTAATCGATGTAGAGTTTCAATCTAACAGCTTTAAAAGAATAAGGGGTGCTAATATAGACGATGTAAATATTCTGGAGAATCTTTGTTCTCATCATTATGACCAACTTACTTAATGGGATCAAAAAAAATATCGCGACATTATTATCAGTTGTTCTATAGGAAATGATCATCGACTTTGTCAAAATATAACTATGGAAAAGCAAATTTTTCTCGCGGTTTCAGTGTTGACTCCTTTGCGAAAGTTAATGATAATGATATGATAAAAAAACAACACATACGTTATTCTAGTCTAGAATATCTCCATGGCCGACGAAATCTACTCTAGGTAGTTCAATTCACACTAGTCTAGCCATCATTCAATCAAATCATAACAGAGACTAGTTCGTAGGTCAAATGATTGGGCCATGAACTAGCGCCTTGGCGTGTTGAATTGCTCAATGACTCGTATCAGAGTAATTCGTAATATCAGGGCGATGTTGAGTTGGTCACTCTTTTCTTAGATTACTCGTCATTCGTCGCTTACTGGTTACTGGTGGTGGAACTAATCAATATTGCAGACCACAACAGTTTGATATGCTAAATTAAATTCATAAAACAATGGCTGTCATCAATAGGATGATGACTGGGTAAAAAAATCATTATCAAAATTAGTCCGTGAGTTAGATGATCAAAAATTATTGGACACGTGTTTTTTTCTTTCGGCAATCAAACAATAAATGACAAAGATAAACCTTGCCAAAGTTTGGGAGTGGGGGTCGTGACGTCATTTCTCTCACAGAAGTCTATACATTTGTATCGCACTAGTGACGTCACGCGGAACTTTTTTCATTTTTTCAGTCATCATGTTGTTTAACAATATTTAGCGGGCTCTACACAAAAACTATACAATTTTGTTGATATTTTCACCTCTTCATTGATGAAATTTCACAATCACAACGAAATACTTAGGTGCAAATTTTAAAAACTGACTGTTTTAAATATACTGTTAACCAGGCACTGGTAGTGCTAGTGCTGTGATTACATATTAATCTATATCTTATGTAGCCATATCTGATTTCTTATTTTAGCTATCATGAGTCACCGTCATCGTAGTCACCACACCATGTGGCTTAAAGTCCTATTTAATCTGTCTAATATCCATTGCGGCAGCGTCATTAAGGTCGTCTAGAATGTAAAGTGCTCGTGTTACGGCACAATGAACAATCGAGCAAAAAACCAGCTGGAGCTCTACATCTGCGAGCTATTTGTATAATTTGCTCTTGGAAATACAGAAATGTAGACTCAAAGGTTCAGGTGGAGTGATGTCTATCATCAAGAGTTAAAAGACACCAGCCATAAGACTATTACGATATTCCTAAAAATGGTTTTTGAGTGTACCTTGAAATAAGTTATTTAATAAATTAAAATATAGAAGCATGTTTATGTTACAAAGCTTCTCATGTAAAAATGTCTAACGGAATTTAATACTTGCTTTTGATGTGGAAAGTATGACAAACCCAGAGTCGCGACCGCAAGCGTATAACCTCGTCATTATCATAACGTACATTGTCGTGCAAAGCATTGTTTATAATTATCATAGTATTTAATGATTGTTCATTCTCAGATAACTGGTTTTATATTTGTACTGTTGATAACGAGTCACGTTGTTTTTGGTGCTGTGTGATAAATGTTTTGCAGTGCTCTGTTTTATGCTCGATTTATTTTATGAAGTTTGTATTTTCCGGCTCATGGATTAACATAGTCATCATCCTGAACTAGGTATTTATTCCTTACCTCATCATTACTGTGATACGCCGCCATTGATTGCTGAGTTTTCTTTAATGTAACCTGTACTGTCCCACTACTAACTGAGTGGCTTCATAATTCATTAATTTCGCTTCCATACGAGTACAATATATTGCACCGCTGCCTACGGACCCCGTCGGGCGCAACAGAAAAAATAGAAGAAAGGAGAACCCAATTTAACCTCTCTCTTCTTGTACGCCACAACTCTCAGTTCTGTGCCATTCTTGACCAGGCTGGCCTGCCGCCCGCGATTTTAAATGGTATGGCTTATCAATCAATATCGTTGTTAAATGACAATGAGTAGTTTTCTAGTTTTGGACGGACTTTTGGTGCTACATATTTGGTTTTTCTGTCTATTTTATGTTTCTGTTATATTTTGAGCCTAGTACTTGTAGTATGAAAAGTGAACTTTGTAGACCAAATCCTAATTTTGCTTTACATTTCTCGGACGACGCTAACTTTACCTAGGATTTCAACATCAAGTCATAAAACGACTATCTATGGAAATAGGGATCCGTTTTACATTTAGCTAAACTTGCTCTATCTTGAATATTTTTGCCTATTTTCCAAGTTCCAGTTCTTTCTAAACATTTTCTCAAAAATAATATTTGATTCTAAAAATCACGTCCCTTGTTAACCTTAAAACATTGTAAATTGGCACAGACGGTTCTCAAACAATAGCTTCCGGTTATTTTTGCATTTACTGTTCTCAGGTACGGGGAAAAATGAAATGTCGATTTTTTCAATATGAATAAATGAATAGGAATCTTGCGATAATATTAACACAATCCTAGAATCTTTAATAGTAAGTCAAATTAAAGAATCACCCTTGCATAAATTCCCAACCAGGTGAAATTTTGCTTGGACGTTAGGGACACCATAACAATGAAATCGTGAAAATTCCCCATCAATGCCAGTGTGCAATTTTTTTTATTCAAGGTCGAATGTCACAAAATTAGATTTTCTTAATTTTTCAGCGAAACTGTTAAGTTTATGATAAAAGTATCTGTCTGTATTGTAAATCATGCAATTATCTATAAAAACTATTCTGACACTTTTATTCATAGCACTAACCATTTCTAAGAAAACAATACATACATAACGCAACAATATGCACGTTTTCACGCTGCCTACGAGGTATAGTGTGGTCAATTTAGCGGAAAATAGGCTGCCACCCTTGCATAAATTCCCAACCAGCTGAAATTTTGCATGGATGTTAGGGACATCATTACAATGAAATCGTGAAAAGTTGCCACCGATCCCATTTGTGCAAATTTTTAATTCAAGGTTGAAGGTCAAAAGTAAAGATTTTCTTGTAACTGTGTGGCACACATACATAAATAATACCGCGGATAGAGATGTCTACAGTCGGTGGTGGAGGTTCGACTTGTATTGCCTCTTTATTTACAAACAAATAGACATTTGATAATTATAGGCTATTAACTTTTTCCCTCCCTGTGATATATGAAGATCGAGCACTTGGATAAAAGCTAAACTAGTAATAAACGAAAATATTCACGAATAAATCTGCAGGAGCACGGTTTGCATTCCAACAAGTCAAGCAAAAAGCTCACAGCTGTAAGTACATACTTTTCCAGAAGCCATTCATTCTATTATTTATTTACTTCAATATAACTCCTACACTTACACTACAGTAAATACGCAACAAAATGTTTCATACTCTGGATATCGCTGATTCTATTTCAAATCTGCATATCTATCTTTACGAAACGTATCGAAATTAAGAATGATTTTTACTGTATATTTTTGAAATCGTTATCAGACACAATCAGAAATCATCACTTATCGGGCGATGTAGCGACAACAATAGTATTCTTCTAGCCTTGAACTGTTATTCATGCTTATTCGTGTAAGAGAAGTAATGTCTGCCACGCGATAAATAAAATTATCGGTACCTAGCTATTTTAACTGAACATTAAACCATAGTTTCAACCTTTTATATTTAAAGGGTACCTAAGTGTAAGTGGGTATCGTGTCCAATTATTTAATTGTGACCCGCATTTCACCACAGTAAAATAGATCTAAACATTATAGAATTGTTAAATGTTATTGTAAGTAAGTGTAAAATCATAGACATTTTTGGCAAAATAACCTGACAGACGACCTATTTTTAATGGTTTTTTTTTTTTTTTACAAATAATTCGTTATTTTTCTAGATAGTGAATAATTAAACCTATCGTATCGACATGTAAACGAAATAAATTAATTTAATATGAATATTTTTGTCTTGTTCACATTGTAACATTCAACAAGAAATCCAAAGGCAAGTTATACTCGACTATATTATATCGTCGTTTCTAAATATCTGATTATAATACCGCATGATTTAGTCATTCTCATCATAATCAGCTTTAAGACAGTCTACGAGGTAGATATATTTAATTTTGTGATATAAGAATGGATTGTGGACTTAAGGTGACACTAGTCAACGGCACGAACTCCGCGTTGGGCGTAGCTTAAATGAATCATATCTCAGTATTCTCTGTATTGTTTGAAGAAGAGATAGATTCGGTGATAAACAGTAGATATAGTGCGGGCGCACACACTGCTATATAATTTTGTCTTTATTTGATAACAAAAACTATATTTTTTACCAAACACGGCTGACTAATTAATGCGCTCAAGGGTTTTCTCTGTTGTAAAAATATACACACGAATATATAAACTAGGTTGCTATATTCATAAAAGAGGACTCAGTTTAGTGCTTTTGTGTTTTTTTACGCCCAAAGTTTTCTAAAAATTTGGATCAAAATTCAAATATTTCAAAGCTTATGTTTTCATTCGAGTGCATAGTTTTATTCACGGTTTAATTACATCTTAATTTTGGATATTCAACAACAAACAATGGTGTGATTTCCTACCGACATTTGTATGGAGTGACGAGCGACTAGTCTACCCTTAATAACTTCTTACAGTTGTTCCTAAATTTGTTCCTTATTGTTCCTAAAGGTTTATTTTGTACCTGACGTCATAGTTTTATTGTGTTTCCCGGGATGTTTCAAAGGCCATGAAAACAACAATAGAATAACATCAACAGGCCACGGGTATAATATCGTCCTTATCCTTTAAAAACAAACGCCTCGTTAACAGTCGCTCCTGACCTTAGGGTTAAAGCCTAAGTCACATTGCGTGTCGCATTAGACTCGCCCAAAATTTTTTGGCTAGCAATAATTAATTTTAGAAGTCGCGTAAATAAATAAAAATTGTGCGTGGAGTCTCTCCGCGCAGAAAAAGTGAAACTTCGACGCAACAGTGCTTTCATACCCCCTCCATGGTAGCGTTAAACGTTTAACGCAACTTAGTTGGAAGTCGCATTAGAAGTTTCACTTCAAAACAACTATGGCAAGCTTAAACAATTTGATATTCAAGAACAGCAACAGTTTTTTTAAGATTTTCAGGGACACTAATCGAAAAAAAATAACTGTGTAGTAGTATACGAGTATGTATTTAGATTTTTTCCGTTCAAACTGGTGCTTAAAAATTTACGAACGAAGCGGACAACTGTTTACGACTTTGCTCGGCTTTGTAGGTAGAGCGGAGGCTCTGTGTCACGAATCAGAGGTAGCTATTGTAATGCTGACGTTTGTCACTGGTTCCTCCAATGGCGACTTGATACAGATAACGCCCTAAATGCCCGTCTATTATTCATTAGCTAGTACTCTAGCTCACTGTCTTATACAATAAAATTAACCTTCTAGTAAAATACTAAGAAAGATGCTTAGTTTCTAAAGACTTTTCTTGATTTTTCCTATCTATAAAAGTTTTCATAATTTTCTTTTAAAAACAATGATATTTCAGAAACTTGTTCGAATTTAACTTGTTTTTCATATTTTTAATGTTTCTGCGTAAATTGAGTGATATCGAGTTTAAGTGAAGGCTACTTAGGTTCGTTTCGCCTTCAGTGTGGTTTGTCCTTTAGTCGAGCCAGGCAGCGTGGGCGTAGCGAGTATCTGTGGGCGAGTTAACAACGGGTGTATACCTACCGAGCCTGCCATTTAGGTTAACTCGCTCAGATTTTCCTAAAGAGAGGTTGTTACTATGACGCTTCTACTCGCATATGAGCAATATGAATTTAAAATGAGTATGACTCTTGCCCTCGGCTTTACGCCTTTATCCTTCAGATAACCGCGACTCGGGTACGTTACGCTTCTTGTTACAGCTCTGCTCTACCCACTTTTGTATCACTTTATTTTTGTTAACTTGAACTCTTGGTAACACGATATGCTGTGCTCTAGATATTTGAGATGGGGGTAATAGTATTCCGTAAGATTGCTTTTCAAATCCAATTGACGCGATTCTTTTAATGGATTTTTTTCTTTGCAGCCAGGTAAAGTCTAATAATGATCTGTATTCCGTCTGTTCCAATCAAACAAAGTGCTATCCACCATATAATAATATAGCGAACGAGATGGCAAATTAATGCCTACTATGGGTAGATAGCCTAATTAAATCTTTGATTATATTGATCGGTTCATCGCGTTAGGTCTAGTCCCAAATTTATATATTTACATAATGTTCAGAATGGACAGGTTCTCCCTATATACATTTATTTTTTTCAACATTTGAATATTTTTTTATGTTGTTCTAGTTAATAAATTAATAGTTTAAAAATACTAGAAAAACACGCTTACTTAGCCATTGAAACTTAAAACCTGATCGTGTTCAAAGTCCATTACATGACCTTTCTCACAAATGCAAACACGACTATGATACGATATTCCATCATGGAATGCCAGTGCCTATCTTCTGGCTTCATCGTCAGGCCTTGAAACCTAATCGTGGTCAATGTTCATTACAAGACTTCTAAGAAACACAAAACAGCTATGAGACGATTTTTAATTCTGAAGTTCCAGTTCATATCATCATCAGATCAGTTCGACAGTACCATATTATTGTATTGTCATCAGAACTACATACAGCTGTTAATTTTCATTACGGTACGACCCTTGGAAGATGGTTAAATTAGTTACCTTAGATTCCATTACATAGTTACATATAGGTCGACCTAATAAAAGCGTGTTAAAAACATTATGTATCGGAACTTCATTGTGTATCCCTGTGGAACGGGACTCTTTTTCCTGTAGGTAGTAAGCACTTTACGGAAAAAAAATCACCGGAAATTCTATATCCTGTTGTTTGTATAGTAAGGCGAATATCAGACTGCGTCATAGAGATATTTAATTTTATATTAATTTGGGGGGATATTTATAAAAAATAGGATTTTGCTAGATCGAGATGACATGTTCCAAGGATTCAAGGTTCATTCTCATATGCAGCAATATGGGTTGAATAGTAATTGCAAAACTCGATTATGAAATCTGACCGAAATCTCTCCCTGAGCTGAGCCGAATCTCTCCATATTAATATTTTGGTAGTGACGACCTTTTAAAATATTTGTTTTTCGTGATGCCTACTGAACACAAACACGCTAATGATCGTGACAAAGGAAGAGAGTAAATTATGGTTTGAAAGCACGTGAATATAAATTTATTTTTAGGTACACGTGTTTTAATCAAACAATACTTCTAAATAAAATGTAGGTTCTGTAGGCTTTTTGAGGTAAGAATAATTATATTCCAAACACTCAATTAAAGCGTTTGTTGTGAATACAAAAAGCTTTTTATCATTTAATATTAAATATCTCCCTCTCGTAATTACCTCTGTAACGACTCTTTGAGGTTCAAAGCTCTCGAATTATACTGATCCGACTAATTAATATTTAGCTTCTGAATGAAAATTACTTATCTATTTTTAGAAATTATTCTTTTGAGATATTCTGTTGAAAATGTTCTTTTTAGCGGTTCGTTCATAAAGCTACTGTAGTTGTGCATATCGCATACACTGCCCCATGTTTAGCTTTCCTACATGTTAGATAACCTCATCGCCATGATCCGTATAAAAAATGCGACACCAATACCTATAGTCAAAACAATAAAACATTGTGAACAAACACGAAAGTGATGATGTAAGGTTCTACGCTCGTAGTATAAATTCGATGATATAATTCACCAACCCGAACTGGACCAGCGAGCGTGGTGGTAGTCGCCCTCGTGGGTGAGTCTATATTAAGCAGTAGACTGGCCGGTACAGAGGTAAAATACGAATCACTCTTTGATTGGATTGTAAAATGGATGCTCACGCTAATCCGAGTTGCTAACCGCTTATTTGTTTATATACGCTAACTTAGCTGATTTTGGTAATAAATCCTCTCCTAAGTCGTAAGCTACTAAGTAATGCTGCAACCACAACAATGTGAACACATTTGTTGCAGTAGAGTTCCTACTACCGCGTGGCTAAATCGCTCCTACTAATTGGCCCAGACGGGTTAGGATTTTAAATTACAATAATTTCCGGCAGTAATTTTTTTGCTGCAACCTTTAAGGGGGTACACAGGTAGTCTAAATCCAAAATGGCGACCAAATTCCGCCGGTGCGTTAGCCGCCATATTGAATTTAATAATAATTAATTAAGTTAATAGTTATCGAGATAATTTGATAATTATACTTTACCACTTTTTTCGCGTATAACTGGAAAAATATCGAAAAACTTGCAAGAAATAAATTGTGAGAAACCAGTTGTGTTGAAAAGTTGAAAATGATCGAGATATTAAGCAAAAACCAATCCCACTTAGATTCAAAATGGCGGCTAACGCACCGGCGGAATTTGGTCGCCATTTTGGAATTAGACTACTTGTGACCCTCCTTAAAGGTTGCAGCAAAAAAATTGCTGCGAGGAATTGTTGCAATTTCAGCCCCATATTTTGAGGTACCCGTCTGGGCTAAATTGCATCTAATCAAACCCAGTCTAAAGTGACTTCAGTCGTTTTGTATCCGGACGTCTTTAAATATATAGAGTTGTTACTTTGTCCCTGACTTCTGAAATTTTGAATTAAATTAGAAATCTCTAAACTGTTGGCAACCTTATAGCTACAAAATGTGAACGTAATTAATGCTCAGTGAATTCATTTCTAAACATTTACTTTGTATTTGATAGTGTCTAGTCAAATAAAGTTCATCGCACTACGTCAGTGAACTTACTAGAAGGCTGCATTGCATGCAGCCTAACTTGAGTAACTTGGATTCGCTTTGATGTCTAAATAAACTCTGTTCAGTGAATGAAAATTTTAAAGCAATTTAAACCTAAATGGGTTTAAATTTCTTTAAAATTTTCAGTTATATACAATTTAGGCCGTGGTGGCTTAGTGGCATTCATGCTCGCCTTACAATGGGGTTCAAACCCCCGTCCCAGATTAATGAGATTTTTGTACCTTATGTACAGATATTTATACCATTGGTTGTCGGTGTATAAAAAAAACATCGCCTCGAGGAATTATGTATACGTTCTGAAAATAAATTAGATGGCGTATGTGAACCCATGGCGATGTTTTAAGAAAATGAATATGTTCAACGATAGACTTTTTTAAAAGCTGGCACCACAGTAGAGTTAAGTTAATTTACTTTTAGGCATTTGTCTCGTCCAATTACGACAAGTTTAGTCGAAGTCGTCTGATTGACGCAAGTGGTAGAAGGCTAATTGCCTTGTGTGGGCGGATTTCCTCTCAATTATAACGGGGTTCTATTTATTGCTTAGCGATTCTGATTTATTTTTCAATACAAACTATACAAAAAAATATAATCACGATTTCTAGAACTTTCGATAGGTCGTGGAAAAATATCTTACTTGAAGCAGAGTTATTCGTTATAATTGCGTGACGACTTTTTGTCCGACATAATTATCTTAGTGCCTCAAGTCGTAAGTTTTCGACGAAACAACGTAACGTGTTAAGTTTTTTTTTTATTTCCGCGTATAGAAAATGTAAAATTACGTTGTAATGAAATGTAAAATTACGTTAAAATGAATTATGAACCGAATTTAAATTATGTTATTTGAAAAATAAATATTTGTCACAAGAATTTCTTCAAAACAAAAGCACGTTCACCGATAAGACCTATGATCTAATCAAGACCTCAAGAACACGCTGGATGCAAGCTACTTCCAACCGGTCTTATCGGAAAGCCGTAGGCCTGTGTCCAGTAGTAGGTTAAGGCCGATTCACACATACGGCGGGCGCGGGTCGGGAGCGGGTCGGGCGCGGTGCGGGTCGGGAGTACGGCGTGTCTATTTGTACCTGTTTCAATGGACGACCACACACAGAACGCGCCCGCCCCGCGCCCGACCCGCGCACGCGTTCTGTGTGTTGTCGTCCATTGAAACAGGTACAAATAGACACGCCGTACTCCCGACCCGCACCGCGCCCGACCCGCGCCCGCCGTATGTGTGTTTTGGCCTTTAATAATGATTATTTGCGATAATTTTTAAGGGAGTGGGTTGTTATAAGTTTAACGTGTGTCTGTCTGTTCTGTGCCATAGTATTTCTCAACCTAAACTAAACCAATTTTTAAAGTTATTTTTATGATTTCTGTTGTTGTGATTGAAATGATACCTAATTTAAAATAAAATTTAGGGCCTTCGCCTGGAAGACTTCATTATTATGTTCGTTGGATTATTATGTTCGTTATGTTAAGACTTCATTATTATTTTCGTTCACAATTTTATTTCTGAGTTATTATTTTTTAGGTTTTAGTACACAGAACTGTTTAACTTAAAAATCGTTTTTTGCCAATTTTATTTTTGTGTTTTTAGTTTTTATTTTGTTACTAAAAACTGTGTTCTACATAAAAAGCCCTTTCATTTGATACCCATTTTGAGGAGATTGTGTGAAAAATTTTAAAGCACCATGCTGTGGCGGTGGCTATCTTGTATTTACGTCAATACTGAATACAAACAATTGCATTGTCATCGAAACTAAAGCTTTGTATCAAATATAATATCAATCTGTCTACAAGAAGTGGCTCAAATTTCAATTACTAGATTTGACCCAAAAAACGGTTAAGTGAAGTTAAATAAAAAGCCTTAAAAATTTTAAAGCACCATGTTGTGGCTGTGGCCATCTTGTATTTACGTCAATACTGAATACAAACAATTGCATTGCAAACAAAACCGTTTAAAAAATGTTCTTTGCAATTTTCTAAATTTCGTCTCTTAGTCCAAAAAAGTGAACAAAAGACTTAGCGAAACTCGTATTTCCAGGTTTCTAATGTGCATTACAAACTGGCTAGTTACACCGTCGCTGTTGTTTCCAACAAAAGTTTAAATTAAAAAGTTGTCGGTGTCGAAGTAGAAAATGAATTTAGCTAACGCAGGATGGAGTCCATTATACCGCTCGGTACTTTGCGTACTAGGTATAGTCTGAAATTCTAAATTACTAAACGTACTTCAAGTCTGTTGTCTGAGTAGGCGTACTAAAATTTTCAGGCTTTTAAAACACAGCTAGCTGCTCTCTCCGACTTCTTGTCGGTTGAACAATAATGTGTATTATACAAGATTATTTAGAATGGACGCACTAAGCCGAAAGAGTGTGATATAGATCATCATTATGAACAACTTTTACTATGGGGTGAAACCAGAATTTGAAAATAAATTATTATAAAAATTATCTATTACTTTTTAAATACAAGCTTTTGAGAGCCTGGATATCATATAGCAGCAGAGTGCCAGCCAAGACAAGTAAAACGAGCCTAAACACGACGGGTCTATCTTGTTTAGTATAGGAGTTCCTATGGCCACCTTTCGACTCCATTATCAGATAAGCTCCAGGGTGCCATAATATTGCATTGTCACGCAATATACATATGCGTGCAAAATTTCAGCTTAATCGAAAACCGGGAAGTTCGAACTTACACACATACATTGCAAGTTAAAAGTTTGTAATAAAAAACAACTGTCTCACGACTCGTAATCTACAAAATGCATGAGACAACTGGAGTTTCAGTTGTTTTTTTTTTTTCCTGTTTCCCTCGCATATAGACAAGGTCTTTATTTAACAAAAATATTTTGATACTCCATACATGTTTTAGATATATTTATTTTAATAGATGCCCATCCTGAGTATTATGTATCTTATATGTCCTATCCTCCAATTTGCAGACTTTTCAGCCCAGTGTACATACTCATGGATGCGTTGTCCACTTCAAGCTCCCAAAAGCTCTTCTGTTTTCCTCCATCTAACCTTGTTATATCCACAGTGTATCTATATTTTCTTATCTTGTATGTATATTTACATATTATATCTTGTATATCGAGCCACGTGCTTGTTTCAGTTGTTGATTCAACAATGTTTTCTTGACGTCATCACGTAAAATTATCGTCCGTAAACCGACTTTACAGACAATCACCTTTGAGATGGCTCTGCCAAATACCAGTTGGAGGCTTTGGAGTCCATTGAAAGCCGAGCCAGGAGGCTGATAGGCAACGAAACCTTGACTGAGTCGAAGCTGCAAAGTCTCGAGCATCGACGTAGGGTGGCGAGTCTGTCAACCTACTATCGAATACACTTCGGTGAGTGCGCCCAGGAGTTGCAAAATCTGGTCCCACCTGCCCCTTTCTTCTATCGTACGGCTAGACAAACGTGACCAAAGCGCTACCCTGTTATGGTGGACATCCCACGCGTTAGAACCAAGCGTTTTGAGTCCACATTCCTTATACGAACTGCTAGAATGTGGAACACTTTGCCTGAGTCTGTCTTTCCGCTAAAGTACAATGTAGGTGTCTTCAAATCTCGAGTAAATAGGTATCTTCTAGGTAAGCGTGCTACATCCTAGACCGCATATCTGCATAACATCAGGCAGTGTGTAGTCAAACGCAAACCTATTTGAAATAATTTAAAAAAAAAAACAATTTTTTTTATTACTCGGCGCGAATAACGATCTCTATCGCTAATTTATTATTGCGGATTATTGCGTTTCTCCAAATAATGGACACACTCTAAGATATCGTTGCCCTCATCAATATTACCAACAATATACATATATCGTCCTCCTCAATGGTGAATGTTTCCTGGCTAGAATGTCAGCGGTTGTAAGCACTTAAATATACCAAACCATCATCATGATCATAAATATATAGTGTTATGCTTGTTAAAAAGCGTTGGATCGGAGAAAGAATGATAGAATTTTAAACCTTAGTCCATCAATGCTTAATAATGGAAAACTGTTCTGAAGCATGGTGAGCTTTTCGTCGGAAAGGAATATAAAACATGGTTGAGGAAAATGGTAGACAGCCAAGACTTTAATTTTGAATCAACGGTATTCGTGCATAAAAATCAAAATACTATGGCTACGAATGTAGATGTACTATATACCACCGAATGTATGTATTATCTACCTTACCTTATTATTAATAGTTTTTCTACGATAAAATTTGGACGAGAATCACATATCGTTTTTATCATCAACATTTTACGAAGGCTTACATTAATTTAAAAAAAAGTTTGCCCCTTATAAGCATAAGGGGGATATAACGGATGACTTATCCCCTTCGCACACGAGGCGTAGCGAAGTCGTATCGTAAGCGTATCGTAATACGCGTGCAGGTCGAGAGCAATACGAGCGCGTACTTGTTCAAACAAGTCCGCACACGGAGCGGTGCTGCAGCGTATCGTAGGAGGCATTTACTGTCATTACGACAGGCATAGAGTACAGGCGTAAAAAAGTAACGGTTGATTAATTTATTTAAAAATTTGACTTAATTTTAATTTTTGTAACTTCTTACGACTTAATTTCTATATAAATGATACAGTGATTGAATTCGTAAAACTGGTTGAATCGTTCCCTTGTCTATATAATTATTTATTGAGCAAATATTCATGGAAAAATGTAACAGATAATGCTTAGGTTGAAATATCATCTAAAATAAACTGATTTTATAAAATGCCAATCTAAAGCCATGATTTCAACTGAAATTTTACAAAACGATACGCCTACGCGACGATTCGTGTGTGGAACACTACTCGACTCGTACGCGTTACATTGTAACGATACGCTTACGGTACGACTACGCCTACGCCTCGTGTGCGAAGGGCCTAAAGCCGCTCGATTTTTGCCGCGCGGCGACAATCGACCCATGTATGTGTGTGGAATTGCTGTTTAGACGGTCGATTTTTGCCGCGCGGCCAAAATCGTGCGGCTTTGGTAAACCGTGTAAATCCCCTTTTAGTTCGAGTTTGAGTTTGATAGAGCTAGCATAAAATTCAATTTTGTATGGGACTTTTGCAGCCCCATAGCATTGAGTTGCGCAGTTTTTTCCCTACTACTGTAGTTATCTCTATTTATAATGGTTATAATAATTAGACATTACGAGTAGTAATTAGAAATGAATATGGGGAAGTCTGAAAGTAACACCAGTGACTGAGAAATTAAAGAGTGGCAGGCTAGTTAGCCTATGGTATGGGCATATAATAAGCCCGATTACAGAGTGCCAGCGTACATTTAATAGATTACAACGTAAAAAGCGTTCTCTCTATCGAATGCCTAAAGTAAAAAAGAAACAGAATTAGGCTATTTAGCTTATATAATTACGATGGCGCCTCTGTAAACGGGCTTTATGAGAAGGGAGGATAGCTATATCACAAAAGAATCTGAATATGATGGTAAGCGGCAAAAGCGTGAGGGGAAGACCAAGTATCTCAAGTGTGGATGAATTGTGTGAAAGATGACATGCGAGAGAAAGAAGTTGATGATGAGATGAGGAATGATATCCCACCTAGTGGGATAAGGGCAAGATGATGATGATGACTCTTGCGAGTAGTAAGTTCGTATACGCCGGATAGCTAGTCCTGGTGTCAAGAGTAATTTCAAAGCCCCCCTGAAGGTTTTTGACTAGGGGTATAGAAGTGGCTTGCATCCAAAATGTTTCTGTTATTTATTGCTTTATTATTAATTTAGATACTTCATTTTCTGCTTCATTTTAGCTTGTAATGCACTGCGTCATTATTATATAACTTTTTTTCGTAGAAATAGTTTATTATGCTCATTATATTTATGAGTTCAACAGTGTTGCCAAGTTTCAGCAGTTTATTATTCATGATCTCGAACGAACTGCGATACTTTGTAGAAAAAATAATATAATATTTACACATAATATATAAATACTATTTCCAGAGTTCTAGCTTTCTTATAATATTAATTCTTAATAAATTAGCATATTTATTTTACACAGGAATGTTACTGTGCATTTTTTAAGTACTATTGTAAAATAATAGTAATCAAATTATTAAATAGTATTAAAACTTAATTAGTCGTATAAGTCAGTTGCCATTTATCGGTTAAATACAGTTGCGTCATAAAATTATTGTAATTTGCCTCCAAAATGGAATTATTTAATCAGTAGTCGTCTTAAGCCCCAAATTTGCTTGATCGACGTACAAAAAACTTCGACTTTAAAACAGCGGTTTTAAGGTCTTGACGTTCCATTTGACGCTTTTCTCATTTTCAGTTTACCGTTTCTTTTAAAATAGTCGTGTTCAGTACTAAAGTATTGCGTGAAGAGATAGATCATTCTTTCTTTAGTTAAAATTATCAATTTCACGCAACGATTTAGACACTGGACACGGCTATTTTAAAAGAAACGGTAAACTACAAAAGAGGAAAACGTCAAACGGAACGCTAATTAAAACCGACGACCTTGGCTTGTTACTCGTCAAAGAAGTTGAAGTTTTACTTGGCTTGCTACGCAGTGTTGCCAACACTTAGACTATTTCTGTGTTCTACGGCTTTCGGATGGTAATTTCTTCGGACATTCTCGAATAAATTGTGTAGTCTGTTGGTTCTACTATCAATTCTTGGAATAAATTGGTGTGCGATAACCGAGCCTATTCTTAATCCATATTTTAGGGTTTTTTTTTTCAATTTTTTTAAATTCCGTGCGCTACAGCGAGATAACATACATTTTTAAACTTCGAATATGACAACACTTTGTATTTTGACGAGCCAAACAGCTTTTAAAACCGCGGTTTTATTTTGTACGACGATCAGCGGCTTTAGCCTTATTTTTGTCTTAGCCGGTCGCCCTTGTTAATGAAAGAAAATTAGAATTATAATATTATTCTTCTGTGCGGTCTGTGCCTGATTGTACTTGATTTTTTATGGGTTTAAAGTAATAATTTAATCTGCATAGACTGAGCTGTTAGATGTGTTTCACTCGTAGAATTTCGTAGACGCTGACAAAGTACGTAAGTGACGTAATAATGAAAATAAAAGCTATTTTAATTGTTGGATTGGTCCAACTGCCTTTGTTGAATGACAAGGCATGAAAGATGACGTCAGAGGCAACACATAATTATGTGTATTGAAATAATATAATTATAAGTGAAAATGTTTGGACGTGTTAGTTTTCAACAAATACTGTGATGAAGCTAACCGATTACGGCTGACGTTTGAATTTGAATCTAATTTTCGGAAATCGCTTTGAAATTGTTTGGTAGCGAATTGATATCGGTCTCATTTCATATGTGAGGGCGAGGCTGCGCGCGCAACCCTACGCCTCCGTAGCGCTACGGTGTCAGTCGCTAACGGGCTACGAAGCTACGAGACCGCTACGCCGTAGCGATCAAATCTCACACATTGTCAGTGTATTTGTGACGCTGTGATCTCAAGAATCAAGAATTCATTTCTATCCAAGTAATCAAAGGTAATTGCTGTTTTATTTGAAAAAGAAAATGGATTTTAACTAAAATACTCATATTCTCAATGTAATATTGATGCGGTGACAGTAATACCAGCCGCAGGATTCTCGCTCTTATATCTTTATGACATTAATACGAATCGCTCGTAATGAGATGAACAGGACGCCGTGAACCTCACCAAGGTCTACGGTTATTGATGCATCGGAACGTGATGAAATGTGCATTGTGCAATAAATTCTGCACCTTTGTGTCCTTATATAAGATTTATATTGGTTTGTAGCTTTTCTACGGGAAATTTTTGACCGATTCAAGGATTTACTATTGTTATTCTGTGACAAAGATTCTTATTACTTAGGTACCTAGTTTGCTTCTGTCGTGGAGTATTGAATTTTATGAACAATAGAGTCCAACGGTTCTCGGAATCTGCAACAGTTGATGAAATGTAGGAAACTGTTAATGATTGGTAAAATTAAAGAACCTCTTCGCCGACTCTATGCTGTGAATGCAGTATGGTAGTTACGATTTTTCTCTTCTATATGTATAAATTTAGATATGCAGATGACATTGTATAACGGTAGGTATTTGTAATATACCTACCATCATACCATGTATAGTTGTATAGTAGAATTCCAAGCATAAATTCTGTCGAAACAATGTTCGCCGCGTTTCCGATTGTCAATTTCTGTACTGTAGTACCGACTTTTTTTTAAGTCGTCTGCTAAACATAGGCCTACCCACGAAGGGCGATTGGGCCTTGGATTGGCGATACTCTACTCTGGACCAGTGCTGGTTGGTGGCTGAATGGAATCTAAAATTTGAATTTAAAAAATACTACACTGCGTTACGAAATACGTCAATTTTATGTTTATATCAAAAGTCTTTTAAAGTATAGGTAGATGACTTCTCGTTGTTGTTCTACGCTAATCTCGCGTGATGATGTAACAAGAACAGACATTTACCTTCAGAAGGGCAGTGTGTCCCACGCATTGCAATATCAGGGGTCCTAAACAAACAATGCCGCACCTGGTACATTGTTGTCCTTTTTCCACTCGACAGATCATTTTCAATTTGAATATCCGTCATAAAGATACATTTAGTTCAAGTTGTCGACCACTACGTCGCTTACCATCAGGCGAGTTGGCGGCACTGATATCACTGATGACTAATGGGGTCAAAAACTTCTCGAGTAGAGAGCACGTACCGCTAAGCGCAGCGTAGAACGTCCAACCACAAGATAGAATGAAGAACTTATTGAGACTGCAGCATATCGTGCTAGATGTAAGGCGCTTTCAACCTGTCTTATCAGAGATCTATAGGAGAGTAGGCCTCTCCTTCAGGTTCAGCAGTAATCGTCGACGAGGAGATTATAAATTGAACTGTATTTTTATGTGGATTATGCGACATCACCGCCTATCTTGACTCGATTTGCATGATTCTTTTTCTATTACGTGTAAAGAATCCTCACTTTCGATATAATTAAATATTTCAGGGCAAAAACCGAAAAGAATAGATTCAATGAAAAAAAAATTAACATTTTTTTGGACACTTGCATTGTTTGATCATATCAGTGGTTCATCGGCTACGATATTTTTTGCTGAATTTAATGATTGAACTTGAGGACAAACAGCAGATCAAAAGAGAAGGAAATATTAAAAATTTTGCTCTGTATTTTTGATATTACGTTTTAAAAGTGTTTTATAGAATAAAATGCAGTATATTTTAGGGCTGTAGCGTGACCCTGACGCATATGTACTCGTATAATTTTTCGAATATAATTATAATGGACCTAGGAAACAGACATTTTATACAAATGTAGAAATAAAAATGTGTCTAATAGATGCGAGATATCTTCAAGACATTACAATCACGTCGGGGCATTACGGAATCCGTAATTTTCTGCAATCTTAGAAATTAATTTAAATTTTACAACTCACTTTGACATATGTAATTGGCTTCAAAAAATTTTATGTTCTCTCGAGGGACAAGAGTTCATGCTAAGGTCGCTAAACCGACTGAGGGGAGGATATAAAAGAATAATATATATATTTACTGAGACAGGAGGAGCGTATACATCGAAGACAAGTTGTATCTTATTCCTTAAGCTTTTTTTTTATAAATATATCTGAACAGTTGAAGCCGTGGCCTAGTGAGAGAACATTCACCCATATCATTAAGTCCTTTGGAATTGTTGTACTTATTTATACACTAGTAGCTTTTCAGTGAAGGAAAACATCGTTAGGCAACCTGCATAAGTCCGTATGTCTGTAGAAGACATTCCATGGCGAATGTGAATTTACCAACCCGCACGGGACCAGCGTATTGGCCCGTGGTCCATTCGCCCAGGGTAATGTTCCGCAGAAGACTATTAATATACCAGTATGATATGGTAAATGATCAGTTGTTCAACCATCAGTTGTAACTATACAACTGATGGTAAGCAATACAGTCGCCATTTGCCATGGCAATAAATCAAATATCAGGTTAAATTGTCATTGCGTTGTTTATCTTTTCAAACTCTTCGTCCTTCCCTTAACCCGCCGTTTGTGACGTCAATTTGACTTACATCGTTTGTGACCCCGGTGTCAGGCACCGGATTTTTGAAGTACAATATTTTTTTATTCAAGTCACTTATCCCATTTCGAATGATTACGTCATAAAAACACATGTTTTTATTATCATTTAACATAGGTATTATGTATATGAATTGTCATTTATTAGGTCTTATAAAAACAAAACTGAATTGCCTAAAATTTGCCATTTTTTTAACCAAGTCATTCGATCATTCTAAATGTTTAAAAATCTATGTAATTTCTGAGTTTTTTTAACTTCATCAGAGATATTATGAAGTATACTCAAAATAATTAACAAATACAGTATCATTGTCATATTTTTTTTTTAATCATTCCACAATTGTACAGTATTTTTCAACGGTCAATTTCTTTTCGAAGATGTAGCTACACCAAAAATAAAAACAGATGTTGCAAATTTGCGTTTTAAGTAGTAGAACATTTCAAAGAAAATTTTAATCGTGATTAGAAAGTGCCGACTGGTAAGCATAGCATAGGAAAGTCACCCAAAGACCAGCAGAAAGGATGAGATAGTGCCTAAAATACGATATTCGCAAACTGCTTTAAACTAATGGTTCTTTTGGAAATCAATAGGTTATAAGTCTTAAATAGAGACCATAAGCTCGAAAACATAGCGTAGGATGTTCACTTTCAATGTAGAAAAATTATAATAGTGCAAAAACACGTAGACCAATGTTCGCATCTGGTTCTACTGCGCGTTGTTCTTTTTATTAGACTTACTTCACCAAAGGATCTTTTAAAACAAAGGTGATAATGATGAAGATGACGATAATAATTAATTTTAAGTGTCCTCTGTACATTTTAATAGGTTTAAAATAGTTTAAATGAACCTGCACTCTCGGGGGATCATCAATTGTTAATTTTGCATAGTGAATGTATTTCAGAAGATATTCTGAAAAAAAAATGATAAATCCAACTAAAAACCTTTTGGATCGCATAATTATACAATAAAACAATGAATAGTAATAAAAACATTAGATTAACCTGTGTAAAACATTGAAAATTAAAAATAATGCTATGTTCATTTGACTTACGTAGTTTGTGACCCCGGTCTCAGGCACCGGATGGACGCCAAAAGTCCAACTTCCACTTTTCCATTATTATTGCAAAGTTGCCCAGCAGTGAGAATAGTAAAATTAGGCAGCTACTCGAAATTCCAGGTCAAATTGATCAAGGATTAAAAAGTTATTCTACTTTTCCTGTCCACCCGGTTTCTAAGACATATAGGTCGCAAACGGCGGGTTAAAGTACTTGTCAATATTTACACACCCCATCGAGGATCGCGTAGCCTTAGTCAGGTCTCACGCAAAAGGAAAATTACGTAATATGTATATAATCAATCATAAAAAAACTTACATAACAGTTAAAAAGTATACGTTTGGAATATGTATAAGATAATGATTTTCTTACATTCCGAACCTATATACTTTTCCTTTTCAGATCCTTAACTTTTCGTGGGCCCTATAGGAGGTCGCTGAATTAGTGTAATAATCGTTCTGGCATCGCAAGCTTTGTCTGTTAAAAAATACGAGTTTTGATATTTCCTATTAAGTAGAAAATGTTGTATTAGCTCCAAGAAACAAGAAATTGCAAAGTAAATTTATTTTGGAATGTTTTGTGGTCTGGTAAATAAAATTTTAGATTTCTTTTTTTCTTCAGAGCTTGGCATCCTTTTTTCGAAAAAAGCCAAATGGCAAAGTTGTAGGTAATAAAAAGATCTAAAACTTTTGTATTGACACTTTTTTCACATAACCTCAAAATTTATGTGAAAAATCCAAAAAAACAAGATTTTGGTTTTTTATTTTTATCTTTTTCAAAAAAATTTTTTTAACGAAATTTGCTGAAAACTTACCTTTTTATGTCCCAAATACGCTATAATTTATTTGATTAAAAATATTTATTTTTTCACCTTATTTTGAATTAATATCGAAGAAACACCCTAATTTTCAATCGAAAATTCACCCGTCAAAATATCAGCTTTTTCAAAAAGTTGGTATGGTTTCTGTTCGTTGAAATCTCTACTTTCCGATGGTGAAAAAAATATATGTTACTATAGTAGATCTTCTCAGAAAATGCAAAAAATAAAAAAAAAATATTCAAGAAATAAATGTCAAAATGTACAAAAAATATATTATAAATCTATTAAATATGTATAATATATATATGGAAATCGGCCAAAAGTTTGTTATTAAAAATATATTTACGATATATATTTTATATATTTTTAATACCCGACCTCAGATCGCCCGTAAATTATTTTTCCTTTTATTTTTATAATATTCCCCTCCTTTTCATCCTACTATTATTTTTTTTGGTTATAAAAATTATCGACCCTGGTGTATTTATTATCTATTACGGCGAGTTCTTATACCCAATTTCAGACTTCCAGTATCAAAAGTTTAAAAAGTTGCATAAAAATTTCCATCCCCAATTTTAGGGGTTAGATGTGATTTATTGAAAACCCCTAAAATATCTTGTATTATTTTTTAGTGTTTATATCAATTTTTAGACTTCTAGCATAAAAATTAGTGGAAGTCTCATACAAGCTTTCATCCCCTAGTTTGCCCTATAAACTGGGGTGTAAAAGTTCAAAGTTTTAGATTTTTCCTTTGTATTTGCGTGTTGGTCTACTTTATTACCAAATATCAAGTTTCTAGGTCATCTGGAAGTGGGTTAGGTTTTTGATCTATAAGTCAGTGAGTGAGTCAGTGAATCAGTCAATGAAACTCCGGTTTTTAAACGTTAACGATCAAAATTGATTAAATTTTGGCTTCTAGACAAGCTAAGGAACTTTAATAAATATGCCAAATTTCATATATGTAGGCTTAACAGTTTTCGAGTTATGAAGGGGTCAAAAGTAGCTCGAGATTGTTCGTGTAATATTACACACGGCTCGCGTCGCCAGTTCCTTTTTTCTTTGAACTGGGTGGACACGCTGCCGCGTGTCTAGATAGCTTAAATGCAGCTGTACCAAACACATCCCCTCTTTTTCGTCCGATGTTAATCAAGATATTTAACGAGATTAGTAACTCCTTGGCCCAGACTACGGCGTAGCTGTAGCGTGAAAAACCTTTATTACTCGTATTGTACCAACCGTGTAGCGTAAGTAGCGGTCGTAGCAATATTACTTTTGTTCTTTTTAGTCTGTGATTATGCAATTATGCTGATCGGATTTTTGACTCTTATTTCGCTTGTTGTTGTTTGTTTAATTTATTAATTTCATTAATCAATGTCTAATCTGTATACATCAATGGTTCCTAAAGTTATCTAGGCTACGACCCGTCTAATACATGTTTACATACTCGGGTCTCGGGACCCGAAATTTAACTATTACCAATTTGAATAAAGTTCTAACATTAATCAAACAAAAGTCTTGCCGACTGGTCGATATACCCACTAAAAACCCCGGAGTGTTCCTTGGTGTCGGGGCTACATGCGAACGTGTGTTCGCACTCATTCGCAGCACCGACAGCGCTAGTCCCAGTCAGGGTGCACCTCGGAGCTTGCATTTCGCTCCACGCCGATGACGATGTGTTGGAACACTAGACACATCGTGATCATCCATCAAGACCGCAGAAACGCGCTGAAAAGGAAAGAGCTACAGAAAAGGCCTATGTCTGTCCTAGGGATGATATGATGATTAGAGAAAACTCTTTAAAATGTTATCATCTCTTATATACCATGCGTATAGTTTAAAATTTGTTGAATCAATCGCGTAGTAAACGTAGCTGTAGCAGATAGTATTTGTAGCAGCTCTAGCTATCGTAGCATGCTTTGTAGCTAACGCCTACACGTGTAGGCCCTTTGTAGCAGTCTACATGTATAGGTGCTACGAAATATCATTGTGTAAAGCTTTGTTCTCTTTTCTGTTCGTTTATTAAAAAGTATTTATAGAAAGCATTAACATTTAACATGCTAATAATAGCCTTATTTGTTCGGTGTAGAAGACAGATTTATTTTCGGCGAAAATGAAAGTGATATTTGAATTTTCCTCCGATTCGTTTCTCTCTTCCTTCCGGATGTTAGCGACAAAAATAAATTGTATTGTAATATTTTTATGATGCGACTAAGTGATACTCGTGTCTTCATGTGCGATCATTATTTAGTACCTATTGCTTCGTCACTGGCGTTGTAGCCCGTAGCGGGCATAGCGTAATTTGACTAGGTGTTTCTAACTGATTACCGAAATTGCCAAAAATGCCAAAGTAAACAACTGTTCATACATTCAGTCTTTTGTTGAACGATTGCCATGGCTAACTATTTAGCAATATTAAAAGCCTACGGGAAGTTAAAATTCTGACACCAACTACCCAGTATATTATTATATCAACTTATCTTTGCACTAAATATCTAAAACGAATTTCCATATAGACCTCTAGTAATAGTAAAAACATTACAGTGCTTTATAATGTGTTTACTGTCGTAGAGAATGCGTTCTTGCATTCACCACTACTATTATTAGCATAAACCAAATTTGCACGGAAATACCGTGCATTTTTGATGCAACGGAAACAGGCACAGGCAGGTCGTAGTTCAAACCGGGGCGACCTTTCGATACATCAATGAAGTTGTGTTATGAACTGCGCGTACAGAAATAGCAACTGAGACATAAAGGTCATTTAGGAACTACACGTGGCTTGCACTAAAGTATAGTAAAGGTACTATATTCATTTAACACAACTTTTCACGAGAAATGTGCTAGCTTTTATTTTTGACCGACGACACGTAGGTGATACTCAATTCGGCGCGTATATAAATATACGAGTATATATATTTTTTATGTATAACCTCTCATAACTTTTTACACAGGGTCCGATTTCGATAATTATTTTTTTTATTGGAAAGGGTATACTTCGAAATTGATCCCATTTAAATGTTATCGAAATCGGCTGTGCCATTTTAGATAAATCAACAATAATGTACATGGATGTCACATCGATTCGTACAAACTATTCGAATTTTGTACTCGGTGGAAGTCGGTGTTGCGATTTTTTGCGAAAAATAATTATATTTTACTATGTACTAGGGTTTTAGAAAAAAGTTGATAGTTTTACCACCAGGTAAAGGCAGCAGCACGTGCCCTTTCTCCACTTCACTCTCATACGTCGTCTCGACATCGAGTCCTTTCCCTTTCATATCATCTTACAAACAAGAATTCGATAGCAAACTCCATTTCTCAATTTAGACCTTGACATAATTTTCTATTTTGAGTCTTAAGCATTTGTGGAGCGGGCTTCCCAAAGAAGCACGCCTTTGAAGTTTCACGTGCCTTTTTAAGAATTGAGCGCTTGCCGAAACCATTGTTTTCGATCTCACTCTCGATTCAACCCTTTTTGTCCCTGAGGAGGTTTTAAAGTCGTCAATATAACGCTATTCCGACACGACGTACCTATTTGTTTGCTCGTGTTATATTGTCGCAGAAATATTCCTTCGCCTCGAGGTTGTTTTTTCATCTCCAGTTACTAGGAATTATAGCACCCTCTGGCTAGACTGTGTACTTCAAACACGGAAAAAACAGAAGAACTTAGCGCTTAAAAAGTAATGCCACAAAAACTAAACTAAAATACAAACAAACAAATAACTTTTTATTGTACACACAAAATAAAACTTACAAATACACATGAGTGAAATTCTTAAGATAGTGCAACACTAGGCGGCCTTATCTTAAGTCGCTGGAAGCGATCTCTTCCAGGCAACCCACACACAGTCACATAACATACGCACGTACAGTCTTTTATAGCCTGCTTTTTTGTCTTGCAAAGCACAGTTAAAATTGCTATAATTGTTAGTTTTGGACAAGGCTCGTTTCATTCAATAGTATCTTGAGAGTCCTTCTGGTTTCTTCTATGTTCGATGACTGTGTGCCGAGTGGAGGCGTTTCTATTTACAGTACTTATACTAAGCTACGCCCACAGTTTCCTTCTATGAAAATATCTCGATTAGAGACGTTTCTACAAGTGCTGTAATAAAATAAGACATATTTTTTTGAGCTTGTCTGGAAATGAAAATAAGATTGTTTAAGGACGAGCGAGTTCTATTTTGAAGACTGTATGAAAGAGCATGTGGCCTTTGACTTTTTGATCGAATAAAATTCAGCTTCTTTTTGGCTAAAAATCGGTTTTTTTACATCTAATTTTTTCTTTCGAAGTTTTTTTCACTAAGGTTGCATTTTAGGTTAAGGGTAACACACGCACACGAACCACAAAACGCTGGTACTTAGCAAAACATCGTATCCGGTCACTAATATTTGTGCGAAATTGTGTGAAAAGCGTTGATGGGGGCGATTTGTTGCTATGGTCGAACGCTTATATGCGGTTAACCGGGTACTGCGGCGTTTCGCCCCGCAAGCGGTTCGCACCACGGGGCGAATCGCGCAAGATTCTTTTTGATGGTCCCCATTCGCCCCGCATGTTTGGAGCGGGGCAAAAAGTGCCATTCAAAAAGAGTCTTGGGCGATTCGCCTCGTTATTCATTTTTATATCTGTAAATATGAGTAGAAAAGTAGTTTATGGCAAAAAACCTTAGTAACAATTTTTTAACCAACTTATTTTAAAACTAACCAGTTTTTGTCATCTTAATGACATATTAAATTATATTGTCAGGCAAATCAAAATAATGCACTAGATTTTGTAAAGACGTCTAAATATGAATTACTTGGTAACAAATCTGACCTTCATTAATATCAGAAAAAAATATGTCCTCCTAC
Organism: Hypomecis punctinalis; assembly: GCA_949316475.1. Taxonomy (NCBI): domain Eukaryota; kingdom Metazoa; phylum Arthropoda; class Insecta; order Lepidoptera; family Geometridae; genus Hypomecis; species Hypomecis punctinalis. The sequence goes on from OX438812.1 coordinate 14,213,912, forward strand.
TTATTTTGCCTCGGAATTGTTGGAAAGTTCTGCCTACGCGTTTCGATTCAAGTTCTCTGTGAAGTGACCTCTAATGAGAGGAACGCGGTCCACCGTAACCGCCATTGTACCACCCGATCCGTCGCTGTACTTACATCAACTTACATGTACTTATTATGGTTTCTTGTCTTGTTTCTGGTTTCCTGTGTTGAAAGTCCATGCCCTGCGGTGTCGCTTTGAAAATTATAGGTCCTAAGTTTTGTCAGGGTGGTCAGTATAATTATTTATACCATACTTTACTATGACACCAAGGATGGGATCAGCTGTTCCATACAAAAAAAAAATCATTCAAGTTTACTGATGAAAATAAATGTTTACATTTTCCTGCGATTTTAATTATAACGTCGGATCGTTATTAATAGATATCCAATTTACAAACATACTTAGCTACACCGCTTACCTCAGTGTAAAAGTATACTTGAACTAATAGTTTTCTATTGTACCGAATCACCTTCATCAAGTGTTTTTTTTTTCGAATTTCACATTAAAATAAAGGAAATTGCGTAAGGATGTGAAAATTAATGAATTAATTATCAATAATATAATAAAATATTGATCTCAAATATTGCTACCACTCGACAAGAAGCTTTTGAATAACCTGGTCATGTTTTTGTAACGGGCGAAATGTTAATACCCGGCTTTCGTAGGTATTTGGCTTTTTGTCAGGATTAGTATTTCATAATATATATACTTGTATGCATAGTGTCCTACACCACTGATGAAAGTGCGGTAATGTATGCTTTTTGTTGACGAACCTCTGTTACATAATTAAACTGTCGGGACGAAAGTTTATTTCCTCTGTAAATATTAAATTCAGCTAAAAAGCTTGCGTAAAACGGTATAAATTCTCTCTCTAGGGCAGATTTAGTTTAAAAATGTTTGTAATGAAACCTTGCTTATAATTTGTTGCTCCTGCCAGGTCTTTTAATCCAAAGATTGGATTTTATAGCGTAAGCGTAGTTTCTTGAGCTTGTAGCGTTTCTTTCGCTCTGCCAGACCACTACTGAGCTTTAAAATAAGCCATTCTTTACCGTCTAAACAGGTTTATCAATCCAACCTGCTCGCTTGTATGATGAGAGCGAAACAGTGCGAGCTGGACAAGACTTCGTGTCATGTCCTGATCATCGCCAGCACCAGCACGCTTAGCGGATATATGGCAAATCTTGAAGCAAAGATTATGTGGATTCTATGTGTGATGTTAACGTCACACATGGCCATGACAGATCAGCGCCGCCTAGAATTTTGAATTATAGGTACCTAGTAGGTTACCAGCTCAAAACAGTCGAAACCGCTTTAGGCATTGGTTAAACGGCATTACACTGCGCTAGTGACTCTGAGACATGAAGATCTCAGAATGCACATTCTCTTGAAATTTTGATGGTAAACATTAGGGCCTAAGCTCTAATTTACAAAATATCAATAAATAAAGTTTTTTTTTATTTTTCTAACCAATCATTGTTTTTTAGTTACAGTAGATTAGGTAGGTATTAATTTTTCATTTTGTACACTAGTGCTTGGTGTGGTACTTCGTGAGACTTTACTATTTCAATACTAGCATACCGTTCTAGACAACTATATTCTTAACACATCCTTATTTTTCAGTCGCAAACAGTCAAGCGACCCCTAATAAGACAGAACGGTACCCAATTACCCCTCCTAATGCACCATTCCACGGCCATTGTCGAACAGGCGGAAATTACGTTACAACCCATAGAAATTCTATTGACCCCACAATGCCCCACATTGTGTAACGTCTACAGAAAAATGGGGTCGTGTTCTTGCAACTTTACTACTTGATTTTAACATTTCAAATGCTCGCATTTATATTCGATCCATCCATCAACCATAGGACGTCTACTGCTGGACATAGGCCTCCCCAATAGATCTCCAATAAGACCGGTTGGAAGCGTCTTGCATCCAGCGCGAATCTGCAGTCCTGATAAGGTCATCCGTCCCCCTTGTAGGTAGACATCCTACGCTGTGCTTGCCGGTACCTACGTGGTCTCCACATAATCCACACACCAGGTTACGCAACTCTGGTACGTGGAGTGCTTTTCGACCCCATCGTTCATCAGTCCCCGTGCTATGTGCCCTGATCACTGCCATTTCATCTTGCCAATCAGCTGCGCCATGTCGCGCATTTACACTGTGTTCTTTTATTTACAAAATGATTGTAGGGATTGCCGAAGATTGTTATAATAACCTATACAAGCTAGAGATCTAACGCATTCGAGATTCAAGAGTAATGCTCTCTCTCCAGTCTTACTCTGTAAATTATCTGCCAATGCCTACTAATAGTCTCACTAGAGTCAGTTCCTATTTCAGACTGTGTTATATAGACTATGTGTGACCAAACAACAAAACTGTGTGTAGACTAGGTATGTGTACCAAACACCATGAATTCCAGGATGGTTGAGTAGTTCGTTTGTAATAAACGCATCGGCAATCGTGCCTTTACTTAAGGCGCCATAGTATCAGCGTAATTTTTCATATGAGCGGGTGAAGAGTAATACGCCCCCCTCCGGTCTCGCCCGATTTTTTACATTCAAAAATCAATTTAAAATTAATATCACCACTATTTCCTAAATTTTATTAATGAAAGCCATAGTTCAATTCATGTGCATAAATAACAGATTAAAAAAAATAGTAAACGAGTAGAAAAGTGCCCAAAAATGCAATAAACTTTCTTAAAAATCATGAATTTGTTCTAAAAAGCGGTATCTTCGCATTTAATTTCTATCGAGCGAAGTTTTTTGAATTGTGTTTCGAGTTATTGATTCCCCTACCGTATAGTTTTGAGAATATTGTGTATTTAATTTCTATTCATGTATTTTGAGATTGGATGGCGGCTTAACATTAGTACGGTGGCCAAAAGTTCAGCCTGTAATTAAAAAAAAAATCAGTTTCAAATTCAATTCACGCAGTAGATTATGCCGACCTTAATGACCCTGCACTCTGCAGTTCCGTGATCACGTTATTGTTGAACAAGCTCACATTACGTAACATTACTTACGGCGCGGGTATCGATCCGACCCTGTGGCACTGTGCCAATAACAAACTCCACTGTACCTCTACTCTGATACAAGTGGGAACTTGTGCCCGTTCGCAAGTTTCGGTGTTAAAACTGTTTTATTACAATAAGAACTTTACTACGCCAATGTTGGCGACCGTACTTGATGTATTGCGTGGAATTGGAACCTGAAAGACCATTTTTCTGCACCAAAGTTGGCCGCAGTGGCGTTTCGTAAACCACTGAAGCTGGTTGTCTAGTTTCATTCAAGCTGTTGAAAAGTTGTACTCGAAAATTTCTACCTCTCCATCATTAGGAACCTACAGCTATGGCTCAGATATCGAATAATAAGTATATTCACAATTTAAAACATTCTATATTCTTCGTTGCGTAGAGCCCCAAAGGATTTATTGTCTCGTGTAGGCATTTAGATGGGATTCAAGCTTTTAACCAAAATATTACAAACTAACTGTTGCTTTCTTCTTCCCTGTTCGTTATTTGAAGTATGGTTATTGAGTCAGATTGTAAATTTTCCTATGAAACAATCATTGAAGTAGGCACGACTACGCCCTAATTAGCATTAGTATAGTTAACAATCAAAAGCGGAAAAAATGCCTATAACACACGACAAATACGAACCTCAGATACGAACATCTTTTGCAACACGATTGTCTTTTTTATTGTTTTACTAGTTTTTACCCGCGGCTTCGCCCGCATACGCAATACCTATATCATTATAATTTATAATCTATGTACATATTATTCTGATATAATTATAAGCTATATTATTGCAAAGTTTCATCTCAATCCGTTCAGTAGTTTTTGCGTGAAAGAGTAACAAACATCCATACATCCATCCATCCTCACAAACTTTCACGTTTATAATATTAGTAGGATAAGGATCGTTTTTGACAGAGTATTTATTATACATTAAATTTCGCTAAAATGACGTAATGTTCGCGTAACGTTTGGCTCTAATACAACTGATTTTAAAAATATGTAATGTTCAATGTTCTGTTACTAGTAGGTTCAATGTTCTGTTACAAGTAGATGTTCCAGTTTATCATCGCCTTTAGGTAATTTTATTTTGTTTTCGCCAAATTGCTTCGTTTGAGAGGAAAGCTCGCGCGGAATACTAATGACGGTGAAAACATTGCCAATGTTATTAGTTGAAGACAACGAAGGTAGCGCGCCTAATATTATTGTATATTAGTTTACTCAAATCTCTAAAATTCCTGTGAGATTTAGGCATTTTTGATAAATCGATGCCATTACTTCAAACAGTTTGTAACAAAATAAAATACATAATTTCAACCAAGTTTTCTCTTTTCAGGTTATTTGCTGTAAGCAGTTAGACTGACGTTCCCACCATGGCATTTGCAGGACTTAAGAAACAAATTAATAAAGCCAATCAGGTAAGACTTTAATCATCCACAATTTAATAAATCCAAAAGCAATTAAACAAAAATCGTCGGGAATTAAGACTCTCGATAAAAGCAGTGGCGAATATCCTTTAATCTAAATAAGAGAGTCGTGATTAAAAACTTTGAAAGAAATCCGAGATAGCTTTGCAGTCTGGCTGAATATCAGGAAACTTTACCGTCCGAGTGAGGTTGCCAATTCTAATATAACGAACTAGATGACTAGTCAGGCGTGTCCTTTTCTTTATTTAAACGACTAGCGACCCGCTTCGGTTTCACACGTGTCGAACATCGACCGCCAACTTGAATAAAATGTATTACTGTATCAGCTTTTTTAATAGTCCACTGCGAGACTTAGGCTTACCCACAAAGAGTGATTGGGCCATATCCACCACGCTGGCCCAGTGCGGGTTGGTGGATTCGCATACGCCATCGAATTTCTTCTACGGACGAATGCAGGTTGCCTCACGATGTTTTCCTACCCCGAAAAGTCAATGGTGTGAAATTCCTTACATAAATTCCAAAGAACTCATTGGTACGGGACCGGGATTTGAACCCACGACCTCACGATTGCAAGGCGGGTGTCACTGCCTCTAGGCCACCACGGCTAAGTTTATCACAGAACCTAGAAAACAAATCTCTTGTATGCATGTGGAAACATAAAGTAGCGCAATTCAGAAAAATTAAGCAATCATATATACTTGGATAGCTGCTTATACTTCGAGATAGAGAAAAATAAATTCTTTAAAAGCTGTTCTTTTACCAACTTTGATTGCCTACCTGGTAGACAGTTTTCGAGACGTACTGTTTGGTAAGTCGGTCACATAGGGGGAAATATTTCTTTTTATATTTAGTATTTTTGCGTAGGCGATTTATTATATCGTCTTGAACTCTGGTTTGAATAAAATATTGTATGTTCTCGAGATAAATAAGATATGGCTTACGTTTTAGGAATCTATATGATATAGTAAAAGCTACCGCCTACATTCAAGTATTAGAAGAGGTTCTCAGTGATTTAAGTATCGCGTAGGTAGTACTGGGTAGAGTGGGTAGAGGAGTAGGGAACAAAATCGAGATTTTCGTCTTATTTCACGGCACACGTAAAAAATTGATATTAGAACAGTTTATAAAAATGTTCTGAATTAAGTTAAATTGTGAATAACATTAGATTGTGTTTAAGGATTTACTTGGTTCTTAGTAGGTAGAAAGCTCGGGAAATAGAGTCATAAAATTTTCATTAACTTTGTTGGCTCAGTATTTTTAACGACCTTTAATAATACTATTAATTGAATTAGGAAAAACTATGGAAAATTAGGGGACCTACAAACAGTCGGTCTATTGATAAAGTTTGTAACTTATAAGTAAATGCAAACAGGATTTACCTCATTGTATGACATGGCATTGGTTTATATAAACCAATACCATGTCGGAGGTAACTCCTGTTTGCATTTGGTTTGAAATTCAAGAAATATATAGTCCATCAATATAAAATGTAAAATATGTCATGATCATCAACACTGATGAAGTAACCTAATTGATCAAAAAAGCGAGCGCATTACGCTGCCGCATTATAAAAAATCCTCCTGTTATAACCAGCCACATTTAAAAATACTGGCTCATAAAATATCCATCCCATCATAAGACCTCTTTCTTAAAAAGCCACAATAACTCAAATAAAAATATTATCTTTTTCACAAGAACCCATGAAGCGTAAAAATGCTCTACCCATTCATTTTGTTCTGGCGCGATGGGGTGTTGTGCCGGCATCAGCATTTTACAGGACGATAAGGCAACACTGACAGCAGTTCGCCTGAAATATTTTCCAATTAAACGAATGGATACCCCCGAATTGTATTAAAGTTAATAACCGTAACTTTTCTGACGCCATTTTCCGAACATGCAAGATTTTCTGTGTTGCCAGATCAGCAGCTGCCACAGAAAGTGGGAATATTAAATCAGCTGATAATGCACACTAATATCATTTTGTGAATGTTTGTGGAAAATAGAGCTGATATACTATATTTACTGTGTCATGGTCATATTGGTAATTGCATTCCGGTAGTTTGCGTAACATATGTTATGAAAACAGGTAACAAAAGTGAAAATTTAAAAAGTCCTTTCCAGACTCAGAAATAGCTATTTGTCAGTTCAGAGCTCTTACAAAAAGACACATTAAATCCTCCCTTTTTCATCTTTTCCGCCGGATATATAAAAAATAGCCTTGAACTTGACTACTGCTTAAATTCTATTACTGTCCCGTCTACGTTCCAAAGCATTGTTTCCTTTCACTAAACTCGTACTTCCTCTCGCAAAGGAAACGTAGTGCGGGAGATGAGATTGAATTATTTATTCACTACCCCGACCCTTGGATTCATTGAAGTATAGAAGCGAAGCCTAGTTGACAATCCGGTGGGCTGCGCAAAGGGATGTCATGTAACTTCGTTCATTTGCACACGAAGTAGGTGGCTTGTACGTTACGAAGGTATGCTACATAAATAAATGTATGTGACATTTTAAAATTGATTAACTTTTCCGAGAAAGCGTACCACATTTGAGCGCAAAATAAATATCAGGACAGGAATGATGTTTGTTTCGCGTGTTTATAAGTCATGTAATTAGTAAGTTTGCGCAGTATACGTAAAGAAAGTAGTCTCGTTTTGTATGCAAGATAAGATGTGATATAGTGGGAATGACTCCGCTTTTTATCGATATCGAATATATGTGATATGTAGACAAAATCTCAAAAATGTGTTTTTTTTTTCATGTAATGTTCATCTATCGTAAAATGTTGCGCGATAATTAGCTAATCTGTCGAAACGAGAGACGTTTCTTCAAAGTCGATATCATAATATCAGAGCCTGCGTTGAGCCGCGGGCGCCGCGTGATTGATGGGCGATTAATGGCCCGCCCCTTTAGCCCCGTCTCCAGACAAGATCTGCCCTTTTCATAAATAATAAAAGGATCGGCTAATAAGCTTTCTGGCTTTTTGTCTAAAAATCTGAAAGAAATACCTACTATTATGATAATGGCAGAGTAATGAAACGGCTGCTTTGAATAATACTAATTAATATTTTTTAGAGAAAAAGTCGACATCCAATTTTACGTTGAATAATACTAATTAATATTTTTTAGAGAAAAAGTCGACATCCAATTTTACGTACCTACGGCTTTTCGGCTCTCTACTGGCTCGGTAAAGGAAAACATCATGCCTACGTCCGTAAAACAAATTCGAATGTCGAATCCACTAACCGGCACTGGGCCACCGTGATGGATAGATGAAGGAGGAGGAGTTTTTTTTATATTCATCGATATATTCGCCAATTGTGAACCGAATCAAAAAAATCTTGTTTAATTCGAAAGGGTATACTCCATATAAATTTTACCGAAATCAGCTGAGCCATTTTTGAAAAATCAACAATTGTGTAACAATTGTATACTTCAATTCGAGGGATCTTCGAATTTTGGACATTATGGAAACATTTTGGCCGTTTTTTTTTTCAAAAGTTCAGTGTTTTCAAGTTTCTATTTAAAAAAAAAAGCGATACAGTACAGTCCCCATTTTAATCCACTTCTCCACTAGTAGGCGAGCGCATTAACGAGTTTTCATATCAGCGAATTTATTTAAATTTTAAAGGAATAAAAATATTACTGTACACAAATGTAGAGTATTGTCCACGATTTGATAATTAATTTTTAATTTTATTTTAATCCTTATAGTCCAGGAAACGGACTTCAATTACTCACAGTAGAAAACCTCAATGAATAATAAATCACCGTAGACGTTGATACCGACAAGATATTAGGCGGGTTCCAAATAACCCGCCCCACCCCAGTCCCCACCGCTGAAAGAAAGCTCTCGAACCCATTATCTTCATGTCTGAATCCATAAAAATATTTTCGACGTAATGTAATGATATATTAATATTTAGTGAGTAGGTAGTCTTTGTCATAGTACATAATAAACGAGGTAACGTGTATTTATAAGTCAAAAGTAGTATGCTTTAAGCCCCTGATTGACGTATAAAACCGCGGTTTTAAAGTTTTCTCTGTGGTTATACCGTCATACCGTCACACTAGAGAAAATTTTAAAACAGCAGTATTATTTTGTACTTCAATCAGGTGCTTTAGTAAAAACATCCGAAACCACTAATAGTCTTGGTAGGTTATAGCCAGATAAAGTAACAGTGAACAGTTGTTACAGAATACGGTCGATACGGTTCTCGTATAGCTACCACAAAACAGCAAGCATTGCGTAGAACATCCGCCCATAGTCTAGAGTAGCTAGGACGATTTATACATAAACAGACTATGTCAGTATACAGACAACTAACTACTGCTCCTGCAGCGAGATTCTGATCAAGCACTAAAATATAATCTAAATAGAAATGCATCTGTAAGTAAGTAAGATACTATACCATTTTTAGGGTACCGTAACCAAAGGGTAAAAACGGGACCCCATTGCTAATACTCCACTGTCCGTCCGTCTGTCTGTCACCAGGCTGTATCTCATGAACGGTGACAGCTAGAACGTTGTAATTTTCACAGATTACGTATTGCTGTTGCCGTTACAACAACAAATACTAAAATCAGAAAAAAATAAATTTTAAGGGGGTCTTCCATATGGTACGGAACCCTATGTGCGCGAGTCTGACTCGCACTTGGCCTATTATTATCTAATGTAATGTGTCCCATATTTCATGGTTCTATTTTTTGTTATCGCTATGCTACAATTCCCAGTGCCTCAAAAAAAATTTACCTGTCGGTAGAAATAGCGTCCTGCCAGCTTAAATTGAATTATTAAACCGGGAACTTCGTTGTTTACGAAGATAATTTTGTTAATCAATTTATAAAGTGGAGCTGCCGACGTCCGCGGAACTCGAGATTTATCGCTGATCATCGGCCGCTGATACTTCAAGTTTCGCGGGTTTCTTTATGGCAGCTTCTGAAGTTTACCGGTGGGAGTTTACCAGTAAATTATCCTCCCTTACTTTATAATGGTCTTTACAATGCCCACGCGCCGCGGAAGCGAGGGCAACAATGAGAATAGGCCCAATTTTAAAGGCGCCATCGTAATAGCAATTTAGAGTAGAGAGAACCCTGTTTCTTTTTCACTACATTTGATAGAGATAACACTATTTTACGTTCCTATTAAATTTACGATGGCACATTTAAAATTAATTTAAATTTAATTTAATGGTGGTTGGTCACAGTCACGCTAGTAGGCAGTCACTATCTCTATACTAAAATTACGTATAATTTTATAATTTGTACTAAACCGAAAAAAGGAACAATAATAAGTATCCGTATCATCTAACTGTAGGTATAGTACTTAACAAACAAGGACAGATTGTTTAGGTTGATTTAATACTCGTATGCTGATTAGATTTATATAGCCATATTTCTTCGGTATGTTATGTTTTCCATCAGTGTGGTCGCAGTAGCAGATCCCGTAATGGTCTATTCAGCCGTCTGCAAAATGCTCCATAGCTCCTTGAGCCATCTGTAAAGTTGTCTAAAGTTGTTTAACTATGTTTGGGATTTTCCTGAATATTTATTTATATGTTGTTTTTGTTAAAATATCGCACATCTATCGCTTATCGTATAGCAGAATAAAAGAAACAACTCCATTGTCTACCTTTCAAAGAAACGAAAACGTGAATTTTAGTTTTTGAACTCGAACCAGCTGCAGGCGAAATACTGATAAGAACTACGTACACTATCGCAACATGTGGTGTTTCCTGCAATTCTGCAGAAAATTGAAAATTCTGAATGCATAACACGCCCGTTTTCTCTCTGTGTTGCCATCACAAAGGAATTTCGAAATCGGACTTCGTGTTTCTCTTATTTTCAGTTAGTTACCTGGAATTTTGAAGCAAACATATAAATTGGGAGATTACTTATTGCATTGTTTTTAAAAACGGAAAAACGTATTTTTAAAACGTTTATGTCTTCTATCTGACTGAGGTGTATTAATCTCTATAAAATTTAACTTGATCTCTGCGACAGTGACATTGACATAGAAGATTGATATTTTTAGAGTTGAGATACTGGTGGAAAAAATCGATTTTCAAGCAATGTTGTAAAGAAATCGAATGAGTAGTTTAAGGTGAGAAATTGCATTTTATTTACTTACTATTATTTAAGATCAAGTATGTACACATGTAAATAATGTTATGATATTAATTAAATACTTATAATAATGTAACGGTAGTATTTATCAATGTTTTTCACTATTATCGATGCTAATGTAACATATAATTGGATTTAATTTAATTACACATGTAAAATTTTTTATGATATTAAAATATACAATAAAATTACTTATTAAGTTTTATTTAAGATATCGTTAGTATAAACTATCGATATTTTAAATAAAACTCTTATCTAAAACTCTGTAGTCACGATCATTCGTCGCCCATCACTAATTGGCATGCTCATAAAGTATGACATTGACAGGTACTGTCTGCATTAAGAAATTCAGGACTTCATTGGCGTGATTTTTCTGACAGCTGTCGCAGAGATAAAGTTAAATTTTATGGAGTTTAGTATAGTATATGCCGAATCATACAAATCGGCAGATGTGAAGTTAGCTACAAGCTGCGCAATATCCAATCCTGACTGAAGCTCACATAAAGCTGCGCATTGATTGGGTTTCTCGCAGCTTGTAGCTAACTTCACATTCGCCGACTTGTATGATTATGCCTATATTATGGTATGTTAGGATTGTTAGGTTTGAGTCTCATGGTCACTGCCTCCTATAAAATTAGGTTTTGGTATTATTACATTTAGATTTGAATGTTGTATTGGCAGTACTTGTTCTTTTTTTTTTCCTTTTACTATTTTAATTTCTTAATAAATAATTAGGTGCCGCAAAACTATAGCAAGTTTGTCGCGGCACTGTTGTTCCCACACACGCTGACCAATATTTTATAATTAATATGTGCTAAAACAGTATTTTGACAATATTATGCATCCGTTATAGTATTATTTGTATAAAAATAAATGGGCAGTAGTACCCATGTATGTACTACAACAAACTCGCATCAATTCGTCACGTAAAGTTAACCAACTGAAGTTGCGCACGAGTCACCTATAGCAGGTAAGTACTCGAGCTCCTCGAGCGGTATTCTCAACCAGAACCGGTTCTTGTTGCGTATTTGAACAGTATTAAAATTAGTTGAGCGTTTCTGTGTTCAAAATTGTGTTAACCATTTTAATAATCGACAGAAACGCCCCCGGAGCTCAATTAACTGTAACGGTCGGTAGGCACGGTTTGTTCAGTCTATTCTAATGTATTGTTTCGGGCTTTGTCGAAGTCTTTGTCCCAGACCATAATTACTAATACAGTCAATACTGGCCCTCTCATATCGGTACGACTGCCGAACATGATATGTACGAGTATCACATGAAATATTAGCGTTTGTTGTAAATTCGCTTCTCTAGTAAAATGTATACCTATTTAGTAGTAATATTGGATTGAAATTTTAAATCATATTAGGATTCCTATTTCTCGGTCGTTTTGTATTTATTATTTTATTAGTGGTTTCGTATGTTATTCGGAACGTAGAAACATACATACAAAATCGACGCTCTCTTTATAATATCAGTATAAAATATAGATTTCGATTTTTAGCTCAAATTCATCGCGAATTATTTTTCTTACTGCTTCAGCAAAGCCTTTACTATAAAATATATTTTTAGGCTAGGGTCAAAACTCTGACCCTCGACCGATTTTCGAGCGCCTTTACCATTAAAATAACCGAGTATTCTGCTAACCCTTAAAATAACAACATTGAAAAAACCTTTTTTGATTTTATATCCGTTCTTTTATATACTTGTTTTGTCTGCCCTTTGTCTGACCCAAGTTTCTTTAGCTTTTTTGCGATTTTCTTGGTACTTAGCTCATAGTTTATTTTATATGTACGTTACAGTTGAATACCAGTTTGTGCCAAACGACTTTTTAGTCTTTTCGAATGTTTAGTTTGTCTGACTAGACACTCAGAGCAATAACTTACGAGTAACTTTCACGACTTTCAAGTCAACATACCATAATACATAATTATACACTTAGCTCTCCACTTCAATTCCTTGTGTCGGGGTACCATGGAAAACTATGTTCGCAACCAGCCATTAAGCGAGCGTTTTTAAGCTACCTGTTGCCCCCAGCTTGGTATATCAGTTAACCGCGATCACCATCATTCGAGCCATGGTAGAGTTCAATACAATTGTAAATGCCGTTCGTGGTGTCACTCAATGTCTGTTTATGCCTACTAACTATTGCGATTTGATGAAAAAGATATTCCTTATTGCTTTGCTACTTAGGTTATTAAGTGTATCTTAGTTATAGTAAGTAAGTTCGTATAGGCCGGGTGGCTAGCCCTGGTGTCAGAGTTTTTAGGCCGCCTGAAGGCCTATGACATATGGCTATAAGTATGATACACTTGTGCAAAGCCAGGGTGGGTCGCTACTTAATGATAAATTCTAGATTGTAAACGCTTGTTGTCTGGCTGCCCTAAAAGAGATAACGGGCAGATTTTAAAATTATATTAATTATAATAATAGTAGATATTACCTATTTAAAAACGTATAGGCAAAGAAGATATAATAATATTACGTATAAAACGGTCACACGTTACCCCCCACCCGTTTGAGTCTTCCTCACTTCCACCCCGCGTTTCACGTACCGATCGCGTACTCTGCGCGCGGGCTGCACTGGCCGATGGATTTTCTAATAAAAAAATACCTAGACTGTGACAATAGGGAAGACTTGTACTGTGTATGGTTGAATACGTAACACAACAAGAAATTTTAATGTTTCATTAAGGATACATAAAAGGAACTTATTTTACATTATTTGGTAACTTTCTCTTGATATTTTCTTTCAAATGAAATAGATCGGTTACTTTTTGTAAAAATGATTCCAAATTAAGTTATTGTTATACTTTTTTAAGCACTAGATTTACATTCATTTTTGCAAATTAAATACGTACGCAACTGTCTCACTCACGCGGCATGCCGTCATGTCGTAGTGATCGCTGACAGCCATAGACGTTACGCACACAAATGCACGTGTAGCGATCGTGCGTATGTGTGTTGTCTGATAGTAAGTACTGTGTAGTGTGCGTAAGACAGCAGATTTTGTGAAAAATCGCGGAGTGTCCGGGCTGTGGTATAGGTTAAACTTGGTTAAAAGTTGTATGTTTCCAAACAACTGTAGTTATCAAGTATTTCTTACATAACTTATAATGTTCAACAAGTAAACCTATACCTCCGATCTTTCCTTCCGTAGTATTCCGTACTTAACCGATATATCGCCTTCGGGTACGTAATATAATCCAAAAGGGCCCATTAAGGAGTTGGGTAGCGGCTGAGGGACCTTGACCCAGGGCTTGACCTATTTATTTATTCCGAAGTAATTAATTTCATCAGTAATTCAATAACACGCCTGTAAAATGAAGACTGAATAATTTTATTGATGGTTTTCCCGTCTTTTAAGTGCGAGGATAAAGGTAAAGACGGTTCATTAGAGCTTTTAAATCGCAAATTTGTCTTCAGTTTCTGATTAATATTGATAATTTTACTATTAATATATATCAATCTGTCTAATATTAAAAGTAAACAAAACAAGTCAATAATTATATTACTCTTTGGAAACAAACTTAATGTTATATCGTGGATTTCAGTTGCATTCCTTTGTCGAGTCGTACTTTGATAAAACGTACTTTTGGTAATAATATTTGATTCATGGTTCTACTACTAACTAGCTTGGATTGCTATTTATCTAACGTCACCTATAGGAAAATGGCTTATTAATTAGTCTACAATGTTTATTATGCGTTGTACGTTCCCTGTCGCCGTACAAATGTGTCGTTATAGCTCACTGATTGCACAAACTAATTTAGGATGAGCTAAGCTGTATCAGTATTACAATCGAGTTCATTCAAATGGTCGCCCATATTCTTTAAATGGATCAGTATGGTGGGGTTATTTATTAGTCTCTATGATTACGCGGTCGCGTAAAGCGTTCTTTATTTTTCAACCTCATTCCTTCATCTAATAAAAATGGTAGTACCTAGATAATACAGTTCAATGACGATGATTAATGTTCTTAATATCTCTACTATTAGAATTAAATACAAAGCGGATTGAAATTCTAGCATAAATAAGAATTACGCAAATCTATTTCGTAAATGATGTATAGATAGAATTGACGCGACAATGCCACGCGCGTGATACTATAGATATACATAGAGTATAGACTTATAGAGAATAGCCCCTAATCGATCGTGACCGCGACTCCCTAAGTAACCCTCCGCGCATCATAAAGGCTGCAATCGCGAGATGAACCTTGACCTACTCAGGCGCCCTGCCCCAATTACGGTCCTCGGTCCCCCTCCGCGCCGAGGTCCTGCGGCATTGGAACTATGCGTCGAGACCTTGCAACTGCATCACCCCGCGTTTATTACTTCCCAGTCTCATGGAAATTAAGATTGAATTCTCCGAGTTAATTTATAGCTGAGCTTTATGCGATATTCAACTGAAATACGTGTGGTATTTAGCTCAGTGTTTGTTTTTTTTTTTAATATGCGATTGATACTTTTGGAAATAATAGACAGCATATAATATCCAATGGCTGAAATAATATGAGATGCGTAAAAGTTTTCTTTTTCTAAAATTATTTGGAGAAATTCAATCATTTCAAAAATATTATTGTCGCGGCTACGGTGTTACGGTCGGTTATCCGTTGCATTATGTAACAAAAGCGTAGACGAAATCCAACGCAACAAGCCAAAGCTGGCTTGTTGCTCTTAGCTAATTAAAAAGGGGTTAGGTGGGACAAACTCTCTTTGAGTTGTTCAGCAACTAATTTTCCATCCTCTCCCTTTGTCGACCGCACTTTGAGGTTGTTCGCGTTTCACACGAAATAACATTTTTTGCTTATCTGAATTTACGTAATAAAAACTTGATTTGAATCGCAAAGGACCTCTTCGAAAGGGGAACAGCAATCCCGTTTTTACGACCCTACTGCATGATAAAGACTATAAAGTGTTTCAACCGACGAGTACAGGGGTTTCCATTTTAAAGGCCATTGCCTCGATCCGTTTGTTGCCCATTCTCCTTTCATAAAATAGCTCGCTAAACGTAAATAAGGTTCTTTAGACGGTACAGAAATAAATTATATTGTTCGTTCTTATTTAACGGAGATAAACGCGAACCGAGCTTCTATTTGCAAGGGAGAGCGTGATAACATTATCTCCCCGTCGTGATTTCACTCACCTGAAACTACGGAACATTCCTTGAAAGCCAAAGAATGGAAGCCAGGGCGTAATTTAATTGGCGGTAATTAAGTACCGAGACTCGCTAATTGTGGCCATTCATAGCAGAAGCTTTCAGCGTGATATTACAATTTCGATTTTACTCACGGTAGGAGCGAGCGCAATTCGGCCAAGGCTAGACCTCGACCTGCGCTTTTGTTCCGACAGCCTTCTCGCCGCTCCCGCGGTTTATCCTGTCTCTATCAACTTTTAAAATAAAATGTACTAAATGTATCGGTGAAAAGCGCGATTCCCCTAACAGATCGCTTCCGATCAGTCTGTTGAATGAAGTTTGCCCACGAAATTGCTTTTTCCACAGAAAGTTTTGGGTGTAACAAAAACTGAACTTTTCACTTCTTTTTTCAACGATGTCGGTGATTTCAGGCTTTTATTTCAGGTTCTTTTACATGATACTTCTTGTTTAACTTTTTCACGCAGCGACTGAATTTCTCTGAAACCAACCATAATAATGTTTTCATTTCATTAAAGAAACGTGATATAACATCGTTTTAATTTATTGTTACAGTATGTCACAGAAAAGATGGGCGGTGCCGAAGGCACAAAATTGGATTTGGACTTCGTGGAAATGGAAAGAGTAAGTACGGTTATTTTGGATCCACTTATTACGTTACATAAAACAGATTTATCTAATAAACAACGTCGTCTGCCTCTACGTTGTTCCGTTTTGTGGTAACGAATTAGATATTGGACAACTTATTTCATTTGAGGTTTGCGGTCTGTGATAGCACTTTTCTGATGGATGAAAAGACAAACTGAATACATGAAAAGACAAAGTTTAAAAGGCTACTAAGGTACAATTGTAATTTTACTGTTATAAAAATAAAGCCTCGCACGTAGCGAATTTCAGGTTTCCAGGCAATTCCGGAAAACTTGCTTGACTCTAAAGCTTTGCTCTACTAAACGTTTCTAATGAGACGATAAACTAAATGAGCCGCTCAAAAATGGACGAGTTTAAAGTTTTAGTTAAACTTACGGACTGTAATTGTTGAGTATTTGCTTACTTTCAGAAAACAGACGTAACATGCGAGCTGGTAGAAGAATTACAAACGAAAACAAAAGAGTTCCTGCAACCCAATCCCACGGCGCGCGCTAAGATGGCAGCAGTCAAAGGCATCAGCAAACTGAGCGGACAAGCCAAGAGCAACACTTACCCACAGCCGGAGGGCGTACTCGGGGACTGCATGCTACTCTACGGGAGAAAGCTTGGAGAGGATTCCATTTTCTGTGAGTTCTTATACTTTTGACACTCACGAGTAGCGGTTTTCTTGGCGTTAAGTTAGTTTCCACCCCAGTATTAGTTGAAAACTCGGTTTTTGACTCGTACGTCTGTCTACGAAAATTTGGCCAACTATATAAGTCAAATTTCAAGAAATTGTATAGCCAATCTTTGTATCTGCCCCGGCTAGGCAGCGTTTGGAAAACTGAGATATTTTTTCGTCTGACATACTTACTCGTACCTCATTGCCTTAATCGCGAGTCTTAGACCATTGTGTAATAACTGAACTAGTAACGGAGCTTACTTAGTTTTTCACTTGGCCTTATAAGTAAGCTCAAGGTATCATAAACTGCTATCGAAAATGCTATACTCGGTGTCTCTTAGCGACATCTATCCTGGAATAAGAGGACCCATATCCTAAATTACTGCCACAGCTCAGCGGATCGGCATATCGAAGTGGCAATTATCTACCAGCATTCATCGTTAGTTATCATCTTTTTAAAATTCATTAGCAATACCTTACGGTGTTTCCTATAATAAAGCTGTCGCACCTGACCGCCGATAACTTATGTCTACGTAATTAGAAGTTAGGGCTCCTCATCTCTAGCAAGGCAATTAATGTTACTAATGGCCAATTCCATGAATAACTAAACAGTCTCTAGAGAGCTTTCCTGTCTAAAGATAACCAAAACTATCTAACAAATTATACCTGCTGAAGGGCACGACAAGAGAATTCTAAATGAGGATAAGAATTGTTGCTGTTATTTTGTGTTGTTTATTACAATATCAGCCTTTTCAAGGTCAAAGTGAATAGGTATCTTTATAAGGGCGTGTTTTATATTTGACCATATTGTCACTTCGGGCAAAAGTTGTTGATTAAACGCGTGTTTCTTACCTCTTTGTTAATTTACAACGTCCACTGCGGCACATCCACAAAATGTGGCTGTATATCCTCGATGTTGGATTCACATAAGCCATCGAATTTCTTCTACAGACGTATGCACGTTGCTCACGGTTCTTTTTCTTCATCGAAAAAGCCAGTAAACATCCGTACATATGTCCCAAAGAACTCATTGGTACGTGACAGATATACAGACAGACACACAAAAAAGGTGACAAAAAAGGCTTTATACTATGTAGTGATGTTTGCATTTCCCAGCACAATGCATGATCGAGATGGGCGAAGCGCTAAAGCAGATGGCGGACGTGAAGTACTCGCTCGACGACAACATCAAGCAGAGCTTCCTCGAACCGCTGCACCATCTGCAGACCAAGGACCTCAAGGAAGTCATGGTGAGATCTTTGGGGATATTACATTTTATGATGTAGCGCTAGCGTAGGACGCCTACGCACACGGTGGACGCATGACCGCAAAGTTGCGCTGCATAGTAGCCGCTACCAACCGGTTTTATTGGAGATCAAATGGCCTATATTATGTCCAGCAGAGGACGTCCTATGACTGATACGACGACGACACTTTATGATTCCGTTCTTCTTTTTAATTTGGTAACCCGGTTCTCGTACATTTTTACTTTGTACTTGTGTATCAGGAAATCATTGACTTAATTTATTAGTCCTAACGATTATAGTTTCAACCGCAATCAACGTTTTTCGCAGTCTTTCTCAAGTTGATCAGTGACGTTCTCGTACATTTTATTGATTTATTAGATTCACCACATTGCGATCAATGTTGTTGCCTATAGTTAATATAACTTACTTTATTACAATTGTTACTTTTCTTTCAGCACCACCGAAAGAAACTACAGGGACGTAGGCTCGACTTCGACTGCAAACGGCGAAGACAGGCCAAAGGTGATTATCACTATATCAAAATTCGCATGCTATTTAGAAAAAAATACATTCATTAAGTTTCTTTCTTCACTTGTGGAACTATTCCTATTTTTTAGTTAAATTTCCTCAACGATGTTTTTTGTTCGAAATTTGATTATGTCTTTTTCTTTTGTTCAAATCGAAGGCCCCGGTAGGGCCCCAAGTCCCTATATGAGTCCAAGCCACGGAGCAACACGGCAGGGTATGTAGGGACACACTATTATAGAAGCTAGATCACACATTTATACGATAAGCTGAAAGTCTTAACCCACACACCCATTTAGGCTAACATACATTTTGTAAATATAAGTCCTATAATAAGCGCTCACATTTTTTTCATGATTTTGTTCCTGCCCCGCCCGCTTCGGTCCTTCCATCATCACTTTACCCGCCTGAGTATTATTTTCGACGTTTGGTCGGTATGATTTTATTTCTTTCTTTTTTTCCATCATCTTTGTATAACCTGTGTTTGTATTTAAACCTGTGTTTAACCTGAACATAAAATGAATGTGTTAAAACGATTTGTATGCGTAATTCATGTTTAAATTGGACAATTGGTGCAATGACCTATATGCTTGCTTTTGTATACGTAAATGAACATTTACAATTTGTATGCGTTCTTATGTATGCATAAACGTGTGCTCTTACGTATATGTGAACGAACGTGTACAATTTGTATTTAAACTTCTACGTACCGACGTGGTTATCAATCAATGTGCACGTTATCGATACGCTACATGTCTGTTATTGATTGTGCGTGCGTGTGTGTTGCGCGGGTGTGTGCGTGCGTGTCCGTGTGCGAAGAGTGCGTACATCAGGTGCTCACATTCCAGACGACGAGATCAGGCAGGCGGAGGAGAAGTTCGCCGAGTCGCTTCACCTCGCGCAAATCGGAATGTTCAATCTCCTCGACAATGACGTGAGTTGCATTATTTTTTACATAGTTACATTATTGTGTAACTCTTTCTATAGGTAAGTCTGTCGCCAACATTGAAGAAAGAGCCGTCTATAAGATCTTCGAAGGATTTAGCTACGGCATAAGTATTGAAGAATACTGTACGTGTAAAATTGTGTCAGCTTTACGTAAAGTGTATGTGGGTAATAACGAAGCTTGGCGAGGTATGGTTCCTTCAGTGAAGTTAGGGTCCGCGATGGCACCCCAGTGCAAAGTAAATTCGTATTGCCGGATGGCTAACAGGGGTTAGTCAAAGTAAATAGTAAAAGTCTCTGACATGGTAAAAGGGTTAAACCAACCAAAGCCCACAATTTAGCGTGAGCCACGGCAGTGCTCAGTTGTAAATGCCACCCATCCAAAGACAGACCGTGCCGAACATTGCTTAACTTCAGTGATCGCTGACAAACAAAACTTAGACAAACTTCGCTATGAGCGCTACAAATAAAATGTGTATGTTATAGGTTGAGCAAGTGGCGCAGCTTTCTTTCTTCGCCGAAGGACTCTTGGAATATCACCAGCAGTGCACGGAGATTCTTCAGGGGCTCGTGTCCGCGCTTATGGAGAAGTGAGTGGAACTCTTCAAATCCATACACATAATATAGTGTAAAAAGAGGCCTGATCTCTAACAAAATATCGTGTTGGTTCCAGGAAAGAGGAGGCCGTGAACCGTCCGAAGCTGGAGTTCGTGCCCAAGACGCTGGCGGATCTGCACATCGAAGG
The DNA here is from genome assembly GCA_949316475.1 of Hypomecis punctinalis. NCBI lineage: Eukaryota > Metazoa > Arthropoda > Insecta > Lepidoptera > Geometridae > Hypomecis > Hypomecis punctinalis. The sequence continues at coordinate 14,234,439 of OX438812.1, forward strand.
CATCCATGACCTGAACCATGGTAGGCGCTACGGTTCCTCCCAGAGCCTCTCCCGGCCCAGGACTACCCTCAACACCCTCCCGCCCTCCTCCTCCGTCGGCGATCTCTCCTCCGTAGACCCCTTCAAGGCTTGGGAAGCACCGCAAAATAACAGAACGACGCAACGGCCGGCGCCGGCGCCCGGTTTCAAACCGCACCCGGCGCCGCGGAACCAACCCAATCACTTCAACGGGCTGAGGGACCCCTGGTCAGGTATATTTTGTTTGCTGGTTACGTTTTTGTTTTATCGGGTTTTGAGTGTGGACTGCTTCGGTGGCGGACTGGGTGTGGGAAGGATCAGTGTAGTAGGAGTCGTTATTTTATTTGCGTATCTTTCGACTGGACACGTGATCGAATCTACCTATGTGCAATTTTAAGTGGCCTTTAAATTTGACTAGGAATTAATTTGATTGGACGCTGTTTAAACACCTATGTAATTGACCGAGCGTAAGTGAGGTCTCAGAGTCTACTGGGACGAGCCGGCACTTGGGTGTATGTTTGTATGTATATTTGTTCGACGATAACTCAAGTACCGCTCAACCGATCTCCATGAAATTTAGCATGAATGAACGGAGTTTATATTTATAACATTTTTAAGTTCGAATATGAGCATCTTCTGTTCAGTGGTTGCGAAGATATGAGGGCCGTGGCAAAAAGAGCCAAAGCGGCGCCACTTTCTGCGGGAGTTGCGGATGACTATTTTAAACATTTCACCGAATGTTCTATGTCTTTCAACATTTGTTTAAAAAAAATCGCTAACGTCCATACAAATATTGTTTCATTTTTTTTAAATCACAGTAGGTATTTATGATATAAAATAGGAATAGCTCGAGGTCCAAGTCCGGGGCGGACTACTAGTGTTTTCATTTTCTCAAACATGCTTGGAAATTTGAGCATTAATTTAATAAATTTCTTCGAGATAAATCTAAATTGCTGTACTAGCCAAATACCTGTGAGCGGCGCCTGTAAAAGTTGTATGAAAGTCCACATATTATGTCGTGTTTTCCGGTCAAATAAATTACTATGTAACTCATATCTGTCATATAATTTAAATGTTCTTTTAGTCCGCCATGCTAGACAACCAAGTAATGCTTCAACTAAGGAGACAATTAATCAAAGGTTTTAAAATGTCTTTTTTTTGCTATTGCAACGATACGCATCTACGGAGTACGTAATCTGGGTGCGCGAGGGTACACCCCAATAAATAAATCGAGTTTTTTTTTTCTAGACTAGCCTCCACCGTCCGATAACGTACAAGACGAGACGTGCAGCAAATATTAATTTGTACACTTGCTATACATTCTTGTCGACTTCTATGATGATTTATGTCAAGTGAAAAATACTATGAATCGTAACACAGCTTCTGCTAAATTGATCCTTCTCAAGGGGCTTTCGGTCGTGGCAAAGACAATAATGTGGGCTCAAGCAGTGCATAGTCAAAATCTATTCACTCGTCACTATCACAAATTATCACTAAGTGCATTCGCACGCTTTTACACATTCTTCATATCACTTGGGCAGGGCGGTCAAATATTTCTTCGGTTGTGGGGTGCATTGCAGTTCGGTCCTGAAATCTTAAAATTATTTGCTTATAAAGTACATTCTATATAAGCAAATAATTGAGTTTATAGAACTGTGAATAAATGATAGACATTGAATTATTAACATTTAGGTGAAAATTGAATACATGCAATGAGATCTGACTATCCACATCACACACAATGTACATTTTTCAGCTGATCTCAAATGACATAAATGTAGATAAAGCTTGTATATACCTATTTATACATCCTCATGAAAAACACTCTTCATACTTGCTCTTAAATCAGTAATACATTATAACTTTACACACACACACACATACCATGAGTAGTTAGACACGGATTTCCTTCGTTTGTATTTGTAATTAAATAAAACGTAAGGCCATTTTAGCTATCAATGTAGTTATATTACCAATTGGCCAAAATAAATAACGTAAATAACATAAATTGTAACAAAAACGTAAATTGTTCTACCAACTTCAATTACTTTGTACATATTGTCTCGACTCGATAATGCGAACTTGTAATAAAGTTAATAAAAATCTGTATTCAACAATATCAGATACCTATTTTATATAGATTGTTTTTCAATGCAACTATTGTTTGTTATTTAACTGTACCTAACCTCTTGTAGAGATTTGTAAAGCTAACCTTTTTTACTTCAAAAAGCTAAATCTGTCTATGCACACTCGGGCCAATTTAGATCCAATAGTAAATAATGTCTACGTGGCAAAGCAAATTAATTTTGAATTAAACCAGAATGCATTAGATGCCTAAAACATCACGCAGCGCGGCGTATGTAGTTTTTAGTTAGTATTAACATTGTTAACTTTTATTTTGAGCTTTTTCTTTTGTGTTAATTCAAGGTTCTCGGATCGCACTGATGACTAGAGGAGTTCTGTACAGTTCTTTCACAGATTGCCGATGTTCCTTTTCCCATACCCTTTACCCCTAATTTAAGCTTAAGATAAATATATTCAATATTTTGCAAAGGTTTTGGGCCCAGTTCTTGTGAAGTCTAGTTTATTACACCACGTTCAAACTTTTCTCAATAAAAATTGATGTAGCTCTAAACTAAGAAAGGAGATCTAGAATATTTTTTCGACGTATTTTAGTGTCAAGTATCCCAATGATATCTGAGTGTCTACAAAACAAGAAATGGGCCTAAACTTTTGCTTATATGTCGTATTTAAATAACTGTTCTCTATGAAATCCGTATGCTTGTCGTCTATTCCTATCTGAGTGTAAGTAGTCGATATTTGATGTCTCTATCTCCTTCTAATGTTCAGTCACAGACGAACAAACTGACATGCATATCGCTGAGATTATTTGAACACAGTATTTCAAATAAACACGTCTAAAATTGCAAGTAATTTAAACATATACTGGTTGTTAGGTGCGTTATGTCAGTGGGAGTTTCGTTTAGAATATTATAAAAGTTAGTCAATCACGATTTCACATGACTTCGAAATTCATTAAATTCGGCATCGCTAGTCTTGTAAAGTAATCCCTACAGAGAACGACTCCTGCTAAGTTTGAACAACTGGTACTCCTCTATTTGCGTAGTGGAGTATTTTTAACAATTGCCTGATGTTAAGCATTGATGCTATTGGCACTGAATAAAATAAGATATTCAGTATTCATCACGTGTCTTAGAGGGTTACAAAATTTGAAAGAATTCTGCAACTTCGCTGTATATTATAATGTAAAAATATAAACGCGAAAGAGTCAGATAAACAATGCATGCATAAATTACTACGCATTTAGTAAAGTACTAACGTGTCTGGCTTACCAGAAGTTGTTCTGTGTTTTCAAATTCCGTGAGTGACAAAACCGGCAGTAGTAGAGCGGTAGAGTAGAACGTATACTGAGTGGATGTGTTGTTGCGTCGTGGAGAGGGCGACTCGCACGCCAGCTCGCCGGATCACAAGCCTCCCTCGCACCTGGAGCTGTTCCCAGGAAGCGGCAGCGGCAACATGCAACGCTCCAACAACGGTAACACACCCGTCTCCGCGTATATTACTCAATCACTCATCTATACACGCATGCAGGGATACAGGCCTTTCAGTGTAATGCCGGGACCACTCATTAGCTATATTGGCTACAAAACACAGTCACACAAATGTGTGGATCGGTATTGGACTAATATTGATCGTCCAATATCTGTCTGAGACTAATCCACACATTGGTGTGTTGAAACCAAGACTGTGATTAGTAGCCAACATGGCCAATGTGTGGTCCCGGCTTCAAACTGCACGCCCCCTCGCAACACGATTGCTTTAACTCGTAACAGGAATGATGTTACAATAAGTTACACTGGTAAAGCAGCAAGCTCTCTCTACCATATGTTTGGTTATAAATAAGCACAGACATATAAGAGTATATGTCTGTGTAAATAAGTAAAAATTGCAATATTTATCTCATTTCTTTTTCGAAATTAAAGCTGTCACGTTTAAGGGTGGGTATTGCAGTTTTAGACTGAAAGATCTCTAGCGAGGTATGTTCCGTCAATGGTTTGCCACACATGAACCTATGAACAGGCTTCGTAAAAGCCAGTTTCATTGAAGTTGCCAACTGGGGCCCACTTTGTTGATGGCTGTTGACCAATGTTTCTCTCGGTGGAGACGGACTAACTACATCTACAACTCAAGTTCGTCTACTGTTGGAGTTCTGCATAAAATGTATACAAACTTAGCTGTCATGTTTGTTTTCAATGGAACCGCGCCGAGCTTCTATGTGGCAAAACATTTTTGGCACACGCAATGCGATGTCTGTACTCTTAGTATAACATTATGACAATACGAAAAATATTGTAGCTTTCCTGTGGCTTGATATATTTTTATAAAACACCATTAGCGGAAACGAGGAAGAAAATACAGAGTATCAAGGAGCGACACGAAAGCCATGGCAATTTTCGTTTTATGAATAATGTTATACTAAAGCCCCTGTGTGCGTGTTTACACACATATTTGTACACTTACATATTTATTTCCTGCAATTTTTGCCTCTGAAACAAAATATTCGTACACGAAGAGCGAACAAAATTTTAACGCTCGCTTAAAGTTTTCTATCACACATAAACGCACACTTCACGCGTGAAAATAAAATACTACACAATACAACATACATAAATTCACTCACACATTACCTGATGCGCGTAGCGTTTGTGGGAAATAACACTCAATTATACACATACACCCATATTTCAAAATGTATCTATAGTTAGAAGATTTCGTTTGTGTAATTTTGGATGCAGTTACGCAATGACAAAAAAGATTTTATTTAACATACACACGAATAAAATATTAAGTAGGTAGTAATTTTCAGTACTTTCCTTGAGCTTGCGTTTTAGAGTTATCTAAAGTTAGCTTGTTTTGGTTTAAAGCGTGGTTTTATTGTTAAACGTCATCATCATCTAAACTTGGAAACATCGTGCATGAGTCAGTCATAAAGTACTTGAAACTGAACATCTTTCATGTGACATCAAATTCAATACATATATCGATCATTGCATCATCATCATGATCATTGATCACGTTCTGTTGTTTGTTCCACTCATGAATTAGTTCATCCACGAAGATGTACTCGAAAGCTGTGTATGTATGGTTTTGCGAGCGCGCTCGGATTTAAGACCGATCCACACATATCAGGTAAGCTACAGTTCCGACACAGTGCAAATTATTATTTCATACATTCGCTATGAATGTGCTATGAACGCATTCCTATTTGTCAGTGTCAGTGATGACACAGTGCTCTCCGTGTCACTGCCGACACCCGCAATCACTGACACTGACAAGTGTAGCGTTCATAGAGAATATAGGTATGCAAGAATAAAATTTGCACTGTGACCACAGAAGAGAGAAAGAAAGTTCTGTTCTGTGACTGTGCCGGTACTGTGTCGGAACTGTGCTTCACTGTTATGTGTGAATCGGCCTTCAGCGGGCTCGATACCGATCTGCTTATGTCAAGAATTTTCCAACACTCCATCCAAGCAACTCATCCCATGCTCGCAAGTCGATACACGGCTTATAAGCAGAGTGTCTTCGAGCATTAACTATTTCTTATTTAGAAACTTGGTGCGACAAACGTTTCTTGAACGAGACGCTAACCTTAGTACCCTCCCTTAGCGATCATCTTTTTTGTGAAGTTATGTGTAAGCTACTATTGTTTTGCTCGTCAATATGTGATGCGACACAATCTTTATCATACGCCATAGCTTTCATTGTTCCTTCAGTACATGTAGAATTTAGTAGATACTATTCCGATTGTAATTAGATTTTATTTCATGTTTCGTTTCTGGCTGATTTTGTAGTGACGTGTTTGTTGAAAAATCGTTATAGTATTTACTACGACTTGTGTCTCATATATCAGCACTCAAAACAAAGTTTTCGGCTTGAATCTGTTACAAACTTCTGCAAACTAGTTTAGAGAAGTAATTTTTTTATTAAAATTTTATATGAACACCAGATACAACTCCCGATTATTTGAACGGTCGAGCCTTTTTAGCGGTTTGAGGTTGTCGGGGGCGCGCGTATTCCCTGAAGAAGGAGTACTAACTACTCTGAAACCGGTCGGACGCATAGCGGCTCGACCGTTTAAATAATCGTGAGTTGTATCTGGTGTTCATATAAAATGTTAATAATGAATCCTCACGCTAGTTTTAATGAAGTAAGTTATTTTTTACTTTGCAAATCTTTTCAAATTCACAGAAATCACAGATTTTTAATTTTCAGTATCTCTAATAATGATTGTTCTACTGTATCTAGTGGAGGACAAATTGTCACACTATCTGTTTTGAACTTCCGCTAAGTAACGCCTAATTCAATCAATTTTACAAATGAGGGCTACCGTGGCTAGGATGACAAGTTCTTTGAACCATTTAACCATATTAGAGGCCTAGAGCTAAGGCTTAAAGCTAAATAACTGTAAAAGATCTCGAGCTATCTTACTTAAATTTTACATTTTTCTGTATAATCTTGGTATCTTTTTATATTTATACTAGCTGACCCGGCCACGCGTTGCTGTGGCTAAATAAATTAAAATTGCGCCTATAATTTGAGATTTAATCTATCCTATCTCTCAAGTTGGATCGAACTGCACATGGTGTGCGAATTTTATTATAATCGGTTAAGTGGTTTAGGAGTCCATTGAGGACAAACATTGTGACACGAGATTTATATATATTAAGAGAAGATAAGTGCTGATAAATGAGAGCCAAGTGGTCAGTAAGTCTGTCGATACGTCGTTGACCGTTGGTCCGGTTGTAGCGTCGCCCCTGCCTTCGCCGGTGAAGTCCCCCGCGCGGACGCCGTCCGCCACGCCCTCTGCCGGCCCGAAGGGACCGTGCTGTACCGCTCTCTACGACTTCGAGGCTGAGAATCAGGGCGAGCTGGGATTCAAGGTTAGATTATACTTCTTTTTGTCCTCGAGCATACAATTTATATTTGGCTCAATGTTGTTTGACTAGTTTATTCTTATTCTTACAAGATTATTTTTTGCAAAAATTAGCATGACAGACTTCACCCGTGTACAGAATTCGCGAATATTTAGCACAGATCGATGGAGCATTTTTCACATTATTGTTGATTTATCAAAAATGGCTCAGCCGATTTCGATTAAATTTAAATGGGACCAATTTCGAAGTATACTCTTTCCAATAAAAAAAAAATTATTGAAATCGGACCTCTATAAAAAAAGTTATGCGTGGTTATACATAAAAAAAATATACGCGTCGAATTGTATACCTACTCCGGTGGTTCGTCGGTCAAAAAGGCCGCGAAAACTGCAGCGGTGTTGCCTTCGTAGACATTTACTTACGTGACACATATGACACATGTGATGTAGGCCGAACAAATCGGCGGATGAGTATTAGCTACAAGCTGTGCGAAACCCAATTAACGCGTAGCTTTATGTAAGCTTCAGTCAGGATTGGATATTGCGTAGCTTGAAGCTAACTTCACAACCGCCGTCGTGTATAATTCGGCCTATACTACGTATGACACGTGTTACACGTCTTCATAAAGAGGTATTCGAGCACAGCGGGCATAGTATTTTTTGGATGTACATGTGACGTGCGGGGTACGATGGAAAAATGTATGGTATAGGCTGAATCAAACTTCTTGACGGCTGTAACTTAACAGTTGCGCGAGGATTGGGTTAACCGCAGCTTGTAGCTTACATCACAGCCGCCAAAAAGTTTAATTCGGGCTATAGATGACAGACTCGTGGCTGAGTGGAGTGTTACCGATCCATTAAAATACAATGTTTGTCTACCGATGTCGGAGCCTTTAGCGGTAACATCTATGGCAAATTTTAAACAACTTTTACTATGGGACCAACTGTGAAAACGTAAAATAAACTGCTGTTCCATACTATTTTTATAGACTTTCGACAAAAAGTATAGAAAAGCTGTTTCTTATTTGCGTTTTCAGAGTTGACCCCACAGTAAAAGTTATTCAAAATTTGCCATATATGTCACCGCTAAAGTGAAAAAATGTCTCTCATGAGACCTCGCGTATTGCAGGGATAATACACTTACGCACTCAATCACACTACACACTCTCATTCACATCCATAACAAAATTTATTAGTTATTTCAAAATTTTAAATTGGCATTGTATTATATTACTATTTTTTTTTCTTTGATTGTATTATTATGATTTAGTTCCTACTGCAGTTATCCGGCGGAGGGCATTGCAGATTAGTTCCTAGCTTGGATGGCAATGTTTCTCAACTTGATTAATTACTGAGTTTTCATGACTAGTGTTAATAAGATAATTATTGTTAAGAAATATTTGTAACAGCCAATAAATTACATTTTCATTTTCAAAGGCTCTGACACCGGTAGACAAACACATTGTATATTTTATTTGTTGTATTTTCAGGAAAACGACGTGATCACGCTGATCAGCAAAGTGGACGACAACTGGTTCGAGGGCCAGGTGCACGGCAAGACGGGCTACTTCCCCATCAGCTACGTGCAGGTCACCGTGCCGCTGCCCAACATGTAACTCCGCACCTCGCCATCTCGCGTGTCGCGCTACTTTCTGATCGAACTAACTAAAACATTCTATTTGTTTATTTACAGAAAATGTAACATACAGCACATAATGCTAGGCATAATTACATTTTTTATCCATAAAGACTACGAATTATTACTTTGCGATTACGAACTTTATGATTATTACACAAAATAGAACAGTTAATAATATTGACACAGATTTGAAAATATAAACGTTCCTCGACATTAGATATACAGGGTTGACTAAAACAGGTGTGCTAAGCCAAAAGGTTGCAGAGGATGAACAACTTTTATTAGGGAACCAATCCGGAAAACGAGAAAAAATGGAATATGTATATGGAATAAATGAATACATTTACGATATCAAAATGAACTCAAATTAGCGGCGCTTCCCCTCCACTCCGCAATGTGTCACATTCCTCTCTTGACATATTTCATTCTTTGGTCCTTTAGCTATCAAATGGTGCTCTAATCCAATGGATGTGGTATCCGGTTCAATTTAATTTAGGATAGAGATGATAGATACGAAGCTGCAACACCAAAGTGTCTCCCCCGATTTTGTTATCATTCGTTTGTTTTACTTGCTGTAGAGGGATCTATAGAAGCAATTTTAAAGAAGTAACGTAACGTCAAATAATTAGCTGTTTCTATATTCTGTCTGCATGTTTTTATAGAACAACTGATATTTTCTCCAATTAAATAAATAAATAAATATTTTGGGACATCTTACACACGGCCTCTGACCCCAAATTAAGCAAAGCTTGTGATATGGCTGCTAGAGACTGATATAGGTACTACATACACTTATTTTTAAATACATACTTATATAGATAGTAATTAAATAACACCCAGACACAAAGCAAACACTTATGTTCATCACATAAATATTTGCCCTGGGTGGGGATCGAACCCACGCCTCTTTGATCCAGAAGTTAGGGTCACTAACCACTGAGCCACCGAGGCTGTCAAATTCCGGATTGGTCCCACAGTAAAAGTTGTTCATAATGGTGGTGGTAACCTTTTCGGGTTAGTACAAGGCTAGTAAACAACTCTGTATAAAGTATAAGCCAGCATGAACATTTTTTGTCACTTGCCACTTAGCATAACTTGAATCGAAACCATCTTAATTACGTTTACTAGACAAGAGATGTGAAAAGTTGAACACCAACCAAACATAAATAAATCTTATATATTCGTATATTACGTACATTGCGTACTACACTTTTTTTTCTATAGTTCGTTGGATAGTAATTATGCTAGGTAGTACAGTTCGGTTCATCAAAAAGTTGCGTTACACGCGCTACATTTATCTATCAAGTTATTTGTCTACTTCACTATTTTACAGTATTAAGTAAAATGTTATGTATTTTAAATTCGTGTCAAAGGCTCAAGATCAATGTAATGGAAACTACTATTTGATTCCGGTAAATGCCACTTTAGGATCGTAATCGAATTTGTGGAAAAAAGTCGGATCAACTCAGCTCAACCCGGTGATAAGGTTGATTTTTGTAATAAACTCGAATTGTAAGGTTCATTCGAAATATTTATAGCACTGCACGTTATACAGGAATGAACGTGACGTCATTTCGATTACGATTGTAAAATGATTGCACACGGAATCAGGCGGCTAATTCGTAATTACATGAAATATCCTGTAAATGAATTGTTTATACAGACATTTTATTTTACGGTTTGTAAAATTATTTGGTCTTCCGGATTTTTTTGCCTCAAATCGCTACAAAGGTTGAAGTGCTACTTGATATGTAAGTAAGAAAAAATATCATAGCTATTTTTTTCTTACTGCGAAATTATCAAAACTTTATCTCAAATATTAATCACTTTGTAGCGCTCTTAACATTTCCATTCTAATGAATTTTCTTTTATACTGTTGACTGTAAAACTCAAAATAATGTTATGAAATGAATTAATTTACTTACAAATTAATTGCCAAATTATAAAGACGTAATTTTAGATTTGTTTAATGTAGTCAGGTAGTCATGTTGCCATGTTATTTTATGGTGAGTAATTATGATTATTCCGATACGGCTATTTTATTTTATCGGCTATACTTTAAGAATGAAATCTTTTTGAGGTTACATAAGATTGGCTTAGTTCACACTGAGATAGCACGGATTTCTACGTCAAGGTGGTATAGGCCGACTCATACAAGTTGACGGTTGTAAAGTTAGCTACAATATGCGCAATATCCAATCATATTGCGCAATATCCAATCATATTGCGCAATATCCAATCATATTGCGCAATATCCAATCGTATTGCGCAATATCCAATCATATTGCGCAATATCCAATCATATTGCTCAATATCCAATCATATTGCGCAATATGCGCAATATCCAATCATTTTGCGCAATATCGCATAGCTTATGAGCTTCAGTCAAGATTGGATATTTCTCAGTTTGTAGTCAACTTCACATACGCAGGCTTGTATGTTTCGTCCTATACTACGTAATTACTGCGTATAAAACGATTGGTGTGCAAAAAGTTCGTAGAGGCCACTTACCCACGGCTAAACTATTTGTTTGTGTTTTTTTTATGAATCATACCTGTACTTACAATAAAACAAATTAAACTAGTCATCTCAGTGTGAATAAAGCTTTCAAGTATAGGTATCGCCACACAAGACGGTGGATGAGAAGTTAGCCGCAGATGACATATTGCCCATGTGTGCACAATGCCTACAAGTGGCGAAGTAGTGAATGCGGGCGTAGGGATCGCGCGGGAGGCATGAGGTTAGCGGGCGGGTGTGCTCCGGCATCTCGTCTCTCTGTCCCGCGGATACCTATTTTGCTTTTAGCGCAGCGTTCTGAGCATATCTTCCCATCCGCTGACTTGTGTGGCGCGGATTATATTTAGTTTAGGTCACATGCCGACAAAATAATGTAGTCTCTCACTAAAACGTTATGAATTTGATTAGTTGGGAGCAAATAGTTATTTTAATTTTAGTTACGTTAAGTTGAATCAAACGGATATGGACGAGACATGTAACTCGCTTAAGTTATAAGTATCTATTTACCGGGACAGAGTATAACAACAGTTTCGTAGACGCCTAGCTTCGGACTATGGTCCTGGTGCACACAATTGAGTGCAGCTACAGGCCGCGCCACACAAGTTGGCGGATGTGAAGTTGGCTACAAGCTGCGCAATAACCAATCAACGCGCGGCTTTATGTGAGCTTCAGTCAGGATTGGATATTGCTCACCTTGTAGCTAACTTCATTACCGCCAACATGTGTTATGCGGATTATATTCTACAGCCTTGGCCAAAAGTATTAGGCACCCTGTATTTTTACTCTATTTTCTAAACTTATTTCACTCCTTTTTGGCATTTTTAACACATTTAGGTGTCAATTTAATTAAATCAACAGAAATGAAAGCTTGTTTACTTGTTAGAGTCCAGAACACAAGTGACCAAACATTGACTGATAAGAACCGATAAACAAAAAACCAAGAAAAACGGAGTCCTTTGTTTTCGGTCACCAGGTGTTTTATGACCTTAACAAAGAGCCGCTTAATATTCTAAGAAGTTATTTATGACCCCGGTAAGTCATTTAAGATAAGCACTCAGTTATTGGTTAAGTAGTAAACATGCATTTTGATTTTTAAAGGTGCCTAATACTTTTGGCCAAGGCTGTACATACCGAATATTTTGTATAGTCGTGTTGAGCTGCATCAATAGCGGTCCACGAAAGCTGCCATTACACCAAAAAGACTTTCAATGACTATACCTATTAAATGTAAAAACCCGCCAACTCAAATATAAGTATCATTTTTGAACTTTCGCGATTTGAACACATTATTATTATGTACCACAGGACTAAAATTACGAGATAAATAAATACCTCCTCATCCCGACGTTTCGGCCGAGTTGCATCGACCGTGGTTACGGGTAGACTACGTCTACGGGTGGACTACGGTTGAAACGTAGGGATGATGAGGTATTTATTTATTTCGTAATTTTAGTGCGCGATTAGTCCCGTAGTACATAATTATAATCAAATATAAGTACTCTTTAGGCCCGATTATAGAGGCGCTAGCGTAAATTTAATAGCAACGTAAGAAGCGTTCTCTCTATCGAATGACTAAAGTGAAAAAGAAACAGAACTATGCTATTTAGCTATTTTAATTACGCTGGCGTCTCTGTAATCGGGCTTTTTGTGTTCATATAAAAATAAAATTGGTAGGTATTCATTGGAAGTGCCAATAATGCTTTATAAATACTCGCATACAACCAACTGATTACATTTTCAATCGAATCCCAATTTGTTTAAATTTTATAGCAAAATTTTGTTCACAAGCTTTCGACAGCTACATGCAAGGCAAGCGACTGTTGTTATACAACAAAGCTCCCTGTGCTAGTGTGTATAGAGGACTAGCAGCTAAGGCGTTGAAAGCTCCACTTAAGATTGTTGTAAAAAGGTTTCACGGCTCGGGCAGCATCAATTCAGAATGGTGATATTTTTGAACGTGTATCTATTTTTTGTAGATGCGCTCCGTTATCTATTATTAGTGTCCACCTAAAAAGTAGGTTTCAGTTCATCTCCTCCATTAAAAGCACATTAATCTTTATTAGATATATTCGTATAGTTTACGTATGAGATTAGAATTTTATAGTTATAATCTTTGCGGGTAATTATTTTATCTAAATGGAGTATGTATACATTGTAACGTATATTAAAAAGTAATAATGAATTTTGACGGAAGTGTAAAAGTTGTTATAATCTTGCCAGAAATCCATGGCGTTTAATGTTCGATGTGTTATTGGCAAGCTATAATTATATGAATAAATATATTATGTCATTGTGATAATGATAATTATAGATAATATCATGCTACTGGTGCGTCGTCCTTCTAAAACTTTAGTTTAGCATTTTTTTTATTATTCAGTTATTTTAATCGTAGTAATGAATCAGATACTTGGTATTTTCTTTTAGTTAAGTTATATATTATCGATACCAAAAATCATTAGTAATTTTACATGGCCTCTATTCAATAGTATTGTTAAATGTAATGCACTTACGCTAAGATCTTTAAAATCGTCATTTGTGTAATTATCTTTGTCCAATGTCGGTGTTTGCAGTAATATCGAACATAATTTTGGATCGCATTAGTAATATCAGAGCCCATTGTAATCACGTTTCTGGCATACAAAGGACAATACCTAGATCTAATATTAGTCGTATGTAAGGTCATAAAGTAATCGTTCTATCTTCAAGTGTCTCTTAATGTAAGTTTTGAGTAATACAATCAATGTTACTACTCATTCAACGGTTTCCATGTGAAAGCTAAAGGGTTCGCTGTGCCGTGGCCACAGTATCGCTACTCTCTCATAAATACAATTTAATTGTACGCCTAAAACTTCACTGTCCTATTGAGATGTTTTTAGACTGTTGTTGTGTTTTAAAATGTTTTTCTAACGGCTTGTGAGTGTGTAAGCGTATTGAGAGGACATATTTTATAGAGCAATTTACTGTTGGTGAAGTGTCGCTGTGCACGATGTGAGGACACTAGTTCGATAGATAATGATGCTCGTCGCCGAACGACTTCTGTTTTGTATTAGCGCGAAGCGTAGGCAGTGCTGTTATATAGACATTCATGTTACTTCACAGACAAAACGCTCGGTGCGATATGGAAAATTAAAATAATTCAAAATCATATTTACGAATGGAATCAAATAAGTGAAATTGTATCAGTTTCTTAATCACGCCAAAATACTTTCTATATCACCAATGATCTTATTTAAAATTTTGTTGGTCAAAATTAACAATCGTTTACCAAAAGTTGGTCAGGATTTCGAAACTGGGCTCATGCTAAATTACATAACATTTATGACTTTCCATAAAAAAACTTGTACCGGACGAATGGCTAAAGTCGGTATACGTGGATATCTCGATAACAGCTCTAACTATGGCAAATAGATTAAATGGCCGTGATTAGGACAATCAAGCACCAACTAACTCCGGCACTAAGCAACATTATCTATAAAATGTTAGCGCACTAAAGTATAGAATGTAAAGTTTGTACCAGGTGTGATAATACCTATATTGGCTCTCAAATATTTTGCTATTGACACAGATGTCTGTTAAGATGTATTATTCTTGTTCATGTTACTGTAATCTTAAAATTACTGTAATTTAATAGAATAAATTGACGATTTACGAGATGTAATGCAAATACCATTAATTTGTATTAAAATTTATCCCAAAACTTATTGCTCGTTTTCGCCTCCTAATAAAATGTTAACAATTAAACATTATTTATGTGTTTTCTTTATTTAAACCAATTCAAACCTCGCAATGCTAATACTTAGGTACCTAGGTACTAAAAATATATATACTTAGTTTCTACGACCACGCCGGTATGATACGCCGGCGCCGGGGCGCGGAGCGGCGAGCGGTAAGAAACAAATTGAACCAATTGTACTAAAATGTTCGAATGACGCCACGACCCCTCTCCGAGCACTCGTAGACCTCGCCGCTGCCATTACCGGTAAGGCCCATACTCGTGGCCGAGCGGTAAGACTGCTGATCTGACGAATCACGAGGGCGCGGCGCGGCGGTTCTCATGCAATTCGCGCGCCACCAATGCGACCTGGCGCACCTCTTGCATGCATTGAGTTGGTAACTTACTACATTACGGTTTCGAATATAATCGCAAAACGATTGGCACGACATACACCAATGAATAATTGGACTTGGTATATATTTCTTAAATTACCTCTTGACCGTTTGAAACATCGCACTATTTACAATGTAATTTCGAACTGTACTGGAGTCCGCATCAAACAACTCGGCGGCTGTGATGTTAGCCACAAGCTGCGGATAACCCGATCGTCGCACACCTGTTAGTGAACTTAAGTCAAGATTGGACTTTCTGTAGCTAACATAATTATAAGCAAGTGTCCCATTTTCCAGATTTATTAAAAGTAAATTAATATATATAATAAATTATACAAATACCTATATCTGTAAAACTATGATTCAAAAGCTATTGTAGCGCCTCGTCTATTCGACTTTAATGGAAGCGCGGAGTCTAGTCCGTGTTCTTTTATTTATTTATTTGTTTATAGGCGAGCAGTGTATACTGATGTGCCTATATCAAGCAGAATCAAATAAAATTAGTATTTATATTTCCTTCTTTATCCAAAGGTCCAGTCTATTCTTAAATGTGTTTATAGTTCTTGCTGAGATTACATTCCATTGAGTTACATTCTCAGGCAACCTATTCCAGTTGTAGACAACTCTATTGCATAGGATGTGGTGTGCAGTGTTGGTTTGTGATGGTGTTTACATTCTTTTATTTAGTTTCACCTGTCCCGTTATCTGTCTGAATGTGTGTAGCGTGTAGCAACCTAGTGTAGTGTTTAGGCATTTATATTAACTAGAGGCCTAATCATAAAATAATAAAAACAAATTAATCAGAAGCTATTTATTGAGATAAGGAATGGAATGAATACAAAGTAAGATTGATACAGATCATGAATGTCAGAAAGATCATAAATAGTTAATTTCCTCCACGAAGACGAAGAACCAAGTGAAGGGTGGACTCCTTTTGAATATTGTAGTCTGAGAGTGTGCGTCCATCCTCAAGCTGCTTACCAGCAAAGATAAGTCTCTGCTGGTCTGGTGGGATGCCTTCTTTGTCTTGAATCTTGGCCTTAACATTTTCAATGGTATCAGAGGCTTCAACCTCTAAAGTAATAGTCTTGCCAGTCAATGTTTTCACGAAGATCTGCATTCCACCTCTAAGACGCAGAACCAAGTGGAGAGTGGATTCCTTTTGAATATTATAATCAGATAGAGTGCGACCATCTTCCAATTGCTTGCCAGCAAAAATGAGACGTTGCTGATCTGGTGGAATGCCCTCCTTATCCTGGATCTTGGCCTTCACATTTTCAATGGTGTCAGATGCCTCCACTTCCAAAGTAATTGTTTTACCAGTTAATGTCTTTACGAAAATTTGCATGCCACCTCGGAGACGTAACACCAAGTGAAGAGTAGACTCCTTTTGAATGTTGTAATCAGAAAGAGTGCGACCATCTTCCAGCTGTTTGCCGGCAAAGATCAGTCGCTGCTGGTCTGGGGGAATACCTTCCTTATCTTGAATCTTGGCTTTAACATTTTCAATTGTGTCAGATGCCTCCACTTCCAAAGTAATGGTCTTGCCAGTCAGTGTTTTTACGAAAATCTGCATGCCACCTCGGAGACGTAACACCAAGTGAAGAGTAGACTCCTTTTGGATGTTGTAATCAGAAAGAGTGCGACCATCTTCTAGCTGTTTGCCAGCAAAGATCAGTCGCTGCTGGTCTGGGGGAATACCTTCCTTATCTTGAATCTTGGCTTTAACATTTTCAATAGTGTCAGATGCCTCAACTTCCAATGTAATGGTTTTACCAGTCAATGTTTTTACAAAAATCTGCATCCCACCACGTAGACGCAGGACCAAGTGCAGAGTGGATTCTTTTTGAATGTTATAATCTGAAAGAGTACGCCCATCCTCAAGCTGCTTGCCAGCAAAGATAAGTCGCTGCTGGTCTGGGGGAATGCCCTCCTTATCCTGGATCTTGGCCTTCACATTCTCAATGGTATCAGAGGCTTCAACCTCTAAAGTAATAGTCTTGCCTGTCAATGTTTTCACAAAGATCTGCATTCCACCTCTGAGACGCAGCACCAAGTGGAGTGTGGACTCCTTTTGGATGTTGTAATCAGAAAGAGTGCGACCATCCTCCAGCTGCTTGCCGGCAAAGATCAGTCGCTGCTGGTCTGGGGGAATACCTTCCTTATCTTGAATCTTGGCTTTTACATTTTCAATAGTGTCAGATGCCTCCACTTCCAAAGTAATGGTCTTGCCAGTCAGTGTTTTTACGAAAATCTGCATGCCACCTCGGAGACGTAACACCAAGTGAAGAGTAGACTCCTTTTGGATGTTGTAATCAGAAAGAGTGCGACCATCTTCTAGCTGTTTGCCGGCAAAGATCAGTCGCTGCTGGTCTGGGGGAATACCTTCCTTATCTTGAATCTTGGCTTTAACATTTTCAATAGTGTCAGATGCCTCAACTTCCAATGTAATGGTTTTACCAGTCAATGTTTTTACAAAAATCTGCATCCCACCACGTAGACGCAGGACCAAGTGCAGAGTGGATTCTTTTTGAATGTTATAATCTGAAAGAGTACGCCCATCCTCAAGCTGCTTGCCAGCAAAGATAAGTCGCTGCTGGTCTGGGGGAATGCCCTCCTTATCCTGGATCTTGGCCTTCACATTCTCAATGGTATCAGAGGCTTCAACCTCTAAAGTAATAGTCTTGCCTGTCAATGTTTTCACGAAGATCTGCATTCCACCTCTGAGACGCAGCACCAAGTGGAGTGTGGACTCCTTTTGGATGTTGTAATCAGAAAGAGTGCGACCATCCTCCAGCTGCTTGCCGGCAAAGATCAGTCGCTGCTGGTCTGGGGGAATACCTTCCTTATCTTGAATCTTGGCTTTTACATTTTCAATAGTGTCAGATGCCTCCACTTCCAAAGTAATGGTCTTGCCAGTCAGTGTTTTTACGAAAATCTGCATGCCACCTCGGAGACGTAACACCAAGTGAAGTGTAGACTCCTTTTGGATGTTGTAATCAGAAAGAGTGCGACCATCTTCCAGCTGTTTGCCGGCAAAGATCAGTCGCTGCTGGTCTGGAGGAATACCTTCCTTATCTTGAATCTTGGCTTTTACATTTTCAATTGTGTCAGATGCCTCGACTTCCAATGTAATGGTTTTACCAGTGAGAGTCTTGACAAAAATTTGCATTCCGCCTCTGAGACGTAAAACTAAGTGGAGGGTAGATTCCTTCTGAATATTGTAATCTGAGAGAGTGCGCCCATCTTCTAATTGTTTGCCAGCAAAGATCAATCTCTGTTGATCAGGTGGGATACCTTCTTTGTCTTGAATCTTTGCTTTCACATTTTCAATGGTATCTGATGCTTCCACTTCTAGAGTGATTGTCTTACCAGTGAGCGTCTTTACGAAGATCTGCATACCACCCCTGAGACGCAGAACTAAATGGAGGGTAGATTCCTTTTGAATGTTGTAATCAGAGAGAGTACGACCATCCTCAAGCTGTTTGCCAGCAAAGATCAATCGCTGCTGGTCAGGGGGGATACCCTCTTTGTCTTGAATCTTGGCCTTCACATTTTCGATAGTATCAGATGCTTCAACTTCAAGTGTGATAGTCTTACCAGTGAGAGTCTTAACGAAGATCTGCATGCCTCCACGTAGACGCAGAACCAAGTGAAGCGTAGATTCTTTTTGAATGTTGTAGTCGGACAGTGTGCGTCCGTCTTCCAATTGCTTTCCGGCAAAAATCAGACGCTGCTGATCTGGAGGAATGCCTTCTTTATCTTGGATTTTAGCCTTGACGTTTTCGATGGTATCGGCAGGTTCGACCTCTAAAGTTATGGTTTTTCCCGTGAGGGTCTTGACAAAAATCTGCATGATGAGATCTGTAACAATCGATTGAAGAGCTTGAGGATGGTATTATCAACAATTAATTTAGTGTCGTTTACTAGAAATTGCGATCAATAAAAATTTGAAGAACAAAAGAACAAAGGAAGATCGCGAACACAACAAAATGGCGTCGATTGTAAATGATGAAACTTGATGAAATGAAAGATGTCATCAGGGGAAAATAGTTGAAATAATTTGTTTTAAAACAAAAAAACGTGACACGGTACCAAAAATATTTCTTACCTGTTTTTTGCTGCAATCGGTAGTATGTATTTTATGAAAATATTCTTATTATGCAAATAAAGAAGCGATACAAACGTGTTTCACTGCGAGTCACAAAATTAATGAATGAATTGAAGACCGAAACAGATGTTTTTATAGGAGCGCTAGTGAAGTGAAATATTAGTGACTATAGGTGCGTTCAGTAAACCGTTCGGTTTGGGAATTTCGCCCATTTCGCCAATAATGCTACTTTTGCTCACTACCCAAAACGAACGCTAAACATCAAACTCTATACTGTCAGAAAACGATCACAAAGAACCACAATTGACGATTGTAATAGCTCTGTGCTAAGAACCCATTTCCCCAGGTGGGTCAAAAGTGGCAGTTCACGATGGCATTTTTAACTGGTTTTGAGCGGTGAACGAAAACAGTTAAAAATGCCACTTTTGCTCACACATTCTCAAAATGAACGTTGAATGTGTTCGTTGTTGGCGTTTTTAACTGTTAAATAATTTAACTAATCATAAAATATTTTTGAGAAACCCATAAGACAAGCTTTCAAACGATGCATAATTTTATCATCTTGGTTAGATTTTTCTCTGAATAATATACAGGGTGTCCCTGAACTCAACGTCAAGCTGGTACGGGATGAGAGGTGGGGTCACAGCAGTTCAGGGTAAAATATGAAAAAATCCCAATCGGTTATTTGAATTTTAACAGCCAAAATTTACCTTGAACCATATTTTTCAGTACAGTAACTAGAAATTTTACAATTTTAAGGTGATTTTTTCATTAACATAATCCTTAATAAACATACTAATGAATTGCAGTCACAAATTAAGCTAAAAATATTACTAAGTTAGTTAAAAATCAGCACAATGTCTTCAAGCCATAATTAAAAAAATAATATCACCGAACTTTGACGCTTCATTAAAAATGTACTGTACCTATGTTACAAGCCCTCGGCAAGTTACACTAAAATATGGCCTATTTTGTTGAGATTTTGAAAAAGAGCAACACTTGCTACTTTTCAATCTACACCACTTAGGAGATTTTGGTTTGCCGAGGGTAGTACGGTACATTTTTATTTTTTTATGAAGAGTCAAAGTCTGCGGTGATATTATTTTTTTAATTATAGTTTGAAAAAACTATGTTGAGATTAACTAACTTAGCTACAGTTTATGCTTGATTTGTGAATGTGATTCATTAGTACGTTTATTAAGAATAATGTAAGTGAAAAAATGTCCGTAAAATTGTGAAATATGTGGTCACAGTACCTAAAAATATTGTAGCTACTAAGTTCGCGCCAACGAAAATTACATCGACGGCCGAACCATATCAAGACCTAAGTTAACACTGTCGGATAGCTATCCACGGGCACAACACATCGCCTGGTGGAGTACTCCTTTGCGAGATGTTATCCTATCATCATCATCTCGACATGGACGACCACCAAGTCCATAATATGGTTCAAGGTATTGATTTTCATATTTTTATTTTATTTTGGTTGTTAAAATTCAAATAACCGATTGGGTTTTTTTTCATATTGTTCCCGGGACTGGTGCGACCCCACTTCTGACCCCGTACCAGCTTGATGTTGAGTTCAGGGACATATTTTAATATGGAAATTAACGTGGTTTTCACACATTTTATTATACTATATATAACGTGACTAAACTACACATTAGCATTACACATATACTACACATTACATTCGGCGCTAGTGCTAGCACTCGCTAACTTGAGAAAGGTCGCCAAAGGTGACCGAAACTGTAGTCGTTGTTACGACTATCCGTACATTGTTGAGTTTAGTCCCGTTATATATAGTATAAAATAACATTCTGTATGTACCATTTGTGGACGTTTCTTTTGACAGGCTCTATAGTTCATTCAATGATATCAACCACAACACTACAACCAATCATTTTTTTTATCTATGAACAGCTGAACAATTGAACATGAACAAGTCATTCATCATGGGCGACGGGCGTATCGAAAGCAAAATCTGTCTATTTTCAGAAAATAAATTCGAACAATTTCTTTGCTAATTCGGCGTCTATTTAGCAGATTTTTGTGTAAAACTGTAGAGACTTTCAGTGTTTGCCCACTTTTCATAAAATATTCTTTTATAACTAGTTTTCTTAATATAAATTTAATCATTATCTTTTTGTTTCTATTGTAAACACGTTTGAGGTATTTTCTGTATTTTTTATATTTTTCCATTTGTATTTGAACCATGAGTCATTGGTGCTGTTGTATCGCGTCAATGTGAACTTGTTTCGGTTGGTAGTGATTGCTTGTGAAAAATGGCTGATATGATACGCGCTCTGGGGGCGCCCATGGGACCCCCTGTAAAGGATAAACTAGGCTCGCCTTCAACGGAGTCGGAGGACGGAGGTGGTGACGTAGCTGAGCTAGCGGCTGATCTGGAGCTTGACGAAGCAGACGGACCTAGTACTAACGGTAATATACAGTTCAAATACCATTCATATTTTTATTATGAACTTGAGCCCGTAAAATTGCTATGTTCATAGGTGAAAGACAGGCAGTTCTAGCTCCTCCTGAGACCGAATGGTACCATGGTCGTCTCGACAGGTACACCTCTGAAGAAAGGCTGTGGGCTGCGGGTAAACTAGGCAGTTACTTGGGTAAGTATTTTATCATATTATCATAATTTGATTCATTATTCAAAACAACTGATATTTAGGCAGTTGTGTGTGTTAATGAATACCTACAGTGTACAGTGTTGGGGCATTAGGTCATTCGCTGAACTTCTGTGTGGGGTGTTTTGAACATTACCCCCCTCTGGCATGTACCCAAGCCAGATCTGGTCATTCAAATAATGGACCTGCCCACAGATAGCCCAGTTCCTTCCAATAATAAAGAGTGGTTCCTGTGCATTCATATCTGGCTCTCAACTGAGCTAGCCATAGCAGCAATCTCGTTATATGCCATCGGCTTTATTGTTACTTTTACCATGTAAAATGTTAAGTACAGTTTCATATCTGTGCTGAGCTTTTATAATTAAGTAAGGATTTTATGTATAAAGAATAACAATTGCCATGTTTATCAAAAATTTCCTGTGTAAAACCTGTTGTGTAAACTAGCTTGTTTCTTAATTATTTTCCTGAATTAACTATCTTCAAATTTTTAGTGCTGTGATAGAAACACTGACATAAAAATAATTAATTCTAAATCAGCCATAGTCTACTTCCAATTTTAATTCAAAGTGGGGGTAATAAGTCCTGCACTGACGTCCTGCATGGAGTGTTTTGTGCATGATCATATGCAGATCATTTTGCATAATCAGTCATAGTACACACATTTTCATATTTCCATTTTATTATCATTGTTGGTGAATTTAGAAAACAATGATTTTACATTTATTTAATTATATTTATAATATGCATTTATACTAAAACTTATGAGATTTTTCAATGATTACTCATTAAGGCGAGCACCCCATATTATTATAACAATGATGTTAGGTATGTAGTTTCCCTATATTTACCATAATTAGAAACAATTCAATAGGCAGTAACAGTACAATAATTATACAAGACAATGCTAAAAGAAATACAGGCACATTTTCCCATGATGTTTTGTCTAAAGTTTTTACTATTACTTTCCATAGGTACTGAGCTCTTTCAGGCATACTTATGATTTTACTATAGATAACTGCTATTTTATTGTCTTTGTAAAATATTCTACTACAAATCTTTACACCTTAATGATTTTTCTATATCATGACCATTTCAAACAAAATTAAATGAACTAATAATATCCTCAATTCAATATCCTACATGAACATGTAGTGACTCATGACTAGTTGTACCTATGATGCTACCAACTTTTTTCTCTGTTTTTTCAACTATCACATAACTGAGAAAGCAAATGCGTATATAATATTGTAATTAGTATCTGGTGTGAAATGTGAGATGTCCTTCTAAGTCTCAGAGCAAATAAAAAAATCAAGAGAGAATGTTGTGAACAAACAAGTGAAGCCAACCAAAACTATGCCTTGGCTTGTCAGTCAAACTATGGCGGCGCAACAGTATAGTACAACAGCACTCACACATGTATAAAAAACCGGCTACACTTGACTGTTCACTGACGTTCCCTCTGGATTTTTTTATTTGCTCTGAGTTCTAAGGCTCTTGACTTTATATTGAAATAAATTGCAATAGTAATATTTTCATGTTTCAGTTTGATGTAGTTTAAATCGAAGTGTGAATATTATTTTCATGGCAAAAATGAATAGTATTTGACATCAAACCCTCTTCATAATTTTTTTATTGAACATACAGTTTATGCTTTTTTGGCAGCAGTGTAATCATACTGGGAGGTGTTGGCTGCCTTTCTCACGATAAACAACATAATATGATGTACATGTGTCTTCCAACATGATTTGAATGCATAACCATAAGACACATACATTGTTTATAATAAGAAGGGCAGCTGAGGCATGTTTAAGAAAAATATACTGCAAATAAAAAATAACGATTGTTTTTCTAGTCAGGGAGAGTGACCGAAAACCAGGGTCCTATGTTCTGAGCTACTTGGGTAGAACTGGCATCAACCACTTTAGGTAAGTCTTTATTTATATTTATCAACTTGCTAACCCGCTGGGCTATGTCGGTAACTTGGGTTTGTGGATCTGTGGATCTCATTCGCATTCCTTACTTGATCTCAGAGTTTCCTCTGTTTATCTCGCAGGGAAAGAACGTGGAGATTGTCATTTGTCACAATAATTATTGTCAGCTTGACGACTGCAACCTCTTTGTTGCTAAAAAAACTTATCTGGTACTTAAATTGCTCAGAGTGCCATAGAGGAATTAATCACTAGGTACATTATACAGTGTGCACATCTCTGGTGATAACGCTGACTGATTGTGTACTCTATTTGTTAGTTATTCTCCTTTTTTCCTGTTTTTACTTTATTTCTTTTAGTTAATATTTTATTAATAAACCAATAGCCCATGTCTTCTCATGTAATTACTTCTTTCTGTGCACATACATATATTACATATCCAGGTCATCATTTATTTTTAAGTTATACTTAAAGCCTTGGTAAACTAGTGGTAATGATATCCGCCTTACAATCCTGTTGTTGTTGTTTACCTTATCTTTAAACTTATATTTATCCTTACAATCTTGAGGTCGTGGGTTCAAATCCCAGTCCTGTACTTTCTTCGGAATTTGAGTATGGAATTTCATACCATTGATTTTTTGGTGAAGGAAAACAGCGTGAGGTAACCTGCATACGTCTGTAGAAGAAATTAGATGGCGTATGTGAATCCACAAATCCGCACTGGGCCAGCGTGGTAAAAAAATTGGTACAGTACAGTACACTTAAAATTGTGACGTTTGTGATTTGTGTTGTGTATGAATCAATGAAATAAATTAAATAAAAAAAATTTTTTCCAATGTGGCAGGATAACGGCGGTTTGCGGTGACTACTACATCGGCGGTCGTCAGTTCGATTCCCTGACGGAGCTAGTCGGCTTCTATAGCCACTGCTCCGACCTTCTGAAACGTGAGCGACTCGTGGAGCCAGTCGCCCCGCCCGAACCTGTTAACGATAAGAAGGTTTGTATAATGTTGATTTTGAACTTTCGCGATTTGAACACATTATTACTGAAGTGAAAACAGCGGCGTTGTGCACTTTTTGGGATGGATAAAAAATGTTAAACTCGCGGCAGTACACGTGACCTGATCGAAAATTCGTAAGACGGCGCAGGGCGCTTGCGCGAGTGTGCTTGTGTGATATTGATGTTCAAGTTTTCACTTCTGCCTGCACTCCGAAGTGCAAACCGGTTTTTTATATACTACGGGACTAATCGCTCACTAATATTACGCGATAAATAAATACCTCATCATCCCTACGTTTCGACAGAGTTGCATCAATCGTAGTTACGTGTAGACTAGTCCCGTAGTAAATAATATTAATAGGTTTGTAAAAGTCAAATCTAACTTAATGCTGTCTGTAAAACAAGGCGAGTCGTTGCGCAGTAGCAAATTCTTATTTCAGCGGTGGTAAAAAGTGGGGTTCTACACAGCTTGTATAAGACGTCATTAAAATTGAATGGAATTTGACCTTTGAATTTAAAATTCGATAAAAAAATATTTGTGTATAACCTAGACCTTTGTGTATAGATCGCGTTGGACTAGTAGGAAAACGCAATACGTGAGGCGTGGCTTCAAACTCGGTCCCCTATCAATCATCGGAGGCAACCTGCCTACATCCGTAGGATAAATTCGATGGCTCATGTGAATCCACTAACCTGCTCTGGGCTAGTATGGTGAATATAGCCCAATCACCCTCTGTAGGAAGACCTATGTTCAGTAGTGTAACTAGTGGAGTATTAAAATGCCAGTACAATACCATTTCTAAACTAGTCAAGATAGTAATTTTCCTCATTTATAAGTTTCTATTTTGAACTTTGAATTGTAATTGATTATATTAATATAGGAAATAATACCATAATTATACAGGTATATACCAGTTAAACGGGGAATTATTTTTAATATTCGTCATGAGATATCGACTTTATACCTAGTCAGATATATTGCTTTGGAAAATGACTGCATTTGTTCAATCTATAATTGTATTTTCTTCAGAGGGTGGTAGCAATTTTGCCGTACACCAAGATGCCGGACACGGATGAGCTCACCTTCCAAAAGGGGGACATTTTCTTTGTCCACAACGACATGGGCGACGGCTGGCTCTGGGTCACTGCACACAGGTATGTTCATTTATGGGTTATGGCCCCTTCGTATACCTCTTTTAGGTCTAGGTCGCATCACACAAGTTGGCAGAAATGAAGTTAGCTACAAGCTGTGCAATATCCAATTAACGAGCGGCTTTGTGTAAGCTTCAGTCAAGATTGGATTTTGGATATAGCTAACTTCGTTTCTGCCAACTTGTGTGACGCAACCTATAAAGACTTGAAGAGGTATTTACTTTCCCGCAGTCTGTTCTGTTTTATTAAAAGCTTTTATTTCACTTGCAGTGTATGTATGTATGCATGTATGTATATATGTAAGTATGTCTGTTCGGGTGGAATCTTTGAACTCAATTTTGAAATAGAGATCTTTAACCGATTGAGCTGAAATTTTGTATACACATTTAGTTTGGATGACAATGCACGATATGGTGTGTGACACCGTTCTAAATTCAATATGGCGGACCGTTCAAGATGGTGGAATAGTTATTTTTGATGCACTTCTACAATATGGGTATCAAATGAAAAGGATGGTTCAGAGTAACTCGAAAAATAATGTGACGTCATTCTAAATCCAATATGGCGGATCGTCCAAGATAGAGGATTAGTTATTTTCAATGCACTTCTACAATATGGGTATCAAATGAAAGGGATGGTTGAGAGTAACTCGAAAAATTATGTGACGTCATTCTAAATCCAATATGGCGGATCGTCCAAGATAGAGGATTAGTTATTTTCAATGCACTTCTACAATATGGGTATCAAATGAAAGGGATGGTTCAGA
The DNA here is from genome assembly GCA_949316475.1 of Hypomecis punctinalis. NCBI lineage: Eukaryota > Metazoa > Arthropoda > Insecta > Lepidoptera > Geometridae > Hypomecis > Hypomecis punctinalis. The sequence goes on from OX438812.1 coordinate 14,261,274, forward strand.
GTAACTCAAAAAATTATGTGACGTCATTCTAAATCGAATATGGCGGATCATTCAAGATAGAGATGCACTTCCGCAATATGGATATCAAATGAAAGGGCTCATTGAGAGTAATTTAAAAAGTGAGCTCCAAGTTGAAATAAGTTTGACTTATGTTGACTGCCTCGGTGGCTCAGTGGTTAGTGACCCTAACTTCTGGATCAAAGAGGCGTGGGTTCGATCCCCACAAAGGGTAAATATTTATGTGATGATCATAAGTATTTGCTCTGTGTCTGGGTGTTATTTAGTTACTATCTATATAAGTATGTATTTAAAAATAAGTATATGTAGTATATCAATCTCTGGCAGCCATATCACAAGCTTTGCTTAGTTTGGGGTCAGAGGCCGTGTGTAAGATGTCGCAAAAATATTTATTTATATTTATTTATGTAATTTGGCGAGATGGGCGACATCAGCATTACCCAGAATTACATCAGAAGTACCCTGTAGGTTTTGATTTTTGTGTGTGTCGAAATATGCGGTTTTTTACGACATAAACGGCTCTAACTTTTTTATATGATAACTGAAATGTTTTTCTTTTACACAATTGCAAGAGACCATAAGATAAAGAGTCTTGACATATGGACAGATGGACATCAAAGTGATCCTAATAGGGTTCCGTTTTTTCCTTTGAGATACGGAACCCTAAAAACAAATAATTTCTTATTTATAATTTTAATGAATGGACTCATAATAAAAATAGTTTTTGTTTGTCATCATTTTTATGTACCTGACTTATAGCGGTCTGGTCTTCAAAACAATCCCTTTCCACAGGACGGGTGAGCAAGGCATGATCTTCCGAGAGCTAGTAGAAGACTTGGACCCCTCCATCGACCCCAACACGGTGTTCTCCTGGTTCCACCCCAACTGCACCAAGAGCGAGGCGGTGGACATGCTGGTGAAGGCTGGCCCCGGCAGCTTCCTCGTCAGACCCTCGGACAACTCGCCCGGGGACTATTCCCTGTTCTTCCACATCAATAACCAGATACAAAGGTACCATTTCAACATGGTTTATTAATTTTTGTTTGTACAGAAATTTAGAAAAGGTATTTAAGAGTAGTTAAGGGTATTTAGAAAGGGTAGAAATTTAGAGTAGTGTACTAAGCTGAAATAATAAGGATTCAAACCATCATTATGAACAACTTTTATTACTATAGGGTTAACCCTTGGAACAGCTGTTTTTTTACTAGAATTCCGGGCTGACCCCATAGTAAAAGTTGTTCATAGTCATCCCGTTTAGCTTAGTACAGGGCAAGCAGATAACCCTGTATAATGTTATCCGAAATGTTTCCTGTGTAATCTGTGTTAAACATCTAATTCTAAACGAGACCTCTCTGGTGAGACTTTCGAAACTTACCCTTACTTACTCTTATCATCTGTCATCCACCTTCCATCCTACTAATATTATAAACGTGAAAGTTTGTGAGGATGGATGGATGGATGGATGTATGGATGTTTGTTACTCTTTCACGCAAAAACTACCGAACGGATTGAGATGAAACTTTGCAATAATATAGCTTATATATCAGAATAACACATAGGCTATAAATTATAATGATAAATTGCGTATGCGGGCGAAGCCGCGGGTAAAAACTAGTTGTTAATAAAATTGCTATGGTATGCTATTAGATGATTACTACATTCCTGCTAGTCTCACTTAGCCCATACTATAATACCTATTCATTCTTTCCTTACTAATATTATAAATCTGAACACATGTTTAAAACTCATTCACGTAGCAATAAACCAACGGATTGATTTGATTTTTGGCATCGATATACAGGGTTATTTCTAATCTATTAGCATCCTTCTAGGGGCTTATTCTGTACATCAAAACTAACAACTTTTGTTCTATGACTTTCGTCAAAACTAAAAAAAAAAAACAGCTGTTCCATACATTTTGTCGCGGGTGAACTATATTTTTCCATGGAACAACAAATTTTTTTTTTTAGTTTTGACGAAAGTCGTAGAACAAAAGTTGTTAGTTTTGATGTACAGAATAAGCCCCTAGAAGGATGCTAATTGATTAGAAATAACCCTGTATAAATCGGTTGGGATCCCACTTAAAGATCGGAGAGTGGTATAAGCTACTTTTTATATAGGAATAACATGGGGTTCCTATAAGATAGCACAAAAGTTAAAATATCACGCCGGGCAAACTGCGGATAGAAGCTAATTTACAATATTTTTGCAAATTGTTTCAAAATATGTACCTACTATCCCTGTAAAATATACGAACCTATTTGTTTTTGTAGGTTTCGGATAGAGAAGAAAGGGGTGCGATACCTCATGGGCGGACGTACTTTCGAGTGTTTGGACGCAGTCATCAACAGATACAGGAAGGAGCAGATTGTTGAAGGTCATACCCTGGGGCAGCCTGTAAGTTATATCAACCATGCATATCTAAACGACTCTATAAAGATAAGTGGAAGTTAGAATCAGAATCAGAATCAGAAATCGTTTATTGCAACACTATGTACAAAGATGTTATAATAAATATTAGTTCCAATAGTGGACCCATTACGGGCGTGCAATATTAAAAAAATGTAACTTGGTTAGACATTACATTACATTACACAAGCTTACCTACGTGAAATGTATTAACTTAGAAAATAATCAAATTAACTAAACTAACTAACTATACCGAACACTTAAGTGTTATATCTATTATACATTTTATTCAGGTTAACAAATTAAAATTATGTACATAGTGAGAGGGCTCACAAGACGAATAATAATAAACCACTATTTATAATGTTATAAAGTAATAAAAATATTATTAAACTAAAGCCTTTGTAAAGTGTATGCTTGCCCTCAACAGTGAGAACATGAACAACTTCTTAAGATATTTTTAACTAATTATTAAAAAGTTTTTTTAAAATTAGCAGTCAAATCCGTACGATTTAAACGAGGCGCGACACAGTGAAGCATGACGTCACTATGCAGCATTCGTCTCATCTAATGCTGTCACGTCTTTGTTAGTGTATTTCTGTTTTTCGTTATTCTGAGGTGTACTTTGATGTCACTAAACGCGATTTCTCAGATCGTTCTGACCTGTGGTTCTGACCAATTGTGTCATTGTAGTGCTGCGCTTAGCAAATGTTGGTTCCATTCTAAATGTTATGCATATTCTTTATTAGTTCTCCAAGCAAAAAATGCTTCTGCAGGTCAAATATACTTCGAATTTAACGGGTGATAAAGTAGCACTGTACATTTCTCTATAAAATGTACTCGTACTCGTACGACATTTCATAATCTTTCCATATATTTTGTACTATGTAATGTCGAATTAAGCTAATTTCAACAAGTCATAAACCGCCTGTTCACAGAGTCTGAATACTTGAAATAATAAGTAATAATTGAAGATAAGTTTTATGAATGATTTCCTACTAGCACGCTATCATTTCAAAGAAGGCACTGTACTATCAATTTTTATATTTCGATAAAAAGTTGAGACTTTTTTACTATTGAATTGAGGCCAAGTCTGTACAGAAATTGGCTTTCTTGATAAGATATGAGATAGCTATCTTGTGATAACATCGAATAGAATTGTGTTCGGTTAGTCTGCAACCGCGAATCGCGATGCCTAAGTGGGCTATCTTTACAGTCGGGCTGTTTAAAAATCGGGCAAGTAATATTGACGCTTTCTAAATCTATTATTTCAAAATCTCGTGTCACAATTTTTGTCATCAATCTGCGAACGTTTTGATCACTTTTTATGTTTTTTTTTTGTATATTTGGCAGATCTGAGAATCGGTCGTAGGCAGTTTTATACAGGGTTATTTCTAATCAATTAGCGTCCTTTTAGGGGCTTGTTCTGTACATCAAAACTAACAACTTTTGTTCTACGACTTTTGTCAAAACCCAAAAAAAAACAGCTATTCCATACATTTTGTCGCGGGTGAACAATATTTTTCTATGGAACAACACTTTTTTTTTTGAGTTTTGACAAAAGTTGTTAGTTTTGATGTACAGAATAAGCTGAAAGGATGCTAATTGATTAGAAATAACCCTGTATATCGCTAGGTGAAAAGGGTGGCGTATTTATTTTTGTGGCAAAACAACGTTTGCCGGTTCAGCTAGTTGTTTTATAATTTCAATCGCTATAAACCAGTTGGATTTTCATTTACACTGCATAAATAATGTGGTTAAAGCACCATTAATCATTAATTTTAAGGCTCTCTATATGTATACGATCTAAATTAGATCAAACGTGATATCTGTAAAATCGCGTTGTGACGACTCGTATTGTTTTTTCTTTTTATCACAATGTTATTTGTTTGTAAACATCAATGTTCATTCAAGAGTATTATTAGCTTGCCCCAAAATGACAGATAAAGGCCATATCTCTTCGAGATAAGGTTAAACAAATATCCGTGATCATAACAAGGAGTTTTTTTTGAATATGAAATGGGAAGTACATTATTGAAAAGCAGAATGTTTGAAGTGCCTTAGTTTTGAAGACACACAGCATATCTTCGCCTTTATTCGGATATACCTCAAATCTTAATCATTATCGGTATCAGTAGGACGTCTAACATGTAAAATGGTCAACAGTATGCATACAGCTACATATAACAGCTGTCATTAAAATAACGCATAACGTTTTACTAGTACATCGTTTTGCCAGTCAAGACATTATTACCATGTAGACGTTTAAAATACCAACGTTTTGTACGTAATTTTAATCGATACACCTCTTGCTATACTGAGCGCTCTGCGCATAACTTCCCATGGGATGGGAAGTTATGCGCAGAGCGCTGCGCAAAAGCCGAAATATAGGCATACGCGGGAGCCAGAGAAACGAGATGCCGGGGCACACCCGCCCGCTAACCTTATGCCTCCCGCGCGCTCCCTACGCACTACGACACGCGGTGTCGGAATTGTGCACACATGCACAATAATTAGCCAATCACGGCGAATTGTCATCTCATCCGCCGATTTGTGTGATGCTTAATATACAGAGCGATACAGTACCCCTTTGGCTTCCAATAATACCAACGCTGGATTAATAAGACTAAAAACGGTACTGATTCTAATTTGAACATATTTTCCAGCTCATCGCCGAAGGTCACCAAATCGAACCCCAGCAAAACACAACCGGCGCCGCGGCTGAGAAAATCTACGCAACTCTGCGCGAGTGCCGCGACCAGATCGGCCTGAAGAAAACCAAAGGCATCAAGCATCAGGGCTACCTGAACAAGAAGTCTGATAAAGCCACCAAGAAATGGAAGGCGCTGTACTTCGTGCTGCTTCAAGAGGGCACGGACACGCATCTCTACTTCTATGACTCGCCGAAGAGGACCAAACCTAAGGGCCTGATTGACCTGTCTTGTGCTTATCTATATCAGGTAATTGTTTCTACTAATTTTATTAAATAGTGAAATAGAAAAAAATATTGTTTTCAGATCAGGCTCCAGGTTTCGCTTAGCTTACCTAAACTTTCGTCGTTTCTCGTTTCTGCCCGGGGCGCTGTACAAAAATGTATAGAGCCACTAGCTGTCCGACCCGGCTTCGCCCGGGTACGATTGTCTAAAGAAGACAAATAGTAAGGATCCCTATTTTTTTTAAATATAGCCTATGTTCACCGGGGATAGCGAAGCTTTCCAACAGTGAAAGAGTTTTTCAAATCGGTTCAGTAGTTTCGGAGCCTATTCAGGAGGAATATTTTTAGTGGCACTTAAATGTACAGATTTCAAGAAGACATTTCGTTTTTATTTGCGCTAAAAGTGTAGGGTACTTAGAGATATCGTATATCTATTAGGCGTATTTTAAACGCAGCTCTCATGGTGTAAATTGGTTTTTATGGTGTAAAAAGTGGTTCCTAACCACTGTATGGCATTATGCGCCATTTCGGTCGTAGTAGCACAGATTAAATAAATAAATATTTTGGGACATTTTACACACGGTCTCTGACCCCAAACTAAAGCTCGTGATATGGCTGCCAGAAACTGATATACTTCATATACTTATTTTTAAATACATACTTATATAGATACTAACTAAATTTACTAGTAACTAGATTTCCAATGGAAAATCTATGTAAGTAAGATTTTTATACAGAGCGCACCTGTGATCTAAACCAGTTCTGTCTATTTTGCCGGTGGAAATCCTTTGCTGCGTTTGATGTCGGTGGTTATTCGAAATCGTTACGGTGCCATAGGCCATTAGTTCATGCTGTGTGCCTTATTTTAATTTTATTTCCACTCGATAATATTCTGGACCACGGTAACAGTTGTGCACTAATTGGTTTTCTTGGAATTGGTATTTTTATAATCGCCGTAAAATATATATTCAACTAAAATGTCCACATTTTGAATTATAGTGTTGAAACCGGCAGGTGCACGAGTCGCTATGGGAGCGCGAGTTTTGCTTCCAACTGGTGGAGCGAGCGCTGCCGTGCCTGTCGACGCACACGTTCCTGGCCGCCAACAGCGCGGCCGAGGAGCGAGCCTGGCTCGACGCCCTGCGGCCGCTGTGCGTGCCGCAGCAGGCGAGACATCACTGTAAGGTGAGACATAAACAAACCGTGCCACCGTACCCTAACCAAAACACAAATATTGAAATTGAAAAAAGTAATTCATCTCTTTCGTTTCGTTTTTCCACGAGCCACCCAACTCGTCACAGATGTACGATCGGACGCGACACTTCTCGATGCGACGTACTGCGACTTGTACATTTTCATCAACAATGTAATAGGGTATTTTACTATGAACGAGAAAAAGTTTGTATATGTATTTTTGAGATAGCTTAGGCAAAAAGCAATCGGAAAATGTGCCTTTTAGATCATAAAACAACAAAATAAATTTTAACAATCAATACAAAATATTCCGTTTTTTAATCTGCGCTTAAAATAGTCGCCGCTATGTTATCACGTCATCCGGCTATGTAAACATTGAATAGTTTGTCCGGTGTTCGAACACTAGTATACCAGGAACAATACACCAACGTTAACTCATTATTAAACATTTATAATAACTCATTTTCAACATAAATCTTAAACTTACAAACAAAGACACTATCTTGGAAAATATTTACATAACCACAGAGTAAAATAATGACATCCATCGATTACGTAAATTGCGCCCGAAATTTTGAAATTGTAAAATTAAATGCATTTTTAAAACACGTAACGATTGAATAATTATTTCTAACAGGATCTAACAGAAATGCTTTTCAAAAATGACTGTAATACCCTATTGCGACCGTTCGCTTCGTCGCTCGTCGAGGACTAGAACTTTCGATAAGGATACGTGTCCTGACGCTAGTTTAACATTTTTTACTCATCCCAAAAAGTGCACAACGCCTGTAAAGAAGTTTTCACTTCAAAAATGAATTTCGCGCTCTGACCGTGACGATCAACTGATGTGTGCAGGTGCCGCGCGTGGTGTGGCTGCGCGCGCTGCGGGTGCGGTGCCTGACGGCGCACCGGCTGCCCGCGCGCCTGGCGCCGCGCCCGCACCTGCGCCTGGCGCTGGGCGCGGCGCCCGTGGCGCGCACGCGCCCGCGGCCCTCGCCCGACCCGCACTGGGACGACGAGTTTCTCTTCGAGTGAGTCCTGTGTCCGACTTGCACCCCTAGCTCGGCGCAGGTACACCCCGGGCGCCGCGCGGGTGTGGATGCGCGCGCTGCGGGTGTCCTTTCTGTTAAATAACGTCCAATAGGCATGATGACTAAAAAAATATAGTTAAGTAATCCGCATGAAGACAAAAAACATTATGATATCCGTGAGTTAAACAATATAATTATAAACTATACTATATATATAATATAAACATTTAAAGCAAATGCATAATAATTAATTTACATGGCGAATGTAAACTAGTCAAACAGACCTCTCCTAACAGTGCCCTGGCCAAACGTATCCATTATACTAGCGGCATTACCGCGCTGGACCGCCAATGAAATATGCTGAACCAAGTATGAACCAGAGCATGGATCCCCTATCCGTCGCCGACCCAGATCCTGTACGAATCTTCGAGCTTCGGAGCACCATGGACCAGCCGACTCGACCGCAAATGGGATAAAGTCGTACGCTAATTCCAGACCGGCTTACTTAAGGTGCTTACCTCGGGCAGCTGCCTCCGCTCCTGCACCAGCCGATTTCTGGGTGGCAGGGAGGTGGCAGGATGCAAATGTACTTACACATGTTGCATCCCACACGAGGCAGCGCCCGTTTTGTCAAGGAATCCTAATCCGCTGGGCTATATCGGTAACTTTTTGCCAAAAAATAATATCTCTAATTTTAACCAGGCGTGTTGTATAAATTAGGTCTTCTGGGTAGCCTGTTCTTATTTTCGGGGTTAAGGGTTTTTGACAGGTGGAGCTAAGCAACTTAATCCGGGAGATGGCGCTATTTCTTCGAAACTAATGTTATTTATTTATTTTTCATTATTTAGCAAGAAATAACAAATTTAAAGTATTTTTGAGAATATTTCCTTTCATTCTTTAGGCCTTTAAAACACAATTGAAACGTTTGGTACCTAAACTCCTGAGAAAAGGTCAATGAAAAGATCTACTCTCGTGCGTGTAAACAAAACACACACACTAGCAAATGAAATTAACAGTAATAACTATACATCAAAATTGGTCACACTGTCATCTTCCCAAATAGCAAGGTTGTACTGTGATGCGAAGAATTTCCAATCTGAAGTACTGAGTTCGAATCTTAGATTCGAAATATTTAATTTTGCAGAAGATTTTTTTTTCTTTATTTATTGTACATAGATTACCTAATAATTTGTTCCCAGTAAGTTGCATAGTATGCATGATATGCGAATCGCGTGACAATGAAATATTATGATGACTGATCAGATGATAAAGCTGGAAGGTTGCTGGCCAAAGGAACATCGCAATGAAACGACACAATCTCATCGAGTTTGGGCTCATTTGAATAGTCATGACGAGTAGTTTGGTGCTAGATGGTAACCAGGCTCTGATGATGGAGCTCGAAGGTGGTCATAGAAACTAAGTAATTACACGACATAGCTCCATCAAGTCTCATCTCGTTTGTTTCGTCTTGACGAGTACTTTGGCACTAGATGGTACCCAGGGTCTGATGATGAGGCTGGAAGGTGACCATAGAGACTCAGTAAATAAACGCCATAACCGCATCGAGTCGGAACGTTCCTGTAAGTTCTACTATAAGTACTGCTAGTAGAACTAGTGGCTTGACAGGTGGCATAGGTGACAGCTGTCAAACTTCAAAGTGATTTATCTCGGTTATTAACGATTGTAGACCATTGATGTCTTCACAAAAGTGATAGAGCTCGAAAAGATCTACATTTCGGATGACAGCTGTCAAACTTCAAAGTGATTTATCTCGGTTATTATCGATTGTAGAACACTGCTGTCTTCATAAAAGTGATAGAGCTCGACAAGATCTACATTTCGGATGACAGCTGTCAAACTTCAAAGTGATTTATCTCGGTTATTATCGATTGTAGAACACTGCTTGTCTTCATAAAAGTGATAGAGCTCGACAAGATCTACATTTCGGATGACAGCTGTCAAACTTCAAAGTGATTTATCTCGGTTATTATCGATTGTAGACCATTGATGTCTTCACAAAAGTGATAGAGCTCGACAAGATCTACATTTCGGATGACAGCTGTCAAACTTCAAAGTGATTTATCTCGGTTATTATCGATTGTAGAACACTGCTGTCTTCACAAAAGTAATAGAGCTCGACAAGATCTACATTTCGGATGACAGCTGTCAAACTTCAAAGTGATTTATCTCGATTATTATCGAATGCAGACCACCGTTGTCTTCACAAAAGTGATAGAGCTCGACAATATCTACATTTCGGATGACAGCTGTCAAACTTCAAAGTGATTTATCTCGGTTATTATCGATTGTAGAACACTGCTGTCTTCACAAAAGTGATAGAGCTCGGCAAGATCTACATTTCGGATGACAGCTGTCAAACTTCAAAGTGATTTATCTCGGTTATTATCGATTGTAGAACACTGCTGTCTTCACAAAAGTGATAGAGCTCGACAAGATCTACATTTCGGATGACAGCTGTCAAACTTCAAAGTGATTTATCTCGGTTATTATCGATTGTAGAACACTGCTGTCTACACAAAAGTGATAGAGCTCGACAAGATCTACATTTCGGATGACAGCTGTCAAACTTCAAAGTGATTTATCTCGGTTATTATCGATTGTAGAACACTGCTGTCTTCACAAAAGTGATAGAGCTCGACAAGATCTACATTTCGGATGACAGCTGTCAAACTTCAAAGTGATTTATCTCGGTTATTATCGATTGTAGAACAATTCTGTCTTCACAAAAGTAATAGAGCTCGACAAGATCTACATTTCGGATGACAGCTGTCAAACTTCAAAGTGATTTATCTCGATTATTATCGATTTCAGATCACCGTTGTCTTCACAAAAGTGATAGAGCTCGACAAGATCTACATTTCGGATGACAGCTGTCAAACTTCAATATGATTTATAGATCTCTTTGAGTTCTATCACTTTTGTAAAGACAGCAATGGTCTAGAACCGATATTAACCGAGAAAAATCACTTTGAAATTTGACAGCTGTCATCCGAAATGTAGATCTTGTCGAGCTCTATCACTTTTGTGTAGACAGCAGTGTTCTACAATCGATAATAACCGAGATAAATCACTTTGAAGTTTGACAGCTGTCATCCGAAATGTAGATCTTGTCGAGCTCTATCACTTTTGTGAAGACAACGGTGATCTGAAATCGATAATAATCGAGATAAATCACTTTGAAGTTTGACAGCTGTCATCCGAAATGTAGATCTTGTCAAGCTCTATCACTTATGTAAAGACAGCAATGGTCTAGAACCGATAGTAACCGAGAAAAATCACAATGAAGTTTGACAGCTGTCATCCGAAATGTAGATCTTGTCGAGCTCTATCACTTTTGTGAAGACAACGGTGGCCTGCAATCGATAATAATCGAGATAAATCACTTTGAAGTTTGACAGCTGTCATCCGAAATATAGATCTTGTCAAGCTCTATCACTTTTGTTGAGACAGCAGTGTTCTACAATCGATAATAACCGAGATAAATCACTTTGAAGTTTGACAGCTGTCATCCGAAATGTAGATCTTGTCGAGCTCTATCACTTTTGTGAAGACAGCAGTGTTCTACAATCGATAATAACCGAGATAAATCACTTTGAAATTTGACAACTGTCACTTTGACAGCTGTTACTGTGACACCTGTAATGCCGCTAGTTCCACTAGTAGAACTAATAGTAGAACTTACGGGAACGACCCGAGTGGATGGGGTGACGTCATTTAATTACCGAGTTCCTATGGTCACCTTCCAGCTTCATCATCAGACCCTGGTTACCGTCTAGTACCTAAGTACTCGTCATGATAAATTAGATGAGTCCATATTCGATAGAGATATGTAGTTTCATTATCACGATTCCATTATTTAAATTTAAATTTAAGTTTTTTTTATTATTATTCTCAAGCGTTTAAAGTTCTCATAATATTTCTATTAGTAGAAACTTATAATTAGCTTATTTGTTATCCTATTTAAGTTTATAAGCTGTAATATAAAAGCTGTTAGTTTCTAAGAATGTAAAAATAAAAATAAAATAAAATTACTGAGTTCCTAAATCCACCTTCCAGCTCCATCATCAGACCCTGGTTACCATCTAGCACCAAAGTGCTCGTCAAGGCCTAGCTAGCGAGCCCATACTCGATGAGGGTATGTCATTTAATCACTGAGTTCCTATGGCTCCATCATCAGACCCTGACCAGAAAATCAGAAAAGTCCATACTCGATGGAGCTATGTCGTTTTATTACTGAGTTTCTAAATCCACCTTCCAGCTTCATCATTAGATCCTGGTTACCATCTAGCACCAAAGTGCTTGTCAAGACAAAACAAACGTGCCGAGACTCGATGGGGTTGCGTCATTTATTTTCTGACTTCATCAGATCAGAGCCTGACAACCATCTAAAAATAAATTGTTCGCCAACACTAATCAAACAAGCTAAAACTCGGTGGGGTTATGTCATGTCAATACCGAGTTCATATGACTCTGCCTGCTCCATCATCTGACCCTGGTTACCATTGAAAAACAAACTACTTGTCAAGACGATTAAAAAAAGGTCAAACTCTGCGATGCTCTACGATGATCTCTCTGAGGTTGTGTAATTTCATTGTGAAGTTCCTTTGACCTCCATCCAGCTCCATCATGAGCTCAGCACTATATCATCATAATTTGGCATTGTCACGCGATTTACACATGTACCTATGCAAAATTTCAGCTCAGTCGGTAAGCGGACATCAGGACAGGTGAAGAAATTAAATAATAGCTTGTAAAGAAAACAACTTGGTTTTTGTACTTTTGATTATATGTTAAAAAATGTTTTCACGCGAAGCGGCAACGTCGCGTCGTCGTCGGCGATATAGCGCCGCTCTATTCTTGCATTGCACAGTCTGACAACGTCGTTTTTAGCATTCAAAATCTACGTCAACTATTATGACGTGCTAGTAAAACTTGCACTACTACAAATGTAAAATTAGCCGAATTTTTGGATTGAAATAATGTATTTCTCGGCTATAAAATGATTATATTATTGAAATCGCCAATGTAAAAGCCAAGATTAGGTCTATCTTAAGTAATAATAAGTTGAAAATCATAGCAGGTTACGAAAGAAGGTCAAGTGAAATATGTATGGAGGCACTCCGCCTTAAGTAAGTTCGTATAGGCCGGGTGGCTGGTGTCAGAGTTTTTAGGCCGCCTGAAGGCCTCTGACATGGCTAAGCGGTTAAAACAACCGGGACTTACAATTTAACGTGTCATCCGAACCACGATAGCGCTCGGACTAGCTTCGGGGTTGAGATGCACCGATAGGACGTAACTTCTACAGAAAACTTTGATTTGTATTTTTGGGACTCGATGATCGAAAATTTTTAAAAGCGATAACTTACCGATGACTTGAATAAAGATGATGAAAAATCTGAGAACGATCTGAAAATTTTGGTATGTTTGTTTCAGTGACGTGCCACCAGATGTGACGTCGTTCACGATTACCGTACACAATACAGGGAAAAGAGGCAAAGAGTCTGAGGTGAGTCGAACTGAAAAAAAAACAACTTACTATATGGAAAATAGAAATAAGGTAGACGGCTAAAATCTTATCAAAAAATAATAAACACCTATTTATATTCTAAGTAGCTAATTTTAATTATTTATATATCGTTTACTCAGTCATCTTCCTTATTGCTCTGTGTTGTTTATTTTTCAGGTAGCCGAGTTGACGATAGAGTTGGCGAATCTAGCAAATGGCGAAGAGATAGAAGAGTGGTACCCTCTCGCCGGGATGACGCCCATCGGAGAGTGGGGCTCCCTGAGACTGCGGATTAGGTAAACAACTTCATAATTACTAAAGAAAACATATCTTTTCTCAAACATGCTTGGAAATGTGATCATTACTTTGACAACCTTCGAGATAAATTGTTGTACTGGCCAAATACATGCGAGCAGCGGCCGGTAAACGTTGTATGAAAATCCATATCAATCGTGTTTTGCGGCCAGATATATTACTATGTAAACTCATCTCACTACTCACGCACGTCCATCAATGCCTCTGTTGCTGGCCGGTGCAATAATGTACTACTTTGTACTTTGTTTGTTGTAAAAGTAGTTTTATGTGGACAAATGACACATTCTGTAATAGCTGGTGGGTGATTCTGTATGAAAACAAGCACGTAACGCGCTCTAACGTGCTCTTTGTTTTTAAGAAATTAGTATGAAAATTTCTTATTTTTTAAATAGCATTACTTAAGCTCGGTTTATAATTTATTTCAACGTAATTTTACATATATCAAACAGTTCTACAAATGAAATTCAAGGAAATAAAAAAATTACTTACCGCGTTACGTTACGTTTTGTCGATAGAGAATCAGGCCCCTGGACTGAAATTAACACTGCCATGGGTTGCTATTTTATAACATCATGGGAATTCCAGGTCGATCGGAGCAGAAGTAATAAAGTTGTTAATAGGTGTCATCAATATGACGGCTTTATAGCGAGCACGAGCAGTGCAGTACAGTTGTTGATATTCCAATATCCCTTTTATTGTTTTACTCAATTACTGGTGTCTCATTTCCCCCAGAGATCCTATACTTTTATATCGTGACAGGCATACGTGCGTTAAAGGCTAAATCATCCATCCATCCATCAGCCATAGGACGTCCACTGTTGGACATAGGCCTTCCCTATGGATTTTCTATAAGATTGGTTGGTAGCGGCTTGCATCCAACCTGAATAGGTCTAATATCCCGATACGAACTTGAAAAATTTGACGTGTTTCATACGATAAATTAGTACGTAATTTGCAGGTACATGCAAGAACTAGTGATGCCTCGTGAAGAGTACAGTCCGCTGCGTCAGTTGCTGTTGGAGCCCGGCTTGCCCGCGGTCAAAGCACTGTCGGACCTCTGCCGCACGGATAGACAACCACTTGCCACGTGTAAGTTCATTATTTACTTCTGGCACTCATAGATCTCTCTTAGGTTCATTCCGGACACACTCGCCAGTATGTTGATATACTGAGCGCCACACAAATTGAAAGATGGGCAGTTAGCCGCAGATGACACTTCGCCGTGATTCGCTAATTATTGCGCATGTGTGCACACACATTAGTGAGCTCGGGCGTAGGGAGCGCGCGGGAGGCACGAGGTTGGCGGGCGGGTGTGCGCCGGCGTCTCGTCTCTCTGGCACCCGCTAACGTCTATATTTTGGCGTTTGCGCAGCTCTCTGCGGCTAACTTCCCATCTTTCAATTTGTGTGGCGCTCAGTATAACATCTTTAACCACCATACATTTGGAACATACAAGAGGTTCAATCTTACCCATAAGATGCGCAAAATCGTTCAGCCGAATGTGTCCGGAACGAAGTCTAAAGGCGGTTATAAAATCGATCCGGTGCATATATTGTCTTCTCCAACAAACCTGATTAAAGGGGGAAGTTGACTAGGTGTTATAGGTGTAGTGTAGCAATGGTCAGTATGCCGAGTGTGAGTTTTGTCGTAAACATGACGCGCTCTTCGGCGAGCGCGTAAGCTTGTAATTTGTATGAAGAAATGTACAGCGCCACTAGCGGCGCGTTTTTGAAACTCAACAAGTTCATACAAATTACATGCTTACGCGCTCGCCGAAGAGCGCGTCATGTTTACGACAAAACTCACACTCAGTATACAGGGTTCGGATGGCGACTGCGGGTGACATTTAAAACAAAGCTGCCGTTGTTACGATGACTTGTTAAATTATAGACCCTGGTTCTGGTTGTTTTAACCCATTAGTAGTATCTGAAGCCGTTATAAAAAAGATCTCCTTTTTTATAATAACTTTAACTGTTGTAAAATAGGAGCTTTATTTTTTTAGAACTCGATCAACTGGCTCTTTTGTAACGTTAGATAAAGATGAAAGTGATATGGAGTTGTCTGGGTCAGCCAGTTACATAATAAATTTTGTTCCAGCGGTGCTTCATTCGTTCAGCGAGTGCGGTCGCGGAGCGGAGCTCGCGCGGGAGTTAGTATGCGCGGAGGTGGCCAAGGAGAACGACCACCGCGCCATGTTCCGCGGCGCCTCGCTCGCCACCGCCGTGGTGGACGAGTTCATGCACGCGCAGTGCAAGCCTTTCCTACAGGTGAGAGACGAAACGTTGTTCCCGCGGGGCTTCATTCGTTTATTGCAGGCGTGTCCGCTCGGCCACATTACACATTTAACAATGTTCATTTTTAACAATAAATATACATTTAAGATTCTAGTTTTGTACTTTGATAAAAAAAATATATTTATAATATGTCGAATCCATAAAAGGATCCGCATCAGTTATGGTGCTTCAATGTGGTACTGATTTTATACCATCTGACCCAACAATACTTCAGTGTGGTGTGGCGTGGGTTAAGCGGGCGAGGAGATAAATTGCGACGTCACGAACAATCAGTTTATTTCACAGAAGATTACGTATGATTACAATTATAGAGAAAACTTTAAGCGAAGGACATGGCGTTCCGCAGCGTAACGCACGCTGCCTTTTGCATTTTGCCACGCTGCATTTTCCCGCCCATCGGCCAGTCATGCGATGCACTTGAAACCTCCTTGGAACCAATCAGCAGCATTCGTCACAAGCGTTACCCCAGGAATGTTGCCACTACCATTCCTAGTCCGTCGAAATTATACTAAGTGGCACTATTTAAAATTAAACTAAAAACTATTGTCCCGATATATATTATATTGACATCAATACTGCATTCAGTGTGGACGTTCGAATAAGTTGCACAAATATAACCCTAGAGCTTAGTGCTCTGCGGATTTGTCTGAAATGATAGTATATGTTTGTTTGAATGATTTGTTTTTACAGGCGGCGATCTCCGAAACTGTTCAAAAACTAATAGATGCGAAGCAATCTGCCGAGTTGAACCCCACGAAAATGGACTCGCCTGACGACGCCTGTAATAACGCAGAATTCTTGCTCCTGGTATTGGACCAGGTAAATGTTATGTTTCTTATATATTCTAAATAATGTTAGCTCTTAAATTAGGCTCTCAATGTGTACCGCTAGTCTTAACATTTTAGCTAAACTGCGGAAAATATACTAATAATAAAAAAAATCGGACTTGGGACATAAAAGAGGAAAGAGATTATTTATAATTGTGCCATCACTCGTAACTAATACGTCATAATCTTTCATGTTTCTGTCCCGCGCAGATTCGTTCAGTGTAGTAAGATAGGGCTGTCTCTTTCTCATTTTATGGACTAGACGTCGCGACGTTGAATTGGCGCCAGAATAGTATGTGCAACCCCCAAGAGACTACAGTTAGAAACATTTTTGTCCGCCCTATAAAAATAGAATATATTAATTATCTTTCAACTTGTGTATGGTAGGCAAGGCTCACTGGTCTTTGCTATGGCTTAATCATGTGCGCAACATGATGTTATAGATAACGCTATCGATCTTCACGTCTCCGGAGGCGTGCCCGCGGCCGGTGCGGTACCTGTGCGGCTGCCTGCAGCGCGCCGCCGTCGCCAAGTGGCCCACCGAGCGGTTCGTGCGCACCAGGGTCGTCTCAGGTAATATACTTACAGATAACGCTATCGATCTTCACGTCTCCGGAGGCGTGCCCGCGGCCGGTGCGGTACCTGTGCGGCTGCCTGCAGCGCGCCGCCGTCGCCAAGTGGCCCACCGAGCGGTTCGTGCGCACCAGGGTCGTCTCAGGTAATATACTTACAGATAACGCTATCGATCTTCACGTCGTCTCAGGTAAAATTACAACAAAACTACAAGTAACGCTATTGATCTACACGTCTCTGGTTTATGTCTTTATTTACAATGTTATTTATTTTAAATAAAACCTGCTCGCGCGTTCCAGTGAGGTAGAACGTACCGTGTCGCGCGGCAAGCACTTTGGTAGTCCAGGCGAGCGCGAAGGTTGCCACAGGGCCAACCCGAAATTCGAGAATATATTTTTTAAAAGTCTTTCTGAGCGTCTGATGGACGCGACGCGTGACCTAAGTGCTGGTGTTTATACGCCAGCATTCTGCGCACGCTGCCAACAGGCGGTGGACTTAAGCATTTGGATTATCTTTAGATCTTCAATGGTCTGTAAAAAATACCCTAAAGGTGACGTTCACAAGTGGTATATTATTCAGAGAAAAGTCGAACCAAGATGATATTTATTATACATCATTTGAAAGCTTGTTTTATGGGCTTCCCAAAAATATTTAATTTAGATTTATTCACCCCTCTATTTTTTTAAAATGCGAAAATTAAATTGTATGTAAAATAACAATACAGCTTATTATTTTTTCCAGTTTAGCAATAATAAGGTGCTTCTATCGTTTTTTTACTTGCATTCGTAGCTGATTCTTCCACATTTATCTCTTAATTTGCTAAAATTAAAACTTATAACCTACCAGTGTGACCAGTTAGTAGGTACAGGGTGACAAAAAGACACATAAAAAGTGTGTCTAATTGGTAAAAATGCTTTTATTTAACAATTTGGAGGTAACTTAATAATAAGGGTTGATAGAGATGAACTACCTATTGAGCCAAATATATTTATTTAACTTAATGTTCAATATTGTAAATAACAGCTCACGCCATCTATCTGATTATTTAGTAAACTAGTTTGTATTGAGCTCGATAGATGGCGTTGAACCTCCTTAAAACGCGATATCAGTATGTTTTAAGTTTTTTGTACTATGATTTGGATATTTCCTTTCATGTGTGATCTACCTATTGTGATTTTGTGATCTAGTAAGATCCAATAAATGTTTCAAGGTGTATATTTCGTTTCATTATTTTGCTGGGTCCGTACACTTAATAAATTCAAAATTAATTTTAAATAAATCGGAGGGCTCTTTTTTGTTTTTAACTGTTGTAATAGACTCAGAAAAATATGAACTTTCTCGAAATGTACGAAGTGTTGTGGTTAGAATTTTTGATTATTATTATACCAGCCTCCATACATTTTGTGGACATGTCCTTTAAATTAACTTATTTTTGTTTTTTTATGTAAAATTAATTAGTTTTAGTTATGTATTAGGTAATGTACTTTATTTTAGGCATGCTGTGTTTACAACTAGTATGATTTATTTTGTGTAAGCCATAATTTAAAGTTATATTTTAGCAAAAGTTTTAGCATATAATCCAGTTTTGTGAACCTTTAAAAAAAGTCTGTGGATGATCCAACAACCTTATATGTAGTTGTAGTTTAAGTAGTTTTAGCCTTTTTATGTAATTAATGATGTACTTTGCAGAGTTACATTACAATATTCATGTCTTCCCGCAGGGTTCATTTTCCTCCGGCTGATCTGCCCGGCGCTGGTGGAGCCGCGCGCGTGGGGCCTGGTGTCGAGCGCGCCGCCGCCGCACGCGCAGCGCTCTCTACTGATGGTCGCCAAGTGTCTGCAGAATCTGGCGAATCTTGTCGAATTCGGTGCTAAGGTAACCTAATACTGTACCAGCCTTTTTAATAGTCCACTGCAGGACGTAGGCCTACCCACGAAGGGTGATTGGGCCATATCGACCACGCTGGCCCAGTGCGGGTTGGTGGATTCACATACGCCATAGAATTTCTTCTACGGACGCAAGCAGGTTGCCTCACGATGTTTTCCTTCACCGAAAAGCCCGTGGTGTGAAATTCCGTACATAATTTCCAAGGAATTCATTGGTACGGGACCGGGATTCGAACCCACGACATCACGATTGTAAGGCGGGTGTCATTACCACTAGACCACCACGGCTTATAACTTACCACGGCTTATACTTGTAACTTATTAGGTTAGGTTAGGCTAACCTAACCTAATAAGTTACACATTAACTGCTGAGGTACTTTTTGCGGATAAGCCGAAGATAATTACCAAGGGCCACCAAGATACAGGCTTAGCCTAGTTTGGGGCCCACTGATAAATCACAGATCACGAGTGTGTCAATTGAATTACATAATTGATTTGTAGCGGCAATTATTTACTAATAATGTAACTAGTTTTTGATATGTATAAATTTTGAAACTTTTAAATTTGAAACTGCTCTGTACTCTAATTTTAAATTTTATTGGAAATAAATATCTTATCTAAGCCACTCATTATTTATTATTTCACTCGTGTGTTTTGAAATTGAGCTCGGGTAGCTGCACCTGCACAGGAGAAAAATAAACACAAACTTGTGCGTTTTCCGAACTTAATATTTTAAATGTTATTACATTACTACATAGTAAAAAGCAAAACCGCAATTTTTGTGTGTCTGTCTATGTATCTGCATATATTATTATATATCTTCGAAACTAGACAACAGATTGCAATACAGATTTCACTGTCTTTTAGAATATTTCTTCTGGAAGGTTTATAGCTATAACTCGTCCGTAACCGGGCGAAGCCAGGACGGGCAGCTAGTTAGTTATATCACTCTTTGTTTCTAGGGTTTTAGAAAGTTTTAAGGTGGATGTTAAGATTATGTTTTAACACATTATTCAGCCATATTTACTAATATTTTATAATTTCGAAAATGTGTGTGTTGGTTTATTGTTACTTTGCGACTCAGTTAACAGACGGAGGGTTCGACTTGATTTTGTACATAGATAGTAGGTATAAGAACCGGATAGTGTCGTAGGCTACTTTTATCCCGGAAAAATTAAAAGTTTCTTGGTTTGTTCCTTGGTTTTAAACTTGATTAAAACATGTATTTTGCAAAACATGGATGTTACAATTTTATTGGTTTGTTTTTTTTTTTCGTTTAGTTGAACACGCCCGCCTACACACGCCTGAATACGCCTGATCATGTACAAAAAATCGACACATGACGGGTTGAAGTTGGCTATTGTACCCAATATTCAGTTTGTGTCCAATATCTGTCCAAATCCGATCCCCACATTGGTGTGTTGGAACCAAGACTACAATTTGTAGCCAATGTGTGACATTGGCCTTAGAAATGAAAGCATAATATGTTGTTTTCTCAGGAACCTTACATGGAGGTTGTGAACCCGTTCATCCTGAAGAACAAGGAGCGGATGGTCGTGTTCCTGGACCAGCTGAGCAACGTGCCCGACCCGGGCAACACCCCTCCCACGCCTAACAATAACTTCGATATCGGTAACTAAGTTATAACCTCGTAGCACAGAATAAATAATAGCGACCTTGGTGGCGACGTATTCAGTTCGCACAAGCGCTACACATACTAGCACGGAATATCGATGCCCCATCGCATTGTAGATGTCGCCCGCCGAGCGTACTTAAACTGCGGAGTGGCGCCCCCACGCCACAGCCCGGACACTGCGCGATTTTTCATACAAAATCTGCTGTCTTACGCACACTACACAGAACTTGCTCACAGATACGACACATGCGCACGATCGATACACGCGCATTTGTGTTCGTAGACATGATGGCTGTCAACGATCATCACATGCCGCGTGATTGCATAATAATTTTGCAAAAATTAATACCTGTAAATCTAGTGCTTAAAAAAGTATAACAATTACTTAATTTGGAAGCATTATAACAAAAAGTAACCGATCTACTTCATTTGAAACACAGTTTCAAGAGGAAGTTACCAAATAAAGTACAATAAGTTCCTTTTATTTATCCTTAGGAAAACATTAAAATTTCTTGTTTTGTTTCCTATCATTGATATTCAACCAAACACAGCACAAGTCTTTCTTATTGTCACAATCTAGGTATTTTTTGTTGGGGAAGCCACCGGTCAGTGCAGCCCGCGCGCAGAGTACACGATAGGTACGTGAAACGCGGGGTGGAAGTGAGAAAGATTCAAACGGGTGGGGGGTAACGAGTGACCATTCTATACGTAGTATTGTTATACCTTCTTTGTCCATGCCCATAATCCCTGCATTTGGATTTATTTCGTAATTGTTTTCAGCAAAAGAACTGGCGACTCTACACCACATCTGCGTATCTCATTTGGCCGAGCTCCAGAACCTGGCTAAGTCTCAGCCGGCGATCAGGAAGCTCGTCACCGTCACCGAGATGCTCACCAAACACAAGCACAAGTACCTCGAGATGATCAGATAGGACACGCCTAAACACCACACAGGTAACTTCATTTTTATTGTTTTCATAGGGCAAAATTGGCAACACTGACAAATTCTTTGAGTCGACGATGTATCGCGGGGCCAGCATGCAGAAGGTTGGAGGGATGATTGGCGTACAAAAAGAGTGTGCTCAGCAGTGGGCGATTACGGGTGAAAATGATGACACTGACGAATGACACCCATTTGAAAAAAATAACCTGTCGTTAAAAACTTGCATATACAATCGGGGAGTCCGCTTTCTACTTAGTGAAGTAGTGATTGGGGGTTAGTACCGTTCTAATTCTACCCCTTTCGTTGAAGCAATGACGCTATTTGAGGTATAAATATGCAATTGTGGATAATGTGAGCGGCGCAAGTGCTGCATTCGTGACGGTGTTCATGCCGTAATTTGATGGCTCTCATGCCAGAGGTAATGCCCTGCGGGGCGGTCAGTTCAAGAGGTCAAACAATCATAATCATTTTTAAAAATAGCTATATATACACCATACTAAATAACTATTGTCTACGTTGTAGGACTGTCAGCTATTGCTACTGGCTGTCACGTCCTTGATGGTGTCACTGAACGCGAAGCAATTGGTCAGATCGTTCTTATATTAGTAGTACTAGTAGTTGTTCGATAGTATTGCGTTTAGTTATTGTTATAAGCCCGGAAATTCATCGGACTCTTTGATAATTATTTTCGACGTTATAAAATTATAATATATTCTTTCAGGCCCCACGGAACAGTCATAAAGATTGTATAGAGAAAATAAACTCAGTCCTTGGTCACATATTAAGTGTAGAAATGAAGAAATGTATAATAGTAGATTGTATCATATGGGAGCAAAATAAAATTTTTACGGCGAGGACGCTTTTTTGAATCCAGAGCGAAGTGAGGGATTCTAGAGTAGAATCCTGAACGTATCGAGGGATTCAAAGTACGTCGCCCGAGCCAAAAATATATTTTGCGCCCGCGTGGTACACTCTACTTTTCGTCACCTCTATGAGAAAATAAAAGGCGCTCATATTTTATTGTCATATTATTATTTAATAAAACGTAAAGTAACAACTAAATTAAAATTAAATGGTATCTAATAATAAAACAAATGAAAACTTATATTTACATTCTTTTCATTCATTTTCTTGGCGCTGAACACTAACATTACAAACACTTCAAAATTCAAAAAGGGCGCGGCAAAGATAATTCCGGCGCACTTATAAAGTTTCTTGTAGAAAACACCACCTTTGGGCGCATTTAAAGGCGAACCAAGTCGTCCTTTTCGAATACATGTGATGAAAAATCTATTGAAACTATAAAAGCTCCCACAGTAAAGTTTCTTGTTATGTACCTATCATATTTATTCATTATTTTTCAGGGTAAAAAAGCAGTATAACACAGTCGGAGCGGTAAGAGTAGCGCAGTGAGAGACGACCGATGTTCCTGGCATGTATCGCGCGACGGACGTTACTTAAGCAAAACTGGACCGTATTAGCACCAGCATAGGACATATAATCGCGTGCGACCGAACTGACAGACGCACGAACGTCGGAGTGTCTTTAGATTTAAGAAATCCCCATAGTCGTACGTCGTACATACGTAGTCATTGTTAGCTTTAGTTTATAGATTTTAATAATGTACGCACTGAATTTCAATGACACTTATTTGTGAGTTTTTAATGCGCCTAATAATAGCAAGCTTTTTATTTTCCGGTTTTAAGTCTTTCAATAAGGCAGCAGTGTTTGAAATTCAAAGCATGGCTTCGAGCAAAATTCTACAGAGCCACAGTCCCTAAGTGAAAGTAGTAAAAAATTGTCTGAGCGCCTTAGTTATTTACATTAAATAATTCACAAAGACCCATTTTTTCGAATCTCGACGTTATGTCACCTAATTGGTGCCTGTAACCGAGTACTTTGGCATCGCGCGGCTTTATAGTCGACTTGCTAATGGTGACTAACTAAAAGAGCCCGCCCACTACATAGCTTGGGCAGAGTTTTGGCTCGGATACTTTTTTGCATCATTATAACTATAGATATATTTTGCTCGAAGAAGCAAGGATTGAAATCTGACCTCTGTTTCGTGTGTCGTAAAGTTGCGTTTAAAAAGGCAAATAATTTATTGAGGAAGCTGATGGATTCGAATGATTTCGTCGTAATTATTATAAAGCCCCGATTTCAATATTTGTTTTTAGTTACTTCATTAAAACTACCATGAGGATTCATTATTAAAATTTATATGAACACCGGATACAACTCACGCTTATGTGAACGGTCGAGCCGCTATTCGTCCGACCGGTTTTAGAGTACAAACTCGTGTACGTACACGAGTGCGCCGGCGACCGTCGTCGGGGGCGCGCGTATCCACTGATGAAGGAGTACTAACTACTCTGAAACCGGTCGGACGCATAGCGGCTCAACCGTTCACATAATCGTGAGTTGTATCCGGTGTTCATATAATTTTTTTTAGCTTGGCCTCGAACGCGTGTTACCCACATTGAAATTAAAAGTAATAGTTTTTAGAGTAATTTACATAATATAAAAATTAACGGGCGCACATTAAGTGTCTTATGACTTATTAAAGCTTATACGTGCCAAAATATCGCGTGTGCGTATTTATTTATATTTGTAAACATTGTATTCGAATTATGTAGTAACTATACAACTAATTTAAAATGCCTAAATAATATTTTATTTTATTAAAAAGCTCTCTAGTTTGTAACGACGTAATTATTTATATTACATGCATTTACTTTAGATTTTAGATGCACGAGTTATTTAAACGCGAAAGATCAGAAAAACAAAATCATCACAAATCATTAGTTCGATCTGTTTTGATTTATTTTCGAAATAAATGTGTGCCTTTAGAATTGGTCACAACTTTTTGTATGTACATTTTAATTTTATACTAAATATAGGTATTTTCTACATTTGTTTTGCGATTTCGGAAAAGTATTGGAAAATGACTGAAAGTATTATTAAAGTTGCATTTGTCTAAAAGCGGTAACATTTTTGGTAAAAAAAAATCAAAATTGATAGAAAATACCTCTCACTAAAATGCTTTAAAATTGTAACATTTAGACCTTATGAGAATATTTATAGTTAAGGTTTATACTGAATTTCTCCTTTTTATACTCTTCGACTATGTTTAAATAAGTACTCGAGTGTTAGTCTCGATTTAGAATAAAACTTAACCTGAGGTACTACATAGCAATAACATGGCGACATCAAGGTAATGGCACATTACTGCAGCGGCCAGCAAAAGAGACATTAAAGGACGAACGTGTAAATGTGGATCCAGGCGAAGCCGAGGCACACATAAGTCCATCGATGCCGAGCTGTGGCCAAGGCTTCTACAGTACTTTTTTAAAATAATGCGCGGAAGTACAATTTTCAAAATCAAATTTGTTTTTTTTTTTCTATAAACAGCTTTTTATTTGTAAGCTTGTTCGAAAGTTGAGTTTACACAGTAATTTATTTGGCCGCTAATACACGACAAATATGGATTTTCTGCAATGTTTGCCAATTTTATACAAGCAACGGTTGCTCTCATGTATTTGCCCAGTACAGCAATTTAGTTTTATTTAGAACAAATTTATTAAAATAATGCTCAAATTCAAAGCATGTTTGAGAAAAATAAACAAAAGTATTAATATTAGAATATTAAATAACGGCGGCGAAATAGTCGATGATCCACCATGTGTATTTATATTTTATTTATTTTTCCTGCCTTCGCCCGGTTATTAATAAATTATTATAGCTATACACCTTCCGGAATAAAATACTCTAGAAGATATTGAAAACCGCTTTGCAATCCGTGGTGTGGTTTAGAAGATCTAACGTAATACGCAGACAGACACATAAAAAAGGCGACTTTGCTGTAAAATATTATTATCATTAAAATGTAAAGATAAAGATTTCTTGGTGTTGCCATGATTTACCTTGTAGTATTAGTAGCCAGATATAAAAGTAACATCGTTTATTAAAACACCAAAAAATGATCTAGTAGTGTTATGGATGTGATAGATGTGTGTAGGAATGATGATTAGGAATCGAAGTTTTATATTGACGACGCACTTAAAATTATGCGGTGCACCTCTATAAAATTAATACTCTGTGATAAAAGAAAAACTGTTCTGTTCATTCTTGTTGCATTTTTCTGTTAGTATATATGTGTTACAACTGGATTTTTTGTACAAATAAACATAATTCGATTAAATATGAAAATAGTTGTATATATGTTAATGAGTCAAGTGGGGCTGTCAAAAATTCATTAAGAACTGCATTTTTCGTTCTTACTATGCTGATTACATTACATTACATTGGACGATCCAGCACTGTTACGAATAAAAAAAAAAGTTTACCTACACGCTAGACACTACTATTAAACACAATTTATAGAATAGGTAGAGGAATAGACCACCATGACTGATACTATGCAAAGCGTATTGTCAGTTCAGTTATATCGAAGAGTATCGTTCGTTTCTCGAAACTACAAAGATCCCAGAGGGATAATGTGGTCGATCGAGAAAAGAGATGCAATGATTTTATATGGCACGAGTTATAAAGAGACATGAAAAATATCTCGGTTCAGTTGCTAGTTGCTGTGTTTTTCTCTCAGTAGTATCAAATTCCAATTCA
Source organism: Hypomecis punctinalis (assembly GCA_949316475.1). Classification (NCBI taxonomy): domain Eukaryota; kingdom Metazoa; phylum Arthropoda; class Insecta; order Lepidoptera; family Geometridae; genus Hypomecis; species Hypomecis punctinalis. The sequence continues at coordinate 14,287,486 of OX438812.1, forward strand.
TATCTGATAGTTAAGACAGCTCTGGGCAAGATTTTCCATTTTATTTGTGGTTGATAATTGCCTCAAGCGACAACAGCGCTATCTCTCTAGTTGTAATAGCTCTGTGCTCGAAACTCACAAGTTTGACAGCTCTAAATGACTAATTAATTTTATTGTGATTATTGCAAGTACATATACAAAATAGAGTATCTACCAATAAAAAGCTACCGGAGACGACGAGCATTTCACCGTTTCATTCACACTTTTATCTTAAATCTCTCGCATTCATTCATTTTTTCTTTTTATACGCACGTTTGTTACTTGTGACTTTGGTCGTCGTCTTTGGAAGCTGGAAAGTAGAAAAATAATTACATTTTTTACTTTAGTATGTGTTACATATACTTCCCGTCTTGCTCAAGAAAATTTCTTAGTTAAAATTTCTAGTGCCATATACTCTGTACTTACTGCACTTGCTTTATACACAATGGGGGCAAAAAACAGCGTTTGGTATGATGCTAGCATGGCCCGAAAATATCTGTCTCTTCCACAGCCGTGTATAGGCCGAATCATACAAGTTGGCGGTTGTGAAGTTAGCCACAAGCTGCGCAATATCCAATCCTGACTGAAGCTCACAAAGCTGAGCGTTGATTGGATATAAACATGTATAGGTCGTATCAAACTGTCAATCAAACAATCCTGACTGAAGCTCTCTCAACAGCTACGCGAGGATTGGGGTTTTTAGCACCTTGTAGCTAATATCACACCCACCAATAAGTTTGATTCGTCCTGGAAAAATAATGCGTGAAAGTCATCAAGCGTCTCTCCGCAATTTTTGAACTATTTTGCCCTCATTTTGCTATGCTTTATAAAAAGTATGAATGTGTTGGCCAGTAAGGATAATTTATGGAGGATTTAGAATAAAAATAGGCAAATAGAAAAATGAAAACGCATTGATCAATAGCAATAATAATTTTATGTCTCAAGTACTATGCAAAGTCCAAAGTAATTTACCTAGTCTGCATGTCTTGCAATCTATTATTATAATATAGTAAATAAAATCGACTCAAGGAGTTGATTTTGAATCTTGTTAATAGCAAAATATTTTCGAATAAAATAACTTCGGGTTTAGGTTTTACTCTTTTAATAAAGGTCTACGATTTCGACCAAACCTTCATAGGCGAGCGTCATTATTAGGTAAATTACTTCAAATGTTATCAATGCGGTGATAAAATACTCAGGAAGATATTTCATCTGCTGTACTATAATGTCTCATATCTGATGGAAAAGCAGCGCAACATTCTGACGATCTGTGTTGCAATTTGTTACTCAAACCTGGACATTATCATAATAAGAATGTCTATTTTCCATCATGTACGGCACACGGCGTGCGATATCCACTGGGTATTTTATCAAAGCTTATATTCTGTAACATATGATCTATTAAGTTACACTATAATTTCTACAGGTGTTTATTAGATATTTAAGGTCAATATCTTTAATAACTACAGCAAAAACATTATACTTACTCCATTTTTTGGGCAGTCGTGTAAAAGTGATATCTAACTACTAAATACCTGTAGTACTGGATCAGTTTAGATAGATTTTATGAAAAAACAAAAGAATGAAATTAAAAGAGAAACATCTGAATTAATTTTGCTAGACCTTTCAAAATATACGAATAACTACGATAGGTCGAATCACACAACTCGGCGGCTGTGATGTTAGCTATAAGCTGCAGATAATCCAATCCAATCCTGACTGCTTATTTAACTGCTGTGCGAGGACTGGGTTATCCGCAGTTTGTAGCTGACATCACAATACCATTATTTGAATGTTACACAAATCTTTAGACCTGCTTATTACGTTTACTCCCACCTGTTCTGTTGAGTAGTTCTGTTGACAGAACTACTGGGATTTTTTTTTCCATTAGTTCTATCCACAAAACATATGGGAATATAATTCCCACCTGTTCTGTTGAGTAGTTCTGTTGTGATTCAAACTATTTACTTCTCCATGCAATCAATTATCAAGTACTGGCACTAACCAGGCCAGCTACTATTTTCCAGTTCCTGAAAAACATAGAAGAAGATGCATCGTTTTCTTCTGTTAAAGCCTGCCAATTGAAATCAGTTAAACGAAGGACAAGTAAACAGATTGAAAACGATGGTACCAAATGCAATTGATTAACGGTAACATAGACATACCTTTGTTTTTAGAGAAACTAAGGTAAAGTGCTCCTATATTGCGAAACCAGGAAAAGTTGGAAAAACTGTATCAGCCGCGGACTAGGTTAGTTAAGGTTGTGAAACAAGGCCGTTATGCCAGAATATTAATATTGTAAAATGATTTTTTTTTAAATCAGTAACAACCGTTTTTTTTCCCGTTATAATTTAACTTTTTTCGTATTATTAAATACACGGTTAGATTAATTTACCGGAATAATTATATTCCGGTAAATATAATCTAACCGTGTATTTTTTGTAAAACTGACTTACTTGTAACATTTAATGTTATTTATGGTCAGTAAATTTTCAGATTTCTGATTACGAATTTGAATTTTTGTATGTTTTTAATTTCTAATAACTCCACCATTTTGCAAAGATTCCGCAACCGTTCATCGATGACCGGTTCGTCAATGTACTGTTCGTCGAAAAGACAGATTGGTAACAGAACTGGCGGGGATACAGTTGAGTTTTATGTCCGGTGTATAGTTTTTTAAATCACAGAACTAATGCGGAGAAATTATCAGTAGTTCTGTCAACAGAATTACTCAATAGAACAGGTGGGAATAGTAGAGACAAGTCAGGTGTTAAGCATAGTCTTTTAAGTCACAGAACTAATGGGGGAAAAAATCCCAGTAGTTCTGTCAACAGAACTACTCAACAGAACAGGTGGGAGTAAACGGCTTATTATATGCCTCTCAGTGCATTGAAGTACATTAAAAGGAATGCTATGAAATAAATTTATTGTTTGTCGTCTATAGCCCGACTGAAACTACAAGCTGTGGTCATCGCCCTCTCTTGCGCTGCTAACATATGAATATATTTATATTACTATCACAACCACTGGCTCGTGTACACAGACGCCATGAAGTTTGATTCGGCCCATACATGTTTAAAACGCGGGCGTGGGCGTAGCCATGCGTTACCATACGTACAAACCGCGCCCGCGACCCCTCAGGGTGAGAACGACAACTTCCTAAAATGACAACTTTCGAAAACGACAACTTCCGAAGACGACAACTTTTTTAGAATGTCAACTTTCAAAAACGACGAATTTCGATAACGACAACTTTTTTAGAATGTCAACTTTCAAAAACGAAGTTTTAAGTTGTTTTACTTCATTAAAAGATGAGTAACAGAGCAAAGTTTATAACGTATAAATTAGAAATGTTTGACATTTCACAACCGAAATTAGTCAGCCCCTTAGTATTTTCGGAAGGTATCATTTTTGGAAGTTGTCATTTTAGGAAGTTGTCATTTTCGGAATTTGTCATTTTCGGATTTTGTCATTTTAGGAAATTGACGAGTTTAGAATAGACGTTCTCTGAAATTATCGTTTTCGGAAGTTGTCATTTTAGGAAGTTGTCGTTGTCACCCTGAGGGCCCGCGACGATTACTTTGTATGGAATCGCGCGGCATCCGCTTAGTGCAGTTAGCCTTACGTATAGGTAGAGTATTACTTGCACGACTTGTCCCCCTCATTTTACAAAAGTAATCCTTTTTGTAAAGGTATCATTGGCTTGTATATCATTTAAAGTTACATGTCTGGAATCACACGTCGTCGGCTAGTTCAATGTAAAATAGTTTGTAGACCTAGCAGTCTTTTATCGTCGCAGATACTAAGTGTGAATTAGCTTGTATTAGAGGAAAAGTCTAGACTGAATTAAGCTCCAATTAGACGTTGTTAGTTAATGTATATTATGCACTAGATTTTTCACCAAAATTGTAACAAAATGCGAGGAAATTTCGCAAACTAATATTTGGCCCATTTGGAAGATTTTTGTACTGAAATTCACGAGATTTTAGCCGTAATAGACATGTATATAGAATAGGGTTTACCGGTTTAGCATCTTTGAATCTTGAAGCACATAATATATCTTGGAATTGCGTTATGTACCATAAGTTTTTTAACATTTATTTTGAGATACATATTATTTACAGGTAAATATTTCAATGCAATATTAGTAGGTAAGAATAAGTGACCACATTCTTATTGTAAAGCACAGTTTGTGTTGTGAGTGCACTTGTTATTGCTCGCATATCACACCACTGATGCTAGGACACATAAATATACAATTTGTATACAAACTTGTTTTTTACTCAATGCACCAATACCTTTCAATCGGTTTAAAAGAATTCATATCAATCCATTAATTCTATCAAAAAACTTAGGTATTATTCTTCCCAACAGCATGTTTTCTTTTATATTTATCTGTGCTAAAATGCAAACACATGAAATATATGAAATAAAAATTGACTATTATAGGGAACTATTGCGCAGTTGCTTCACTAGCTATGCCAATGATGTTTTTAGGATCTAATCAGACAGATTAAAAAACTCGGGTTAATCTCTTTGTAGAAATTTATTTACATAAAGTTAGTAGTTAAAATATTTATGGATTGGTCTCTTAAATGCAAATAAAATTGATCTATTATCTAATCACGTAAGGAATAATATTGAAAAAGCCATCAACACGCAGCACACTGCAACATAGGGCGACTTCCTCTCGCCGATTCTCGCACATTTCCAGAATGTTCCCAGCAACCTAAAATAATACAACAGTGATCTTAGGACAGGTAACATCAGTAATAAATAAATCTCCCTACAAAAACAGCTGTGCAGAAAGCATAAGTAATATAATGACCTGTTTGAATTATTCCAGTTTAATAGTGATTGAATCTTGTGCTAGATTGCAACTGGATTTGAACGCTGGACTGGAATAATGTAAACTAGCCATAATAATATATTTTATGGTCAGTTAACGATGTCAACCAAGTTTTGAAGGTAAAGTAACAACTAAGGTAAGGTAAGTCAACTAATCTGACACACCCTAATGATGAATCTCAATTTGCCTAGAAAGAGGATTATTTGATGCTTTACTGATTTTATTAAAATGGTCCCCCATACTAATGTGAACTCAAAAATATCAAAAATTGATTTCAAACAATGGGTAATTTTGACTTTATTTTTAGGGATCTGTGCCCAAATGATTGAAATAGGACTAAGACTTCATTGTCCAGATGTCTGTCTGTCACCAGGCTGTACTTCATGAACCATGACTAGAAAGTTGAAATTTTCACAGATGATGTATTTCTGTTGCTGTTGTAACAAATATTAAACACATAATAAAACAAGTATTTCAGGAGGGCTCCTATATTGTACAAATATACAACAAACATGATTTTTTGGTTGATATTAACAACAACAGGTAGATGTTTTTTTTTTAACGCGAAAAATTGTCTTTATTACTCTTAACTACAACATGATACAATACTACTTCATATATTATGCTAAAACTACCTACACTACTACTACATAGAAAGCAATTGGATCATCCACAGACCCTTGAAGGTCTAAAGCTAATCCAAGTGCTCAAGCCCACTGCCAGTCAGCAGCATGCCCAGCAAGCTTGAAATATTCTTGAATATACTTCAAAAAGAAATAATTAAATTAAGGAGGGGCTCCCGTACGGTATGGAAACCCTTCATGCGCGAGTCCTACTCGCACATGGCCGATTTTCAATATTATTTGTTTGTAAATAGTAGGGCTTTTGAACACTTCCCATACACAGTAGAGAGGTAGTCGTGATGTAAGTTTTATGCTGGATGTACCTACCTACATTCTCTTTATAGCTACATGACAATCACTGCTAGGCGTCCTCTATAAATAGGCTAGTTTAACCTAAACATAACAGTGGGAAACAATCGCCACTAGAATCTGATGGAATGATACATACCCAGTTTTATTCCGATCCATAATACTTGGGAAAAATGACCTCAGATAAGCACAAGTGCATATCAATAGCAGTATTACTGACAACAAGCTTTGGAAATTGAAAATAGCGCTCTGAAACAGAAAAATATGTTAGAAATGGAGTAGCACAATTCATTCTTTTCATTTCATGGGTCTAGTCTTATCAGTCCTTACCATTTCTGATAAGTGCAACTTTGTAGTTTCATCCAAAAACTCTTTTGTCTCAAGCCGATGAAGAAAATGATCTAAATAAAAATATTCTTGAATTTTATGTATTCCAAAGTAAAACTTTGTTTTGTTCCAAATCAGCCGTGCGTGGTGAATGTTGCCAACGCGGACGCGGTAATCAAAATTTGCAATTATAATTAAAACTGCTCCGCTCGATTCATCATTCAAAATTATTATTTTTTGTCGTATTCAATTATTCATAGTTTGAATTAGTTTGTGTCAGTCTTATTATTGATTCTCAACTCTTTTATGTATGTAACTATTGTCAAAAAACTATTAAGATGATTTTTTTTACAGTAAATAACGATATCCACTGATCAACAAATTCTTATATTGCCTAAAGCGGTTACATAATATTATGACGGTGTAACATCCAGAAGATCAAAACTATAAAATCAATGTTTCATATTCCATGATCATAATAACAGATTTTGTGGTAATGCTACTAGAATGGCAGCACTGAGCATTTTGCAAAAATGACAGCTTTAAAATCACTACAATGACAGTTGATAGTGACATTTACACCAAAAACGTCTATTTTTTTATTTAGTTAAGAAGGAGGACAAAAGTCGGGAACGCGGAAAAATCGTGTCGCCTCATTGTATTATTTTACCACTTGCACACCAACTGTAATAAAGTTGCTGAGACTGGCCAATTATTGAACGCGGCCGAATTACTCGCGAGTTTACCCTACTTTTATTTTTAAAAAGTTTGAAAGTAGGTAATCCATACCGCTGTACCTATAGTGTATATTGACCAGTCGGTGCAGGGCCGCGCCGACTCCCGGCAGCGCCTGTGTGCCATGAAGTTTTTTTGTAATATTTTTTTTATTTTAGTTCAATTGAAATATATTCAGTTCTTTTGTCGTTATTCTTCAGAGCTTCAGATTCGTGAGTTTAGGGGGCCCTAGGCTAATATTACTTAAGGGCCCACCTAATTAGGTATTTTTTACGATTTTCCAATTAATCGCTGTGATTTGACATTCTAAATAAGTGAAATAAAGAGAACCATAAAGGTTCGCGCACATTATGTCGGGTCGCATCGCAGCGCAAAAATCCGCTCAAATCGCTTATATGTATTTTATATGAACTAACGCACACTGTGCCGGGCGCAATGGGCCGCATTTTAAGCATTTCCACACTAATATTGCGCTGCAGCCCGCTCCGCCCCGCTGCGGCCCGACATAATGTGCGCGAACCTTTAGAAAGTGCCAGCGGAGAGAGCGCAAAAATTTGCCAGTTTTTCAGAAAGTCAGTTTTTTTTCATGAGGATAGAAGAACACTTCACCGCTATCATGCGCGAGCGTACCGAGCACAAAATATATTCGCTTTATTAGTAATTTTAAAATAGACATGAGCCAGGAGAAGTAGGAAAAAAAAGATGATGATAATGATGATATTTTTACTATGAAAATTTACGTGGTTTTCACACATTTTATACTATATATAACGGGACTAAACTCACGTGTAGGGATAGTCAAAACGACTATAGTTTCGGTCGCATTCGGCGACCTTTCTCAAGTTGGCGAGTGCTAGCACGCGGAGCCGTCTCGCAATGCACTGCGGGCTGCGGCGCGTAGCGCTCGCGATGACAGCGGTTGCGGTGGTGGGCGGGGGCGGGTAGAGAGGACTGTTGTGTCGGCGCGCACTGAAATATTAAAGGAGTGACGGACAGAATTGGAAATTTATTACGCCGAAGGTATAGCATTAAAACCATCTTCCGTCCTCCGGGACAACTAAGACAATTGCTACGTTCTCCTAAGGATAGAGACCCTTTGGGTGTCCCCGGTGTCTACATGATCCCGTGCGATTGCGGGAAGTGTTACGTCGGAGAGACAAGAAGAAATGTTTCTACCAGGCTCACGGAGCATATACGTTCCATGAAGAACTTGGATAGGAACGGTTCCGTGGTGGTAGAACACACTCTCGATTCCGATGCGCAGCACTTCATCAGATTTGACAGAGCGAAGGTGCTAGCGCGAGAGAAGTTTTTCGTACCCCGTAAAGTTAGGGAGGCTATCGAGATTAGCAGACGCCCTAACTTCAATAGAGACGGGGGATGGATACTGCCACCGACGTGGAAACCGTGTCTTCAAGGAACCAAGATACTTAACCGTGGAACTGGTGGAGACATAGTGAGCTCAGTGTGCTGGAGTATCCCCGACGTATACCAGGATACCGACGAAGAGGATCTTCAGTGCGCGCCGACACAACAGTCCTCTCTACCCGCCCCCGCCCCACCACCGCAACCGCTGTCATCGCGAGCGCTACGCGCCGCAGCCCGCAGTGCATTGCGAGACGGCTCCGCGTGCTAGCACTCGCCAACTTGAGAAAGGTCGCCGAATGCGACCGAAACTATAGTCGTTTTGACTATCCCTACACGTGAGTTTAGTCCCGTTATATATAGTATAAGATGATATTTTTATTCATGACTCCTCTCGCAAGTTCGCTGTTAGTACCTATATACGAGTTTGTACTATAAAAACATTTTAGGGCCAGATGTCCTCTTCATTAGTAGCTCAGCCGAACTGGCCTTTAATAAAAAGATTAGGGCGAGATGTTCACAAAAAAAAATCTCCGAGCACGACTTGCCCGAAGCCCAGATTTTCTTAGCGCCAGATGTTACCTAACCCAACATTCTAGCCAGGGTCGACATTGACGGACACGTCAAGGTGGACGATGATGATGATGATAACTCAGTGGGAATAAAACACAGGCCTTAATTAATTTATGCAGCCTTGGCCTATGCAAGGTAGGTGGATACCGTTGCTATGTATCAGTATTTGTGACTTTTTAAATAGTAGGTTAAGGGGGTTAACTTACTTATTCATAATGAATATCGAAGGTATGAAAAATAATAAAAAAACATGTATTTTCTTTATTTAGTATTCATCTATTCGTTTATTGCACAATGCTATTTCACAACAGAAGTAACAATGCATTGAATGATAACGATTAGGTAAATGATATTTTAGATAAAATATGTAGGTAGGTATCATTAATCGTTTATGTTTACGTGTTCTGAAAGTCATCACATTGTCACCTGTGTAAAGAAGTTATTAGCTTGCAGATTCTTCAGTAATTGGCGTGGATCGCGTTTGGAACAAACATGGCAGTGTTCGATCCTCAAGGCAAAGCGTTCTTGGTGACGGGGGGTGCCTCAGGCATGGGCGCTCTTTACGCCGAGAAGTTCTTGGATCAGGGTGCGAAGGTCAGCTGTATTGTTATACTTTTTAATTTACCTACTAATATTGATTTTGAATATAGAAAGCCCAATTTTAGAGGCGCCATCGTAAATTTAATAGCAACGTATAAGTTTTCTCTCTATCGAATGCCTAAAGTGAATAAAATCGGACAAGTAAATTGGAATTCGTTATCAAGTCTTTAGTTTCTAAGCTCACTTAATCTATTTTAGGCGTTTAGGTGGTTAATTGTGAATGGTTGATGACTAGATGAGTCCAACTCCAAATTATGAATTGGTCAAGGGTAGTGAATGTAAAAGGTGAACTACTCGTAACTTAGGATCGCGTGTTCAGTAAGTTTGTCCCTGCGCCTGCCGTGCCATGCTCTGCCCCATGAGCAGCTATAGTTGTTGGTCTTCGTGGGTGGTCATGGTTGGGTGAACGCGAGATTTGTTGTTGGGTTGCTAAGTGATCACAGCGAGATTTGCGCGGTGCGTCCAACGTCGGGTTCTTAGGTGGTTAATTGTGAATGGGTGATAACTAGATGAGTCTGACTCCAAATTATGAAATGACTAAGGGTAGTGCAAGTAGAAGTTGACCTAAATTGGGATAGCGTGTTCAGTAAAGAAACAGTCGGCAGGTCCGCTTAGTTCAAGTAGGTACGAGTATTTGCTCACTGGCCGAAGACTGGCTGAGCGGTGTAAAATATGAAAGTATTACATTTCTTATCATGATACAGCATGGTAGGGATGTAGGGTGTAACATAGCCCTACACTATGTTTAAATAGACTAATAGCTTTCCAACTATCCCAGCGGATCGGTAAGCTGAAATGGCAATAGGCAGGGCACTTAGCACGGAGGATTGATGACCGATGGGGTCGAAAAGTTTTCGAGTGGTGACTACGTGGTAGATGGACGACATTATCAAGACTGCAAGATCGCGCTGGATACAAGCTGCTTCCAAATGGTCTTATTGGAGATTTGTAGGGGAGGCATATGTCCAGCAGTGGGCATCCTTTACTAAAACGACAACAAAATTACGATTCTCCAGTTATATTGGTATAATATCCGTATACAGGGTTATTTCTAATCAATTAGCATTCATTTAGGAGCAAAATTTATTCTGTACATCAAAACTAATAACTTTTGTTGTGCGACTTTGGTCTAAAGGATGTGTCTAGTGCCTAAAAGGATGCTAATTGATTAGAAATAACCCTGTATAAGCCAATAGCAAGTTATACTTGTTAGATAATTGTCTAATAACAATACCTACAATATACCAAATTTTTGAACAGATACAGAATTGACTTACAAAGGCATTTATTAATTAAGTACCTAATTCCTTTCAGGCTGTCGCGATCTTGGACATTGCAGAGGAGCAAGGTAAAGCCCAGGTTGAGCGCCACAACAAGAAATACCCGGGAAAGGTTGTATTTTTCAAGTGTGATATCTCTAAAGAAGAAGAAATCGAGAAGGCATTCAATGCGGTGGTGGCTAAGTTGGGCCAAATCGATGTGATCGTCAACAATGCTGGAATCATGGTGGACACTCCACAAGGCTGGAGGACAGCGTGTGATGTCAACTGGGTAAGTTAATGAATATTTTCAAAATATTTTTGAGTGAATAGCATTTGAAAAGCGGTCACATTAACTATACCCTTGACCATGTGACGTTATTTTGGCGCTCAAGCACGGTGTGATAAAAAAACCGGCCAAATGCGAGTCGGACTCCCGCAAGAAAGGTTCCAAACCATGTTCTATAAAAGATAAGTTTCCACCTGTTTATTAAGATCGAGTAAAAAATGCTTAAAAATTAATGCGATGCGTCGAGTTAATGTGACCGCGTAGTAAGTAAGTAAGTACTCATAAGTACTTAGAGAATGTAAAGAACTTTCAGCACCCACAGTAACTAGGTATTCACAAATCCCTTACAAAGGTTAATACAACTCTAGTACTTCCTAGGTATTCTTGCTTTTACTCAGAAAATAATACACTCCCGAATTACTAGATTCACACTTTCACTGACTGTGAATTTAACTTCGCTCATATTAAAAAATGGAACCGCGAGAACTTGACGATTGGGCGGCCATTTTGCATCTGTTATTAGATGATTTATCTCACCAATTAAGTAAATGTTTTTTTTATTATTTAACAACCCAGGTAGCATTTATACGTTATTATGACGTCCGTTTACGGTACTGCTCGACGTAAGAGACGTCATTATCATGACGTCGGTAGTTTCTTCAGATGACGACAATTTGTCACAGCCTCATGACGTAAGTTGGAGGACGTTGGAGTGACGCCATATACTGACGTTGGAGTGACGTCATATACTGACGTTGGAGTGACGTCATATACTGACGTTGGAGTGACGTCATATGCCGACGTTGGAGTGACGCCATATACTGACGTTGGAGTGACGCCATATACTGACGTTGGAGTGACGTCATATGCTGACGTTGGAGTGACGCCATATACTGACGTTGGAGTGACGTCATATGCTGACGTTGGAGTGACGTCATATGCTGACGTTGGAGTGACGCCATATACTGACGTTGGAGTGACGTCATATGCTGACGTTGGAGTGACGCCATATACTGACGTTGGAGTGACGTCATATGCTGACGTTGGAGTGACGCCATATACTGACATTGGAGTGACGTCATATACTGCATTCATAGAGACGACACTTGGACGTTTATAATAGGGCAGCCACTGACGTTGGAGCGACGTCATTCACTGTATTCATAAGGACGTCACTAGGCCGTACATATTAGAGCAGCCACTGACGTTGGAGCGACGTAATTTACTGTATTCATAACTAAGCCGCACATATTAGGGCAGCCACTTACGTTGGAGAGACGTCATTTACTGTACTCATAGGGACGTTACTGGGCCGTACATATTAAGGTAGACACTAACGTTGGAGTGACGTCATATTATTATACAGTATTCATAGTGAAGTTACTGTGAATCCTGTGTATGACGTCACTACTATGTCGGCGGCTGCCTTTGTATGTATGGCCCAGTCCCTGTGAACTAAGTAAATGACGATACTCCAACGACGATGGCTGCCCTAATATGTACAGCCCAGTCACTTTCCTGTGAACAAAGTAAATGACGAAAAGAATTTAGAATTTAGTTTGCGATAGCAGGCATCCTATATTATACACGTACCCTGAACAGACTCTTAGGACTATGGATGAAACCAAACAAAACAATGTAAGTAGCTTAATAGATTTATATTCAAGAAGTATATACATACATAGACTGTTATATATAATCAATAATTGTTATGAATCCATAGTCTTAAAATTACAATGTCGATCCCATAGCAATTTTATGACCATGGCACATTTAGATTAACTATTACTAATGCACTGTTATCACTAATCAGGTTGGTGTTAACTTGTTTCTGCACCTGCATCGGACTTTTGCTGACACTTGAAATTATTTGATTTGTTTGTGCATTACATTACAATGACTCGATGCGCTGGTTGCGGTCGCAAAGCATTTTAAGTAGGTATCTATTGAGGTCAAATCGCACGAACATCGCCTATCTTTTATAACGGTATTTAGTACCTGAATTTCGTCATTAGTAGCTGAACATACATTTTGAATTTGTAAAATATGTTGGTCTTGCGTATGTAATCTTTTTCTAAGTTCCCGACGAAATTCTCGGAATTCTGATAACAAACCGCCGTCATTCTCCAGCACGGAAACTTCCATTTGACTGCACTTGCTACCCCGTTGGTTATTGACATAATTAGGGCTCGCTATTATTGGTAACTTCCTATGTTCTGGAGTGCGAACTGGCGTGTCATTCCCAGCACGTTTTCTTTTTGTGCTGTCACACATCGGGCAAATCCATTGGCGCACATAGTCCGTAGAAAAAGACTCGAAATCTCGTCTTTTAATACCGAGACACAATATATGATACACTTTTTCACAGTTTGATAGTGTACACTTCATTATAAGTTCACCGGTAACGTCTTTTTTACAAGCCCGGCAAAACGTAAACATTGCGATCGAACTAAATAGAAATAATTGCTGCGACAAAAAGTAAACACGTCCGCACCGATGCGTGCAAACAATATGGTACAATATGGTACGTCCTAATATTGACCCTAAATAGAGGTCAATAAAACGTCCCCTTTGTGGCGAATATGGTACGTCCTGATATTGACCCTAAATGGACGTCAGTAAAACGTCCACCAGAGACGAATATGATACGTCTTAATAATAACCCTGAAGAGACGTCAGTAAATCTTCCACTTTGTGGCGAATTTGGTACGTCCTAATATTGACCCTAAATAGAGGTCAATAAAACGTCCCCTTTGTGGCGAATATGGTACGTTCTTATATTGACCCTAAATGGACGTCAGTAAAACGTCCATTAGAGACGAATATGATACGTCCTAATAATGACCCCAAATAGACGTCAGTAAATCATCCACTCTGTGGCGAATATGGTACGTCCTAATATTGACCCTAAATAGAGGTCAATAAAACATCCCCTTTGTGGCGAATATGGTACGTCCTGATATTGACCCTAAATGGACGTCAGTAAAACGTCCACCAGAGACGAATATGATACGTCCTAATAATGACCCTGAATAGACGTCAGTAAATCGTCCACTTTGTGGTGAATATGGTACGTCCTGACTTTGACTCTAAATTGACGTCAGTAAAACGTCCACTTTGTGACGAATATGGTACGTCCTGATATTGACCCTAGATGGACGTCAGTAAAACGTACACTTTGTGGCGAATATGGTACGTCCTGATATTGACCCTACATGGACGTCAGTAAAACGTACACTTTGTGGCGAATATGGTACGTCCTGATATTGACCCTACATGGACGTCAGTAAAACGTCTACTTTGTGGCGAATATAGTACGTCCTGATATTGACCCTAAATGGACGTCAATAAAACGTCAATTTTATGGTGAATATGAGACGTCGAAATAATGACTTTTAATTGACGTACATTATGACGTCATCGACGACGCATTAACGACCGACCCTATTATGACCTAAGAGAGACGTCGTTTATGCGTCACTGACGTCACTTTGCTACCTGGGAAGTCTATTGACATATTGAAAAATAAGTATAATCTTAAGTACCTAATCACTCGATAATACGGGAATAACTGACAAATAGAGCGCCGACGACATATACACACCCTATAGACAAGGACACCCTAATGCACATAATATTGTAAATATTGTTTTCTCAGCGACGACGAACTGTAATTTAAAAAAATTACCTATAATTAGTAGTGTTCTCATAGAAGCGTCGTACTTTTTGAATTTGGAAGTATTTGTAATGTTAGTGTTCAGCGACAAGAAAATGAATGAAAAGTAAGTAAATATAAGTTTGCATTTGTTTTATTATTCGATACCATATAATTTCAATTTAGTTGTCACTCTACGTATTATTAAAAAATAATATTATAGAAAAATATGGGGTGCATTTTATTTCCTCATAGAGGTGATGAAAAGTAGAGTGTACCACTCGGGCGCAAAATATACTTTTCTCGAGCTCGGGCGACGTACTTTGAATCCTTCGCTACGCTCGGGATTCTACTCTAGAATCCCTCACTTCGCTCTGGATTCAAAAAAGAGTCCTCGCCCTTGAAATATTATTTTGCTCCCATGTGATACAATCTACTATTAAACCTGTTTTAGCATGTGCTAATGAAGTTCTTTTATATGATACCTTACATGATACGATTTACTCACTTTGAATTATGAACCCATATTTTGTGAAACTAGGCCCTATTTTTTGTGATTAAAATAAAAATGTACAGTTTTCAGATTTATTCCTGTATGTGTATTCTGAGACAATGCTTCTCGCCAAATTTCATATTTCTATGTCAACGGGAAGTAACCTGTAGGTTTTGATTTTTGTGAATGTCGAAATATTATGCTGTAATTTTACGACATACCTAAACGGCTCTAAGTTTTTAAACGACAACTGAGAAGTTTTTCTTTTACACGACTGCAAGAGATAGATCCATAGTTATACGTATACAGTTTAAATTTCAACTCGATATCTTTACGCTTTCCCGAGATAAAGAGTCTTGACATACGGACAGACGGACAACAAAATGATCCTATGATGGTTCCGTTTTTTCCATTTGAGGTACGGAACCCTGAAAACAGCGTATTGTACTAAACTCATTATATTATTTCAGCAAGGTGTCGTCTCCATCACATTGAAGGGCATCAAGCACATGAGCAAGGCTGAAGGCGGTAAAGGCGGAGCTATCGTGAACATCGCTTCGACAGGGGCACTGAGCAAGACGTGCCCATCTACTGCGGATCCAAGAGCGCCGTAATGCACTTCTGCCAGTGCCTCGCGGTAAGAAAAAACAACAAAAATTTTCCGAATCGAATCAAACTTCTTGAACTGACTGCCACAGCATCAGAGCCATCAAAGGTGACGTCCACTAGTGGTATATTATTCAGAGAAAAATGGAACCAAGATGATATATACATCATTTGCAAGCTTGTTTTATGAGCTTTTTAAAAATATTTAATTTAGATTTTTCCATCCCTCCATTTTTTTTTAAATGTGAAAAGTATATTGTACTTTACTTAGTATGTTTTACTAATTTAGCATCAATAAAGTGCTTCTACGAGTATCATTATTTTACTTCCATTCGTAACTGATTTTCCCACATTCATCTCTTAATTTGCTAAAATTAAAAATTATAACCTACCAGTGTGACCAGTTAGTAGGTACAATGTGATAAAAAAAAAACACTTAAAAAGTGTGTCTAATTAGTAAAAATGCTTTTATTTAACAATTTGGCGGTTTCTTAATCAGGGTTGATAGAGATAAAGTACCTATTGAGGCAAATACATTTATTTATCTTAATAAACACAAAATTGATTTAAAAAAAATTGGAGGGCCTTTTATATTTTGAACTGATGTAATAGACTCAGAAAAATATGAAGTTTCTCGAAATGTAACAAGTGTTGTGGTTAGAATTTTTGATTATTATTATACCAGCCTTCATACATTTTGTGGACATGCCCTTTGGCAAAAACAGTTTAATACTCGTAATATGACAAAAAAAATATAATTATCTAGTCCGTCAGATAGATTAAAAAAAAATATTAGACTGGTATTTTTTCTTTTGCCATTGAAACAATTTACGAAGATATAGCTCGTTAAAGATCCGCGTGACGTCACGATAGTGACGATAGCAATACAAATGTACAGATTACGTCGCACAAGTGACGTCACGAGCCCATTTCCCAAATTTTGACATGGTTTATCTTTGTCATTTACTGTTTGATTGACAAAAGACAAAATACGTGTTCAATATTTTTTGTAGTTAATATTTATTTTTTACCCAGTCATCATGCCTATTAGATGTTCTATGATCAAACTTAATGGCGTTTATGAACCCCACTCCTCACCCCTGCTTACTAGGTATTCATTTTCTTAAGCGCCTAATCCACGTAAAAAAGACTTCGACGACGGTATAAAGGTCTTTTCGTTTCATTTGACGCTTTTCTCTTTTGCAGCTTACCGTTTCTTTTAAAATAGCCGTGTTCAGTATTAAAGTGGTGTGTGATAAAAATACATCATCCTTTCTTTAGTTAAAATTATCAATTTCCCGCAAAGCTTTAGTAGTGGACACGGCTATTTTAAAAGAAACGGCAAACTGCAAAAAAAGAAAGCGTCGAATGAAACGCTAATTAAAACAGACGAGCTTGCTTGCGGCTTGTCATAAAAGTTGAAGGTCTTATTTTGGCTCGCCACGCAGTGTTGCCGACACTATGACTGTGACTATGTTTTATGAGTTTCAGGCTTGTTTCAGGTGGTTTATTTCTTCGGACATTTTCCAATAATTTGTGTAGTCTCTTGCTTCTACTGTCAATTCTTGGATTAAATTTGTGTTTGAGAAACCAAGACCTATTTTTTATTCAACTCCTAACCCACATTTCAGGGCATTTTGGATATTTTCATTAATTTCGTTGAATGCTATAGCGAGGTAACGTAAATTTTCAAACTTCAAATATGACAACATTTTGTGCCCAATATGTGAAACTGTACTGCGGTTTTAAAAAACGACAAGCGTGACTCGTCAACAGTAAAGCAGTGTTACCGTTTTCAAAACCTGTGGACTACTAAACGTAACCATTTTTTCTACTAAAATCTATTGATATAACTTATTCTTCTCCTAATTCTATCCCGCCATTATCCGAAATCACATCAGGGTGCGCGGGCCCTATAAAAAAATCGCATTTATGAAAATCTAGTGAAATCTACTGATTTTTCAAAACCTAGTGAAAATCTATGACACTACCAAATTCACATCGAAAATCTACTGTAATAGGAATCGGTCTACTAAAAAGGGACACACTTATGTAGGCAAAGTCGCGGTTTCGATTTTGACGAGCCAAACAGTCTTTCAAACCGCGGTATATTTTATTTACGTGTTTTTTTTACGTTTATCAGGCGCTTTTTACACAATTACACAACGACCCGTCTCGTGTTCACAGACGCCATTAACTTTGATT
Source organism: Hypomecis punctinalis (assembly GCA_949316475.1). Lineage (NCBI taxonomy): Eukaryota > Metazoa > Arthropoda > Insecta > Lepidoptera > Geometridae > Hypomecis > Hypomecis punctinalis. The sequence continues at coordinate 14,305,392 of OX438812.1, forward strand.
CAGCTTTATGTATGTAGGTACATTAGACCCAATTATGAAGGCACTACCGTAATTATAATAGCTAATTAGAATATTTCTGTTTCTTTTTTACTTTAGGCATTCGATAAAAATAAAATAAAAATAAAATAGTTTTTATTTCTGTAACCAATAGTTTCTTAAATTAATGTAGATTGGAGCCTTCTATTAGGTATAAAAATACCTGTGTCAGAAGACCCCGCTCTTCGATATCCATACAATGGTAACAACTTGGTTATCTTTAACAATTTTTATAAAATGCATTTTAAAATTTACAACTTACTCTAAACTTACAAAATTTTCAAAAATATTTCACATTTCAATATTTGTGTGTGTGTGTGTATGTGTGAGTGCGTGTGTGTGTGTATGTGTGAGTGCGTGTGTGTGTGTATGTGTATGTGTGAGTGCGTGTGTGTGTGCATGCGTGTATATGAGTGTGTGTGTGCATGCGTGTGTGTGTTATGTCCTAATACTCAACATGTCCAAAATACACATATTTTTAAGTTGATTTATTTATTATTTCTTGATTTGTAACAGTTCTTCTGTTTCCTCATAGTTTCTAGTAAGTATCCAACTGGTTAGATGTTTTTTACAGTCATGATAATTCATTGGATAGATATTCAAAACTTTGTTAACTTCATTATATAATCGTGCTGATTTATTAACAAGCTGATTGCTAGCATAAGAACTTTTGACAGGTTGGACCACAATTGCTTTATCCTTTCTTCTTTTGTTAAGAACGTTATCATTATATGGTGTATCTTTGTGAACTTTGAGAACTGCTTGTACGATGTAAAGTTTTCTGACAGTCAGAAGCTGGCTTAATGAATACAGTTGGTTAGTAGGATATATATATGGCATGAAATACATAACTTTGAGTAAGATTCTCTGGGCTCTTTCAACCTCAATAAATTTAGTTTTAGCTGCTCCTCCCCAAATTGGCAAACAATACGATAAAATAGATTGACCTAAAGCAATATAAATTTTATTAAGTAACTGTTGTGGTGCAACATATCGTAGGGACTTAAAAATCCAAACCAATTTCCTTATCCTAGTCCCAACAGCATCAATTTGTGTAAACCAAGATAGTCTCTGGTCAATATGAACTCCCAAATACTTGGTTGAATTTACTTTATTTAATATTGTGCAATCACACTTAGAATTGTGTATAGTATCTGAGTTATGGAGTTTTATACTGAAGTCGCTTTTAGGTTGGGTTCTATTATAAATAGTATAACACATATAATTTGTTTTTAAAGCATTCAGGGTAAGTAAGTTTTGCTTTAACCACTGATTTATTTTTATAAGACCATGTTCTGCTTGTAGGCGTACTTTTTCCCATGTGGTGTTTGAAAACACAACCGCGGTATCGTCAGCATAGGAAAAGATTTTTGCGCTCGATAAGTTAAGGTTGCATAAGTTATTGATATATATTAAGAACAAAGTAGGTCCCAACACACTCCCTTGAGGCACGCCGTATGTAATGTCAGCATCGTCACTGATGTGCACTCCAATTTTGACTCTTTGTTTCCTGTTACTTAAGTAATCTTTTAGAAGAGCTAAAGCTATATCTCGAATACCAATCTTGTATAATTTTTCCAGAAGAATGGGGACGTAAACGGTGTCAAACGCTTTTTTTAAATCTAAATATACAGCTACGCATTTACGTCCTTGGTCTACTTGATCTACTATAAAGGAAGTAACTGCTGTAACAGCATCTTCAGTAGATTTACCACTTTGGAATCCGAATTGTGAGTCAGAAATTATGTTAAATTTGCTGAGGTATTTAATAAGCCTACTATTAATTAATTTTTCTAAAATTTTTGAAATACACGGCAATACCGACACTGGTCTATAGTTGTTTTCATCTTTTGTGTCACCACTTTTATGGACGGGAGTTATTATAGATTTCTTTAAAAGCAGAGGAAATACGCCCAGAGAAAAGCATAGATTTACTAAGTGGCATATAACTGGAACTACGTGATATTTAGCCAATTTAAGGAAGCTAGTTGGGATATTATCCCACCCAGGAGCACTCTCTGACTTGAGGCTCATAAGTACTTCATGCACCTCTTTTAGGTCGGTGTCTAACAGAACAAAAGAATTAACTTGTGTGCCAACTGTATTTTGATCTGGTAATTTATGGTTTGTTAACATATCCTCTGCTAACTTTTTACCAATATTTGCAAAATAGTGATTTATATAATTAACAGACTTTGCCGGAGATGATTTTATATTCAGTAATTTTGAGTTATCTGTTTTCGTTTTATTTGAGTGTGTTATTGATCTTATATTTTTCCAAAGAAGTTTAGAATTTTTAGTTGCTTTAGTCAATTGTGTTCGTTCGTAGATAGAGAGGAGAGAACCTTTTTTACGTTGCTATCCAATTTAAGATGGCGTCTTCATAATTGGGCCTATTGTCTTTCTTTCGTCTTGTCTTTAATTTTGATGTAGGTACAACTTTACTATTAAGGTACTTACCTACCCATCTACTTTTCTTCGCAATGTTTTTGCTTGTGCATCGTAGTTATTCTCGTTCTGAACCCTTTTTTTTTCGTAGATGGACCCATTCTACACCACCACCAATATCAGAATATTGTGCATGTGTTTTGGTCTTACGGACACGCCGTTGTTACACAATCTAGAGTCACGTACATTGGATCCGGAAATGGGGAAATCTTTGGCTACATTTGTAGAATCTAGAATTACAAATGCAAATGGTTACCAAAAGTAAGTAATACCTACTTATAGTTTGTTATGCTGGGAGTAGGTTAGCATTTACTTTTCATGCATTGATATAATCTCATCATGTACCTACCTACATTTTTAAACAAAAGAAAAATACCTAAAATAATCTTCATAGTATTGTACTCGGCAATGATATGTAATGATATCTAGATGATAGATACCATTACCGTGGCAATACAATAATAAGATGAAAATCTGAAAATTTTCCACGCCTCTTTGGCACAGGAGTCAGGGTTACTAACCACAGGACCTCTATATCAAATAAAACAAGGCTCGAAGGCCTCAATCGAGTTTCTCAACCGGTAGGTAGGTAAACATGGTGAAGACGAATGTCATGTGTAATGCCCATGTTGTTATTTTTTTATAGGGCAAGTGCCTTTATTAACTACCACTAAATACAAGACTTACATCATCTAAAACTACACAAACTACCACTACATAACAAGCATTGGATCATCATCACAAACCCTAGAAGGTCTAAAGATAATCCAATTAATGTTCAAGCCCACTGCCAGTTGGCAGTGTACCCAGCATGCTGGCACTGCTGGCAGCATTGCCTCGCTGTACCTACCCCAATAAATTTACTGTTGAGAGCTCGGTTCTTGAAATCGTTGACTCGTACGTCTACCTAAGAGGCAAGTACGACTAGTAAATAAATCCAACTTCAAAAAAGAGTTTAATACCCGAGTCCAACTCGGCTCTGCAGCGTTTGGAAAGCTGCGTGACGCCTTTTCGTCCGGTACATACCACGGTAACCAAAGTAACCGCCATAGCCCAGCGGATTAGTTAGTTGAAATAGCAGTGGGCAAGGCATATAGTTCGACGAAAGGAAGCTCGATGGGGCCGTAACGTCCTCGAATAGAGATCACGGACCAGCAAGCGCAGTGTAAGATGTCCGATTAGGTGGACTGACCATGAAACTAAGATCGCACGAAAGCGCTGGATGCAGGCCACTTAAGTCCACAGAAGGTCTATGTCCAGCAGTGGACGTCCTACGGCTAATGGATGGATGGATGCGATAAAAGAAAAAAAGTGAAGATTTATGTACGATACCCTATAAGATGCAAGTAGGTATAAATGTATGTACATATCTATTGTACAGGCGCTATCTTTCGAATATAACTTCTGACCCTGGAGTCTGTGGTTTTAATTTAAATATGTAAAAAATGTATGTCCTAGGCCTGAGTCCGCATTAGCAGCAGTAGACTACGTCATCAAGAACGGAGCCAACGGCACCATCTGGCTGTCCACGGACAACAAGCCAGCCAAGAACATCACTCCGGTCGTCGACGAGGTCTTCGCCATCTATGACAAAGTAGTAGCTGATAATGCTAAGTGATACGAATGAATGGGTTTAGATTTGTACATATTTTTTTCCGGTTTAATTAAATCAAATTGCATGTTTTATTAATAAATATTGTAAGATTGTTAAAAGGTAAAAATATATTTTGTTGTGATTTTTTATAACAATAGTTATGAAATTAAAAACTGCCTTACTTTTATTTATACGTACCTACCTAATATATACTTAGGTACATAAGGCGAAAGAACTATCAAGAGACCTCAAATGAAGGTGAAAATTAATTATACATAGTAATTACTATGAACTTGAATGTTGAATAATAACGTTGAAGAATATCTACTTCAGCCCATGCTGTTGTAAAGGCAGACTGCATTCTACATAGATACCTATATAGTTAATACCTACAGGATTTTCTTTGATTCTAAATTTCACGAGGGTCATTGATATCAGTGATCTTTGGTTGTAAAATCTTTGGGAGCGATGCGATCGTTCTTGGGTCCAACGAATTTTATGGTATTAAAATCAAATTGCAGTGTGAATACTTCCGACTTTTGGTAGGCCTCATGCCATGGACATTTGTACAAACTGAGCACTACATACTACATACAACACTCTGCCGTGACTGTTTGCAGTATAATTGAACCGTGGAGCATGTTCTGTGGCATTTTAGAGCCACAGACGAAACTATAATGGCTATCTTATTGAATGACACCGCTGCATCATTTTCATTGGCCATCATCATCCATATCACCATGCATCTTTTACACCATTCCAGCATGGTCAGGCTGATCAGCAGTGGCGAGGCAAGACCAAAATTCAGGAAGGGTTACAGTACAGCGACAGCGCTATTAGATGTTACGGATAACATTATTAGTGCACAGGATAACGGAATGTGCACAGTTTTGGTGTTATTGGATTTTTCAAGGGCATTTGATTCTTTGAATGTGGATCTTCTCCTTTCAAAATATAGTTATTATGGATTTGATTCCGATGCCTTGCAATAGTTCAACAGCTATCATTCTGGTCGTACTCAAGCTGTGAAGATTGTTCGGACTGATGGTTCATTGATGGAATCAGATAAGCTAATTGTCAGAAGAGGTGTTCCACAGGGATCCATTGCCGGCCCCATCTGTTTTTCTTTGTATTCTGCGGACATTGTATCACAAATAAAATACTGCAGATATCACATAATATATGCAGATGATATCCAAGTTTATTTATCATGTAAGCCATCGGATGTTGACACAGCGATATCTAGGTTAAACGAAGATCTTGACAAAATTGCTGCATGGGCCACTGATAATTGCCTTCTGCTAAATCCAACCAAAACAAAATACCTTGTCTTTGACAGCAGACACCAATTAACTAATTTCTATCCAGTAGAAAAGGAATTAAAAAGGCAGCTTATGAATGAACCTATCGAGCGGGTCTATGAGGCGCGTAATCTTGGCTTACTTATGGACTCTGAATTGCGATATGAAAAACATGTAGCAAACTGCGTTCGGAATTGTCTCTACAAACTCAAGGTTTCATACAAAATGCGAAGGTATCTGAAAGTAGACCTTAGAATACAACTCGTGGAATTATTAGTTTTGTCTAAATTAAATTATATGGATACCATATACGGTCCACGACTATTGGCCAAAACTAAAAAAATAATTCAAAGAGTTCAAAACGCATGTGCTCGTTTTGTTTTGACATTCCTTATAGGTCACATGTGACGCCATTTTTAAATAAGCATTTTGTCCTGAAAATGATGCATCGTAGGAAAATTCATCTAGCGAGTCTTTTGTTTGGTGTCATGAAGTACAAAACTCCGAGTTATCTGTACGAGAAGTTGTCATGGAAGCAAGGTCGTAACCCTCACGTAACTCATGCGTGTTCGAAGCTGTCTCTTCTGAGGACAGAGCGTCAGGGGGAAATTCCCTATGCGGTACGTTAGTTGCCTCTACAACGAGTACCTAAAAATAAGATTTTATTTATAACTGATTCAAACCTTAATAGTAAAGTCAAAGTATTTATTTGTATGATAGTGGGTATACAAAAGATCTTAAAATTATACAAATATAATATCCATCCACTAACAACCATAAAAAGTGTGCAAAAATCAATAATTGGAAATTAAAATACATTTGAAATATGAAATGAAATGAAATTCGTCAACTTCGTAAAAGCACTCCGTCACTAACCACTTCTTCAACTGAAAGCAAAATCTCCTGTATGGGAGTTCGAACAACTCCTCTGGAAGCGAATTAAAGATCAAAGCAGCCATGTGTATACAATTTTTTCTAAACATCTCGAGCCTAGGTTGTGGTAGTTTGAGACGCACTTCAGAAGCCGACCTCTTATTTACATTGTCATAGCGCTCAAATAGAGCTGGATTGTTCAGTACAAATTTGGCCATCTCATATAGGTATGTAAAGACAAGGAACGGTTAGCAAGTTCTTAGCTTTGAAAACTGGTTTACATGAGTCATCCCATTTCATACCATACATTGCGCGAATACATTTCTTTTGGCCAATAAAAACCTTACTAACATCACACGAATTTCCCCATATAATGATTCCGTAGTGAATAATGGAGCAAACATGAGCATGGTATACTTGCAGTACATTTTCCTGAGACGTACATTGTCTCAATATTTTTAAGGCAAATACAAACCTATTCAAGCGGTTCGCTAGTAAGTTTACATGATCTTTCCAAGTCAAATGGGTATCAATAGTCATACCTAGAAATTTAGTGCTATTAACCTGTTCAATTTTATGATTTCCGTAATTTATATTCAAAGGTGGTAGGTAGTTTCTTTTGAAAAGTTTTAAATTGAATTACTTTCGTTTTCGACATATTGATTTTTAATTTATTACAATCGAGACAATTTAAAACGTCTGCTAGGCATTCATTAATATCATCTTCTATATTATTGATATTATGACCTTTTATAACAATTGTTGTGTCATCTGCAAAAAGTGTACTACTATGTTTGATAATAGTAGCAGAAGAATAAACCTAGCGAGGTAGGTACTATTGATAGTATCCAAAATCCTTGGTACTATTATACTATATCAGAAATAAGGAGTAAAACCTGTAGCACGAAGAACTTATTAAGTTCTTAATGAGTTAATGAGTGTAATCTAGACACGCGGTAGTGTGTCCAGCCAATACAAAGAAAAATGAATTGGCGACGCGACGTGTGTAATCTTACAAAAATCATTTCGAGCCACTTTTGACCCCCTCATAACTCGAACTATTTAACTTAAATATATGAAGTTTAGGCTTTGTTTAGCTAGCCTAAATTACAAAATTTCGTTAAAGTTTCGTTAAATTTCGTTGCTTCAAGAGTTTTTTTTTTAACGTGAATAAGTCTTTGCTTGACCACCAACTCGCCTGATTGTGGTCGAAGATGAAGCATGCAGACCTAGAAGATACCTATTCACTCTGACCTTGAAAAGCTTTAGATGATATATCTCTTAGGAAACAGGGAAACAGAAAAGCAGGAAGAATGTCGCTAACTGCACATGGGTGTAAAGTGAAGATTAATTATTAACTGTTCTCTAATACCAATTCTTGTTGTAACGAAACGGCCAAGTCACATGTATTGACTAAGCTGTAGAGTTTGTGGAGTAAGGACTTGTTGAGTTAAGGCGTGTAGAGTTAGAAGCTTGGCTCTACATAAGATCTAACAACTTTTTGAAAGTGCGAATTGTGGTCTTGGCTATATTTCACATGAATATGTTTTTGTTGGATGTGTCAAATATACGTAATCTAGGGCTTCTATAATTACTTACATGTCGTAAGGTTTATAGCAAATCAACAGTTGTGTGTTGTATTTATCTATCCTAGAACGTTTGAAGTCTGTGTCATGCACGCAAACAGTGCAAGAAAAAGTACGCAAGCTATATCTATTGAAAACTGAAACTTTTTAGGGCTCTATTTTTGAACCAATAGCCCGCTAGAACGTAGGCGTTTGTAATTGCTCACGAGAGAGTATAGAACTCAGGAGTGAGCGTTGAAAGTCTGTATTAGCTCAATGCTCGCTCTTGCTTTTAGTGAGCATTTACGCATACGTTAAAAGATAGAGCCCTGGGGCATTCTTTTGAAATTCAAACAGCTCGGACGAATACATACGGAACTTGTATGGAGATAGCTAGGAGGTTAGGACGTAACTTCACGGATTTCCCATACAATCAGTCAGGGGTATTATTTTTGACTTTCGGCTTCGAATTTTGGCTCGGACGTATGTATACGGATATTTGAGAGATTGTATGGAGAATCCGTAAAGTTCCGCATGGGCAGGTACCTACGTCTTAGCCGTCTCTATACAAGTTCCGTTTACGTTCGAACCATTCGAAAGTAAAAAATAAAGGCTCAGGGGACTCATTTTTGAACTTTGCACGCCGTGGTCGTATACGGAACTTGTATGGAGCACTCGTAATTTCCATAGACAACATAGAGTGTTTTTTATACAATCTTTCAAAACGTTCCGAGCATGTTCCGAGGCATTAGAAGTCAAAAATGAGTCCCCTGATCTATAAATTAACATTTAATCACTTATTATCACTTGTTAAGTTGATAGTAGATAAAACAAAGTAGGTACCTACTGATAAATTGTTGTTAGGGTTTTCAAACATTACATATTGATTTCGTTGCTGTGCTTACTCATTGTGACTCTTTAGTATTAGTAATAAAGAAATTCATAATGATTAGGACTATTGTGGAAAGTATGAAAAGACCTTTTTATTTGTACAAAATATGATATAATCGTTTTATTTATTTATGCAAGTCATTCCGTTCTAAATCAGAAAATCGTTGGATATCATTTAGTTTATAAAAACGCAGGCAGCTTTCTAAATAAATTCAGTTTTGCAGTGGATCCCGTTGAGTACAGTCATGGCAGTTTTCGATCCTCGAGGCAAAACCTTCTTGGTGACGGGGGGTGCCTCAGGCATGGGCGCTCTTTACGCCGGGAAGTTTTTGGACCAGGGAGCGAAGGTCAGGTCTATTGTTGTTTTATTCATTTCCACTACAGATTACGTTGTAAGATAAGTAATAATACATCCATTGCATAATTAATTATTAACTGTTTACTACTTGACTTAGGTACCATATTATTATAAGTACGTATTAGACTTACGATGCATCATTAGGTAAAAGGATATTTCATTTTTAATTCACTTCAGGTACAAAGAGGCAAAGACAAGACATGAGCACCATCTATAAAAAGAATGTTCAGAAATGTAATGTAGAATATTATAGAATATAATCGTATTCAGTAGAAGACTGATTTGATTGAACCATTTATACTATGGGCGACATGGTCAGATGACTTCAGGCGGCTTAAAAACTCTAGACACCAGGGTTAATTAAACCTATACGAACTTACTTATCTCTGTCAGACCAATTGACAAGTTTTCATAATTCAAGGGGCTATACGAAGTCCTTGGCTATCCGCAAGCTGACCAAAGGCTATGACATTCTAAATCCATTTCGAGATATCGGGATGCTGATCAATATGATTATTTTTTTTTAAATTTCTAGTGCAGTACTTAACTGCTAAGATATTAGGTAAAAACTCTCACCCAAGTGTTTCGGGATTTATGCTAAAAGTTCAGTTGCTTATGATAAAAAAACACTATCAATATAAAATGATTAGATATAATTTTTGTTCAGGCTGTCGCGATCCTGGATATTGCAGAAGAGCAAGGAAAAGCCCTAGTTGAGCGCCACAATGAGAAATACCCGGGCAAGGCTCTATTTTTCAAGTGTGATGTCTCTAAAGAAGAAGAAATCGAGAAGGCATTTAATGCGGTGGTCGCTAAGTTGGGCCAAATCGATGTGATCGTCAACAATGCTGGAATCATGGTAGACACACCTCAAGTCTGGAGGACAGCGTGTGATGTCAACTGGGTAAGTTGAACTGAACAACAGATTTTATGACTATCTTAGAGAACATTCAGAACCTACAAGAATTAAATTGTTAAATTGTAGGTCCGCTTGTTTTAACCGTTTAGCCATGTCAGAGACCTTCAGGCGGCCTAAAATCTCTGACATCAGGGCTAGCCACCCGGCCTATAAGAACTTACTTACCTACAGGAATCTCCTACATAGTGACTTCCCCACGATGTTTTATTTCACCTCTTTAAACTAGGAACAGTTAATTAGTTGTTTTCTAAAGAATCAGAAGACTAGACCTCGCTAGAAATAACTAAAACCACGATCTCTGAGACTAAGCCGTTTGAACTCCATGCTCAATTGCACAAAGCTATAGGATCTTCACTTCACTGAAAAAAATCTCACCATCGCGAGTCAAGGGTTCGATATCCAATCTATATTAAAATTGTAGAACTAATTATTGTCTATCTGATCAACCTGTTCATAAAATTGCAAATGCAAAAACATTTTCAATTATAGAGCAGGGAAAGTTCAACTTCGTGGTAAATCAGCGTGATCAACAGTAGCGTGCACACAGTTTTAAGACAAGGCAGGCAGAAAATTTTACTCACCAAAAACACGTTGGTTTTGGTTCGTCGTCTTGTCGATTGATAATGTAGGTAATTGCCGAATGCCAGCTCAAATATCCATAGATTGACAATTTACGGATACTCGATTTTATACTCTCGGCGATACTTTCGGCGCGTTTGTTTGATATTTTGTAATGTTTGTATAATTTGCAAAATTTAAATGAAAGCAGTGAAAAGATGGTGGTGTGAGTATACTATATTGGATTGTTTTATTTGTATATTAAATCTACACGCCTATCTTTCTGTAAGAATGTCTGCAATATGGAATCGTAAAAGTTGGGAAGGAAAATTATGAATATCAGCGTAACCGATATCGTTCCAGACGGTTTTATTATTTGAAATAGTAGACTAAGGCACATGCCACACGGGCGTTGACGCCGCGTAATTGCACAGCGGCGTCACCGCCGCTGTACCGCCGCGGTGCAGCGGCGGTGCTGAGCGTCGTCGCGGCGACACCACGGCGCCCAGTGTTGCCTTAGACACTGATGACATCTAGGCAGTTAGCGGAAAAAAAGGTTTTAGGGATAACCGGCTGAAGATAAGTAAAATCTCTCATATACAGTCTGATTTTGTGTGAGCCAACCGCAGAAAGAAAGTGTTTTGTTCTTCGTTTGATATATTAGAGAAATAATGTGGCCGATCGATAAAATCTGAAATAGATGCATTGATTTGTGCAAAGTGACATGAAAAATATCTCATAAGCCCATCGAGTATGGACTTGTGTGATTTGTCACGACGAGTGGCACAGTAACAGCTGTCCAAGTGACAGCTGTCAAACTTTAAAGTGATTTATCTCGGTCATTATCGATTCTAGACTACTGCTGTCTTCACAAAAGTAATAGAACTCGACAAGATCTACATTTCGGATGACAGCTGTCAAACTTCAAAGTGAGTTTATCTCGGTTATTATTGATTCTAGACCATTAATGTCTTCACAAAAGTGATAGAACTCAACGAGATCTACATTTCAGATGACAGCTGTCAAACTTAAAAGTGATTTATCTCGGTTATTATCGATTCTAGACTACTGCTCTCTTCACAAAAGTAATAAAGCTCGACGAGATCTACATTTCGGATGACAGCTGTCAAACTTCAAAGTGAGTTTATCTCGATTATTATCGATTCTAGACTACTGCTGTCTTCACAAAAGTGATAGAGCTCAACGAGATCTACATTTCGGATGACAGCTGTCAAACTTCAAAGTTATCCGAAATGTAGATCTCGTCGAGCTTTATTTTTTTTGTGAAGAGAGCAGTAGTCTAGAATCAATAATTACCGAGATAAATCACTTTTAAGTTTGACAGCTGTCATCCGAAATATAGATCTCGTCGAGCTCTATTACTTTTGTGAAGAAAGCAGTAGTCTAGAATCAATAATTACCGAGATAAATCACTTTTAAGTTTGACAGCTGTCATCCGAAATGTAGATTTCGTCGAGCTCTATTACTTTTGTGAAGAGAGCAGTAGTCTAGAATTGATAATAACCGAGATAACTCACTTTTACGTTTGACAGCTGTCATCTGAAATGTAGATCTCGTTAAGCTCTATCACTTTCGTGAAGTCATCAATGGTCTAGAATCAATAATAACCGAGATAAATCACTTTTAAGTTTGACACCTGTCATCCGAAATATAGATCTCGTCGAGCTCTATTACTTTTATGAAGAGAGCAGTAGTCTAGAATCGATAATTACCGAGATAAATCACTTTTAAGTTTGACAGCTGTCATCCGAAATGTAGATTTCGTCGAGTTCTATTACTTTTGTGAAGAGAGCAATAGTCTAGAATCGATAATAACCGAGATAAATCACTTTTAAGTTTGACAGCTGTCATCCAAAATGTAGATTTTGTCGAGTTCTATCACTTTTATGAAAACAACAGTAGTCTAGAATTGATAATGACCGAGATAATCACTTTGAAGTTTGACAGCTGTCACTTGGAAAGCTGTTACTGTGACATTCGTCGTGACAAATTACACGATCTGATTTCTAACGTGTACGAGGGATTTTTCTCATCTTCAGTTTAAGATTGAACGGATTGATGAATTCAAAACCTTTTTTCCCGCTAAAAATTCATAGAATACTCGAATACTCTAGATTTAATGTCTAAATCGCTACCGGCAACACTGGTCGCCGCGGTGACGCCGCGACGACGCTCAGCACCGCCGCTGCACCGATTACTGTGTATGCAACCTGTCAGCCAATGATATGAATCATATTGTTTTTTATTGAATTTGATACCACCAGCTCTCGATAGGTGGAGCTGATTTATGATTTAAGTTTTTTATGTTATTTGGTTTATTGATAAAATATTATTAGATCTATTATCAGAACTAGGGTAGGCAGTGTCTTTCTATCTTTATGAAGCGTCCGCCACTGGTGATCAATCGCTGTAAAATTTATTTCAGCAAGGAGTAGTCTCGTTCACGTTGAAAGGCATCAAGCACATGAGTAAGGCTGAAGGCGGTAAAGGCGGAGCAATAATGAACATCGCTTCAACAGCAGCTTTGAGCCGCGGTCCATTCCTGCCCATATACTGCGGCTCCAAGAGCGCTGTAATGCACTTCTGCACGTGCCTCGCGGTAAGAAAAGAAACGTTGTCCTTGATTGTTGTCGTTCTCGTCGTTTCAACCATAACTCCATTGTTGGATATAGCCCTAAACTATAGATCTCCAAAAATTTAATAATCGGTTGGAAGCTGTTTGCATCCAGTTTGAGCCTGTAGTCTTGGTGAGGTCATCAAGCCACCTTGTGCTGGATGTCTTACGCTGCATTTACCAGAACGTGGTCTCTAATCGAAAAAACTTCGACCCCATCGGTCATAAGCCTTCGCTGCTATGTACTCTACTCTACCCACTGACTTTTCAGCTTAGCTTTATCTTAAGTTCTTCTCCGGATTTGATCATTTCTGATTCTATCTGAAAGAAGACACCGCAAGAACACACCGATTAATTTTGACGTCTCAATCAATCGTACTTTTATGATGATGTTTTACACTTTACCATGATTTTTGTTGATATAAATTGCGTATACTTACCTATTTTATAGTGTACCTGGTTCATTTTTTTACAGATGGACCCATTCTTTGCCACCACCAATGTCAGGATATTGTGCATGTGTTTCGGTCCTACAGATACGCCATTATTACATAATTTAGAATCACGAGCGTTGGACCCAAATATGGGAAAAACTTTGGTTACATTTTTAGAATCAGGGATTGATAACGCTTGCCAAAAGTAAGTATCTACAGTGTTTTACTAGGTACTTTTAATACCCACAGATATGATTTATTCGGTAGAATTTCTTCATATTTATGCATTTTTTTAAAGTGAGCAGAAGTAGTATTTCTTTTATGGGCCAATACATTTATAGAACTACTAGAAATGTGAACACAAAATTCCACACAAGGGATGTCTTGCAAATAGCAGGCATGGATCTTTAGAGGCTAACTACGAAATCTCAAAAGAAATTAAACACTTTGTCTAGATTTACTGAACTTACCTATGGAAAAGCTGATTGGCAATTTTTACAGTAATTGATCTTTAAAATGTACCTACCTTGTATTTTGCTATTGTACTCTATATTTTATACACTGACTACTACATTTAGATAATAATTATTATCTACACATTACATATAAGTACAATGTATGATTGTAATTCTATTCTGTGGCTTTATTTTTGACTTTCGAATTGCTCGGACGTATACGGAACTTGTGTGGAGAAGGTTTAGGACGTACACGGAACTTACGGATTCTCCATACAATCTGTAAAAGTTCCGTATCCGTCCAAGCCGTACCTACGGAAATCGAAAATAATGCCCCGAAAAGTAAAAAAAAATGGAACGGTTTCAAATTCTGTCCTATAACACCAAAAGAGGGTAACCAGGTAAATCTTGTTGTAATACACTTTGCTAGATAATAATCACAAACTAAAGAGATACTACGTATATAATAATATTAGACTATAACCATGGACGTACGCCCTACGTATAGAGTTTATTATTAGGGTAAGGTCACAAAAAATTGTTCAATAACACACCTGAAAGTCTAACACAAACTTTTTTTAATTTTTTTTTTTAATTTCTGTTTCCCTCGCATATATGCAAGGTCTTTGTTTAACAAATATAATTATAATATTTTGATCCTCCATACATGTTTTAGATATATTTATTTTAATAGATGTCTATTCTGAGTATTCATTTCCATAATTATGTATCTTTTTTTTTTTTTTTTTTTTTTATATTTTTTTTTTATAATGACAATACTACACTACTGCTACATAGAAAGCAATTGGATCATCCACAGACCTTTGAAGGTCTAAAGATAATCCAAGTGCTCAAGCCCACTGCCAGTTGGCAGCGTGCCCAGCATGCTGGCAGCATTGCCACGCTGAATGGCAATGCTTATACGTTGAGCCAAATAAACACCAGCATTTTGGTCACGCGTCGCGTCCACCAGACGCTCAGAAAGACTTTTGAAAACGAGATGAGCTCCCGGCCCCCACGGACCCAAAGTCTCAACTCCAAATGGCTCAAATATGTAACCACTGCCGAGGTTAGCATATTTGCGCCGCTTGTGCTGCTCAGCCGAATTGGCCGCCGCTCCAGCCCTACTCTGAGTCTCAGGAAGATGTGACGGTGCCAAAGTATCGACGCAAGTTGCGTCCCATACTAAGGGCCGTCCACACTTCCATGGGACCAGCGTCATGCCGTCAGGCCTTTTACCATCACCACGCGCCAAACCACTCGGTTCGAGTACGGCTGCGATATTGGCGGTGACAAAAGCCCTGCGCATGACATCGTTAAGGCTGGCGTGGCGTCCAATCCGACCAGCGCTTCTTGAGCAAGAGAGACCGTGGTGACCGAGCTGGTCAACTGCAGTACCACACTGACAGCGATGGGCTTCACAACACCTTGCACCCAAGCGTAAGCTGACAGCTAGACGAAATGCAGTTGGGTCTAAAAGGTTACCAGTATTGAAAGAGGGCAATGCTTGCAACCAAAGACCGGACTCCCATACAGAGACTGCAAGGATACGAGCGCGATCCGCGACGCTAGGACACGTGTCTAGAAGAGATTTCCGTGCTAGTTCGCAGATCGGCCGATCCCACAGTCTCTGCGACGATAAAGTCTTTGGAAGCTCGGTATTTGGGCAAGCGACCCTCCAAGCATTCGTTGCCTCATTCAAATGAGCTACATCTACGCCAGAATGGCCTAAAGAAGGTGCGAGGATTTTTTCAATCAAGTTCTGAGTACTATGAATGGAGGACAAGAAAGCTGGTAAAGCAACACTTGAAATTTGGCGGACCCCTAACCCTCCAAGCCTAACAGGCAAGGAGGCTTGTAGCCACGCCCTTTCACTCATGTCAATATTCAAAACCGATACTAGGGACTGCTTTACAACATCGTCTAAGCTCAAAAGGAGCTCATTGTGTTTCCACAATGGACTACATCGTAAAGCGTACATAAATTTTGGAACAAACAGACAACATCTTATAAAATCATAATATAATAATTATATAATCTTATAATTATGTATCTTATATATCCTATCCTCCAATTTGCAGACTTTTCAGCCCAGTGTACATACTAATGGTTCAATAGAACCATGCGTTGTCCACTTCAAGCTCCCAAAAGCTCTTCTGTTTTCCTCCATCTACCTTGTTATATCCACAGTGTATCTATCTTTATTTTCTTAACTTGTATGTACTCGTATATTTACATATTATAACTTGTATATCGAGCCACGTGCTGATTAATTGACATAACTATATCATTAGAAATAGATATTCAATTACATTTATTTATCTATTTGTTTCTATTTATTACTTTTTTAGCTATCTTTATACCAAACTCTAAAAAACTGTTTCTCATTTGACTGTCCACCATTAACTCCTTCAAAGTATGTACATCTATTTTTCGGCCGATTTCTTGTTCCAACTGGAAATGTTCCGAGCCATAGGCAGGACACTCTATCAAAATATGAGGTATGGTTTCCTCCTGATCGGGTTCACAGACGCACGATGGGCTCCCCTTGCATTTGAACCGGTGCAAATATTCGGAGAACCCACCGTGCCCCGTCAGGATCTGTGTCAATATGCCGGACATTTCCAACTTCCTGACTATTCCATGTACAGAGACTGCGTCGGGCAAAAACAGCTTTGTAATTTTTCCTGTACATTGTGACTTATATCTTTGGTTCCATTCGTCAAAGGTACCCGTACGAATGATACGCTTGACGAAGGAAATCGGACACGTAGGCCGGCTTAGTCTTAAGTTTCAAGGCCGCTTCCTTAGCCAATTCGTCTGCTCTCTCATTCTCCTCCAGTCCCGCGTGTGCCTTAACCCAAAAAAGTTCAATTTTTTGTTCGCGCTGTCACATTTAGTTAAATTTTCGCGAATTTGGACTGCGAGGGGATGGAGAGAACGCCGGTTTGCTATGGTCTCTAGCGAGGATCTCGAGTCGCTGTATATTACGAAGCTCGACTTCGGACTACGAAGAACCTCCTCAGTTGCTCTGCAAATGGCCAGCAGCTCGGCTGATATACCGTGCAGTGGGACGACAGCTTCAGTTTTATGGTTTTGGTTTCTGCAGCGTCACTCCAGAGAGACAGCGCTGCACCCACTTTACCTTCAATTTTGCTGCTGTCCGTAAATATCTGGACTGCATGACCACTGTGCCTTTCCACGTCGTCTTGGTCCACCAGACATCCGAATAGCAGGCCTATATGCTGTGCCGGGTGGGGAGTATCGGTAAACGCCACTTTTCTCGATTTTCCCGTCTCCTAGGACTGGCTGGAGTACCCCCCTCTTGGCCTCGTACAGGGCAGCGGACTCTTGAATTCTGAGGTCGAGGGGCAGGATCCCAGCCAGCACCAGAGCCGAGTTCAGAGAAACCGTTCGATACGCTCTGCACAATTTCTGCGCAAAGCCCCTCTCAATAGCGTTTAACTGCCTCCGAATGCACAGCTTTTTAGTCGCCGATGCCCAGACGCTAGAGGCGTACATTATCACTGGCTTGATAATCGCCGTGTATATTGTTCGTACAACCTCCGTGTGCAATCCCCAGATGACTCTGGCTGACTCAATAACACACTTGAAATAATATAACACGACGGAAAATAGTAAAGCCTAGTACACATAATTGATCATATAATAAAACTAGTTTTTTTTCGCGGCTCTTCCCCTAAAATACTAAAATAAAATTTACATACTAAAATAAAACTAAAAATCTTTTTAAGAACTTAATAGTTATAATAAAATAAAATTAATTTAAGTATACTCACCGGTAACAACATCCAAATTCAATAATAAATAATATAATAAATTCATTTATTTCAGATTTTTACATCCAGATTTAAAATACATTTTTATCATAATCAGATCAAATTAAAATTGAAATCAAAATTGAGCAAATACAATATGGGGATGAAATTTTTTTGTAACACTTAAAAATCTACTTACAGTGTACGAAGGAGTGTATAGTGTACCTACTTTGTCAAGCTTTAAATTGCCACATTTAAGAATTTAAGAAGCTACATTATCCCTATAATATTACAATATTTAGTATAAAGTATACATTCTTAATCATATCACTTTTTATTTGATGTTTATATTTAACAGATAGGTATAATATAATCATAGGAGATCAGTTAGGCTGCAAAAGAATTCAATTAAAATAAATCTTATCACATGTATGTTTCAAATATTTTTAATGTGATCTAGGCTTAACGTATTTTCTTGTGTGTTATGTAACACAAACATAACACACGTAACATGCGGGAATAAACACACGCGAAAACTGTTCTTTCCTACGAGTCTAGCGAAATGTCAAACATCTGTCAGCCATTATAATATGGAAGTAATTCGAGAGGTCGACGATCGTAAGTATAAGCGGAAATTTTGGTCAACCAGTTTTTTCGATTTATTTGACGTTATGTGACAAGGTAAGTGTTGAAATTTAATCCGTTAAAGTCATTGTTACCGTGAAGAATGTTGTTTTTTCGGGAATCGCCTAGTTTTCTGTGCATTTAGTCAGTATTTAAAAGTTTTATCCTTAGAAAAAGGTTATATTTTGCGTGTGTTTATTCCCGCATGTTACGTGTGTTATGTTTTGTGTTACATAAAACACAAGAAAATACGTTAAGCCTAGATCACATTAAAAATATTTGAAACATACATACATGTGATAAGATTTATTTTAATTGAATTCTTTTGCAGCCTAACTGATCTCATAAGATGGCGATATTAAGTATTTAGTATAAAGTATACATTTTTAGTCATATCACTATTTATTTGATGTTTATATTTAATAGATAAGTATAATATAATCATAAATTATGATTATATTATACTTATCTATTACGCCATCTTGCAGTGATCTTGTCTTGCGATTTTTCTGCTTTAGTACATTTCCACCTCTTTCATTATCCTAAGACTATACTCGTGTTCCAGGCCTGAATCCGCGGTAGCAGCAGTGGACTACGCCATCAAGAACGGAGCCAACGGCACCATCTGGCTATCCACGGACGACAAGCCAGCCAAGAACATCACCCCGGTCGTCGACGAGGTCTTCGCCATCTATGACAAAGTGGTTGCTGCTAATGCCAAGTGATAAATATAGAAAAAGTTTGAAGATATTTCACTGTAGGCCCAGACTTAGCACCATGCTACAAAATAAGCTTGAAAATATGGCACACAAATGAGCTGAGCTGCTCAAATAGGCATTTAATCTTTATTTACTTTGTAGACAAATATTTTCGATTTTTTTTTGTATGTGTGCCATATTATTTTTCGTACAGTGTTACGATGTTTACATGATCTTAAACTGTAGGCTGTTATCAAAGAAAATAATGATAAGAACATTTTGATAAACAAGCACAGGTAATATACAGGTAGGTATGGTACAAACACATTGTCATGGCCTAAGCTCCATACCTACATTTTGGCAACGTCTCTTTTGTGTATATATTATAATTCATTAAATCATATTTTGGTGTGCAATAAAGAGTTGTCGAGTAAACTTCTTAATTTCTACAAAAGCAAATCGTCACAGGCACGATATGCTGTAAAAAACCGCAAGGGATTGTTACAATAAGCTTTTAATTTTAAGATGAATTAAACTAAAATAATAGTAGGTACTTATTTTAAGAGTAGGCTAAGGACCTAATTTTATATAATTAGTAGAAACTTATGTATTTATACTCTATAAAATTAACTTGATCTCTGCGACAGCTGTCAGAAATATCACGCCTATGAAGTCCTGAATTTCTTAATAGTACAGACAGTACCTGTCAATGTCATACTTTATGGACATGCCGATTAGTGATGGGCGACGAATGATCGTGACCACAGAGTTTTAGATAGAGTTTTAATTAAAATATCGATAGTTTATACTGACGATGTTTTAAATAAAACTTGATTTATCATTAATTTTATTGTATATTTTAATATCATAACATTTTTTACATGTGTAATTAAATTAAACCCACTTATATGTTACATTAGCATCGATAATAGTGAAAAACGTCGATAAATACCATCGTTACATTATTATGAGTATATAATTAATATCATAACATTATTTACATGTGTACATACTTGATCTTAAATAATAGTAAGTAAATGAAATCCAATTTCTCATCTTCAACTACTCATTCGATTTCATTAGGTACAACATTGTTTGAAAATCGTTTTTATCCACCACTATCCCAACTCTAAAAATGACAATCTTCTACTGTCGCAGAGATCAAGATATATATAAAATTTATATAGAGTATAGATACCTATTTCTCTTTGCTCTTGTATCGTCTCTTGTATCATACTTCCATGGACACGGGGGGGTACAAGGAGAGAGGGGGAAGGGAGCACGAGCGGCGGCGGAATGGTGCGTCCACACACTCCAGGAGGCGGCGAGGCGAGGCCCTTCTCCGAGAGGCTTGTCGAGCGGAGGCGGCAAAAGAATAGCCATCCACACACTCGTCAAGTCTCGTCTTGATTTATTCAGTTGCCCGCTACGTATACTAAAAAAATAGACGAAAGACAATAATAAAAAAAAAACATTTTACAAAACAAATAAAGCAAATAATTAAACACTGTATATTCCACGCAACACAAATCAGCGGATGGGAAGTTTTTTCGCGCAGCGTTCAGCGTAAAATTCCCTAAAATTATTTTACCATAAAAATCCTGAAGCCCTGATTCAATAAATAGAAACGTCCTAAGTACCAACTACGTGAAACATTCACTTTTACTAGTAGGCTTAGTTAGCTTAGTAGGGGGATTTTAGATTTATTTTTGAAATAATTTGAATGTTGCAGTTAGGCACTGCTAAGGTAGCTACCACACAAAGCCAGACTGACAGGTCCTGTTACATATTTCAGGTACTTAATTGATGTTGTCGTCAAACTTTCCTAAATTATTTTTCGCGTACACCAATTTTCAGCTTTTAGAAGTAGTTACAAGATACTTATTTATTTATTTAAAAATCAAAACAGGGTAGTTACACTAGTTACCCCTACCAAACGCCCAGGCTGGAAGGCTGGGTAAGGAACCCAGCCGAATGACTCCGGGGTATTGTAGTACACCACCATAATAAAGTAATAAGTACCAACATTTCAGTTTTAGAGAGTACTTGTCTTTTTGCGCTTATCTCCCGGGCTACAAGCGGAGCGAGAGCGAGGCGACGCGAGGAATGACGAACACGAGCGCATCATCCACACACTCGTGCTCGCATTCTCTCGGCCCTCGTGTCGCCTCGCGGAGTGTGTGGACGCACCAGAAGAACGCCTGCCGGCTCAAGAGATCTCGGCGGAGGGCGACAGCGAACGCACGCGAGATCGACCTTTTTACTGAAGACTTTTATTTGAAGATGGTTTGAAGAAGACCGCAGGGCGAGCCCTTGCGATTTGGGAGCATATACACTGGCGGAGTACACCGCCAGTAACCAAAACACCCACTCAACTTTCGTAGGATGGTTATCCTGCCCACCGGCCGGCGTATTTTATTGGCGCTGCCATTTTATTGAAACTCGGAACGCGCACCGAGGTGGATCGAGGAGGACCGCGTGCTGGTGAAGCCCGCTTGATGAAGCATCGCCGGACTTCCGTTTCTAGTTATCTACAAACCTAGGCAGTGCGGTCTTAAGTATATTCGGCGCCGGGGTGCGGGGCTCAGCCTGCGCTCACATTTTCTTTTACACAGCAGTGTGGCACGCGACCGACGACACACTGCAGTATGAAAGAGGACCTAGTCAACCACGAAAACACAATACACGTAATTTTGATATTAATTTCTCTAAAATGCAAAACTAAAATTAAACTTGGGATTGCCGGCATTTCTGGCGTCGGCACATGGGGTGGCATGCTTGATCGCTATTATTCTCCGTTCGGATGGCGATAGGGCGAGCATTCCTTTTGTGTCTGAAGCAACTTCAGCCTGGTCCGCTCGTAACTTTGAGGCAGCGTTTCCAGAAGCTCTTGGAGTTCAGCACGCGTGGAATGATGTGGGGGCCAGGCTTGTTCACGAGCAGGCCTTGGAGAATGCCGTAGGGGTGGACGTGGCCAGACTCCGGACTGTCTCGCAGCCTGAATCCGGAGTATGGCTACACGCGCTTTCTTCACCTCACCTGGGTACATTGCTGGATGATGACTCATTGCGTGTGGCGGTGGTGCTCCGCCTGGGAAGCAAGGTGTGTGAACCTTTATTTTTTTTTTTTTATTTGCAACTCACACATTAACAATATAAATATACATGTAAAAACACCAAAAAACCTTTCGGTTTGTCTAGGTGCCTTATTAAATTCACCACTCGGTACTCCTTAATTACATTAGTAATAAAATATAACTGAGTCAACTAAAAAAACAAAACAACAAGTACTCTTAACTAGAACAAAAAACCTTCCGTAGAATCAGTAGGTAGTTAAGTACCTAAATACCACGAACTCGAAGCAAACAGCTGCTCAATCGCAAATAATAAGGTAGCTTGCCTAGCAAAGTGAAGTGCGGAACGGTCGTAGCCGGCCGAAACTCGTTCCGACAAAGTTGCGCAAACAGCGTCCTATACAAGGTGCTTCATTTTTCTAAGTATTTTTTTTTTAAATTATTATTTTTATTTTTTCGTTTTACTCGTTAACTAGTTGAATAATAATTCCAATAAATTAAACTTTTAATGAAAACTGTGGCTTATGCCTTGATTTTTTCGAAAAAATATTTCTTGTATATACGTATACAATTTTTGTTGTTTAAAGTTTGTTTAATACTTAAGGGTATGCTATTTAAAAACTGGGAATCATAAATGATATTGTTCTTCTACCATAATAATTACGAACTCGTGGTATTTCTAACATCATATTCGTGACTTTTCTAGTGCTCTTATTATGTGCAATAGGTATAAGAATTTCAGTATTATTAAATTGTTCTACTAGTAACGACATCTGCATTTTTAATTGTACAGGCAATACCTTGCAAAAATCAAAAATATCGATAGTGTTTTCCTTATACTGCATTCTAATATGTTTAGGGACGATATTTTTTAGTATTCTTACTTGTAAATTAGTTATTTTATCCATGTATGTTTTAAAGGTTCTTCCATAACTTGTACCATAGGATATAATGGATTCTACCATTGCCACATACATAGTTCTTGAGATTTCATAAGGTACCTTAGATTTCAGAACTTAGCTAAAATTGCCCTTAGTTTATCACATACTAAATCAATGTGATTACTCCAGTTGAATCTATTATCCACTGTCAGTCCTAGGTATTTATGATGAGAAACTTGCTCTATTGCCTCACAGCTGCAGCCATCAGTATCGACTTCGAGCGACTTATGCAGGCAATTGTGGTAGTGTGCAATGATTTGAAACGTTTCGAATGTTTTTAAATGACAAGAGTGGGCATGAATGATTTTTGTTTTGGCCGCATTTAAAACTAGTCCAGCGTCATGCGACCATTTTGCCACTTGTGTGAACCTCATATATGCACCTGCGGTTCCACGGTGGAAGCTGACGGCCATCATGCATTGAGTTGTCGTCGCTGCGCGGGGAGGTGTCCGCTTCATCATGCCCTAAACGATATAATCCGGAGACCCTTGGTAGTAGCAAACGTTCCTTGCTGGGACCGCCTGGGCTTTCAAGGTCGGACGGTAAGAGGCCGGATGGGTTGACCATGGTGCCGTGAAGGAATGGTAGGTGCCTGGTTTGGGACGCAATTTGCGTCAGCACTGTCGCCGCAAGGCACTTGAGTCGCACCGTCCACTCGGCGGCAGCTGCGGCGGAGGACACTGCTGACAAGAAGCGGCGGAGGACGCTGCTGAAAAGAATCGGCGAAAGTATGCCCCTTTGGCGGCAAGTTATTTGTCGTGCCTATTGCTGTGGAGACAATGGGTTGTTGGGGTAGTGAGGCTAAACTTTTAATTGACAACATTTCAAATTTTTAACATAGTTATATTTATTTATTATCTTTAAGAATATTGCAAAATAAGATATACGTATTTCTTATTTTTCCAATACGACTTATATTTTCCGTAAAATTAAGTTTTAAAAAGTATCTTATTCTAAAAGCACGTAACTGCAAAATTTAGGACTCGTAAACAATTTTACTGAAGCCACATTAGAAAAAAATAGGTGCTAGCGTTGCTGTCACTATCAATGCCAATCAATCTATCACAATTCACAACAAATAGGCCGGGAGGTCAGCGCAAAAAGTCCACTATGTACCGCGGTATACTATGGGAAGAAAAATATAAAAAATGTACAACAACTGCCAATCACCTGAAATATGTAACAGGGTCGTCCATACAGGCTTTAAATTAGCACCACTTAAAAGAAGAAGAATAAGTAGTAGTAGTTCCAAGATACTTTTAAAATTCAAACGGATTCTTCCACCAAATGCTAGGAAACCCAGCTGACTGACTCCAGGGTATTGATGTACACCATTTTGATAACTATGTACCAATAATTCAGCTTTTGGAAAGTATTTGCATTTTTTGCGTTTACCTCTCGGGCTAAAGCAAATTAAGTAATTTGAAAATGACACTGACATTTTAAACTACATTTTATGTGTCAACACTGTCAGTGTTAACTGTCATTTTATATTGCTAGTATATTTTTTAATCATTGGCAACTGAACTTTTAGTATAAATCCCGAAACGGCTTGGGGTGAAAGTTTTTATCTAATATCTTAGCAGTTACTGCACTAAAAAATGAACATAATGATCAGCATCCCGATATCTCGAAATGGTTTTGGAATTTCATAGCCATGTGAAATATGTAAACTTGTCATTAGGAGAAATTGGGCACAGACTAAGGGAGAAGACTAATGACTCCCGCTCTGGCTCGTACTTGGCGCAAAGGATGGCCATCGCCATCCAGCGAGCTAATGCGGCCAGTATTTTGGGCACTTTTAGGCCGGGAATCTACCGTGATTTTAAGGTTGACTATGTTTTGTCGTATTGTTAAATTATGTCGCAACGATTTTAAATAAAAAAACTTGATATTTTTAAATTAAACATAAATTATACAAATTAAACCCGAGAGAGATAACGTCCATTTTTTGGAATTAGAGCTCTAGAAAAAGTACCTACTCTTATTTATGACGAAAAAATTCAATTTATTCCATGCACTTGCAACTTGCACTATGGTTACACTGCACGTTGCACAAAATCTCAATAAATTAATGAATTTCCCCACTACATCTTCCGTGCTAATTCGGCGGTTGTCGCAAATGAAATGAACTAACGAATTACTTAAAAAAAGAAGACATCAGATCAATCACTGACCAACACTTACGTAAGCGCCGCGCGCTGCGCTGTAAATTCAAATGAACTTATACCTAATTGTAATAATTTAGAGATAGCGCCCGGACGGTTATGTCAAAGGGCGCAATTACTCGCCTATGACTATGACAGACGCACAGGTGCCGCGCCGCACACCCGTCTCAAATGAACTTACACTTTATTGGGCCTGCCTTGGCTGGTCGCGAGCTCCAGAGCTCCCAGCCACAGGCCTACAGTTTTTCTGTAAGCCGCGACCACGGGCGGGGGTGGGTCCTCGCGCCGCCGACCGCGGCCCGCTCCGTCTGCTAGCGACGTCGAGCGGACCGCCCTGGCTTGCCGTGCCCATGCACCGAGCCCATCGTGAGCACCTTGCACCAGCTGAGGCCACCTGCTGAACTGGCATTTGCCCCGCAAATGTCGACCTAGCCACGGCCGGCCTGGCTTAACCATCGAGGGACGCGATTACGCCGCCGGCTGTTGCGCCCGGGCACGACCCATCGCGGAACGAGCATCGCTGCCCCCTCCACACTGCTACCGCTTCAGCGATGCGTCGAGCTTGCTCCGCGCCGTCCATCTGCTATCCCAGTTGTCAAGACTACCAGCGCCGGGCTTGAGCGACCACCACGTCGGTTTTTAGACAATAACACTATCGGACGCTCGCCCGGCGCACCGGCGCGCCATCGTCTGGCCTTGCCTCGACTGAGCCGCATGGCTACGTCCCTACGGAGTGCACGCCATCGGACAGGAAACCCACCGGCCCGCGGACGAGACGATGCCATCGAGACGCACCGCATCTGAAGCCATCACCGGGGTCGAGGTTCGCCTCCCCCCGATATTTCACCTGAGAAGATGGCCTGTCGACTCGTCCAGACCACAACCCCGCAGACGCGACCAGGGACGTCTAGCTAGCCGCGCCGCTCCCCTTGGGCTAAACGGTGACGCAGCGCGCGGCGCAGGGGCGGTTAGAGACGTGGTGGCTGGCTCGGGCGGCGGTGGGCTTGAGCCAAGGCCAGCAATGCCACTCCCCAATTCCGCATCGCTACAAGACTGGCAGGACGAGAGAGACCCGCTCCGCGCTTCGGTCGGACTTGGTCGAGTGTACACTCCCGAGACCGACCACTCGAAGCTGCGTTCGCCTGACCAAGTACGCCACCGGACCGACGTGCGTCACGTCGAACTCCAATTCGAAGAGGAGGAGATGCCGCCTGCACCAGGGTTTGCAGGTTATGAGGACTCCGAATCCGAGAACCAAAATGCCATGACAACCGACGGATTGTTCGCCAGAATGGCGGGGTTGAGTGAGATAGAGCGCTGAGAGAAGCCGCCCGACAAAAAATAATCAATGTCTTTTTTCCTTGGTAACTGTGCCCCCTCTCGTACCCAAGTACCGAAAAAAATTTTGACTCACCGGAGGTCAAAATTGGTCTACCCATTCCCAACACAAAAAGGGGGGTAATCAGAAACCACACGGTGTGAAAAATAGTCGGTCTTTTTTCCTTTGAGTATAAGGGTGGGGAAACCCCTGCACGCAATCTGACGTCACTGACAATTTCAATTTCAATTTCTGACCTTGACTCCAAGATCATTGACCTTGAATGACCTTGACTCCAAGATAGTCGGTTTTGACAACAAAATTATCGACCTTGACTGACCTTGCCTCAGACCATCAACCTTGACTGACCCTGACTTCAAGTTAATCGGTCTTGACTACAAGAGCTTCAACCTAGATTTCAATATAATTTACCTTATTTGACCTTGACTCTAGGATCATCGATCTTGACGCCAGGATATTCAACCTTGACTGACCTTGACTCCAAGCATCGGCATTGACAGACATATCCTACAAAAATGTCGAAAAAAAAATTAGGCTCACCGGAGGTGTCTGAAATCCAGATTATCCTCTCAATCCATTTCTGACATAAAAAAGGCGGGTAGGTAATCATCATCACCATTTTCAGCCTGTAATCGCCCACTGCCGAGCATAGGACTCTCTTCTTGTACGCCATTCACCTCGATTTTGTGCTAATATCATCCAGGTTGGACCCGCGACTCTTACAATGCCGTCGACCCAACGAGGTGGCGGACGCCCAAAGTTTCATTTGCCGTTACGCGGCCACCATTTTGTTAGGTTTTTGTCCACCTGCCATCATACTGTCTAGCAATGTGACCTGCGCAACTCGATTTAAGTTTTGTGATTGTCCGACCAACGTCGCGCACCTTAGTACGGCGACGAATCTCGACTTTGTAGAGAACGAGCACATAATTATTCACATAATTATACAGGTCGCGGTATAAAAGTGTAGCGCTGAGTGAAGTGTGGAGGGAATGACTGCGCATGGGCTTAGTATGGCGGTCACCAAGCGTAGCCATTCCCTCCACACTACCCTCAGCGCTAGACTTACGTACCGCTTCCTGTAAGCAGTAGTCCCCGAGTCGCACTAGCATTAGCTCGTCGACCAAAATGTAATAGTATAATAATTATCTAATTGGCAAATGTAGGTATGGTGATCACCAAGGAACACAGTATTTAATTCCAATTCCGCTAGCCAATAGAACACACATGACGTCACACAGTTGTTTTGAAGGATTCTTTCGTGGACTACCTACACACTTATAAAAGGTTCCTATTGGATTGCACAAAAATCAAAATAGGTATCACGCGAGCAAAGCCGCGGGCTCGAAGCTAGAGTTGTTCAATATTTTGTTTTGGTTACGTTTATGGAGGAGTACATGAATTGGCATAATACACCTGTATTATACCAATTCATGCTACAATAGTAAAATCGCAATCGTCATCAACACATGACCTGATCGATATTTGTGTGGGTAGGTACTTAAGGCGTTTACCTTATCACAAGGCTATCACAAACTTTTAAAGGCATGTTTTACCTATATCTGATTAAGGCGGTAAAGATACAGACGCTGTTTGATGGTACTGGCTTGGTACCATGGCTTTTTACCTCTGTACTGTAGTGACTGTAGTGTACTGTACGGGTCTATTATTTTAATCAACATTTTATTTAAATCAACAAATAAACGAGTTCCCCATTTAAATGTCATCGGAATCGGCTGAGCCATTTTTGATAAATTAACAATATTGTGAATAATGTTACATCGATCCGTGCGAAATACTGTACACGGGTGAAGTGTTGACAGAGATCTTTTTATTTATTGGTTTACTAGGTATATACCTACCTAATTCCTTAATAATTGGTCTCGCTGTCAAGCGCAGCGAGATCAATCATTAATTTAAGCCTACTTTTAATTTTTCACCGTTTCATCTAAAAACCCAAAAAACTGAAAAAGTCAAACAGACGGACACAACAATCTCATTCATCCGCATAAGTGAGATATGTTTGCGTCAGCACTGATAAGATTTGAGCGTAAATAAAATTGTAAATGTTTATCATATTATTTAATCTTCATTCAAAACTCGAACAAGCAATACAGAAACAATGACGTTTGACGTAAAGGACAAAACCCTTATTGTGACCGGAGGTGCATCTGGGATTGGCGCTCTATGCTCTGGAAGATTTTTAGACCAAGGAGCAAAGGTAAAAATGGGTTCCCTATTGATTCGCATTGGCGCAATTTTTTAGCCATAATATTGAAAATCATATAAATATACATCCTAATATTCGTTGTCCCTAATAGTCAGTATCCGTAATATCACTAATCCTTGTATCATAATTATTATGTCATAAAATTTATAATTGCAAAAATATGGTTTTCGTATGTAATTTTTGCAAGCTAGACTACTGAATAGGGGCCGATTTGGTTCTGGCACTCACCGACTACACCACTGGCTTTTCGGTGAAAGAAAACATTGTGAGGCAACCTGCATAGGTACAGACCGTTTCACTCACGAAGTCGCGCCCCTCCGTCGGTTTGCATTTATACGCGTAGACCTCGTTTGTACACAACGCCTTAGTGTGCATGTAGAGGCTAATAGTACAGACAGTAAAAAAATATAAAATATGATCAATACAATTTAATCGTCGGATACGTTTTCTACATTCAATAAATATGGAGGGGCGCGCCTTCGTGAGTGAACAGATCTGTACGTTCGTAGAAGAAATTCGATGGCGTAGGTATGTGAATCCACCAACCCGCACTGGGCCAGCGTGGTGGATATGGCCCAAACACCCTTGGTGGGTAGGTCTACGTCCTGCAGTGGACTATTAAAAAGGCTGTTACAGTTACAGTACAGTACAGAACTCGCCGGCCGCTGCGCGGCACCGCTCGCTCGGCTCGTGCGTTGTGGTCGCAAGTGACCTAACCCTCCTCCTAGCTTCACTCGTCGTCGGACCTAATGTATGACTTTGCACTAAAATTCTGATATGACAACATACAAGTATGACTATGAAAAATTATGCGCATCTAATTTTATGACAAGATAAATTATGTATGCAGAACAACTCTAGGACAAACAATATTGGGCGAATGAATAGGACACCGTAAAAATGAATTATGAGGTTTAGCTAGAACTTAGCTTTGATTTATCTTGTAATAAGTATGATTAGGTAGGTAATTCTCTATGAAAAGAGTTATAAGTTTTATCTTATTTACAAAAAACATTGGATCAAATAAGCTGTAAGTAAGTAGCTGTAAGTATTGATTATTTGACCTAATGTTCTTGTGTAGATATCGATGTATCATCTGGGTTTATTTGGTACATAATCTAAATAATCTACATTAAAATATAATTCTTTCATTACCGTACCTACCTTTGACCTACCTATTACTTTGAAAGTAGAGATACTCGTAGCGTCGATTACAATGATGTTTGTTTGTTTACATTTTCCGAATATTCTCTAGAATCCCTACTGCAAATATATTTGTTTTTTTTTTTTTAATATTCTGAAACGCACTTATTTATCGTAGGACAAAGTGTAGGTGAAGGCAGTATCCGTAGTGGACGCTAAATAATATATAATTCTGCTAGACTTTCTAAATCATAGTGTCTCTCTTTCGATTACAGGGCGTTGCAATCCTCGATATAGCTAAAGATCAAGGTGAAGCTTTGGCTGAAAAACACAGCAAAAACTATCCAGGAAAAGTAATTTTTGTCAAATGTGACGTGTCTAGTGAAGACGATATTGTGAGGGCTTTTGAAGAAGTGGTAGAAAAGTTCAAACAAATTGACGTCTTAGTTAACAATGCTGGTATAATGGTCGATGCACCAAATATGTGGAGAATTGCCAGTAACGTTAACTGGGTAAGTTAAACTGTCTAGTTAAATGTTAAAAATCTTTATTGCTTGTTGTTGTTGTTAAACTCAGATTGATCGATAGTACCTACCTACCAGTTAACCGGTAGCAAACTGGCTCGGCAACCTTTTAATATAACACGCATAATATATTTTACAACATATTTGCTCGTAAAGTGGCTGTAATTACACCAATTTCAATATCGTAATGTATTTCATTACGCACTTGTGCGTTATTGTAATGTAAAACGCACGAGTTTTTTTTTAATAAAGTAACATGCACGGTTTTTAAGATGCTCCGTCTAAAAATGAACCATAAGTACTTTTTAAAATCTTAGTTTAACAAAGAGTTTTTATGTCAGAAAAGTGGTCTATATTTTATGAATAAAATTAACTTTGGGGGATAAAATATAATAAATAAACATTTAATTCTTTAATTTAATTAATTTTGACAATGTATTACAACCATTCATCTGTAATAAAAACACAAAAATATTAATTTACTTTATTAGTAATACTGGCTGTTTTTGTACCTTTACCTAAACAAAACGTTGATGCGCGCGCATCGCTAATTTGTGGACAAGTAAAAAATATTTCGCGCGCTTTTTCTTTTCGCTGTATTGTTTTTATTTGAAAATGTCTTCAAGTAGTGATGAATTTATTAATTTGACACCGCCATATGTCTCAAACGCAGCGAAAAAGGTTATTCTAAGTGTCTTGCCTGAAAAATCGACCGATAGATACCTACTTACAAGCGTATCAAAATTTCATCATACGGGAAACAAGCAAAGATGCAAATTCATTTTCAGAAAATGTGATCTAGCCTATATCATGGAACTTTCTGAAAAATATAAGTCAAGCTCATTGTGTTGCTACTATTCATTGCTAAAAAGCACTATGAAAACAAACTATGGTATTGATATCAAGTCTTACTCCAACTTGCTAGCATTTCTAAAAAGACGCTCAGATGGCCATGTGAGTAAAAAGTAGGAAGTATTTTCGGCTGACAATATCAAGAAGTTCCTAAAAGAAGCTCAGGATTGCCGATATTTGGCAACAAAGGTCAGTTGAAACTAAATTATTCTTATTAATTTCTTTCACTTTCGTATTTCTTCACAATAAGTATAGGAGTTTATACGTTCTTTTTATCTCTTTTCAGATTGTATTATTATTCGGCATCACAACTAATGATGTCGAGAACCATGGGCGGGTTCTTATTGTCAAAAACACAAAAAATAAAATCCCAAGGTCGTTCACAATACAGGGGCCTTTTTACGACGTAGTGAAGAAATACGAAGCGCTTCGTTCAACAAAAGCTAATTCCAAAAGGTTTTTTCAAAATTACCAATATGGAAAATGTACTAACCAACCCATTGGCATTAATAAATTTGGAGTAATGCCGAAAGAAATTGCCACTTTCTGAAATTTGCCTCAAGCACATGAATACACAGGGCACAGTTTCAGAAGGTCCTCAGCTACATTGCTCGCCTATTCAGGTGCGGACTTATGGACACTAAAACGCCACGGAGGGTGGCGGTCAAGCAATGTAGCCGAAGGATACATAGATGACTCGATAAGAAATAAAGAAGAAATTAGCTCTCGCATTACAAGTAACATACATTTGGAATCAAGTGTTGACTTTCAACCATCTACGAGCACACACACGTACATTCCACCATAGTCGCCGCAGCCGCAACCGCCTCCGCCGCCGTCACCGACTGCAGAACTCTGTGGCGTCTGTGGGCTCGTTTCTCCCACAAACACTCAACAGAGTGAGAGAGAGACTGGAGAAATTGTAACTAATAATAATAACTTGACAACATTAAAAATGCCAACTGGCAACGTAACAATCAGTTTAAAAAAAACAAATTTCTATATCTGCTTTAACAAGTAATTAAAGATTTATTCGTGTAAGAAAGTCAGAGTTTTATTAATTTCCTCGCAAATATGTTATAAAACGTCGTATGACATACGTGCGCTTTGAAAATTACAGCATCTGCTTCCTTATAGCCCTCGCCTACGGCTCGGGCTAGCAATATCGCATCGGCTGTAATTTTTGACTTACCGCACCTATATCATAATGTACTATTTCAACACACTTGCTCATAAAGTGGCTGTAATTTCACCGCAATCAGGCACATAATGACACCTGTAATCAAACTTACTTTTTCGTTGCTGTTATTCACAAGTGACATTTTAATTAGGTATGTAAAGCACAGGTATTAATCACGCTTAATTTTAGTAGAAAACTGCTACTATAGTTTCAATCGCATTTGGTGATCTGTGCTTTACTTAATTAAAATGTGCGAAAGTCACGCAGTTTCCATAGTGAAATTTACAAGTGAGTTATAGAGTTTTTTTATTTTATTGGTTGAGTTGCTTTGTTCTTAAGAAAAGTTTTGATACTTACAAAAAAGTTCGTGTTCAATAGTAGGTACAAATGAATCAATGTACTTACCTATTCCTTGCTCATTTCATGCAACTTTGTATTTAAATAGATAATTTCAACTTGTACGTGATTAATAAATAAAACTTTCACTCAAATATAACGTTTTCACTCAAATTGAACGTTTCTCTGTAATCAATAAAGAAAACTTTCCCCATTTTATACGTGGCTAAACCGCTATCCGCGAAAAGCCAAAAAAATAAACCTCATTATTTTAGTCTATGGCCCATTGCCATTATAATAGGAAAACTGATTAATTTTTCCCGCCATTTTGAAACATTTTTACAACTCGTTTTCACTGTTGAAAATATTTTTTTAGTATTATTTTATTATATTATTTTATCTACAAGTGTGTATTGAAGATTATCGTCCTCGGCTCTCTTATGACCCTAGCCTGCGGCTCGGGTCTCAATGACGCCTCAGCGGTAATCACTAACATTACATACTTGTACCATAATGTACTATTTAATGAGTATAATTTCAGCAAGGCGTTGTATCATTCACACTAAAAGGCATCAAGCATATGAGTAAAGGCGAAGGAGGCGTAGGAGGCACAATCGTTAATATAGCGTCTACTGCTGCTATCACCAAGAACCCATTCTTACCCATCTATTGGGGATCCAAAAGCGCTGTCCTTCATTTCAGCCAATGTCTTGCGGTAAGCAATATGTAGTTATGTTCTCACATCGAACACAACCACCTCTAGTATTTGCATCGGCAACACTTTTGTTTTTATAAACATTCTCTCGCGTTCCCAAAAGCCTTAGTAGCAGATAGGTATGTGTAAGCGTACAGAGTATATTTAGCTTACTATAACTCTTTGGGTATTTTTAATTGACTGGTAGTAAAAATAGGTTTATTTTCAGATGGATCCTTTTTATGATACTACCGGCATCAGGATTCTGTGCATGTGTTTTGGCCCCACAAAAACAGCGTTATTGCAAAATGCAGACCAGCGCCCTTGGGATCCGAAGTTTGGTGAAGTTCTATATAATCGTATTGGCAACGAGCAAAAGCAAACGTAAGCTTATTTTCAAACTCTATTTATTTAGTACTCATAAATTGATAGAAAAATCCTCGCACCTTCTTTAGGCTATTCTGGCGTAGATGCGGCTCATTTGAAAGAGGCAACGAATGCTTGGAGGGTTGCTTGCCCAAATACCGAATTTTCAAAGACTTTGTCGTCGCAGCGACTGTGGGATCGGCCGATCTGCGAATTAGCACGGAAATCTCTTCAAGATAAGTGTCCTAGCGTCACGGATCGCGCTCGTATCCTTGTGGTCTCTGTATGGGAGTCCGATCTTTGGTTACAAGCTTTGCCCTCTTTCAATACCTTTTAGACCCAACTGCATTTCGTCTAGCTGTCAGCTTACGCTTAGGTGCAAGGAGTTGTGAGGCCCATCGCTGTCAGTGTGGTACTGCAGTTGACCAGCTCGGTCACCACAGTCTCTGCTGATGCAATTGGCTGCCACGCTAGTCTGAACGATGTCATACGCAGGGCTTTTGCCACTGCCAATATCGCATCCGTACTCGAACCGTGCTCGATGCGAGCTCGTGCGATGGCAAAAAGCCTGACGGTATGACTATGGTCCTATGGAAGTGTGGTCGGCCCTTATTTAAGGGACGCGACTTGCGACGATACTTTGGCGCCATCACATCTTTCTGAGACTCAGAGTAGGACTGGAGTGGCACCCAATTCGGTCGAGCAGCACAAACGGCGCAAATATGCTAACCTCGGCAGTGGTTACATATTTGAGCCGTTTGGAGTTGAGACTTTGGGTCCGGGTAGGGGCCGTGAGCTCATTTTGTTTTCAAAGGTCTTTCTGAGCGTCTGGTGGACGCGATGCGTAACCAAAATGCCTGTGTAAGATAACGCGGGTCTAACTGTGGGCTATTATTTTAAGCAAGTAAGTACTAAAACAATGCGGGCCAAACTGTGGGTTATTATCATTTTAAGTAGGTACCCAAGTATTACCAAAACATGGGCCAAACCGCGGGCTATTATTATTTTGAGTAAGTACTAAGACAACACGGGCCAGACCATGGGTTATTATCATTGCAAGTAATACGACAATGCGGGCCAAACTGCAAGCTTTTATAATTTTAAGCAAGTACTAATAAAATTGCTTACTATAAATTATCATCTTAAGAAAGTACTAAAAATACGCAGGCCAAACCGTGAGCATTATCATACATATATTATATTGCAAATAATTCGACAACGCAGGACAAATAGCAAGCTATTATAATTTTAAACAAGTATTAAGACAACGCTGGCCAGACTGCGGACTAATAAATATAATTATAAGCAAGTACAAAAACAACGTAGGTCAAATCGCGGGCTGTTTTCATTTTAAGGAAGCACCTACGTACTAAGACAACGCGGGCGAAGCCGCGGGTTTTAAGCTAGTTATCAATAAAAGGATCTGTGTAGGTATTTACAAATAAGTATATGTATTAGGTAGGTATATGAGTATCATAGTATCTGGCAGCAATATAACAAGCTTTCCCTAGTTTTGTTTTAGGATCAGAGAATGTGTGTAAAGACGTCCCGTAAAAAATATTTGCTATGTAATCACACTCTTAGTAGAAGGAAGTGGCCTGGGAGAAAGCTTACGTTAAAATCGTGGAGTCGTAGGTTAAAGTCCCGGGTTTGTCCCAATATAATTATTTATTTTCATTTATTTAGCTTTGCGATGAAGGGAAACAACGTAAAGGAAATTAAATACAACTAAAGAAGGAATTTCGTAGGGTATGCGAATCTTTCAACACAGAACTGAAACAGCGTGGTGTGCTAGGCAAAGACCTCGCTCAATTCTTTCCACTCTTTTCTATTTGCTTTAAATAATAAATACCTTTTTTATTCCTTTAGGGCTGAATCTGCAGTTGAAGCGGTTGATTACATGCTGAAAAACGGTACCAATGGATCCATTTGGCTTTCCACAGACGACAAGCCCGCTAAGGACATAACATCAGTTATCGACGAGGCATTCAAGATGTTTGACAAAGTAGTTGCTGATAATGCTAAGTAATTAATAAAATAATGTGTTAAACGTAAGAATACTTCAAAACCTGTTAAAAAAAGATAATAATAATATCAATAAAAATCGTGTGATTTACTGACTAAGGACATACCCATGTGTAAAATACCCATTTTAAGTTAAAAACTATTAAAAAGATTATATAAGTCATAAGTATAAGGAAAAATAAATCACAAAACACTTCACGTAATACTTCCACACAAAACTGTAATTCCGGCGAGGAGATAGAGCCCAGCTTCATTGATGTTTCGATCCACATATCGCACAAAACAACAATTATCAAAACAAACGTCCATAGACAATCACACACAACATCACACATAACAGAGATGATCGCACAAGTTTTATACGGACTGGAAGAATACGAAGAACATGAAAATGACCTGCATGCCCGTGTGATAAGGATCTTCCAAAACATACTAAGAACAAACCTAACTGGATACATTGAAGAGCTAAAATGGATCGGCAAAAAAGGATCCAGACGACCACTTATGATTGAACTCCTTAGTAAGAGAATGACAAAACACTTACTAAACAATAGAAACTATTTCAAAAATACAATAATCTCATCGCAGAATATATCTCAACAATAACGATTTAGAACAAAGGAAAAGCTTAAGAACGTTTTAATTGAAGAAAGGAAAAAAGGAAAGTTTGCCGTGATCCGGAATAATAAAGTTTACATAAACGGAAAAAATATATATGGAAACACAAAACCATGACGATAGGAAACAACGTTCAATAACACAAGGCTGCGCACAAAAAATGACCCTCCAAGAAGAGATTCCCTTCACCACACCCCAAACATATGCGACCCGATCAGCGGCAATCAGCAATACTCACATACTGTCAACCATGTCACATCTTCTACCTACTAAAAACGAAAGGACATGTCCACAAAATGTATGGAGGCTGGTATAATAATAATCAAAAATTCTAACCAAAACACTCGTTACATTTCGAGAAAGTTCATAGTTTTCTGAGTCTATTACATCAATTAAAACCAAAAAAGAGCCATCCTATTTTTTAAAATTAATTTTGAATTTATTAGGATAATTAAATATATTTGGCTCAATAGGTAGTTTATATCTAGCAACCGCCATTATTGTTAAATAGAACCATTTTTACCAATTAGACAAAGTTCTTAAGTGTTTTTTGTCACATTGTACCTAATAACTGGTCACACTGGCAGGTTATAATTTTTAATTTTAGTAAATTAAGAGATGAATGTGGAAGAATTAGCTACGAATGCAAGTAAAATAACGATAGAAGCACTTTATTATTGCTAAACTAGAAATAATACAGAGCTGTATTATTATTTTTCATACTATTTATTTTTAACATTTAAAAAAAAATGGAGGCTTAAAAAAATCTAAATTAAATATTTTTGAAAAGCCCATAAATCAAGCTTTCAAATCTATCATATAAAAGGCTTCCCTGAGTGACTGACTGACAGACAGCCTACAGCCCAAACCGCTTAAGATATAAACTTGAAATTTGCAACATAGGTACATTGTACGACGTAATGGAGCACTAAGGAAGAAAATTTTGAAAAATCGATCTCTAAAGGGGTAAAACGGGCCCTTTTCGTTTGTATGTAACTTGTGATTCCCTGTACCGAATGACTTGAAACTTTGTATACATGTTTTCCAAATAAAATAAAAGTTAAGTTTTTTCTTGTTTTTCCGAATTTTCCTCATCTAAGGGGTCAAATAAGGTTCCAAAGTTGGTGAAAAAAATGTCAATTACATTCAACCAGCTGAACGGTTATGGTTGAAATCTGGTATGAAGGAAGTACACAGTATGTTTCAATACAGGAACTAATAATATCCAGGAAAATCTATAGTGTTCCTAAGGGATGGCAAAAATTAATCAGATTAGGCTACAACCCAAACCGCTGAGGATATAAACTTGAAATTTGGAATATACGTACATCATACGACATAATGAAGCACTAAGGACGAAAAACGTACCCAACTCTAACTTACGGGGTAAAACGGGCCCTTTTTGTTTGCATGTAACTTTTTATTCCCTGTACCGATTGACATGAAATTTTGTATAGATGTTTTTGAGACTAAATAAAAAATATGGCTGTATCTGTTTTTCTAAATTTTCCTTAAAAAAACTCTTTAGGGGTCAGATACGTCCCAAAACTTCAATGCGCTTTTTTAAATAATGTAGTATCTAGAATAGGATTAAGATAATGATTTATGCTTAAATAGGGCATTATGGGTCCCCAATAGTTTACGATTTTTTTTATTTTGTGAGCCAATAGTCTTAAACTTAGCGCACATACGTATCAATATACGTATTTTACTATGGGATAAATCCTGATAAGCGAAAATTACCTACATTTTCCATACATTTTGTCGCGGGTCAATGAACTTTTTGTGTTGAACAGCTGATTTTATTCACGTGATTTTTGGGGTTGATACCATTGTAAAAGTTAATCAAATTATGAGGATTATAGCATCCTAGAACATGCCTGACGAGTGACAAACAAACAAACAAACAATCAATAACACTTTATTAGACAACCACATTACATAAAAAAACAAATTACAGGGACAAAACAGTACAATTTATAGGTTTCTAACTGGCGGCCTTATCGCTTTAAGCGATTTCTTCCAGGCAACCAAGTACGGATAGAAAAAAGAAGTTAAAAGAAAAACGTGGCCTTAACAGAAGGAAGAAATTCACTTATAAACAAACACTTAGCAAAAATAACACTAATATCTACCTAACATAATAATAAGTGACGTCTAGATATATGTGTTTTTCAAATAAAATAAGATCTAGGTACATTTTTTCATTTGCCTGGAAAATTAAATTTCTAATGACTTCATGAAACATGTCGAATATCTGTATCGGCCTTAACTAATAGTGCACTACTGAACATAGGCTTACCCGCGAAGGGAGATTGGGCCAAAACCATCACGCCGACCGAGCGCGGGGTGCTGAATCCACAAACGACATTGATTTTTTTCTCTACGGACGTACCTATACCTATAGGTTGCCTCAATGTTTTCCATCAATGAAAAGCCAGTAGTGTGAAATTCCTTGCATAGTTACTCATACAATTATTATTATTGGCTCCCTCGGTGGCTCAGTGATTTGTGAACCCGACTCCTGGGTCAAGGAGGCGTGGGTTTAATTCCTACCCAGGGCAAATATTTATGTGATGATCATGTGTTTGCTCTGTGTCTGGGTGTTATTAATGTATTTTTATTTATTTATTTAACACTTTCTTGCACACCATTGTACAAAAGGAGGACTTAACGCTAAATAGCACATATGGTACATGTATATGTAGTCTCTGCCAGCCAAATCACAAGCTTTGCTTAGTTTGCGGTCAGAGACCATGTGTGAGATGTCCCCCAATATTTATTTTATATATTTACTATTGAGTTAATTTCAGAAATTTGGCAATTTATCATCCAAAAATTCACGTACTCCGTAATAAGCTTTAGATACAAGTAAATTGAATAACCAAATACTGAGACAATGCAGGCCAATCCGTGGGCTATTATCATTTTAGGCAAATACTGATACAATTCAGGCCAAACCGTAGGCATTATTCTTGCAAGTAATACGATAATAGGCTCAATTATGAAAGCGCCATGGTAAATATAATACCAACATATAAAGTGTTATCTCTATCGAATGCTTAAAGTGAAAAAGAAATAGAAATAATTATGCTAATCAGCTATTATAATTACGATGGGGCCTTCATAATTGAGCCTAACGCAGGCTTAACAACGAGCTACTATTATTTTAAGTAAGTGCTAAGAAAACGCGGGCCAAACTGTGGATTTTTATCATTTTAAGAAATTACGAAAATAACGCGGGCCAGACCGTGGGTTATTATCATTGCAAGTAATACAACAACGCAGGCTAACGGCACGCTATTATAATTTTAAGGATTTATTATAACAACGCGGGCCAGACCGCGAGTTATTAGATATTATTATAAGCAAATGCCAAGATAACGCGGGTTGAACCGCGGGCTACTATCATTTTGAGCAAGTGCTAAGACAACTCAGGCCAGACCATGGGCTATTATCATTGTAAGTAATACGACAATGCAGGCCAAACGGCAAGCTTTGATAATTTTAAGTAAGCATTAAGACATCGCAGTCCATGCTACGTGCTATAAATAACCATCTTAAGCAAGTACTAATAATACGCAGGCCGAACCGTGGGCATTATCCTTGCAAGTAATTTTAAGCAAGTATTAAGAGAAAGCGGGCCAAATCGCGGACTATTAGATATTATTATATTAAGCAAGTACAAAGACAACGTAGATCAAACCGCGGGCTATTTTCATCTTAAGTAAGTACCTATGTACTAAGACAACGTGGGCGAAGCCGCGGGTTTTAAGCTAGTATACCTAGCATATAAATACCTACAGGTTTGTTATGATTACAATTGATTACAAATGTTTTGTTGTTTATCTCAATAGTTTTAATTAGTCATGATGAACTTCTAGTTTCTAGTGGTATTTTGTGTAGGTGCCTGAAGAAGCCAAAGATTGTAAGATTGTTATACTCTGTAAAATTTAACTTGATCTCTGCGACAGCTGTCAGAAAAATCACGCCTATGAAGTCCTGAATTTCTTAATAGTACTGACAGTACCTGTCAATGTCATACTTTATGGGCATGCCGATTAGTGATGGACGACGAATGATCGTGACCACAGAGTTTTAGATAGAGTTTTAATTAAAATATCGATAGTTTATACTGACGATATTTTAAATAAAACTTGATTTATCATAAATTTTATTATCATTAATTATTATCATTAATTTTATTGTATATTTTAATATCATAACATTTTTTACATGTGTAATTAAATTAAACCCAATTATATGTTACATTAGCATCGATAATAGTGAAAATCGTCGATAAATACTATCGTTACATTATTATGAGTATGTAATTAATATCATAACATTATTTACATGTGTACATACTTGATCTTAAATAATAGTAAGTAAATGAAATCCAATTTCTCACCTTCAACTACTCATTTGATTTCATTACAACATTGTTTGAAAATCGATTTTTTCCACCACTATCCCAACTCTAAAAATGTCAATCTTCTACTGTCGCAGAGATCAAGTTAAATTTTATAGACTATAGTGCATCGAGATATAAGTACTTAGATGTGGTTGGTATGGTTCCGTAGTAGTTTTTTCAAATTGACGACGGAAATTATTTATGAAGTTTAAGGACTAATTATTAAAGATTTGACCAATTTCTCATCAAAAGTCACAGATCATCATTTTTATGACGAAACTAGGTACCGACTAAAGATTGTTTGCCGAAAAGCTTTCTTTACGATCATCGACATTGAGGTAGGTATAAACTTTTGTAAAGATTTTGTAGTTTCAACTCAATAATTAAAAAAATTAAACATTGTTATGAAGTTATAACTATGAAAAAACATTTGTATGGCAGATGTACTGGTTGTGGTCACTATGCCAGTTTTGGCCAATTGATGTCAAAATTATTGCTTAAATAGTTTTTTTTATTTCAAATAGTTTTGCGTTTGACTACACACTGCCTGATGTTAAGCAGATATGCAGTATAGGATGTAGCACGCTTACCTAGATGATACCTATTTACTCGAGATTTGAAGACACCTACAGTATACTTTAGCGGAAAGACAGACTCAGGCAAAGCGTTCCACATTCTGGCTGTTCGCATGAGGAATGTGGACTCAAAAAAAATTATAACACCATAAATATTGTTTGTATATAATGTGGAAGTTAGAACTATAAAAATAATATTTTTACATTACCTACCTAAAATTGTCTACACAATTATTAAAATCCAAAGTGGCCTAAAGTGACACAAAAACGGCCAGAACCAGTAGGTATATCTACATTTCATCTACATAACGTTTGATTTATTGTAATGATTTATCGTTACAAGCCATTTTTTATATGCAAAATAGGGCTACATTTGGCCACCAACTCGCCTGATGGCAAACGAAGTTGTAGCCGAAGATGGAGTATAGTAGACCTAGAGGATACTTTTTTTGAGCCTTCTAAAAGGGGACCCCTGGGCTCGTGAGTGGTTAGAGTTGGGGCTCTGGCCATCCACTCAAACGGGTCCGAGAAGGACGGCAGTGTGTGTGGCAACGCTGTCGTACAGGACCGCACAAGCCTGGCTCTACTACCAGGCGAGTTGACACACAAAGTGCTGGGAGCACCGGTGCGTTCCTTTTCGAGGGGGTTTTAGTGGGTGTCCCCCCGCCGCGCGAGTTTTTAACAGTGAGTCTAGGGTAGATAGCATGTTCGCGAATTCGCCATTCACTTTTGTATTCCTAATCATTACTTAAACAATCACATTATAATATTATGATTTGAAAAATGTTCCATTGTTGTGGTCAAGTGAAATGAATACCTTATTGTAAATGGTACGTAGGTAGTTGCCTAATTATGTAAATTTTAAAGCCATAGAACATCATGTTTGTTTCCGTAAATTAATGTAATGATCGCTTTAGGGCACACAACGTCAATTAATTTAACTTTTAAATATGAGCTTGGAACAAAATGCTCATAATTAAACTCAATTGCAGGTAGATATAGTCATACTTTTTAGACCGTCATGTTATCAAAATTTATGTACCCTTTTAACAATTATATTGTTTTAAAATGACCATATAGGTGTATTTAGCCTGAGAGTCAAACTATATTTTTAAGTTGCTACTAGTATTAGACTGTGTTGTACTTAGTAGTTAAAAAAATGTATGTTGATAATAAAGAATTTTGAAACAAAAAAAAAAGTGGGTACAATCCCACATAAACCGACTGCACCCCAAAGCAGTTCGGGCATCTCTAGAAGATTTCCCCCTTGTAAAAAAAAGCCAAACGTACAGACAAACACAACAGTACTAAGATAATTCTTTAATTTCCTACGCAACCCAAATACCTACGTCGGCAACGATAAGATTTGAATATAAATGAAATGGTAAAGTTTTCAAAATAGTTTCAATTCTAAACTCGAACAAGCAACATAATAACAATGACATTTGACGTAAAAGACAAAACCTTCGTCGTAACCATTGAGGAAGGAATCAAATGGAGTTGCCCTAACGACAAGAAATACCTGCATATCCACCGCACATAATATGGCGAATTAGTGTTGTTACTACCACACTACACTTATCGATTTCCCCGTACCTATCGATAAAACTATCGACACAAATTAATTTAAGCCGAATCAAACATAATGGCAAACTTTTATTTAAAAAATGACAGATGTCAAGGTTGCAGATATTCAAGAATCCACACTAGAATGGCAGGACGAGTTTTTTGGCGGGAACGCGGAAAAGTCATGTCGCCGTATTGTATTATTTTATTAAAGTTGTGTTTTTATCAGTGATAATTAGTGAAAAATTGTGTGTATTTCATTGATTATGAGCTGAATTACGTGCATGAGTGTGGGCAAGAGATATAATGTGAAGTATCATGTCGTTCCGTGTTGTTACCAAAACTCCATAGACACCTCTAGAAAAGTCTCCACTGCTTTACTGAGGTATGACTTAGACTTAAAGTGATAGGACTTAATAAGAACTACACATCGGATGACAGCTGTCAAGCTTAAAAGTGGAATATCTCCATAACTATCTATTATAGACCATTGCTTTCTTCACTAAATTGATATGAGATCTACATTTCGGATGACAGCTGTCAAACTTTAAAGTGGATTATCTCCGTCACTGTCGATGCTAGACCATTTCTGTCTTCACAAAAGTGATATAGCTCAAAGAGAAATATAATATCTTTCAGATGACAGCTATCAATATTACGGAAATAATGAACTACAAGTTTGACAGCTGTCATATAAAATGTAGATCTTGTTAAGCTCTATCACTTTTGTAAACACAGCAATGGTCTAAGGTCAATAGATACAGATATTTTTCACTTTAAAGTTTGACAGCTGTCATCTGAAATGTAGGTCTCGTTAAGTTCTATCACTTGTGTCAAGACAGCAATAGTCTAGCTTTAATAGTTACGGAGATATTCCACTTTTAAGTTTGACAGCTGTTATCCGAAATGTAGATCTCGTTGAGTTCTATTACTTTTCTGAAGACAGCAACAGTCTAGCTTCGATAGTTACGAAGATATTCCACTTTTAAGTTTGACAGCTGTCATCCGAAATGTAGATCTCGTTGAGTTCTATCACATTTGTGAAGACAGCAATAGTCTAACTTCGATAGTGACGGAGATAAACCACTTTTAAGTTTGACAGCTGTCATTTAAAATATAGATCTAATTGCGCTCTGTCACTTTTGTGAAGTCAGCAGTAGTCTAACTT
The DNA here is from genome assembly GCA_949316475.1 of Hypomecis punctinalis. Lineage (NCBI taxonomy): Eukaryota > Metazoa > Arthropoda > Insecta > Lepidoptera > Geometridae > Hypomecis > Hypomecis punctinalis. The sequence continues at coordinate 14,349,772 of OX438812.1, forward strand.
CGTTAGTTACGGAGATAATTCACTTTTAAGCTTTGACAGCTGTCATTAGAAGTATCTAATAGATCTCATTTAGTGTTATTACTTCTATTAAGACAGTAATGGTCTAGCTTCGATAGTTACGGAGATAATAATTCTACTAAGTTTGACAGCCGTTACTTTCTGTACACCTGTCATGCCATTTTACTTGTATTAATTCTGGAATGACAGTTGTCAAATTTGACATGAAAAGTGAAATGAAATAAAAATTCAAAATTTTAGCAAATCAAAAACACGAATAAAAACTAACCAAAATATCGATATTTTTTTTGATACAAGAACATCACTATTGTTTTTCGACTCAAACCGCCATATTGAGTCGAAAAACCAAGCACGCGCGACAAGTCACGAAAAATATAAACACTATAGCGAAACTGTGCTGTATACTGTTGGTCTATTCTTATTACGTACATTTGAAAGAGACGCCTATATGATTATTATTTCGGTTTGTAAACTATTACATGTCAAAGTATCTAAATGTCATTGCACCATCTCCATTTGATTCTTTCCTCAATGGTCGTAACTGGAGGTGCATCTGGGATGGGTGCTCTATATTCTGGAAAATTCTTAGACCAAGGAGCAAAGGTAAAATATATAAAAGGTAGAATATATATATATATATATATATATATATATATATATATATAATAACAATTTATTTATCGCAAAAAAATGGCTAAACCGACTTCCATCGTGTACGAAATTCGAATAGTTTGCTCGAATTGATGTGGACAATTTTCACATTATTGTTGAATTTTCAAAAACTCAGAACTCAGCCGATTTCGATAAAATTTAAATGAGACCGATTTCACAATTGGCGAAAATATCGATGAACATCTTAATAAATATATAATATTAAAATATAATTATATAAATCTCGTGTCACAATGTTTGTCCTCAATGGACTCCTAAACCACTTAACCGATTATAATAAAATTCGCACACCATGTGCAGTTCGATCCAACTTGAGAGATAGGATAGTTTAAATCTCAAATTATAGTCGCAATTTTAATTTATTTAGCCACAGCAACGCGTGGCCGGGTCAGCTAGTATACAATATATATATAAATGGGCAAACATGTTTTGTTTCATTTTGTAGAATGCTTATCTGTAAAAGGGTCTTATTGATATTATTGATATCTCGACGAATTTATTTGTAGTATTTTGTTATGTTTCCGTTGAAAATCTTTATCTACTAATATTTGCTATCAGTTATAAAATTCTTATCTTTTTATAGCATTTTTATTCTTAACATAGATACAATTGTGTATACTTGTATTAGTAGGTAGCAAAGACCTAGGTAGTATCTGTACCTAGTAGTAATCAATATTTAAAAGAGAGCGGCGAATTCAGAATTTATATATGTATTTCTTTATACTCGTATACTCAGAGCAAATAAAAAAGCAAGAGAAAATGTTGTGAACAAACAAGTGAAGCAAACCAAAACTACGCCTCGCCGTGTTCAGACAATTACACACACACACACATCCCGTAAAACGAAACTACGCCTTAGCTTGACAGTTGAACTATGGCGGTGCAACACCGACGCACTCACACATTTATAAAAAACCGGCCTCACTTGACTGTTCAACGACGTTCCCTCTTGATATGTTTATTTGCTCTGAGCCCGTATATATATGATGTTTTGCAAAGTGCTTGGGCATTCAGAAGTATACTTACATAACTTTTATTATGAGACTTACCGCGAAATCACAAAATTATTATAGAGGAAGTATACAGGGTTATTCCTAACCAAATAGCAACCTTTTAGGGACTTATTCTAACTTATTAGAAATAAATCTTTTTTAGGAACTAACAACTTTTGTCAAAACTCGAAAATAAATCAGCTGTTCCATACATTTTGTCCCGGCGATCGATAATTTTCTATGGAACGATATTTTTCTATGGAAATATTTTATTTATTTATTTTATTTTCTCCTCTTTTCCTATATAGGAAAAACCTTTGTAATGGGACCAATTACGAAAAGATTGTGTTACTTACACACAAAAAGTTCATAGAATCCCGAGAAAATAAAATAAATAAATAAAATATTTCCATAGAAAAATATCGTTCCATAGAAAATTATCGATCGCCGGGACAAAATGTATGGAACAGCTGATTTATTTTCGAGTTTTGACAAAAGTTGTTAGTTTCTAAAAAAGATTTATTTCTAATAAGTTAGAATAAGTCCCTAAAAGGTTGCTATTTGGTTAGGAATAACCCTGTATACTTCCTCTATAATAATTTTGTGATTTCGCGGTAAGTCTCATAATAAAAGTCGTAGTTTTAATCATGTGTCTGAAAGTCCTTGCACTTCGCATAACAAAGCCTTGTATATACCTATACTTGGTTGTCTTGGGAACTACTACACAGATAATGTCTTTCATGACGTATTTATTTATTCAAGATCTATGTAACAAGCTTTAATAAGCCATATTTCTTTTCTGTTATTTATAGGCAGTAGCAATTCTAGATATAGCTGTAGATCAAGGTGAAGCATTGGCTAAAGAACACAACAAGAACTATCCTGGAAAAGCCATTTTCGTCAAATGTGACGTCTCTAATGAAGACGACATTACCAGGGCTTTTGAAGAAGTGGTAGCAAAGTTCAAACAAGTTGATGTCATAATCAATAATGCTGGTATAATGGTCGATGCACCAAATATGTGGAGAACTGCAAGTACAGTCAACTGGGTAAGTACATTGGTTGTATTTGTGTCATGATTTCAATAGATACCTACTTGAAATGATGTATTAATTCTGTTTTATCTATCTACCTATTTATTTATTAGTAGGTAATGGAAATATTCATCAAGTAAGTGTATAATTAAATAACAATCATAATTTTAAATTGCGCCATCAAATTTTTTCTACAGACGTATGTCAATCTGACGATCTTTTCCTTCGCCGAAAAGCCAATGTTGTGAAATTCCGTACATGAGCTCCAAAGAAACTCATTGGTACGAAGATCGGGATTTGAACCCACGACCTCACGATTGCAGGGCGGGTGTTACTACCACTAGACCACCCCGCCACCACGTAGTATATAAATATGTAGTTTAAATACTTGTATTTAAAAGAAACACTACATATATTGTCCTAATTTCAGCAAGGCGTCGTATCATTCACGTTAAAAGGTATCAAACACATGAGCAAAAGCGAAGGAGGCGTGGGAGGCACAATCGTCAATATAGCTTCAACCGCAGCTATCATCAAAAACCCATTCGTACCAATCTATTGTGGAGCCAAGAGCGCGGTTCTTCATTTTTGCCAATGTATTGCGGTACGTAATAGTAATTCTGTCACGAGATGGGTTCTTGGATAATCAGTCAAAACGCCGATTATATATTTATGCACTTTATTGCACACAATCTCTTCATAAAACCACAAAACACACGACTCAACTGGTTCGCGCAAAACACTTCACACTGGCACTGATATGCACACACACTTCACTTTACACGAGATGCTTTCACTTCGACGGTAATCGCGGAAATAACTCAGTTCGCCAAGGGTCGGCCGGTTTATTTATACCAAACTAGTTTTTACCCGCGGCTTCGCCCGCATACGCAATATATCATTATAATTTATAGCCTATGTGTTATTCTGATATATAAGCTATATTATTGCAAAGTTTCATTTCAATCCGTTCAGTTGGTTTTGCGTGAAAGAGTAACAAACATCCATACATCCATCCATCCATCCATCCATCCATCTTCACAAACTTTCACGTTTATAATATTAGTAGGATATAACCGTCTGTAATTTTCTAGTTCATTCGCGACATTACTCGAATTAATAGAACGCTATTGTAAAGTTAACAGGTTGAAAGTTAGGGAGACTATTGTCCCCATAAAAAAATAAAAATATTAATACAAAAAACAACAAAAAAACCGAACACAAAAGACGTTAACGAAGATGGATCCCGCACGAGTCATAAAACTACAGCTTAAGGCATAGTTACTACTCGCGCTTAGGTGTAAACAACTCGCAGTAATGACCACGCACGCCTACCGCGTGACAATTCAATGACCTTAGGTATTGTACATACTATGCACTTTTTGGGATGGGTAAAAATGTTAAGCTCGCGTTAGGACACTTTAAGACGTTGAAGTGAAAACTTGCTTGAGCAAGTGTGCGTGTGTGATATTACATTTTATCACAATAGTACTTTTATACTGATAAATAAAGAAATTCGTGCGAAATTATTCCCTAACTATTCCAAAATATTAAAAAATGCACAACGTTAATGTTCAAGTTTTCACTTATCTCTCTCGGCACTCTCGAAATGCCGGCAACTAACTAAATAAGTGAAAACTTTTTGTTGTTTTTTTATGTATGATCACGCATAAAGCTCGAAACATATTATCGGACGCGACTGACAGCCGCGAACTAGACTATGGGAGTACACTGAGCCGTGCACACTATCGGACATAAGTCTCGGACGTCACCTTCGGACGACCTTGAGCCACGAAGCTAATTAGCTTCGTGCCTTGAGCGTTCGGACGTCCGAGAGCGATCTGGCACACCGGATGTTTTAAGACTGTGCACATTGCTAAGTCGCGGCTGTCAGTCGCGTCCGTCAGCCGCGTCCGATAGTATGTTTCCGGCTTTACTTATTACAGAGTTGTCCGATTTCGATAATTCTTTTGTTTTGATTGAATATAATTTAAAGGTGGATTAAAAATTAAAATTTTAACAAAATCGGTTGAAGCTTTTTGTATAAATCAACAATAATGTGAAAATGACTACATCGATCCGTGCGAACTATTCAAATTCTGTACACGGTTGAAGTCGGTTATGCAATTTTTGCGAAAAATAATTATTGTGATATTTATTTTAATTCTATTTAAGAACAGAAGCTGAACAATTCTTACGGTGGTAGCTAATGAGAACCCAACTGCGGTTAGGGTATGACTTAAAATCGTAGAAAGAAACAGAATTCACTTATTTTCCTGTTGTGATCTGGTAAAAAGTCAATTTAAATCTATTGAAATTTATTGTATTTCAATTAATATATTGATTTATTTCAGATGGACCCTTTCTATGATACCACCGGCGTAAGGATTCTGTGTATGTGCTTTGGCGCCACAAATACAGCATTAGTGCAAAATTTAGTCCAACGCCCGTGGGATTTGAAGTTTGGTGAAGTTCTAGATAACTCTGTTGTCGATTTGCGCCCGCATTTTCAAACGTAAGCTTGTTTTCATATTCTATAAATAAGAAAATATCTAGGTAATGTACCTATGTTACGAAAAAGGGGTAGTGCCGTAAACAGAGACCTACAATTATTATTGTCACGACAGTATTTTATTAATTGTATTGATTTATATCAGAATTTGTCGAACAAAAATTGTTATTTATGATGTTCTGGTCCTGCGAGGTTGCCGGTGTATTTCAAGTAACCCTGAGTGTACCACGGCATGCCAACGATATCACTGTGTTTCTATTAATTCAAAAATAAAAAGTGGTTAGACAATAATAAATAAGAGTAGACACCAGCATACCCACGGAAGTGGGTCTAAGTTTACGAAATCTAACACACATTGTTTAAAATGTCTCAAAATGTATTGCATTTTATAAAATTGATTTTTTCATTTCCAACTTCTGCTTTTTTATTATAAAACGTTGAAAAAAAAACATATTAAACGCGCTGCTCTCTCGCTTTATTTAGTGTCGTTGCTCACATCTCAAGCAAAACCTGACTGCCCATAAATTTCAGTTGGCATGCATAGCACTATAGCTACTTTTAGTAATAAAAATACTTTTTACCTCTAGGGCTGAATCTGCAGTGACTGCGGTTGACTACATGCTGAAAAACGGTACCAATGGATCAATTTGGCTTTCTACAGACAACAAGCCCGCCAAAGACATAACATCACACATCGACGAAGCATTCAAAATGTTTGAGAAAGTAGTAGCAGACAACGCTAAGTAATAAATGAATTTACCAGCAGTATATACCTACATTCATAATTTATTTTTAAGAAAATAAATTTGCTGCAATTAAACATCATTAAGTCAAATAAATACTTTCCTAAGTACCTACCTGTGGAGTAATCCACTGGTTAAAATTCTTTTTCTTACGTGTTGTGGACGTCATATTTTATTTTATGTAACGTCTTGCCAATTAAGGAATTTATGAAAACAAATAGGTTTGGAGATGAATTAAACGATCAGCGTAGCGCCGCGGATCAAGATGTATGTATATAATATATGTATGTATTTATCTATCTATATAAAATACTAAAGGTATCTGTCCACTTAAATAAGGCTTGCTACACATATAAGAAGGCATTACACAGGGTTATTCCTAATCAACTAGCATCCTTTTAGGCGCTTATTCTGTAGGGGTAGGGAATGGCGTTCACTTAAGGAAAATACTCTATAGATTCCAAAATTTACGAACGAACGAACATACGAACTTACTTTTACTTAAGTCAAACACAAAAACGAAATCGACGAGATCTAAGTATTTGATGACAGCTGTCAGACTCAAAAGTGGTGTATCTCTGTAACTGTCGACTTTAGATCATTGCTGTTTTCACAATAATGAGACAACTCAATGAGATCTATATTTTGGATGACAGCTGTCATACTTAAAAGTGAGGTTTCTGCGTAATTGACAATTTTAGACCATTGTTGTCTTCACAATAGAATGAGATATCAACGAGATCTACTTATTTGATGACGGCTGTCATTAACTTATCTTTGTAACTGTCGACTTTAGATCATTGCTGTCTGCTGTCTTCAAAATAGTGAGACAACTCAACGAGATCTAAATTTCAGCTGACAGCTTATAAGTCTTATATACACACCCATACACACTACAATAACAGCGTATAACTTATAAGTGACATATTTCTGTTACTATCGACTTTAGACCTCCGCAGTCTTCATACTCAAGGAGATTTAGATTTCGGATGACAGCTGTCGAACTTAAAAAAGAAGGTTTATCTCCGTAAGTATCAATTTTAGATCCTTGATGTATTCACAAAAGTGAGATAGCTCAACGTACTCTACATTTTGGATGACAGCTGTCAAACTTTAAGGTAACTGTAATGTACAGTACTGTACTATATCAGCCTTTTAGTAGCCCACTGCAAGACATAGGCCTACTCATGAAGGGTGATTAACGGTAAAGCTAAAATTTTCCTTTATTTTAGACTTTATACCTACTATTGCTGTGAAAAAGTAAGACAACTCTACAAGTTCAAGTTCGATATTCGGGATGACAGATAGCTACCAAACACTAAAATTGTTTATTTCCGTAACTGTCAATTTTATACCATTGCTGCGTTTACAAATGTGTGACATACCCAACTCAACCAGATCTACGTCATTATGAAAGACAGCTGTCAAACTTAAAAGTGTTTTATATCTCTGTAACTGTCAATTTATACCATTGCTGTATTAAGAAAAACGAGACGAGAAACGTCTCCGACTTATCGACCTCCGACTGAAGAGAAAAACGAGAGAACTTAACGACAACACAGCGGCGCCACCGCGGCTGCATCACACCTGCACCGCCGCTGCACCGCGGCGACCAGTCTTGCCGTTAGCGACTTAGAAACTAGATCTAGAGGATTCTATAAATAGTTGGGGGACGAAGAAGATATTTTGTTAGAGCCAACCGCGAAATCGGATCGTGTGTATTGTGATCGGTCCAATTTTAACTCGCTAACCCTTACTAAATATTATAAATCAGAAAGTGTATTTGTTGGCTTATTGTTTTCTTCCTCTTTCACAACAGAGCAACAGACTGACTTAATTGTTGCCATGAATATACTTAGATTGAGAAACGTAAAGTGATATCTACCTATACGCTACTTTTCATCTCAAAATAATTGGTCAAGTGCGAGTCGGGCTCGCGCAAAAAGGGTTCCGCACCGTATGGAAGCCCCCTTAATCTATTTTTTTTTATTATTATTTTTGAAATGAATATACCACTTAATATTTCAAGTGTCTTCCTGTAGCCGTTATTAAATATAGAGGAAAAAAAGCACATTAATTGTATGGGAGCCCCCTTTAAATATTTAGTTTATTTATTTATTTTTGAAGTGCATATTGAACTAAATATTCTGTAAATATTTTAGGAATATATCTGCCACCATTATTAATATCGAGCGAAAAACTGTTAAAATTCAGGTTTATTGTATTAAAAATATTTAGCCCCCTTAAAAATATTTTTTTCTGTTTTTAGTATGTGAAAATTTTAACGTTCTAGCTATTACCGTTCATTAGATACAGCCTGGAGACAGACAGACGGAAAGCGGAGTCTTTGTAATAGGGTCCCGTTTTTACCCTTTGGGTACGGAACCTTAAAAATAAAAGGTTATGGGATAGCACCAAAATCTAAATATCACGCGGGCGAAGCCGCGTGTAAAAGATAGTAATTGTACACAGAAGTCACTGTGGCCGTTTATCGACACAATGAGAAAAATTTCCACCGTTACTTTTTTACTGACAGCACAGCTTGCCGAAAGGTTCAAAGATCCTTTTTTAGGGTTCCTTACCTCAAACAACGGAACCCTTATAGGATCACTTTGAAAAAACGGAACCCTTATAGGATCACTTTGTTGTCCATCTGTCCGTCTGTGTGTATGTCAAGACTTTTTATCTCAGGAACGCGTAAAGATATCGAGTTGAAATTTAAACTGTATACGTATATCTATGGTCTCTTGCAGTTGTGTAAAAGAAAAACTTCTCAGTTATCGTTTAAAAATGTTAGAGCCGTTTATGTCGTAATAAACCGCATATTTCGACACTCACAAATATCAAAACCTACAGGAAACTTCCCGTTGACATAGAACTATGAAATTTGGCGAGAAGCATTGTCACAGAGTACACATATAGGAATAAATCTGAAAACTGTACATTTTTATTTAAATAACAAAAAATAGGGCCTCAAAATTCACAAAATATGGGTTCAAAATTCAAAATGAGTAAATCGTATCATTTAAGGTATCATATAAAAGAGCTTCATTAGCACATGCTAAAACAGGTTTTATTTTATTTTATTATTTTAACAATGTGTTTGTACAGAACCCTCGATGTGCAAACCTGTCTTGCACTTGTCCGGTTTTATTTTATCGCGAATAAGTTCACGCTTGACCACCGACTCGCCTGATGGTAAGCGACGTTGTGGTTGAAGATGAAGCACGTAGACCTAGAATGTACCTATTCACTCTGATCTTAAAAAGCTTTAGATTAACATCTCTTAGGAAACAGGAAATCAGGAAGACTGTTCCATTCCCTGGCGGTACGAACCAGAAATGTTGAGTCGCTACGTACCTACAGAAGGAAAATCGACAGTGTAGGGAGTCTATGTAATGTATGGAGCTCAAATGAATAAAATGAGAAAATTTAATAATGTTCAATCTTGGAACCGAAAAGTGAGGCAAAGGTATCATTTTCCTACTTTTTAATAACAACGGGAGTGCCGGCAGAAGGGAAAACTTGAACTTATAAAATACTATCATTTATGTGGTAAAATACAATATCACACAAGCGCCCTGCGCCTTCCTAGGAATTTCCCGATCAGATTTTAGATATTTTTTATCTTATCCTTAGTAAACTTAGGGCTTCATTTGGTAGTCTTACTGGGTATTTTTCAGCGCAGTTGCTGGCAAATTTTCCTCGTTTTCAGCCAGCATTGTACATATGTACTACTTTAGTAGATCTCAAGTGGTAAGTTCGCTTAGTGTCACGCGCGTGTTAGATCGAGTCCTGCGTCGTTTCACTATCAAAATGAGGCTGTTACTTTATCTATTTTGTATTAAAATATCATTGTCAAGATAGAAGTCTTACTTTAAACTAATGTAGCAACCCTGATTCTAACATAATAACAAAGAGACTCTGTAAACTGACCCTAAAATGTTAGTGAGGATAGTTACCTAACTTGAGGTTTCTAAATTAGTAAAAGAAACAAGTAAGTAGGTATTCTTTGTTTATTCATATACCTCATGGAGCCCGAGAGGGTCCTTCCATGTAATGCAATAACTCTAAGCCACATTCGTAAGGCCCTAAACGTCGTGAGAAGAAGTGGCAAGAAACTCCGACGCTATCAATATAATCTTTTAATCTTTTGATACAATGTACAATGATCAGTCAAATAATTTAGATATTACACAAAGTACTTAACTTTAGCAACATGGCGATGTCCACTCGGCTTGGCTTCGAATATAAAAGTACCAACACTCAGCATAACTAGCTAAGCGAGACTCCAACTTTATCATGATAAACTTGTTAAACTCGTAGAACGCTCAGAGATAATAAAAGAACACCAAAGGTACTATGAGAACTGAAGCGAACACTAAGAGACGGTAAGAGATATCAAAAGGTACTAAAAGGTACCAAGCCAGCGAAGCCACACCGGCAGCCTGTTTTATACTGATTTCACAAGCTCCCGCCATGCCTTACCACCGCAGCTCGATGTAAACCTTAACAACGACCAATAGGGAACGAGCAAGATGGCGGGCACGGCGGTAGTCTCCATTTTACATTACTTTTTATACGTAAAACCATCTTAAACTGCATTTCTTACTTATTAGAATTATAAGAACAATTATCGATACATTTCAAGTCGTCTATCAAATTATGAAATCACAGTATTAAATAAATAGAGTATGTAAACAACAATGGCCGACATTCTGATGCCATGATATTTCTCAGTTCTATTTAGTTACTAATAAGTATTATATTACATAATACATGTTGTAATTGTTACTAAATATTATCCTATCAACTATTAGAGAATAGTTGATAGGATCATAATCACTTTGACGATAGAATAACATACTGATAAACAATATCGCCAACATAACTAGCAATAGCGGATATGGTGTCTTGATTTGTCTGTTTATAATAATGGAAGGTAAATAAATAGCTTTAGACCAATAAAGGAAGAACAGGCTCACTTCTGAGGCCATTTTAAGTGATATAGAATATTATAATGAAATCCCTAATCTAACACGGCCAGACTGACAGTGCTTCGTCCCGAAGTACAAAACAACCTCATATCCACCATTACACTAGAATAATACTTAATACTGTATTGTAATGTTAATGTTACATCATATAGTTTTTTTTTTCAAATCACATTTGAGTGTTTTATTTATATAATGTTATGTAAAGATAATTACATATCATTAGTATTAGGTTTTATTTCAATGTCAAGTGTAATTGGAGAACATCTAACAAATAAATCACAATTTTATTATCTGTAGGATTCGTAAAGAAATTATCTCATCGGTGTCCTTCTTAACGTCATAACATTCTATGGACAATAAAATAAGAAGTAAACTGGGTGTACACTAATTTGATTCCCCATGTCACCACTACCCGGCTCCGACCGGCCCATCGGAAACGAACAATAGTAGGCACGTGGTATTTTTTTTTCATTTTAACAAGTACCCGCATACAGTGAATGACACGTAGTTAATATAAAAATAATTTTCTTAAAATAGTACGATAATTTTAAACAATGATTAATATAAAGCTATACTAAATAAACACTATACTAAACATTTAAACAAGCACAGTAGTAATGACGAATATCGTGGATAATTATGGATTGCATAATATCAATCAAGCAATAATATGACAGGCATATTACAACCCATCTAACACAGTTATAATGGCCGTAATTGGTTCCTGAAGTACAAAAATACTAAGTCCAAATTCGAGTATATTTGCATAATATAATATGTACAGTGTTATTAACTTCAATAATCACTGCCATTTTTCTTGTCTGACTATAATAACAGCAATGTTTCTTTTCTTTGTTCTCATTTTTTTTTTTTTATTGGGCTACCCTTCCTGTAGAATACCTACTCCTTCCGGAACCCTTTACCGATAGCAATCAGCCGCTACTCCTGAGACATATCGGCACCAGCAGTAGGTCAACTAGCGGTTACAAGAAAGGGTACCCCGGCCGCACCTTTTGTCATAGTTATAGTCTAAGTCGGTTGTAGTAGATTGTCATTATTATCACAGTCTAAGTCCCAGTGGCACGACTCTTGAACACAACCTACTCGCTGGCAATAGCCTCACCGTTCACCACTGCCAGGCCACGGCCCATCAGCGACCTAAGCTACATTTTTTTTTTCTTAAGGCTACCCTTCCTGCAAACTAAACCAACAAGCTGTTACAGGAAAAGTACCCGACCGCACCGTTGTCATAGTCAGAGTCATGGCCGTAGTCGATTTTCAGTCCCAGTTCACGACTAAGCAGACGCAACCTACTCGCTGGCAATAGCCTCACCGTGCAACTGGATGGTAACGGTCCTCCAGCGATCTAATCTAATACTATGTATTATAATCAGACAATCAGCATTTTTATTGTCAACATAATATTGAAACTCTTTGTCAATATCATTATCTTGTTATTTTATTTTACATTTCGTTCTGTTTCACTTTTTTTTTCTCAAGGATCTGTTGACAAAGTCTGTAATTGACAAGTTTTCATATTCCACAAGGCCATGAAAATCCAAAACCATTTGGAGATATCGGGATGCCGACCATTGTGCTTATTTTTCCAAAAGTTTTAGCGCAGTAACTGCTAATATATTAGATAAAAACTCTCACCCAAGCAGTTTCGGGACTTATACTAAAAGTTCAGTTGTCAATGATAAAAAAATACTAGCAATATAAATTGACAGTTAACACTGACAGTGTTGACACATAAAATGTAGTTTAAAAATAAAATGTCAGTGTCATTTTCAAATTACTTATCTTGCTTTAGTCCGAGAGGTAAACACAAAAAATGCAAATACTTTCCAAAAGCTTAATTATTGGTATTAAGTTATCAAAATAGTGTACATCAATACCCTGGAGTCAGTCAGCTGGGTTCCCCTAGCATTTGGTGGAAGAATCCGTTTGAATTTTAAAAGTATTTTGGAACTGGTACTACTTATTCTTCTTCTTTTAAGTAGTGCTAATTTAAAGCCTGTATGGCAGACCCTGCAGCATATTTCAGGTGATTGGCAGTTGTTAAACTTTTTTTTAAAATATTTTTCTTCCCATAGTTACTACTGTATATCGCGGTACATAGTGGAATTTTTGCGCTGACCTCCCGGCCTATTTGTTGTGAATTGTGATGGATTGATTGGCATTGATAGTGACAGCAACGCTAGCACCTATTTTTTTCTAATGTAGCTTCAGTAAAATTGTTTATGAGTCCTAAGTTTTGCAGTTACGTTCATTAAGAATAAGCTACTTTTCAAAACTTAATTTTTACGGAAAATATAAGTCGTATTGGAAAAATAAAAAATACGTGTATGTTATTTTGCAATATTATTTTAGATAATAAATAAATATAACTATGTTAAAAATTTGAAATGTTGTCAATTCCGTTGTTTTAGTTTAGTTTTACTTTTTTTTTTGTTTATTACACTGTTCGGTTATTCTGACACAATGTGTGTTAACTATTGAAACAAGATCTGAATTCTCACATTATCTTCAAACCCGATGATAGAAGCACTATCCTTATTTTTTTGTTTAGAAAAACCTTTCATACTTGGTCAACTGATCTACATTGTAAAACTGATCTTATTTACAGTAAATTATGTATGATGACGCAACAAAACAAAGAAACCATGGTTTGTAAAAGCAATAATTGTTTTGCGTCGCAGCAACAACTATTTTTAAAATTTATAAAACAGGGCTCAGCCCCTTACCTCATTTGGCAGTAGAACACTATTCACTTCACTATTTCACCTATTCACTTTACTTGGCCAAAAAGCCTAATAGTTCTGGGTCCTGGAGCCCTGCAGTACAATTTCCCAGGCAACCATTGCCAGGAAGTCGAGTACCCGCTGGACAGGCAGCCTCTCAGCATGGATATGCAAAAAGCTTATCAGGATTCTCTGAAATACAACGAACGGCATTAATGTGGGTCTTTGAGCACGATCCCACTTCTGATGTTAGATCACTATCAAAATGAGGCTGTTACTTTATCTATTTTGTATTAAAATATCATTGTCAAGATAGAAGTCTTACTTTAAACTAATGTAGCAACCCTGATTCTAACATAATAACAAAGAGACTCTGTAAACTGACCCTAAAATGTTAGTGAGGGTAGTTACCTAACTTGAGGTTTCTAAATTAGTAAAAGAAACAAGTAAGTAGGTATTCTTTGTTTATTCATATACCTCATGGAGCCCGAGAGGGTCCTTCCATGTAATGCAATAACTCTAAGCCACATTCGTAAGGCCCTAAACGTCGTGAGAAGAAGTGGCAAGAAACTCCGACGCTATCAATATAATCTTTTAATCTTTTGATACAATGTACAATGATCAGTCACATAATTTAGATATTACACAAAGTACTTAACTTTAGCAACATGGCGATGTCCACTCGGCTTGGCTTCGAATATAAAAGTACCAACACTCAGCATAACTAGCTAAGCGAGACTCCAACTTTATCATGATAAACTTGTTAAACTCGTAGAACGCTCAGAGATAATAAAAGAACACCAAAGGTACTATGAGAACTGAAGCGAACACTAAGAGACGGTAAGAGATATCAAAAGGTACTAAAAGGTACCAAGCCAGCGAAGCCACACCGGCAGCCTGTTTTATACTGATTTCACAAGCTCCCGCCATGCCTTACCACCGCAGCTCGATGTAAACCTTAACAACGACCAATAGGGAACGAGCAAGATGGCGGGCACGGCGTTAGTCTCCATTTTACATTACTTTTTATACGTAAAACCATCTTAAACTGCATTTCTTACTTATTAGAATTATAAGAACAATTATCGATACATTTCAAGTCGTCTATCAAATTATGAAATCACAGTATTAAATAAATAGAGTATGTAAACAACAATGGCCGACATTCTGATGCCATGATATTTCTCAGTTCTATTTAGTTACTAATAAGTATTATATTACATAATACATGTTGTAATTGTTACTAAATATTATCCTATCAACTATTAGAGAATAGTTGATAGGATCATAATCACTTTGACGATAGAATAACATACTGATAAACAATATCGCCAACATAACTAGCAATAGCGGATATGGTGTCTTGATTTGTCTGTTTATAATAATGGAAGGTAAATAAATAGCTTTAGACCAATAAAGGAAGAACAGGCTCACTTCTGAGGCCATTTTAAGTGATATAGAATATTATAATGAAATCCCTAATCTAACACGGCCAGACTGACAGTGCTTCGTCCCGAAGTACAAAACAACCTCATATCCACCATTACACTAGAATAATACTTAATACTGTATTGTAATGTTAATGTTACATCATATAGTTTTTTTTTTCAAATCACATTTGAGTGTTTTATTTATATAATGTTATGTAAAGATAATTACATATCATTAGTATTAGGTTTTATTTCAATGTCAAGTGTAATTGGAGAACATCTAACAAATAAATCACAATTTTATTATCTGTAGGATTCGTAAAGAAATTATCTCATCGGTGTCCTTCTTAACGTCATAACATTCTATGGACAATAAAATAAGAAGTAAACTGGGTGTACACTAATTTGATTCCCCTTGTCACCACTACCCGGCTCCGACCGGCCCATCGGAAACGAACAATAGTAGGCACGTGGTATTTTTTTTTCATTTTAACAAGTACCCGCATACAGTGAATGACACGTAGTTAATATAAAAATAATTTTCTTAAAATAGTACGATAATTTTAAACAATGATTAATATAAAGCTATACTAAATAAACACTATACTAAACATTTAAACAAGCACAGTAGTAATGACGAATATCGTGGATAATTATGGATTGCATAATATCAATCAAGCAATAATATGACAGGCATATTACAACCCATCTAACACAGTTATAATGGCCGTAATTGGTTCCTGAAGTACAAAAATACTAAGTCCAAATTCGAGTATATTTGCATAATATAATATGTACAGTGTTATTAACTTCAATAATCACTGCCATTTTTCTTGTCTGACTATAATAACAGCAATGTTTCTTTTCTTTGTTCTCATTTTTTTTTTTTTATTGGGCTACCCTTCCTGTAGAATACCTACTCCTTCCGGAACCCTTTACCGATAGCAATCAGCCGCTACTCCTGAGACATATCGGCACCAGCAGTAGGTCAACTAGCGGTTACAAGAAAGGGTACCCCGGCCGCACCTTTTGTCATAGTTATAGTCTAAGTCGGTTGTAGTAGATTGTCATTATTATCACAGTCTAAGTCCCAGTGGCACGACTCTTGAACACAACCTACTCGCTGGCAATAGCCTCACCGTTCACCACTGCCAGGCCACGGCCCATCAGCGACCTAAGCTACATTTTTTTTTTCTTAAGGCTACCCTTCCTGCAAACTAAACCAACAAGCTGTTACAGGAAAAGTACCCGACCGCACCGTTGTCATAGTCAGAGTCATGGCCGTAGTCGATTTTCAGTCCCAGTTCACGACTAAGCAGACGCAACCTACTCGCTGGCAATAGCCTCACCGTGCAACTGGATGGTAACGGTCCTCCAGCGATCTAATCTAATACTATGTATTATAATCAGACAATCAGCATTTTTATTGTCAACATAATATTGAAACTCTTTGTCAATATCATTATCTTGTTATTTTATTTTACATTTCGTTCTGTTTCACTTTTTTTTTCTCAAGGATCTGTTGACAAAGTCTGTAATTGACAAGTTTTCATATTCCACAAGGCCATGAAAATCCAAAACCATTTGGAGATATCGGGATGCCGACCATTGTGCTTATTTTTCCAAAAGTTTTAGCGCAGTAACTGCTAATATATTAGATAAAAACTCTCACCCAAGCAGTTTCGGGACTTATACTAAAAGTTCAGTTGTCAATGATAAAAAAATACTAGCAATATAAATTGACAGTTAACACTGACAGTGTTGACACATAAAATGTAGTTTAAAAATAAAATGTCAGTGTCATTTTCAAATTACTTATCTTGCTTTAGTCCGAGAGGTAAACACAAAAAATGCAAATACTTTCCAAAAGCTTAATTATTGGTATTAAGTTATCAAAATAGTGTACATCAATACCCTGGAGTCAGTCAGCTGGGTTCCCCTAGCATTTGGTGGAAGAATCCGTTTGAATTTTAAAAGTATTTTGGAACTGGTACTACTTATTCTTCTTCTTTTAAGTAGTGCTAATTTAAAGCCTGTATGGCAGACCCTGCAGCATATTTCAGGTGATTGGCAGTTGTTAAACTTTTTTTTAAAATATTTTTCTTCCCATAGTTACTACTGTATATCGCGGTACATAGTGGAATTTTTGCGCTGACCTCCCGGCCTATTTGTTGTGAATTGTGATGGATTGATTGGCATTGATAGTGACAGCAACGCTAGCACCTATTTTTTTCTAATGTAGCTTCAGTAAAATTGTTTATGAGTCCTAAGTTTTGCAGTTACGTTCATTAAGAATAAGCTACTTTTCAAAACTTAATTTTTACGGAAAATATAAGTCGTATTGGAAAAATAAAAAATACGTGTATGTTATTTTGCAATATTATTTTAGATAATAAATAAATATAACTATGTTAAAAATTTGAAATGTTGTCAATTCCGTTGTTTTAGTTTAGTTTTACTTTTTTTTTTTGTTTATTACACTGTTCGGTTATTCTGACACAATGTGTGTTAACTATTGAAACAAGATCTGAATTCTCACATTATCTTCAAACCCGATGATAGAAGCACTATCCTTATTTTTTTGTTTAGAAAAACCTTTCATACTTGGTCAACTGATCTACATTGTAAAACTGATCTTATTTACAGTAAATTATGTATGATGACGCAACAAAACAAAGAAACCATGGTTTGTAAAAGCAATAATTGTTTTGCGTCGCAGCAACAACTATTTTTAAAATTTATAAAACAGGGCTCAGCCCCTTACCTCATTTGGCAGTAGAACACTATTCACTTCACTATTTCACCTATTCACTTTACTTGGCCAAAAAGCCTAATAGTTCTGGGTCCTGGAGCCCTGCAGCACAATTTCCCAGGCAACCATTGCCAGGAAGTCGAGTACCCGCTGGACAGGCAGCCTCTCAGCATGGATATGCAAAAAGCTTATCAGGATTCTCTGAAATACAACGAACGGCATTAATGTGGGTCTTTGAGCACGATCCCACTTCTGATGTTAGATCACTATCAAAATGAGGCTGTTACTTTATCTATTTTGTATTAAAATATCATTGTCAAGATAGAAGTCTTACTTTAAACTAATGTAGCAACCCTGATTCTAACATAATAACAAAGAGACTCTGTAAACTGACCCTAAAATGTTAGTGAGGGTAGTTACCTAACTTGAGGTTTCTAAATTAGTAAAAGAAACAAGTAAGTAGGTATTCTTTGTTTATTCATATACCTCATGGAGCCCGAGAGGGTCCTTCCATGTAATGCAATAACTCTAAGCCACATTCGTAAGGCCCTAAACGTCGTGAGAAGAAGTGGCAAGAAACTCCGACGCTATCAATATAATCTTTTAATCTTTTGATACAATGTACAATGATCAGTCACATAATTTAGATATTACACAAAGTACTTAACTTTAGCAACATGGCGATGTCCACTCGGCTTGGCTTCGAATATAAAAGTACCAACACTCAGCATAACTAGCTAAGCGAGACTCCAACTTTATCATGATAAACTTGTTAAACTCGTAGAACGCTCAGAGATAATAAAAGAACACCAAAGGTACTATGAGAACTGAAGCGAACACTAAGAGACGGTAAGAGATATCAAAAGGTACTAAAAGGTACCAAGCCAGCGAAGCCACACCGGCAGCCTGTTTTATACTGATTTCACAAGCTCCCGCCATGCCTTACCACCGCAGCTCGATGTAAACCTTAACAACGACCAATAGGGAACGAGCAAGATGGCGGGCACGGCGGTAGTCTCCATTTTACATTACTTTTTATACGTAAAACCATCTTAAACTGCATTTCTTACTTATTAGAATTATAAGAACAATTATCGATACATTTCAAGTCGTCTATCAAATTATGAAATCACAGTATTAAATAAATAGAGTATGTAAACAACAATGGCCGACATTCTGATGCCATGATATTTCTCAGTTCTATTTAGTTACTAATAAGTATTATATTACATAATACATGTTGTAATTGTTACTAAATATTATCCTATCAACTATTAGAGAATAGTTGATAGGATCATAATCACTTTGACGATAGAATAACATACTGATAAACAATATCGCCAACATAACTAGCAATAGCGGATATGGTGTCTTGATTTGTCTGTTTATAATAATGGAAGGTAAATAAATAGCTTTAGACCAATAAAGGAAGAACAGGCTCACTTCTGAGGCCATTTTAAGTGATATAGAATATTATAATGAAATCCCTAATCTAACACGCGCGCCTAATGAGTTTTGCAAGATTTAAGTCAACGAACGCCAACTTTATCGTAGGTTGTAACGCTCAACCGTTAGTACGCCCCTGTTCGACCGTTGTGCGCCCTAAATATTCTCCCGAAACATCTAAAAGAATATCACCTTATTTAGTGATGTTTCGCATGTGTGTCGCCAAGTCAGTTCGATCGACACTAGATTAAAATTGAGACGCGAACTGCTGTTTGTTTTATAAAAACTTCGCGGACTTGTATCGTATAGTTCTAATATATAATTTTGTACTCCAAATTGTGTTAAACTTTCTAATATTGTGCTTCTACCGACAAATAAAATAGTTACGTGGCCTAACTTGAGTTTACAATTTTTTGCCCATCCCAAAAAGTGCACCACGCCCTAGAACTCCGCTTTCAATTAATCTCTGAAACTGTGAGAGTTAATAGTTAATAGGCTATATTTTGATACACTATTTCATGGTGACTCATTTTGTGTAGGTGCAGGATTAGGTATACGTGGCCGCGGAAGAGTGCGGAAGCGTGCCCGTAGCCCCGACCATAATGGCGCAGTGGCGGAAACACCCCAGGTTTTTAGTGGGTATGCCACCGACTAGCGGTGGAGACTCCTACATAACCTCCGGCCTCCCCAGGTTAGGTGGTATCTATAAAGGATTTTCCTAGGTAAAAAAAAAGGATTAGGTATACTTACATTTATTCTTTGACGTAATAATTAGTAATTTTAGATTAAGATAACTCAAATAGATAATTAGTGCTGTGCACGGACATATTATATCATGATTACTAGTAAATAAATATTTATATTGTTGTTTTCCTTAACATTTTTCATCTGCTCATTATGAGCTTTCGATTTCTGCGGAAAAAAATGGCAGTGATTGTATATGTAGTAGGTACTTATTTATTTCTTATGTAAGGTTGGCGGATTGGAGGTTTCGGGGACTGTTATAATGAAAACATGTTGAACGTTTCAGCTCCGTTTATTTAGAGATTAATTACATATAACATCTTATTTTCAAGCAAACTTATTCTAGATCAGCACAACGAAATTTAGGGTGCGCGTGTAACCTAGATTCGCGGTAGGTGTTGCGACATATCAAACATGTGTTTACCTACTCTTCACTTATTCATCATCATCATCAGCCGTAGGACGTCCACTGCTGGACATAGGCCTCCTCTATGGATTTCCTATAAGCCCGGTTGGAAGCTGCCTGAATCCAGCGCGTTCCTGCGGTCTTAATTATATCGTCGGTCCACCTAGTCAGTAGACATCCTACGCTACGCTTGCCGGTGTGTGGTCTCCTTTCGTGAACATTACTACCCCATCATGTGTCCTGCCCACTGTCATTTCAACTTGCTAATTCGCTGGGCTATGTCGATAACTTTGGTTCGGCTGCGGATCTCCTCATTCCTGATTTGATCTCGCAGCGAGACCCTAGACGCCACTCAGAGTCTCCATAGCGTGTTGGGCTTCTTTGAGCTTAGTAAGGCCCACAGTAAAAGTTCACGTTTCAGTTCCATATGTCATCACTGGCAACACACAACTGTCGAAAACTCTCGATTTAACTCACACTGAGGTATCAGACGAAAAGACCTCACGCACGAACGTTTTCCGAACGCTGCCCAGCCGAGTTGGATTGTGGGTGGGATGGTAGGTGGGATTTCCCTTGAAAACGATTCACATCGTTACTTTCGTGGTCAAAATTTATTTTTTTGTTGATTGCTATTCTTGTAAAATCCTTTAGGGCTTGATATTAAAAGTAAATTACAAATTTTCATATAAAATGACGACGATATCGCTTTTTTATTTATTGTTGAAAAATTTTACAACTTAAAATTTACCTACTTAAAAATCTCACACATTTCTTAGTTATGATGAGCTAATTTTTGAATTCAACGGTTGAAAAACAATGCATGTACCTAAATGAGATCCAAGCAATAAGGTCCGCACAACTATGAAAAAAATATACCTATTCTGTTAATATATTTTTTTCACATCCCGATGAGCCTTTCGTTTTACCTCTAGGACAGGGGTCTCCAAACTTTGATCCTGTAGGGCCATAATAATTTATTCGGTAAAGGGGCAAAACAATTTTAATTTTTCTGTCCACCTACGCAAACATAGGCTCTTTAGTGTTTTTTTGTTTTATTAGTGGTATAATTTCAGTTTCATTATTTGTTAGTTATTAATATGCTTAAGCTTAGATACTTAAGTTGAGTTTTCTGCGTCATCATATCTGTCGTAAAGTTGCAAGTAAATAAAACCGATTAATTATCATAATGTGTTTTCATTCTCTTGCATTCAACTTATCACAGCTATAGTAACTACAGTAAAACATTAGCTGTCGTGAGCCAGATTAATGACACTAGTCTCAAGCTATCGCGGGCCGGATTGGGGCACTGGCGGGCCGGATTTGACCCGCGGGCCGTAGTTTGAAGACCTCTGCTCTAGGATGTAGAGTGCACTTCGAGCATCTATGGGTGTATCCGACTCTGTGCTTGAGTACTTACCTGATGTGTTCAAGAGCCATCCTTTTACGATACGCAAATCTAAAGAACCTAAAACCGCGTGACCGTCGCATTTGTTGTATTTTTTACAGATTGTGTAATTTGATTGCCGCTACAACCAAAAAATACTAAAAACTTTGCTCAATATTAGGCAATTGCGGCAGCAGGTGGAATTTTGAAATATTCACATAATATTTTGTTGTTGACTTGTTGTTGTTCACATAATATTTTGTTGACTTTAAAAATAAATAGTTATATTAAAATAAATTAAGGATTAACGAAAGCACACGTGCGCGAGTCAGACTCGGAGGTACTTGGCAGATTTTTTGGTATTAGTTTTCCCTCGTATTATGACAAGTTTTATATATTTTGTAGAGGAATAAATGTTTTATCTTTTGATTTATAAATTACTAGTTTTTTTTCCCGCGGCTTCGCCCGTGTGATATTTTGATTTTTGTGCTGTCTCATAGGAACCTTTTATTTGTTCGGAATAAAAGGGGCCCTTGTCACTTTTCGACTATGTCCATAACAAAATCTAAGTCAATTCGTTTCATTGTTGATGCGTGAAAGAGGAAAAAACGAACAAATACGCTTTCGGATTGACTTATAATATTAGTAGGAAACTTCTATCTCATAAATAGAGTCTGGCCAACGAAAGCTGTCCACGTATTATTTTCAGAAGTTTTGAAATGGCAATAATTTAAGACTGTCAAAATTGACACTTTGACGTTTCGTACTTGAGAAACCAACTTGAACCATTCATAATACATGTTGGGGACAGTAGCAGTAGCAGCGAAGAAAGCAATGAAGCTGATTCAATATCAGGTGTAGAGTTTTTGGAATCCGATTTTAACTATGACTTAGCTCCTATATTTGTACGGCTCCTCTGGGTCCTCGACTGTACATAAATAATGGATTATTTGAAAATAATAAAAAGACAGAATTAAAAGTAATCTTTTATTTGATATTCTTCATAATACATTCGAAAATTTCAACAACAGTTGCTAACAAAACAAAATTTTTACAACTCGAAAAAAATGTACTTGCTGAAAAATAAATAGTATCAACTCCGTTTATGCAGTGTATAGCCAGGGTTAACAGCTCTTGATTTTTTAAAATTCCCGCCTTTTTTCTTGGACAGCTTTCGTTGGCCAGACTCTATACATAACTGTGTGACTATCAAGTTTTAGCTTCCAAGAGAAGTAGCGAGGTACCTACTTAGTTATTTTACGAAATACGAAGTGTTGCAGTTCTGCATAGGAGCAGGAGGTCTATGTCAGCTTGTTGGGCAATTATTTTACAAAAATAATTGTTTGCCTGTAAAGTCGGTTTACGGACGATAATTTTACGTGATAACGTCATAAGAAAACATTGTTGAATCAACAACTGAAACAAGCCGCACGCTTAGGCCACGGTAATGGTCTTAGGCCCATCGTGCCTCTCCATCGCTTGTTCCCCGGTCTCGCTTGCACGCTCGGCTCAGGCGGACCGTGATACATTTTCGTGCCTGAAGCCGGCGTTCATAGTTTTATTAGATGTTATCACATCAATATGTATAGATTAAGTTTCGTGTAAATACATACACAGGTACAAAAATATTCTCAACTGTACTCGTTATGGTGCCTCCACACACTCCGCGAGGCGACACGAGGGGACGAGAGCACGGGTGTGTGGATAGTGCGTTCGTGTCGTCTCGTCTCGCCTCGTCACTCCTAGCGTGGATGGCTATTGGCTAACGCCTCGTGGCGAGGGCCTCGCCTCGCCGCCTCCTGGAGTGTGTGGAGGCACCATAAGGTTCAACGTCGTGACACATCTATTTACTTATCTACTGTATCTTCATTAGAATCATTGAGAGGCACAAATTAATTTAATATCAGCATTATCTTGCCAAATATTATCAAAATAGAGTGATACTTAAATAGCGCAAGACTGATTAATTTGCTAACATAAAGCAGAGACGCTTTGCTCCGTCGGTCTATACATAGAATTTAGAACAGGTACTTTTCGGTAAGTAATAGTTATGTAAAGTAAAAATAACAAAAAAAATATATATTTTAGTCAAATTTTCAGTAGGTCTGTTTCTTACATCATAAAATTGATGCTATCAGAACAAAACATACCACTAAAATAAGTCGATCAAGTCATTGTTTTGAACCATTTGTAGAGTAATACGCACGAAAATGGCAGCCTGGGAAGCAAAGGGAAAAACTTTTATTATATCAGGCGGCGCGTCTGGACTGGGGGCGAGGTACCTCGCAGCGTTTATTGAAAAAGGAGCCAAGGTTAGTCATTTACTTTTTGATACTATTTAAAGATTTTTCGTAACAATTTATTAAAATATCATTGGATTTGTGCCGGAACATGCTTTATGGACATGCTACAGTAATTCCGTAAAATATTATGGTTCCCTTGGGAAACCCTTCCCATTTTAATAAGTACGTGGTCAAAAGTGTTGTGGTGGCGTGTTCAAATTTATTATTTATTTATTTAGCTCGATTTTTGACCGACGAAACGGAGGAGGTACTCAATTCGTATTTTATGTATAACCACGCATAACTTTTGATTTAATATAAATTTTAACGTAGTAGACTGATTTCGATAATTCTTTTTTTATTGGAGTATTTGTCGAATTGAGATACAGATAGAGTATTGAGATTGGTCGAATTTGGTTCCAATTAAAATATTGCAATAGGCTGAGCCGAGCCATTTTTGATCTATCAACAATAATGTCAAAAATGCTACATCGATCCATGCGAAATATTCGCGAATTCTGTACGCGGTCGAAGTTGGTCATGCCATTTTTTGCAAAAAATAATTATCAAATAAAATGTCTTTACAGTGCCTGTATCAGTTCTAAGTAAAGAACTTTTTATACGAATTATGACGTTCCAAATAATAATTTACACTTTACTCCTTAGAAACTTTCATACCTACATACATATGTACATTTCATACTTTATTGCCTTGTCACAGACATCGAGATTGTGCTAGGATAATACTGTCTTGTTCTACGTTGATATTGTACGATATATTGTATAATAAATAATAATTGGTTATTTCGAGCAGGTGGCATGAAAAAAGAGGGAATTATTAATTAATTAAATTAATTAATTAATTAAATTAATTAATTAATTAAATTAATTAATTAAATTAAAAATAAATTTATTTCAAAACTTTGTACAAACATAGATAGTGCAGCCATAGCCATGCACACTAGGTGAGTTCACACCTGTGTTTTGATGGATGGAAGAGTTTGTACAAAATTACAAAGAAATATTATTTCAGATAATTTTATACAAACTCTACCTGCCTCTTAGTGGAAATATTTTTATAAATTTAATGCAATTCTATTTATTTATAATAATCTCGTTAATTAATTATCGTCTATTTTCATGCGCAAGTGAAATAACTCAAAAACTACATCAATGTAATGATACACCATCAATGTATAGTGTACATATTGTGTACAATCTTTAATTATTATTTGGTACCCATAAATAAATAATCTATTGGGAGGTACGAGTATATCTAGATCTGATTTGATTGCCTTTGTAATAAGTGTACTTATATAGTATTTTTATACAGCTACTTGGTGGTTATAAACACAAAAAAATACAATATTGAATATTATTACCAGATACGGAAACAGATCTTAATATTTTTTATGAAAAGGAAAAGATCTAGATATTATTTTATAGACTTTTTTGTTTTTCTCATTACGATTTTTGTTTTTAATATTAAACTAGATAATTAAATGTAATAAAATATTATTTCTGAGCACGGCAGTGTCCCTGCTTAATCAAGAGGAACGTATAAAATGTTTCATTTATTATAAATTCAAGTCTTAAAAAGACTTAGCCTTGCTATCCAACGGGGTATAATGTCACCAGCCTCTTAGGTACTATGACAGCAACCTTAAATCAGTTTTTTATTTATAATGTAAATTTAATATACCTTATAAAAAGTAATTTACTATAGATTTAAGTTTTGATGTTTTTTAAATTTAGTGTACTTAATAGGTACAATAAATTTATATTTTCAAGTCTTTAACTAAATTAATATTTTACAATCTATTGACAGTATTGTCCATCAAGCGAAATCGTATTAGGTACTATTATAATATACTACGGTGGTAGTACTAAATATTCGTTTATTTTACTTGCAGAGTATTGCTATTCTAGACGTTGCGGTGGACCAAGGAAAAGCCTTAGCCGAACAATATGACAAAACCCACCCTGGGAAGGTGACGTTCATCAAATGTGACATGTCCAAGGAAGAGGAGATCACCAAGGCTTTTGAGGAGGTGGTCGAAAAGTTTCAGAGAGTGGATGTGATCATAAACAACGCTGGCATCATGGTTGATTCTCCTGAAGTCTGGAGAACAGCTACTGATGTTAATTTCGTAAGTAAAAAGTGCTTGTTTTGAGTATCTTAATGGTAATGTCTCTTTGCAAGATCGTATCAGAAATGAAGAGATCCGTAGAAGAACTAAAGTTACCGATAGAGTCCAGCGGATTGGTAGCTTGAAAGGACACTGAGCAGAGCACTTTTAGTTATCATCAGTCATCATACTTGCTCTGCCGATGAAGTCCAAAATTTCTTGAGTGTAGACCACACCTGGCTAGCGCAGTGTAAGACGTCCATTCTGAGAAGGAGGATCCCATTATGACCGTAGGATCACGCTGGGCGCAAGCCGCTTCCAACCGGCTTCCAAACTTTTCCATAGGAGCCTAGGTATATCCAGCAGTGCACGTCCTATCGCTGAAATGAACGAACTATATGAATGTTGAATGTGAACTTAGATACTGAGTAGAGTAGGGCTTTATTGGCCCCCTACGAACGAGGCCTTAGTATGTGATTATACGCAAACTAAAATTACAGTAGTTTCCGTGTGGCATCCTTTTTTTTAAAGCGCTCCTGGCCAAATCGAGGAAGAACTAGCAAAATTATATCGATCCCGAAAACGGTAGGTACCTACAAGTTTTCCTTTGCTATACAGACTCGTACTAACGCCTCAGTACCTACACTTACTCTATCTTGTATGAAAACTTATTGTGTAGTAAATAATTTTATTTAGTTTAGATTAATATGTACTATACCTACATAATTATTCGTATAAAATGACCTGATTCTGATGCTGTTTAGCCTCCATCTGTACCTAACATTACCTATATATTGATATTGATCTGTTTTCGAACTCAAACTCAAATTATTTATTGCAGCATATGAAATTTACATGCAGTTCTTAGTTAACATGTTTTGTATCGTTATATTATACATATGACCCTATAAGGGTATTGCAATTTTATTATTTGTATTGGAACGATTGTTTATGGAATTTTGGTTTGGTAATATCGGGAGTTTTTATATTTGCGAGAATACGAATACATATTTTTTTTGTATTATAAATACTTTATGCGCGTTTACGTTATTCCCCCATAGAATAATTCCATATTGGAGCCATTCTTTATCAACCGCACCTTGTTTACCTACTGTGATTAATAAATCCTTCCTACGATTTTTGATTCATTGTTCATTGCGTTATAATTACGTAATGTTTTTTCTTTATTTATTTGCAGCAAGGGCTTGTATCTTTAACCTTCAAAGGCGTGAGACACATGGACAAGAGTGAGGGAGGTGCAGGAGGCACTATTGTGAATATTGCCTCTACAGCGGCACTTATCAGACTCCCTTTCCTGCCGGTCTACTGCGGGGCCAAGAGTGCTGTTATGCACTTTAGTCGGTCTCTTGCGGTTTGTAACTATCAATTACTAGCCGACCCGGCGAACTTCGTTTCACGCAATATCTTAATAGAAGTTAGAAGTATGGCGGCACAACAGCGTCGTCACTCACCACATGTATAAAAAAACAGCCCTTACTTGTGTGTTCAAGACGTTCTGTCTTGATTTTTTTTATTTGGTCTGAGGTTTCATCTAAATCCGTTCAGTAGTTTTTGCGTGAAAGAGTAACAAAGATCCATACATACTCACAAACTGTCGCGTTTAGAATATTAGTGTAATATATCTATGCCTGTCTGTCATTATTTCATTACGATACGCACATAGGTACGACTCCTAGTCGCTAAGGCTAGTAGCAGCGGACTAGGTCCCTAATTGACATAATTTATGTATTGCCCATATTGTTTAGGAATCTCTTCCATGCTTCTTTTTAACCGACTTCCAAAAAGGAGGAGGTTCTATGTTCGTCGGTATGTATTTTTTGTGTGTCAGCAATAGTGCAAATATTGGATACATCGATTCGAGCGAACGATTTGAATTTTGTACACGAATGAATTCATAACATTGATTTAGCAGTGCGTCATCTCTCGTCAATCTTTAGAAGTTCTAATAACTTCTAGTTGAGTGATAACCTGTCTAATACGGGTATCACAGGTGGCGCCCCCAACGCTATAAGTTGGTGTAATGTAAGCACTTCAAAAATTTTACGCTTACGTAGGAGGCGGGCTGACTCAGTTGGTTAGAGGTCCGGGCTAGTGATCCGAAGGGGCAGGTTCAAATCCTGCGTTCGCTTCAGATTTTTAAAATGCTTATCAAATCTAGTGTGGAAAGCACTCAAAATAAAATCATAACACGAATGAATTCGGTTGTGCCAGTTTTTGCGAAAAATAATTAAATAATTTTAGAGAGCGTTCGCTGTCATATTTTGCATTCTTTATTGTAAAACATAAAAAAATGTTTAGAAGTGACTGGGTGAGTTTATTATGTTTCCATCACGCTTATATCTGAGTGCATAATGCATGTCGATGCTTTTTATCCCACCTTAGCCCATAAGCCAAAAGAGCACTAAAACATGCCAAATAAAAAAATATCTTCTCTTTAATTTATGGATTTTAAGTAGCTTTTTACTCTTGGGTCGTTTTAGCCCTTTTGGGCATAAATGGGTTAGTAATACAACCAGATTGTGAGCACTTGACCTGTTTATGTACTTAGACTATCTTTTCTTTAACTTTAACTTTAACTTAGTTCCTAACTTTTAGGTAGATATTTTTCATGTTGTTTTTAAACTATCGTGATTTGAACACATTATTATTATATATTATAGTAGTCTACCCGTGACCACGGTCGATGCAACTCGGCCGAAACGTCGGGATGATGAGGTATTTATTTATCTCGTAATTTTAGTGCGCGATTAGTCCCGTAGTACTTATATAATAATAAAGATATTTTTAAGTCTATATTTATTATGTAGGTACAACATAATAATGCGTGTACTACATTGTAGTAATCACAACATGCACATGATAAGGTTTATCTAGTAGGTAGTTGTACTTGGACCAGCATGATAGGTTGGTTATTTAGATAAATTAGGTGTTATAAAATTGTAAATAGAGATAAACAGTACTAAATGGTTTATGAGATTCATCTTTAGGTGCCAGTTGAAAACCGTACATTATAGTACCTAAGGCAGGTGTTGCGCTTCATTTAGGTTGCCGATTGTTACCGATTGCATGCAATTCCCATTATAATTAGGTATAGAATTTATATTAAGAGAGCTCATTAATTTCAGATGGCCCCATTCTACGACACCACAGGCGTGAGGATTTTGTGCATTTGCTTTGGTCCCACGGACACGCCGTTGTTACATAATTTGGACAAACGATCTTACAAGCCGAAATTTGGAGAATTATTCGCACAAGCTACAGCGGATGTTCACTTTCAGAAGTTAGTTCATTTAGCATTCAATTAATACCGAGTCCTTATGTAGCTATTCAGTGTTCGCGTATTTTGGACGTTGTTGTGTACTTGCATATGTATTGGTGGTGGTTATACGAATAACACGAATATATTGGGCACGGAAGCCGGCGGATACAGGAGTTCGAGTATTCGAGTAGGTACGCGTGTACTCGAATACGTATGCAATTATAGTAAAACTTATTTAAATTAGTAAAAATAATTTTATCAGAAACGTAACGATTCAGCAGTCGGATCTTAGACTATGCTCAACATACGAATACAACTTATTACATTTTATTTTTGACCCACGAAACGGAGGAGGTACTCAATTCGACACGTATAGTATATATTATGTTATATACATATAAATTTTATTATTTAATTTATTTATTTATTTTATTTGGAAAACATACAGTGATATTATATCTTAATTACTAATAACTTAAGTAACTATCCACTGTTTACAAGTTTTCGCATATAAAAGTCTAATAATGCTTGTTCATTAAGCTCAGTACAGTGCAACAGTAAACAAAATTTATTTTTTATGTATATATTTCACGCATAACTTTTTACGTTGTGGTCCGATTTCGATAATTCTTTTTATTGGGAAGATTATGCTTCGAAATTGGTCCGTTTTAAATTTAATCGAAATCGGCTGAGCCATTTTCGATAAATACACAATAATGTGAAAAATGTTACATCGACCCGTGCGAAATATTCGCAATTTCTGTACATGGTTGAAGTCGGTCATGCTATTTTTTGCAAAAAATAATTATATTTATAAGTACCTTTGGTATACCAATACTTACTACTTAGTACTAATACTTACGTGTATAGGTACGTCCTAAGAATACGTCTGTTTATTCTGTAGTTGGGAACAAAAGAATGAAGACAACGCAAGGCGTAGGCATTAGACCAATGTATGTAGTATATTATTTTACAAATTTTTAAATCTGTCATCAGGATTGAGTCAGCCGTCTCCAGCATGAAGCACATGGTGGAGAATGGTGACTGCGGCTCCGTGTGGCTCTCGGTCGACGATCTCCCAGTAAAGGACATTACAGAAACCGTCAACCGAGCGTACGGTCTTCTAGAAGAAGAAATAAACTCTACTGGCTGAAAACCGGCATTCTTTCAGGAAAATTAAAATTTAGTTTTAGTAGGGTAGTATTTACTATAACTGAATTATGACATAAACCTAGAAACATATCCTAACGCTTAACTTACTATCTTAATCGCATTATATAAATAAAAATATTTTATCGATATGATGCGATGGATGACTGAGACATTACAGAGACATTACAGTTTCTATGTGAGACACAGTGAATTTATCATCTAATTCTGTATCGTCATTTTCATTTTTTTAATACGTTGATAATATATAATTAGAACACTTGTTTGAATTATTTTTGTATTTTTTTTATATCCTAATCTGACCTGAATCTGAACCACCATTTTTAGGGTTCCGTACCTAAAGTATAAAAACGGGACACTATTACTAATACTCCGCTGTCCATCCGTCTGTCTGTCACCAGCCAACTTGAGTTACATGTCAAAAATATTCAATTTTAATTAACAATTTCATATTTCACAATATACGTTGTGAAATTAATATATTCCACGAATAAATTAACGCAGTGGTTGCACGGGTAAATAGAAATTAACCCTACACCCACCAGTGTAATATTATATACTTTACTATCGACTTTGGACCTTTGCTGTCTTCTCAAAAGTACTTTTGAGATTGTAAATGCTAGAATAGCTAGCAGATGGCAGAATTTTTCCTATTTACGAGTAAATACACTTATCGTTTTATTTTGGACCATTCACACAATATCTTTATAAATTGTAGCCTCTCTGTTATTCTGATGCATAGGTTATATTATTGTAAAGTTTCATTAAAATCCATTCAGTAGTTTTTACGTGAAGGAGTAATAACAAACATCCAACCATCCATCAATCCTTACAAACTTTCGCGTTTATATTATTAGTAGGATTTTAAAATGTTCATAACAACTTTGTTAGTTGAATTATTGGCTCGCTACCCGTCCACCCACTGGCTTAACCCACTGGTGGGTGTAGGGGTAATTTCTATTTACCCGTGCAACCACTGCGTTAATTTATTCGTAGAATATATTAATTTCACAACGTATATTGTGAACTATGAAATTGCTATGCAGGACGAAGGCCTACCCATGAAGGGTGATTAATGGTAAAGGTAACATATTTCCGTTATTGTTGTATTGAATGTCTGCACAAAAGTGAGACAACTCAACAAGTTCGACATTGGTGATGACAGACAGATATCAAACAATAAAATTGTTTTTTCTGTAACTGTCAATTTTATACCATTGCTGCGTTTACAAATGTGAGACAACTCAACAAGATCTACATTTTGAAAGACAGCTGTTAAATTAAAATGCTGCTGCAACGTGGTGGCACCGCGGCGACCAGTCTTTCCGTTAGCGCCTTAGAAACCTAGAGGATTCTATAAATAGCGGACAAAATGGTTTTAGCGATAATGTTAATATTCTGATTTTGTTAGAGCCAACCGCGAAATCGGATCGTGTCTAGTGTGGTCAGTTCATTTTTAGGGTTCCTTACCTCAAAAGGAAAAACGGAACCCTTATAGGATCACTTTGTTGTCCGTCTGTCCGTCTGTGTGTATGTCAAGACTCTTTATCTCAGGAACGCGTCAAGATATTGAGTTGAAATTTAAACTGTATACGTATATCTATGGTCTCTTGGAGTTGTGTGAAAGAAAAACTTTTCAGTTATCGTACAAAAAAGTTAGAGCCGTTTATGTCGTAAAAAAACGCATATTTCGACACTCACAAAAATATAAACCTACAGGGTACTTCCCGTTGACATAGAACTATGAAATTTGGCGAGAAGCATTGTCTTAGAATACACATACGAGTATAGGAATAAATCACAAAATAAGGGCCTCAAAATTCACAAAATATTGCTTCAAAATGAGAGTTAAAAGTGAGTAAATCGTATCATGTCAAAGTGAGTAAATTGTATCATATAAAAGAGATTTCTTGATTTGTACGGAACCCTCGGTGTGCGAGCCTGACTCGAACTTGTCCGGTTTTTTTTTTCTCGCTAACCATTACTAAATATTATAAATCCGCAAGTGTATTTGTTGGCTAATTGTTTTCTTCCTCTTTCACGCAGCAACAGAGCAACAGACTGACTTAATGTTGCCATGAACATACTTAGATTGATAAACGTAAAAAATAATAAATGAAATGAAACGAAACGAAATGAATGAAAAACCACTTCTTAAATTAATAGTCAGTGTTGAGCATCAGACAATATCTTCACAAATATGACAAAATAAATAATAAAATAGAAACAGAAAATTTAGCAATAAATCGGTTACATTGTCTAAATTATTATTATACCAGCCTCCATACATTTTGTGGAAGTGTCCTTTGCTAACATAAAGCAGAGACGCTTTGCTCGGTCGGTCTTTACATCATAACAGGTACTTTTCGGTAATAGTTATGTAAAACAGTATTTACAGGCCTATTTCTTACATCATAAAATTTTGATGCTATCAAATCTAATCTTATCAAACAAACATACCACCAAAATAAGTCGATACAATCATTGTTTTGAACCATTTGTAGAGTAATACGCACGAAAATGGCAGCCTGGGAAGCTAAGGGAAAAACTTTTATTATATCAGGCGGCGCGTCTGGACTGGGGGCGAGGTACCTCGCAGCGTTTATTGAACAAGGAGCCAAGGTTAGTTATTTACATTTTAATACTATTTAAAGATTTTTCGTAACAATGTATTAAAATATCATTAGATTTATATTTAAATTGGTGTGAGAAAGCACGAACATGCTTTACGAACATGCTATAGTCATTCCGTAAAATGTTTAAGGTTCCCTTGGAAAACCCTTCCCTTTTTAATAAATACGTGATCAAAAGTCAAAATAAATAAATATTGTAAATATTATTCTCATAATACAAAGCCTAATCAAATATTTTTCATAGTTATTGTACATATAAATTAGCTTGATTTTCGAATACAATGTCTTTACAGTGCCTGTATCAGTTCTAAGTAAAAAACTTTTCATACAAAATATGAAGTTCCAAATTTAAATAAGTTTAATCCTTAGGAATTTTCATACATACACTTTATACTTTATTGCCCTGTCACAGGCATCGCGATTATGTTAGGATAATACTGTCTTGTTCTACGTTGAGATTGTGCGATAAATAAATAATAATTGGTCATTTCGAGCAGGTGATATAAAGGAGAGAGAGTTTGTACAAAATTACCGAGAA
The DNA here is from genome assembly GCA_949316475.1 of Hypomecis punctinalis. Classification (NCBI taxonomy): domain Eukaryota; kingdom Metazoa; phylum Arthropoda; class Insecta; order Lepidoptera; family Geometridae; genus Hypomecis; species Hypomecis punctinalis. The sequence goes on from OX438812.1 coordinate 14,383,678, forward strand.
AGATTATTTCAGATAATTTTATTCAAACTCTACCTTTCTTAATGGAAATCTTTAGTAAATATAATATTGCTAATTAATTAATTATCGCCCATTTTCATGCGCTAGTGAGATAACTCAAAACTCGGTAAACTCTATCTGCCTCGAGATCCGAACGGTATTTAATATAATTATTACCCTTGAATGACCTCATAATACTAATATTTGTTTAATAATAATGTTCTTATTACTTTTTTATTTAAATAGATACAAAATCGACAGTGAACACATTGTACACAGTCTAAAATTATTGCAATGGTAGGTATGTATACTCGTATATTGGGTAGTATATAGGTAGAGGTGATATGATCGCCTTTAAATTACAACATTATTATAAAGCTACTCAGTGGTTAGACATAAATAATTAGTTGCTAACTATTAGATATCATAATTTAAAAACACAAAAAATTATATTGCGTACTAACGGATTATTTATTAAACAAAAACGTGTAAATATTATACGCATTTTTTTGTTTTCCTTCTTACAATTTATGTTTTTAACTGAAATCACAGGCTTAGCCTGGTCCTTTATGTTTTTAATATTATTAAGTGTAATATAGTATTATCTCTAAGCGCAGTATGAACCTGCTAAATCGAGAGCAAAATTTAGAAATGAAACATTAAGAAATGTTTCATTTTTATGACATATATTATAACATTTCAAGTGTATAATTAAACTAATTTTTACAATCTATTGACAGTTTTGTACATCGAACGAAAGAGTAATAAGTATTATTATAGGTAGGTATAATATTTAATGATGGTAGTATTAACTAAATATTCGTTTATTTTACTTGCAGAGTATTGCTATTCTAGACGTTGCGGTGGACCAAGGAAAAACCTTAGCCGAACAATATGACAAAACCCACCCTGGGAAGGTGACATTCATCAAATGTGACATGTCCAAGGAAGAGGAGATCACCAAGGCTTTTGAAGAGGTGGTCGAAAAGTTTCAGAGAGTGGATGTGGTCATAAACAACGCTGGCATCATGGTTGATTCTCCTGAAGTCTGGAGAACAGCTGCCGATGTTAATTTCGTAAGTAAAAAGTATTTGTTTTGAGTATCTCTTTGCAAGATCGTATCAGAAATGAAGAGATCCGTGGAAGAACTAAAGTTGCCGATAGAGCCCAGCGGATTGGTACTTGAAAAGTTAAAATGACACTCGCAGAGAGCTATGATGATCAGTCATCATACGTCCTCTGCCGATGAAGTCCGAAATTTCTTGAGTGTAGACCACGCACTTACCTACCGGCTAGCGCAGCGTAACACGTCCATTCATAAGAAGGAGGATCCCATTATGACCGTAGGATCACGCTGGGTGCAAGCCGCTTCCAACCGGCTTCCAAACTTTTTCATAGGGGAACTGAAATGAATGAACTAACTATAATTATGAATGTTGAATGTGAACTTAGATACTTGGTAGAGTAGAGGGCTTTCCATCGGCCCCCTACGAACGACTTAAAATAGGTATTGTACAAATCTTTTTCATTTCGGTTTTGGAATCTTCTGTCAACATAAGATTCCGTATCAGATATGGTACCTCATGTTATTGATTAGATTAGATGAGATGTTATCAAAGTTCGTAGTAGGTACCTTGGTAATCATCGTCCTGGCATTTTCTGTTTTAAATTCCATATTTCCTTCAGAGATAAATAATATTTTTTAATACCAAACTTAAAAAACATTTCAAAAACTATAACTATTAAAATTAACCTACTTAAAATAAAAACTAATACTAAACACTAAAACTCATATTACTAAAATAAAAATAAAACTAATCTAAAAGACCCGGGGCAGAGGGTAAAGTGGCCAGAATGCTGGCGGCGTTGCCTCGTTGAATTGCTATACTTATTTTTTGACCAAAGTAGATGCCAGCATTCTGGTCACGTGTCACCTCTACCAGCCGCCTAGCCAGATCTTTATATAAAAGGTGAGCGTCCGGCCCCCACGGACCTAAAGTCTCAACCCCAAACGGCACAAAATGGTACATTCTGTCCAACGACTTCAAAATTAATTAATTAACCAATCAAAATTCCATATTGATGTTGGTAGGTATTATACCTAGGAGCTTATAGTACTGGCATTTTTTCTGTTTTAAATTCCATATTGATGTTGGTAGGTATTATACCTAGGAGCTTATAGTACTGGCATTTTTTCTGTTTTAAATTCCATATTGATGTTGGTAGGTATTATACCTAGGAGCTTATAGTACTGGCATTTTTTCTGTTTTAAATTCCATATTGATGTTGGTAGGTATTATACCTAGGAGCTTATAGTACTGGCATTTTTTCTGTTTTAAATTCCATATTGATGTTGATAGGTAATGTACCTAGGAGCTTATAGGAGGTTATACTAAATAAGTTGTCAAGTGCGTGTGTTTCCGTAGGTGGTGACAATGATTAAGATGATGATGATGAATGAGGCAACGAATGCTTGGAGGGTCGCTTGCCCAAATACCGAGCTTCCAAAGACTTTATCGTCGCAGAGACTGTGGGATCGGCCGATCTGCGAACTAGCACGGAAATCTCTTCTAGACACGTGTCCTAGCGTCGCGGATCGCGCTCGTATCCTTGCAGTCTCTGTATGGGAGTCCGGTCTTTGGTTGCAAGCATTGCCCTCTTTCAATACTGGTAACCTTTTAGACCCAACTGCATTTCGTCTAGCTGTCAGCTTACGCTTGGGTGCAAGGTGTTGTGAAGCCCATCGCTGTCAGTGTGGTACTGCAGTTGACCAGCTCGGTCACCACGGTCTCTCTTGCTCAAGAAGCGCTGGTCGGATTGGACGCCACGCCAGCCTTAACGATGTCATACGCAGGGCTTTTGTCACCGCCAATATCGCAGCCGTACTCGAACCGAGTGGGTTGGCGCGTGGTGATGGCAAAAGGCCTGACGGCATGACGCTGGTCCCATGGAAGTGTGGACGGCCCTTAGTATGGGACGCAACTTGCGTCGATACTTTGGCACCGTCACATCTTCCTGAGACTCAGAGTAGGGCTGGAGCGGCGGCCAATTCGGCTGAGCAGCACAAGCGGCGCAAATATGCTAACCTCGGCAGTGGTTACATATTTGAGCCATTTGGAGTTGAGACTTTGGGTCCGTGGGGGCCGGGAGCTCATCTCGTTTTCAAAAGTCTTTCTGAGCGTCTGGTGGACGCGACGCGTGACCAAAATGCTGGTGTTTATTTGGCTCAACGTATAAGCATTGCCATTCAGCGTGGCAATGCTGCCAGCATGCTGGGCACGCTGCCAACTGGCAGTGGGCTTGAGCACTTGGATTATCTTTAGACCTTCAAGGGTCTGTGGATGATCCAATTGCTTTCTATGTAGTAGTAATGTAGTATTGTCATTATATTAAAAAAAAAAAAAAAAAAAAAAATTAAGATGATGATAAAAACAATTTTTAACGATGTCATTAGATGGTTGACTACTGGAAAAACGTAATTGAATATAATATAAATAAATACTTTATTGAATTCAGTACACACACAGGATTTTTTTTATGGTAAATTAATAAGACAGGTATCTATACTAAAGCTACTTATTGTGTACATACTAGATAAATTCTTAAATTAAATGCGAGTTAGTACCCAGACAAGAAAATCTCAATCCTGGGCACTAACATCTTCCAACGCGTCAGAAAATTATGTGTACAAAATGTAGGAATAGTATGAAATATGTTTCTGAGGTCAATGATATATGATCTGGTATACTCCCAACGACCGCCACTAAAATTTCCCCCAGTGGTGGTCGTTAGCACCAATTAATATTTTTAGTGCTAACGACATTAAAACTGCCGCCAGTGGTGGTCGTTAGCACTGAGTATTATATTTATCGCTTATTTTGCAAAATAAAGATGTATGATATAATGAATAATATGTTAATGTAAAAACTTAAAAATAAAAGTAAATATAAATAAAAGAATAGATTCTATTCTATATCTACCGCACCTTGTTTATCGGTAGTGAACAATAAATTCTTCCTATGATTTATGATTCATTGTTCATTGCGTTATAATTACGTAATGTTTTTTCTGTATTTATTTGCAGCAAGGACTTGTATCATTAACCTTCAAAGGCGTGAGACACATGGACAAGAGTGAGGGAGGTGCAGGAGGCACTATTGTGAATATTGCCTCTACAGCGGCACTGGCCAGAGTCCCTTTCCTGCCGGTCTACTGCGGGGCCAAGAGTGCTGTTATGCACTTTAGTCGGTCACTTTCGGTTTGTAATCTATCAATTATAAAGGGTTATTCCTAATCAATTAGCATCCTTTTAGGGGCTTATTAAGCCCGATTACAGAGGCGCCAGCGTAAATTTAATAGCAAGGTAAAAAGCGTTATCTCTATCGTATGCCTAAAGTAAAAAAGAAACAGAACTATGCTATTTAGTTAGTATAATTACGATGGTGCTGTAATCGGGCTTATTCTGTCCATAAAAACTATCAACTTTTGTTCTGGGACTTTTATCAAAACTAAAAAATCAGCTGTTCTATACATTTTGTCGCGGGTGAAAGATATTTTTCTATGGAACATCAATTTTTTTGAGTTTTGACATAATTTGCAAAACAAAAGTTGTTAGTTTTTTGACCGACGAAGCGGAGGAGGTACTCAATTCGACGCGTATGTATTATATATTTTTTATGTAGGTATAACTGTTGGTACGCATAACTTTTTACATAGTATAGTCCGATTTCTTTTATTGGAAAGAGTATAATGCGAAATTAGCTCAGGCGCACAATGTCCCTTTCTCAAAATGTCCCTTTCGCAAAATGTCCCTTTCGCACAATGTCCCTTTCTCACAATGTCCCTTTCGAAAAATGTCCCTTTCTCAGAATGTCCCTTGGAGCCTTAGTGACTCTGTTTGACGTGTTGTCAGTGCATATGCATGTGATGAAGAAGTAATATAAATATAGTTTAAAAAAAACTAAAAAACACGCTTAGGAGCCATTTTTTTTCTTTTTTTTTTTAATAAATGCTTTGTCACCGGACTTTGATAGTTGTGTGATTTTAAGTACCTAGCAAATGTTTACTATTGCGTCGTTTTAGTCCTCTTGGGCATAATACATATTATATGGGTTAGTAATGACAGGCACATTGTGAAACACTTGACCTGTTTTTGTGCTTATACGTTCCTAACAATTAGGTACTTACCTAATACCTAAAATACCTATTTTAAGTCTACATTTATTATATAGGTATAATTATGTGTATGTAGTAATCTTAAATATGTAGCTTATATTACGGACACCTGCACCGTATCACAACATGCACATGATAAGGTCTAGTAGGATCGGTTGGTTATGTAGATAAATATGTATATTAGGTCTTATAAAATTGTAAATAGAGATAAACAGTACTAAATGGTTCATAAGATTCAATTTTAGGTTACAGTGGAAAACCGTACATAGGTAGGTACCTACCTAGGTACCTAAGGCAGGTGTTGTGCTTCATCACTAGGTACAATAGTATAAAGCAAAACTGCTATTTTTGTGAGTCTGTTTGTGTATCCGCTTATATCTTCCAAACTAGACAACAGATCTTTTAGAATAATATTTCTTCTGGAAGCTATAGCATCCGTAAACGGGCAGCTAGTTTAAGTAGGCACTTATCACATAGCATAGGTATACTTAGGTAGGTATAGAATGTATAGATTCTACATTAAGAGAGCTCTATAATTTCAGATGGCCCCATTTTACGACACCACAGGCGTGAGGATTTTGTGCATTTGCTTTGGCCCCACGGACACGCCGTTGTTACAGAATCTGGACAAACGAGCTTACAATCCCAAGTTAGGAGAATTATTTGCACAAGCTACACCGGAAAATGGAGTTTACTATCAGAAGTAAGTTCATTTAGCAATCGATTAATGCTGAGTCCTCACATAGAGTCCACTATGTACCGCGGTATACTATGGGAAGAAAAATATAAAAAATGTTTAACAACTGCCAATCACCTGAAATATGTAACAGGATCTGCCATACAAGCTTTAAATTAGCACCACTTAAAAGAAGAAGAATAAGTAGTACTAGTTCCAAGATACTTTTAAAATTCAAACGGATTCTTCCACCAAATGCTTGGGAACCCAGCTGACTGACTCCAGGGTATTGATGTACACCATTTTGATAACTTAATACCAATAATTCAGCTTTTGGAAAGTGTTTGCATTTTTTGCGTTTACCTCTCGGGCTAAAGCAAAATTAGTAATTTGAAAATGACACTGACATTTTATTTTTAAACTACATTTTATGTGTCAACAGTCAGTGTAAACTGTCATTTTGTATTGCTAGTAATTTTTTTATCATGGGCAACTGAACTTTTAGTATAAATCCCGAAACGGCTTGGGTGAGAGTTTTTATTTAATATCTTAGCTGTTACAGCACTAAAAATTTTGGAAAAATAAGCATAATGATCAGCATCCCGATATCACGAAATGGTTTTGGAATTTCATAGCCTTGTGAAATATGAAAACTTGTTAATAATGAAAGTGTGAACGGGACGAAACTAAGTAATATCTTTTGTCTCTGTTTGCGTAAGTTTATGTTTTATTTGTCTACTAGTGCGACGCACGGCCTAGACGTCGTAGGTAGTCAGACAAATTCTTCGCGCAAATGTTGAATTTTTGATGAGATGCTTAAGTAGGTAGGTACATCAACATATTTATAAACTGTTGTCTATTTTTTATCACTTATATTAGTATTATGCAGGTTTTTACTATTATCTAGAGTCTAAATATGAATCACAACATAACATAATAAACATAACAACGTGTGTTATCTAAGTATGTATAGCACAGGGCTTGATTCTAGTCAGAGTTACTATTTCGGCCTTGGTTCGGCCTCTACAAAATGTATGGAACTGCTGTTCTTTTAGTTTAAAAAAAAACAATTATAATAAAACCTATTTAAGTAAAAATAGTTTTTATTTTGAACGTAACGATTCCGCAGTCGGATCTTAGACTATGCTCAACATACCAATACGACGTATTACATTTTATTTTGTAGGTACATACTTAGTACTTATGTATACGTCCTAAGAATACGTCTGTTTATTCTGTATCTGGGAACAAAAGAATGAAGACAACGCAAGGCGTAGGCATTAAATAGTCAATGTTTGTTGAATATTTTTTTTTACAATTTTCTAAATCTTTCTTCAGGATTGAGTCAGCCGTCTCCAGCATGAAGCACATGGTGGAGAATGGTGCCTGCGGCTCCGTGTGGCTCTCGGTCGACGATCACCCAGTAAAGGACATTACAGAAATCGTTAATCAAGCGTACGGTCTTCTAGAAGAAGAAATATACTATAATCGGGGAAAACCGGAATTCCTTCAGGAAAATTAAAATTTAGTTTTAGTAGGGCTAAAACTGAATTACGACGCAAACCTACCCTAACGCTTAGGAGTTAAAAATATTTTATCGATATGATGCGATTGATGATTGAAACATTACAGTTTTAAAAAAGTGAGATATATTCCTTTGGGATAAGCATTTAATTTTGTATCGTCATGTTCAGTGTCCCAACACTTGTTTAAATTATTTTTGTATTTTTTTACTTTCCCATTCCCAATCTGACCTGAATCTGAACGACCATTTTAGGGTCCCGTACCGGGAAAAACGGGACCCTATTACCTACTAATACTCCGCTGTCCGTCCGTCTGTCTGTCTATAACCAGGCTGAATCTTGTGAAACGTGATAGCTAGACAATTAAAATTTTCACAGATGATGTATTTCTGTTGCCGCTATAACAACAAATAGGTAAATAATAAATAATAAAAAATAATAAGTAAATATAGGTAGGTGCTTAATAAATATTTAAGGGTATGCCCAAAACAACAAACTTTAATTTTTAGCCGTTTTTCGCTCGATATTTATACCCACAGTAACAGGTAGACGGTTCAAATATTCACAGAAGATTTAGTTGAATATTCGCTTGAAAAATAATAAATTAAATTAAAATATATTTAAAAAGAGGCGTCAGACAGGGAGATATAATATCTCCGAAACTGTTTACTGCCACTTTGGAGAATGCCTTCTATCTCTTGGAATGGAAAGGATTCGGAATCAATTTAAGTGGCGAACTCATCACATCACTCACTTTCGTTTTGCCGACGATATCGTGGTCATGGCGAAGTCGATGGAAAGGTTCAGCACAATACAATGGTCTCAATCGAGTTTCTCAACAGGTATGAACATGGACAAGACGAAGATTATGTAATGCCCATGTTGTACTCACCCCAATTTCTGTTGAGAGCTCGGTTCTTGAACTCCTTAACTCGTATGTCTACATAGGCCAAGTAGTCCAGCTAGGTAGGTCCAACTTTAAGAAAGAGGTTAATCGCCGAATCCAACTCGGTAGGGCAGCGTTCGGAAAATTACCTCAAGTCGAAAGTTTTCGACCAGTGTGTGTTGCCAATGATAACTATGGCACAGAAACGAGGTCTCTCACAGTAAGCTCCAAGTAGCAAAACGAGCTATAGAGAGGCCTATGCGCGGAGGGCTGCGAGATTGAATCAGAAATGAGGAGATCCGTAGAAGAACCAAAGTTACTGACAGCCCAATGGATTGGCAAGTTGAAATAGCAGTGGGCAGGGCACATAGCGCGGAGGACTGATGACCGATGGGGTCGAAAAATTCTCAATTGGTGACCACGTACCGGCAAGCGCAGCGTAGGACGTCCACCAACAAGGTGGACGGATGACGTCATCCGCTTGGAAAAGTGGCTTGCATCCAGCGTAATCCTGCGGTACCGCGCTGGATGCATGCCGCTTTTCCAACCGGTCTTATTGGAGATCCATAGGGGAGGCCTATGTCCAGCAGTGGACTTCTTATGGATGATGATGAAGTTTTTTTCGGCAACATCATGTGATCCTCTAAATACCTAAGATTGAAAAAAGAAGCACGAGGGATCGGTCCACAGATTAATGGAGTAGTAGGTAGGTAAAATCAGAATAAAAAAAATGGCTTGTTGAGAGCCTTCTTCTATTAAGAAGTCAGTTGAAAGACATAGGTATATTGTGGTAGGTATAATCAGCGCCACAGAAGTCGGCGGATGGGAAGTTATGCACAGAACGCTGCGCAAAAGGCAAAATATAGGTATGTGCGGGAGCCAGAGAGACTCGCGCCGGGGCACACCCGCCCGCTAACCTCATACCCCTCGCGCGCTCCCTACGAGCCACAGTAAATTACAGTCAGCGCAATTCTGTGCTCATAGTATTATTTTGTTAAACTTGTGTTTTTATACAATAAAATACAACATTTTATTGACACCAACAAGAAAACATAACAAAAGAAACAAAGACAGAAAAGGCAAAAGGCAGTCTTATCGCTAAAAGCGGTAGTTAGTCAGTAATAATTATAAAAATTGTGGTAAGTATTTCGTTGATTACGAGCTGATTTACAGTGCGACACAAGAAATGAAATGAATTATTCGGGAACTAAATTAGGTTTCACTTTTGCTAGGAATCTGAGCTGTGAATAATTGTTACCATCATAGCATTTTTCTCATTTTACGTTATTTTGTGGATTTTGAACAGGAAAACAGTATCATTATGCAAAAAATAATGCAAAATATGCTTACAAAGCGATGGAAGCTCATTTATTTTCAAGTCTTTTATGTCGCACTGTACGTGCATGAGTGTAGGCAAGTGATAATAATTATGATATTGTGCATTTGTGACGTATCATGTTGTTTCTTGTTGTTACCAAAACTTGTCGCCAATAAACGCCATGCAAGTCGAATGCGTAGACCCACCTCTGTCACTTCGTCGACAGTATATTTGCGATAGATTCTTTGTCAAATTAGCTCAAAACCCCGACCACGCTCTTCTACGCAAGTTATACTAAGCGCCACACAAATCGGCGGATGGGAAGTTATGCGTAGAATGCTGCGCAAAAGCCGAAATATAGGTAAACTCGGGAACCAGAGAGACGAGACGTCGGGGCACACCCGCCCGCCAACCTCATGCCTCCCGCACGCTCCCTATGCGGCTCCCTATACGACACGCGGCGTCGGGATTGTGCACACATGCACAATAATTAGCCAATCACGGCGAAGTGTGTCATCTGCGGCTAACATCGCATACGCCGATTTGTGTGGCGCTTAGTATAAAGCAACTATCTGCTCTTTACCACCCACGTCGACTGGAAGACGACGATATACCCTGTTTACTTCGCAGCTTATTACTGCTCTCCCGTCTACCTCATCCACTTCACCAGATTTCTAAATTACCAATTTACTCTGTCCCATTCGATGCATTAACGTTCCAACCAAATAATATTTTAGATTTCGGTATTCCCAAAAACACCACAGAAGCCAACAAAATTTTCGTACAAAAATTAACAGTAGGTTCCAAAGCTGGATCAAAATTTAACAGATGCATCAAAATCCCACTTACCAGTTGGTGCAGCAGTATGGATTCCCTCAACAAGAATTATTATAAATTAGAAATGCCTTTCAGTCACTTCAGTGATCAGGAGAATCAATTGATATCCTTGATGCCATTCTGTGTTGGCAGTAGCGCGCAGTATCCAGGTTGGGCCCATATGTGGATCTTGTAGACGCAAGGATAAATAAGAATTCAAGAATTTAAGTAACGCACGCAATGTGAAAAATAACAAAAGACTAACTACTAGAATAACTAGCAGAGCATTTAACCTCTTTCAACACTCCTCCTTAAATGAACTACTAGAACCAGTCCAAACTCCTCCTTAATGCTGCATCTCTTTCAAACATCTCTCATGCTTCTCACAACTAAGACCTTTTGTCAAGATATCAGCAGGCATCTCACTAGTGTGCTTTTTGTGCTATCCCACAGTAACCTTTTATTTTTTCGGGATAAAAAGTAGCCTATGTCACTTTCCGGCCCTTGAACTATATCCATGCTAAAAATCAAGTCAATCCGTTGCTCCGTTGCTGCGTGAAAGAGAAACAACCCTAGTAACATTTTAAGTTGGCAGTTTGTTTGGCCAACGATCCTGATGTCACCCCTAAAAATAAAGGGCCATTTTGTAAGGCCAACTATAAATTCCTTCACAGTGGGCCTACTAGTTGGGAAACCAACATGATTATCGTGGGCCCATTGTTAAAAATTGGTAGGTATGTGACATTCTGGTTGGAAAACCAACCGTAACTTTTTTATGGCCCATTGTTAAAAATTGGTATGTGATTTTCTGGTTGGAAAACCAACCGAAATTATTACTAGTTGGCCCGTCGTTGAAAAGTTGTGAGAAATACAACGCTGATGTAATATGGCTGGGCCCATGATGAAGCTTTGTTGGCAAAACACTACCACCTCCCAACGTACTCCCAGCCGTTAGCTAAGAGTTACCACAACACCCCAACGAAAAATGCTACTAGGGAAACAAACAAACTTTTCGGATTTATAATATTAATTTGATGATACTGTGTTTGTTTCAGTACTGAATGGTATAAAATCTAAAAACTGTTGTCTATCCAAAACAGGTAACACATCGTGCAAACGTGCTACGTTTCATGGCAGTAGTCAGTACCTCACAAGACATTGGCGAAATTGTGAAACACCTTCGCAGAAGCCACAAATCAAGAATTGAATTGTTACCGAAACTCCATAGATGCCTCTAATAAAGTCTCCACTGCTTTACTAACGTATGACTTGGACTATGTTTGGACTTTGATCGCGACTTTATTGGACTATGACGTGACTATTTTGATAAAATATTATCAAAAACTTAATACTTGACACTGGCAAATGCACAACAATGCGACGCCAAAACATATAAGAAGAAAAACGTCAAATTAGAGTTGTCATCAGCTGTCAGCATTAATGTTAACCGCTTGTGAAGTATTCCTGCAATCATGGGGAAAAACTATTTGGCGAATATGTAGCCAAAACATTAAACAAAAATGTAAAGGAATAAAATACTCTCTTGCAGCTCTTGCTACTCTCATGATTCACTGGAATCGGCTGGAGTTCTATTTTTTAAATTCGAACACCTAGTAAAGTATACTAATATAATATTCATTTAGTTGTTAATTATTGTTTACCAATTGTTTACAAAGCGATTCGTTTCTGGCACTTCGCCGGCCGCTGCCATGGCACGCTCGCTTTGCTCGCTCGGTTCGTGCGTTGTTTGTCGTGTTCTAACCTAACTTAATCTATTTTTTGTTTCACACCTAATCATCATGGCGGTTCGTTTCTGGCACTTCGCCGGCCGCTGCGCTTTTTATCATATGAACTAAGTCGTCCCAGATATTATGTATAATAATTAGTTGAAGTGATGTATTTTGTGCCACTTATCACTTTCACTAAATCAAGTAGTAATTATACCTACATAATCGCTGGTTAGTATAAATAACAACTAGATTAATCATTTTGACTGTGACATATACATGTGGTAGTTTGGTAGTCTCTTTTCTATTGTCTATTTTTACCCTGATAAAAAGTGATTGACAAATTGTTGTGCTGTCATTCTTGGTATAATTTTCATTTCAATAAAACCATATTATATGTATTAAAGGTATTCCTTGTTTTCTCTTGTAAAAAATTATTCAAATGAAAATTATAGCATAAACTACTGCACAACGATTTGTATCACTTACTTTTTATCAGTATAAAAATAGACAATTAATAGAAAAGAGTTCGAAACCAACACATTCACCCGTGCGTCAGACAACGTAGTCTCGGAGATGGACGAGAGAGGAGAGAGAAGAGCGCCCGCTCTTCTCTCTCTTACGGAGCATCGAATCTCATGCGAGCAGCATAAGACTCGAGCACTCGAGCGGCTTGGTCGTTTACGGAACTTGTATAAAGTTCCGTAAACGACCAAGCCGCGCGAAGTACAAGTATTGGGCCCCTGGTTCGTATCACTAGACCGCATCACACAAGTTGGCGGATATGAAGTTGGCTATAAGTCGCTTAGTATCCAATCAATCCGCGGCATAATGTGAGCTTCAGTCAGGGTTGGATATTGCGCTTCTAGTAGCTAACTTCATTTCCGACAAATTGTTTTGTAGAAGTACGAAAAATGGCCGTTGCATTGTATTACGGATCGCCACCTTAGAAAAAGTTTACACGTAGTTTATGGGAAATTTAAACTTTAAGCAAGTAACCCTGGCCAATACGCAAAATAAGCAAAATGCACTGAAAAAATGATTATTTTATTTATTCATTTCACTTTTAATAATAAATAGTGCAAGTAGTGCAGCATCTAACGTAGATAAAGATTATTTTAATATGTGAAATGTGAAGAAAAAGAAAAATTTGGACTCCGTATCAGCACCTAATTCGCAATGGATGAAGATAAATTTGCACTCGTGGAGAAAATAATCAAAGATATCGACAATGTCATGTCGAAAAACGCCGAATTGTAATTATTCTTTTTAGTTTAGCACGTTTTCAGTTGTCTTTTTTGTATTTCTATTTACGATTTGCTTTGTTGATTTACAGGTGCGCATTTGACTTAGTACCGGTGGAAAGCAATTTTAAAAACAAATCACCAGTTCTACATCTTGAGAATTGCCTTGGACTGGAGTCATGGTGCGTGAAACATGTCTACATGTATTGCTACAACGAAATAATGGACAAACACTTCGTGAAATCCAAACGGAAATCCTCAAAACCATCAAACAACTGTGAAAGACTTACCAAGTTGCTGAACCTAACGCTATTATTAAATCCTGAATTGAGTTCATTATGGAATAAGAGACGAGAGCTGGTACTAAAAAATTTACTAGAAAAGTCTGCGGAACTTCAGTTTACCAAAATAGTATTGTCAAGAAAGCCGAAGTGCAATGATGCTTTTGCTTACAGAAGATGGCTACTAGATAGTTTATTGCAAGGTAATTTAATGATAAGTTAGACTAATTTTGAATCGGTTAATTCCAAAGCAACCAAATCAGTAAATATAAACTCATAACATACTAATAACAAACATGTTATAGGCCGTGCCACACTAGTTGGCGAATGTGAAGTAAGCCACAAGCTGCTCAATATCTAATCCTGGTGTGGTCACTGCAACTTAAATAGTCACTTGTTTAAACTTGGAGCTACTGGAGTGGTGCAGCCTATAACATTACAACTGAATAGGTACTAATAGTTCTCACAGAACATAAGATCGAATTGTCTCAATCAGTAGGTACCTAAGGTACATATTTACCCTATTTGTGTATGTTATATTATTTCTTATTAATTATGATTAGGTTGGCTTAGATTTAGCAAATGTTATCTGGATAATAGGGGCCCAATTTTAGAGGTGCTATTATAATTATAATAGCAATTTAATTAGTAGTGTTTCTTCTTACCAACTGCCAAAACGGAGGAAGTACTATGTTTGTCTGTTATGTATTTTTTTGTTTCATCAATATTTTCGCCAACTGTAAAATAAAATGAAAATAAAAAGCAATTTAAAAAAATATTTTTTAGTTTAAAATATATATACTTTCAATGTGGTTCCTTTGAAATTTTATCAAAATCGGCTGAGCCGTTTTTATGAATCAACAAAAATGTACATGTATGTCACAACTATTCATGCAAATTATTTGAATTCTGTACAAGGTGAAAGTCATTGTTGTGTTTTTTTGCGAAAAATAATTATCACTATAAGCGTTTGATAGTGAGAACACTATTTTACGTTCCTATTAAATTTACAATGGTGCCTTTAACATTGGGCCTAATATCTGAAGCAATGCAAATTAAGAAAGACACATTTGCTCATAGCAATTTTGCAGTTCAAACAGTTGTATGGTATGCCTTGTGCTGGTCATTCTGAGACAAGTGTTGTAGGGGTTCTTACCTATAAAATTCATTGTAAACATTGCCTTTCAATTCAAAACAGTAGTTTTGGTTGCCTCTGCAAATATTTCTACCAAAATTGTCTTTTAAGATGTCTTTTTGACTATTGTTTTCAGGTGATGCTCTCCCAAACAATGTGATTGAAAACCTTATTAACGAAGAACTGCGGATCTGTGAATTGGCATCAGAAAGGAGTCCTAATAATTACCACAGCTGGAACCATCGCATGTGGATCATAAACACAGCAAAAAACCAAAAACAACTCCATGACATTGGATTTCTGCTGATAAAAGAATACGGGTTTTCTGAAAGGTGGACAGCAAAACATGTATCGGATTTCAGTTGCTTCCATTATCGACAATTTTGTATAAAAAATATTCTGACAATAGATGATGCTAATTGGAAATCCTTTGAAAGTTCAGTTGACACAAATCTACGAAAAAGCTTAGCATGTGTTGTCACTTCTAACTTCCCAAATGACGTCACGGTCCATGCCTCTGAGGAAGACCTGTTATACTACACCGAAGACAACTTAGTAAAATTACTCTTGAGTTATTCACATAAAAACTGCGATTGCATGCGAGATGTACTAGTTTCCCGTAAAATAGAAGTGATGTTTTATGAATTAGTCTTAAACAATGAATTACTGAAGTTTTACAAATTTCACGAGACATTGTGGTATCACAGAAGGTTTGTTGTGCATGAAATAGTTCAGCTGATGTATGATTACTTTGGTTTAGTGCGGCAGAATGGAGCGTTAGTAAAGAAGAGTTGCCAAAAATTTAATGTAATAGATGATTTAAGACAGAAACAGGCTAAGATGGTTCGGTACGATTGCAACCGTGTGTATTCTAGTGTCCTATTTAAAGTTTTAACTTCTCATGAGAAGTTATTTGTAGAGGAGAGGAGTAGGGATGGAGATAATTATGCAGATAGACACATTAAATATTTAAAATTTGTCGAAGGTCTTAATAATGTAATGTAGTGGGAATAAACTCAAAGTTAATCAGAGATCTTAACTATGCGTTCAACTTAAACTGTAATACTCTCATTGTAGACATTTTCTACTATACATTTGCATATTATTTATACGGCTCATATTTCAAGTGCTAAGTATTAATGCAAATGCATAAAAAATATGTGAACTATGTGTAGATCATCGTTTATTTATTTTATTTATAAATGCCTTATTATTAAATGTATAGTTACTTTAAAGTAGTTAGTCCATGTTTTGTCATTTACTTTCTTTGTAATTTTAATTCACTTGTAATATAGAAAACACGGACTAACAACTTGGAAGTACTTAACTCTGCGCTTATTAACAAGGCGGTATAGGTCGAATCACACAACTTGGCGGCTGTGGTGTTAGCTGCAAGCTGTGGATAACCCGATCCTGAGTAAAGGCCACTTTCAAAGGTCACTGCCCGAGGATTGAATTATCCACAACTTGTAGCTAACATCACAACCGCCAAGTTATGTGATTCGACCTATATGTGTGAGTGTATGTGTACATTGTACAAATCATCAAGTTTTAAGACCTCAAGTGAGCAGCTTGTAAATTAAATCTTTCACTTATTTCAAGTTTCGTCATGTTGATTTAGAATTCCGTTTTTTAGTCTTATTAATGTTTTGAAATTTTGGACAATAGTGTAAACATGCTTTTAATTTCCTTTAATATTGTCTTTACGAAAAGGATAAATAATAGAGAGAGAGTTTTTCTTCTTCTTAACCGACCGCAGAACCACTGAGAATTTTTTTATCTCATTTTTTCGACTGTCAAATTTATTTTATTCGAAAATATAAACACAACCAATTAAATTTTTAAAAACCGGAAAGAGATAATAAAGACCATCATTATGAACAACATTTACTATGGGCCTACCCAGAATTCGAAAAAAATTCAGCTGTTTCATACATTTGGTCGATTTTGAGTGTCAATTTTGTATGGAACAGCTGATTTTTCTTCCTCAAATTCAGAATTGGTCCCATAGTAAAGGTCGTTCATTATGATGGTTTATCGAAACAAGCGTTTTTTAAATTTAATTTAGTTGTTTTATTTTTTGATTTAAATAAATTCGACTGTCGAAAAAATGAGATAAAAGAAATCACATTTGTTCGACGGTCGGACTACTGAGAACAAAAATTCTAACCAGTTGGATGAGCGGACTGATCAATCGGACTAGTGGGAACCTATTGAATGACTCGTATGATTGTAGGTCTTTACCGGGGTAAAAAAAAGACTTAATCGGAAAAAGTATGCTTAGGTAGGTGCTTTTTTGCTAGACTTGTTTGGGGGCATTGCCGTGGATTGGCTCAACTAAATCCAAAGTCTATTACCCCTTTTTTTGAGAGCTATCAAGTTTTTAGTGATAATAGAAATCAGAAGTATCTTTGAAACATTTAAAAGATCATAATATAGCGTTGCGACTTTGCTAGTAGATTGTAGATGTAGAAATGCCAAGGATTTAAAATAAGTGTGTTGTATACTGTAGCTAAAACTTTCTTAATAATTAATCTTTTGTCCGTCTAAGAGACGACTTTTGTCAAAACTCAAAGAAAGTCGCAGAACAAAAGTTGTTAGTTTAGATATACTGAATAAGCCCCTTAAGGATTGGATGCTAATTGATTAGGAATAACCCTGTATAATTGACCAGCATTTCCGGGTGCCAACGATGTCTATACTCTATAGTCGTCAAAATGCCGGGCTCCGAAATATGATATTGAAAAAAAAATAGGCAGTGTGGTCAAAAGGTTAATAAATGATTAACTTGAGATGCATTCACTAGGTCAGCGCGCGAAATCAAATATGTTTGTGTATTTTGCCATTTACACAATATAGACTATAAAGATATTATTTATTTATAGATAAGTTTACAAAAACCCATTTAGCGGCCGTGACCTAAAGGGTTAGTCCAGTTTTACATTTGAATTGAAACTACAGCTATTTCCGTATGGCTTTATACATTTGATAGCCGTGGTGGTCAAGACGTAGTGACACCCGCCTAGCAATTCGAACCCACGACCTCACCGTGGGTTCGAATCCCCGGTCCCGTACCAATGAGATCTTTTCATCAAATTTCAAAATAGTGACCAGTTTAGGCACGAAAGTGCATAGACGGATTATTTGACCCATTAGTTTTTAGTTCGCGCGCTGACCTAATGAATTCACCTTAATTGAGATACAATGTACATATTATTTAAAGCAATGACTAAAATTTTCGACTTTTATAGACATTTTGTAAGAAACATTCATATTTTAATTAACTTAAGTACAGTGACTGGCAAACAACTTAAGTGAAAGCGTAATACACATAATGTTATAGGTAAAAGCAGAAACCTAACCTGTACTAAATTGCTATTTAAGTGTACTTTTTAAGAAATCACAGATACCGTGTAGAAGTCCTAAATTTGACAACAAAAGTAAGACGCGATTCAGTCGGTTAAAAATTATGAAAAATTCATAATTTTTAACCGACTTCAAAAATCGAAGCTCTCAATTTGACTGAATGTTTTTTTGAAGTGAAAACTTTTAGTGGCGTTGTGCACTTTTTTGGGATGGGTGAAAAAATGTTAACTCGCGTCAGGACACGTGACCTGATCGAAAATTCGTAAGACGGAGGGGGAGTAGATCGCCGTCGCGGCGTAGGAGCGGAAATAATATCCCCCTCTCTTTCTACCGCGCGGCGAAAATGTATGCCTACTCCTACTGTTTCGTTCAAGCAGCGCAGGCGCAGGGCGCTTGGGTTAGTACGCGTGGTTGTACTACAGCCTTATCCCTAACCATTTCAAAATATTCAAAAATTCACAACGTTAATGTTCAAGTTTTCACTTCTGCCGGCATTCTCGGAGTGCAACCCGTTGTTTTTTCTGTATGTTACGCGATTATTATGAAGCCATGCAATTATGATGATTTTAACGATTCTTTTTTTGTTTGGTAGATCAAGGTCTTTGGCTACCCAATCATACTTAAGAGAGGCAAATAATCCCAATTTTAGAGGCGTCATCGTAACTATAATAGCTAATTAGACTATTTCTGTTTCTTTTTCACTTAAGGCATTCGATAGAGAGAAAACTTTTTACGTTGCTATTATATTTACGATAGCGCCTCTAAAGGGCTTAATGGTCTATTTAAATTTTATCGAAATCATTTATGAAAAATCGATAATACATCGATTCGTGTGAACTATTCGAATTCTGTACACGAGTAAAGTCTCTTATGCCAATTTTGACGAAAATAAAAATTTATATATTCAAAAGCTTTCAAAAGACATTTCGAATTCGAAAATTGCGGTGCGGCAGCTGACGTTCAACAAGTTATTTTCTGGGCTCTGAACGAAACAAAACATTCATATTAAAAATTATACATATTACCCTTCGAGCAAATATCTATAGAGCCACAGTCTCTAAGTGAAAGTAGTAAAAAAAATGTCCGAGCGCCCGCGCCGTCGCCATACATATCGACTTCGATATTTACATTAAATAACTCATAATGACCCGTTTTATCGAATCTCGACGTTATGTCACCTAATTAGTGCTTGTAACCGAGCAATGGCATCGTGCGGCGTTGTAGTCGGCTTGCAATCGTCTTACGACTAACTAAAAATCCTGCCCACTGTATCTTGGGCAGGGTTTTGGCTCGGACACTTTTTTACACGAATATGACTATAGATATTTACTAATATCTTCGTATTACCAAATTGTATTTTTATATTATAAGCAGTAGAAAGTTTTATGTAATGTATATTTCGTTAAGCTAAGTATATAAATACCAAGTATTCTACATTCTAAGATTTGTTTATGAAAGACATTTTTATTCCAATAAACATTTTGTTACGTACGTCCGAAATGTAAAAGAGTTTGATTTGAAAATGGAACCTATTATGATACTGCCCTAAAATGCAATACAGTGCATAGCCGAATGCACGCAGCAGAAGCAGACTAATTATTGTCGCTGTGACACTAATGTATTTCTATGAATTAGATTTCATTCCGTAGCTAGCGACGCGTAGTCTGCCGTGGAGCGCTCGTCTACGTGCCTCCCGACAATACTATAGTCGGTTACGGAACTTTACTTATTGTAATAGGCATGATGACTGGGTAAAAAAACAGGACAAGTGCGAGTCAGGCTCGCACATCGAGGGTTCCGTACAAATTAAGAAAATTTCACAAAATTTGGGAAGGAAGTTGTTAAAATATCTATACTATAACCATCGACAAAATAGTTTTTTTTTTCACTTTTCTCGTCATATATCGAAAATTACACATTGTTAAAATAATTAAAAACCTGTTTTAGCATGTGCTAATGAAGTTCTTTTATATGATACCTTACATGATACGATTTACTCACTTTGAATTTTGAACCCATATTTTGTGAATTTTGAGACCCTATTTTTTGTGATTTAAATAAAAATTTACAGTTTTCAGATTTATTTCTATATGTGTACTCTGAAGACAATGCTTCTCGCCAAATTTCATAGTTCTATGTCAACGGGAAGTACCCTGTAGATTTTGATTTTTGTGAGTGTCGAAATATGCGGTTTTTACGACATAAACGTCTCTAACTTTTTTAAACGATAACTAAGAAGTTTTTCTTTTACACAACTACAAGAGACCATAGTTATACGTATACAGTTTAAATTTCAACTCGATATCTCCACGCATTCCCGAGATAGTCTTGACATACACACAGACGGACAACAAAGTGATCCTATAAGGGTTCCGTTTTTTTCCGTTTGAAGTACGGAACTCTAAAAAAACAATAATATAATTATTAGCACTTGAGTTAGATTATCAAAAAATATCAGACATATTCTTTTCTCATGTCAATCAAACAGCAAATGACAAAGATAAAAAGTTTGGTCGTGACGTCATTTCTCTTACCGAAGTCTATACATTTGAATGGCACTTGTGATGTCACGCGGAACTTTGACGGGCTATATCTTCGTATTTTTTGTTTAATTGACCAAAGGACTGTCATACATAAAGAAATACATGTCTATTCTACAATAATAGGTATATTTTGATAGTTTATCTGACAGACTAATTCCATTTTTTAGTCATCGTGCCAATTGTATAGATTACTTGGGTAATTTTTGTCTGACTTCGAACAATTTTGTTTGAGAAAATATCTACAATACATACCTATTTTATAACCGTGGTAGTAAACATTTTAATTCGCACAAGAATCCGAATACAGTAGGTACAACATTTCTAGTTGTATTAAAAATTATTCGATATAATTTTTCAACGAATTTCGCCCAAAGCGTAGCAGGTTTGGAGAAAACATTACAAGAAACGCTAGAATACGCAATGCGTTTGTAAAAATGAATAAAACAAAATTACGCAACACAAGAATTGCGTAATTGAAAGAATCAATAAGTAAAATATTGCTTATCGGGTTTTATTCTTACACTGCTGAGAAGTAAGAACTAAGAGAGTATTATTACAAAAGAAACAAAATACCTTAATAATTAAAATGCAATAAATCTAAAAGACAAAGGGGATGTTAAGCTGATTAGCACGCGAACTTGTCGTTTATTGTCATACATCTGTAACTCTCGCATGTTGCACGCAATTACCGACCAACACGCTCGTATCAGGTGCATACGCATTACGCATCATCTAAGCTGGATGTGGGTCAGGAGGCTTGTAACGCCCGCCACCTATAATAATCTAACCCAATAACAAAACAATTCAACCGCCTTTGACGCGCCAATCCAAGCTTAACTTTAGCTGTGAAACGTAAGGTTGATTTTTGAAATGAGGGTAGAAAGCAGTTGTACGTTGTGGGTAGTAATAATGCGGTGACGTCACAGCGTGTCGCGCGTTCGCGATCGATATTTGAATTTGGCTCGGCCGTTCCCGCGGTCGGTCGGCCCCGATCGCCACGTGCGCGTTACGTAATGATGAGCACAACGGCACAACTCATTGACAAAGATTTATTTGTGTAAGACTTGATGCTCAACAAGCGGTGGCGTGTGCCGGACAAGCGATTGTTGGACTGGTCGTAAAAACGGGCGATCTGAGGAAAAATCAGGCTAGAACGCATAGGTTATATTTGTTTGCAGAGCTTTCGGATTTAGATCGAGGAGGTTTTTGACAACTCTATAAGGCTAAAGATCTTTCACTTAGCTTACAAGTACCAAATATGTACCTATAACAAAACCTGCTTGTTTTTACTCTTAAGTTTATCCTGGCATAGTCGGTAGTGAATCTGCCTTATTGGATTGCCTAGGTTCAATTACCGGCTGGGAAGATGACCTTGCTACCTATGTATAACCTATCCTCAAAAACATCTTCCCCACTCGGCCTTTTCAAGATTATTAGTTACATACTAGGACTAGACCTAACTTCCCCCAGTGGGTTCTCGCCTTGTCGTGGCGGGGCTTAGTAGGTAGCCGTGGCCTGATGCAATCGCGGTGAAGCGTGAAGGGGTCTGATGTGGGGCCGCTTCTGCTGGCTCTGCTGCGACTCTGTTTGGGTGCCTTATTGGGGGCACTGCATCTGCGGCGGGCTGTAGTGTTATATGGGTGGCACTGCAGTTGAGAGAGCAGCGGCGGGAAAGAGAACTGCTGGTTTGTCATTGCCATTCGATAGCGGACGCTGCAGGGGGGAGGAGTGTCGGTATGGCACCACACCGCTTTCCTTATCCTCTGCAGCCGAAGTGGTAAGCGCGGGACCACTTTAATTAACCCATGGCACTGAGACCAGGGTGTTCGGATATGGGAGCTGTCCAACGACCAGTTTCTATTACGATTTGATGGATGACGATGTGTTTGGTGTTCTGACACATGGTAATCAGTGCGGAGTGGACCCACGCCTGCCCCTAAAGAGTGGTGGTATACATGCTAGACAAAAAAGGATAGACCTAAGTTTACCCAGCATTTCATCAGTAGCTAATAAGATGAGATTTAGCTACATCTGTGGCACAATGGTATCATCAACTATGCAGTGCTTTTTCGTCGAAACCTTTATTATTATGCAGGTAGAAAAGTTGCATGGAACTAGCAAAGTTTGTCCCTAGAGTTCGATCCAAGTTAATCTATATTCGATCAAGTTTCAACTTGCTAAGCTTCTTGCCTTCACGAATTTAACAAAAGGGTCGTATTGGCGGAGAACAGTTATAGGCGCTATACTTATAGCGCCCTACAGGCGTGACCTACTGCCACAGTGACTAAGGAACTAAATTTAGTTTTGAGACTGCAGTTCGGCTTCTCGTGAATTAATAGCTTTTAGACACTTTAGCTATTAAGGTATAAGCTATAATTATTTTGAGTTATGGTTATTGGTTATGGCGACAATTCCATTGGGCATTAAATGACAGAGTGTCTGTGATTACCTAAGTACCTATAACACAAAACCAGCCTAACAGTAAAAGAACTCCTTGGAGAAAACTTCAATGGAGATAACGAGATTAGACCGTTGCATCGCTAATTTAGAGCAACTCCTGTCTCCTCCAGACAACTTTTGTACGAAAATACTACAATATACACTTACTCAAAAAAGTGTACTAAGTAAGGGTTCAGACGATCATTGCGAACAACATTTACTACGGAGTCAACCCGAAATTCGAGAAACACGTCAGCTGTTGAGTTATTGACAATTCGCTGATTCCGAATTGCAATTTTCGGGATAGCTGATTTTTTTCTTGGATTCTGGTTTCACTGGTTTGGCCCCATAGTAAGAGTTGTTCATAATGATAGTGCACCTTAGCTTTTTGTGATACCTTTTCATAGTAGGCATAGTAACTACCTACACCTTTCCTGAAGGACCATGTAAGTATATGGGTATACAGGGTTATTGGTAATCAATTAGCATCCTTTTAGGGGCTTATTCTGTACATCAAAACTAACAACTTTTGTTTAACGATTTTTATCAAATCTCAATAAGAAAATCGTTGTTCAATATGAAAATATCGTTCACCCTCGACAAAATGTATGGAACAGTTGATTTTTTTTTGAGTTTTGACAAAAGTCGCACAACAAAAGTTGTTAGTTTTGATGTAGAGAATAATCCCCTAAAAGGATGCTAATTGACCCTGTAAACTACGAGTATACATGCTTATAAAATAAATCCTGGTGAATGTTTTAATGCGTAACAGTTGAATGTTTTAATGCGTATCTACATACGAGAACATAATTATTTGAAATGACGATAAGTACCTACACAACCACTAAACAGACGACCTTACCACGCTAAAGTTACCTGCATGTAAAGCTAACTATAATTACAAGCTAGAAACGAGATCTTTGTGAAACGTAGACTAGAGTTAAAGCCAACAAATCCTACTGCATAAGATATCTACTTAGCTTTACCGGAACTCGCCGTAAAGCATGGATTCGCAGACGAAGTGCGCCGTGGAATGAATTGTTAACAACTGCACTCTGGGGTCTCTACACTTTTCTTTGTTTTTCTGCTGCATTGAAGTGAACATTTCTTTCTCTTCACAGTTTAGTTTAAAGCTGAAGGTGTATGGAAATTATCTGTAATGTATTTTTTTACAATTAGCTACTAACGGATCTACATACAGTTTGATACTAGTTGTACCAGAAATACTACTGGTGAGACAAATCTGTACCAGTTAGGTATACCATCAATGGTACAAGCGGTCCGGCAGAACCCTAGGGTAGGGTGAAATCACGCGGAGGAGTGCGAAAGCGTGCGCGTAGTCCCTACATATGGCGAAGAGGCGGAATTACCTCGGATTTTAGTGGGTATACCGCCGACCAAGGTCGATGAGGACTCTCACATGACCGCCAGTCTCCCCAGGCTGGCGGTATCCATAAAGGATTTTCCTTGGTTTAAAAAAAGGATAGGGCATATTCAGAAACAAATTGACATAGACCTATCAATTGACGGTGCGGAAGTCAGTAGATTTAAACAGTTTGTCGAATTAAACATGTTGCTTTTGCAGGAAGTTACGGGTAAACTCGCTACACTAACGTAAATCTTGATTTACGATTCCCTTATTTTTCTGACGTCTACCTATCAGATTCTGGGACATTTCTGGTTCGACGGGCATAATACTATTTTTGCAGGGTAGTTTTAGTTTTCCTGATTCATTTCATAATCACAAGCGTTTTTTAAGTTGACCAAGAACATGTATTTAAAATAGTATAATAGTAAAATACAGTTCTCTATCAGCTTAACAAGCCAGACGAACTGGCTGCACTGGTCAGTGTCCGCGATAAAAATAGGCGAACACGTCGATTTCTCTCTTAGCTCTGAATCGCAATAGGAGAATGTTGGACGTACATACTGTTCGCGTTCGTGCAAGGAATAGTTAGCAACACTGATTGAAGGATCTTCTTTGTGTAATTCTCTCTTGTTAAGTTTTAATTCCATTCTTTGTGGATTCCAAAACTATTTTTCACACGTAGAATATTATGTTTAGACCTTCCATGATTTTAAAAGTGTTATTTATACTTTCACGCAGCAACAAAGAAACGGATTGACTTCTTTTTTGGTAGAGTTTGTGCAAAAAGAGAAACGTCGTAGGTGAGGTCGCCCGTGTGTCATTTGACTAATTTTGTTACGTTGATAACACTGCTCTGCCATTGCTAGTACAACTTAAAGTGTTTGATACTTGGTAGACACCAATTCGGTTTTCATCAGTAGACTCGCGTCTACCAAGTAGTCGGTACCTTGGCTGCTGATTAAAATCTTATTGTTAGTTAACCGTAACGCCACGACGGTTTTCTTTTTGCACAAACTCTATACTTAAATATAGTTTAACGACCGAAGATTGTCATAGGGAAAATCAGAAACCTGTGAGGAAACGCCGGTAAAGCTCTCCTTGCTAATGTTTTAAAGCCGAAATTGAGTTTATTGGATTGCTACTATTTCCTTGGTAACAGAGTATCGAATCGACTTAATTTATGGCATGAGTATAATTTAAAGTAAAGATTAAAAACGGTTAGGTACAGGCTTATTATTAAACTGGAAAAGAAATAGGGATCCTGTGGAAATTTGCAGGTAAAGATAGTTTGAAATACTGCGAAAAAAAATCGAATTTATTGAAACATAATTATGTATTATATATTTATTTAGTGAAACAGAAAGAGGGACCAGTAAAAAAGGTAAAATAACTCAGGCAAAGAAAATGCCAGTCATTATCTAATCTAATCTGCGTCGCTTAAAATGATAAAATTAAAAGATAAATTTGGACTCAGGTGGCCGAAAATTTTCCTTATTTTCTTCAGTCCAAATGCAGACAAATGATGAGGGTGATATTATTATCAACAGATCTTAAGTATGATTACAAAAATACATATACTTAAAAAGGTAATTAAGTATATAAGGTAGATAGTATTCACAAAATAAACAGTAACTTTATATTCTACTATACATTCCTCTGTGTTTGGGGTTCTAGATACTTCACGATATGATTTTTACACATCTTGCCTACTAATGGCCTAACTAGTACCTAACTTTCTCTATTCTTGAAAATAAAAATAAAACAAAATTAAGGTACAGACGATTGAAATAAATCCAGCCTTCTCTCACTCACTACAAATTAAAAAATATGATTTTGCAACTTACATTTTAGAACTTGGCTGAACTAAAATAAGAGTCATAGAGAAAACAGATCGGTACCTACCAATTCACTGTAAATTTCTATTATAGACTAGCTGACCCGGCCACGCGTTGCTGTGGCTAAATAAATTAAAATTGCGACTATAATTTGAGATTTAAACTATCCTATCTCTCAAGTTGGATCAAACTGAACATGGTGTGCGAATTTTATTATAATCGGTTAAGTGGTTTAGGAGTCCATTGAGGACAAACATTGTGACACGAGATTTATATAGGTATATTAAGAAAGATTTTGGTGAAAATGGTACTAGCGACGTAGAGGATAGTCAAAGTCAAAGACGAATCAATTATTGCAACATATGAAAGGTGACGTCCACACGTGGTATATTATTCAGAGAAAAATCGATCCAAGGTGGTATAAACATCATTTGAAAGCTTGTTTTATGCTTCCCAAAAATATTTTATTTAGATTTTTCACCCCTCCAACGTTTTTAAATGCGAATAATAAATTGTATGAAATATAACAAAACAGCTTATTATTTTATCTAGTATAGCAATAATAAAGTGCTCCTATCGTTATTTTACTTGCATTCGTAGCTGATTCTTCCACATTCATATCTAAATTTGCTAAAATTAAAAATTATAACCTACCAGCGTGACCAGTTATGTGACAAAAAAACACTTAAAAAGTGTGTCTAATGGGTAAAATGCTTTTATTTAACTATTTGGAGGTTACTTAATCAGGGTTGATAGAGGTAAAGTACCTATTGCGCCAAATATATTTATTTATCCTAATAAATTCAAAATTAATTAAAAAAAATCGGAGGGCTCTTTTTTGTTTTTAACAGTTGTAATAGACTCAGAATAATATGAACTTTCTCGAAAAGTAACGAGTGTTATGGTTGTGGTTAGAATTTTTGATTATTATTATACCAGCCTCCATACATTTTGTGCACATGACCTTTACATGCGGTTCTTAGTTAACATGTTTTGTATAGTTACATATGACCCTATAAGGGTATGGCTATTTTATTATTTGAATTGGAACGATTTATTATTATGTTTTCTAGATTATCGTTAAAATCTAATGTGTAATAGCATTTCGGTAAAAAGATTATTTTTAGTTGATAAATTCTACGTAGCTAGTGCCATAATGGTACTAGAGAAGAATACATAGGTACGTGAGTTGTACTTATCAATGGAACTAATCACAAGTACTAATGACAGAAAACCCAAAACTTAGACTAAAACTGAATCTATGTTTAGCAAAAGATCAGAAAATGAACTCTTAAGTACTTGTACTGAAGTGGTTCGCTCGAATGGTTATACGATTAATAAATAATCACGGCAAAAGAGATTACTAGGTAATTTTGTACAGTACAGATCTTGTTAAGCCGCTTACCGCGCTTTTGCAAGTACGAGAATCTGTACAGATTACGCTATAGTACTCGTAATATCGGGTATTTTTCGAAAAAATCCTTTTTAAAATTCTAGGATTAGTTGTGCGAAAGCAGTTGGTACACGAGGAATTCCCCCAGTTTAGGTACACATACTATACTTAATCAACTTTTATTATAGGCCAAACTTGATAAATCGCGAAAAAAAAACAGTTGCTTCATAAATGTTGTAGAGAACCAAGCGTTTCGAATCCTCATTCCTCATACGAATAGCCGGAATGTGGAACGCTTTGCCTGGGTCTGTCTTCCCGTTAAAGTACAACGTGAGTGTCTTCAAATCCCGAGTAAATAGGTATCTTCTAGGTAAGCGTGCTACACCCTAGACCGCACATCCGCTTAACATCAGGCAGTGTGTAGTCAAACGCGAACCTATTCGAAAAAAAAAAAGAGAATTGATGAGATTTACAATACTCAATCATTTATTGCAACAATTATGCAATAAGCATGTATGTTTTTGTATGGCATAGCTGATTTTCGCGATTTGATTTGGCTTCATAATAAATTAAAGCTGGTTGTGATGACAAGTGCGATGATATTCTACAATAAATCAGACATTTAAAAAACACTCTATAACGTGTGATATTCTTTTTTAGAAAAAATAACAGATTTTTTTCTATTTTCCCCACAGTAAAAGATGTTCGTGATAACAAGTATGGCTGTTTAGAACTTTGTTGAGACGCAGTACGACGCGCGACGCCCTTACCCAATGATAAGTTTACCTATTTTATCTTTGGCTATAATGTCACTTACCTACTATAAAAAAAGTTCTTGAACAAATGTAGTCAGACTATAGTAAAAAAAATATTTGACTAACCCAGAATACAAGAACAAACACACTGTTCCATGCAAAATTGAATTAAAAAATCTATTGTATTATAATTAATTAATTCAGTTTAGAATTTCGCTCCTACATAATATTTGTACCTATGTAATGCTGAGATGTAGTTGTGCTTTTATACATACGTAAATATTTTTATTTAAATATTTTTTTGTTTTTTATATTATACTAACTAACCCGGCGAAACTTCGTTTCACGCAATATTTTTATAAATTATAGCCTATGTGTTATTTTGACGTACCTATAAGCATGACTATTGCAAAGTTTCATCTCAATCCGTTAAGTAGTTTTAGCGTAAAAGAGGTACAGACATTCATGCATACAAACTTTCGAGTTTATAATATTAGTATACTGAGCGCCACACAAATTGAAAGATGGAAAGTTAGCGGCAGATGACACTTCGCCGTGATTCGCAAATTATTGCGCATGTGCGCACAATGCCTATACAAATGGCGAAGTAGTGAGCTCGGGCGTAGAGAGCGCGTGGGAGGCATGAGGTTGGCGGGCGGGTGTGCCCCGGCGTTTCGTCTCTCTAGTTTCCGCGCGTACCCATATTTCGGCTTTTGCGCAGAACGCTTCGCATATCTTTCAATTTGTGTGGCGCTCAGTATTATTGTATGGAACAGCTATTTATTTGCTCAAATTCCGGGTTGCCTGTTTACCAGTACATATTAAAACTTGTTTATAGTGATGTTCTAAATCACCTTCTTTCAGATCAGTATATTTTTTCTGCATGAGGCCTGATGGATGGAAAATATAATATAGTCTAGTCTGAAGAGCACCTTTTTAGTCTCGTGCGATTTAGCTCCTTGCGAATTTACGTAAAGACATCTAAGAGACTTGTTTATAACTTACGTGGTATTGTGCTAGTCTTAGTAGATTAAGAAAGTTAAGTAAGTACTTATATCTATGAGTGCCTATTACTTAGCGTTCAAGATATGTGCTTGACTGCTTGTTTCTAGTGTTTTCTAATGTGTGTAAAAAAGTAGGATCTCGCTCGAGATGATGCTTCACTAAATAATGATTTCGGCGTTCCAGTGAAAAATCAGTCAAAATTATGCGCTGTAGCATGGGGCGGGTGACAGTAGTTTTAAGTAGTAGTAGGGTTTAATTTAATTTACAACATGTTACAAATACTAAGTCACTACAGCTGAAATACTAAGTCATAATTTGCAAATCGCGGCAAGTTATACCATGATTAAGGAGTTTGAACATTTGTGGTATAACCAACCGTCGCCATTTTGTTTTTTTTTCAAAGATCCCGCGCACTATTTTAGTAGTCTATATAAGTAGGAGACACTTATACACACGATAAATATTTCGTACTATGGTACCCTAAAGCGTCTCGTTCTCGAGATATTTGGATGTAAAGATCGCTGTACGAGATCTTTGCCATTTAAACATCCAAATATCTCGAGAACGTGACACTTTAGGGTATCATAGTACTGAACATCTATTGTTTGTATAAGTATCCCCTACCCATATATACTACTTTCAATGTGCGCGGAAAACTAAAAAAAAAAAATGGTGGATATGCCAGCTTCCACACAAAAATGTTCAAACCCCTTTAAAAAAGCAACTGTAACCCGCACCATGCTACAGTACAAATAGTGTAGAGAAATTTCATAGTAGATTTATTCCTGATTCTATTTGGTACTCATATTTAGTTCACAGCATGTTGCTATATTTGCCTATCAAAATAAAACTAGTAGGTCTACGAACAGTAGACCTCGCGACACAGCTCTTTAACTGAATATTCATAAGCCTAAATCTCGACTCGCTCTTAAACGATTTGGTTCTTACTCGCAAATTTAAATACTAAGCCAATCTTTCTAAAAATTATCAAAGTCGGCTGATAAATACGACTACAGTAAATTTTGAGCGACAACAAACCTTTTTGAGAGAAATATCCCCTTGACAAAATATCGCCGACGACAAAAAAATATAACAAATAAAATATTTTTTTTTATTTATAACTTGAGTTACATGTCAAACATGTTCAATTGTAATAGACCATTTTTTCATTGTAATAGACAATATCATAGTTCACAATGTATAACTTGTGAGGTTAATATTTGTACCAATAAGTCAACAAAACAAAGTTGTTATTAACATTATCCAATACGTAATATTAATTATGTACAAAAAAAATGTGTCAAATTTATTATACAAGAATGAACACTACAAATTCCGACAATTTTATATATATTTCACATACATATTAGGTAATTAAACCTGTGTACCAAGTTTTGTCGAGATTTGTTGAAAAATGCGACTTATAGAGGAATATCAACATCTGAACAAACGATAGCAAAATCGCCGGGTAAAACGAGACCTTCGCTTGGCTCGGTTAGTAAAAAAATAATGGCTACTTTTGACGTCCAAAATGTTTGAACATCACCATCATGACAGTGATTATATGTTAGAAATGAGACGCTGAAAGATTTTCTTATCGGTATGCTCTGGCTTTCTAAGAAGTATTTGTTGTACTCGTATATTGTATGTATCTCGGTATAATATACGTATAATGTACCATCTTTTAACGTAAGGCAATCTGTGATCAAAAAACCAGTTCTCTAACGGAAGAAATGCCAAATCGGTGAACGTAGCTAATATTAATATTTGCTAGAAGCTACGACGTTGTACATGCTACTACTTCTGGCTACGTACGTAGCCAAAAAAATTCAAGTCGATGTACGTAGCCCAGTATTATACGCTACGACGTAGCTGCTACGAAGTATTATAAAAATAAATTCTAATTGTAACCTAGATTGCTACGCGGTCTAAGTTGTTTTGCGTAAAAACAAAGAATGTATTATTGTCGAGAGCATTGCCTTAGGCTACGGGAAGTAAAACTTGCAACGTGGAAAAAGTCTACGTTTATCGTAGCTTCTGCTACGTCGTAGTCCTAAGTAGCTACTGTAATTGCATTTACAGTTTACTCAGTTTTTTTGTCGTAAAGGCTATTTTGTCATTTACTATTACTATTGTAGGTTTCATTTTTAGAAAATCAATATTTTGTTACTTTGAAAGGTTAAAAGTTTCGAAGTTAGAGTTAGCTTGCTTTTATGAAGTCAATAACGTTTTGCTAAGTGTTTCCCGATAGCGAAAATTTGAAAAATATACTATTTATTACTAATAATTTCACAAAGTCAAGTCTTAAGTGCTTCTTAACCAGTAACGACCAATAAAACTGCGTCCAGGACTAGGGCAGTGCAATAATTGCATCAAGTTTAACCGGGCCCGATCAATGTGAGGGTATTTACCTCGCCGGGCGAAAATAATCCGGGTAGTGATGTCAGAAGGATGGCAACACGCATGCGCGGCGCGCGTTCTCTTTGGTTCCCATCGTGCATGCTCACTGGAATGTTGCTCCATCCTTGTTGCGAGAGGTAGGGCTGGTGGCGTGTGACGGGGATGGAGCAGGTTCGAAGTTTGAGTAGTGGTTGTAGGGAGTCGAGGCATCGGCCGGGCCGCGGGCGGCAGTCGGTCGCCGGCCGCGCGAGAAGCCGGGCGCGCGTGTAGAAATGGCGCCCCGTGGCGGCCGGTGAGGCGGCGGCCCCGCCGACCGCCCCGGGTCGACGGGCCAGCCCAGACGGATGTCCCAACATGTCATTGCTCAGCGTCACAGGTAGTGTAGTGATAGTGCTCCTTCGTGTCACCTACGAGTTACGCAGTTTGTGGTCGTTATGGACGCCTATTGAATATGAGGCATTTGTGCTGGTCAGGTTTGAGACAGCTTTACGAGTAACACTTTATATTTCGAGATAAAAGGATCATTATTCGACGTTATTGAGGTCTTGTTACTTTCCGATAGCCGAGTTCCTAGTAATTATGTTGGTAGAACATTCGTTATCATGATTTGCAAAGTTTCATTTATCAAATTTGATAAGGCACATACACCCGTATGCGTACGTTTGTTTTGCGTAAGCTGTGCGTGTTCGATTTCGTGTTCTTTAGCTCTACGCTGACTTATAAGTAGGTGCTGAAACAAAAGGTCAGGTACGGGTATTCGCGACGCGATTCCAGAGTTGTAATACCTGTATTCTTCAATATTCGCGTAACTAATTTCAGAGGTATTTTGTTCGTTTTGCGTAACCATAATAGACGATTATTGAAGCAGTGATGGAGTATTTGTACGATAGATGCCTGTAACAATCTGTATGATTCTTGATTCAAGTACAATGTTTATAGATCTACAATGCGACTGATGATGAAATCCAAAAACTATTTACAAGTAGTATGAAGTATCTTAAAAAGAAATGGAATAGCCGTTTATTTGCTCTCTAATGTATGAAGGTACTAAGAAACTACGTTAATATATCATCGTAATACACGTTACACGTACATATGAGTTTAGCGGACTCACAATACACAAACAAATTTATTACAAAACGTAATCACCCAGAAGTTGAAATATACACTTTCCACATATATGTACTACTTTCACTACTCTGCATTGGTCAATGATCTGTAATATTATTGTATATTTGTACTGGGTTACGCAGGACTATATTACATAAGTACAAGAAATATCCCTAGATGAATTCACAATGGCAACAAAAATTCGAAATTCATAAATAACTGCAGTAAAGGAAACTTGATATTTAAAAAAAACTTACGCACTACCTACTTAGTACATTATATATCTACTTAGTACATTAAGATGAACAAATTGGCGGACTATTTATACTATTATACTGTAAGTACTATATTGTAAACCCATATTATGCAATAAATAAATATGAATTTGAATTTTACCGTGACTAACCCTGAAATCGCAAAAACAGCTTCCATACAAAAATTTCATAGGCTTTCGACAATATACACAATATTTTACGCGATTTAAGAGTAAGTTCCATAGTAAGAGTCCAGTTTAGTGCACTAAAGTTCCCTGGGTTGTGTGTTAGTGACCGGTAACCCTGTATTCCACGACCCCAGTTCATCTTTACACTTTAACAGTTTCCCACCAACATTTCGCAGAAGGCCTTTATGTGTCAGAGGTGAGCCCGCTATAAATATGTCATAACCCCCTCTGAATAATAAATCAAGGTAGTTCTTACGAAGATTTATCTTTCTACCGTTCTTGTACCTGCAGCTTTCAGTGTAGAGCTGCTAGAGTTGCAATGATTTAAGTAACTTTTTAATAGTTTACATGTTTTTAATGATTTTTTGGTGTATTTTGTAAAAAAATATGTAAGTTTTAGGGTTTTATTGTGAAAATATAAGTAAACAATAAAAATTCCTATTTCATTCCAATACCTATAACATTTCGTTAAGTTGAATACAACCCTTAAACTTACGAGCCTACAACGCCTGAGTAGAAAATCCTCTTTCAAGGGCAAAACTATTGTTTGTAAGCGTACCACTCGTAAATTTTTCCATTTAAAATTGTCTTGTACGTGTGGATGTCATTTTTCAATAGCTTTGCTACGGCTTTTTGTTCGTCAGCGCTTTTCTTTAGTTCCCTAACACCACTCTGATTTACGTTTATCAAAGATCCTTATCCTTCACTCCTGACGATCAAACAATAGCATAGAAATGAAAACTGCACTTTTTTGAGTGAACTGTTTTGTACTTAGTCTATAACAGACACTAATTTTTTATGTGCTTGTTGACTTGAACAATTTTCACCAACCATGAAATCACATAAAATTAGCTGCTATACAGGGTTATTTTTAATCAATTACCATCCTTTTAGGCGCTTATTCTGTACATCAAAACTAACAACTTTGGTTCTGCGACTTTTGTCAAAATTAAAAAACAAAATTTGTTGTTCCATAGAAAAATATCGTTCACCCGCGACAAAATGTATGAAACAGATGATTTTTTTTAGTTTTGACAAAAGTTATTAGTTTTGATGTACAGAATACGCTCCTAAAATGATGCTAAATCTCAATCTTGCTTAATCTCAATACTTTGCAAACTAACATTATATTCGACCGTCCTTATATTCAAGATACTTTATGTATCCTACATTATGTGCAGACAAGCAAACATGGTGAGATACTTAGTAGGTACTTAAATGTTTTTTCCCTATTGACACGCTTCTAGTAGATTCATTGCGTGTAATCAACTACTATTGACTTAAACTACTTCAGAACATGAACTCTACGAAGAAATCTACTTTATTCGCGTGAGTGAATAACAAACCCACAAATCGACAAATATTGTTGTTTGCGACTCTTTCATTGGCTACGGAATAAGTTGGTTTCTTGTAATCTCGTGCAAGTTTTAGCTAACAGTGAATAGGAAGTTCAATCTTCAAAAGCTATTATTTTTATCAATATTGAGATCTGTTAAGTACTCAATTTGAATGTGAACAAGTCCAAGACCAAGTGAATTTGATCAAGATTTATTATAGGTGATTAACAACAAAGCTCTAATTCACTATCGCCATAATGTGACGTAACGTGCCTAAATAATTGTTATTTTCGCAAATTTAATTTTTGATTATGTTTATTATATCATAAATGACGTTTAAATTAAATCTATACCGAGTTCAAGTTAATTATAACATTGGAAAAATAACGCGCAATTTCTTAGAAACAAATTAGTGTACATTTTAATGTAAAGTCACCCCACATCGTTCGTTCGTTGAGTGCACTACTATTAAATTATACTGCACAACTAATACACTATACCAAAAACTATAATGTCGTATATTGTTTTAATTTTGTACATAAAATCTTATGTGGTGCACAAACAAAACCGACAAATAAGTAATGAGTCTAAGCAGTTTTCCAGAACGGTCTAAAGTTGGCTAACAAGCCGTCCTGAAGTTATAAACGGAGTTTGGGTAAAGTTCTACCGGTGCTGCTCAATATCTGAGTCTTGCTTCGAGGAAATGCAATTTATGTGCAGACATCGAGTTTAACTAAGATATTGAGCCTTATTCTGTGACTGGTAAAGTTCAAAATATCACAGAGCTCATTTGAAATTAACATGTTTTAGGTAGCTATTGAAATATGTAATGTAATACTCAACATAAACAATATTAGCAACGATATGCAATAAAGCATGTATTACTACTTACTTACATAAATATTATTATGGACGTATAATTACAATACGTCAGCTCAAGGATAGCTTTTTTATACCTAGGTCTCTTTCCGATGATTTTATTAGTTTGCAATTACCCCCGATATGACGTTTTTGACCCACGAACCAACCGGAGGAGGTTCATAGTAGTCCGATTTTAATAATTATTTTTTATTGGAAAAAGTATACTTTGAATTGGTTTCATTAAAATTTTATCGAAATCGGCTGAGCTATTTTTGATAAATCAACAATAATGTGAAAAATGCTACATCGATCTGTGCGAAATATTCGCGAATTCTGTAAATATAGTCTGTCATGCTATTATTTTGCAAAAAATAATTATTGTAATTTTCATATGTAATTTTTTTTGGCACATACGAGTAGAAATAAGTGTGTAATTGTGCAAAGGGTATAATATAACTGCATAAAAGATGAATTAATTAAATATGACGCACTTGACTTTGGTTTATCAAAATAGTTTTGGATAAAATTAAATTTCAAGTTAAAATAAATGCTATTGTGAAAATAAAAAAGACGTTTAAGGTTTTTTATATAACTTGTAAAATATTTTTTCTATAAGTACCTATATTATTTTGTTACACAACTTAATATACAGAAAAACTCTACAAAATAATTTATCCCACTTATCTACCTACGTTTTATTAGTTTCATAAACAAGTTACGATCGTATATACTGGGTTTAATGAGTTTTCGTAGGCTATTAAGTTTTCTATTGTCGAGATTCATAAATTAATGTCAAAGAGTAAGGCACGGTATTTGATTTCTGTAGAAGCTTTCGTATAGGAATTTCTAATTATTTAAGTAATGTAAAATTGAAATAGCTGTTTAGGAGTAGGTTAAGTGCTCCAGTTTAAGTAAAAAATGGCCAAGTGCGAGTCGGACTCGCGCATGAAGGGTTCTGTACTATGTTGGTCTGTTGGAGCCCCCTTAGCCCCATTTTTCCTGCCGTTATTAATAGCGAGCATAAAACTCCGAAAAAATCTCGTTTGTTGTATGGCAGCCCTGCTTAAATATTTATTTTATTCTGTTTTCAGTATTTGTTGTTATAGCGGCAACAAAAATACATCACCTGGGTATATTTCAGCTGCCTAGCTATCACGGTTCATGACATACAGCCTGGCGACAGACAGACAGACGGACAGACTGACATCGGAGTCTAAGTAGAAACCCTAAAAATATTCTAACCGCAACATGAAACAATAATTCTGTGTTTTCGTTTTCATCACTATTTAGGCACCCTTAGAGAGAGCATGAGGATTCTATAGTCTAAGTAACTCTAGTCCATTAGTACATATTTCTGATTACAAATTTCAAGTGTTAAGTTAAGATGAATTCTAGATCTAGAAAAGGCCTTAGTTAAAAATGAATAAAGAAACGAGAAATTTTAAAATCACAACTAAGCGTAAACGCCAATCATTTATACGGTACTCTCACAGCCCAAAAATCACCACTTTTAAAGCATTCACCCTTTTTACACTAAACTGTGCATTTTGTAATATGTGTACCGTATATACATATTTCAGTTTTAATAACAGCGATAATTAAGTAGCTATATTTTACGCGTATACCTACCTAAGAAAAATGCCAAGTCAATAAATATACCTAGGAAAAGGTCTCTTCTTAAAAAAATATCTCTGTGATAAGCATTTCAAAAATCTGAAGCGAACGCAGGATTTGAACCTGCCTCTTCGGATCACTAGCCCGACGCTCTAACCAACTGAGCCAGCCCGCCTCCTACGCAAGCGTCAAATCTTTGAAGTGCTTATATTACACACCAACTTATAGCGTTGGTGGCGCCACCTGTGATACCTGTATTAGACATATTTTGCGATATAGATAAAATCTAGTGTGGAAAGCACTCAAAATAAAATCATAACAGGTCTCTTCTCTGTAAATGTCTAATGTCTATACTCTTGCGAGTTTCTACTCCATCATTCTATGCACACTCACTATTGTACATCCATGTACAATCAAACTCACCATCTTATTGCTCCACTATTGCTCCATTGTTTTTACCGATCCAAGTGTCCATGTGGTAGTACGCCAGCCTCCTTGCGACATTTTTTTGGCAGCCCGTCGTAGATTGAAGTGTTGAGAAGGGTGCGAATCCGATCAGATCGAGCCCGGGTTGTATCTAATATCGTATATTTGACTTTTTTCTCGTTGTCGCCATGTCACCATCACCTCTAAAGTAGTTAGCACTTTACTGGTTAAATATTAAAACACCTATGTCTAGAAGCTGTATCTATGTTAGAGAGCTCTTAGAATACAAGTGTATTGTTCTTCGAAGTTTTTAATTTTGTAAGTCGAATCTTAAGAAGGACTGGCATACTTTAGCGCAGGATAGAGATAAGTTGAAAGAGGGTAGGGAAGCCTTTGCTCAACATTGGGACAATATAGGCTCCTAATAATAATAATTAGTCGAATCTTAAATTACATTAGTTATCACGTCTTACTTTACGGACAAGTGTCTTTAATAACTACATCTGAATACATAATAAATTAAAATTACATTAGTAATCACGTCTTAATTTACGAACAAGTGCCGTTAATAACTACAACTGAATATTTATTTGAGTAAATTTAGCAGTGTCACATTTTTTATACGTAAATTTTTTTTTTAAGTATTAAGAGTAAAATAAGTAACGTATTGGTGTAAACTGTAATGTTATTTATTAAGGAAATAAAGAATTGAATAGAATTGAATTTGGTTAATAAATAAAATTTGATTTCACTAAGCACTATTTGATTATTATCTGTAGATTGGCCTACTAATGAAAAAGTGCTTAATGAAATCTCTAAAGAGAGTCTAGAAGTAATATAATCCAAATTCTTCACTGGCAGTCTGCAAAGTGCTAGTATGTTGGCAGCATTACCATGCTGAATGACATTGCATATAATTATATGTTTGGCCTAACCAACACGCGCATTTTGCTTATATGCTATTAATATCGATGTAGCGTTCACATGAGCAGTAGATCAAGTCCCATGAACGCTAGAACGATATTTCTTGAAGCACTAATATGAACTGTCCCTACCTATTCATATTTAGTTTTTCAAGATTAAGAGTACTAAACTAAACTACCTTTTTGACGCCACTTAATACAAGCTGCAGTCAAATTCCTACTATGGTACTTGTGGTAGCTAAAACTTCCTAAGACTGGTGTAGCAACAAAATATGATTTATTTTCACGTTTGACGTTTCCCAATCATTGGCTCGGTGGACTCGGGTGGATTTACGACCCTGACCTTTGAAGAAAAGCCTTAGAGAGAATTGTGAAATAATATTACGGTTTTCTCGGCGTTTCTAGAGCCGGTTACCTGCCCTTTAGGTCTAGAAATTATTTGCTAGCTTTATTTATTTAGAATTTGTAACTCATAACTTTGTAATAAATGACAAAGCTATTAAAATATCAGTGCATTTAATCATTATAATTTTTTATGGAATGCACTGATTAATAAGCAAATAGAGATCTAAATTGCTTTCTCAAGTAATTAAAAGTTATTTAAACTTTTAAGCATTAATTATTATTTAATAGAATTTAAGATGAACTTATCTCTTTTATCGATTTGCCTAAAACTTTAAAATTCAGTCATATTTTTTTTCTACAGTTGCATTGAAAGTATTGAAAATGGGTAAAAACAACCTCATTAATAAACATATTAATTAACTAATTACCGTTACATGTATAGACTATACTTTTACATTTATTTACCTAAATACCACTAAAACGTCGCCGAAGCTGAAATATGTCGGAACGATAGAAATAAATATATATGTACTATTCATTATTTTGTAATAGGACTTATTACGTTCCAAAATGTTAAGTATTTTTTCAAGGTTTTTTTAGTTAGAATTTAACACATGTTGTACTCACGCGTTGTTTATACTAGTGAGCGGGCTCGTTTTGCATTATACGACGAACCGGTAGTACTCCTTGATAAAATATGTTAAATACGGTCGAAACTACAAAAAAAATACTTGTTGTTTGCTTTAAAAAAAACAAATGTTATTCTTACTTAATAAAAATGTTTGATGATGATGATATATATAACTATAACTTAATGCCCTCGGCTACGCCCGCGTTGTCTTAGTACTTGCTTAATTTGATAACAGCCCGCAGTTTGCTCCGCGTTGTGTAAGTAGGTACTTACAAATTATTTTAACCCGCGATTTGGCCCGCGCTGTTTTGTACTTCTTTAAAATGTCTATAGCCTGTATTTTTAAGCCTGTAGTTTGGCCCGCGTCGTTTTGTAGATATTTCCTTAAGATAATTAAATGCCAAGGTTTGAACAGCGTTTTTTTTTTCAAAATATAGCCCTCAGTGTATTGTATTAGTATTTAGTTTAATAATTAAAGCCCGTCGTTTGGCCCGCATTGTCTTAGTACTTACTTAAAATAAAAATAGCCCGCGATTTGGCCTGCGTTGTTTTGTACTTCCCTAAAATGATTAGGTATAGCCCGCGGTTTGCCTCGCGTCGTTTTAGTAGGTGCTTATGTAAAAATGATAATAACCCGCGGTTCGATACACGTTGTTTAAGGTTCACTTCTTTTTCCTTACAACATTTAATTTTATAGTTGTTAATAACTAAAGTAAAGTGCGGGCTTTAAGCTAATCATTAAAAATAAATGGACGGACGTCAACACTTCGTTCGTGTCTAATTTAAAATCCATCTATTCATTCATTCATCAGCCACATGACGTCCACTGCTGGACATAGACCTCCACTATGGATCTCCAATAAGACCGGTTGGAAACGACTTGCATCCAGCGT
The DNA here is from genome assembly GCA_949316475.1 of Hypomecis punctinalis. Classification (NCBI taxonomy): domain Eukaryota; kingdom Metazoa; phylum Arthropoda; class Insecta; order Lepidoptera; family Geometridae; genus Hypomecis; species Hypomecis punctinalis. The sequence continues at coordinate 14,424,143 of OX438812.1, forward strand.
GATCCTGCAGTCCTGTCCACCTCGTAAGTACACATCTTACGCTGTTCTTGCCGGTACGTGGTCTCACTCGAGAACTTTTCGACCCCATCGGTCATCAGTCCTCCGAGCTATGTACCCTGGCCACTGCCATGTTGGCTTGCCAATCCGCTAGACTATGTCGGTAACTTTGGTTTTTCTGCGGATCTTCTCATACCTGCTTCGATATCGCAGGGAGAGTATTATTGAACAAAATTTAATTAAATTTCAAGGTTTTTTTTTATTGTATAAAAGTTGATAACTATCCCAAGGGACCTATTCACATTTTCCGTGTTAGCAATGTGCTAATTTAAATATTATTGTCTAATACCATACAAAATTTCATTAGAATCGATATACCCGTTTTGACTAAACATTATTACAAGCTAATTTTTTGTTATCTTTAGGGAACCCAATAAAATCTTCTTTAGGGATCTTGAAGATAGTATAAGTTGTTATATTGATGCATATTGTATGCTTCTTATACCAATGTTGTTTTTAAACTTTCGCAATTTGAACACATATTATTATTATATACTACGGGACTAATCGCGCACTAAAATTACGAGATAAATAATTGCCTCATCATCCCGAGCTTTCGACCAGTTGCATCGATCGATGACCACGACCACGTGACCACGATCGATGCAACTCGGTCGAAACGTCGGGATGATGAGGTATTTATTTATCTCATAATTCTTATACCAAGTTTTGAAAACTTATGAACATGTTTTCCCGAGGAAATCTCTAATGTTTTCCAGGACATCAGTAGCCCATGTCCTAGTAAATATGTACTGGCTATTTTTAAACCAATTTTTATCCGATTACACTCCATATGTATATTTTTATTTATTTCATTTTGAATACCCTAAGGAAGTAATGGTCTACTCCTATACCAAATCGCATTTGAATCCGTCCTTTCGTTTCATCAAAACATATTTTTATTTGGTGATTTTGGCTATCCCGAAAAAATAGGACAAATTTTTCAGGATATCTATGACTCCAGTATTGGTACAAATTATGAACTTTTTTCAATACCAAATATCATCCCTATCGATTCAGCCATTTGGAAATAATTGATGTTTCTTTTTCCAAACTTTGGGATTTTATCGGACCTTCCAAGAAAAAAATCACAAACGATGAACAAATAGTATTTTATTTTCTTTGAATAATATTTTAGCCAAGTTTCAAATCAATCGGTCCAGGGAATAAAAGTTTCATACAATCAAAAAGGACCCGTTTTATCCCTTTATTATTTTTGGGTGAAACTTATTTGCATAGCAATATTAAAATACTGAAGCGAAAATAATACCAAAACAAGCAGTTATTATGTAATCCGTATTATTATTATATTATCCTTGGAGTTAATGATATTACCTAATATGCGAAAAAAAACTACTAAAACAAATAGGTATTTTATTGCGATAATAACTGTGGAATGAGTTAAAGCCTTAACCAGCATGCTTTATGGGCGAGCTATCAATCAATAAAATAATAGTTGTCTTTTATTACCAGCTATCTAGTCTTGACCTAATTCTAAAACTTGTTTCTCGTGGGCGGCCCATCAATTAATATCTATTGAACTCGGTAGAGGCTTCTTTTCTGTCAATTGGTACTTATTTATTCATAGACAGTCGGCATTTTGGCCATAGCTTTATTATTTCAAGAATTTTCAACGGGAAATATGACGATAAGATAATAGTACTATAACAAAGACAGTAGTACGTCGTACACCGAGGGGAGAAAACCATCTATTTCTGTTCGAGAGTATGTTAAAGGAAACTCGAGAACAGAAATAGAACTTTCTCCCGAGTGATACAAAGTACACCTACGAGGAAAATAAAATACAATATTTCTTTAATTAAAGTTTAGGAAGTAAGTTATTTATGACTTCTTGGGCTGTATTTTTTGTTTCTGGTGGCGTCATCATTACAAAATCGTCACTTTCATTATCAGATGACATTTTGGAAAATTATTTAGAAAATAAAAGCTAGGTACTGTTAAATTCCCGCCTCTTTTTCTAATTATTTCATACAAAATCTTTTTGAGGTTTGACGTTTGTATTTTTTATGTTCGCTGCTAAAAAACAAAAGAAAGCTAGCCAGGCAGTAATCGATTTTCTTACAACATTCCTGCCCTGCTTCGGAGGGCAATAATAAAATTACATATAACTTTTCCCGCCGCACATTTTTAACCTCGAAACATACTATCGGACGCGGCTTACGGACACGACTGACAGCCGTGACCTAGACTATGAAAGTACACTGAGCTGTGCACACTATCGGACATAAGTCGCGAACGTCACCTTTGGACGATCTTGAGCGTTCGGACGTCCGAGAGCGATCTGGCACACCGGATGTCTTAAGACTGTGCACATTGCTATGTCGCGGCTGTCAGTCGCGTCCGTCAGCCGCGTCCGATAGTATGTTTCTGGCTTTATGGTCTAAAATCGGTAGATACGAAGTAAGTAATAATAAGTGCGCCACAAAATATTAGCCCCAATTCAATGTGAAACGGTACACAAATATTGTAGCAAACAATCATTTTAAACCCAAGAAACAGTCAATCTCAACTAATTTGTTTCGTCATGGTTATCATCCGCAGCTTTCTTTGTCCCACTGCTGGGTATAGCCCTCTCTCTTTCTGTGACATCTACATCGGCTCTTTGCCGGTCGTGACCAGGCTCGACCGGCGGTATTGATGATATCGTCGAGATAGTCGACCCACCTTGCTGCCGCGCCGCACATGGCTGAGCGCTCTCACCTATTCAAGTACCCTAGTTGACCAGCTCGGTCACCACCGTCTTTCTTGCTCAAGAAGTGCTGGTCGAATTGGTTGCCACGCCAGTGTGAACGATGTCATACGCAGGGCTTTTGCGACCGCCAATATAGTAGCCGTTCTCATACCGAATGGGTTTGCGCTTGGTGATGGCAAAAGGCCTGACGGTATGAAGCTGGTCCCATGGAAGTGTAGACGGCCCTTAGTTTGAGACGCGACTTGCGTCGATAGTTTGGTGCCGTCACATCTTTCTGAGACTCAGGGAATGGCTGGAGCGTTGGCCGATTCGGAGCAGCACAAACGGCGCAAATATGCTAACCTCGGCTGTGGTTACATATTTGAAATTGAGACATTGTGCCCGTGGTGGCCGATCTTGTTTTCAAAAGTCTTTTTCAGTCTTTCAGCCGAGGTTAGCATATTTGCGCCGTTTGTGCTGCTCCGAATCGGCCAACGCTCCAGCCATTCCCTGAGTCTCAGAAAGATGTGACGGCACCAAACTATCGACGCAAGTCGCGTCTCAAACTAAGGGCCGTCTACACTTCCATGGGACCAGCTTCATACCGTCAGGCCTTTTGCCATCACCAAGCGCAAACCCATTCGGTATGAGAACGGCTACTATATTGGCGGTCGCAAAAGCCCTGCGTATGACATCGTTCACACTGGCGTGGCAACCAATTCGACCAGCACTTCTTGAGCAAGAAAGACGGTGGTGACCGAGCTGGTCAACTAGGGTACTTGAATAGGTGAGAGCGCTCAGCCATGTGCGGCGCGGCAGCAAGGTGGGTCGACTATCTCGACGATATCATCAATACCGCCGGTCGAGCCTGGTCACGACCGGCAAAGAGCCGATGTAGATGTCACAGAAAGAGAGAGGGCTATACCCAGCAGTGGGACAAAGAAAGCTGCGGATGATAACCATGACGAAACAAATTAGTTGAGATTGACTGTTTCTTGGGTTTAAAATGATTGTTTGCTACAATATTTGTGTACCGTTTCACATTGAATTGGGGCTAATATTTTGTGGCGCACTTATTATTACTTACTTCGTATCTACCGATTTTAGACCATAAAGCCAGAAACATACTATCGGACGCGGCTGACGGACGCGACTGACAGCCGCGACTTAGCAATGTGCACAGTCTTAAGACATCCGGTGTGCCAGATCGCTCTCGGACGTTCGAAAGCTCAAGGTCGTCCGAAGGTGAAGTCCGCGACTTATGTCCGATAGTGTGCACGGCTCAGTGTACTTTCATAGTCTAGGTCGCGGCTGTCAGTCGCGTTCGTAAGCCGCGTCCGATAGTATGTTTCAAGCTTTACTGTCTTTACAAAAGTGAGATAGCTCAACCAGATCTACATTTTGGATGACAGCTATCGAACTTAAACATGGTTTATCTTCGTATCTGCCGATTTTAGATCATTACTGTCTTTACAAAAGTGATATAGCTTAACCAGATCTACATTTTGTATGACAGCTGTCGAGCTTAAAAGTAGTTTATCTCCGTAACTGTCAACTTTTGATCAATGCTTTCTTCACGAAAGTGAGATAGCTGAACCAGATCTACATTTTGGATGAAAGCTGTCGAACTTAGAAGTAGTTTATCTTCGTATCTGCCGATTTTAGATCATTACCGTCTTTACAAAAGTGAGATAGCTAAACCAGATCTACATTTTGGATGACAGCTGTCGAACTTAAAAGTGGTTTATGTCCGCAAATGTCATCTTTTGATCAATGTTATCTTTACAAAAGTGAGATAGCTCAATTAGATCTACATTTTGGATGACAGCCATTAAACTTAAAATATCTTAAGGTAGGTATCTCCGTAAGGTTAGCTATCTACATTCATTAACTTTCGCGGTACGAAGTTCACCGGGTCCGCTAGTAAATTATAAAAGCATTACATCATTGGAAAGATAGAGATAGATCAATTCTTTATTGTTATACCAAAACTTAAATAAACTAGGAAAGCAAGTTTAGTGGTATTATAGGTACCTTGTATGTTATGTATCTACTTTATAATCCTTACGTAATCTTATAAACACAAAGTGTGTTTTTGTTGGTTTGATTCACGAAGCAACAGAGCAACGGATAGACTTGATTTTTGGCATAGATATAGTTCAAAGGTTGGAAAGAAACAACTAAACTACTCTTTCTCCCGGAAAAAAAATCTTATGAGATAACACAAAAATAAAAAAAAAACACGCGAGTTAAGTCGCCGGCAAAATCCAGATTAAAATAATTTGTCTTTGATCCGCAATATTAATAAACATTTATAAGAGGAAGTAGCAATTACCGGATTTTCATTCAGTATTTACTAAATTGGTACTTGAACTTCTAATAAAAACATGTAGGTGGAGGTATAAATAAACAATCCCTCCACCTGACAGGGATTAAATTCTTGAAACATTTTGAATGGAAAAGATTATGGAAGTTATTCCGTACTTAGAATATATGTATATTTGGTTACAAGAATTAATAGGGATCCTTTTAAGAACTACACTTTGAGATTAATGCTTTTATGATAATAAAAATGATTCATCGCTCAATATTTGTACTAATTTAAAAGTATTTTACGTAGAAAGAAGAAATCTTAGTTAATAAAAAAACATTATTTTATCATGAACATAATCGTAAACAGTAATAAAAATAGTACGATCAAAACTTATTTTTAAATATCAATTTTACATTACTATGAAAAGGAAAAACCGAATAAATGTTAGTAGAATAGTTGATATGTATCATTCATGTTACAACTTACGTATTTATACGTTGTCTCTTTCTTTCACTTCCTTATTATTAGTAAGAGGGACAAAATATTTTTTTTAATGAAATAATAAACTGTAGGATTAGATAGAATTGTAGAAATGTAGTCATTATATTTAAAACTAGCGACGCGCCCCGGCTTCGCACACGTGTATTATACATGTTATATTTAAACCTTCCTCTCGAATCACTCCATCTATTCAAAAAAGCCGCATCAAAATCCGTTCCGTAGTTTTAAAGATATAAGCCATAGGGACAGACAGACAGGGAAGCGATTTTGTTTTAAACTATGTAGTGAAGAATTAGTATATGTATAAGTAAGTAATAGTATTACTACTTAATCCTTTATCTATACAACATGGTAGCCATTGGTAGCTACTTGTTATCCTTGTTTTTTTCTCTTTTAATTAGGTATTACCATACTTATACCAATGTAATGGCTATCCAGTAGTAGTTAGTACGTACCAGGGGCTCTATAATCAAATAATTAAAATCTCTGATTGTATGCGTAAGTGGTCACTAGACCGAGTAAGAGCAGGAGCGAGCATTGAAAGTCTATGCTTGTGCGAACGGGAGAGTTTAGCATGCAATCCTCTGCGGTCGTTATACACGATTCTAACGTTTCAAAAATTTGCACCAGGTTGTCCTTGAAATAATTTTCAACTCAACTCTATTTAAAGTAACAACTTTAAATTGTATAATTCTTTTTCTTATTGTGTGATTCTTTATTATGCAAAATAACTTATTTCTAAAAACTTACATCTATTTTACAATTTAAGTATTATGGAGATTCTTTTTGACCGACGAACCACCGAAGGAGGTATACAATTCGACGCGTATTTATTTTTTTATGTATAACCACGCATAACTTTTTTTATCGTGGTCCAATTTCAATAATTTTTTTTTATTGGAAAGAGTATACTTCGAAATTGGTCCCATTTAAATTTTATTGAAATCAGCTGAGCCATTTTTGATAAATCAACAATAATGTGAAAAATACTCCATCGATCCGTGCGAAATATTCGCGAATTCTGTACACGGGTGAAGTCGGTCATGCTAATTTTGGCAAAAAATAATCTTGTTTATTTATACAGTAGGTGTGCACTGGAACCCACACTAGGGTGGCCTGTGTCGTGGGCTCCAGGCTCTTCCACAAATGTATTATTTTCACAAGTTAATACAGATAAAAATGATAATGAAACGAAATCTTACAAATAACTTATCCAAAATGTATTACAATTTTAAAGGGGTAGGTAACATATTATTACGCTATGTGTATCATTGCTTAAAGAAATTATGAGTATAATGTTAAATTGGAGGCACGGTAGTACCCCCCGCCAATACAGGCATATCTAATTATATATATTATTATTATATAGAGTCAAGTTGGAAATTACAACCTACCTTCTTTTACTAGTAGGCGTACACAGAAAAGGTACCTATCATACTTTGGTATCATTAATCGTACGTTACTCGTAGTACCAGTTACGGGGCTCTACGAATCCCGCGCGATCTAATCTTTCGCCACATAAACTATGACTACGACTTACAACACTGAGCAGTGAGCAAACATTTTTCCAGAATTTCACTTACGTATCTTATGTCATGGACACAAGTTTTATATTTCGATGTCTTGTAATAGACGAAATTGTATTTAACTTTTGACCGGCGAAACGGAGGAGGCGAGGCAATCTGACGCGTATATTTTTTTATGTATAACCACGCATAATTTTTTACATAGTGGTCCGATTTTAATGATTCTTTTATGTTGGAAAGAATATACTTTGAAATTTGTTCGATTTAAATTTTATCGAAATCGGCTGAGCTGTTTTTGATAAATCAACATTAATGTGAAAAATGCTACATCGATCCGTGAGAAATATTCGAGAATTTTGTACACGGTTGAAATAGGTCATGCCATTTTTGCAAAAAATAATTATGATTCTAAAGATGAATAATCTCTGTAATCTATATCCATCTGCTGCATTATCTTTCTCTCTATTTGGATTTTAAAATTTCGATATGGTTTTTATTATATTATTTACGAAATTATTTATAGTGATTTACCCCGTAGAAGGAAATAAAATATTGTACACAACAATTACTAATAGTCTTTGTCACACCTATATTTTAAGCCTTGTTTAGTATGAACGTGATTGAAAACCTTGTAAATAAATTGTTCGCAAACACGAATAGGAAAATGTGAGAGGTTAAAACTCGTATGTTAATATCGCTGAACTTTGTTTTAAGATATCACTTAAGTACATACTGACTTCAAAGTTGAGTATTGTATGCAACAACTTTTTGTTTTCTCAATTTTAATTCAAATATGTGGAGCATGTTCATCTATAATTATTTTTTGCAAAAATAGTATAACCGACTTAACCCGTGTACAGAATCATTACATAGTATAAAACAAAGTAGCTTTCCGCTGTCTGTCCCTGTTTGAATGTTTATATGTATAATATACCTGTGCGAAGCCGGGGCGCATCGCTAGAACGTAAATATTATGCACGGATCGATGTAACATTTTTCATAGTATTGTTGATTTATCAAAAATGGCTCAGCAAATTTCGATCAAATTTAAATGGGACTAATTTCAAAGTATATTCTTTCCAATAAAAAAATAATTATTGAAATCCGACTACTATGAAAAAAGTTATGCGTGGTTATAGGTACATAAAAAAAAATATACGCGTCGAATTGTATACCTCCTCCGGTGGTTCGTCGGTCAAAAAGACTTTTCATCTTGTATAATAAATAAATAGATATTTGCAGTCGTCGACATTATTGTTTACCAGCACCACAAACTCAAGTTCAGAATTCTGCATTATAACTCTACAGAGCGAGAACACTTCATAAAGAGCGTAGCGAGCTTTTCTGTACATACATATACAGAGAAGCGATAACAAAACTTTTATTAACAATTGATTCTTAAATTGACTCTAGATAATCCACCTGCAGCTAACTGGTCCACGAGACTCACCTATACTCTCGCACGGGTATAAGCTCACGTTGACATACTAACAGCTGTGGCGACCGAGATAAAAGCGGCAGCGGTGTAAAATGCTAATTAGATACGCGTAAATATATGCCGACACATTGAGAGCACGCACATGAACGAGAGAGGAATTATATTTTCTTATTATGTCGTAGGAACATTTGATAATTTGTTTTTTTGTAAAAATCCTATGATTTTTGGAAAAACAAATACTAATACCAAACATACCAAATCTAAACTTAACTCTAATTGCCTTGATTTTGGTTTACTGGCCAATAATAGTTTACCTTAGATTACTTTATTTTATTGGTCTCTAGCTGTAACTTGCTGTTTCTTTTTTTTTGTATATTTCTGGCCTGGATTCTTGTCCTTCTGGCCGCTTCTTAATTCACCTCGATGAAGCGTCCCACAGACAGCCTTGGGCACGGCTGCGGCTTAGTCATCCGCCAAGTACAGATCTTGATTTAAAAATTTTGGGTTTTTACAATATAGACCAAATACATACAAAATCTAACGTCAACTATTGACAACCCATGTTGTCAATCATATAGGTACAATAATTGGCCAGTAAGCAAAATCAAGCCAATCAGAGTAAAGGCTAGATATGGTTATTAAATCTTACTAAAGCAACTAGTATTTATGCAAACATCCCAACTTTTTTCAGGAAGATAGAAAAAAATCATAGCCAATATCTAATTATCCGTGTTATTGCAAATTTCCTAGGATTTCTGCAAAACAACGGTTTATCAAATCTTACTACGACATATATTTAATATTAAGGGACATCTTTCACACGGTCTCTGACCCCAAACTAAGCAAAGCTCGTGATATGGCCGCCAGAGACTGATATACACATACTTATTTAGATAATAACTCCCAGACACAGAGCAAATACCTATGTTCATCACATACTTTTTTGCTCTAGGTGGGAATCGAACCCACGCCTTTTTGGCTCAGGAGTCGTGTCACCAACCACTGGCCACTGAAGCAGTAGAATGATTTCAGATACTAGGTAAATTTTGTAATTGATCTGTCAGAGTCTTTGCGAAATTCGATTCCAGCGTTAAGGCTATCTTAGTTTGTGATTGCAATACTTGCAGTGAAATAAATATGCTTCTTATATTAGGTAAATTATTTTTCATATAGTCGGTACTAAAAAGTAGTATCATTCATCTTTTCTTAGTTAATAAATAACACTTGTCCGTAAAGAAAACGTACTTAAGTAACAATGAATTCCATACATAATATACATGAGAAGTTCTGCGTAGGTGAAAGATGTACTTCCAATAAATACGTGTCATAACTTTACTTTGGTAATAACACAATTTCTCCCTCTCGACAGGCTGAAAGGAATATTTTATTTGCGATTCAAATGTATTCGGCATTCAAAGATGTTAAAACCAATTGATCGTTTGCAAAAACATTTGAAAATAATTCCTTTTTTAACAATTTAAATAACTGACTACTTCACTTACGAGTATTCAATATCTACTAGGTACATATTATAAAACAAAGTCGCTTCCCTGTCTGTCTGTCCCTATGTATGCTTATATCTTTAAAACTACGCAACGGATTTTGGTGCCGTTTTTTAATAGATAGAGTAATACAAGAGGAAGGTTTATTTATGTATAATACACCTGTGCGAAGCCAGGGCGGGTTGCTAGTCTCTGTATTTAAAATAACATTTATTTAGTCAATACCTTACATGGTTTGGTGTTAGGACATGTTGATGTGGGTATTGCGGCGTTTCGCCCCGCAAGCTGTTGGTCCCGCGGGGCGAATCGACCATGACTCTTTTTGAAGGCCCCCATTGGGCCCGCGGGGCGAAACGCGGAGAACTATGAAGGAAGAGGTCGTTTGGGCCCACGTTGATAAAGATCAATTTCTCGCATCAGTATTACGTATTTCTTATGGTACAGCCACGCATAAAATTACATGACATAAAATAAAAATCCGACTAAAAAAATCAACAGATGTGCAACGCTATAAAAAGAATTGTTAGTATGTATATGAGCCTTTATTATCACATTGTTGGACAAAGGCCTCAATCTTCAATCGTTCAATCTTAAAATGAAGATGAAAAAAATCCCTCGTACACGTTAGAAATCGGATCGTGTAATTTGTCACGACTAATGTCATAGTAACAGCTGTCCAAGTGACAGCTGTCAAACTTCAAAGTGATAGAACCTACATTTCTGTTGACAGCTGTCAAACTTAAAAGTGATTTATCTCGGTTATTATTGATTCTAGACCATTGATGTCTTCACAAAAGTGATAGAGCTCAACGAGATCTACATTTTAGATGACAGCTGTAAAGCGTGAAAGTTGAGCTATCTCACTTTTGTAAATGCAGCTATAGTCTAAAGTCGACAGTTACGTAGATAAACTACTTATAAGTTTGTTGAGCTATATCACTTTTGTGAAGATAGTACCCGGTAGTTACGGAGCTAAACCACTTTTTAAGTTTAACAGCTGTCATCTAAAATGTAGATCTTGTTGAGGTATCTCACTTTTGTGAAGACAGCAATGGTCTAGAGTCGACAGGTACATAAATAAACCAATTTTAAGTTTGACAGCTGTCATCCGAAATGTAGATATCGTTGACCTCTATCACTTTTGTGAAAACATCAATAGTCTAAAATAGTCAGTTACAGAGATATACCTCTTTTAATTTTGACAGCTGTCATTTTTTATATGACAGGTAGCTGATGTTTTTAACTGACAGCTGTCATTTTATAATTTTTATAGCTGTCAAAGCAAAGTTCATGCAAACGGATTACTTTTGCACACAGAGCTTTTGCAGATAATAAGTAAAAGTAAAAAAATATATTAAAAGGAACTGGAAAAAAGTATCCTCTATATCCTTTTCCTAGTTCTAATTTAAAAGTATACATATTGTAGATAAAAAGACATCGAATGGTTCATTTGTTTGCTTCAAATGAAATATTTACGTTTACAAAACACGTGAAACCAATTTGGCACATTAGTTTCATGTGATGATCATTCAATCATCAATAGCATCATTCAAACAAATGCATTTTTGTTCATACACTCCCATAGGACTCATAGAATGACGCCCTCAAAATAATGCAATTGTTTGTTTTTTCCATTGACTACTTTTCTACTTAAATGTAGAGATAAAAAAGTGAATCGCGGGGCGAATCCCCCAAGACTTTTTTGAAGGTCCCCATTCGCCCCGCATTGTTTAGAGCGGGCCGAATGGGGACCTTCAAAATGAGTCTTGGTCGATTCGCCCCGCGGGACCAACCGCTTGCGGGGCGAAACGACGCAGGACTCGTTGATGTTGCTTAAAGTAGTGGTAGTTGGTGATATGTTCGGTTGCTTTGTTCAACGTGTTTCACTAGTTTAAATTTTATAGACAATGTATTTTTTGGTTTTCTGTCAGTAGTACCATGGATTAGTTCCATTGATGGTACTACTCACGTATGTATACTTCGCTAGTACCATTATTTTCGTAAGTTACATGCGCGTAAGTAAGTTATGTGTGTGTAAAATGTTATTCGATAGCGTTATTTTTTGTTGACCATAGATAGATAATAATGCTTCATCAGAATACAATACAATACTACAACATTTTATTGACACCAACAAGAAAATATAACAAAAGAAACAAAGACAGAAAAGGCACAAAAGGCGGTCTTATCGCTAAAAGCGATTTCTTCCAGACAACCCCTCTTTGATAACCAGAATAGTTTATTAAATAGGAGAAGTACCAAGAAAACCTTATTTTAATAGAACACTAATTCTTCTTCATTTGGCTATTAAATTTTAACTGGTCTTATTGCCTTAAGCAATATCATTCAGGCTGCTAAATATTGCATCACAGAAAATTAAAATATTTGAAAGGGAGACGAACAAAATGTACGCGGAAACAAAATAACGGCCAAATTTTGGATAGAAAGTCGATGTGGCCAGCAGAGACAGTTTAATTTTTTTTACGCTGGTTTTCCAAGCACAGGTTTATACAGTCTTATTATGTTAGCTAAGTCGTTTAGTTTATGTCTATTTTGGTTAAGCTAATATATCTGTTGGTGCCTCTATACCAACTTATTTAGATCAATTTAAATGAATAATCAAGGGTTTAGTTACGGCTTTATGCAAGGTTCGTTTTACTTCCTAACTGTTCCTACGGCAGGGTTGGTGGCTAGACGGAGCTACCGGGAACTAGTTGGTAGTACGTGGAAAGGATGCAACAATTTCTCACTCAATATAACTATTTTATTTTCCCTTGATATCTCAATATGTCCAGATGCTCGACCCAGTGCGCAATAACTAGTCGTCAATCGCCGCTCATACATCTCGCTTGTAAACAAAACCGCTAATAAAGAACTCGTTTATACTTACACGATTCCTACATATTATTATCGTACGAAACTTCTGAGCTTTCACTATTTGGAGATGAAGCTCCCGTAATAAGTATCACAGGTATAATATAAGAAGCTTGCCAGCACGTCTTATAAATTCTTTAGGGATTGATCTTCCTTCCAGGTGAGGGTCGATTACAAAGTTTGTAATGTAGTCAGAATGGACCCTCATTTCGTGAATGTGTATTTTTAAGCTCATCGCAATCATAACTTTTCCTTGAAGCACGTGAACCGAAAAATTAAAATGAATTATTTGCGAAGATTTACGTTTCGCTGAAATTCAGTATATTGGCTAGTGTGATAATATTTTGTGGTGTTTATCTACTGAATATATAGATGGTTGTTTGTGTCAGTAGAATATCTGGGAAATTTTCGGCGGTGCGGCAAGTGAAACGAAGACCTACATACAATACATTAAACCAAGTCTACCCACATTTACTGATTTCACCAAGTATACCACAATGTCAAATGACTAGTAGAATATATTTCTTATTTTACACACCTACTTAATTGGTAACAAGTATTTAAGAGATACATTATTACAATTGTAAATAGGTATTTATTAAATGGACGTATCTATTTTAGATTAAATTAGTTTGATCCAGGATTGTTGACTGTAACGTGGTCTCTTACTATGGGCCTTATTAGGACTGATGACCGATGGGGCTGACAAGTTCTCGAGAGGAGACCACGTACCTACTAGCGCAGCGTAGGAAGTCCATCCGCGAGGTAGACAGATGACCTCATCGAGATTGCAGCATTGCGCTAGATCTAATAGGTGAGGCCTATGTCCAGTAGTGGTCGTCCTATGGCTAATAGATAGGATGGATGACGAAAATAACTTGGTTACACAAAATATACTTAAATGTACATCCTGCTCTTATTAAAATATTTGCCAATTAGAGATAAGTAAGTATATAACAATATTTAGTTACCAATTACATTATCTAATTCTATTTTGGGACATATCTCAATAAAATCGAGTGCAAAAGTATGTAATAGCTTCAAACACATCAATCAAACTTTGCTCTCATGTCATCAATGTGAAAAAAAACTCGTGTATTCCGTTACTTTTTTCAGCCGATTTGCTTCGAGTACATTCTATCATAACACAGCAATGTTAATGTTTAAACTAATAACAGTTTAAAAATTATGTTTTTATATATTGTAAAAAAAGTATTTCTAAAACTAAAATGTATAGTAAAATACATAATTTCTTCAATAAAAGAAAGCGTCATTTTTGTACTCACACAATATTTACATGACTACTTAGGTATTTTCTTCTAGTATTTTTTATGCTAAAAAGCCTCTAGTAAACATGCTTATCCAACAGGCACTAACTAGGTTGTATCTTAATCGGTTCAATGAACTTCAAAGTTTTATTTGACAATTACAGAATTCATCAAACATGTTCTCTCGACTCGCTTTAGGTATCTCCATAAACTCCAAAACAATCTAAGTAAATCTAAACTTAATCCTCAAGACGATCAGATCAAAATAAAGAGTGTATTACTTAAACACATATAACCTGCATCATTCATTATTATTTATTGATAACGATATTCATGCGTCAGAATCAGAATATGATTTTGACATTGCTCGTTTGGAATTCTAAGACGATATCAGATTTCCCCCGGGAAGGCCACGCATTGCTATATGCGAAGCGAATTCGTGACTCTGCATTGGGTGTCCGAAGCATACAAGATTTGAATTGGAGACGAAAATAATCTGTATTAAAATATCTATACAATATCAATAGAATTAAAAATGTGTGAGAGTATATCAAGCCATGTCAGAGGCCTTCAGGCGGCTTAGAAACTTAAGCTTACACCCAGTGCGTTCTTAATCAAGAAGTCGGTCTCCTTTGTCGTAAGACCAAAGACTTGATTTTAACTTAGATGGTATGTATTTTGAAACGTATTGTATCACTTACAATACAAATTGTATATTGTTCGTAGGATGTTTACTGCTGAAAGCTAAAATTTTATTTTTTAATATCCAGAAATTAAGACATGATGAAAGGTAGTGGTCTACATCTAGCTTTCCTTTTCTCCGATCTTGATTAATTGTTCGCTATCTAATACGTGTAAAATCTGATGTTGTAATAATTCTTGGTCAAAACTTTAGGTACTAATCTAAAGATCTTGCATGACCAAACTGTGTGCAGTATCTCGAAAACTCCATTAAAATATGCTAAATAAATGCGCAGAGAAAAACAACCGCATTGAATGCTTCATTTGAATGGAATTTCATATTTTCTAATTTGATTTCAAGGCCGCCATCACGCCGCCATATTTTACAAGCAATGTCAAAAGATAATGAGATCCGAATATATGAAATTCCTTTAAATTAAGATTGTTATGAAAGAAAATAATAGAAAAATCATTTTATATAACAAATAAATCAAGTAATTAAATACTGTACAAGTTAATGGCCCAAGATCGTTATATGTTTGCATTATCTCTTTTTGTTTCATTTTCGCACTAAAAAGGGAAATATCATGATAATAATATGCTAGTGACTTGCGCCGCTTCCCAGGTGTTCTGGAAGTATGTCAAGATGGACCATTTTAATCGTGGCGCACTGGCGTTGACGCACTTGGCGGGTTTCTATTCGAAGAAATTGACTCGGCTTACGATATACTGGCTGTTTTACTCGTATATTGTTATTTCAATGGAAGACTGAGCATAATGTTAGCTTCACACTTATTGTTTGGTTGTAGTGTGCGTACGTGTGATTAGTACATAACGTTTAGTCTGTTTTTCGTAACGGTATAATGTACGAAAAAATAAATACATTTTTAGGGTAAAATCCGCTCTAAATTATTTCGAGCTCTACATTTTTTTAAACTAGCACATACTCAAAGGTGATTGATCTTAGACACATATTTCTTAGCCAATTTGTTTTATAGTAATCAACCATCCAACGAAATGATAAAAAAATGGTTTTTATGATCATCATAATCATCGTCACCATCTACGGAAGCCTATCACACGCGTGACACGCACTTGACAACTTATTCAAACTCGTATAGATCTGGGACGCCGGTTGCTTATAGGAGCGCCGTAGGAGGACCATCCACAAGCTGGGTAGATGATTTGATTAAGATCTCATGATCACGCCGAATGCATTTCAATCGGACCTATTGAAAATACGAGTAGATAGATGTTTATTTGCAGTAAGGGACGTCCTATAGCTGAAACGAGGATGATAATCGTTTGGGATCTCTACTTTTTGACCGACGAACTAACGGAGGACGTACTCAATTCGACGCGTATATATATTTTTTTTATGTATAACCACGCATAACTTTATTCATAGTAGTTCGATTTCAATAATTATTTTTTTTATTAGAAAGAGTATATTTCGAGATTGGTCCCATTGAAATTTTATTGAAATCGGCAGATCCATTTTTGATAAATCAACAATAATGTGAAAAATGCTACATCGATCCGTACGAAATATTCACGAATTCTGTACAAGGGTGACAAAAAATAATCTTGTGCACTTTTGCTGCTACACAGTCGCTCTACAATATTTTGATAGCATTTAACTCTATGCCTAGTCGCGTTATCTTTGTTGCATTTAGCCAAGTTTAACTGGGTATTATTATTATTATATAATACTATATAACACTAAAATAATGTTATACAACTCTTTAGTGCGAAGCGGCTTGGAATACTGTAGCGTGGTATGGAATCCTTTCTATGATATTCATAAAAAGAGATTGGAAAGCGTACAAAAAGGTTCCTGTGGCATTTAACTTACTCTTGTTATCTCGGGAAGAATCTCAAGAGTTACGAGGCAAGACTCAAACACTTCAAAATGGAAACACTCTCACATCGTAGACATACACTTGACCTTTTATTCCTTTATAAACTCTCTAATGGTGTTTTGAATACTCCAGACTTACTTTTCGAGCTATCCCTGACTATTCCACGAACTATGCCCAGAGTATCGCGTTTTAATATATTTTCATGTGCTGGTTCTCGTTCCAACTTGGGCCTCAATTCTCCCATTGCTAGGTTGTCGGGTCAATACAACACTACATCAAAGAAAACTGATATTGACATATTTGGTGACAGCATCCACCACTTCAAAACTGCTCTAAAGTCTCTGACTATCTGAACACGTACCTAATGATTTCACAATTTTTAGTTTTTCAATTATAATTGTTTTTGTTTACTTTTGACATTATTGTTTTGTTTTTATGTTTCAAATTTGTAATTATGTTTTTTTTTTAATTAATGTTTTTCGTTTAGCTATTTTTGCAAGTTGTCTTCGCCTGTAATTACTGTGACATTTGACTCTGAGTGTTTACTATGCTAAGCTTTTTATTGTGTATGTGTTGATGTACATAGTGTAGGCGGACTAATTAATAATAAAAAAAAAAAATATATATATACTACAGGACTAATCGCGCACAAAAATTACGAGTTAAATAAATACCTCATCATCCCGACGTTTCGGCCGAGTTGTATCGAGCGTGGTCACGGGTAGACTATGAAACAGCTGGTATGAGGTATTTATTTATCTCGTAATATTAGTGCGCGATTAGTCCCGTAGTAAATAATAATAATGTGTTCAAATCGCGATAGTTTAACAACAACATTTAATTGGGTTGGTAACAAAATAAAAAACTGTAAAATACTTTCATTTAATTCAATTTATGATCATGGCCTGAAATATCGCTACCAAACATCAATGACAAATCGCGTTAAATTCTATGAAAGTCTTTAGTATCAAAACTACTCAGTAAGCTTAACATTATATCTCTTCCACAATACCTTTGGTATAATATAAAGTGCTGACTCAGCATTTCGTATTCCACTCTCTTTTGCCATTATTTGTGCCGTAGGTACGTTTCTTTGAAAGCCAAATGGGTCAACGGATTTTGCACTTACATCAACTCGATAACACAAAACAAACAGTAAGGGAAGTCCTTACTATAATCTATTATTATTTTATTTATTTTAATCGGAAAAGATACAGTGATATTTTTCTAAGATCTTAGTAATTAGTAAATAATTAAGATCTTAGTAATTTCTTCCTCCTCCCTCTTCCTCGTCGCGTCGTATTCCTCATGTCTGAGGGTCGTGACCTTCAACTCCCATAAGCTTCTCTTTCACGATGTTTATCCTTCGTCCTCTGTCTTCAGCAAAACGCAGCGCCTCATAGGCTGACGAATCTAGGGTGGTGCGAATTTGATCGGACCAACGGCAACGCATCGGACTACGACCTCGTAATTTACTCTTAGTAATTTAGTCTATATTACTAAGATCTTTACTACATATTGTAAACAAAGTTAGTAAGTTTTTTTATAGATAAAGTAATTCAAGAGGAAGATTTATATGTATAATACACCTGTGCGAAACCGGGGTGGGTCGCTAGTAAATAATAAGAATGAAAAGATAAGAGAGGAAAACTGCTGCCCGAGATACAGTTTAAACTAGTTCGGGAGGTAGGGTGAATCTAGATTAGTTACAAAGCAGAAAAAACAAATTACTTACCTAGAATAAATGTCTTAATGTTTTAAGTAATGTTTGTATTAAGACTAATATGTATCAATGTATCTATCAATGTACTTCGTATGTTCGTTTTATGTAAATAAATAAATTGAAATAAAATAATTAAATGCTTGTGAACATGGCTTGTGAATATTCAGTTAAAAAGATGTGTCGTGTGGTCTACTGCTCGGAGAACTACTAGTATAGGTCACTATCAGACTGTGCACATTATTTTTTTACATACCGATGAAATGTGAATTTTAAAGAATATTAATTGACTAGTGCAGTTTTCCGGATAATTATTTTAACTATTATGTCTCTCAGAATATATGTACATTTATAATCAATGACATAACATTTTTTTTATTCGTATAGGTTTGCGTTTGACTACATACTACCTGATGTTGAGCAAATATGCGGTCTAGAGTGTAGTACGCTTACCTAGAAGATACCTATTTACCCGGGATTTGAAGACACCCACGTTGTACTTAAGCGGGAAGACAGACCCAGGCAAAACGTTCCACATTCTGGGTGTTCGTATGAGGATAACTTGAAACAAGTGACATTTGTAATACTCTATAAATGTCCCATTAGTCGTTTTTCCCTAGAAAAATAATAATTATTCTGGGGTTTTTCCAATATGGCAGCTTTTTTTCTAAAGCATTTGTATGCTTCCAGTTTTGAAGACAAGTGACTTTACAACAATCATAATAATTATACATCCATGCTAATAACCAAGAGATCAGCAGACGTTGAAATCACCAAAACTTTTGTGACATGACAAGATCTGATGTCGCATCGTTTTGAACTGTAGACTTAATTTACAGATTCAGAATCTTCCAATTTTATTGCTCGTATATTCTAATTTAATAATTCTAATTTGACAAGTTGGAAATTCTTTTTTGAACAAAGGACCTTTGCATAGAAGACTTAGCGTCGATTGTTTTATCCGAGTATTGCGTAACTTTAGCCTAGTAATTGAAGTATAGATATTATTAGATAGTTTATTTAATCTAAAGTGTCATTAAACTTCAAAAACAATATTTTTGAAGTTCGTGTAATTTAAATTTTTCTGTATTATATGGGTTGAGAGCGTGTGGTAAGAATAAGCGAGATATTGAGTCTTCATTTTTGGTTTCGGTCTCGGCTTCTTCATTTTCAGTTTCGGCCTCGGCTTTGTCTTGATCTTTGTATTTGGACTAAAACTCAGTGATCAGAATCAGCAGGATATTTCAGTAGATGACCGCTTAGTATTTGTCTAAATCTGTTGGAGGAAAGTAACCAAATATTGAGTAGTATCCCTAATTTGGAATACCGGTATTTCTCGTAAGCCATGATACTTAGACATAATAAACAGAACACACCATCAAAACTTATTTTTGACCGACGAACCACCGGAGGAGGTATGTATACAATTCGACGCGTATATATATATATTTTTATGTATAACCACGCATAACTTTTTTCAAAGTGGTTCGATATCAATAATTATTTTTTATTGGAAAGAGTATACTTCGAAATTGGTCCTATTTAAATTTTATCGAAATCGGCTGAGCCAATTTTGATAAATCAACAATAATGTGAAAAATGCTACATCGATCCGTGCGAAATATTCGCGAATTCTGTACATGGCTGAAGTTGGTCATGCTAATTTTTGCAAAAAATAATTTTGTATCGAATATCTTTGTTCTGCATTGTAGCTACACGAGGGTTTGTTTGAAGGTTTTTATCTTCTTAAATAGTACTTTCAATTGGCATTTGTGTTATTTTTGTGAATTAAACCGTTATGCAGTTATTTGCTAATATGTTTAAAAATATGTTTTCTTGTGTATCTCGGTCGGTATCCGACGTAGAACAATAATTTTAGTACAGAATTGATTATAATTAAATAATTATTTTATCGGATATGGTAATTTTGTGCGAGTCCGCAAACATTTCAGTTTCCCCATATATTTTTCGTACAACGCCAATGTTACCCAATGTCCTTTAATTGATAGCGCTTTCATGGCTTTTTAAATTTATTTTTTGTTGCCCCCTAGGTACGCAAAATAAGAATGTATTTAAATATCTGCGAAATGACTGTGAATGGACCGATTTTGATGTAGTTTTTTATTTGGAATGCGCCACTATCGATACAAGTTTCAATAAAATCTGTGGTCATGGGTTTTCCAAATTATTTGAATCTTACCTGTAACTCGCAACATGCGAAAATTTTTACAGGTTCGAAGTTTTTTGGAAGCTCCACAATAAATGCTCTTCATTTTAGAACTTTATCCTTTATTTAAAAATACAATACACGTGTATCTAAAATACAATACAAATATTCTCTCCGTACATTAATTAACAAATAATTAATTTCAATATTAATTTTACAAGCCCTTTGAGTTTTGACTTCGATTAACCCTTTGAAAGGCTCCATTGTCTTAAATCTCTAAGCATCGTTATTATTATTTCAAAATTAGACTAAATACTTTCTTAGAGAAAGTAATAACTCTAATAGAAAAGATGAAAAGATTCGATGAGGAGAGATTCAGACCTTAGTTTGGTTATAAAGATTTAAGTTTGTTGGTTTATCAGGTTCAAATAAGGTAACACTTTCGAAATTGTCAGAAAGTTCTTTTTTATTGACCACTGACGCGGTGGACCGATGATGTGATCAATAAACTACAAACCGCTTTCATCCAGTCTTATTAAAAGTTCACAGGGTAGGCCTATGTCCAGCAGTGGAAGATCTACTGCCGACAATGATAAAAGCAAATAATACTGTACGGTAAGAGTTTTTCGAAAATAAATTTAAAGTAGGTTAAGGTAAAGGTAAGGTAGGTATAACGCGGTCATTTTAACTAGACGCTTGAACGTGTGACGGTATTTCGGCGCGGCAAGAAAGGTTCCATTCTATAAAAGATAAGTTTCTACCTGTTTATTAAGATCGAGTAAAAATTGCTTAAAAATTAATGCGATGCCTCGAGTTAATGTGACCGCGTTATAAATATATAGTGTGCTGGTATTAATTTATATTATATTGTATAATATACATATACCTACATGATTGTTATTTTGCTATCTCTAAGAATAACATCAACATAAACTATACATGACCGTCAATGTCTGCAGTAATTTGTATTCACCTATAAAGTACAAGTTGATCTTTCAGCTTGCGATCAAATAGAATAGTTTAAGCAAATTGAGAAAATATAAATAGTCGGTGTACAACTCTGAAACAGAGTCTGTTAAGTACTAAAGACAAGTATTACATACAGAGACGGATATATTGTAGAAAAAAGACTTTCCTACCTTATGTCTCAATAGTACCTAATAAGTGCAGTAATAATAAATAAATAATATAAAAGCCTTTATTCAAACATCATATTACAAAATTAAAAGAAAATAATTACTTAATTATTTATCATTATCAATTACCATTATCAATTAATTTCTTTCTCTCAGTTAGCTAACTATAAGTCGACGTCAATGTCTGTTTGCCTTTTCTTGGCAAAGGCCTCCTCCTCCTCCATGTGTCTCTGTTGTTGGCTGTTTTTGACCATTCACTGCCTGCTACAGCTTTTATTTCGTCCACCCATCTTCTCGGTGGTCTTCCGCGTTTTCGTTTTTTGTGACTCGTGAACCAGTGCATTGCCTTTGACCACTTTTGTTTTCCCCTAATTGTGTGCCCAGCCCATTTCCATTCCAGCCAACTTCCTGATAGCGACAGTAACATTTTTTGTTTTTGTGTGTTTCTTTATGGTTGCAGTTTTTATTCTATTCGACAGTTTTTTCCTATCATGCTTCTCTACATAGCGTTTTGGCAAATTTCAAGTTTTTTAATATGTTGGTTTGGTTTGGCTGCCATATATTAGAACCGGTATAAATACGAATAAATGCAGTATGTACCTAATAATACTTTAGTTAATACTAATACGTAAAAAGCGACGACTAGGTGGACTGACGATGTAATAAAGATCGCGGGAACGCGCTGGATGCAGGCCGCTTCCATCGGCCTTGTTGAAAATCCATAGGGAAAGCCTATGTCCAGCAGTGGATGTTCTACTGCTGATGGGTGGATGAACAAGCATTTAGAACATCTACAGATCTGTGAAGATCGGCAGCGTTTCCAGTACTATCTAGCCGCATTACAACTCCGAATGGCAAGGCACATTGAGCCAAATAAATACCAGAATTTTCTTTGCGCGTCTCGTAAACCTGACGCTCAGATAAATTAACTTATTTTAGTCACTACAATAATTAATTATTGATAATTTTAGAAAAGAGAGAATTGAGTACATGGCTGATAAAAATAGTGAGTCAAATATGCGATTTAAGATGTATGCAGCTGCGGCCTTTTCAATTCAATTCAATCGTTTTTATTGCACCATAAATATACGAGTATATTCTCTTAGTCTAATTTATAAATGTATTATTTATATAAACCTAGAGTTACATACTTATGGACCCTGTATTAGGGTATTGCAAATAACTTAAACAATAAGTTAATGGGAACTTTTACTAGTTTGCGGTGTCGAAACGTTTTTCGTCTAGGAAGTCTTGTATTGAGCTTTTGGATATGAGAATCGCTTATAGTTTTCTTTTAAATTTTTTTTCGTTCCTTTGCCATACCTACACAAGTTGATAAGGATTTTTAGAAGTTGACATTTGTTTTGCTTTCTCTGATCACTTAGCATTCGTAATACTACTTGAGTATCCCATGACCATCCTTTTAGATCGTTATACCCATTGCTGTTGGTCCAACTTAGTTAGTACTTCCATTTAAATATACAAAATACAATTTACACAATGAGATAGGTACTGTTTACAGATCCTAAATAAGAGGATTGTTATTTTCACGGCTTTTGGTTTGAATAATTTTGGAAGAAAAATAATCGGTATACACGGTATAAATACAGAAATGATGTTATAATTATTGTGGTACGACGTAGGCGGCTTTACATTAGCCGCAGGTGAAACGTGTTTTACGACGAGATAATTATGATATTACGAAACATTTGTTACCAGATTATTAAATTAATTTGCGCTGGGGTTTTAATAAGCTTACTTTCATCTCCTAAGACTTGACCTTTAAAGGACATAAAGTATGTTTTATTTAATCCTTTGTTATGTCGTTGTAGAAAATATAATATTTCACTCTGTTTTTAATTAGCATTTTTTAGACAGAGTGGCTAGAATAAATTATTGTCTTCTTCATATACAGGGTTATTTCTAATCAATTAACATCCGTTCAGGAGCTGATTCTGTACATCAAAACTAACTACTTTTGTTCTACGACTTTTGTCAAAACTAAAAAAAAAAACAGCTGTTCCTTACACTTGGTCGCGGGTGAACGATATTTTTCTATGGAACATCAATATTTTTTTTGAGTTTTACAAAAGTCGCAGAACAAAAGTTGTTAGTTTTAATGTACAGGATAAGCCCCTAAAAGGATGCTAATTGATTAGAAGTAACCCTGTATTTCACAGAATAAATTTGAAAATTTGCCTACGAAAGAATAATAAGAATGATTTTTGGCCTTATAACAACACTGGGAAAGTCATTTTACGCTTATTAAACAATAGAATTAAGCATTATTTTCAATGACTGCACTCAATAGCTTATTTAACCATTTTTAAAAGCAAATAAACAACATCAAATACTTTATTTTGGGAACTCAATAGTATTTGATTATTTAATGTGAAGAGCTTAGCACCAAAAATGATGGAAAATCATCTAATATTTGTCTACCACTGAGCTTATAGATGATTGTGTTAAATTGATTGATTGTAATAAAAAGGGTATTTGACTAGTTTTTGGAAATCATTTTAAATTATTCGTTAGTACATACTAAGCGCACTACATTTATATTTCCGAGAGATCTACTGTATTACCAATGAAAATCAGTGTTAATACAGTAGATATTCAAGATCCCACCAGAAACGACATTCTGTAATGGCGCTGGTCTTTGACGTCACACACTTGTAAATAACTTTAGTAAATACCAGTAAATACTTTAAAGTAACTTACAGATCTTGTAATATGACTCCAAAATTACACAAACGATTTGATTTGATTTCTCGATTGACTGTTCAATCGAGAAATTCTTGTTTACTATCATGTGACGTCACCAGAGTTGCCGCCCTTCTTAGAGCGTTTACGTCACAGATAAAATATCAAAATAATATCGTATTTTGTTTCGTGCGATTAGCGAAAATTAGACATATTTTAGTATAATAAAGTGAAATATGTCTTTTTCAGGCTATTAGATAATAGCCTGAAAAAGACATATTTCACTTTATTTAAAGATTACCACAATCAATAGTATATTTTCTATGTTGTCAAATAGCCTATTGTAGAAATTTACCGATGCGCGTAGGTAGTGAGTTACAGAGTACGTAGTAGGTAGATGTAGTGTAGGACGTCCACCTACAGGTTGGCAGACGATTGATAAATAGTTGCGAGAATATTATTATGTTCTTCCTTATAACTGACAGCTTGAACCTTCTAAAAATACTTACCTGTTATTCCCGACGTGTCGACTGAATCGCATCGGTCGTGGTCAAGGGCAGATTAGCTGGTACCGCTAGTTCAAATTAAAGTTTTTTTCTTCGTGTTGTGAACCAAATAAAAATTTACACAAATTGCGGAAACTTCAAAATAAATTTAGCCTCTGTGAATTCGCCTGACCAATTATCTTAACAAAACATCCGATAAATTTTGATAAGGAAAAGTAAATATTACAGAGCCTGTCAATTTGCTGTCTAATGACAAAGTTATATCATCATAATGAAGTGTTTCTATCACAGGTTTCCATCAACTACGTGAACAGGCCGCTTCCAACCGGCCTTATTGGAAAATCCATTGGGGAGGCCTATGTCCAGCAATTAACGACCTATGGCTCATGGATAGATGGAAGTGTTTTATTGCTAATACCATAGATTAAGGATCCGCTAGCGGAGCGAAGACCTATTCTTCATGTATGGCTTATAAAATAGTTATTTTTTGACAAAATCGTAATAAAATGTTTCAAACGATATTGCTAAGCCGTCCTAGGGGCTGCTCTAAAAGTAAATAATATTGCAATTTTAAATACACAGCTATTGAGTTTTTTTAATACAGTTCCTAGAACATTTGTTTTGAAAACTGATTAAAAGTCCATAGTCTTAACTCATTACATATTCAAAACAAAATTAATTTAAAACCAATCAGCGAGCTCTTTTTTTGCTTTGCAATAAACTCAGAATACCGTGTACTTTTTCGAGATGTAACGAGTTCCGTGGTTAAATTTTTTGGTTAGTATTACACCAGCCTCCATACATTTTGTGGCTGTGTCGTTTATATTTATTTCGTCGTGGTATTAATCCGGAGTCCGCAACGTTCGGAGCATGCTAATGTCGATAACATCATACCGGCATCCTCCACCCGCGCTAATAGTCTCTACGTGACTTGCTAAAGGAAGACGAAACTAGAGTAGCTAAGTTTTACACTGCTTGTACTTGCCTATAGAGAAACTGTTTTGATATACCTATAAATAGAATGGAATTAAATTTTGAAATAGAAATTGGTTAGCTTTGACAGTAATTAAACCTTGTTTTTAAACTTTCGCGATTTGAATACATTATTATTATTTACTATGGGACGGAAATAAGCTGTGGTGGTCTAGTGATAGTAACACCCGACCTGCAATCGTGTTTCCAATTAGTTTCTTTGGAACTTATATACGGAAATTCACATCATTGGCTTTTCGGTGAAAGAAAATTTCGTGAGGCAACCTGCATACGTCCGTAGAAGAAATTCGATGGCCTATGTGAATCCACCAACCCGCACTGGGCCAGCGTGGTGGATATGGCCCAACATCCCTTCGTGGGTAGGCCTATGTCCTGTAGTGGACTATTAAAAAGGCTGGTACAGTACTATGGGACTAATCGCGCTCTACAATACGAGATACGGCCGAAGCAACTCGGTCGAAACGTCTGGATGATGAGGTATTTATTTATTTCGTAATTTTAGTGTTGGTCAAAACGTCGGGATGATGACGTATTTATTTATCTGGTAATTTTAGTGCGCGATTAGTCCCGTAGTAAATAATAATAATGTAATTAAACCTTACCTTGTTTCTGGTGCTAATAATGTCCATCGCCATCCACTTCTGCTTATCCTGTACTAAACGAAAAAGAGGTGATAAGACTATCATTATGAACCTCTTTTACTATGGGGTCTTTTCTTATAGGGCCCTTATTCATAATGATAGTTTTAATATCACCCCCTTTCGGTTTAGTACAGGATAAGAAGATAACCTTGTATAAGCGTGTATTACGAAGAAATTTTTTCAGGGGTACCTAACTCTAAACTTCATCATGTATTGTATAATTTAACAGAAGGGGTAGCAAATACATTGTTATCTCCTTAAAAATTAGATATCTTTATCGAAAAAAGCTCTAAAATTTTGATCTCTATTTCTCAAAAACAACTATATTCAATACAACTTATCCAAGCGAAGACAAACAAGTACGCTTTTCAGTATTCTACCTTCAAATAATAATGTGTATTCTACCTTCAAATAATAATGTAGGAAAAAAAAATCCCCTTTATCGTATGTGTCATTTATATAACCATCTAATCACAGAGGTGTGCAGTGAACAGTTTATAAATTTTAACTAGTTTGATATTTGATATATTGGTTTCAAATTAGGTTTTTCTGAAAATGCTGTGCATACACTATTTTTAAGTTTTTAAGTTTGCTCGTCACTTTTGTATCGATCTTGTACAAAATAAAATATAGGATCTATTTGTTCGACATCGTCTATTCTTTCACGGTACGTTTCACAGGCAAATGATATTCTTCTATACAATGCCTTGTATATTAAAAGTGCTTGAAGAAATTGTCTCCTCGATTCGAGATTGCATATCATTTCTTGGCCTTTATTCAACGACAATCTAATTTTTTTTATTACATGAGCTATTCCATGGAAATTGATATCTATAGCATTATCTTCGTGAACAGCACAATAATGTTCTAAATAAAAAAACTCTGTGGGCTTACGTAATTATGAATATACTTAATTTGTGCAATGTTTAAGTTTGTTGTTTTTAAACTTTCACGATTTGAACACATTATTATTATATACTATGGGACTAATCGCGTAAGTTTAAGTTTGTACTAAAAAGTTTTATTTTATACTAGCTTTTGGCCGCGGCTCCGCCCGCGTGGTATTTTGACATTTGTGCTATACCACAGGAACCTTTTAATTTTTCGGATTAAAAAGTAGCCTATGTCACTTTCCGGCCCTTGAAATATATCCATGCCAAAAATCAAGTCAATCCGTTGCTCCGTTGCTGCGTGAAAGAGGAATAAACCAACAAACCAACAAACTTTTCGGATTTATAATATTAGTATGAATTTTGAGAAGTATACACAAAGCAGATGATTCGTTTGCCATGCTATTACATTGTAGATTGTCCATCCACAAGGCAGACAATCGACCTGGTTCAAACTTTGGAGACTCTCTGGATACAAGATGCTTTCAATCGGTCCAATTCTTGCTCGAAGCATGAGTTTGAACTACTAATGTGCACCAGATGAACAAGCTTTTTATAATGGTTTTATTTTAAATTTAGATTAAAAAAAAACAATTTAATTTCTCCTCTAAATAAACTTACACTCAAGTCTTATTCATACACGTGCGTGTGTTGAACATGTCTACGGTGTGGGATTTTTAAAATTAGTACGAGGCCCACGAGTCATGTAGGAGTATAGACTTGATAGATTACGACACTTAGAAAGGTGGTCACGTAGGGCTCAAATAGCGCGCCACATCTGCACAGAAAAGCCCAGATATTAAAAAAGATGTTCTACTTTTCTCACACGTGTGAAAACGACGACCCTCGTCTATTATAGAGGTCATTGAAATCAAACATCGGGTACTATTTTGTCAAGTTCAACAACATCACGTTTCTATGAGAAGAATCTTTAAATAAATAAGCCGACATACGACTACTTTTTGAGTAAGGAATTATATTTTCAAAAAAATATAAGAATATTTATGTCTTGAATACTTGGGATTTTGTAAGTTCAAAGGTTTGGATATATTTGAGGAAAACACTAATAAAGATATTTAAACAAGAATCAGACAATAAAATACTTCTCAATTGATTCTGTCAGCTTACTGATATGGATTGAATTTCTTTTCTTTCTATTCCTCGAAATCTTTTGGTTAGAGAGTTATGCACGTGTATAAATTTAATAATGCCATTGAATTTTACTGGGTCCTTACCTAATTTATTTAATGTAAGCTATTAGTAAAAGTGCATAATGCCTAGATAAATTTAAGTCAAGTTAATATCGTTGGACTGGCAAAATTACAATAAAAGCAGTATGAAGCCTGTGACGTCTTATAAAGAGCTACAAAAAAAAAGAAATAGGTACTGAAAAAGTTAATTATTGCTATAGATTATCTATAGACTACTTCTACTGTAAATGAAATGTGAAGACGCCCTGCATAGCTTTGATTTAAATAGATTCAATTTGTTGATATTTTCTTACTAGGTACTTTATCTAAGGAAAAGATTCAGAAATGTTCTGACGTAGTCGACGAGTAGTATACAAGTAGAAATCAGGTACCTTTACACCTCATTTCGACAATTTCTTGATGTGACTATGTCGCTTAATATAATTAGAACTGAGTAGCTAAACCTCAGAATAATTACAAGTCCTTATTCTGAGAGCTTTTTTATGTAGAGTAGGCTTCAAGCATATATCTATAGAGCCACAGTTCCTAAGTGAAAGTAGTAAAAAAATGTCCGAGCGCCGTCATACAAACAGACTTAGATATTTTCATTAAATAATTCACAATGACCTGTTTTATCGAATCTCGACGTTATTATGTCACCTAATTGGTTTTTGTATCCCAGCACTTTCGTGTCGTTCGACGTGGTAGTCGGCTTGCAATCGCCTTATGACTAACTAAAAAGTTTGCCCTCTACGTATCTTGGGCAGAGATTGTGACTAAAGATATTTGCTCGAAGAGAGTTAGGCTACATTTGGCTACCAACTCGCCTGATGAAAAGCGAAGTTGTAGCCAAACATGGAGTATGTAGACCTAGAAGTTAGGTACCTATTCACTCTTGACTTGAAGATATTCAAATTGTAATTGCCAGGAAACAGTGACGGAGGCAGGGCATTACAATCCCTGGCGGAAGCTGAACAAAGTATACCAAATCATCGATAGCGTTGATCTAATATCGATTACTTTTAATAGTCTCGTCTGTTATAGAAACATATACCCTTACTGGTTGGTATCTGTAGCGTGTCCAATGGAGCGAGTAGTAATTACGCAAGTTGGCCGCGTGTAGTGTTGACCTTGTGATGGAATGGCTGCACTCGGCCGGCAAGCTTGCATTAATAATGTTAACATACACTTATGTATCATTTTGTAAAACGCCTTTCATAATGCGCTGTTAAATAACAATTATTTTGTTATGTCCTTCCATGCATTAGAGAACGTTAATTATAACTGCCGCTTAACTAAGTCCTCGCCTGCGCGGTACAGGGGCGCCGGGGGAGACGACAAAGGGGACTGAGACAGGTACGGGCGCCAGGTCCGCGGCGAGGATTATAGTTTGAGCGTTAGTGTATCTACTATGAAAAAATGCCAAACCGATGATCTATTAGCAGAATCCAATTTGTTTTTTTTCCACTAACCTATTTTTTTGACCGACGAACCAACGGAGGAGGTATACAATTCGACGCGTATATTTTACTTTATTTTTTTTATGTATAACGCATAACTTTTTTTTAGGTATCCGATTTCAATAATTCTTTTTTTATTGAAAACTACTATAATACTTCGAAATTGGTTCCGTTTAAATTTAATCGAAATCAGCTGAGCCATTGTTTAAAAATCAACAGTAATGTGAAAAATGCTACATTGATCCGTGCGAAATATTCGCGAATTCTGTACACGGGTGAAGTCGGTCATGCTAATTTTTGCAAAAATAATATTGTTTAAATTAATTGGCTTACCTTTGTGTGCACTTGTATTTAAAGTATAAATGGTTGGATAAATTCATCTTTTGTTAATTCACATCATAGATTTTTATTTTATTATCAACTAAGGCATAATTGAATCTTATCGTCATAAAGGTAACTTTGATCTTAAGTGTTTTAACACACCGTAATATACTGTAACTTGACGATATAACTTCGATTAACGTAACGTAAATTATTTATATACTCGTACCAACGTTATATAATAACCACTTCCACCCACTTGTGAAAATTTTTGCTCGAGTTTGAGCGTGGTGTCGTCTAAATGTCATACCAAATTATTGGTTTGACATTTGATCGATTATATTAACATCAGCCAATATCAAACTAAAAGCGATGACTTATATACGACCCCTCTAGTATTGGAAAGCAAAGTTCCCGACAAGTTGGAAACTGGCGATCAAACACTCCGTATAAACTGCAAGATGTGAAATGAAAGAACTTTGCTTATTTATCTTATCGAGTAGCACGAAAGTCGTTATGCTACGAACTTACGAGCTACGCCGTAGCACCACCTACGACGGCTACGATGTTAAGCAGCTACGAGAGTCTACGCGACTTGTAAAATGTTTACAGTCGACTGGAAAGTGTAAAATAGTGAATCTATTAATAGTTTTGAATGAACACTTGTAGTGATGGTGGTAAAAGTTCAATTGGTTATGTAATTTTTGTAAGCGCTGCAAATATACCTATAAATTTTCTTAAGCGACTTAAGAAAGATAAACATGTAAATAGATTTATAGTAAAAAGTACTGTACTGTACCATCTATTTTAATAGTCCACTGCAGGACGTAGGCCTACCCACGAAGGGTGGTTCGGCCATATCCACCACGCTGGCCCAGTGCGGGTTGGTGGATTCACATTACGCCATCGAATTTCTTCTACGAACGCATGCAGCTTACCTAACGATGTTTTTCTTCACCAAAAAGCCAGTGGTGTTAAATTCCGGACATAAATTCCAATGAACTCATTGGTACCCGGTTATGAACTCACGACTTTACGATTGCAAGGCAGGTGTAACTAGCTTTAGGCCACCACTGCTTTAAAAAAAAGTACATCACATCTTAAATAGTGAAGAGAATACATACAAACAAAAAAACATGCACCTGACTTTCCGATTTCCGAGAATTTCCGATTTTGCTATGTTGAATAATTATTTTTTTTCTGGATCTGGTAAATGAATTAGAGCTGTTATAAACAACTTTAAAAGTACTGCAAAAAGAACACTAAATTAATTCACATTGGAATCTTCGAGCAAATATCTACAGAGCAACAGCCCCTAAGTGAAAGTAGTTAGTAAAAAATGTCCGAGCGG
Organism: Hypomecis punctinalis; assembly: GCA_949316475.1. Lineage (NCBI taxonomy): Eukaryota > Metazoa > Arthropoda > Insecta > Lepidoptera > Geometridae > Hypomecis > Hypomecis punctinalis. Next base: position 14,455,936 of record OX438812.1, read on the forward strand.
CGTCATACATACCGAATTGGATATTTATAATGACCCGTTTTCTCGAATCTCGACATTATGCCACTTAATTAGTGCTTGTAACCGGGCACTTTTGCACCGCGCGGTGTTATAGTCGGCTTGAAATCGCCTTACGACTAAATAAAAAGCCTGCCCACTACGAAGTTTGGGAAGGGTTTTGACTTGGACACTTCTTTTGTACGATTGTGACTCTATAGATATATGCTTGAAGATTGGAATAGATCAATTCCGTAACAAATCAGATTAAAATAATGCAACAAATTAAACCACCCTAAAAGAACTCGGACTTGCTACAGATTTACCGACAGCTAAAAGTGCTTATCACACCTTTCCGTCCTCGTGGCTCCAATATGGAATTATTTTATGAGGGAATAGTGTATTCGTATTATCGCAAATTTAAAAACTCCCGATATTACCAAACCAAAATTCCATACACCATACTTTATAAAACTTGAAATTATGTCCCTGGTATCTATTAATATATTTGAAATTATAATAATTGTCACAAGATACAAATAATTAATTTACTTAAAAATCAAATAACCCGCCCTTCATGATTCCCGGTGCAAAGGTGCTCATAATGCTAGCAGCATTACCACGCTGAATAGCGATAGACATTTTTTGCACCAAGAACCACCCAGAGCGAGACTATTTCAATAAAACGTCTGATAAATCGCACAAATCACTCTTAGAACCAAAATCTAACTTAGCAATGCACAGTTCTAGCGCAAATTCTATGGCTATAAAAATATTCAATAAGTTGCCAAACAATCTAAAAGATATCGAAAGAGAAAACTGTTTCATAAAACAACTAAAAATAATCCTTTTATCGATGCTATTACACTTTAGACGAATTTTTTAACGATAATCTAGAATACATAATAATAAATCGTTCCAATACAAATAATAAAATTGCCATACCGTAGGGTCATATGTATCACTATACAAAACATGCTAACTAAGAACCGCATGTAAATTTCATATGTTGCAATAAATGATTTGACTTTGAAACAAAGTCATTTTCAAAATCGAATAAAAACGTTTTACATGAACCAACATTCCTTAGTTCCTGTAAAACACACATATATACACCAATGACATGATCAACGATCCGAATCCAAGATATGAAACATAACCGAGTAAATATTTGATGTAGTGTTCCGATATTCTTAATAACTTGCTCGTGTTACTGGAACAAACCCGTCTAGAGTTATATTTTATTCAAACGTACGTACAATTGTGGGGGAAGATTAATTACATGTTTTATTGAAATTTATCCCCACATTGGCCTCTGGCTGTCTGGTAAATACCTATATTTATAATATAATGTATGCACATATAAGTATGTGCAGTTTACTACTGAGTTAATTATTATTGAACAAATTCTGTCTATAACACAAATTTTAATGTGTCTAAAAATAGACTAATACGTTGTTTTGTCTTTAATTTTTTTTTATTGCCATCTTGTTTATCAGTAAATAGCACGGAGCGTAGTATGCAGCTGATCGAAGTATTGGGTATTCAACACCTCAGCAGGATGACAATTAAATACCCGTTTATGAAACCGAATTTTTAACCATTTTGACATTCCAATTGGCGATTTTGAGGTACGCGACAGACATTTCGTTTTTTTTTGATCCACTTACTCTCGCGTATGCTGTATAACCAAATATGAATAAGACAGCTGTACCGTAGTTTTTATTTGAGTAAAATTTAGCAATACTTCTACACATATTATTTGTAATTCTTCTGAGGTTAGATTATTCAAAAAATATTGGAGACGCGTTTTTTTCAATCGAACAATAAATTACCAAGATAAACTTGGTCAAAGTTAGTGTGACGTAGTTTTTACATTTGTACAGCACTCGTGACGTCACGCGGAACTTTATATATATATATATATATATATTATATATATCTTCGTCAATGTTTGTTTCATTGACAAAAGAAAAAATACACCTCTAATATATTTTTTTAATCTATCTGATGGACTTATTGTATTTATTGAGTCGTAATGCCTATTGCTGCTAACAATACATAATATGTAACTTCATCATTACTTAATATCTAGGCCTCAAGATACGGATACTTCAATTTACCTAGTTCCAAACAGCTAAATTATAAACTTGCTTTAAATTAATTAAACAGCATTTACCGAATGTTTAAACCAGCTATAGCGCTCATATTGTTACGATTCCATTGAACTGTTATCTAAACTTTAATACTATTATCGATTTCATTTTATCGCATTGAAGTGGTGATAAATAGAACCAGTACGGCTAAGTGGCTTATTATTATGAACACGCAAGTAGATATCTATGTGGCGCGTCAGGTGCTATCCACTTCGCAAAACTTCTACGGTACTACATATATGAAAAAAAAAAACATCAACATCATTTTTGGCAGTTCAGTTCAGCCCAGTGCAGAGAACAAACCTTCTTTTGCTAAACTTCCTTGTCTTGCGCCAGTCGCATCCAGTATCACCAGTATATTTTTTTATATTACAGGATTATTTTTGCATCATCTACACAGGGTCATAGGTATTCAATGCAAAACCTTTTAAGGGCGGATCTAGCACATCTAGACAAACAACTTTTGTTCTAGGACTTTTGGAAAATCACGAAGAAAAAATCAGCTTTTTCATACAAAAAGTTCGTTAACGCGCGGCAAAATGTATAGAGAAGCGATTTATTTCTGCGTATTTTCTAAATCATAGAAAAAAAGTTGTTTGTCTTAGAGTAAGTTGTAGTATTAGACTCGTCCTTAAAGGTTTTGCGTTTAATACCTTGATGACCCTGTATATAAATTACCCTGTATATAACGGAGACTAAGGACATATGTGCTATCAGTATTCATCTTTGCTATTAATACATCACGTGGGTAATTGTTGGTTAGAATCAAAAGGGAACGTACGTGGTCAACACAATGTGTAAAGACGATAGCAATTTCACAGGCTTTAGGACTGGTAAAGAACGCGGATTGTTTCTATGACGTTGTAATGAGCCTACCATCGCCATCTTCTAGTTACAAATGACGTGCATTTCGTCGCTTGCCACGCCATAGACTCCATCGAGTGTCCATAAATGATATTTGCGTTCCGATTAGCCGAATAGACACTTACAAATACAAATACGAATTTCTTTATTCAGGTAAAAACGACCTGAATCAATTACATTTGCCTCACAATATTAAAATGACAAATAAATTAACAGCATAAAAAAGGAAAAAATATACAACACGAAATCAAAAATATTATCAAAAATGATGATAAATCACTTATAATCATGCAATATCAATAGTAAAATGTCAAATAAAAATCAGCAGATACAATGTCAAATTAGGTTCAATGTCACAAATTCATATAATATTTATTTATTTATAGGCCAACAGCACAAAAATATACTTAAACTTAATTGTACAGATACATATAAACATCCAATAACAGGCCTAATCCTATAAATTATTTATAAACAGAAAAGAAAAATCAAGTCGATTCTACCACATCTAAGTATGAATATACAAAAAAAGAAACATACAAACTGAATAAACTATCAGTGTAAAGACCAAAAATTACAACATAATATAACAATAACATGATAATACAACAATAATATGATATCACAATATAATTGTACCTAATGATCAAATCGTATCTCAAGAATCTTGTGAATGCTACCGACCGGCATAATAAAACAAACAGATTAAAAAAAAAAAATATAAAAATAAAAAGAAAGTATGAGCATGCGAGCCATTACTACCTAATAGGTGCTGAAAATATTTGGTAAACTTTGGTAACTATTCGATTACTTGTAACATCTGTGTTATATTAAGGTTATATTCTAATTAAAATGTATATTTGATTTGTTTTTCCGGCCCTACAAAGTCGAAAAACAAAAAGAAAACAGCGGATTAGGTACCAAAAGTTACATAACCGAGGAGCGTTTTCTCGAAGAAATTCTTCCGTTCGTTCATTCCTGAGCTTTATGTCAATATTTATTGAAGGTCACGGTACAGGAACAGTAGACACAGATTTGCTTTCCGGTAGGTTTGCGTCGGTGTTACGTATTGTGCCTTTTATGATTGTTTTACGACCGGCTTTGCTTATGTGAAATAAAATTTCTGGAAGACATCATTTTGTAGATTTAACGGTTTGGTTAGAACTTAATTTTTCGACTCGAAGCTGTTGGGATGTTGGCTGTTGTTTAGTGATTTGTTTTGGAATTAGATAGCCTATGTAATATTTATGTGATAAAAAATCTGATGTCTCAAAAAATGTTAAATTTGTGTTGTTTTTCTGTTTATTTTAAATTACTAAGGCTTTGTGCATCGGAATGGTGTCAAGATTTAGTTGTGAGCCGATAACATAAATTATAAAAGTTTTCACAATCACCATGGCGTATTTTCAAACAAGCAAGTAAAAACCGATAATACTATTAATTGATTCATTTCTTATTATAATTTTCACATATTAATACCTAATATGTTTCATACAGATCTATGCCGAAAAAATAAAGAAGAAAAGGACAAATTAATACAGGGATTAAAATATTGGTTAACAAAATAACGTAAGTTCCGAATTAAATATATCGCAAGTCCAATTCACAAACCCTACACTTGACGATTAAAAATGTTCATTGTTTCTTAAATAAAAATGTTACATCTAGGTCTAGGACTTTTGAAAAATCACAAAGAAATAATCAGCTTTTTCATACAAAAATTTCGTTGCGTTTTTCGTGCGATTTTTCAAAAGCCGTAGTACAAAAGTTGTTTTCATCCCATCTATTCGAAAAGGACTACTTGGTTCACCTTTAAGTGCGCCCAAAGGAGGTGTTTTCTATAAGGAACTTTATAAGTGCGACGGAATTATCTTTGCCGCGCACTTTTTGAATTCGGAACAAATAAGTGCGACGGAATGATCTTTGCCGCGCACTTTTTGAATTTGGAAGTATTTGTAATGTTAGTGTTCAGCGCCAAGAAAATGAATGAAAAGAATATAAATATAAGTTTTCATTTATTTTATTATTAGATACCATTTAATTTCAATTTAGTTGTTAATCTACGCTTTATTAAATAGGTAATAGTACTATAGTAAAATATGAGGCGCCTTTTGTTTTCTCATAGAGGTGATGAAAAGTAAAGTGTACCACTCGGGCGCAAAATAAATTTTTGGCTCGGGCGACGTACTTTGAATCCCTCGCTACGTTCAGGATTCTAATAAAGAATCCCTCGCTACTCTCGGGATTCTACTCTAGAATCCCTCACTTCGCTCTGGATTCAAAAAAGCGCCTTCGCCGAAAAAATATTATTTTGCTTCCATATGATACAAATTTCTACTATTGTCTTGTCTAGATGTACTAGACCCGCCCTTAAAAGGTTTTGCGCTTAATACCCATGACCTTGTATTTGCAGCCCAGAGCAATTCTCACATTAAAGTAATTGTCAATTTTTCTTAATCATGCTTTAAAAAAATATTTATATTCACAGATAGGTATGTATAAGTAACAATGACTAGAAGTTTAATCTAGAAGAGACTCACGCGTATCCATTTTTGTTGGCTCTTTGCCATTAACCGCCATATTACGAAAACTTCCTGAAAGCCAACTGTGGTGATATTAAACCTTAACGGCTCAACTTTAGGAGCTAAAATGCCTTAAAAGCTGTTACACGTTTAGAACAACGGGTGCTTCTTTTACTTTGGGAATATTCCCTTTTTCCAAATTTTGTAACTTTAAGAAATTATGGTAAGAACGTTACATCGATGGTAGTTTAAGGTTTTGTCTTAGGTTACAATAAACTAAATACATAACAAATGTTGTTTTTAAACTATTGCGATTTGAACACATTATTATTATTATACTGCGGGGCTAATCGCGCACTAAAATTACGAGATAAATAAATACCTCATCATCCCGACTACCCGTGACCACGGTCGATGCAACTCGGCCGAAACGTCGGGATGATGAGGTATTTATTTATCTCGTAATTTTAGTGCACGATTAGTCCCGTAGTATATAATAATAATAAATACATAACTATGTACCAAATCTTCAATATTTCAAAGATTTTGTCAGGTGATGTTAATGGTAAACAATATGGAAGTAGTTGAGTGCACAAAAAAAATTAAAAATGTGACACTTTTTACGACAACGGATACTTTTTAAAAGTAACATGTAGTCAGCAATTCAAATAAACTTATCTACTACATACTCTGTAATTTTAGTAATCAGAGCCTAATGTCATTGGTATTTGCCAGGGTGGCAATAAGGAATCAATAAGACACTAGATACTGTCTCTCTGAATGAATCTCTCCGTCTCTTCCATTTATTAACGAATAACAACAGCTTATATACTAAATTATATCTATGTACTGTGCTCTATCTTTATCGCGTAAAACATCTAGCTCAAGAACTAGTTAATCGTGGTATCTAAAACATTCCAACGAGCTGCAACAGGTACATCGTTTTAACGAAGTAACCAATATGTTTTATAACTTAGCAAACAAATTAAACTTGCTATCATAAAACAAACTCAGCAATCTACGACTTTTCTATCTCTCTCAGTCAAACACGATTTCCTTATAATTGTTCTCTTTTCCGCATGGAGTTTACACAGCAAAGGATAACGATAGAGCGTTAATTTCACCCTATTTCCGTGTCCACAAGGGTAAAAGGATATGACCTTTGTGATAAACATAAACGCGAAGCTGCTGGCGTCACTCCAAACACTATTTTGTTATTGTCGAGTTACCATATAAAGTATTGGATGAAGCAAACATACTTTGTTATTTGTGATCTTTTGGTTATCTTATTTTCAGCTCAGAAACTGTAGAAAAAAGTGTATTTTTCGTGGCAGATCAGCTTTAATTTTTATTTGGTATGTTTATAAATTAATTAGTGATACTAAATGATCCCAATTGTTTGTAGCTGTATAAATTCTCACCCAGTGGATTTATGTAGAAAATAAAGTCAAAAAGTAATCAACATAGTGAACTATGCCTACTACTTGCCAATCTGTTGAAATAGATTGGCAAGTTAAGAAGGCAGTAGGCAGAGCATATAGCACGGAAGATAAATGACTAATGGGATAGAAAATTTAGCTCAGAACAGCGGAGAACACGTGCTGGCAAGCGTAGCATATGACGTCCACCAAGACGGTAGGCTGACGATCTCATTAAGGAAACAAGATCGCTCTGGATGCAACCGGTCTTATTGGAGATATATATAGGGAAATACATACAAAATACAATACAATATTGGGTTCAACAATGGACGTCCTAATTATACCTACTATATACAGCGTTATTCCTAATCAATTAGCATCCTTTTAGGGTCTTATTCTCTACATCAAAACTAACAACTTTTTTTCTGCGACTTTTATCAAAACTAAAAATATATCAACTCTTCCATACATTTTGTAGCGGGTAAACGATATTTTTCTATGGAACACCAATTTTATTTTAGTTTTGACAAATGTCGCACAACAAAAGTTGTTAGTTTTGATGTACAGAATAAGCCCCTAAAAGGATGCTGATAGACTAGGAATAACCCAGTATAACGGAGCCAAACGACGACTTAACACAACATTTGTGTATTTGAGTATTTACTACATATCTAAAAGTAATATGGACTCTGTTAGTAATAGGTATGGACTCTGTTTAAAGTAAATAAATTAACTTAAATTAAAAATTAACAGTAAATAAGTGTCTCTTTCTAGATCTATACAACTAGTAGGTACGCAAGTAGGACAAGTGAATTCCCCACGAACCCGTCAGTTGGCACACACTCGGGAAGTTTTCTGAGCAAGATGGAGAAACTTCATTAATTACATCACCGCGGGTCCGTGTTTAATTAATCTTTCTATCACGCAATCAATTCAGGGACCTCATTTAACTACCTTCCAAAATGCTCGATAATAAGTACTCGTATCTTAAATAATTATTTTTTTGCAAAAAAATTACTTGGTCAAAAATCGGACTACTACGTAAAAAGTTATAAATAATAAAAAATGTACGTGCCGAATTGAGTACCTCCTCTGTTTCGTCAGTCAAAAACGAATAAAAAGAATTCACTTAATAATTTTCATGAAAATGCTTCGCTGCGGGCACCATAATTATATTCATGTAAAAACTAGCAGCCCATCTCGACTTCATTTGAAACAGCAAATTCTTGGCATTTCTTTTACATAAACTTGCAAGTTTTGTACACATAAACCTTCCTCCTAATACACTCTGCAAGCTATCTATCTTATCTATGTAAAGCGGATAAAAATTCGTAGAGTAGTTTGATTTATGAATCTTAACCATCCTGGGCGCCACCTAAAGCATACCAAAAAAAACATTATTCGAGTCAGGAAATGGAATTGGATTTGCGATAAAGCCAATAAAACCACATCTTTGGAACGCACAGACACATTAATCAAATAAAATTAAAACAGCTCGTACATCGACGGGGAAAGTCAATACCGCGGGCTAACTTGACGCCGGCGCCATCTAGTTTAGATATGAGTAAATACTGAGATTTAAACCTTTGCTTTAAGAATTGATTTTATAACTTATTTGATTGCTATTAAGTTTGATGTTTTATATTTATACAATTATACATTTACATATCAATTTTCATTTAACTTATTTACAGTTTAGACAAACATTCAAATCAGTCCAGCCGTTTAAGAGGAGTTCAGAGACATATACACGATATAAAGTTGTAGAGAAGAGAAGTAATACCCAAATCTTCAACATAAAATGACATAGGCTGTAGACTTAGCGCTGTTCATAAGATAGCTCGAGTAGGTATCAGAACCAATCATATACAAGCGTCAAAAGACTGTCTCAGGTGACGCTTTGAACTAAATTTAACTGCCTGAAACATATCACTTACAAAGATTACACCATTTGTCTGTCCCAACACATTTTGATGTAAACAATAAATTTTTTTTAACTATCTACATGCAAATCCCGGTGATTCAATCTTCAAGTAAGAGACTTTATCGGCGGTTTTAGCTATTTAAATCAAAGCAAAATGGTGTACCTAAACCAATATTTTTAACAAATGCGCACCCCGTCCATTATTGATACTCTTTTTGTGCTCTCCATCCTAAGGTTGCCTGGCAGAGATCGCCATCGACGAGGCCCCCCATTGCGGGGCGAAACGCCGCAATACCCCCCATTGTTACACTGTTTATGTATCTTTGTTTCTTCTTTGGTGTGCAATAAAGAGTTTATCTATCTATCAATATAAATCCACTGATATTATAAATCCAAAAGTGTGTATAGGCCAAATAATACTAGTCGGCGGATGTGAAGTTAGCTTCAAGCTGCGCAAAACCCAATCAACGCGCGGCTTTATGCGAGTTTCAGTCAGGATTGGATATTAATAAATAAATAATAATAAATAAATTTATTGACCATAAACTTTTTGACAATATTCTTGCTTAATTATTAAGCATGAAGAACTGGCTGGCGCCCATACTAGTAATTAAACTGTATTACAGGCGCCAGAGCCCTCCGACGATATTTGACAACATTAAAAAAAGTACACATTAGAATCAGAGAATTACAATTATTACATTTATTAATTTTAAAGAAAAAAAAATTATATAAAATAATATTAACAATTTTTGTTTAAAAAGAAAGATTTGATTTAGTTAATTGTATTACATAAAGCCAATTTTAAGCATTTAAATCTATAAACCTTATTACACACTTATTACACACAGTTTTTACTCTTGCACAGTAAGAGGGGGTCAAAATTAATATCAATTAAATAATAATAAATAATTCAACGCAAGACGGTTCCGTGTGTGTGTGTGTGTGCGTGTGTTTGTGCAGCCTGTAGCTATCACATCCTCCGACTACTATGATGCGGCCAATACTATATGTATGTAGGTGGGTATCTTTTTTACCAATTCCAACAGCAACAGAATAAGTGATCCACTTGATTTTTTGAATGGATGTAATCTACTTTTTAACCCAAAAAAGTTAAAGGGCCCTGAGGGAATCCGCGGGTAAAGCTAGTATTTCATACACAATACCTGTCTACTTGTATGATTTAAGTTGGTTTCAGAGCGTGCTCTCGCTGCTAAGTCTAACAACTGGTAAACACGCAAAGCTTTTTGTTATTTTTATTTTTAGCCTGCTTTTTACCTATTTTATTTACTTTTGTCATATTATTATATACCTAACTAACAAACGTTTGGTTTTATTACAGAAATTTTGAAGAGAAAATTAGTTACTCGGTATTTTTTGTTGAATGGGAGTATCTAGGGATCATCAACCATGAAATTAGACTTATATATTGTATGTTATTGTGATATATTATATGTATGTACCTAGATATATGTACCGTGTATTGTGTATTTGACATGTAAGTTTCCGTAACCGAAACTACTAGAGAATTCAGCTTTTTCGAGCACAATATTTTTTATAGTTCAGTCCTAGGTGATTTTAAATTATTTTTTTTATTCTGGCTATGCTTACCTTTTAGTCAAACATCATAATTTCATTATTTATTTAACTAGCAGGAGGATCAACAGTTTCAGTAACTAAATACATAAACGCAACAAATACAGAGCTCTTATTATAGATTCTCACGTTTAGAACTATTTTATTTACAATCTGGGAACATAAACTTAAAAAAACATATATCGCACAAAAAACATAAAAGAAACTAACAAAACATACAATAATCTTACGAAACGTGAATAGACTTACAAGGTATAAAATAATTTTACGAAATATAATATAATTACAAAGTAGGTAGAATATAATAAGCTCTATTATAAAAATTAAATTGAACATTTTAATTCAGTATTTTTAAACCTGTGTCATTTTTATTCAATTTGTAACTGCTAAGTAAAAATAATAATAAGTAATCTGATCTGACCTACCGCTGAAATTCAAGACGAGCCATCCGGATCCGTTTAATTCGGTACTATTGCATAAATTATAAGCTCTGTCTAGATTAGGACAAGCTAATTTACCCAGGAAAATTATTTCTCGTGAGGTTACTAAGTATAGTACACGGATAAGGTGACTGACTTTACAGAAGGACACACACAGACACTGACTTACACTGAAAATGGCTTATATTTGTAACTAGCGACCCGCCCAGGCTTTGCACAGATGTATTATACATTTAAACCTTAACTTTTACTCTATGTATTAAAAAAAACTGCATCAAAATCCGTTGCGTAGTTTTAATGACATAAGCATACATAGGGACAGACAGACAGACGGAAGCGACTTTGTTTTACTATGTAGTGATAGTAACTGAGTGTCGAAATAAATAACTTGCTTGGTAGTAAATTGACAAAGATCTATTCTATATTTTCATTTTTGCAATTGACTGAAGCGAAGCGAAGGTCTCTACTTCCACACGACGATTTTGTTTTTGGCATTTCCGGATAGATTGCATTTTTCAACGAATTTTAGACGAGTTTGGTACAAAATATTACATATTACTAATGTTTTTTTTGATGCTGGCGATTTTAGAATTGGTGGGGGGAGGGGGGGGGGGGTTATTTTACTCAAAAAAGGGGGAATTTTGAACTATTTATCAGCCAATTCTGATAATATTTGGCAAGATTTATTCTTTATTCTACGGGACTAATCGCGCACTAAAATTACGAGATAAATAAATACCATTTTGACGCAATATCATTATAATTGTTATTGTGTTATTCTGAAGTATAAGCTATATTATTCCAAAGTTTCATCTCAATCCGTTCAGTAGTTTTTACGTGACAAACATCATCATCCATCCATCCTCACAAACTCACAAACTTTCGCGTTTATAATATTAAGTAGAATTTTATTTTATAAACCGTTTACTTATTGGTTTAAAAAGATGTATCGCAAAGTCTACTGTTTTAAGAACTACTAGTATATTATTTTAAGACACGAATCCGTGCTTTATTACGGTCACAGCAGAAACTTTTTCTATTTCACCTTTACACAGATTTTAATCTAAATCTTGCATTTTATTTCCTTTTGTAATATATTTCAAGAGTACTGTAAATATTTTTATTATCCAGGAAGAGGAATGGTAATGGCGTTGTCTTTTCGCGATTCTGCGTTATGGTCCTCATTTGCATTCTCATCCAAATAACAACATCGATTTTAGGGCCTTTTTAATGGACTTGCGTAAAAGGATTCTGATATTTAACTGCTTAGAGACAGGGTTTTTAATGGTTTGGCCGTTGGGGTAGAATAACCAAGCGCAAAGATATTTAAATAAGCATATTATTATTAAATATTTAAACACCATCTATTTTATACTAGCACAAGTAATCCTTAGCTCCTTACCCATTCAAGCTTAGCAACGTTGAGTACTCTCAATCTTTGGATGTGTGACCGCGGTTGGCATTGATAACTTAGCGCTATCGTGGCTTGGATGTTATGTTACAATAAAAGCTTCATTTATTTTACCGCTATGTCAGAAGTCTTCAGAAGGCTTAAAAAATCTTTGTATAGAGTCCACCGAACTATACTTACGAACTTATTTAGCTATTACTACTAAACTTTACATTCTCCAAATGTCGGGTCAATGTGCGATAGCGTACGCACAATATAAGGGCAAATCTTCTATACCTAGCTATAAATTCTTTTAAGCATTCGACTTCGCACCCCGATATATTATTAGGCCTCTTTCGTCCCTTTTTCTCGCATTTGGCGAAAAAATAAACGTGACCCTAGATATTGTGTAAATCCTCGTGAAAAATGGGCAGATCTTTTTGAGAAAAACGATCTACTGCGGAGACAAAAGTAGATCAATAAACATTACCCGATAAACTAAATGATCAAAAAGAAATGAGTATCGTGTACCATTGGGGTTTTCTTACGACATAAAGGTTAAAATGTTATGGTTTAAGAGTATAATAATTATATGTACCTAAGTAAAAGTGCTTAGAGTATACACAATCATTTGCTTTTATCTACCACCGAGTAAAATAATTTGACTTTGGGTTGTAAAATCTACCTAAGATTAGTAGTAACTAATGAAAATTATGTTACTTTCAAGAAGGGTGATCAATAAAATGAAAAAATTCAAGAATTATAAATACTATATCTAACTCTCAACGCACACTATTTTTTTTTTTTATTTAATAATGACAATACTACACTACTACTACAAAGAAAGCAATTGGATCAACCACAGACCCTTGAAGGTCTAAAGATAATCCAAGTGCTCAAGCCCACTGCCAGTTGGCAGCGTGCCCAGCATGCTGGCAGCATTGCCACGCTGAATGGCAATGCTTATACGTTGAGTCAAATAAACACCAGCATTTTGGTCACGCGTCGCGTCCACCAGACGCTCAGAAAGACTTTTAAAAACGCACACTATATGCTCTTGTAGACATGGCAAACCCATGCCTAAAAATATTGTTTATGAGAAACTACATATGTTTTGCGTATGTTATAACTTATCTGGTTGGAATTATTAAAGAGTTTAGGCATTTTAGAGAATTATTAATCTTCTATCTAGGTATGTACTTATTTTATGTTTTTTCCTGAATAAAACAGCAGCATACAGCCTCGGGTTACAATATCACCGAGCTCCCTCTCGGTGATATTGTAACCCGAGGTCAACGTGATTTAAGGCCATAAAAGATTGAAATCGTTCTAATGGAGCGTGGAAACAAATATTTATTCTTGATGCTGGTACTCTATATTCTACTTAAGATAGATGATATTCAGAAATTAGGCGAGACTTTGTCTGTAAAGAGCATATACATACTGGTTAAATACCGTAGCGCTCGTAGCGTAGTTTGACTAGGTGTTTGTCAGCGATCACCGAAATTAAGCAACGTTCCGCACGGTCAGCATTTGGATGGGTGGCATTTTCCAACTGAGCGCTACCGTGGCTCGGATGACACGTTAAATTGTAGGTCCCGGTTGTTTTAACCGTTTAGCCATGGCAGAGGCCTTCAGGCGGCCTAAAAACTCTGACACAAGGGCTAGCCACCCGGCCTATACGAACTTACTTACTTACTGGTTTATCAATGTAACATTAGGAGCTTTTTGAATTTAATATAAAAAAGTATAAGTCTTCTGCGACCTCATTACTTAAGCCTTTGTTTTACATATGTTTTAAAACATCACTGTTAAGTAGGATTAAGTACATAATACCTACTCTCTAAAACCTTACACCTCAGTTGCGTGCTAGGCACCTATTAATAAAAACAATACATGACTAAACCAGCACACCAGTCATAATTTGTATCATTTATCTTTGTCCAAAATCACAATAAGTATTACTCTTCTAGATTGGGCTTTATTTTGTTTTACAAGCTTGTAGAATATTTGATTCGGCTGGCTTTTAGTTATTTATATGGAAATATTCTCACTAGTAGGTATAGTACCTAAGTTTGTTTAGGCAGAGTTTCTATGCCGTCTGAAGGTCTCTAACATTTCTAAAGCCGGGGCCACATATTGGCTATGTTGGCTAAAAAACTGTAGTCTTGGTTCCAACCCTCCAATGTTTGGATGCCACGTTATCACTCAATTGGCATGTGAAAAAAACATTCTTCTTCGGACGTATGCAGGTTGCCTCACGATGTTTTCCTTCACCGAAAAGCCAGTGGTGTGAAATTTCGTACATAAATTCCAAGGAATTCATTGGTACCGCACCGGGATTTAAAACCACGACCTCACGATTGTAAAGCGGGTGTCATTACACTAGAACACCACAGCTTTTTCACCACTAAAACACCACGGCTTTTCAGATATACCAACCTAATTGTTAAATTGCCACTAAGACATTTTACTCATTACCTATTGTACCCAACAAAATCGTGAGCTGCGCGGGTGAAACCGCGGGGCGCAGCTAGTAATTATATATAGTTAAATTATTTAAAAATATTGGACAGGTATGTTTTGTTTTGTCAATCAAACAATAAATGACAAAGATAAACATTGTCAAAGTTTGGGAGTAGGGACTCGTGACGTCACTAGTGCAACGTAGTAGGTATGTACATTTGTATAGCACTCATGACGTCACGCGGAACTTTAACGGGCTATATCGTAAATCTTTGTTTAATTGACAAAAGTAAAAATACGTGTATCTGACGGACTAATTATACTTTTTTAGTCATCGAGCCTATTTTGTACCTAAATACTAACTGCAGTCATCCATCCGAAGATCGCAGATAACGTTGCTAACTTTGGTGATAGTTAAGAAACGAAAGCTCTACATTGTTACTGATCACGTATTGTTTTCTATATACGATTGTCCGATACTTCTGAGTTAACCGCAAAAATCCTTTAATTGTGTGATAAACTGTGTAACAGTCGAAAAGCCTGAAGCCATTATACACCGACGCTTATTTGGAATTCGTGGCAACGGTTGCTTTTTGCCGGCGATCTGCGTTCCGCCTGTTCGTTTATCCGGTTACGGAAGTGTTGGAGCTGCAGTCTGGGAGATATGGGGATCGTTTAATTACTTATATTTGACTGTGAAAAATAACGTAATTTTCGCACATATTTATTTTATGGTGCATTGCGAGATAAGTCCGTGCGCTAGAACGCGTCAGTTTGAGAAAGACTGGTGAAAGCCATCGAAACTATAAAATATGATAACCGAAGGAAAATTTTCGATATCTTCCTTCAATCTGGCAGCCATATCACAAGCTTTGCTTAGTTTTGGGTCAGAAACAGTGTGTAAGAAGTCCAAATTAAAAAAAAAACATTTTTCTTTTTCAATTTTCAATTCATTGTTCGGTCACCCCTTATTTATTTATTCTTTGATTTTCTCCAGTATAAAATCATAACTTTGAGACAAATATTTTTTTTTCCATACCTACGTATGTAACACAACTATACAAGTATGTAAATTGAAAAATAAGTGAAATGAAATCTTTCATTTCTTCCTTTTATTTTTTTACCCGCCACAAGTCAGGTAGCTGTTCTATTAAGGTAAAGCCAGTAAGAGTGACCGATATTTAATATTGTAAAATTAATGAAAGTGCTGTAGTTATCCTGCGTCATTCAACTTTAATTTTCAATAGTTCTTACCTAACCACTCAACCTACACTTTTACTTTAGTAGTTATAATATTCTGCAGTATATTCCTAACTATTTGGTCTTGAAAGTGCTTCTTGCAGCTTCCAGTTTTGGTTAATAAACCCTGGGAGGAATTAAATGACGTAACTAATTGTTCCGCCTTCGTGTTTTTATGTTTCCTCAATTTCTTGCTTAAGCACAAAGTAGAGGCACGATCCTCGTAAATGCAATTTAAATTTTTGTTTTTATAAGTTTTTTCAGTTCTAAATGGACGCCAATAGATTTTTCTTCAAACGTGATAGAGAAATAATCACATCATACGGTCTATTTGTATCTGAATATTATTAGGTCGTTATAATGCACTGCTGGGTATAGATCTCCCTTTGTTTGTGTTATTCACGTTTAAGTACCCACCCATACATTCATATGCAGCCAACTGCTCGTTTGATGTCATCGACCCATCTCTTCATTCATTTATTCTCGGTCGACCTGGATGTCGATTTTGTTTTTATTTTTATTCCATATAGGTTTGCGTTTGACTACATACTGCCTGATGTTAAGCAGATATGCGGTCTAGGGTATAGAATGCTTAACTAGAAAATACCTATTTACTCGGGGATTTAAAGACACCCACGTTGTGCTTTATGATTTGGATACAGTGAATATATATACATTTTATTCACAGGGCTTTTGTGGGTATAATCCATACAAAAATCATACATAATAAGATAATCGTGATTGTACAGTGCTTTAGCTATAGACAACAATAAGTTAATTTAGAATTAAAAAAATAGTGAATCAGATCTCAAAGTCAAAATTTTAAAAAGGCGTTTAAGTACTACTTCGTATCAAACTATTGAGTTTAGTTTGTTTTCGCAGATTTTAAACACAGAAAGTATAGAAGCATTTATCACCCAAACCGTTAAACTAAAGTGCTAAAAGATGTTTCTGAACGCTTCAGGCGGCGCATTAACAATTTTATTTTAACGATGTCCCTCTAACAATGTTGGGAGCAAAAATATTTGACATTCCTCTTTATATTCAAACTCCTCTGGTAGAACAAATTTACATACCTTATACTCGACTCGGGGCTTCGCCTTTGTGACTGCTGTGGTAATTTTTATTTTGAAACATGGCGACTAAAAATTTGATATTTGCGGAATGCGAAGCAATGGTCGGAGTCAGAAAAGTTGGTTATTTTAAGGATATATTTTTGTAACGGTAATCGTTTTAGCTAAAACTTTTTATTTTAACTACTAAAGATAGCAATTGGCTAGTAGCTCTATTCACATCACTAGCTTTTCGGTGAAGAAAAACATCGTGGTTTACTCACGATGCATACGACTGTAGAAGAAATTCGATGGCGTATGTAAATCCACTAACCTGCACTAGGCCTAGCGTGGTGGATATGGCCTAATCATCCTTCGTGGGTAGACCTGCAGTGGACTATCAAAAGGTTCAGTACAGTACAGTAGCTCCATAAGATAATATTGTGAGTAGCGTCCTAAGTGATGGCATCTTTTCAAAGCTATTCAATCAACATAAGTTAAAAGTCCAACGCAAGTCTGTCATTAAATTAAAAAAAGTGTATATTCATTTTAACTTAATATTGTAGGATGTCCACACTTGTACAAATTCCTCCCCAAGATATATTCAACAGCATCGGTTCTATGCGGATTGCCTGCAGTGCGATCCTCAGATTGTCTATCCATCTTGAGTGAAATTAAGTATACATTTTTTTTTTATAATTTGATTCATATTCAACTCCAATTTGTTTTGCGAAAACTTAAGTTTTTGCTATCGTCGGCAGGGGCGGTATTCAATGAGCTAACTTCCAAACTCGAGATAAGGGTGGCTACGCGGTTGCCAAGGGTTGATAAATTGATACAGATTGCGGGGTAGTTAAAGTTTTTGCATTATAGTGCCAGCCCACAGAGATTAGCTTAACTGTTTTGACTTGAGTAACGATACTACGCGTTCTGAATGTAAAGTTGAAGGAAGTAAATATTTACTTTCTAATTATGTTCGTTTATTGGAGTACTTGGTTAATTGGACTCTGTTTTGGTTGCTGCTATATTTTTTAATATTATATTCGTTTACAGTTTTAAACTCTAACTAAAGTGCAAATAGGACTCTACTAATCGTTATACTTGTAATATCATTTACTTATTAGTACATACTCATTTTTATGAACAACTTTAACGGCGAAAACTACGTACAACATAAATAAATAAATATGGCGCGTCGTTCCCCGTACATTTCGTCAAAAAACAATAAACTATTTCTATGAAGCAGCTTATTTTGTTTTATTATCCCAACTGTGACTCTATCAAACATTGAAAACGGTGAACCATTTATTATCTTTGACATACTTTTGGTGAACCGAGCTGTTGGTAAAAAACATGGCGGCTGGAAATTTTCTCTTTCTACTGATGAACCAGTAATTTCTATGTAGAGTTATATCGCTCAAGCTTAGAGTTACTAAACATACAACTTGAATTAATGGTACCGTTTTGAAGCCGCTTAAACAGCTGGAAAATAATTATTACCAAACTTCTCCGTAACAACCTATCATGTAGGTCTGTAGGTATCAGATGTTAGAAACCACTATTCCATTTCACATTTCCCTACTCTTAACTCGTAAAGCAAAGTTATACAAAGTATTGTCACAAACCAAGTTGGTTGCAGAGTTATGTTGCTATAAAAATAAGTTGCCGAGCTATTTCTCAAGTTTAGTGATGAACGGCGGTTTGAACGAACAAGAAAACTGTGTTCAGTAATAAACTTTGGTTGGTTAACTTTTGAACTAATTAAACTTACAAGTAAATACAAGTAAAAAAAATCACTACAGTAACGCCTAACTTTAAGTCTCTTTTCTTAGTGTATAAATTAAATAATGTACAAAACAATAATGATTATAAATATTATTAGATTCGGTTAGGTTTGGGATAAGTCTGTTCTCTAAAAGTTAATAAAGACATTTGTTACCACACATAAAATGAAAACTACCGTATCATTCACTTAAAATATAATTTGTTCAATTTGCAACAAAATTGCTTTATAAACTTTCAAGGAACTATGTTATCAGGTTTTGTAATTAGCTTTATTAACCAACATTTTTCAAAACTATATTTTCAGTGCCTTACTCTCATTCGACCAGTTTTTAGTAATTTCTCGTCTATAACGACCACAAAACGTTTTAGTATTTTTAAGCAAGCTCCATCGATTGTGCTACTATTTTTGTACTTGACGTGTAGCACGCAAGCAGTATAAAGGTGGCAGATTGTAAAAAATAAAATTTTGCCCATAACTGCCTTCTGGAACGTGCATAAATCTTAACGCTTTGAAGTACGCGGTCTAAATTGTGATTTAAAAATAAACTACAAGGATATTTCTTACTTGAAGTCATGAAAATAATTTATATTTGATTTATCAATATGTAGATATCTACTACTACTTTATATCTGCAGACCAATCGCACTAAAAAATTACAGCTGAATCACAATTGAACTTTAACCGAACTTCAACTTTTTGTCTATTTTCGTATCGCGCTAATGATTTTGACAAAAGTTGAAACGCAACTTAATCAGAGTTAGAACGTAACCGCTGTCAAACGAACGGTTGGTGTATGAAGTTTATCGCAAAACCGATTTTTTTAAAGCTGAATTGAAACTTAACTACAATTGTAACCGAACTTTAACTGAATTGCAGACGGAACTCAGCGGTTTAAAATTAGCGCGATTGGCCTACAGATTGGTTAGAAGTCAATCGTAAATATTATTCAAGGTTTCGGCAGTAAGAAGGCAACAGATTTTACAGTATCCGGTAAACGTGTTGTCACGGTAATGATATCTAACAGTATTCCGTCTTCTAAGCGTTGGGAACGGGAATCATACCTATGCGCCTCGGAGTAGGGTATGCTCTAGGTATGCTAGTCAGTCGCAGCGCGCCGTAGTTATGAACAAACGTGTGGATTTGTAACTAGTAAGCGTGCGATTTATGTTTATGAAACATCAGTAAACAAACTTAATATGTATTTTTTTGAACGTTTCCTCTTTCATTCAAACGATTTTTTTTTAATATAATATTTTTACATCGTAATAGATAGAAACTAGAAAGAAACTCGAGTAGGTAAAGAGTAAGTAGATGAAAATACTAAAGGCGGGCAGCCCTAGCGCGTGATACGTTCTACGTGGCCTTGTGGCGCTGTAGATATACAGGGTTATTGGTTATTGCACCTATTCTTTCTAGTGGGTTATATTAAATTTTCAGCGTAATTTTCATTATTCTTTCTAGTGGGGGGGTTATTATCAACAAATTTGACCCCATAAACCTTATACGAAATTTCTGATTTTTATCATTGTCGATTAAAGTTATTAATTACCAATGAAAATTCCATTTTTAAATGTTTTATGTGATAATTATCTAATAAAAAGTAAAAAAAACTGGAGTTGGTGCCCACGCACCAACTTCAGTTTTTTTACTCATAATGATAGCCTTATGTATCCGCTAAATAAAAAAAAAATGCTAAAAAAATGATTGTGCATAAACTTCAAACTTTTTTTATTAACCCTTAATAAAAACCCTTGCATCGATAAATGGAAAATAAACTTTAATTCATTTTTTCTCAGAAATGGTTAAATTTTGCATAACGGTTTATGGGGTCAAATTTGTTGATAATAACCCCCACCTCCCCTATAACCCACTAGAAGGAATATGTGCAATAACCATCCATCCATCCATCCATCAGCCAATAGACGTCCACTGCTGGACATAGGCCTCCCCTATGGATCTCCAATAAGACCGGTTGATAGCGGCTTGCATCCAGCGCGATCCTGCGGCCTTAATGAGGTCATCTGTCCACCTTCTGGGTGGACGTCCTACGCTGCGCTTGCCGGTACGTGGTCTCCACTCGAGAACTTTTCGACTCCACCGGTCATCAGTCCTCCGCGCTATGTGCCCTGCCCATTGCCATTTCAACTTGCTAATCCGTTGGGCTATGTCGGTAACTTTGGTTCTTCTACGGATCTCCTCATTTCTGATTCGATCACGCAGAGAGACTCCGAGCATAGCCCTCTCCATAGCTCGTTGGGCTACTTGGAGCTTACTAATAAGGCCCATAGTAAGAGACCACGTTTCTGTGCCATAAGTCATCACTGGCAATACACACTGGTCGAAAACTTTCGACTTGAGACAATAATATGAGTGCAATAACCAGTAACCCTGTATATATTTAAAGGACAGGGCCGAGTCACAATACTGTTAGATACCATATTACCGTGGTTATGTGTATCGTTCCCTCCATTTCGTACGCAGTTAAATAAAACACATGAGATGGAATTATGCTCTTTGGCTCAAAATCTTTGCTGGTTATTGAACAATATCTGTCATGATAACGTATTGCCTTTTTTACTGCGTCTAGTATTCTAAAATAATTTAGTCAATTTTATGTAAATTACGACGTTTTCTAAACCATGCCTTTTCTGTTACAGTAAAAAAGGCGCGCTATGTTGGTATACAAGGTAAGAATAATTTACTTAATTTACAATTTACCCTCAACATTTCATGATCGGTGCTAATTTGCTTTATATCAATCCTCCCTCACTGTTTAGCTGTTCAAACACGGCATAATATGAACTCAAACAGTCAAACACACCCACACATGTTTGCTATCCACATTAACTTTTTTAACCACGGCTGCTTTGATACAATATACGGCGTAATGTTAAGACGTTACTCGCATAGTAAATATTATTTAATCGCACATAATTTTAGGAGTCTTTGTTTGAAATTTGTATTGAAAATTATTTGGAAAATTAAAAAAATAAATTTTTTTGGAAAGTTGGCGTACACAAGTCGTTATATATTATTCAGAGAAAAATCGAACCAAGATGATATATTGTGTACATCATTTGAAAGCTTGATTTATGGGCTTCTCAAAAATATTTAATTTAGATTTTTTATCCCTCCATTTTTTTTAAAATCTGAAAAATAAATTGTACGAAAAACAATAATACCTACAGCAATGTATTTTTTCTAGTTTAGCAATAATAAAGTGCTTCTATCGTTATTTTAATTGCATTCATAGCTAATTCTTCCACATTCATCTCCTAATTTGCTAAAATTAAAAATTATAACCGACCAGTGTGACCAGTTAGTAGGTACAGTGTGACAAATAAACACTTAAAAACTGTGTCTAATTGGTAAAAATGCTTCTATTCAACAATTTGGAAGTTACTTAATCAGTGTTGCTAGAGATAAACTACCTATTGAGCCAAATATATTTATTTATCCTAATAGATTCAAAATTATTTAAAAAAACGGAGGGCTCTTTTTTGGTTTTAACTGATGTAAAAGACTCAGAAAAATATGAACTTTATCGAAATGTAACGAGTGTTGTGGTTAGAATTTTTGATTATTATTATACTAGCCTCCATACATTTTGTGGACATGTCCTTTGGTTAGTTCCTAAAAATAGTTTCTTTTATTTCACAAGAGCCGGCAAATAATTCGTACAGCGATAAAATTACTACGAGACCATTTTACGTATTGAGAATGTGCATTTTCTTTTTCATTCGCAATTCAAATTTCATCATCATCGTTTCAGCCGTGCTTAGGAACTCGTCTCACTGATGAACGTAGGCCTCTACTATAGATATTCAATAGGTCTTAATGTAAGCAGCCGTTCCAGTGTAATCCTGCGGTCTTAAACGTGTCATCTGTCCCTTGTTACAATTTAATTTCCATTCATATTTTTGCATCGCAGTTATGGAGCAGATAGAAATCTATTCATGTGAATAAAATACTATAACCCACAAGTTCAATGACACAATACAATGTAGTAGGTAACTATGTACACAAATTTTATACTCCTACTCAATACCACATGCTTATAAGATACTTGACCTGTAATATGAGGCCTATTGTAGGTTTCTTCGCCATTGTTACTCATTTCCACATAGCAGCTCCCTGTAATTCACACGTTCTAATGTATCGTACACCTTATGCTTAAGTATATAAGTGTTATTTTTCTTTCCAGCAACACAATTTAACACGTACGTGACACTCAAGCTACAGAATGTCAAGTCGACGACGGTGACAGTTAAGGGTCCCACCCCCAGTTGGGAACAAGACTTCCTTTTGTGAGTATTTTTACACTGTTTCAGGGTAGACACGCACTGAGCCCTATATTATGTCATGAGTTGACGTTGTGTTTTTTATTTGTTACAAAGTTTTCTACAATAGGCTATTTGACAACATTGAAAATATACTATTGATTGTGGTAATCCTTACAGATAATAGCCTGAAAAAGAGATATTTCACTTCATTTAAACTAAAATATGTATACTTTTCGCAAATTATACAAAATGAAATACGATATTTTTTTGATATTTTATCTGTGACGAAAACGCTCTAAGTCGGGTGGCAACTCTGGTGGCGTCACATGCTAGTAAACGAGAATTTCTCAATTGACTGTTGTTTGTGTTATGTGTTTACGGAACAATATTATTGGATCTGTACGTTACTTTAAAGTATTTTTTTGTCAATTTTTAGATGTTAACTAACGTAAACTAGCGTAATCACTAGTGATTACGCTAGTTTACGTTAGTTAATACTAGTATTAACTAACGTTATTTACTAATGTGTGACGTCACAGACCAGCGCCATTACAGAATGTCGTTTTGGCGGGATCTTAAATATCTATTCTTTAACACTTGATTTTCATTGTTAACACAGTAGATATCTCGGAAATATAAATGTAGTGTGCTTATTATGCACTAACAAACAATTTAAAATGATTTCCAAAAACTGGTCAAATAGCCTATTGATTTTGTAAATTGAATACTTTGTATGGTAGCACGATAATTATATGTAACAGTATTCCGTCTTCATACAAACGGTCGAAACGCGAATAGGGTATTACAGTCATTTTTGAAAAGTATCCCAGTTAGATTCTGTTGGTCTAATAAACCACTAAAAAATACAAAAAAAATATTCAATTGTTAAGTGCTTTGAAAATGCAATTTAATTTTACAGTTTCACAATTTCGCGCGTAATTCACGAAAACAATGGATGTTATTATTTTACTCTGTGGTCGTGAATGACGTCACTAGGCTATGTAAATAAGGCGTGTACATATTTTTCACGATGGTGTTTTTGTTTGTAAGTTGAAGATTTCTGTTGAAAAAGAGTTATTATAAATGGTTAATAATGAGTTATCGTTGCTGTGCTGTTCCTGGAATACTAGTGAACAAACACCGGACAAATCATTCATTGTTTACATAGCAGGATGACGTCATAACGTAGCTGCAACTATTTTATGCACAGATTAAAAAAACTGAAAAATTTTGAATTGATTTTTAAAATTTATTTTGTTATTTGATCTAAAACGAACATTTTTCGATTGCTTTTTGCCTAAGCTATCTCAAAAATATATTTACAGATTTTTTCTCGTTCATAGTATAATACCCTATTATACCTACGCGCCTCGGAGTTCGGTATGCTAGTAAAAGTAGAGGTAGTCGCGGGCGTCGCGGTGCGCCGTAGTGACGAACAACTGTGTGGATTTGTAACTAGCAAGCGTGCGATTAACGTTTTTTAACCCTAAAAACCTAAACACATCAAAGAACACCAAATGTATTTTATTGAACGCTTCCTTTTTATTCACGACGATTTTTTTTTGTAACAAATATGTATAATAATTTTACATCATAACAGGTAATAGATAGAAGCTATAAAGAAAGTCAAGTAGGTTAAGAGTAAGTAGATAAAATTAAAATAATGAAGACAAGCAGCCCTAGCGTGTGATACGTTCTGCGTGGCCACGTGGCGCTGTAGGTAGGTATATATTTCAGGGACAAGGCCGAGTCAAAATACTGTTAGATCTAAGCATATAATATATATGGTATCTAAGCACAAGTAGATCTTACCTCGAAGTTTCTTGGACAGAAACATACCTACACACATGCTAACCTGCACAATTTTTCCGAGTGCAGCTATTTTTGCAATCACAATAATAATCCCGAAACGTATCACTACTGTATTTATGCTCAGAAAACATTAATTAAGTTAAATGTACAACAATACTATTTTTTACAACTTAACAATGCGTCGAAGTAGCTCAGTATAATTAGGCGTTTTTAGGGTTCTGCTGGTTGCATTCTAAAAAACCGGACAAGTGCGAGTCAGGCTCGCACACTGAGGGTTCCGTAAAAATCCAGGAAATTTCACAAAATTGGGAAGTACATTTTTTAAAGGATAACTGAGAAGTATTTTTTTTACACAACTGCAAGAGACTATAGATATACGTATACAGTTTAAATTTCAACTCGGTATCTTTACGCGTTCCCGAGATAAAGAGTCTTGACATAAACACAGACGGACAGACGGACTGACGGACAACAAAGTGATCCTATAAGGGTTCCGTTTTTTCTGTTTGAGGTACGGAACCCTAAAAAAGTACATAAATATAGTAATGGAATATATTGGAATACAATTGAATAAAATGTCTCGCACGTAAATGTCTGATGGGTTTTAATATTAATTTTATATGTTAATTTAATTATATAAATTTCTGTTCTTATTTTTTTTTTGCATGTTATGCGTTTTATCTAAGCGCGGTTTCGCTTTGACACCGCTACATGGGTCCAAGGTGAGATAACTACCTACAGTGTCTCACTCAGAATGGATCCGTGACGAGTAAAACTTGACCCCAATTCGGGTATGATGTGAAAAAAAAAGTTACGGTGTAAGTTCTCTTTAAGATGCCAACTGAAAGAGTAGTCTGTTTTTATATAAATGACTGAGGTAGGTACTTATTTTAGGGTGTTCTAAATGCGGTTCGGTAATTCTTAATTTTTCGGTGTAGATAAACATCGTGAGGCAACCTGCTTAGAAGAAATTCGATGGCATATGAAAATCCACCAACCCGCAGTATGGGACCATGTAGATACGGCCCAATCACCATTCGTGGGTAGGCCTACGTTTTGCAGTGGAATATTAAAAAAAAGACTAGCACAGTACAGTTATACACCTATATACAGACAGAGTGTATCCAAGTGCAGTTTCGTTTTTACACCGCTGAATGTATAAATAGGTTCAAAGAAAGAAGACTGTAGTATCTGGCTCATAATGGATCCGGGATGCAGCAACATGCTTTGACCCCGTTAGAACAAACATAATGTAAATATCTTATCTTAAAATACCCAATAATTATTTTTAGAAAAATCGCAATACGGTGGAAGTCGACCGTGTACAGAATTCGAATAGTTTCCACGAATCGATGTGACATCCATGTACTTAACTGATGTTTTGATCGACTGAGTCGTTTTTGATAGAATTAAATGGAACCACCACGGTATTTTGGGGTCCAACTAGTTGTGCGAAAGCAGTTTGTCCACGAGGAACTCCTCCTCAGAACTTTTTTTGAATAGCGCCCTTAAACTTATTTGTCTACAACAACAAAGCGGATATACCTATACTAAATATTTATATAAAACAAAGATTTGAAGATGAATTTCCGCAGAATAACGCCTGATTCAATAAATTATCTATGTATTTATTATTTTTGATGTTCTGAATTCGTATATGTTGTTGTAATACGTTATCGTATTATAGTGAGACGAAGCTGCACTTGGATACACCAAGTGCAGCTTCGTCTTCACAACACAATATAAGTTCAAGGTTTTTTTTTTTTTTTTTTATTTCAAATAGGTTTGCGTTTGACTACACAGGTGACGTAACTGTAGTGTCTGGCTTAGAATAGATCCAGTAGTAACACTTGACTCTGGGCGGCGGTTCGAGTATCATGTAAACTTATCTTAATATAAAAATAACGTTTACATTTTCTTTGATATACTAAATGAAATTACAGATCTGCATTATAACTAGTACAAATTAGCTTGGTAGCATTTACTTATTTGTATGTACTGTACTGTATCAGCCTTTTAATAGACCACTGCAGGACGTAGGCCTACCCACGAAGGGTGATTGAGCCATATCCACCACGCTAGCCCAGTGCGGGTTGGTGGATTCACATACGCCATCGAATTTATTCTACGGACGTATTGCAGGTTGCCTTACGATGTTTTCCTTCACCGAAAAGCCAATGGCGTGAAATTTCGTGCAGAAGTTACAAAGAAACTCATTGGTACGGGATCGGGATTTGAACCCACGACCTCACGATTGCAGATCAGGTGTTACTACCACTAGATCACCACGGCTTTTGATTTATATGTATATATCTTACCTACTTAATTTGACCAAATAAATCGTAATAAAATAGCGAATAGAACTGATATTCAATTGGGTTGCAATGTATTTGGAAAGGAGAACAAACATATCATAAGTTCGGACATTATACACATACATATTATGTAGACGAGATTTACTGATTCAGTTATTTGCTCTCTGTTAATCAATATTACCTAATCATTAGTTTCTTTGAAAGCTGTTTTGGCAAAAAAGGATAAAAATAAGAACGAACGAACGACGAAATCTCTATGAGAACGGTCTATTCAGTATACATATTGGTGAAACTGGTTTAGTACAATATCTAACTACAATAGACAAGGCTACGTACAAGTCGAGTAGGTATATGATAACCTTTCAGATTAATTCCTATAGCGAGACTGTAATATTTGTTTAGGGATATCATATCATACAAAATACATATCATTTTTTTCTTTATAAATGTAGTTAGTTGATTTGAAGCCATGGTAGTCTAGAGGCAGTGACAGCCGCCTTAAAATTGTGAGGCCGTGGTTTCGAATCCCCATTCCTCACCAATGAGTTTCTTGGAATTAACGTACGGAATTTCACACCACTGGCTTTTCAGTGAAGGAAAACATCGTGAGGCAACCTGCATACGTCTGTAGAAGAAATTCGATGGCGTATGTGAATACACCAACCCGCACTGGGCCAGCCTCCAAATGGCCCAATCACGCTCGTGGGTCCAATCACCCGACGTCTTTCAGTGGACTATTAAAAAGTCTGGTACAGTACAGTAGGTTTGCCTTTATAATAGAGAGACATATGACTCAAGGCTTTACTAGACAGAGCCTTCTTCATTGCAATATTTTAGACAACTAAAGGAACGCTTACGAAAAAGCCTTCAAAATTGTGCCCATTTTACGTGTGTAAGTGCCGATATACTAATTTTCAGCCCTCAAAACGATTAATCAAAAGAAAGTTCAAGGGACACGATCCGATTTTCCCGTCTATACGTGTCCATGAAAAAAACACGGTAAATACGCCCCGGCTCGATTAGGAAGATAAATGAAGAGGCGATGTGCCATGAAAGAGATGACGCCCGTCAAAGACATGCCTCGAGTACTCTTCTATTTACCAAGGTTATATTACGAAAATAATGTCTTACCTTGGTTTTTGATTTATTATTCTACCTTGTGTGGCTTTGATGTGCTAAAGTCTTAGTGAGTACTATTTATGTCGCTTTCGGTTTCATCATTATTTGCTGCTTATTTCAGTTTACTAGCAATACAGCTCTCCCTCTTTTTTGAATTTGGTATTTCTTATTAGATCTGAATTCTTTGGTCTAGGTTAGATAGAGTCTTAATAAACGCACTTTTTTCTCAGTAAATATAAAGTTATCTTTTAATACTGTACTGTTCTATATATCAGTATATATACCAGCCTTTTCAGGATGTAGACTTACCCACAAATTAAGAGTGTAAGTCTTTCATGAATGCAGTCAATGAAAATGTTTTGAAAATTCGCTTCCAGCATTTTTCTATCCGTTCTCCTAAACGCCTTTACCGAGTTTCATGTTTTTTTGTGTATATTTGGTAGGTATGAGATTAAGTCGTAAGCTATTTTTAACCCCTAGATTACAAGGATAACCCTATCCAGATTTTATGATTCATTTTTAGGGTTCCGTACCCAAAGGGTAAAAACAGGACCCTATTACTAAGACTCCGTCGTCCGTCTGTCTGTCACCAAGCTATATCTCATGATCCGTGATAGCTAGAACGGTAAAATTTTCTCTCATTACGTATTTCAATTATTTTTATATACTACGGGACTAATCGCGCACTAAAATTATGAGATAAATAAATACCGCATCACCCCGACGTTTCGGCCGAGTTGTATCGACCGTGGTCACGGGTTTCTATTGCCGCTATAACAATATTTAATGGGCGCTCCCATACAAGAAACACGATTTTTTTGCTCTATATTAATAACGGCAACAGAGAAATGCAAATGAAATATGCTTGAAATATTCACAAAATATTAATTTGTACATTCCCTTGAAAATGAAATAGTTAAAATAAAATATATTAAGGGAGCTTCCATACATTAGGTACGGAACACTTTGTGCGCGATTCCGACTCGTACTTTTACCGATTTTCCGACCGATTATTTTATATTGCAAAGCAATGTTTGCCCGGCAGCTACTTAGTTTTCTTTATAATCTGTGAATTTTTCATATTCTCGAAGATGTTTATAATATGACTATGACTTCATCGCTCTTGCAATGAAAATATGCCGTGTTTATCAGTGAGTCCTAGTTTAATAAAAGCCAATAAAGCCAAAGTAGCGCTGGGCAGAGTGGTATAATCCGTAAGCTTACTGTATATTGCTGTATTTCTTGCATATTGAGCATTAAAACAGCCACGAGCAGAACCGAGCTATGTTATAGTCTTCGCTTAGTAAATATACCATTTCTGCAATGAGTTAATTTTATTGTCTATAACGCTTAGCCTGTAGCTTTTTTAGCTCCGCTCGCGATAGAGTCTAAGCCTACCGACGAAGTAGCCTCTTGTTCCCGAGAAGAAGGTTGACTCTTGTTATCCAATCGTACGTCGATAGTCTTACGATAATTGAGCTAGGACCTGCATGCAAATTTGAGAATTTCATTAACCTAGAATAACATTGTCGAACAACCGCTCCTAGATAACCGCCTTCTCTACGGGTTGTATCTCTAGACGGTGGATATGTTAGAATAGATGATATCTTTATAAAGTTATCACATGTTCTCTATGAAACCAACCCTGAAATTGAATAACCAATTAGCTGTTCAGTGTTCATGTTGAGTGACCATAGATTAAATGTTGAGAACAGCTTATTTCGTTTCAGGATTGATCTAATAGATGATTGCGATGATATCCTAGAACATTTCCATCGTGTAAAGATGTGCCCTGTATGAGTAATGCTTTATATTTTAGTAATTCTATTATCTATTACATTATTGCCATACCTTACTCTACCTGTCAGCACAAACCAAGCGATGTAGTGCCAAGCTGGTTTGGGTAGATATTATATGTTATTTATGTCATCTGTCGCTTTACTTTGAAATGGGCATGACAGTTGCGGCAGCAGAAATGATGTCCAGCACGCCAGGAAGGCCCAGCGTCCTAGCCTAACTGTGTTTTGTTTCTTTGACATAAGTCTTTGACACGTTTTGAGAGACTTTAGCAACGGTGAGAGTTTTGTTAAAGAATAGGTTATTTGACAACATTGAAAATATAATATTGATTTGTGGTGTGGGTGATCCTCACAGATAATAGCCTGAAAAAGATATATTTCACTTTATTTCAACTAAAATATGTATACTTTTCGCAAATTGCGCGATATAAATTACGATATATTTTTGATTATCTTTGACGAAAACGCTCTAAGATGGGTGGCAACTCTGGTGGTGTCACATGCTAGTAAGCAATAATTTCTCGATTGATTGCTGTTTGTGTAATTTGTGTTTTGTGTTTTCGGAGTAATATTGTTGGATCTGTAAGTAACTTTTCAAGTATTTATTGGCAATTTTTATGTGAACTAGAGTATTTACTAGTATTAACTAACGCTATTTACTAGTGTGTGACATCGCAGGCCAGCGCCATTACAGAATGTCGTTTTGGCGGGATCGTCAATATCTATTCTTTTACACTTGATTTTCATTGTTAATACAGTAGATCTCTCGGAAATATAATAATAGTAATAATCATTTATTACCAAACAGAACAATTACATAATTCATTCAGATTAATTTAATATAAATGTAGTGTGCTTATTATGTACTAATGAATAATTTAAAACGATTTCCAAAATGTAGTCAATAGCCTATTAAACAAACTATAGGCTATATTTAACTATAGGCTAACTAGCGACACATTTTAGGCGACTTGTAGGTTGAAATGGTTGGCAACACTACGTGGCTGCTGTGATATTTATAGTCTCATGTTTTTAGAGACAGAGTGCTATTAAAATTTAAAGAATTTGTATAAAAAAGCTTCCTACCGGCTCAGAGTAAATAAAAAAAACAAAAGGGAACGTCGTTAAACAGTCAAGTGAAGCCGGTTTTTTATACTTGTGGTGAATGCGTCGGTGTTGCGCCGCCATAGTTCGACTGACAAGCCAAGGCGTCGTTTCCTTGTACGTGTATGTGTGTGTAATCGTGTCTGTACACGACAAGGCGTAGTTTGGCCGGCTTCACTTGTTTGTTTCTCAACATTATGTTTTGATTTTTTTATTTGGTCTAAGCCTACTGGAGAGAAATTAATAAATACGAGTAAGGAAAAAAATGAGGTTCTTAATAATATGACTCCAGTATTTCTCATTCTTAGTGAGAAAATTTTGTGCATTTATTTGTACTGTATCAGCCTTTTAATAGTCCACTGCAGAACGTAGGCCTACCTACGAAAGGTGATTGGGCCATATCCACCACGCTGGCCCAGTGCGGGTTAGTGGATTCGCATACGCCATCGAATTTCTTTTACGGAAGTATGCAGGTTGCCTCACGATGTTTTCCTTCACCGAAAAGCCAGTGGTGTGAAATTCCGTACATAAATTCAAAAGAACTCATTGGTACGGGACCGGGATTTGAACCCACGACCTCACGATTGCAAGGCGGGTGTTTTTTTTGCTAAGATATTTTATTTTTATCTATGTTTTCATCCTTTGTTTACAACTACGATCGCAAAAAGGAACTTATTCTATAACAGATAGAAATAATTCCTAAAACAAACAAACCATTTAACTTATGCCGTTTCCCCTCTTCCATCTGTCGAATAAATCCATTTCCACCGCGGCTGCAGACAATATCAATTATATTGCTTTTATGTTCGCGCGGGAAGCTTTGAGATGCGAGTACTTATAGTAATACTTTAATCTTGTTTCTGTTTTTGGTTGAATATGAGAAGCACAGTTTATAAATATCGCGGTTTACTTGCTAAGCTTGAAATAATAGTAAAATCAAATCACGAAACAAAAAAGGTAATATTCCGGTATGGTCATGACGTAAACTCTAGTATATTGCGGCGTCTCTTTTAAAGTTTTTCCTTATTTTTAGGGTTCCGTACCTCAAACGGAAAAAATGGAACCCTTATAGGATCACTTTGTTGTCCGTCTGTCCGTCTGTCCGTCTGTGTATATGTCAAGACTCTTTATCTCGGGAACGCGTAAAGATATCGAGTTGAAATTTAAACCGTATACGTATATATATGATTTGTTGCAGTTGTGTAAAAGAAAAACTTCTCAGTTATCGTTAAAAAAAGTTAAAGCCGTTTATGTCGTAAAAAACCGCATATATCGCACTCACAAAAATCGAAACCTACAGGGTACCTACTTCCCGTGGACGTAGAACTATGAAATTTGGCGAGAAGCATTGTCTCAGAGTACATATTTAGGAATAAATCTGAAAACTGTACATTTCTATTTAAACCACAAAAACTAGGGCCTCAAAATTCACAAAAAATGGGTTCAAAATTCAAAGTATGTAAATCGTATTATACAAGGTATCATATAAAAGAACTTCATATGCACATGCCAAAACAGGTTTTTAATTATTTTAACAACGTGTACGGAACCCTCGATGTGCGACCCTGACTCGCACTTGTCTATTTTTTTATTTTTATTAATAGCACCCTACTAAAGCAAATATTTTATTTTGCAAAAAATAGCATGACCGACTTCACCCGTGTACAGAATTCGCGAATATTTCGCACGAATCGATGTAGCTTTTTTCACATCATTGTTGATTTATCAAAAATTGGTCAGCCGATTTCGATAAAATTTAAATGGGACCAATTTCGAAGTATATTCTTTCCAATAAAAAAAGAATTATTGAAATCGAACTTCTTTGAAAAATGTTATATACTTACATAAAAAAAAATATATATATTAGTTTTTACCCGCGGCTTCGCCCGCATGATATTTTGATCTTTGACGCAATATCATTATAATTTATAGCCTATGTGTTATTCTGATATATAAGCTATATTACTGCAAATTTTAATCTCAATCCGTTCAGTAGTTTTTGCGTGAAAGAGTAACAAACATCCATCCATCAATCCTCACAAACTTACGCGTTTATAATATTAGTAGGGTAGGATATATACGCGTCGAATTGAGTACCTCTTCCGGTGGTTCGTCGGTCAAAAAATAGCAAATCGCGTAGACTTCATCAAACTGTAGACTACAGGTAGTTTGAATAAAAAATGTAGTCAGAGCAAAATTTATGCCAAGTGTGTCATTCCCGCTATATTTACTCCCTTGTATCGATCCAGCGTGTCATAGATTGTTATCAGCGTGCAGGTCATTATGAATTCGCGATAGTGCAACACGATTTCAATTTAGCAAACGAGCTTTTGGTTGGGGCTTGATATTAGATATCGATTTTTGTTATAACACTAGACTAAGGTCTAAGCTCCACTAAAACAGCACAGAGAGGAGGAGTGAGTCGAAAGCAGTAGAGTATTATGGTGTAAACAAAAAAAAAAATAATTTGTCCATCAGATAGATAAATATTAGACACCTATTTTTCGTTGGTCAGTTAAACAAAAATTTACGAAGATATAAAGTACCGCGTGACGTACATACAAGTACTATACAAGTGTATGGACTTCTGTAAGAGACGTGACGTCACGACCCCCACTCCCACACTTTGACAAGGTTTATATTTGTCATTTGTTGTTTGATTGATATAAAAAATACGTGTCTGATATTTTTTGATAATCTAACTCGCGGACTAATTATATTATTGTTTTTTTAGGGTTTCCTCAAAAGGAAAAACCGGAACCCTTATAGGATCACATTGTTGTCCGTCTATGCGTCTGTCCGTCTGTGTGTATGTCAAGACTCTTTATCTCAAGAACGCGTAAAGATATCGAGTTCAAATTTAAACTGTATACGGATATCGATGAACTCTTGCTGTTGTGTAAAAAAAAACTTCTCAGTTGTCGTTTAAAAAAGTTAGAGTCGTTTATGTCGTAAAAAACCGCATATTTCGACACTCACAAAAATCAAAACCTACAGGGTACTTCCCGTTTACATAGAACTATGAAATTTGGCAAAAAGCATTGTCTCAGAGTACACATATAGGAATAAATCTGAAAATTGTACATTTTTATTTACATCACAAAAATATAGGGCCTCAAAATTCACAAAATATGGGTTCAAAATTCAAAGTGAGTAAATCGTATCATGAAAGGTGTCATTTAAAAGAACTTCATTAGCACATGCTAAAACAGGTTTTTAATTATTTTAACAATGTGTTTGTACGGAACCCTCGATGTGCGAGCTTGATTCGCACTTGTCCGGTTTTTTTACTTAGCCATCGTTCCTATTGTAAGAAGCAAAACACAATCGTGGCTGAGCGGAGTTTTTTATTGTAAATAAATCGATTCACATCACTGGCTTTTCGGTGAAGGAAAACATCGTGAGGCAACCTGCGTATGTCCTTAGAAGAAATTCGATAGCCTATGTAAATCCACCAACCCGCACTGGGCCAGCGTGGTGGATATGGCCCACTCACCCTTCGTGGCCTACGTCTTGCAGTGGATTATTAAAGAGGCTGGAACAGTACAGTACAGTAAATCGATTGGCAAGTCGAAATGAGAGTAGATAGGGCACATAACATGGAGGACTGATGACCGATGAGGTTTAAAAGTTTTCGAATAGAGACCACGCATCAACAAGCGCAACACAGAACATCTACCTACAAGGTGGACAGATGACCCTATTAACAAATACAGTATCGTGCTGGATGCAAACCGTTTCCAGCTGGTAGATTTGGATATCTATAGGAGAGGTCTATGTGCAGGTGTGACCTTATTACTAAAAATAATAAAATTGAGCAAATAAACCACCTTAGATTATTTACTTGTCAAGTAAATAATCAAAGTAAACCACCATATTTGCAATTCACTTTGGGCCCATATTGCTCCTATCCCTTGTTGCGTCCCGTTTTGGTGAAATTTGGGACTTAGGCACTAGTTAAGGGCTTAGGTGGAAAGAATCGAGGTTATCGCCGAGTTATACTCGTAGTCGTAAAAGTTTGTAGCATTTAGCTTTGTTATTAGTTTTTAGAGCAAAAAGGTAAATAGTAATAATCCTGGAATACTAATAATAATAAGTAGGTATAAGTGGATAAGGTAAAAACACATTTTTACCTATTAAAATATGTAGATTGGCGTTTACTCATTCACATATGTAAATATTGTAAACAAAGAGGGCTAATATTGTTTCATTATTTTATATTTTGATTGGTACACTATGACTACATAAAATGGTTATTTAACTATATCTAAACAGTTTTAGAATTAAGGAATTGTGCAAAATTATGACATATTATCGACTAAATTTAGCAAGAAAATCCCTCAATTGTTAACTACCTACATACTTCATGATGACAATCCTTTTTACGAGTATTTACTAGGACGTATGTTTTAACATTTTAAACTTTATCACAATGCTTTGTGCCTATCTAAAATTAGCTCGGGAATATGGGCAGTTAACGTTATAATGGCCTATGAAGCCGTTGTCAGAGTATGAATGGTGCAATTAGTAGCAAAAGAGGCTCGAGCCAAGTCGTCGCTCGACCTCTGGGAGGGAATTTTGGTCCAATCGAGATTACATCCGTCAATATCTAACATTAAGAAAAAAGGAACAATCAACTGATATTGTTTAACACTTAGTCCCATGTTGCTTACTTCACACTTTGTTGTAGGTCAGACACAAATTTGCTGTTGATTTTAGCTTTTGTAAGTACTATGAAAACCTTAAAAATAATCAGTATATAAGGGACTGAAGGCCCAATTATGAAGGCGCCATCGTAGTTATATTAGCAATATAGAATATTTCTGTTTTTTTTTTCACTTTAGGCATCCGATAGAGATAACACTTTTTACGTTGCCTTTAAATTTACGATGGCGCCTTTAGGCCTTGAGTATGTTTATATGAATGTTTATTTATTCCTAAGTACTTATCGAAATTCGAAAATTAAGTTTTTATCATTCATAACTTCATGATGTAAATAAATGACTGACACAGGTTTTGACAATATTTGATGTGTAGTAAATGCAAATCCTAATTTTGTTGATATTATTACATATGTCGAATCCATAAAAGAATCCGCATCGGTTATGGTGCTTCAATGTGGTAATGTTTTATACTACTGACCCAACAATGCTTCAGTGTGGCGTGGCGTGGATTAAGCGGGCGAGGAGATAAATTGCGATGTCACAAACAATCAGTTAATTTCACAGAAGATTACGTATGGTTACAACACAGAATAGGCCCTATTACACAGGGCACAGAAGGAGCCTCTTCATACAAACCTAGACTTAAAAATGTGAAAAATACAATTTGTACCATAGACAACTTTTGAGTGAACTTGCCACTTGAAATAGGGATTTCAAAATACATGATGAAAAGAATCGATTCCTAAATTGATTCGAGTCTAGGATGACGTCATGTCTTATCACATGATAAGTCCGACTGGCTGAAATTTCGATTAATCTATTCATTTTGACTCTTTTTAATAGGTGGACTTATGTAATTATATATACGTTTTTATCGTTCATTCCAGAAGTTATAAACAAAAGTCAATAACACTATTAAATAACAGCTGGCAGCCTTAAGTACCTCTAAATTCGATCTTTTCTCTTCCAGAAATAAAAAAAAACATATTGATTCGTAAACCTAAAAAAAATACATACAGACGAACATAGAAACTCTTCCTTTTTTAAATCGGTTAAAAATGTGAACTCATCACGTGATGCTGCTGCATATTGTTAAATCGATCTAAAACCAGTAGTTCGACCCACGACCTTGCGACTTTATTTCTTTACATGGCCGGCCTCCCAGGTCAAAATCAATTTTGACCTTAAAGTTAATCGATTTGACGAGTCAATATTCGATCTCTTACTGAAATTATCCGACATTCCTAACTGACCATAGAGAAATTTTCCACTCTGTTTACATTGTCAAATGATTTCATTTTCAATATTTTACTTTTGATTGTAAATCACATAGAAAGATATTTATTACTTACCGGTGGTATGTGACAATGCCTTTCGTAATTTCTTTTGAAACCGAGTAATTTCGGCAAGATGGAATGACGCAGTTCATCATATTTACCTTTTTGCTTCGAGATGCGACCCCAACGCCAGTCAAATGAAGACTAGTTATTGGATTGGTTGATCCTATATGGATTGGTTGATATTGGTCGGCGACATTTCATTTTGTACGATTAGGCGTCTATCTTGAAGGTGCTGGGTTACAATTATAGAGAAAACTTTGAGCGAAGGATGCAAGCATGACGTTCGCAGCGTAACGCACGCTGCCACCATTTTATCAAGAATCACCACTCGAGCCGTTCTAATCACATTTCAACACAACCTCTCCCGAATAAGCTCTCTTATCCACTGACAAGTGACATCAGCCATGTCATCACGCACCGCCCATCGGCCGATCATGCGATCTCACTTGAAACCTCCTTGGAACCAATCAGCAGCGTTTTTTACAAGCGTTACCCCAGGAATGTTGACACTTCCATTTCTAGTCCTTCGAAATTATACTAAGTGGCACTATTTAAAAATAAACTTAAAGCTATTGTCCCGTTAATTATATTATTATTATGTTTTATTCATGAGAAATGTCAAATGAGAAAGTGTTACGGACATATCTCGATCGCAGCGCAGTAGAATTTCCTGCCTGGATTAGTCCTGATTCCATTTAAATATCTACTTTATAGGTTGGAAGGGTTTGTACGTTGTAGATACGTATAATAACGAGTCGATTAGTGGCCTGATTGGTTTTATTTGTTCAGTTAATATCCAGTAAAAGCTTACGTCAAAGTTAGTCCCGGTTTGTGATCGGTCTATAAATATATTTATTTGTTCCTGTGGAAAAATCTATACGTAAAAGATGACTTTTGATTAACTTGGAGTTCTCGCAAGAATGATGTCCTATAATTTGAATTTTGAACCCATATTTTGTGAATTTTGAGGCCCTATTTTTTGTGATATAAAAATGTACAGTTTTCAGATTTATTCCTATATGTGTACTCTGAGGCAATGCTTCTCGCCAAATTTCATAGTACTCGTATGTTTTGATTTTTGTGAGTGTCGAAATATGCGTTTTTTTAAGACATACACGGCTCTAACTTTTTTAAACAATAACTGAGAAGTTTTTCTTTTACACAACTGCAAGAGACCATAGTATATACTTATGCATTTTAAATTTCAACCCAGACGGACAGACGGACAACAAAGTGATCCTATAAGGGTTCCGTTTTTTCCGTTTGAAGTACGGAATCCTAAAAACGCACCAAAAACAGTCAAGATCTACGATGCCACAGTAATAAGTAGGTACAGAGACACATGCCAATCTTATAACACCTCGTTTTTTAGGTTCGCGAATTAAAAATAAACCACTATTACGCAGCTCTTTTTAACGATGTTTGAATTAAAAACAATAACAGTCGCCGACAAAGTATCAATGGGAACCATATACTGTTTACCCCAAATTTCTATGACGAAAATATTTACGTAAGGGTGAAATTTGTTTGTTTTGATAACTTTGGGCGGTTATTTGCAGGGGTTCTGGGGGTGTGAGGTTGTAAATCGCACCTCATGGGAGTGGCAGTAGGTGTTGTAATTAAATGTAGCTGTTACGCAGGGTTGTATGCTCAATGATGTGGGGATAATCCGGTTTATGTGTTCTAAATATGGGATCTGTCAGTTTTAATGGGATCAATCTAAAATTACATGCAGTTAACTGACACGCAACGACTTAAGACACGAATTCGTATCGTGCAGTATACGTACGATCATGGTCGTACGAATTAAGTGCGCACACTGTATACCTATACGTTTTTATTAGTCAAATGTTAAAACGTACAAATGTTTTAAAATCCCAACAAGTTCGGATTGTTTTCTGACGTCTGAACTACTCGTGCGTATACGCACGACTAACTCGCACCCAGTCTGCGTGCTCCCATAGTACTTGGAATATCGGGATCGTTCGTACGTGTTCGTACGTGTCCGCATGAGTAAAATTCGTACAAAAACGTGCCCACAGTGCGCGCGGCTTTAGTGTTTATATTGAAGATTATTTGAATGGAAACTGGCGTGCTTTTTGCACAAAACAATTTCGTAATTTAATTCTATTTTTTTATCCGACTTCCAAAAAGGAGGATATTCTATGTTCTTCTGTATGTGTTTCTTTTTGTGTATGTTCATCGATAATTTCGCCAACTGTAAACCGAACCGAGTTAAAAAAAATTTTTTTTTGTTCAAAAGGGTATACTCCCGAGATGGTTTGATTTAAATTTTACAGAAATCAGCTGAGCCGTTATTGAAAAATCAACAATAATATAAACAGTTCGAGCGAAATATTCGAATTTTGTACACGATCAAAGGCAGTTTTACCATTTTTTTTGCGAAAAATAATTATTTAAATTGAGTATAAATCGATTCGATTTTAAAATTGTGTAGGTACTGTTCATAATACTATGTATAGTATTAAACTTTTTGTAATAAAATTTTGTTGTTGTTTTTGTGTAAGTAACTGTTTATTTGTTTTACAGTGAAGTAAAAAAAAATAAGACTCATTCTTTAATTTCCCCTTTTTTTGCTGACCTCAAACGTATTGATTTTTTGTTGAAACTGCGACGTAGTATTTATTTTCTATTTGCAAACCAAGG
Source organism: Hypomecis punctinalis (assembly GCA_949316475.1). NCBI lineage: Eukaryota > Metazoa > Arthropoda > Insecta > Lepidoptera > Geometridae > Hypomecis > Hypomecis punctinalis. Next base: position 14,495,889 of record OX438812.1, read on the forward strand.
CTCACCTTGTGACTTTTGATAGCGTCAATTTGTTTATAAGTACCGAATTACTCACCAGCCAGTACTTTTTTATCATTTATTTTACAAAAAACAACGAGTTAGGCGGCGATAACAATAACATTTTCTAAATAAATTCCGTGAAAATTGCGTTGGTAGAGTTCTTATCTCGAATTTATGCAGGGTCAATATGACGTGACTATAGCTTCTGCCTTATCACCTAGTGGGATTTACTACGGTCTTCAGTGAATTCCGTGAGACCCTAGCTTCATAATCTTGTGGACTTTACCGCTTACTAAAACCAAGATTACTAAGCTTGATTTGTTTACGCCCCAAGGGACGCAATCGGTTAGATTTATACACTTTCTGCGAAGGAAAGTAAGGTTTTATGTGTGTGTGTTTTATGTGGGAAGTCATTTTACTGGCTGTTTGTGGGTGAAAATCCTTAGATGTAGATGAACAGATACGCCATTAGCTTTGTGCTAAGCATTATTAAAACATATTACGAAAAATATAACGGCTTTATTTTAGTTTTAAACAGCTGCCATAAACAACAAGCCTCTTTTTGCCAAAACGAGCCTTAGCACTGTAGTATATTTTATATCATGAGGGTAGTTGAGATCTACCCTCACTATTATTTATTAAATAAAGAGTGTTCAACCAACTTCCGTGTGTTTTAACTACATGGTGACAGCGGTGATAATTGTTTTTGCGGATAAAACAATACCATGAATATAAAATATACTACAAGCACCACAAAGATATTTTATTCTTTGATTAGCACAAAAGAAAACACAGACAAAAATTTAAAAAAAAAAAAATATTGCTCTCTTTTTTTTTCCTCGTCGTGTCAATGGTTCAAAATAGTTAAATTATTTTCTTCCAATATTGATTGCTTTAGAGTGTAATATTTAGATATTTTTGTGATTTTTGGAAGATTTTGTTGATAATAACATAAGTGCAGCGTTACATTGTTCACACTCGAACTTAAAAAATGATACAATAAAGTTTGTTCCTCACATTATTGTTACTTATTGATATTCGACACACATTTTTGACTTTTTTTACTACCTCGGTGGCTAAGTGGTTAGTGAACCTAACTTCTGTATCAAAGAGGCGTGGGTTCGATCCCCACCCAGGGCAAATATTTATGTGATGAACATAAGTGATTGCTCTGTGTCTGGGTGTTATTTAGTTACTATCTATATAAGTATGTATTTAAAATAACTATATGTAGTATATCAGTATCTGGCAGCCATATCAAAAGTTTTGCTTAGTTTGGGGTCAGTGGCCGTGTGTAAGCTGTCCCAAAATATTTATTTATTTTCGATAGAAAATGCGTAGTTTTTCTCGACATGATTCTCATTGTCACCTTCATGGCATTATATTGAGTGCTTCCACTTTACCCCACCAAAGCCCCCCACTGGTGGGGCAGATTCCACTCCTTCATTTTTGGAGTGGAATCTGCCCCACTCATCCCATCTTGGTGGGGCAGATTCCACTCACTTTTTAGACCAGTGGAATCTGCCCCACCAGGGGTGTCGCATGATTTTAAATTAAATTATTAGTGCGATGAAGTGCGAAATTCGACTTCAAAATTTAGTCATTATAACGTAAAGACATTAAATCCAAAATATTAAGTAAGAAGATTATAAACTAAAAGCACAATTATCTGAAGTCAAAAATTACGGATTGTATGTAGTTATAGTATTTACGACGCAAATATTTTCGAAGTCATCGTAAAGTATAAGAAAATTATAAATTTAATGTTATCATTCAATTCAGCTACAAAAAACAGTGAGGCCAAAGAAGTCATCGTGTTCCCTGTTGACAGTGCTGCTACAATCTACGCACTCAGAAGACCTGTAAAAGTTCTAGAGTTGGTGCTGAATGTCGTGCGACACTTCAAACTCTTTCAACTTAACACATAACAATTGTGCGCTGGATAAAGAGTCACAAAACATGTGCAGGCAACAACAAAGCCGCCACCCTGGCCAAAGAGGGCACGAGAAAACAGGTAGGGGAGGCAACTAAACACTGTAAGTTAATAGCGGCGGAAGAGCGCGTGTTGCTGTGTTGTCATATCAAAAAAGAATATCAGAATATGTGGAACAAAAGGGAGGATTGCAAACACTCTAAGCTTAGAGTATTAATATACTTTAGTTATTTATACTCTAAGACTCTAAGGTTGCTTTCCCTAATTTAAATAGAAACATCACAAACGACCTATTGAAGTTGCAGTGGCAAGACCTCCGACTTCTGGTAGGACTCATACCTGGTCACTGCAACATAAATAGACGCATGTATAAACTAGAACGCACTGTCAATCCACTACTGGTTACTAGTACTACATGTGGGTCAAATTAATGTCAGCGTCAGTTCTCCAACCTGTATACTACATACATAAGTTGTGATTAACGTATTAATGCAGAAAATTCAGGGTAATAACCCTGAATTTTCTGTCTATGTTTTAATCTATGTTTTTCTAATCAATTAGCATCCTTCTAGGTCTGTACTTCAAAACTAACAACTTTTGTTCTGCGACATTTGTGAAAACTCAAAAAAAAAAACAGCTGTTCCATACATTTTGTCAAGGGTGAACGATATTTTTCGATGGAACAACAACTTTTTTTTTGATATTTGACAAAAGTCGTTGAACCAATATACATAATTTGATGTACAGAATAAGCCCCTAAAAGTATGGTAATTGATTAGAAATAACCCTGTATGATTAATTCACATAATAAAGGTTGCAATTAAGATGAAAACGTTTATCATTTGTAATAGGTTCAAATTTTAATTACATACTATTTAAGTAACTTGCTGACTGAGATAAAATCTCGAGTAGATTATCAATGATCATTACAATGAATAGATTATTATAAATTATTATAAAAAAAAACAAACTCGTCGTTTATTTATGAATACAAAAAATTACACTTACACATGGTCAAAATTACACTTACACATATTATTATAAATGGATAATATGCAATTTTTAATTTTCTTTTACTTTACGATGATTTCGAAAATATTTGAGACATAAATACAATAACTACATGAAATATTTGAATTCAGATAATTGTGATTTTAGTTTACAATCTCCTTAATATTTTGGATTCAATGTCGTCACTTATCTGTACTTTTGGTGGGTCGTTACGAGTATAATGATTAAAATTTTGAAGTCGAATTTCGCACTTCATGGCTCTAATAATTTAATTTAAAATCATGCGACACCCCTGGTGGGGCAGATTCCACTGGTCTAAAAAGTGAGTGGAATCTGCCCCACCAAGATGGGATGAGTGGGGCAGATTCCACTCCAAAAAATGAAGGAGTGGAATCTGCCCCACCAGTGGGGCGCTTTGGTGGGGCAGAGTGGAAGCACTCATTATATTTTTTCCTTATTTGAATATTTTTTGCAAAGTAAAGCTTAGGAGCTTTATAACACGAGTAAATTAATATTTTTGTGAAATTGTAAGGCTGGTTTGGAACATTTGCCACTGAAGTGACGCTAATTATTATAATATATATATAGATATTAAGGAGAATTGCTCAAATAAGCTTTGTTTCAGCTTGTTTCGACTCTGTTAACGTGTGAGAAAAATCCACATATTCCATACTGCTATTAGTATTTGTTCTGTAACAGGTATTTTAGTAACATGTATCTGCTCGAGCTGGTATCAGTAAAATCACTCTATCAGTAAAATTTTCTTGCTCTGGGAAGAAGTTTTTCGGATATTTCGTGGGCGTTGACTCTGCCGATAGAAAAATATTACAAAAGTAGTAAGCAATATAAAGATTTTCTGTGACGAATTGTTGAGTAAAAGTTATTTTTCTGTGCCAAATAAAATAAGTAAAGGTTACTCATATAGCCTTAACAGAACCATGTCACTTTGAAAATAGAAAAATCTTTCGTTCTTTTCAATACTTATTTTAATTTGAGCTCTTTTTGAATAAGAATAATATAAGTTATTTTTCGTGCCAAATAAAATAAGTAAAGGTTACTTATACAGCCCTTACTGGACCTTGTAGCTTTGAAAATAGAATAATCTTTCGTTCTTTTTAATACTTATTTTAATTTAAAGTTTTCTGGAATAAGAATAATATACAGGGCTATTTCTAATCACTCAGCATCCTTTCAGGGGCTTATTTTGTTCATAAAAACTAACAACTTTTGTTTTACGGGCTTTTATTAATTCTCAAAAAAAGTTGTTCTATAGAAAAATATCGTTTACCCTCGACAAAATGTATGGAACAGCTGATTTTATTGTTGGTTTTGACAAAAGTCGCACAACAAAAAGTTGTTAGTTTTGATGTACAGAATAAGCCCCTAAAAGGATGCTAATTGATTAGAAATAACCCTGTATATTTATGGAATTGTGGTGGTGGTTAAAAAGTAACTAAGTCCTTTGGAGGTTAAAGAGTTTTGCGTAAATGATGTTGAAAGCAAAAAGTCAAATATTTCGTAATCGCAGGTGAACTAGCTATAAGTAGTAGTAAAATGACCAAAGTGTGTCGTGTATTGAGTTACCTAGGCTTGCATAGGTTACTAAGTGTATAAAATTTTAATGATGTTAGCTTCATACTAAACTAGCCATCACAAAATACCGAAAGCACAGAGATCAAACTTCATACAAAAAATACATAAATCATTCGGATTCACAATCTAATAATTGCTAGGGATTAATAAGCGCTCATCAAAGTATAGCAACGTTAGGCACGGACTAGGACTAGACTAGATTAGACTAGATTAGGACTGAACGCGGGTGGTATTTACAACTAAGCGCTACTGTGGCACGGATAACACGATTGTAGGCTTCAGTTGTTTATCTATTTAGCCATGCAAGATGCCGTCAAGCGGCTTAAAATGTCACCGGGGCTAATTCCTGGCCTGATCGTGCCAGTATGAATTTATTTCCTTTATTACAAAGGGTTTTGAGATTTCGGACTCAATCGAATACAAAACAATTGATTTACAAACATGTTCTTGTGTTTCATGGACGTACTACTGAATATACGAGTATGATAAATATTTTAAATAAACTATCTGATTATCTACGAAAGGAAACGAACCACCGAAAATTCTATAAAAATCTTGAAGAAATACTGATTAAAAAATGTTACCACAGTATAGAAGATTACTTGAAAGACAAAAATGTTTCTGGCTCGTCGAAGTAAGCAGATGATGAGTGTTATGGTTGGTTATAAGTCTCATAAGTTCCTATTTGCTTTATAGTTTCTATAAGTTTAAAACTTATTTATTGTAAAATTATTATACTTGCGACGCCCTTACTGTGTTTAATATGTAACTAGTGCTAAGTAAGCAAATTATTACATGATTTTAAATTTAATGCAAGGTTTGAGATATACACAGTCAGGTCATAAATTCTGTCACATGTTTAATTTAAAATAATTGAAACAAGTTTATTCATTATGTAACCATTTATATACCAAAATAAATTTAACAAAACATAGATTCTTATGACGATAAAGTTTATTCAAAATGACCTCCGTGATTATGAATACAGGCCTTCAATCTGCGCGGCCAGTCGTCTATCGCAGCACGAACGAGGTCCATGTCAATATCGGCGGCTGCCTTAATCAAGGATGTCTTGAGTGACTCCAAATTGGGATGAGGCTTTGAGCACGCCTTTTCCTCTAAGTGTTGCCATATCTTGTAATCTAACGGGCCCAAATCAGGACTCGAGAAGGGCCAGTCTTCATGCCGGATGAAGTCGACTTCACGCGCCGCCAGCCAGTCTTGTGTGCTCTTCGCTCTATGAGCTGGCGCCGAATTTTGTTGGAATACCCAGTACCTGTTATTGAACATGGTATGAGAAACAGGTTCCACAAGGTTTGTCAGGACTGTATTTTGATACACAACTGCATTCGTTTTTACACCTTTCTCACAAAAATTTACCTCTGTTAAGCCCCAATAAGAAACTCCCAACCATACTATGAGCGAGGATGGAAAATGACCTCGTTGGACACGCGGAATACGGTTGCTCGCTTCTTCACTACTGTGTGCTTATCATTTATCCTATAACCTTATCATTTTGTTTGTTGTAGCTCTCTTAAGGTAAAATTTTTTTCATCCGAAAAAAGAATTTCCAGATATTTTTTCCCGCCTACCGCTTCAACAAAGCGCGGCATCTCTTCAGTCTCAGGTCCATCAGACTAGCATTTAAACGATATCCTGTTTTGCTTTGATATGCCCAAAGCCCTAAGTCTTCATTTAACAGCCTTTTCACCGTGGTTCTGCTTAACCCCATCTGAAGGGCCAACAACTTCTGCTTACATTTGGGATTTCTTTGAATTCGCGCCTTCACAGCTTTTATCACTGCTGGAGTCCTAACAGACCGAGGGCGACCACTTCTTGACCTGTCATCTACACTATAGTCTTCATTGTATCGTTTGATGGTACGATAAACGAATATTTTGGTTATATTCAAATTTTTCAGTATGTCAAAAATTTGAATTGGCGCGTAATCGCAACGATGCAACGCAATAACTGCAACACGGTTTCTTTAAGCGTCCACTCCATATTTAAAAATGAGTAAAATTCTAAAAAGCATACATTTTTATTTTCATGAACAATTCGAGATACGAATTCAATAAACTTTTTTATGGCCATCATTCTAAAAGAAAAGATTTTACTGTGTGACTATACTTATGACCTGACAAATAATAAGTTAACAATATTTGTATACAGATTTGCTTGAGCGCGCGTTGTATGAAGCTTGAGTTCTGTACTCTAGATGTTTTGTGTAGGCACTGAATAATGAGGTCACGCAGTTTGACCTGAATTTTTAATTCTTTGCCATTTGCTTGTTAGCGCCGAGAGAAAAAGGTTGATTTATGTTATTTAATCTTTCAAATTAATTTTGTGAAAGCGAAACAAGGAAATCTCTTGGAACATCAAATTATACAGAGAGACGATAATTTAAGATGTTTCTGGTGTCCCAATTTGTTAAGATCAAATTTCCCTAAAAACGGTTTCGAAGTTTTCATGAAGCAATAATGTTGACAGTAATTAAGTAGCTTAATTACGTATAAAAAACTTTTAAAAACATGTCAGGGCAAGAGCATGCAAATGTATGGGCAGTTTCTAGTCTATAAGAAGCGTATCCTTTGCGTGAGTGCAATGTGATATCGTCTTATGTAGTGTATCATGCCATCCGTAATCTCCATCACACATAATATTAAGACCAATGGCCCTATTATGTTGTATAATACGAGCTCACTGGCTATCAGGTCTACTACGTGTCTTTATTTAATGTTACGTTTGAAGTATATCTTCGTTAAATGATTTTATTTGTTCCCACAGTGAGATCAACGATATCAACCTGGGCCTGCTGGTGGAGGTGTGGAACAAGGGAGTCATCTGGGACCGCGCGCTGGGCTACCACTACCTGCCTCTCACTTCTGTTGCTTATAACGAGGTAAGATCATTAATGTAAAGTTTAAAGCTATTATTCAGGACGTTTTGAGAAAGGTACAGAAGGAGTATTCATTTTAAATTGTACATAATGCTTATGGTTTTAGTCGGTTGTTCATTTTGTTTCGAGTTGACTATTATAGTCATAGATCCCTTATCACTTTAATTTCAACAAGCTAAGTCAGAGGCACATAGAGGTTTAAATCAGTCCAAAATCTGGCGTCGCGCAACTCTACGCTCGTTATCCTGAAATATAAATGTTAAATTGCTTAAACCACAGAAAAAAATCCTAAAACATGTGCACACGGTTGCTGTGAATTTAAATTTGAAACTCTATAGAATAGTTGTTCTCCGAACAGCAAGACCTCGCATCTGTTTAACTGAATCATCATAAGGCTAATCTCGCTCTTGACCAATTTTGTTTATTCTAGCAAATCTTGCTAGGATTTAAATGTTAAAAAATCTTGCCAAATATCAGCGTATTTCCTTAACTTTTGAGGGAAATACCCCTAATCAAAAATTGCTGACGACAAATAAAATCCAAAAATATACAGGAACCATTAGTTTCAACAAGATTCGTTGCATCGCGTTCTAAGAAAATGTGACCTGTAGAGAATCAGCATCAGGATAGACGAAAGCAAAATTGTGAAGTTAAAACTGAGCCTTCGTTCACTCAGTCAATAAATTGATCCTCGAAGAAGAAGGATTGCGCTGGGTGCAAGCCGCTTCCAACCTGTTTTATCCATAAGGGATCCATAGGGTAGACCTATGGCTATGAACCTCTTATGGCTAATGAGTGGATGGATGGGTCGAGATAAATTGCAATAGAGATTAAGTGAGATCAGAGTGAATAGGTAACTTCTAGATCCCCATAGTAAAATTGGTTAAAAAAATAGTCTGAGTCACCTCCTTTCGGCTTAGTACACCAGTTCTGGATAACATTGTATGTGACCGTTTTACTGCATCGCGGTAACCAGACAGATGTAGTTAATTTTGATAGAAATAGTTCTTAATTTCACAGAACACGTTTTACGTTGAGAATCGTGCTAGAATATAATGTTTTGAAAAATATTTCTAGCTACGACTCCTTGTTACAAAAACAAGTTTTTCAAATTGGCTCTTTAGTTTAAATACTTTGTTGTTTTTAAACTATCGCTATTTGAACACATTATTATAATATACTACGGGATTAATCGCGCATTAAAATTACGAGATAAATAAATACTTCATCATCCCGACGTTTCGGCCGAATTGTCGGGATAATGAGGTATTTATTTAAATACTTTTTAGATAGATATTACTCGTAGCACTTAAGGTCGATTTACACATACGGCGGGCGCGGGTCGGGTGCGGGTCGGGCGCGGGGCGGGCGCGTTGTGTGTGTTGTCGTACCTATGTGTAAATCGGCCTTTATTCTGTTTGGATAACTTCATTCATTATAATACAGGAAAAATGTTTTAATTAATTATTTATATTAATACACATATGGTTTAGTGTTAAATTTAATAAAATTATAAATATCTCTTAGTACTTTTTTAATTATTATGAGATCACGGGAAAAACGCTATCAATTTGGACAAGAATTATGAAAAAAAGCTTTATGTTTCTATACTTTTTTATTTAATCTATATTATAGGTATATTTAATCGTCTAAATAGCTAAAAATCTTTTTTGATCTTCATTAAATAATTTTATGATATCCATAGAATTCCCACATTAAAAAAACAAAGTAACCAAATTCTCGGTTGCAACATATAAAACAACGCCAACGACCAAGCAAATTGCTGCAACTTTGATTGTAAACCAAATTGTTCAAACATTTCCCTTTTATCATACATAACTCAATAGGCTCAGTAAAAATATACTCCAGCGTTATCCCACCGAGTTTACCCGCACAAAATTAACTCCATTTACGCTGTTCGAGTTGAAATTGCACGTAATAGCTGCTGAAGCGGTCATCGCGCATCCGTAATTGATCAGATTAAGCTGAAATATTCATGGGACGTCGACAATTTGTTAGCAAGCCAGTTCCAGCGGTGCGCAGTTTAGGCTGTTTAGTGCTGGATAGCGTTATAAATCTCTACTTATGGCTCTTGTTAGTTATGAAGCGACATCTGAATAGTAGGTTTCAAGTCGGAATTAAGTTTGTGTGCGTTCGTGCGTGCGCGCATGCGTGTATTATACTTAAGCTACTTTTTAGTTCTTTCATGAATCAATTTTATTTTGATACTATCCGTGGCCACAAGACAAGATTTTTATTTTTTTTCTGGATGAAAAGTACTGTACTGTATCAGCCTTTTTTTTAATAATCCACTGCAGGACGTAGGTCTACCCATGAAGGGTGATTGGGCCATATCCACCACGCTGGCCCGGTGCGGGTTGGTGGATTCACATACGCCATCGAATTTTTTCTACGGACATATGCAGGTTGCCTCACGATGTTTTCCTTCACCGAAAAGCCAGTGGTGTGAAATTCCGTACATAAATTCCAAGGAACTCATTGGTACGGGACCGAGATTTGAACCCACGATCTCACGATTGTAAAGCTGGTGTCACTACCTCTAAGCCATCACGGCTTCGGATGAAAAGTAGCTGACTTTAAAACAGTGAAGAAAATTTCCTTTTTCGTAGCTAGTTATGAAAATCGACCAAACCAACCATTCAAAAGTTGGAGAGTGTCATAGGTACATAGCATAGATACCAGGGCGATTCACCCCGCGGTCCGAACCGCTTGCGGGGCGAAACGCCGCAATTCCCCCAAAAACCAAGTCTATATTTTGCTCTATTGCTGTGTGCAAAAATAACAAACAAAGATTCCTATATATTCCAAAAATGAATATTTGGCAAGTTGTTTAATTTCAAATTCTTAATAAGATTTGCGTGTATGAACTAAATCAGTCAAGAGCGAGTGAAGATAATATGGCATTATAAAATTCAGTTAAAGAGTTGTGCCACGAAATTTAACCTTACGATTAGTTATTGTTATTGAGAATCTTTTTAAACGACTTTAAAAAAGGAGGTTCTCAATTCAACTTTAGGTATGTATTTTTTATGTTGGTGAGTAATCTGCCAATTGTGAACCGATTTTAACTTTAACGATACTTTTTTGGTTTGGTAGAGATCATTTCGTTTAAATTTATAGAAATCTATTCTCATTTTTGAAAAATTACAAATAATGTAAAAATACTACAACAATAATACATAGATTCGTTCGAACTATATGAATTCTGTAGACGGTTGAAATCAGTGATGTCATTTTTAGCGATAAATTAATAATTATTACATGTGCAACTTGTACATTTTTGCGAATAGACTGAATCGAAAAACCAAACCAAAGTAGTTTTGAGATTGACCGGTTGAAGAACTACTTGTTAAGACTTTTAGACGTAATAACTTTTTATAAATCGATGAACGCCGGCTGTTTCAGTTGTTGGTGCAACAATGTGTTCTTATGACGTTATCACGTAAAATAATTGTTCGTAAATCAACTTTACAGACAAACATTTTTTTTTACTAATATCGTGTTGCGTCCTCAGGAGTGTGGAGGCGGCGGTGGACGTTGGGTGGAGCTGGAGGCGCAGCTGATGATGCGCGGAGGGGCCGTAGTCGGCACCACCGGACCCACCGGCCATGCCCTGCTGCTCGACTGCAGATTCGAACCGCCTTTCGGTAAGTAAGCTTAAAGATTCGTTTTTTTGTGAGGAACAACAAAAAAAAGTAATCTTTGTACTTCCCCCGACCTAAGTCGGAAACATCGTCAAGCTGAATATTTGTTTAAGCTTGAAGATTTCAGTTTATTTTACTCTACGCTCTCTATGACTCCGGCGTCCGTACAAAAAAAGTTCAAAATCTTGCCGTTGTCTGCTATTTCAGAATTTTCCACGTCATAAAGGAAATGTTCTTATAGAAAACTTTTAACATATTTATTTACCTACTGTCAATATATTAGATTCTTTTATCACATACTAGTTATTCTTAGTTTCTAACAGCAGATCCCAGCAGCTGAACAGCTAGTAATCTAGCCTAGCCTACAATAGATTTAGTGCCACTTAGGTACCTACTTTAGGACAGCTCGTCACCTAACCATTCAAATATATTATCTCAAAACCCTTAGCTGTTTAGAAATAATACAGAATATCTATTAGTAACACTGATCTCATTTGATGCACTACATTTCTAGCTGCTTTCGTTTAAAAACAAAATCAAATTAAAAACCTGTATAAACACGAGTATTTATTACGTTCCATGAAAAACGCTCCTAAGAAAAAAAACACAAGGAAATCGAATGTGCCAACCACTTTCAATTTCCTCTGCCGACTTTCTCCCTTCGCCATTGAAAATCCCATTGTCGTTCGTCCCATATATCCCTTCATAAAAACGCTCCGCAATCGATATAAGGAGTATAAGGAAAGCTGCCATTTGGCACAGGACTCAAGTGTGCCACCGCGGCGCCTGTCTGCCTAGAACATATACAATCTAGAAGCCCAAGATCATGCCAACTAGATCGTCCTAGTTTCCGGAAAAAGTGGCTAAAATTTTTCGCAATTGGTGCGTGATGGCCGCCCTACATTATAAAAATACTACTTCTCAATCTCACAATTTTTTCCCTATCGCTAAAACTATAAAAACGTGTCCATATTCTGTAGGTTGGATTTTGGGCACTTAATAAAATAGGTCGTAAAATAAAAATAAGGTATTGTTTTGCTAATATTGTAATTGTAAGTGTTTGAAATGATGATTTTGAACTGTTGACTGTGGATATGCCTATAATTTAATTTCATTTATTCATGCTTCCATACAGTACAAGTTAATAACAAATTTTAGGTACAAAGTTCAGTTTGGACCCTATCGGGCACTGCATCTATCTGCATATATCTTTTCAGTGTCACGCAAAAATATCTTAGCAATAAAATAAATATTGTCAATCCACTATGTTTCAAACACTATTTGTAACCTACTAGTTCCAAAAGTGAACAATTGTTTTGTTATTTAGGGCTATGCAAACTTCAATCCATTATTTTTTTGCACGAGATGAAAATTCACTGAAAGTTTCTAAAATAACAGATGTTACCAAAGCGGGGATGGGATAAGCTGACCAAAGCATTGTAGTCCGTAAATGATCACGAAAATGACATAATTGTTTGCTTAGCGAAGAATACCATTGTTTATGACACAGCTCAACTGCAATCACCGATGTGTCTTGACTGTCAAAATGTGAAGTTGACATGCAAACCAATTTTTTTTGCCGATACGTTTAGCACATAAGTTTGCAGTTTTTATAAATACCACAGAGAATCTTTGTGATAAATTCTTGTTTGTTTTTGGCTTATTTTTAAACTGCTTGTGTAGACTAGCTCAGTAAATAATTTATTTTTTATAACAATGTGATGTCACCTGCCTGCTCCACCGGAAGACCAGCGCTGGTTCACAGCTAGCATATGCTGAGGTGGAGCCGATTTGTGACAGAAATATAGATTATTAGTATTCTACTTAGTTTTAATATTTATTATGTTTAATTTATGTTGTAATCTCTATTTCTATGTTTATGTTTCCCCCTGTGTCAATTTATCACACAATGACATTAATGCAAAATATTCAAGAAAGGATTTGTTTCATTTCTCTCCATTTTAACATGGTAGAGTCTTATTCTAAATCGGGCACAAACATATTTACCGACCAAAACTTCGCTTTATAGTCAAAAACTGTCGCAAAAGTTACCAGGACGCGTTACTAAGGCGGGCGGTTTTTCTAGCGGTAATCAGACGATGCCTCGGCGCCGTCTGGGCGGGAAGCCCGTGGGCGGGTCACCAAGGTCACTGAGACACCATTCAACCACCATCGTGAATGGGTAGACTGCGTGAATTTGTGCATGAGTTAATAAGACTTGTACTCTGAAGTTTGAATAGATAGATTGATACTCTGTATAGTAACACAGCAGTAAAACGCTGAAAGTAAATTTTGTATTGATTAGTTTCGAACCCAACAAGGTAGATTTTAGTTATGAAAACAAAAATCTTTACATACCACATAATTATGATAAACACATATGTGGCATGTGGTCAACACGTGTTTGTTTGCACTATAATTTTAAAAACATTATAACCCAAAATCAAAATTAGAGTCCTATTATAAAATATACGCATGGAAATTAGTGAAAAAATATTAATCAAAGTAAATTAAGCAAAGTGATATATACTAATGATAAGATGAATGCTTGATATAGTCGAAATCGTGAGTCAAACTTGGACACAATTGGCACAGGACTGAGGCTGATGGCACAGTAAGAGAAAGGCATTGGATGACGATGTTAAAGATGCATGCTGCTATAAAATTGTCTCAAAATTACTTTACCTACAAATCGAAATGTGACTTTTGCCTATAGACGTTAAGGTAACATTACAGAAGACACGACGCTTCAGGCAAACAAAATGTTAAAATGTAATATCAGAGGTAAACACGACCTGTAAGTACGATCGTAACGGAGTTGTCATATCCGCCGCTTGTCTCCGGTTCGAGATAGCTTCAGATGTAAGTCTTTAGCAAAAGGTGAAGAAATGTTGACAGTAATGTGTGTATCGTAAAAGCCTCATATTTTCCAAAGACATATGAAACAATGTTGACTGTTTTGACAGTAAAATTGTGCACCTGCCACTAGCAAACTTTAAGCCTATGAACACGAGACAAGTCATTGCACAGTAGCAAATAATTTGTCAGCTGCGCGATAACTGAGGATGTGTAAAACTTTATAGACGTCATTAAGGTTGATTCGGCAAATAAAATCAATCTCAATCCATGTATACACCTGATAATTATTACAGATCTCAAAAATTGGCCAATCACCACATCTTGATCTACCGGGTCCCTGCGAGTCGATCAAATCTATCATAAACATAAAATCACTAGTACTCAATAGTTACACAAATATTACTCAACACTGCTCATCAGATGCTCAATACATAGCAGAATCTGCTGTTATGTGGCATGTGCAAGGAGCATATTAACCAGTGGAGAGAGTGCGCGGGGCGGCCCCGCTCACCATCGATAGGCGCTTTAGTTGACAACCGACTAGGGATGCTTGATCCAGGTGCTTTGTATCGATACTTTGGATTGCAATGGGTCGCATCGCAGTGTATCAATCCAGGTATTGATCCGCTTGTTTCGATATGATATTTTGGATCGATCCGGTATCGTATTCAAAGTTTATTGTTTTAGGTACATAAACAATACTTATTTACGTCGGCCAAACTGTAAGAGGCAAAGTACACAGAAATAATATTTTCTAAAGCCGCTCTTTGTTGAGACAATACGATTGTGTGGTTTCGATACGATATCTTTGATCCAGTATCGTGTCAATAGTTAAAAAGATGTGTTGTTGCAATACGATAATTTATTCAAAGTATAACCAAGTCAAAAATATCAATATTGATATTTTGCTAGTAAACATTTTTGGCACCACTACAAGCACTGTTGTCATTGCGTCATTTTGGCGTCAGCTAATTACAGCCAGCGGAGCTTACTTCTCCCCCCGCTTAAAATCGGTGACCTGTTGTTTCAACAAAAACGGGGCCCACGCGCTCTTCAGTCTCCTCCATGGGCATGTGCAATGTGCATCGTAAACACGTGTTTATGTGGCATATGCACCGCTTGGTACAATAAAGGGTTATCGCTTGCCGTATGGATGTGATTAAGACCATTATTAGAACTTTTACAATGGGGCCAACCCGGATTCCGAGAAAAAAATCAGCTGTTCCATACAAAATGGCAACTTTTTATTTATTTAACTCGGCATCGACAAAATATATGAAACTGTTAATTTTTTTCTTGAATTTCGGGTTAGCTATAGTAAAAAATGTTCATAATAATGGCCTGCATCATCCCCATTCGGATTGGTACAGTGCAAGCAGCAGTGTAGATATAACCCTGTATATTTGCTTTGTACCGGGTCGAAGAAATTCTTTCAATCGATATCTACCGGGTATATCTACCCGCGACTTGAATGTATTGTTTTAAAAATAATAAATAATAATTATTTTTCCCAAAAATTTGCAACATCGACTTCCACCGTGTTCAGAATTGGAATAGTTTGCACCACAGAAGAGAGAACGAAATCTAGTTCTGCTGTTCTGTGGTTTGCACGAATCGATGTGACATCAATGTAAATCATTTGATGATTTATCAAAAACGGCTGAGCCGATTTAGTTGAAATTTAAATGGGACTACCTCGGAAGTACACCTTTTCGAACTAAAAAAAAGGATTTGTTCCGTTACCGGTATTAAAATAAATAAAATTCTAACCAGATCAATGATTGCTGTTTTATAAAGAGCATTCAAAATGTAATTATTATCTAATAAAAACATATTTTTAAAGCCCTGCGATATTTAGAAAAACGATAATATATATTTGGGGTATGTAACGTGAAACGGAACGGATATCTCGTAAAGAAACACGCTAATCTGAAAAATCTCAAAGCTAATTTAAAAAAAAAAGTATAATAGAAATGTCAATGTCAAAAGAAATTGATTGATTAATTTGATTTTCGATCAGTGTTACCACCTTAGCCCTTTTGGAGATAGATCTAGGACTGTTTACTGTAGGTGAACCTTGGTGTGTAATGATTTAGCTCGGAAAGGGATATCTAGCGCTTATTTGCCCTATTTATTTTCTTAGAAAATATGATTTTGAATTTCCAATATACTTTTTTTTAATAACAATTAAAAAAAATGCAGGGCTATATATTATTTTTATTATTCCATGGAGCTTTAAAATTTCAGTACATTCCTAGAAAAATTGAATGATCTTGGTTAGAATTTTAATACCGAGTTCCTAGTAAATCAGGTACAACTCCTTTTTAAATCGGTTCAAAATTGGCGAAAATATCAATGAACATACACAAAAAAATACGTACAGACGAACGTCGGTAAAAAGCGTTCTCTGACCGTAACAGGTTAGTGAAATACATAACTTTTTTCCTTAGTAAGTTTGTAACTAAATCTTCGCTACTCTTTTTATATCTAGCGTCTCAAGTATAATGCGGAGGGAGCCCAAGTGATTTCTAATCACTCCCTTAGGCTAGATGGATGCGAGGCCATTCTCTGGTCAGTGAAATATGGAAAAGGGAAAAGGGAAGGTAGATATACTGCTTCCATTTTGTAAATGACAAGTGGGATGGGGTTGACACTGATGTTTCACTTAATTTATTGTGCGGGATATTATTGTGTTTTGTTTTAACTTGGTGGGAATTCACTTTAGGGACAAATGTTCCGAGAAAATAGAATATGGTTTTTGACTACAGAGATAACATAAAAGAGGAGTTTTGACACATTCGAATTATTTTTCAACGAATCGAATTATTACGTAATTCTAGTATCAAGGCTCACGTCAGAACAGTATTAATAGAACAATTTGATGTACCTTCCTATTTTTGAGAAGCAAAAAAATTGCTATTTAATCAATTCAGTTGATTTAATACATAATATTTTGTTGAATTTTAAAATGCAATGTGATCCAAAACAAATTAATCAATAGAAGAATGAATTATTTCTAGCAAAAAATGGCACGACCGACTTCAACCGTGTACAGTATTCGCGAATATTTCGCACGGATCGATGTAGCATTTTTAACATTATTGTTGATTTATCAAAAGTGACTCCGCCGATTTCATAAAATTTAAATGGGACCAAAAATATCGAAATCGGACCACTATGTAAAAAGTTATGTGTGGTTACACATACAAAAAAATATATACGCGTCGAATTGAGTACCTCCTCCGTTTTTTCGGTCAAAAACGATTCGAACAATATGATCTTAATATTCTTAGTATTTGAATAAAAATTTGTAAACATGTCCACACACTAACGTTACGAAACGGGAAAACTATAACACGGATGTAATTCCGTGACACCGCTATATCCCCGTCATTTATTCAATAGGACCACCAGCTGTTACCAGCGATTCCCTTTGCGCAAGGACAAAATCTTTTTATTTTCCCCTGGAGGTTATAAATCTCAGTTAAAATGCAGTTACGTGCAGAACCTTATTAACCAGCTAGTTTCCGGCTTTTCCGTGAACTTTCCTCTGGCGCAATACATTGTATTTTTATTTCTTTGAGGGAGTCCCGTGGGATACAATCATGATCTCGGCACCACCTTCTCTAAATTGGACTGCATTTTCTTTGTGATAGTAGTTGCATATTAACCGTGTTTCTCGACGTTCGTTGTGGAAAGATTTTTTTCTATTTTATGAGAATGGCAAAGATGTGCAAAGCTTTAATTGGGTTTGTGTTTCCCGCCAGCAAAGTATATTATATTTAACGGAGCACTTACTCGTAGCTTAAGTTAACAGTGGAGTTAGTGTAAAATTTATATACTGGATAAGCTTCAATGTGCTGCGACAAGTGATGTATGTAGGTAATGATTTATCGATGCTCGTCGAGCAGTTATTCAAAATGCTAACAGTTAAAAATGGTTTTCGATGTGCTAAATCAATTTGAGTTTACGTAAATAATGACGATGATCTTTGTTTTTCTATCAATGTCAAGTATACAGAGATAATCGTAGCTTAAACTTAGATCCGTGGGTTTGACTCGCACATTTCAGAAATTGAGGCCGTAATTGGTTTCTGCTAGTTTACAACAACTTATGTAGCAGATATTTAATCTATACCTCAAAATAAGTTTTATCTACATCGTAAACAACTTACACCTTGAAATTTTGACTTTCGTTACATAAGCTTAACAGTAAAATAATCTCTTCTTCGTCGTCGTCGTTTCAGCCATTGGACATCTACTGCAGGATATAGGCCTCTCCTGCAGTTCTCCAATAAAACCGGTTGGAAGACGCTCGCATCTATCGCGATCCTGCGGCCTTGATGAGATCATCCGTCCACCTTTTAAGTGGACGTCCTACGCTGCGCTTGCCCGTACGTGATCTCCACTCGAAAACTTTTTGACCCTATGGGTCATCAGTTCTACGTGACCTGCCATTTCAACTTGCCAATCCGCTGGGCTATGTCGGTAACTTTGTTTCTGCTACAAATCTCCTCATTCCTTATCCGATTATGCAAACTCCGAGCACAGCCCTCTCGCTCATAGCTCGTTGTGCTACTTAGAGCTTACTATTAAGGCCCATAGTGAGATACTACGTTTCTGTGAATATTGTCTCTTCACTATACGTTTATACATTTATCCCTTACAGTTCTCGATGCACCGTCCTACGTCCTCCCACAGGTCGTGTCATTTAATGTGTTCAGTTGAGCGTGGGACCGCCCTTTGATGTTAATCGAACCTACACCCATGTTGCTTTGCTTTCAACTCAATAGTATTTCTATTTTAGTTTCCTTTCATTGCTTGGGTGAGTTTAAACCAATACATTTTCTATTTTTAATCTTTAAATATTTTTTTCGAATTCCGTTTTGGCTTAATAGTAAAAGTTGCTCATAATAATGTTTTGAATCACTCTTTTTCAAATAAGTAATTTAATAGTCGATTGTATCATATGGCAGCAAAATAATATTATTACGGCGCGGGCGCTTTTTTTATTCCATAGCGAAGTGAGGGATTCTAGAGTAGAATCCCGAGCGTAGCGAGGCATTCAAAGTACGCCGCCCGAGCCAAAAATATATTTTGCGCCCGAGTGGTACACTCTACTTTTCATCACTTTGTAGAGAAACTAAACTTTTTGTTAGCTTCTCTACATTCAAACTCTTTCGACGATAACACTGCCCATTAACAATTCTATGCATGAAAATTTTAAAATACTTTTGACAGGATCAGCGATCCTTGTTCTGAAAATCGGGCAGTCTTGTGAGGGAAGTCATCAAGTAGACACGAAAGCAAAAATAGTTATTTAACTTGTATAAAAATAAGAAGTGTACCTTCTTTTCGTTTCTAATTATATAATTACACACCTACATCGATAAATTACATTATTGGTACAAATAGTAGTTTGTACCTTTGTAATATTATCACCGTTATATATTATAAGGAACTTTATAAGTGCGACGGAATTATCATTTCCGCACACTTTTTTAATTTGGAACAAATAAGTGAGCCGAAATGATCTTTGTCGCGCACTTTTTGAGTTTGGAAGTATTGTTAGTGTTCAGTGTCAAGAAAATTAATGAAAAGAATGTAAATATAAGTTTTCATTTGTTTTATCATTAGATACCATTTAATTTCAATTTAGTTGTTACTCTACGTTTTATTAAATAATAATATTATAGTAAAATATAAGGCGCCTTTTATTTTCTCATAGAGGTGATGAAAAGTAGAGTGTACTTACCACTCGGGTGCAAAATCAATTTTTGGCTCGGGCGACGTACTTTGAATCCCTCGCTACTCTAGAATCCCTCACTTCGCTCTGGATTCAAAAAAGCGCCTTCGCCGTAAAAATATTATTTTGCTCCCATATGATACAATCTACTATTTCATCACCTATGGTTCCGTGACTATTTTTCTATGGATCTATTCTTACATTTATTTTCGATTCGGAAAGGATTACCTTTTATCCGAAATAGGATAATTGGGATCGACTTTGCGAAGAAAAGATTACTCAACTCAATAGGGATTTGTATTGTTGCGCAGCGGAAGGGTTAATGGATCGGGGGATCGTATTTTTAAGCTTTTTAATGTATTTTACCTAGGCAGAGTTTAAAAAGATTAAGTTTGTGTTTCGTATTTATTTTTAAAAGCAATTTAAGAGTTTTAAGAATAGCTTGGGCATTTACTTACTCCCTTTTCAAGCAACGAATTGATTAATCCATGGATTTTATAATCCACATAATATATGATCAAGAAAGATATTGTACGTAGTTTAGGCAAACATATTGAACAGCTTTATTGAACTATTTTTAATGTAGAGTTATATAGTGAAAGAAATAGCAGGTCCATATAAAAACTTCATTGACCTTAACCAAAATGAATCAGGGATGATAAAAGTTGTACTAAATTTGCGGTTTTACAATTTTATTTGTTAGTACGTTGTAATTTATATGATATCATATAGCAACGAATAAATTATGATTTAGTCAGACTAGAAATAGTAAGAAGGGTAGACTAGATAAACCGGAAGTCGAAAGGGTTGTTTAGTTTTAGATTAAGATTATACATATTTGCGTGTATTTGTCATTATAATATTCCTAAATCATTTCCCGTTTTGCTCCATAACTGTGTTTTTCTATTTAATCATACAGGGTTATTTCTAATCAATTAGCATCCTTCTAGGGTTATATTTGTGATAAGCATTTCAGAAATCTGAAGCGAACGCAGGATTTGAACCTGCCCCTTCGGATCACTAGCCCGACGCTCTAACCAACTGATCCAGCCCGCCTCCTACGCAAGCGCTAAATTCTTGAAGTGCTTATCATTACCACCAACTTATAGCGTTGGCGGCGCCACCTATTTTATCACAAAGATAACTCTTTAAGATAAAATCTAGTGTGGAAAACACTGAAAATAAAATCATTCTAGGGGCTATATCTGTACATCAAAACTAACAACTTTTGTTCTACGACTTTCGTCTAAATTAAAAAAAAAATGTTTGTTGTTCCATAGAAAAATAAAATAAATGTTGGTGAACTGAAATAAATAAATAAATAGTTCACCCGCGACAAAATGTATGGAACAGCTGTTTTTTTTTTCGAGTTTTGACGAAAGTCGCAAAACAAAAGTTGTTAGTTTTGATGTGCAGAATAAGCCCCTAGAAGGATGCGAATTGATTAGAAATAACCCTGTATTACAGCGTTTTCACATTAGGTCATATTATAGCCGCACGCTGCCGCGCCAAATCGTCTTTGTTGTTTAAAATCACTAAATTAAAATTATACCAATTTATAGACCGAAGCGACGACACAACGATTTTGCTATCGTCTGTCCGTGTGTTGATTTTTGTCTACAGGTCGCATTTTTTAACGAATCCCGACCAAACTTGGTACACAGGTTTTATATATTATTTATGTATTTTTTGACGTCGGCTATTTTTGGGGGTTTTCTTCCCTCAAGAGTTTGCTGTAGCGCTGCTTATCAAATGATTTTAATAATATTTGGCATTTAACGAATCCATTGTGAGGATTGGGTATTCGTGTATGTAGTATATCAGTCTCTGACAGCCATATTACAAGCTTTGATTAGTTTGGGGTCAGAGGCCATGTGTAAGATGTTCCTAAAATATTTAGTTATAGTTAGTAGATGAGCTCAGACGAGACACGCACTCCGAAAAGGAAAAGACGGCAGAGATCCTCCATAGTAATGCAAAAGCGTTGTCGAGCCTTCTCTCGACACCTCCCCCTCCTCCCCCACAGTATCCGGATTCTCTTAAGGAAATAGAGAAAACACTCAAAGACCACATAGAGAAAGGCCAATCTATCCCTACACCCACAGCCCCAGTCCAGATAAATATCCAAGAACAAATATTGCCCATAACAGAGCGTCTCGAAGCGGTGTCGTCGGAACTTCGCACGATGCGGCAGGAAAAAACGACTCAACCCCAAATACCAGCCCTCAGCATTGGCGCAGAAATGTTACAGGTGGAACAGGGTAGACTGCCTAATCATACCTATGCCAAGATCGCTGCAAAAGTACCTGTCCTGAAACCAAATCATACCCTAATAGTGACGGCCTCAAATGCAACCGAGACGACCACTGCCGAGAATCTTATCGACAGGATAAGAGTGGCGCTGGACACCAAGACAACTGGAGCAAAGGTTGACCAAGTACGCAAAGCCAGGAACCAAAATGTAATTCTGAGCTGTGGAACGGTGGAAGACCTAAACCTAGTGCGAAGCCGTGTCCAGCGAGACGTATCTCTGAACGTGGAGACTGCAAAAGCAGGTAACCCACTTATCATAATCAGAGATGTTCTGTCATATCACAAGGACTCAGAGATAGTGGAAAACCTCTTGGCACAGAATAAACACCTGCTGCAGGATGTCGATCTGAAGGAGAGCACTATTAGGGTTAGATACAGGAAGAGAGCGCGCAACCCCCATGAATGCCATCCTGTGTTGGAGGTCTCGCCTCGCATTCACAGGTCGCTTGTAGACGCAGGCAAGGTCTACATTGGACTCCAGAGGAGGCCAGTGTCAGATCACTCACCCTTGGTGCAATGCACCAAGTGCCTTGGTTTTGGACACACAAAAGCGATCTGCCGGGAAAGAGATGAGCTCTGCAGTCATTGCGGAAGATCCCACTCTTGGTCCCAATGCAAGGCCAGGAAAGAAGGCCTGCCACCAAGATGCAGGAATTGTGCAATCGTATAACCCAATAACTCCAATAAGGATCAAGCTCATAATGCGTTCAGCAGTGAGTGTCCTGAAAGAGTGAAATGGGACGGTATAGCGCGGTCACGTATTTCGTATTTCTGAGGGCACTCCAGAGGTACATAGCTCAGTCTCCCAAAGAGTAACGGTGAAATCGGGTTTGCGCTTCATTCAAGCTAACCTACATCGGTCACAGACTGCAACAGCCGAAGTCCTGAAAGTTGCAAAGGAAAGAATGGTTTCAGTCGCCCTAGTCCAAGAACCGTATGTAGGCAACAAGGGTGTTATGAAGCAGTACCCTGGAACCCGGATTATTCAGTGCAGTGTGAGTAGGCAAAAGCCAGTAAAAGCAGCAGTAATTGTTTTTGGTGACAGACTGGAGGTAATTCATGACCCCCAGCTTGTTACCGAAACTGAAGCAGCTTTCTTGCTGACCAGCGCTGATCTGAAGCTGGGAGTGATTTCAGTTTACTTGGAGGGAGACAAAGATGTTGATCCGTACCTAAACAGGATAAAGGTTTTTAGCGAAAAACTAGCGACCAAAAACTTGATAGTGGCTGGTGACGTTAATGCCTGGTCCCATTGGTGGGGAAGTACATCGGAGAACAGCAGAGGAGAGGCTGTCCACTCTTTCTTCGACGAGTTGGGCCTACACATACTCAACACAGGTGACACACCAACCTTCGAAGTCGTCAGAAGAGGCAAACTCTGCACAAGTATAGTAGATGTTACCACGTGCAGCTTGCCACTTCTAGGGAAAATAGACGGCTGGCAGGTAGACAGGAATCTCACAACGTCAGACCACAATGCAATAACGTTTACCTTGCGTCTAGATAAGGCCCTTGAATATATAAAGCCAGTCACTACACGCAAGTACAACACCAAAAAAGCAAAATGGTTTCTTCGCGGGACTATGAGGGGATCCCCCTGTCCTACGTCAAAGGCAGAATTCGCGAGGAGTCAGTTAAGAAGTGGCAGGACCGATACGAAACGTCAGATAAAGGTAAAGTCACTCAGACGTTTTTCCCGGATATCGCAAATGCTTATCGGGTGACACGCGCTACGAAACTGACTCCTTTTCAGGTTCAAGCTGTGACGGGACATGGAGGAATAGCTGAATATCTGTACAGGTTCAAGATCAAGAACAGCCCTGGATGCGAGTGCGACCCCGATGTCTCCGAGACGGTCTGGCACATACTCATTGATTGCCCTAGATTCTCGGCCTCACGACACGACCTAGAAATAATGATAGACAGAAATTTAGTGGTCTCAGATCTCCATAACATCTTAGCAGATCCTAAAACCAGACAATTTCTTCTGTCTTTCATGGAGAGGTCGTTCAGAATTGCGGCCAAAAGAAATTCTACTCTCCACTCCAACCAACAACACATTCCCACCCCAACACCCTCCACTACCTTACCATCCCGCACTACCCTAACACTTCAACCCACTCTACCTAACATTAACATACTGCCATCCACTCTAACACTTGATCCCATTCCAACACACTTAACACACACACAGTCCACAGAAGCTACACAGAGTTCAATCCCCGCCCTAGAATTACTACCCTCAAAAAGCGTAGCCATCGATGAAATTCTGCAGAACGCGGAAGAGGGAGTTCCAGGGATTCGTATTCGAGGTGTGGCTCTCTTTATGGACAATAACAAAGAAAGATTCGGAATAAGCTTTTGCCTTGTTAGGAACCAGAAACGCGTCCGCTTGTCACCTGGTCTAGCATGTCTACTTAACGGGAGCACCGCCAAATTAACAATGAAGCGGAAATCCTATGACGCTATGCCAGTGTGCAACGCAGGCGGCCACCGATTCCGACTGGTGAGATCGAAAAACAAAACGATCGCACTAGTCGAGTGGGCTGCCCAGTCACCTTTTGCGCAGGCTAGCGCATTGCTTGATCATCTTATCAGGATAGTGGACAGCACTCCCCGGGTGATAAGCGTGGACGCTATGATGGTTGAACGGTCGAAGGCGGAAGCCACAGACCGGCTGGGTTGCATTAAAGCCTCGGAACACCATGAGGTTATTGTTTATGAGGACAGAGGAGAAAATCTGAGTTTTCTGAAGTCTCCAAGTAACGATCTTGATAATGCAACAGATAGCTGGAGCTACCCCATTCCAAATTCAGCCATCCAATCTGGTTCTGAAAGAGCAGAACTAATAGCAGCTTCTGAGAGACCCGTTCTCCGCCCAAGTGGTAATGATGGTGCCATGTCGGGTCTCCTCAGTGCTGCAATGCAGAGCTTGTTCCGATTCATGCCTAAAACACCACCTCCACAGACAACAGCGACCTCGAGGAAGGCTTCACCACCTCAGGCAACCCGCACGAGAGCCGACATGGGACAGGTCGATTCGCCCCGTTATATCTTGGCTTCGGCGCCACGAGACCACGCTAATAAGACTTATTGAGAGCGACGAAAAATGTCAATCTTAAGAACTGCGACAACATTCTGGAGTTCTTTAGGCTGGGTGGTCCAGTAAGTGAGAGTCTACTAAAATCAAGACTCGAGGAGGCAGAAGCAGCCATATACAATAACGTCACTTCTCAAGTCATCAGAGGGAACATGAAAGGACAGCATATGGCAGCTTACAGCGCAGAAAGTGGTTTTGTGGAGTTGAGTGAGGGAGAGACAAAGCGAATAGGAAGACCGAAATACGCGATACCATCAAACGACCCAATTGTAGTCACCGCCAAGTGCACAAAGATAATGCTAGACGATAGAATCCTCGAGATGGCCAAAACCATCGAACGGAGCTCGGACGTCGAAAAAAGCTGGCAAAAATGGGCGGTACCAAAGATACAATGGGTCAACGGGGTACCAGGATGTGGCAAGACAACATGGGTGATTAGACACTTTGATGTGGACAGGGACGCTATCATCACAACAACAACAGAAGCAGCAAAAGACCTGAGAGAGAAGCTATCGCACCGAATAGGAGATCTAGCAAAATCAAGAGTGCGAACCATGGCTTCATCCCTCGTAAATGGTTTTGGAAAAGAGAGCTTCAGCCGCCTTCTGGTGGATGAAGCTCTAATGAACCATTTCGGAGCTATAATAATGGCTGCACGACTGTCTGGTGCTAGCGAACTTGTCCTCATTGGGGACGTCAATCAGCTGCCTTATATCGACAGAGAAAATCTCTTCGAGATGAGGTACCATCGCCCTACCCTGGTTGCAAACATCTCCCAGGAGTTGCTCTGCACACATAGAAACCCGATGGATGTCGCGTATGCGTTGAGGGAAATATACTCAGGTATATATTCCTCAGTTCCCCGTATTAGGTCTCTTGAGCAGAAAAGGTTCAAGGGGGCTCAAATATCCAAAACCCTCCCCAACACCCTTTTCTTAGTGCATACGCAGGAAGAAAAGGAGACCCTAATAAGCCAGGGTTATGGAGGTGGCTCAGGATCGCGCACCCTTACCATCCACGAAGCTCAGGGACTGACGTACGAGTCGGTAATCGCCATTAAAACTAAGCCTAGAATAAAGCTACACGAAAGCGTCTCACACATGTCGTTGCATTGTCTCGGCACACTGGAACTTTCATCTACTACGCTGACGACATCGAAGGTGATGCCATCAGTCGATTCGTGCGGCGTGCATCGTCTGCGTCTTTGAGGGCTATCAAGGACTATAACCTGCAGATGGCCATCAGAGACCGGAACGCGGCGGTGATGGAGGCTCTGGGCCGGGAGGAGGCAAAAGAGTTGTAATAGAAGGACATGGGAGCGATCACAAGCAGAGTAGATACCACCGAGTAACACACGGAAACGTAGCCTTGGACTCTGCTGGTGATCGCTTTCACAAAATAAATCAGAATAAGTGTGCATTGAATAGAAATTAGCATTGCGTGCATGCCTTGAGCATTCATGCTCGCCATCGAAGGCTCCTTCTTGCGGCGGCGTCGTGTGTCGGGTCGTTCTCTTCCCTTAAATATGGTCGAGGAGAGTGATGGCTGATACATGCGTCATACTCGTGATCGGGTGCTGCATGCGGGTCGCCGGTTTGCTCGTGGCATTCACGCAATGCAATGAAACCACTAACTTAGACTAAGATTTAATCTAACCCCTCTCTATTGTACAGTCGCATTCTTTCAATTGGAACTAACTTAACAAAAGGCACAGACCCTGGAGTCCGTGGGCCATTAATTTAAATAAAAAAAAAATAAAAAAATATTTAGTTATTTATTTAATCGTCACCTTCTGCTAAGCATTTTTCCATATTGATGTAGGATCAGTACAGTCAGTCAGTATGACCACTTTTTCCATTTATCTCTTTTAACATGGACATGATAACATCGTGTAAAAAACACACAACAAATGAAGCTAGCCAAATTGATAACCTCAATCACATTGTAACTTGGTTTAAAACGTAAAACTATATACATTAATTAAAATGTAAAACTATATACATTAAACAAAGTAGGTAGGTATAACTAAGCAGTCGGCACTTAGTTAAAGCCCCGGGAGGGGCTTGAGCTAACTACAGCTCCAACTTTTATCAAACAATCTGGGCCAAAAACTAAATAGTAGGTATATTTCAAGCAGCTAATTACGTCTGTACGTACCTTTCACATACACACACACACACACAATTATACAAATTAAAGCCAGTGATTTAATAAACGGAGCGTTTGTGATTTTTAACCGACTTCCAAAAAGGAGGAGGCTCTATGTTCGTCTGTTTGTATTTTTTTTCATACATATTTTCGCCAATGGTGATACGATTTAAAAAAAAAACTGGTTCGTAAGGGTATGCTCCCGAGGATTTTCGCATTTTTTTGGTTCGAAAGGGTATGCTCCCGAGGTAGTCTCATTTAAATTTTATCGAAATCGGCTGAGCCGTTATAAAAATATCAACAATAATGCAAAAATTGTACAGGTACGTCAATTCAAGCGAACTATTCGAAATTTAATTCGAAAAATAATTATTCCTGAAATAGTTTTCAAATATGCTTGACTGCCATTTTCCCACATTTACTTTTCCCCCAAAAAGTGATGATATTAGAAAAAATAAAGTACAGTATATTGGAAATTAAGCATTACTTTTGCATTCTGCACATTCGTGTTTCGTTCACTTATGTTTAGATACCAAATTAGAATGGTCAATTAGATTCAAAAGAAAGTAGGCGAGACAAAGAAATACTCACCAGATCAAACTCATAGCCTCGACTGCCTCGGTGGCTCAGTGGTTAGTGAACCAGACTTCTGGATCAAAGAGGCGTGGGTTTGATCCCCACCTATATTGGGTATGCATTTTTGTGATGAACATAGGTGTTTGCTCTGTGTCTGGGTGTTATTTAGGTACTATCTATATAAGTATGTATTTTTAATATGTATATGTAGTAAGTATATCAGTCTCTGGCAGCCGTATCACAAGCTTTGCTTAGTTTGGGGTCAGAGACCGTGTGTGAGATGTACCCCAATATTTATTTTTTTATTATTTATTTTATTATAAGTATTCTGGCTGTTCTATTTTCTAGGTTCTAGATCTAAAAATAGAAACAAGTTGAATGATATCATACTCACAAAAATAAAGCTATGTGCCTATGTCCGTAACTGGGTTGGAAACATAACACCTACAGTACCTTTAGCATGTAGGTACAACTAACTTCCACTGAATAAGAACGAACTTGACAGCTAATTCCAGAGTTGTTAGCACTTAGCACAAGCACCAGTCCCGGGGAACTACAGCTCAAACTTTTATCCAGCACTGAGTGAAAAACTGAATAATATTATACACCTACACAGAGTAAGATTTTCTTCAGTGCGTATATTTTGAACACTGAATGATTGTCTAAATATATTTTTTTGCAAAACTAACACGGCCGACTTCACCCGTGTACAGAATTCGCGAATATTACGCACGGATCGTTGTAGCATTTTTCACATGGCTCAGCCGATTTCGATAAAATTTAAATAAGACCAAATTTGAAGTATACTCTTTCCAATAAAAAAAAGAATTATTGAAATCGGACTACTACGGAAAAAGTTATGCGTAGTTATACATAAAAAAATAAAATAAAAAATATACGCGTCAAATTGAGAACCTCCCCCGGTTCGTTGGTCAAAAAAGAATATATCTGTATTTTGTTTTGGCTTATTTTAGTACAAAATATCAAAAAAGCTTATAGTTATCAAAGTCAGAGGCAAAACTCACGGACACACCCTAATAAAATAGGCCTAATTAATAGGCGCCATCTTTAAAAGAAATTGCATCAAAATCCGTTGCGTAGTTTAAAAGATATAAGCATACATAGGGACAGACAGACCGGGAAGCGACTTTGTTTTGTACTATGTAGTGTCACTCCATTTTCCGTTCTTGTCACACTTCTGTTTTTTCGAACTTATATGTAAAATGTTTTTATTACTTATATGAAATGTTCGTTTAACGATACTGATAAGATGAAAAAATAAATGCATTGAATAAAAAAATACCCTGTATTTAAAGCGTCTAATTACTTCTCTTTGAAGCTATCACACAATCTCCCGAGACAAGGTCTCAGGTTTATAAGTAATATTATCATTTTCAGCGACGCTATTCGAGACCAATTTGTCTTTCCGGCACGATTAGAGAAAGGAAAATAAATTTATGATTTTTATGGGTAGTTAAAAATATCGCAACCGCTCGCTGTAGGGTAAGTTATGTCCCAATTTTTTCTTACAAATTTAATGACCGTTACTAAACATAATATCTGAAAGATGAAGCATTAAAATCATAGATTTTTTCAATCTTGTACCGAAGAATCAATTACTCCTTAGAGTATGTAAGTCAAGATATGTTTTAGCATTAACATTAGTGGAAAGTATTTCTTGAACGACGAACCACCGGAGGAGGTATACAATTCGACGCGTATATTTTTTTTTGTATAACGCATAATTTTTTTCATAGTAGTCTGATTTCAATAATTCTTTTTTTATTGGAAAAGAGTATACTTCTAAATTGGTCGCGTTTAAATTTTATGGAAGTCGGCTGAGCCATTTTTGATAAATCAA
This sequence comes from Hypomecis punctinalis, assembly GCA_949316475.1. Taxonomy (NCBI): domain Eukaryota; kingdom Metazoa; phylum Arthropoda; class Insecta; order Lepidoptera; family Geometridae; genus Hypomecis; species Hypomecis punctinalis. Next base: position 14,525,592 of record OX438812.1, read on the forward strand.
CAATAATGTGAAAAATGCTACATCGATCCGTGCGAAATATTCGCGAATTCTGTACACGGGTGAAGTCGGTCTTGGTAATTTTTGCAAGAAATAATCTTGTTTTTGTTACCAACACATATGTTCAACAATAGACAAAGAGGCAAACACGGTCAAGAAAGTGGTCCTCTACTGATACTATTCTTATTTTTTAATCTACGAAATTCTAAATGTGAACCTTGAAAGGTCACACTGTGGCTGGGATTTTGGTTGCAATGAGTTAATGTATGTTATTCGTAAATTGTGTATTACTTGCTAAGAAAAAATCCTGATTAACCGAAGTACCGTTGGAAGTAGCAAACAATAGGTTATGGTGCGTTTTCAATTTCCATGCTTGCCAAAGCTCGGCAAGCGTCCACAAGCACAAGTGTGTAAAGAGGGCGGTTGACTTGGCTTGCGTGAGCTTGTCAACGCTTGTATCCGAGCCGCTGTAATGTCAGTTTGGTCCATGTTTGGTCACAGATCAAAGAGCGCTTGTGAAGCGTTTACACGTTGGCTCATGCTTAGTAGCCGCTGTGATCTCGCGCGACGTTCGCACGTCTAGTGCTGTCTTCAAAATGAGTGGCTGATGGTCGAACGAAGAGAGTTTATCGTATTTGGAATGTTATAAGATCGAAAAGTCTATCTGGAACCCCAAATATGTTAATCATAAAGTGTCCGCCATGCTTAGACGTAGGTAGGTAGCACACTGACGCATTCACAAGTTTGTAAAGGACTTCCAGATGCCAAGCGAGATTTGTGAACGATTGTGGCTTGTGGATGCTTGTTGAGCCTTGGCAAGCATGTAAACATACCATACCTAAAATACATGTCAAATCTTCAAAAAAATGTTTCATTTTTAGGGTTCCGTACCTCAAAAGGAAAAAACGGAACCCTTATAGCATCACTTTGTTGTCCGTCTGTCCGTCTGTCTGTTCGTCTATCCGTCTGTGTGTATGTCAAGACTCTTTATCTCGAGAACGCGTAAAGAAATCGAGTTGAAATTTAAACTGTATACGTATATCAATGAACTCTTGCTGTTGTGTACAAGAAAAACTTCTCAGTTGTCGTTTAAAAAAGTTAGAGTCGTTTATATCCTAAAAAACCGCATATTTCGACACTCACAAAAATCAAAACCTACAGGGTACTTCCCGTTGACATAGAACTATGAAATTTGGCGAGAAGGATTGTCTCAGAGTACACATATAGGAATATATCTGAATACTGTACATTTTTATTTACATGACAAAAAAATAGGGCCTCAAAATTCACAAAATATGGGTTCAAAATTCAAAGTGAGTAAATCGTATCATGAAAGGTGTCATGTCATATAAAAGAACCTCATTAGCACATGCTAAAACAGGATTTTAATTATTTTAACAATGTGTTTGTACGGGACCCTCGATGTGCGAGCCTGACTCGCACTTGTCCGGTTTTTAATAAATAGAAACAAACTTCATTAGTTACTTATATTGTTATTATTTGATCATTTTATTTATTATTTTATTATTTTATCACCTTATGGATAATTTAATAGTGAATACCCGTACATCCATCCCATGGAAACCATCATACTTCTTAGGCTACCATGGCTTTCAACATATCAGCTAGTAATACGAGACTAACATTTGAACCCAAGACCTTACGATGCTAAGGCAAGCATTCTACTACTAAATGACCACGTCTCCGGCACCATAAGCCTCAAAACCACAAGATATTACCGCCATTATTTTGACGTTGAGTTGATTCAGTTTCGCTGCGGTCGCGAGGGACAGCTTGGAAATTAGGACGGTCACTTATTAGCGAGAGAGGCTGAAGCTGTAACCCGTTTATCATATTCTAGTGACCCATAAATTACCTTTATAGATTGCCAAACAGTACCTTGGAAGATAGTTTCCATGTCCTTGAATAATAAGTAAGTAAAAGGCTTCAACTCACACCACTGGATTTTCGGTAAAGGAAAACATCGTTAGGCAACCTTCATACGTCCGTGGAAGAAATTCGATAGCGTATGTGAATCCACCAATCCGCACTGGGCCAGCGTGGTGATATGGCCCAATCACCCGTGGGTAGGCCTTTTTTTTTTTTTTTTTTTTTTTTTACGAGGAGGATATCTTCCCAAAGATGCCCGACCGCTTTGGGGTGCAGTCGGGTTATGTGGGATTGTACCCACTAAAACCCCCTCGGTGGCCAGCCTATGTGCCTCCTTGGGAGCCCCGGGATCTCCAAAAGGAACGCACCGGTGCTCCCGGCACTTCGTGTGTCTACTCGCCTGGTAGTAGACCAGGCTTGTGCGGTCCCGTACGACAGCGTTGCCACAACGCTGCCGTCCTTCTCGGGCCCGCTTGAGTGGATGGCAAGAGCCCCAACTCTAACCACCCACGAGCCCAGGGGTCCCCTTTTAGTAGGCTCTTACTACAGGCAGGGGATACCGATGCCGTATTCTAGTGCCCCGGCACTAGATCAGGGCAAACCCGTGGGTAGGCCTACGGCCTGTAGTGGACTATTAAAAAAGGCTGGTACAGTACAGTACAGTAAAAAGCTTCAAAAATGATGCTATATTTGAATGTTATAAGTTTGAATATGGTTTAAGTCCCTTTTCTTGTCTCATAAAGGAAATGTATTTAGTATATTTATCAATGTTTAGCCATGTCAGAGGCCTTCGGCGGCCTAACAACTCTGACACCAGGGCTAGCCACCCGGCCAATACGAACTTACTTTTTTATCAATATGTCCAAATCACTTGAAGTTGTTTTATGGGGAAAGAACCTCAATATTTTTTTCCTGTTTTGGCTGAAACATTGTTTAGTCTGCGGTAAAATACAGAGAGGATATAAATTATATGAAAAAAGTCACAGAGTAACAGGAACATAATCTGTAACGGCCGTTCTAAAGTCAAGGGATTAAAGAAGAAGAAATGTTTTCATTTCTGACTTACATACATTAAATAACGGAACTAAACTCATGTTTATGATTTAGTAGTCATAACGACAATAGTTTAATTGATATATTTCATATCTACCTATTAATTTTGTCCCAAAATTGCAATTGGTAATGCTTCCAGTGTTGCAGTTGTCCATAGGAGACGATGATCTTTTACTCAGGAGGCCAGTTAGCTTGTTTCTCAATTTATTGTAAAAATAAAATAGAAAGCAACATAAGTTTTCAGGAATAGCGACTTATTACGCTTATGGTGTTAATTTTTCTAGTAGTCGTCAATGTTAACCTTTTTCAAGTTTTTTTTAATGTTAGTGTACACAACACTAAAATTGGCAACATATTGAAAAAATTAACATCATAAGTCGCTCTTCCTGAAAACTTTTGTTGTCTTCTCTTTTCGTTTTTGATGTAAAAAGTTTATTTTTACATCTATCGAAGAAATTCATGTACTTTTAATAACTAATGATATTTACTCACATGAATACTTGTAAGCGCTTTTGAGAGATATGTACGAGTATGTATACTGTATCAGCCTTTTTAATAGTCCACTGCAGGACGTACGCTTACCCACAAAGGGTGATTGGGCCATATCCACCACGCTGGCCCAGTGCATGTTGGTACATTCACATACGCCATCGAATTTCTTCTACGGACGCATGCAGGTTGCCTCACGATGTTTTCCTTCACCGAAAAGCCCGTGGTGTGAAATTCCGTACATAAATTCCAAGGAATTCATTGGTACGGGACCGGGATTTGAACCCACGACCTCACAATTGTAAGGAAACCACTAGACCACCACGACTTATGTATGTATACTATACATACATAATATCATATCTCTATACATTGTATAGAGATATGATATTTTATTTTATGAAGTGTAGAACGACATGTAGCGTCTGTAAAGGTAATTAGGCTTGTTGTACATCAGTTAGAAAGACCAACTCGGATCAACTTGAAACTAGTTTAAGTTGTTTCAGCAGTATGAAGCAGTGGTGGCTAAGTAAGAAAATGCTCAGCAAGGTCATGGTGTGAAATCCCGACCACGTAACACTGGAGCCATGGAGGAGACTGGTTAATATGCTCCTTGACTGGTGCATTCTTCTGTAAACTTTCTAAAATCTAAAAAAAAATATACATACAGCCTTGGCCAAAAGTATAAAGGACCCTGTATTTTCACTCTATCTTCTAAACTAATTTCACTCATTTTTGGCATTTTTAACAAAAATAGGTGTCAATTTAATCACATCGACAGAAATGAAAGCTTGTTTTCTTGTTAGAGTCCAGAACACAAGTGACCAAACATTGACTGATAAGACCGAAAGAAAACCGAATCCTTTGTTTTCGGTCACTAGGTGTTTTATGACCTTAACAAAGAGCCGCTTGATATTTTAAGAAGTTATTTATGACCCCGTCAAGTCATTTAAGATAAGCACTCAGTTATTGGTTAAGTAGTAAACATGCATTTTAATTTTTTAAAGGTGCCTAGTACTTTTGGCCAAGGCTGTAGTAATAAATCATTTACCATCCTTCTAACTCAGAGAAAATAAATTATTTGCTCTGAGCCTTCTAAAGACATTTTTTGTACATCAAAACAAACAACTTTTGTTCCCGGGCTACAAGTACACTATGATTAATATATTTGATGAACTCTAGAATGACCTGGAGCGGCTGCAAAGGGAATTGGGCTAGTTACACATTAGTTGGAAAGGTGCTCGGCTCAAGTTGAACCTAATTTAAATTAGAGAGCGCTAGACTGTAGATTGACCTATAAATGTAGACTGCCGGGAAAGCTAGCGGGAAAATAGTCAGCTTATAGAAACATACTTACTTGACGTGGGCGTCATTAGAAATTTACATTTAGAGAGAAAAGCGTTAGTGGTACCGTGTTAACGCTTTTAGCAAGCGTTGAATTTTACTTTTCAAAGTAGTGCAAAAATATTTATGTTTATTTCATTAGTTATATAATTTCATTATTAAATAGTTAAAAAAAGTTAAGTTTTCTTTTATTAGATAGTTTTCTTAAATAACAATTATTTTTTGCCAAAAATGGCACAACCTACTACAATGTACAGAATTTGAATAGAATGCCACTGTTAGATTATAGTTGATTTTTCAAAAACAATCAAAGCTGTCTTCGATTTCAATATTATTGGGACCATTTCTGATGTAGCTACCTATAATTTTGACTGCCTCGGTGGCTCAGTGGTTAGTGAACCTGTCTTCTAGATCTTAGAGGCGTGGGTTCGATCCCCACCCAGGGCAAGCATTTTATGCGATGAACATAGGTGTTTGCTCTGTGTCTAGGTGTTATTCAGGTACTATCTATATAAGTATGTATTTAAAATATGTAAATGTAGTATATCAGTGTCTGGCAGCCATATCACAAGCTTTGCTTAGTTTGGGGTCAGAGACCGTTTCTAAGATGCCCCCCAATATTTATTTATATTAAATTATCAGTCGGAAAAAAACATCAAAATCGGTTCATAATTTGGCAGAGAGACTGCGTATAATATACTCATGTTGCCTGTTATTAAGGTTCAAAAGTAAACCACCTATACTCAGAAGATAATTATATCTAGAACCTAGAAACAAACCGCTCATTAACTGCCTACCACTATTAAAGACGACTCCTAAGGTGTTTCACAGGATAATATCACACATATAAGCTAACATTTCAACCTATCCCTCTCAAGCTCTGCGGCCCGCATTCATTACACCGAAAATACGAGATGGCAATGAATTATAAATGTTTGAGGAAACTCGTATGTGACACGAAGTTATGAAACATTCACACTGAAAACACAAAACTCTCGTTTGTTTCTCTTTTTTAGTTTAAAAGTTCTCCTGAACTGAATACCAGGGACATAATAAAGAGTGCCCCAGGGCTTGGAACGCTGGAGATTACATCGTTCGCAGACGGCCCGTCCTTTAATGTAAACATCTCATATTGCCAACAGTATTTCATTTTTCAAAGCGATTTCAGTATGAAAAACGAGACTTGAATGTATTTACAATGTAAGTTTATTTGTCTGGATTATTGGATCTATGTTGTTTGAAGGAATCATCATTAGTTATTACTGTAATGCTGGATTTACGGCTAGACAGAGATTCAGAAGGCCGAGTTTAAAAATTACATTTACGTTAAAAATATAAGGAGTGAATAATGGGAACATTTTTGTGGGCCAGTTGAAATGTTAATAAATAGTTTAGCAAGCTGATAACAATGTTTTCTTTTGGCTTTGAGTGTCCATATGATAATTTTAATTTACTAGAGCTGATAAAATAAATATTGAATCTGAGTTAAAAATATTTTTTGATATTACTGTTAGGGTTATACACCCTAACAATATTTATATCTAACTGAAAAAAATACCAAAAATATTTAACGATAAAGTTATTAAGTTGTTGGAAGTACGAAATTTCAATAATGTGATTTTCTGTAATCTTATACTTTCGATTCGATTTAACGTCCAGTTTCATGCACAATAAACTAGAAACATTTCTCACAAATCAACACTACTCTTAACCACAAACCAATCTTACCAGATTCACCTGTTTTGAGAAATGACTCATAAATTCTACAGCATAGAGTTGCAGGTGCTATTTCAGCGGATTTTACAGAAATGGTAGGTTGTTTACTGTTGCAGCTCGGAATGTTTTAGATGTAGCACGATTTACCAGAACGTGAGTTAGATGTTTTACGTGATAGATAGCGCATACCTCATAGATATGGTTTAGTATATAAGCTGTTGTTATTCTTTAATAAAGGAGACATTACACATTGACAGAGAGACTCGAGTATCTTATTGGCTTTCCATCCGCCACCTGGCAAATTGGTGACCCCGAGTGCAGTATCAGTGGGGGCCCCACTGCCATACCGGCAAAGTGGTGACCCCCTACCCGAACGTCGCGCAATGTAGTGAACACGCAAGAAGATCTGGGGGTTGACGATAAATCCGCTGGATGACGTCAGACCTGCACCCCCACACCACCAACGGCGACCATAAACAACTGGACTGGAACTGGAATTTCGAGAATTTGAAGATATTTTGTGGACAACTCAACTTTGCAAGACAGAGAAACGGAAACCATCGACACTTGGACAACGAGAAGAAAAACCTATGGAAGTTTTTTTCGAGAGTTTGAAGATGTGGACTTCGCAACAGGGAAACACAACAAGTACGCATAATTCGGCAAGAAAGATGTACCTACAGACAACAGCATAAATCAAATGGTCGACGAGAAGCACTTTGTCACGCTATTTTTGAAGTTATGAGTGAACGCCAAATCCAGGGTTCTGTAGCTGCAATGAAACGCGAATAACCCTTGGTATTTTGTTTACGAGTGAATTGATGAAATTGAATCAGCAGTCGCCAGCAGCCACATATAGGACCACAGGAACTTGAGATGCCAATGCTGCCGCCGAAAATTCAGGTTGGATCTGCAAGTATTTTTTCGAAGTTGGCACCACCGTACGAGGACAAATCGAAGGTGGCGGAAAATTGCGTAGTACTGGAGGATTTGCCCAGACACGTTTCCATTGCCAAACGACTGGTCGGTTATATATATATATATAATTATATTGAGAATATGTGATATGGGAAATATGGCTGAAGCTGCGAACGCACGAAGATATTTGAAATGTTCAGAGATTACGGAAAAAGGTGTGTTGTGACAACATTGTTTTAGTCTAATGTGCAAACTCAGGATAAAATCAGTGAAAACGATATAGGAACGTGAAATTAGATGGAAATTGTGTAATGCCAAAATATCGAAGTCCAAGTCCATAGATAAAGTGATAGTATTTATGTGTGAATTGTGTAAAGTATTTGTTTTTTAACTATAGGCTTGTAATGTATATCGTTATATTTAGATTGTTAGGTAATTAGATCACTAGTAGGTATTATGTATGTGCTTAGTTAGAGGTTTGTCATCACATTTCGAGTAGCGTCATACTGCGAATCGATTTACGTGATCAAATGAATTCAGGCGATTTGAAGAATAATGTGTAACTATGCGGAATTTTTATAATGTATTAATAGAGTTATGTCAAGTTCATCAGTGAATATACGTGACTAAGCTAGTAGGTTCAGTTTTTAGCTGATGCAAGCAAACTATAAACTGCAAATGTAATCAAACAGACGTAAGCAGGGTCGCTGCAACATGAATAATATGATTTTTGTTAATTTTGGTTCGACTATTTTTAGGTAATAATTGTTTGTGAATATATATTACATTTTTTTTCCAAGGGGGAAGTACTGTTGCAGCTCGGAATGTTTTAGATGTAGCACGATTTACCAGAACGTGAGTTAGATGTTTTACGTGATAGATAGCGCATACCTCATAGATATGGTTTAGTATATAAGCTGTTGTTATTCTTTAATAAAGGAGACATTACACATTGACAGAGTGAGAGACTAGTATCTTATTGACTTCCTAACGCCGCCCTGGCAAATTTACGATGAAATGGGGGCATCTTCTAAGCTGGCATGATGACCCAGGTTCTAATAATACATTTTAAGCCACAGTGCAACATAGTTCTGTGTCGTAACGTGGCTACGGCGTAGCACCTGCGGTCGTTAGGAGCTACGACACTACGAGCTTTCTACGAGTGTGTATTATTTCCTTTATGTTCTTTAGTATTACTGTTATTTGTTAGATGTGTTTTATCAACTCTTTGGTTAGTCCCATAGTAGAAATTAATTGTTTGTAATTTAACACACAACTTGTATAATAAGTAGAAAAATAATTCAAATACATATTCTCGAAATATGAGTTTCAAACAAATACTTCTTCTACATAGTTTTTATAAAAATAAGTTACGATCTTGTACATTGTCAAAAGTACTCAGCATTAGTACATTATTCATAAAAACGTACCTAAAAAGAAGTTGATTACTAAGCGCCGTCCTTCAAAGATGTTTACTACATAATAAAATATTTTCCTCCAGAAATGTTTGTTCCATTTAATATACGTTTTATTGGCGGACCCGTTACAAATGTTCCAGAATGTGACGAATGAGGTTGGGAAAACAACTTCGCTGGGATGTGCTGAAAAATCAAGTTTTCTTAAGTTATTGCCATGTTTTGGTAACAGTTTTTTAGTTATTGTCACATTTTAATACGCTAACTAAAAACTACGAAAAGGAAAGTGATCTGTTATGTTTCTAATAGCTTAAATAATTTTAGATTATGACAATCGCCTTTTTATTTAGTTATATTAAGGTGTAGCGAGTTTGTGTAGTTAGAGTTTGTAGAGCGTGTATAGATAGAAAACAAAAAAAAACAAGTCAATGAGCTAGAAGCTTAGCTCTGATGGCTAAATAAGATCTGATAACTTTTTGACATTTTACATAAAAATTTCGTAAGAAGGTTTTTTTTTAAATACAAATATTTTACCTTAATCCTTTTGAACCCCACTGTTGGGTACAAATAAGCTTTTCACAAATTATTCTACATTGATTTGATATTTTGTGGATAGTAGGTACTAGTGTTTATTGGTTTTAGTAAATAGTATAAAAAATGCTATTAATAATTCTTATAGGTAAAACATAAGTGCTAAACAATTTCACCAAAACTATTACAACATGCGTCATTATTATTGAGTAACGTATGATTCATTCATTTAATATATTTGTATACGTAGACCCAATAATTAACTTACTTTTGAGCTAACCTATCTACTTTATTAAGCTTACCTATTGACATTGTGATTACTCATTTTTATGATTCACAGTGGCGAAAACGTTTCACCGTATTTCAACAGACAATTTAATATATACCTACCGGTTAGTTAGCCTATATAAGTACCTAAAAGTGGTTTCGCACGACTTTCAAAAGATAAACTATTTGTAGACATATTTTTATGGTAGACAGGTACCTACGATTTATTATTTGGTATAGTACGTGCCACCAAAGATGAGACTTGAGAAACCACTTTGGTTTGTAATAAATATACAAAGTCTGCATAATAGATATACAAATGTTTAAAAAACGTTTATAAAGCGTTTAATATATATACACATTCTGTATAATTCGTTTGTACACGACTGTACCTGCGCAAGATCCCCCACCACTGTCGCTCGTCAAATCTCTTCTTTGGTGGCACGCACCGTAATGCACTTTATAAGATTTCTGTCATCCGATATCTAAGAATTTGCTTTAAACGAAAAATTTTTTTTGTGAAGTTTAACGTAGTCTTCAGAATTTTAAACCCCTTTTTTAAAAACTAACTTTCCTAACAACCAGAACCTACCTACAGTTAACATATCTTCCGAGCCACGGAGCGCTCGTTCGTAAATGTCATCCAAGTCACCTTTCCGAAGACTGAGAGTGAGAGTTGCTTCATTTTGGTTTTGGGATACCTAAATACTACCTATGTATCTTTATAGATATATCATACAATAAAAGTATAGGTATTATATTTCAAAGCTCTCACAAACTCGTTTCATACCAAATTACCCGCATCAGTAAATAATTATGATTACGGAGTTGAGTGAGAACAAGAACACGTTCGTATTCAAATATTTACGCTTTTGCACGCAATATTTTGTACCTGCTTAGATCCAAACTCTAGCAAAGTGGAGCGTGGCGAAGACATGCGGAGATCAAATAATACACCTCATAATAAATGCTTATAAAGCCAGTTTCCCATCTCACAAAAATAAAGAAAAAAATTATACATATTAAGATATTAGGTATAGTGAAAAATTACTTGAATATCTCAAAAGATAACGGAGTTATGAATGTTTAAATATTACCGCATAAAACTAAAAAGCATTTAGGAGTGTGACGTCACATCACCCGCGCCTCGCCCTGAGTTAGGCGGAGTGAGGATAAAATAAAATAAAGCGCATGATTCTATTCCGGGTATTTTTCTAAGCAACGTATCTTCTTTTTATTTGTAGGTTTGCGTTTGACTACATACTGCCTGATGTTGAGCAGATATGCGGATCAGTATAGCAGTATCTGTTCCAGGATATCACTGTATTCATCATTACATTGTTATAAACATGTATGATGCGAGTAATTCCCCAACACCCAATAGGAAATCAGCTTTTTTAAATAGAACTATTAGTTATTGCAGGATTAGTGTGATTTATAAAATTTCTGAATAATAGGAAAATTCCTTATTTATTTATTGAGAACTGAAATATTATTTTGCGTGAAGCAGATTTTACCTTTATTGGCAAGTAAATATAGCCTTTAGTGTGTGTTCTTACGGTCTACAAATAACAATGCTGCTCAGCACCGCACCATTTTTCGTTCTGCTCCGCCTGGTAAATTTTGAACATTGTAATGTTATAATCCAGTACATTTACATCGAATCAGTCGGTGGTCATCTCCTGCTGGACAGAGGCTTCCCTATGGATTTTCAATAAGGCTGGTTGGAAGCGGCTTGCATCCAGCGTGCTCCTGCGGTATAGATGAGATTGTCAGTTCACCTTATTTATGGATAGACGTTCTGCACTATAATTGTTTCCGGTACTTGGTTTTTATTTTCGAACTTTCCAGCACCATTAGTTATCTGCATTAAATAAAAAATAAAATATCTATGTAGTCACAATCGTGCAAAAAAAGTGTCCGAACCAAAATCTTGCCCAAGCTACGTAGTGGGCAGGCTTTTTAGTTAGTCATAAGGCGATTGCAAGCCGACTACAACGCCGCGCGATGCTAAAGTGCTCGGTTACAAGCACTAATTAGGTGACATAAAGTCGAGATCGAGAAAACGGGTCATTGTGAATTATTTAATTTAAATAGGTATCTAAGTCGTTATGTATGACGGCGCTCAGAAGTTTTTTTACTACTTTCACTTAGAGACTGTGGCTCTGTAGATATTTGCTCGAAAGCATTGCTATATTATTATTACATAGTACTCAGAAGTGTAATTGCGCAGTTTGTTTATTACAAAGTAACATAACAACGTAATTTGAGAATTAGCACTAAAGTGATTGTAAAGCTTATTTATTACAGCTTTCAGCCGAGCCCTCAGCCAACCCCTATGAAATAATTAATCCATTTTTTTAACCTTATCACAGATTGGCAGTGATTAGTTTTCTACAATATAATGTTTGCATACCTACACGACGCTTTAGACTATGCGACTATTATCAAATTTTAACTGTATTGTGCCATATTTGTAGCCAAACTAGTAAAGTCATACTGCACTAAAATTATCAAATAATTAGACTTATTATTGCTTTGCTACGAGTACATTTACTTTCTAATCATACCATTTGTTTACACCAACAGACGACAATAAGTTTACGATCGGTGCAAGCCGCTTCAAACTGGTTTTATTTGAGATCTTTGTGTTCTAGGGGTGTCTCTTCATGTTCTAGGCTTCATAGCTGTGCATATGTCCTCGCATATCTTATACTTATGGCTGAAATAAACGTTACGCTTCGCATCAAACCTTTAACATTTATCTAACACATTAATAGACCAATCGTGAAAAAAACATTTTAGAGTTCAAAAGAAGTAATTTTTGCATTTCTCCCACTTCGAACCTTCGAAAAAAATGATCATGGCATTCGCCTTGTATGCGTAGGCTTTCTACTCTCTAATGAGATCGGCCGAAGCATAAATCATTCAAGTAATTTAAGCGCGATTATTGCTGCTGTCACTCCTACTATGATTGCTTGGGAACTATGGGACATTTTGTATGCTAATTTTGACCTCATGCGAAAAATTATATAAAAAGTAATGCCATGGTAACCTAGTTCCTTATAATTTACAAGGAGTACGCGTTTGGTGCTATAAAGTTATATTATAAGTATTTTAGGTTTCGTTACGTGCAATAACTTAGGTTTAGGGTTATTGTTGCTGCGGTTAGAGGACATTTAAAAATGCTATACCTACATTACTTTCATTATGTAGACAGATACAAAATCAAAGCCTACACATATATTTTGATCTACAAATGATATTATAATGATTAAAATCTTATTTTTGCAACTTAAAATGGCATTTGGCATGGCACAAAGCATGGTGGACTGATTAAAAAATTTGTCGATATCGACCAGACAATGGTTTTATAAGACACTAGTTTTTACCCGCGGCTTCGCCCGCATACGCAATATATCATTATAATGTATAGCCTATGTGTTATTCTGATATATAAGCTATATTGTTGTAAAGTTTCATCTCAATCCGTTCAGTAGTTTTTGCGTGAAAGAGTAACAAACATCTATACATCCATCCATCCATCCATCCTCACAAACTTTCACGTTTATAATTTTATACTAGTATTTACCCGCGGCTTCGCCCGCATGATATTTTGATTTTTGACGCAATATCATTATAATTTATAGCCTATGTACTATTCCGATATATAAGCTATATTATTGCAAAGTTTCATCTTAATCCGTTCAGTAGTTTTTGCGTGAAAGAGTAACAAACATCCATACATCCATCCATCCACCCTCACAAACTTTCGCGTTTATAATATTAGTAGGATATAGTAGGATTTATACGTGAGGCATAATAATATGTCCTATGGCAGAAGCGACGACAATTTTTACTTGCATATTGATTACACTTTCTTGTTTATTTACTTTTTGATCTGACCACAAAATCAGCCTAGTCATTAGAGTTGCCATTCATAAACAACTTAACAAAATTCAAAAGGTGTCAGTGTGCGCTGGTTTTCAAAAAGCATTTCATTTTACAGCCTAAAACTCCCATGATCACACAGTAACTTTTGATGGGATTATGAGTAACGAAGTCTTTTTTATTTATGTTAGAACTTTGAGATTTAGCGGCTGAGTTATATAACATGGGTCGGAGATTAGGACGGTAAATTTTTTATGGAGTCTGCTTTAGAAAATTATTGTTTTATGCCTTCTTTTAAGGACTGAGTTTGAAATTTGATTCTTTTATGTTTTGTTTATGTAGGATTGATTTTGAGGCGCTAAATATAGGACGAATTTATACCTTTAATATACTATGTACTAAACCATTAAGATAAATAAAATATTAATATAATTAATGAGAAATATGGAACTTGACTGGAATTGAATTAATTAAAAGCATTAAAATTAGTGAGTTTTGCAATTAATAATGAGGCGTAAACTGAAAAAAATAATAATATTGAAATTAATTAATATCGGTACACAATTCTTTCAATACTTATTCGGGCAATTTTTATTTCATATTTTCAGAACTAGACTAAAACAGACCATTATTTAGATCGTAGCAATCAAGTTTATGGAATAATTTTATGTTTATGAAAGACTCACTAATCTTAAAAGTAATAAAAATATTTGTTACTCTTTCACACAGCAACAGAGAAAGGTATCGCCCTAAGTTTTGGCTTGGAAATACTTTAAAGGTAGAAAGTGTCATATGATACTTCTTATTCCAGAAAATTACAGGCTATTTTCAGAGCGCGATGAGTCCCGTAGTATAAGAATAATTAAAAAATCATTTGGTATAGCACAAACACCGAAATATAATAATATAAATTAAAAAAATAAAATAATAATAAATATTTTGGGACATCTTACACACGGCCTCTGACCCCAAACTAAGCAAAGCTTGTGATATGGCTGCCAGACTGATATACTACATATACTTATTTTTAAACACATACTTTTTTTTTTCATTATTTCAAATAGGTTTGCGTTTGACTACACACTGCCTGATGTTAAGCAGATATGCGGTGTAGGATGTAGCACGCTAATAATATATGTAACACTTATATAGTTAGTAACTAAATACCACCCAGACACAGAGCAAACACTTATGTTCATCACATAAATATTTGCCCTGTGTGGGGATCGACCCCACGCCTCTTTGATCCAAAAGTTATGGTCACTAACCACTGAGCCACCGAGGCAGTCAATATCACGCAGACGAAGCTGCCTTAAAAAGCCAGTATCTTATAATCAAATTTCTGCAATCAGCGACTGCTATTTAACGAGATGTTTTTAAAAGCCTATTTAAAATATATTGTTTAAAGTTTTGATTTAACTACCTTTATTTTTATCATTGACGATCTCCTTAGGCAGTTGGCAGTACCTCTGCTTTCGATGCAAGAGCTTTGGATACGATTTCTAATCGGGTAGATATTTGAATTTAAAGATTTGTGTTACTTGTCTGTCTTCGTGTGACGTGTGTGTTTTCATAGTGTTTCAATACAAAGAGTTCTAGCAAAGAAAGCTTTTATTCTATAACTAATTGAACTTTTTGAAGATAAAATACACCAGTGTGGCGTCCCTTAGTGAAAATAAACCTACTCCGTCCTGTACACGATAAAAAGCGATTAGCATTCAAGAACTATGCCCATAATACCCGGCGGTAATAATACCCTCGTGGAAGTCGCGGGGGAATAAATTTAATCTTAGAAATTGGGTCGCTGGAAGACTGTATTAAACGCAAGATAGGCTGCTGATTGGGGCTCTACCAAGCGCTGCTCGTAGGCTTACAATCTAAACTCTAATGAAATTATGCTACTTATCAACCACTGATATTGTTGGTATTACTTTATCATCATTACTTAATTCTGTATTTTATTTATTCGTGTGTTCATTGTACTTGGTTACCTGATGTAAAGTAATAGTGCTCATCAGTCATTATTTATACTTACTTATAAACTGGTAAAAGAGTATGGTCGCATCATACTCCACTACTATATTTTTTTTTAATCAGTTTAGTAGAAGTGTAGTTGAAAAAACGGTTGTACAGATGGATCCAATAATTATTTTTTGCAAAAAATAGCATGACCGACTTCACCCGCGTACAGAATCATTACATAGTATAAAACAAAGTCGCTTCCCGCTCTGTCCCCATCAAAATCCGTTGCGTAGTTTTAAAGATATATGCGTATATATCTTTAAAACTACGCAACGGATTTTGATGCAGTTTTTTTAATAGATAGAGTAATTCAAAAGAAATGTTTATATGTACAATACACCTGTGCGAAGCCGGGGCGCATCGCTAGATCGCAAATATTACGCACGGAACGATGTAGCATATTTCACATTATTGTTGGTTTATCAAAAATGGCTCAGCCGATTTCGATAAAATTTAAATGGGACCAATTTCGAAGTATATTCTTTCCAATAAAAATAATAATTATTGAAATCGGACAACTATGAAAAAAGTTATGCGTGGTTGGTTATACATAAAAAAGAAAATATACGCGTCGAATTGTATACTTTCTCCGGTGGTTCGTCGGTCAAAAAATTAACGCATGGTTGCCTGGAAGAACTCGCTATGGGTGATAAGGCCGCCAGTTTATAATCATATTTAATCTTAAATGTGTACATAGTGTTAAATTTTTGCTTTGTGGTTGTAAATAGTTTTGTCTGTCTTTCATACGAAATATTATAAAACCGCTTAACAAACATAGATACTCAGTCCGCGGCTACTTAAGTACCTACCTACTTATATCACGAAATCATAGATAAAAATTTGTTTGTTTGTGGAAAAGTGATAAATGATTCAGTTAGATATGTTCAGATATATTAATTTTGATTAAAATCATGACAAATCAATACCAGAATTCGAAATGTTCTATGTTAAATAGTAAGAAATCCTTTTCTGTACGAATAGTAATGGTAAGTATTTTTTGTTCGTTACTTTATTATGGTTTGCAGGATTTTGCTAGATCGTTTTCAGTATCATTAAAACTACGGAGCTAATAATAACTGAGCTAATAAATAATACGCAAAACATCTTAAATGCGACTTTAGTATATCAAAATGAACAATTTTTGCGATAAAATCAACCTTAAAGTCGACAAAAAATTCTGTTTATTTGGTTCTATTAATTTTGTCAAAAGTTAATGAACTTTTTGTTAGGAACAGCGATTTTTTTTGCCCAATTAGTTTAACCGTTGAATCAATCGGTGTTTTTTAGCAGTAGTTCAGCTGTGGTCGGAAAACTATGGAATTGGCTCATAGTAAACTTGTTTTATACGCCGATTTTCCATGTCGGTCGTGTAGTACGTTAGTAAAGACAAAAATCACAACATGTGATCTTCGAAAAATCTTGTGAAGCGTAATACGTGTGTAATTTTATAAAAATAAAATGATTATTAAAAAATTATACACGTATTCGCGTTTTTTGTAGATCATTGAGATAATTTTCGGTACATTTTTGAACAAAATGTTATGTTTTTGGTGTCAATAGCTTGAATAAAACATATTGCATGCTCGTACGTCTTATTTTTTTCAGAAAAGTTTTTAGTAAATTTATACTTTTCAGCCAAGTTCTTGCGTAAAAATATGACTTTTTAGAGGTTTATAACCTTAAGGTCATTTAAAATCGGTAAAAATAAGACGTATAATCCTAGCTATTAGAGTGCTGATAACACGAAAAAATCACTCAAATCGGATAAAATTTAGAGGAAGATAACATCTTATGGCCAAGTTGGCGCCTCACATCGACTTGGCATTTTTTCTCTTACATTTAATATTGATGGCGCCTCACGATTACCTTAATCGATCTTTTCTGTGAAATTAAAAGATGTCAAAACCCACTACTCTTTAGTAAAGTATGCCTTTTTAAAAAATTACGTGTTTAAATTCCAGATGCAGAAGGGACAGGCGGAGCGGATCTCCAGCGCAAGTTGGACCTGCTCAACGGTACGCTCGCGGACGCCGAGCGCGCGGAGCAGGCTCGCCGGCAGATGCAGTATATTGCTCATTGTAAGTGTTCGTTGTTGTTTTAGCCATAGGACATGCACTGCTGGACATAGGCCTCCCCTATAGTTCTTCAATAAGACCGATTGAAAACGGCTTGCGTCCAGAGTGATCCTGCGGTCTCGATGAAGTCATCCGTCGATTTTGCGAATGGACGTAATAAGCTGCGCTTGTCGGTGGTCTTCACTCGAGGACTTCTTGAACTCACCCAGGTTCTCCGTACTATGCGTTATTTCAAATTGCCAATCCACTGAGCTAAGTCGGTACTTCACTTTGTCAAAATGTTCACAACATATTAAATAATATTGTTTTAGATCAGAATGCTAGTTATCCATTTAATAAATGTTTTAGCTCAGGGATGGGAAAATAGATTTAGACATGGGCCATATAAAATAATCACAACATTTCCGCGGGCCACGAAGCATTTATTCTAATTAAGTAGGTAGGCAACAAAAATAAATCATGTTGATTTCTAGGCACCGATAAAACATACTTTATTGTTTAGACGTTAGGGTCGGTGTGAAAGATGAAATTAAGACTCGAAATTAGGCTCCAAGTTACTTGAAGTAACTCGTAAACCATACTCGAAATGATGGTCAGTTATCCTGTTCCTTAATTTGTTTTTGCGATGATTCGTTGAAGAAAATACTTGCTCACAGAGTACAATTATTTTCTGAGCGTGTCTAATTAAATTGAGGAATTTAGATTTTGTTCGATTTTTGTAAACATTAAAGCTTTGTATTATTATTATAGAGCTGTGCTCGATTATTAGAGCTGCGCTCAATTATTTCAAGATGGCAATAGGCCGCATATGGTGACTAGAATATTTGTAAATCGCTTTCTCTCCTCTTGAAGTCTTCGAATCTTATGCTGGCAAATTAGTTGGCTAACGTAAATATTAATCTTTTCTGTGGGCAACTTGGCAACTGTCTGTAGCTTAGGAAAGTGAACGAGATTTTAATTTGAACAAACGCAACTTTAATTTGATAGCCTTTATTTGGGCCCATGTGTCATCAAGAAAATTAATCTTGCCGTGGACACTTCTATTTAATTTGTTTAAATTTCCAAGCAAATCAGTAACTCCAATGCACTTAATAAAATAAATATTAGGAGACATCTTACACACGGTCTCTTATCCCAAACTAAGCAAAGCTTGTGATATGGCTGCCAGAGACTGATATACTACACATAGACATATTTTATTTTAAATACATACACACTAAATCTAGATTTGTCCAACTTTTAATGCTGTCGCAGAAATTCTATTACGTATTTTTATTTCTTAATTGCCACACTCCTTCAAATACTTGTCTAGCACTGAGCCATCGGTCCTTCTTATGATAAGTACAGTAATTCAGAGTATTCTGATTCTGTAGACTCGAGAAATTCTTGAAATTGTATGTGTGCCAATCCACGAGCTCGAATGGTGTTGACGAGTTTGATGACCACATCATGTACGTGGTTCATTTGCAGTTTTACACAACACTATTTGATGTATGACACAATGTAAAAAAAACCGGTCAAGTGCAAGTTAGGCTCGCACACCGAAGGTTCCGTACAAATCCAGAAAATTTCACAAAATTGGGAAATACGTTTTTAAAATCTCTATACTCATCATCATCATCGACAAAAGCTTTTTTTGACTTTTCTCGTCATTCATCGAAAATTGTTAAAATAATTATAAACCTGTTTTAGCATGTGCTCTTTATATGATACCTTACATGATACGATTTACGCACTTTGAATTTTAAACCCATATTTTGTGACTTTTGAAACCCTATTTTTTGTGATTTAAATAAAAAACCGGACAAGTGCGAGTCAGGCTCGCACATCAAGGGTTCCGTACAAACACGTTATTAAAATAATTAAAAACCTGTTTTAGCATGTGCTAATGAAGTTCTTTTATGATACTTTACGTGATACGATTTACTCATTTTGAATATTGAACCCATATTTTGTAACATTAGAGGCCCAATTTTTTTTTGACATAAATAAAAATGTACAGTTTTCAGATGTATTCCCATATGTGTACTTTGAGACAATGCTTTTTGCCAAATTTCATAGTTCTATGTCAACGGGAAGTACCCTGTGGGAAATATGCGGTTTTTTACGACATAAGCGGCTCTAACTTTTTTAAACGATAACTGAGAAGTTTTTCTTTTACACAACTGCAAGAGACCATAGATATACGTATACAGTTTAAATTTCAATTCGATATCTTTACGTGTTCCCGAGATAAAAAGTCTTGACATACACACAGACGGACAGACGGACAACAAAGTGATCCTATAAGGGTTCCGTTTTTTCCGTTTGAGGTACGGAACACTAAAAATGTTGAGTTTTCAGATTTATTCCTATATGTGAACTTTGAGACAATGCTTTTCGCCAAATTTCATAGTTCTATGTCAACGGGAAGTACCCTGTAGGTTTTGATTTTTGTGCGTCTAAATATGCGGTTTTTTACGACATAAACGGCTCTGACTTCTTTATATGATAAATAAGAAGTTTTTCCTTTACACATCTGTAAGAGATCATAGATATATGTATACAGTTTAAATTTCAACTAGATATCTTTACGCGTTCCCGAGATGAAAGTCTTGATATACACCCAGACGGACAGACGGACAGACGGACAGACGGACGAACGGACAACAAAGTGAGGGTAAGGGTTCCGTTTTTTACCTTTTGAGGTACGGAACCCTAAAAAATAACATTGTTGTCTGAATGGTTATTGATGAATCTACCAACAAATCCTTGATCTGTTCCCACCATACTCGGGGCGCCATCGATTGTGACGTTTGTCAATAGGTATATGTAGCTGCAGATTCAGTGAATTTTCTAAATGTTCTTTCTGGCGCGGAATGAATCGCGATTTCGGTTTTAGCGCGAATGGCCGGATTAAATGATGTCGCGGGCCGGACTTGGCCCGCGGGGTCGCCATTTCCCCACAGAAAAGAGAAGGAAATAGAAAGGAAATGTGGAGGGGGGTTTGTAGCCACTATCATGAGTTATAACTCAAGATACGTGAAATCGTGACATTTACTGTTTCAGTCGTTCAAGTGATTTCAGAGGTAATTTTTGCCCAAAAAATGCCAGTTCGCGCTATTGTAACGTGTCGAATACAGAGCAAAGACTTTAGTTTACAAAAAGGAGGAATATCCTTCCAATAGCAAGTCTAAATTGTGGGCATTTTTTTATATAAACGTTATCTTTTACTGCCTAGAATTTCGTTGATAGTGGTGGCAAAACTTGCAAACATTTTATCGACATCGATAAATTTTGCTACAAAGTTAATAATATGTCGGAATAAAAAAATATCGATGTCAATATAATTATTTTAATTAATTTCAAATGTTTTGTAATTATAGCATATTATAATCAAAAAAATATCGATATCGATAAATTTTGATAGTAAGTTAATATTATCGAAATTAGACATTTATTGTTATCTGCATATTTAGTAAAATATTTGTGATTTACTTTTTAGTAATACATAATTGTATTTGCACCACATTCTAACTGTTATACTACTTATGAATAAAAGTTCCCTGAAAAGCTGGGCTAGGATGCCCACGAAGTAATATTTCTTTCGACGTGTCAGAACGAGCCAGCGTGATGGCGATGTATATATCTGTCACTTTTTCACACGTTGAAAGATTTCTTTTTGTGGCTTTTCGTGGTCGCATGCTGGACCAGCACTGACAGTAAATGGATCGAGGCAACAGGACGACATGACTGGATTCCTAAATTTTTTTTGGAAAAGTGACTGCTCACATAATAAAGATGCCTGAAGCCACCATCAATACCTAAAATAGAAACCGTAATTATACATTCGATGATAAGGTATACACATAATGTATTCTGTAATAGAATTGATGGAAGACGTGTTTAGTGTTTTGTTAAAATATGAGTTATTTTGGGGGTGATTTGCCTTTGAATTAAATTACATTTTATTTTGACGTATGTTTGAAAATATAATCTGATTTTATTAGCATAATCGGCCTTGTGGGAGTCGCGCACGAAGGATGCCGTACTATTATTCAGTAAAGATTTACATTTTCTGAAGTACCTACCTAATACAATTTTATAGTTCATATAAAAAAAAATTAGTGTGTCTAGGTATAACGGTTCCGTTTTTAAAAGATATCTATAATTATAATTATATTGACTAAGAGACGCTAAAATTAAAGATGTAAACGAATCACCCCGAAAAATCTCCCGCTCGCACAAGCACGCGCTCTCACTCGGCCACGTAACCATTTACGTATACATTCAGCTAATCCAATGATTCAATTATAGAGCTCCAAACTAGAACAATTCGATTGTAATAAAATTATTCTGCTTCTTTTAAATATTGGCGTCGCATGGAATATTATGTATTTGCCAGTGTCAAGTGTAAGTTCTATTATGATGTTATGATAATTACCTACTACTATTGTTACATGTAATTATGGTGTTGTTTATTAAAATGTTTCTATTATGATATTATCATTTTATAAATAGTCACAGTCGTAGACAGCACAAAAATCTAGATACAATTGATTATTTTTTGCCAACAATGGCATTTGGCCGACTTCCACCGTTTACAAAATTCAAATAGTTCGCAGGAATTGATGTGGCATCCATGTAGTAATTTTTAACACTATTGATGATTTTACATTTTTTTTTCGGCTCAGCTGACTTTGATGTCATTTAAATGATTTCAGCTAGGGTGTACTTGTATACCATTTCAAAATTAAAATAAAAAATAAAACGGTCCATAATTGGCGAAAATACCGCTGAAAATATACAAAAACATACATACAGACGAACATAGTAGGTAGTAAGTAAGTAAGTTCGTATAGGCCGGGTGGCTAGCCCTGGTAGGTAGTAGGTACCTACCTTCACTTTTTGGAAGTAGGTAAAAAGTCACTGTCACATCTAAGTCATGTCTGAGTAAAGCAGTAGCGAATTTACTAATAGCGCCGCCCTTTATAGAGTTTTTGTAACAACACAAAAAATCACGTTACACATTACATTATTTTGTCTACACTATTGTACGTAATTCAGTTCATAATCTTCGAAATAGCACAAATTTTCACATATTACCACTGATAGAAACACAAGTTTTACAAATTAATACAATACGGCGCGTTGACATGATTTTTCAGTGTTTATTCCAAAACTTCCTAAATACTAATAAAACTGCACAATCATTGCCATCAATTATCTATTATATAAAAGGCTTCCCTGAGTGACTGACTGACAGACAGCCTACAGCCCAAACCGCTTAAGATATGAGCTTGAATTTTGGAATATAGGTATATTGAACGACGTAATGGAGCACTAAGGACGAAAATTTTGAACTTTCGACCTCTAAGGGGGTAAAACGGGCCCTTTTCGTTTGTATGTAACTTTTTATTCCCTGTACCGATTGACTTAAAACTTTGTATACATGCTTTTCAAACAAAATAAAAGTTACGTTTTTTCCTGTTTTTCCGAATTTTCCTCATCTAAGGGGTCAAATAAGGTCCCAAAGTTGGTGAAAAAAGCGTCAATTACATCGAACCAGCTGAACGGTTATGGTTGAAAATTGGTATGAAGGAAGCACTCAGCATGTTTTAATACAGGAACTAATAAAATCCAGGAAAATCTATAAGGTTCCTTAGGGATACGCAAAATTAATAATTTTAGGCTACAGCCCAAACCGCTGAAGATATGAGCTTGAAATTTGGGATATAAGTACATTGAACGACGTAATTGAGCACTAAGGACAAAAATTTTGAACTTTCGACCTCTAAGGGGGTAAAATGGGCCCTTTTCGTTTGTATGTAACTTTTTATTCCCTGTACCGATTGACTTGGAACTTTATATACATGCTTTCCAAACAAAATAAAAGTCAAGTTTTTTCCTGTTTTTCCGAATTTTCTTCATCTAAGGGGTCAAATAAGGTCCCAAAGTTAGTGAAAAAAGCGTCAATTATATCGAACCAGCTGAACGGTTATGGTTGAAAATTGGTATGAAGGAAGCACTCAGCATGTTTTAATACAGTAACTAATAAAATCCAGGAAAATCTATAAGGTTCCTTAGGGATACGCAAAATTAATAAGTTTAGACTACAGCCCAAACCGCTGAAGATATGAGCTTGAAATTTGGGATATAGGTACATTGAACGACGTAATGGAGCATTAAGGACGAAAATTTTGAACTTTCGACCTCTAAGGGGGTAAAATGGGCCCTTTTCGTTTGTATGTAACTTTTTATTCCCTGTACCGATTGACTTGGAACTTTATATACATGCTTTCCAAACAAAATAAAAGTCAAGTTTTTTCCTGTTTTTCCGAATTTTCTTCATCTAAGGGGTCAAATAAGGTCCCAAAGTTAGTGAAAAAAGCGTCAATTATATCGAACCAGCTGAACGGTTATGGTTGAAAATTGGTATGAAGGAAGCACTCAGCATGTTTTAATACAGTAACTAATAAAATCCAGGAAAATCTATAAGGTTCCTTAGGGATACGCAAAATTAATAAGTTTAGACTACAGCCCAAACCGCTGAAGATATGAGCTTGAAATTTGGGATATAGGTACATTGAACGACGTAATGGAGCATTAAGGACGAAAATTTTGAACTTTCGACCTCTAAGGGGGTAAAACGGGCCCTTTTCGTTTGTATGTAACTTTTTATTCCCTGTACCGATTGACTTGAAACTTTGTATACATGCTTTCCAAACAAAATAAAAGTCACGTTTTTTCCTGTTTTTTCGAATTTTCTTCATCTAAGGGGTCAAATAATGTCCCAAAGTTGGTGAAAAAAGCGTCAATTACATCGAACTAGCTGAACGGTTATGGTTGAAAATTGGTATGAAGGAAGCACACAGCATGTTTTAATACAGAAACTAATAAAATCCAGGAAAATCTATAAGGTTCCTTAGGGATACGCAAAATTAATAAGTTTAGGCTACAGCCCAAACAGCTGTAGATACGAGCTTGAAATTTGGAATATACGTACATCGTACGACATAATGAAGCACTAAGGATGAAAAACGTACCCAACTCTAACTTACGGGGTAAAACGGGCCCTTTTTGTTTGCATGTAACTTCTTATTCCCTGTACCGATTGACATGAAACTTTGTATAGATGCTTTTGAGACTAAATAAAAAATATGGCTGTACCTGTTTTCTAAATTTTCCTTAAAAATCCTTAGGGGTCAGATACGTCCCAAAACTTCAATGCGCTTTTTTAAATAATGTAGTATCTAGGATTATGATAATGATAGTTTATCTTTAAATGGGGCAAAATGGGTCCCCAAAAGTTTACGATTTTTTTTTATTTTGTGAGCCAATAGTCTTAAGCTTAGCGCACATATGGATCAATATAGGTATTTTACAATAGGATCAACCCTGACAATTGAATATTACCTACATTTTCCATACATTTTGTCGCGGGTCGATGAACTTTTTGTGTTGAACAGCTGATTTTATTCACGTGCTTTTGGGGTTGGTACCATTGTAAAAGTTAATCAAATTATGAGTATAATAGCATCCTAGAATATGCCTGACTAGAATTACGACTTGTGTGCCATTTTTTCATTTGCCTGGAAAATTAAATTTCTAATGACTTAATGAAACATGTCGAATACCTGTACCCGCCTTAATTAATAGTGCACTACTGAAAATAGGTACTACGGATAGCACTACGGATAATAGAAACAGGTGGGTCTTAAGATGAACATGGATAAGACGAAAGTCATGTGTAATTCCCATGTTTTACCCACCCCGATTTCTGTTGGAAACTCGGTTCTTGAAGTCGTTGACTCGTACGTCTACCTAGGACAAGTAGTCCAGTTAGGTAGGTCCGACTTCAACAAAGAGGCCAATCGACGAATTCAACACGGCTGGGCAGCGTTCGGAAAAGTGCGTAGTGTCTTCTCGTCCGACATACTTCAGTGCCTCAAGTAGAAAGTTTTCGACCAGTGTGTGTTGCCAGTGATGACTTATGGCACAGAAACGTGGTCTCTCACTATGGGCCTTATTAGTAAGCTCCAAGTAGCCCAACGAGCTATGGAGAGGGCTATGCTTGGAGTCTCTCTGCGAGATCGAATCATTAATGAGGAAATCCGTAGAAGAACCAAAGTTACCGACATAGCCCAACGGATTGGCAAGTTGAAATGGCAATGGCAATTGAAGGGCACATAGCGCGGAGGGCTGATGACCGTTGGGGTCGAAAAGTTCTCGAGTGGAGACCATGTACCGGCAAGCGCAGCGTAGGACGTCCACCCACAAGGTGGACGGATGACCTCATTAAGACCGCAGGATCGCGCTGGATACAAGCCGTTTCCAACCGGTCTTATTGGAGATCCATAGGGAAGGCCTATGTTCAGCAGTGGACGTCCTGCGGCTAATGGATGACTGAAAATAGGCCTATCCGCGAAGGGTAATTGGGCCATATCCATCACGCCGGCCGAGCATGGGTTGCTGAATTCACATACGACATTGATTTTTTCTACGTACGTACAGGTTGCCTCAATGTTTTCCAGCAAAGAAAAGTGAAATTTCTTACATAGTTACTCATACAATTATTATTATTGGCTCCCTCGGTGGCTCAGTGGTTGACCCTGACTCCTGGGTCAAAGAGGCGTGGGTTTGATTCCCATGGCAAATATTTATGTGATGTTCATATATGTTTGCTCTGTGTCTGAGTGTTATTAATGTATTTTTATTTATTTATTGAACACTTTATTGCACACTATTTGTACAAAAGGAGGACTTAACGCTAAACAGCATTATCTGCCAGTCAACCTACATGTATAAATAAATAAATAAATAAATATATCTTTATTGTACACAGAAACACAGTACAGAAACTATACAATGGCGGCCTTATCGCCTTTGACGATTTCTACCAGGCAGACTTTGGATGGACTGGAATTATTCTAAAAATAGGAGTATGGTCGGTGGTGTATACAATACAGTACATACATTGAAATACATGTATATGTAGTATATCAGTCTCTGCCAGCCAAATCACAAACTTTGCTTAGTTTGGGATCAGAGACCGTGTGTGAGATGTCCTCCAATATTTATTTTATATATTTATTTATTATTGAGTTAATTTCAGAAATTCGGCAATTTATCATCCAAAAATTCACGTCTGTACTCTGTAATAAGCTTTAGATACAAGTAAATTAAATAACCAAATACTGAGACAAATCAGGCTAAACCGTAGGCATTATTTTACAAGTAATACAATAATAGGCTCAGTTATGAAGACGCCATAGTAAATATAATGACAACATAAAAAGTGTTATCTCTATCGAATGCTTAAAGTGAAAATGAAACAGATATAATTATGATAATTAGCTATTATAATTACGATGGCGTGTTCATAATCGAGCCTAATGCGGATTTAACCACGAGCTACTATTATTTTAAGTAAGTGCCAAGAAAACGCGGGCCTTACTATGGGTTTTTATCATTTTAAGCAGTTACGAAAATAACGCGGGCCAGACCGTGGGCTATTATCATTACAAGCAATACAAAAACGCAGGCTAACGGCATGCTATTATAATTTTAAGGATTTATTAAGACAACACGGGCCAGACCGCGAACTATTAGATATTATTATAAGCAAATGCCAAGATAACGCGGGTTGAACCGCGGGCTGTTATTTTAATTAAGTAAGTATTAAAACAACGTGGGCCAAACTGTGGGTTATTATCTTTGTAAGTACCCAATTATTAACACAACGCGAGCTAAACCGCGGGATTTATCATTTTGAGCAAGTACTAAGACAATACGGGCCAGACCATGGGCTATTATCATTGTAAGTAATACGACAATGCAGGCCAAACGGCGAGCTTTTATAATTTTAAGCAAGTATTAAGACATCGCAGTCCATGCTGCGTGCTATAAATAACCATCTTAAGCAAGTACTAACTAAGTATTATCATTATAGGCAAATACTGTTACAATTTTGACCAAACCGTGGTCATTATCCTTGCAAGTAATTTTAAGCAAGTATTAAGACAACGCGGGCCAAATTGCGGACTATTAGATATTATTATAAGCATGTACAAAGACAACGTAGATCAAACCGCGGGCTCTTTTCATTTTAAGTAAGTACCTATGTACTAAGACAACGCGGGCGAAGCAGCGGGTTTTAAGCTAGTACACTATATAGATTCAGTTACATAATCCATATATTATGCAAAAAGTATAAAATCACGTTATCGATAAAATTAAACTGCACAATCACATCGCTCATCCCTAGCTAAATGCCAAAAAATAACTGTGATACCATATTCAAATTCGAGATTGGCCCATCATTTTTTTTTTGGCTTGGCATGTTGGTGCATTTGCCATTGTGATGTAACATTAATAAAATAAAGTGTATTTAATAACTTAAACTCGGCATTTAAATTATGACCAAATTAATGTTATGGGCTTTAACGTATCTTGGTGATGTGACAGAAAGTATACTACGCTCTATTTTAAAGTAAAAAAAATATTTCCGAAGCTAGTGGAAATTGCACAGTTATTGTGCAGATATTTTACAGTGGTAATACATACTTGGCGACAGCGGTTTTCATTGAAAATTGTCATCGATTTCCTTTCTAATTAAAGTAGTTCGCTGTTCTGTGCATTTCCCCATCCCTGTCTTAGCTTATCACGCATATGAACTCTTCAAACAAATGAAGTTTTAAAAAGTTTCATAAGAGTTTTCTGAGAGAGACTTTTCTTGCTCTGTGCTTACCCAAACTCCGATAAGGTGCAACGAAACAAAGATGTGCGTAGATGGATAGTGTTGATTCTGTTACACCATGGTAGATGGATAGTGTTGATTCTGTTACACCATGGTAGATATGCTAAATCCCCTAAGACTGCCGGTATCACTGGAATTCTTAGGAAATAGCCAAAAAGGCTTTCCTCAGCTCATGATTGTGTTTTATTTCTCACCAAGCAAATATGGTATTTATGCTGTTGACTCAGGAACAGCTACAACGCTCCGGACATCTTCGTATCTCCATTCTGCACCGCTAAATTCTGCAAAAACTCTATTGGTTATACCTAAGCTATATTACCTGCTTGAAAGTCTAAATTTATTCATCTGACATTTTCCGAGTATTTTAAAAAAGGCAGAAATTCAAAGTTCTTAAATTCTTCTCGGCAAATTTTGATTGTGGGGGTGTTGGGGTATTTCTATCCAAAACAGGGGAAATTTGCTGCCCCGTTATTTATCGGTCAATTTCGTTACTATTTTGTAAGATTGTTTCGTATATAAATCCTAACAAGTATGAACCAAATTATGAAGATTCAATTAAAGAGGGCACATCTCTTTAATCTTCATAAACCTATATCTCGACTGCGATGCAAGGTCTACTGTTCGGGAACTACACTAGTAGTTACGTTTTATCGTAAAAAAAAAAAAAATTAACTCTACTATCTGTTTGTTCCAGCGGGGTACTCTGAGGACTCGGACTACACGTCGGACCTCAACTACCCGGTGGGGCAACATGCCAACTGCAGCGCGTCCCAGTTCCGGAGTGCAGCCCATCAAATGCACACACCGCAGGTACATAAACAAAAATATTTAAATCATTACTATACTATCATTAAAAAAAAAGTTAATAGCAATTATAGGAATTATGGACTAAGTAAAATAACATTATAAACCCGTTAGTTAGATTATCAAAATATATTGGACCTCAGAGCAAATAAAAAATCAAGAGGGAACGTCGTTGAACAGTCAGGTGAGGCCGGATTTTTAAACATGTGTGAGTGTGTCGGAATTGCGCCGCCATAGTTCGACTGACAAGCCAAGGCGTAGTTTCCTTGTACGTGGATGTGTGTGTAATTGTCTGTACACGGCGAGGCTTAGTTTTGGTTGGTTTCACTTGTTTGTTCACAACATTCTCTTTTGATTTTTTTATTTGCTCTGAGAGTATTGGACAATGGACACCTAATTTTATTTTGTCAATAAAACAATACATGACAAAGATAAACCTTGTCAAAGTTCGGGAGTGGGGCCTCGAGACGTCACTTCTACACGAAAAATCGTGACGTTATGCGGAACTTTGAGAAGCTATATCATTATCATTTTTTTTGTTTAATTGACAAAAAATACATGTCTAATAGTTTTGATAATTATCTGACCGACTTATTAATATTTTTTTCGTAATTGAGCCTATTATATTATCGGCCGGGCTGTTAACCTATGGTGAAGTTACCTATGGTCAACAATTACTGCTATAACAGGGCAATTTGGCCTTACGCACCACGTTGTTAGCATATAGCTGTTAGCCCATACATTATTATGGCTACTAATTTCGTCTTTGGTAAGTAATACCTGCTAGGCTTCCCTTGAACAATCTATAGACTCCTTCAAGAGACTTCCTTACAATTTCCTACAAAAAATAGTCTAGTATAAAAAATCCATACAACTATTCTCCCGTATAACAAATATCTTTTTTTTTTATTTCGAATAGGATCGCGTTTGACTACACACTTCCTGATGTTAAGCAGATGCGCGGTCTAGGGTGTAGCACGCTTACCTAGAAGATACCTATTTACTCGGGATTTGAAGACACTCACGTTGTACTTTAACGGGAAGATAGAATAGAACTTTAATCTGTACACAAACAAATGATTTAGATAGATAAAATTGTAAGCCGGGTACGCCAGCCCTGGTGAAACGAATTTGAAGCCGCCTGGCTCTTGCTGGCCTCTGACATGGTTAAAACAACTGGGACCACTCACTGGGACTCACAATGTAACGTGACATTCGTGCCACGTTAACGCCCAGTTATAAATACCATCCGCGGTCACCTAACCGAAAAACTATGACTGTGCCGAACGGTTCTTAACTGCGATGATCAGTTAGAAACACCTAGTCATACTACTTGAAACTACTGTGACGCAGTAGGTATGCCGCGCGGTAATGACGGCGAGTTGTTTACACCTCATGCGAGATTTATGACTCGAGCGGGGTCGGCTGTTGTCTGCCGTCTATTGTTTCATTGCTTTGGCATTTTCGTATTGGAGAAACAATAGGGAAGTCTCGAACTTTCAAGTTGTTTACTTGTTAACACAATAGCGTTTACTAGATCTGGTAATGTCACGAATTATCTAGTAAATTTCAGAATGTAATAACGGATATAAATACGCCGGCCGACCCTTGGGGACTCAGTTATTCGTTTACCGTCGAAGCGATAACATCTCGTGTTCAATTGCAGTACCAGTGATTGTGAAGTGATTAGTTTGTGTGAATATCAGTGCCAGTGTGAAGTGTTTGTGCGAACAGTTGTGTCGTGTCTATCGTAATTTTGTGCAATAAAGTGCAAAGTGAATAATCGGCGTTTTAACTGATTATCCAAGAACCCATCCCGTAACACTACGCTCTGAGTATTACTTAGAACAGCAAATAAAGTTTGCAATTTAATCTACGTAATAATGTAATTTTGTCTAGCTGTATTTTCATAGTTACAGAATGTAATTTGAACTGGATCTGGAAGTCATTTACAAGGCTCGCAGCAGCTCACTTAGCACTAAACTAAAATTATATCTTAGTATAAGACGAAACTTCAGCTGAAAACAAAGCTTACTGCTTGTTACCCGATGTGAAAATACCTATTACGTGATAATATGCGATCATAAAAGCACAATCTAAAGCGTATGTGAAATTAGCTACAAGCTGCGCAAATCCCCACTCCTCGGCACCGCTGACATAATTAATTTGCTACTACGCGATGACTCGTCTCAAATACAGTACAGACGCCATCAAGTTAATCAAGATAATTGTACTAAGCTTTGCAGGTATATTTATTTAATGGCATATCGTTCCAAATGAAACAGATAACAGTACATTGAATGTTATGGAAAATGCGGTAAAATATTATTATTATTTTAATGACACGATTATTTTTCCAAATTTCCAGAGATCGCTTGAAGTATCGAGAGAGAATTCGTACGAGAGGGAAGAGTACCAACTTCACGGCGACACCGACCCCCTTTACTACAATAGCCAGCCGAGGAGTAACAGGTAACATGAAATAACTATGGTTGGTCTCGCTACGTTCGACTAGATACAGCGCTATCTGAAAACATTACGTAAATGCAGGAACTCATTATTGCAAAATGTTATCACATTACACAATAATCGAATTCTTGTGATAACTGTCATTCTTTTAAAACATTCGGTAATTTCCACAGAGCAAATACATCCAGACAGATAGCGCTGTTGTCGCTTGAGGCAATTTTCAACCACAAACATTTATGGAAAATCTTGCCAAATATGAAGAAGAGTTGTAAAAACTGTCAAATATGAATTGGGATTTGGCACTATCGGGAGAAAAATAGAGCAACAACTACTGAATCGAGATATTTTCATGTCTCTTTCTAACTCATGCCATATATAGTCAATGCATCTCCTTCAGATTTTCTCGATCGATCACATTATTCCTTTGGTTGTAGCTCTGTGGTATAGTTTTGGTACGTCCATGCCATACACAGCCATCATTATGACTGGCCCGGTAAGCCAAATCTGGTAGATCTGGCGTAGGTACTGTAAATTGCCGCATTTTCCAAGTATGATGGTGCCATCTAGTCAAGCGTGGCGAGACCAATTATAAATCTAAGAACTAAACTTAATTTATTTTTAGTAGATAGTTTTAAGAATTATCAGTATACAAACATATCTACTTAATTTTTGACTATGGAAACTAGTTTTATACATTTTACTAAAACCACTGTAGTTTCCGTTAACAAATGATTTCATAATAACCCTTTTTGTTCGGTGGTTATTACGTTTATGACATCAACAGTTTTCTAAAATGTCTGTTACAATTTCCAGGATAGACACGTGGTCGCAGTTGCATCAGGCGAGCGTAGAATCCGCGATCTCGTGGCGGACAGCGGCAGACTGGCAGTCAGGAGGTAGTAATACTCTTTTATATTTGGGAATCACTTATTAATCACTACGAAAGATAGAAAGAGAAGATTGCTAAATGCTTGTGAGGCATTACTACAAATAAATTATTTTATTGTGGCGATACGCGCCACTACGCGTTCACGCTTATACATAATATCCGACACCTAGTCTTTGTGTGCTCCAGAAAAAAAACGATCGCCAAAGGCGCTACGCGCCCGCAACTCCCGATCCCCTGGCAATGCTGCCAATACTACAGCTATTACCGTGTATCTGTCGCAGGCAATATGTATGATTGCGCCGGCCGTTTACATACGGCGTAGTTAAATTAAAAACGCTCGCAGTTATGAAATATGCCGATGGCTAAATGACAACTCGTTCAATTGTAATGATTTCAGCGTCGGTCGTAGTTTTAGGGTGATAAAACACATTTTAGACAAAGTTTTCTTTTTTTACAAAGACTTCTTTTTTAGATCAATCAGATCGATTATAATATCGAGATATAATTCGTTTAACGGTTGCAGTGTACGAAAAAGGGCACTGAGCCTAACCTGACCTTCGGGATGCGATGGAATGTGGGAGTATGAGAGTGGGGAAAGTCTTTAGAGCTCTATCACTTACGTAAAGACAGCAATAGTCTAGTTTTACTAGTTACGAACGTATTCCACTTTTAAGTTTGACAGCTGTCATCCGAAATGTAGATCTCGTTGAGTTCTATCATTTTTGTGAACACAGCAATAGTCTAGGGTCAATAGTTACGGAGATTTTTCACTTTAAAGTTTGACAGCTGTCGTCCGAAATGTAGATCTCGTTGAGTTCTATCACTTTTGTGAACACAGCAA
Source organism: Hypomecis punctinalis (assembly GCA_949316475.1). Classification (NCBI taxonomy): domain Eukaryota; kingdom Metazoa; phylum Arthropoda; class Insecta; order Lepidoptera; family Geometridae; genus Hypomecis; species Hypomecis punctinalis. The sequence goes on from OX438812.1 coordinate 14,558,941, forward strand.
TGGTCTAGGGTCAATAGTTACGGAGATTTTTCACTTTAAAGTTTGACAGCTGTCATCTGAAATGTAGATCTAGTTGAAGTTGTTCTATCACTTATGTGAAGACAGCAATAGTCTAACTTCGATAGTTACGGAGATAATCCACTTTTAAGTTTGACAGCTGTCATTTAAAATATAGATCTAATTGCGCTCTGTCACTTGTAAAGTCAGCAGTAGTCTAACTTCGATAGTTACGGAGATAATTCACTTTTAAGCTTTATCTAATAGATCTCATTGAGTGTTATTACTTCTGTACTGTACTGTATCAGCCTTTATAATAGTCCACTGCAGGACGTAGGCCTACCCACGAAGGGTGATTGGGCCATATCTACCACGCTGGCCCAGTGCGGGTTGGTGGATTCACATACGCCATCGAATTAATTCTACGGACGTACGCAGGTTGCCTCACGATGTTTTCCTTCACCGAAAAGCCAGTGGTGTGAAAATTTCGTACATAAATTCCAATGAATTCATTGGTACGGGACCATGGATTTGAACGACCTCACGATTGGAAGGCGGGTGTCACTACCTCTTGACCACCACGGCTATATTACTTTTATTAATACAGTAATGGTCTAGCTTAGATAGTTACAGAGATAATAATACTTCTAAGTTTAAGTTACTTTCACACTTGTCGTGCTTTTGTAGTATGGATTCTAATATTTCTAATTTAATATGACAGCTATCCCTTTGACATCTGTCATGCCATTTTACTTGTATTCATTCTGGAATGACAGTTGTCAAATTTGACATGAAAAATGAAATCAATGACACGAATAAAAACTAACTAAAATATCGTTTTTTTTTATATAACAAGAACATTACTGCTGTTGGCCGACTCAATATGGCGGACCAGGCACGCGAGTGACGTCACGAAAAGTATTGTCAAAATAGCGAAACTGTCGTGTATAATGCTGGCCTATTTTTAATACATACATTTGACAGAGACGCCTATATGATTATTATTTCGGTTTTTAAACTATTTCATGTCAAAGTATCTAAATGTCATATCACCATTTCTATTTGATTCCTTTTCAATGTGTCGACGGCGTTTCAATTGTCAATCAAATGTTTAGACCATCATCATTGGTTTAGGCATAATATATATAGGCCAGTCATATCTTACAAATGAAAAGGCTGAAATAGGAATAATTGCGGTAAACTTGCTCTTTTAGTTAGTTATTTGGGTCTACCTGAATAGTATTAATCCAGATTTGCAGCACTCTGAAATTCTCGCGCGCTGAGTAGTTGCTGAAAAACCAATATTTTTTTTCTCTTTTTTAGTTTTGTGCAAAATAAACGACATTGGTAAGCTCTGACGACAAAGGTCACTACTACTTATTTAAAGTGTATAAAATTCTTGACAGTTTAAGCCCTAATTCTATTGTGTGAGTCTAATAGGTCATAAGGTTAATCAATACAAGGTTACGAATGTTCACTATTTTCTCCAGTTGGAAAATTGGAAATGTCTAATTTTCGACCAAAATATCAGTTTATTGAGTTATTTCAGGAAAAATCGATGAAAGGTGAAGTTGTAGCAAATTTAATTACCTTCATTTTGACACTAAAGATGCGTCCGTAGGTGTGATAGTTTGTTCAAGGACAACCATAAATCAAACATATCTAAAAATCGAGTGTTATAATAAAATTACCAGAATTATTTTCTATGTGTTTATTATCTAGTAACAATGGAATTATGCTAATCTTAATTAAATTTAAGTGATTAAAGAGAGACAATGGTGTCGATTTGGCATGAGCCCAACTAAACTAAAATTAGTCCTTTTAAATTTTTAATTGAAAAGGGACTGAAGATCATCGGTTTTGTTTTTGTCTTTGACTTCACGAATAACTAACGAACACACATGTGTGCAATAGCACTATCGAGGTCGTCTTCATACATCCTCGATTGGTGGGACATTCGTGCACTCACTCCCCTTACAATATTTGCACAGTGTAGAGCACTTCATCCCAGCCTTCCTGCAAGATCAAGACCCAGTACAACCTTTCTTGCACTTGCAAGAGAGGCTTTTCGAAGAAGTTTAGAGGCTGTGGGCAAAGATGTCGTGGTTGGCATCAAACCCGAGTCTATTTGATGCCGCATCCCCAATCAAGTGGGATCTTTTGCACCCCTAACCACTCTTGAATCTGGTGGTAGGTCCTCAATGAGTGGAACTTAGCCGCGTCTTTGGTAGGTGGAGGGCGAGCTAAGTTTATTTTGTTACTCGCCGAGGCCCTCAAAAATATGGTAAAGCGCAGTGTTGAGAGCTTCTTGGCCATTTTCACCATATAGAGCAATTAAAAATGCCTCGCCTGCACTCTCGATCTCCTCTGGAAGGGAATCTGGCTGCAAGAACACTTCCAGCTTGTGAACTAGGTCGGGGTTTAGTTTCAGGACACGAATAAATTTCAATTTTCCCTGACCAAAAAGGGCAGAGGCGGTATCACACCCACTGAATGCATGTAGGAAAAGCACCATGCCTGGCGGAAGGCCATCAATCCCGCTATTGGATGATGTGGAGGAAAACTGAGTGTGATCTGACCCTCCTCTGCCACTTTTATGGAGACTTAAATTGGCACAGGTGGCGCCTAGCGATTAGTGTTCATTCAAAAAAGTTGTGATTTCAAAATGGATTTGATTTTAAATTCTTTTATTTTTAATATTTATTTTATGGTTATTTTGGCTTATAGTCCTTAATAAAGATAATAAAATATGCTTTAACTACACTTCCCAAGAATTATCTTTGAGATACCTCAATAACCTGATATTTTGGTCGATAATTAGACATTTCCAATTTTCCAACTGGAGAAAATAGTGAACATTCGTAACCTTGTATTGATTAACCTTATGACCTATAAGACTTACACAATTGAATTAAATAAATAAATAAATAACTTTATTTTCAAACCACACAGTAAATCATTGAAAGCAGTAAATAAATCTAATTTCCAAACATAACTAAAACCTGTGTATACCAAAATGATTGCAAACAAACCAGTCTTCACTATATCTCAAATAATACAGAAAACCTACCACCGATATTTTTCTATTAGGTACCATACAACGTTATCAGCGAAAACAAAAAGACTTGCGGCTGAGAAGTGAAACCAATCTTGACGGATCGGCTATGCGTTTGTGGCGACGTGGTTTGATTACCCTTTCACAAAAATGAACGGCTTTATTTTGTGTATCAGTACCTACTGGAAAACAGTGGGCCCCAAACTAGGCTAAGCCTGTATCTTGGGTGCCCAAAAGATTTTTACAAACTGAGTTTCACAATCACGCTGAGGTGTACGCATGTTAACACTAAAAACGGTTACAAATTTTACTTAATCTATGAGGTAAGCAACTTGAATGACTACTCAAAATTCAAAACAAGAGATTGTCCATATACGCTAGTTGCGCCTAGATACCTACACATTACAATACACATTAAGTGAGTAGAACAAACATTAATTTGTTTTGACAAGCATAAAAATGCGGGTATGCATCTCTTTTCGATACCATAATGTGCAGGCACGGTCGTATTAAACATCGCTGCCAAGCAAGAGTGAGCCATTCTAGTTGAATAATTACGTGTGAGAAAGTTTAGCTACAAAAGATTTACATTGTGATAGCAGATGATTTACAATAAGGAAAGTGTTATTTAAGTTTTCTACTGTGTTGATAAATAGTTAAATTACAAAAATAAATATTGAAGAATTACATTGATAGTTGGTAATGTTAAATTTATTGGTAATGTTAAATTGGGGTAAGGTTTGAAAGAAGGAGCACGGTTTTAGGGGTAAGAGAGTTGGGGAGTGAGGGGAGGGGGAGCGGGAAGCCCCCCCTGCAACTCCCCCCCGCCGGAGGCCTTTAGTTTTTGAGTAATATTTTTTTTAGTACTAACCTCACTTTCGGCTATATCAGTATTTTACACCTATTTTTTGTTTCACACCTAATCTATCAAGGCAGTTTACTTCTGGCACTTCACCGGCCGCCGGCCTGCCGCGGCACGCTCGCTTCGCTCGCTCGGCTCGTGCGTTGTTTGTCATGTTCTAACCTAACCTAACCTATTTTTTGTTTCACACCTAATCTATCAAAGCGGTTCGCTTCTGGCACTTTATTAGAAAAATCGTAGTATTTTGAAAGACCTAACTTGAAAAGTGCTAAAATTTTGCTAAATATACGTTTCGTTTTACGGGTTGAGAAGTAATTTGTGAAGTTTTTGCTAACCTCTAAATCGAATTTTTCAACATTTTGTAAAATTAATATACTTCAGCGCAACTCCGGCAGTCAGCATAGGGCATAGGGACGAATGAAAAACACCCTCGTGACCTCCCCACAGTGTCACAATCCTCAGATTTGTGCTCCTTGTTTTAAAACCCAACCCTTATTGTTATATAATATGAGATCAGTATAGATTATTTCAAGATGAGTATGTATGTGTTTGTGAGTGTAGCACTGCAATACGCGGGATCTCATGAGAGTCAAGGTTTGCAGTGCTACGTGTGTGTGTGTGTGTGTGTGTGTGTGTGTGTGTGTGTGTGTGTGTGTGTGTGTGTGTGTGTGTGTGTGTGTGTGTGTGTGTGTGTGTGTGTGTGTGGGCGTGTGTGTGTGTGTGTGTGCATTTTCCTATTCAAGAAAGATTATCTAAATCTGCTCGAACGTATAAGCAAATACTTCTTGACGTTTCATCTCAGTATATACAATTAGTCTTTCTGTTTGCTCGCCGGATAGTGATAGGAACCATTTTACTACCATTTTCTTAGAAGCAGCAAAAGTACTATGTTGAATGTTTATCTGTCGACAGACAGAGTTGTACGTAAAAGTATGTACGTATTTCGGCAGCCGGGCTGCGAACGTGGTGTGCACTTTCGGTAGTGGAATATCGCAATGGCGGTTATTTCTACGCAGTTTGATATTGCTCGACAGGTGGTGACTTTTAGCTATAGCGCGCAGGACAAACAGCTGTCTGACTCTGAGTACAGAAGCTTCCGCGTACAGTTTATCAGTTGGGTATCGGCGCGGTTTGCCCAACAGTACTTTTAGCGCCGCTCTTTGGGCCCGTTCTATCTCGTCCATGTACGACTTCGCTGCGCCTCCCCATACTCCTATGCAAGACTGCAGCAGCGACTGACAGAGCGATTTGTATACTAATATTTTAACGTCAGCTTTCGCGGATGCTCTTAGGCATTTCATGACGTATAGCAACTTACGAATTTTCTTTGAGATGTACGAGATGAGAGCTGAAAAGGACAAGTTTTCATCCACCATAACGCCTAGATATTTTACCGACTTGACTCTTTCTATCGAACTACTGCTGAACTGAATTAGGGCTCAAACTGTCAAGAATTTTATACACTTTAAATAAGTAGTAGTGACCTTTGTCGTCAGAGGTTCCAATGTCGTTTTTTTGCACAAAACTAAAAAATGAGAAAAAAAATAATGGTTTTTCAGCAACTACTCAGCGCGTGAGAATTTCAGAGTGCTGCAAATCTGGTTTAATACTATCCAGGCCTGGACCCAGACAACATACTAAAAAAGCAAGCTTACCGCAATTATTCCTATTTCGAATGTAACATATAACTGGCCTAATAATGTCACGGCAAAATACATTTGCCTTCGGCATATTACATAACTGCGAGCGTTTTTAAACTGACGACGCCGTATGTAAAAGGCGAAATCATACAAATTGCCTGCGACATATCTACGGCTTTCGAAAAAAAAAGTGATCGAACAATACACGGATTTATTGAACTGAGCCACCTGATTTCATCGATAACTTAATCAGATCTATTTGTTTCAACCCTATGCGCTTTAATTTTTTTATAGAATCTTCTATTAAAACACACAGAATTCTGCAATAGTTGAATTAGAGAATCCTTATAATCTTATATATAAAAAAGGTTAAAAACTTTGGTTGTTTAATTTCAGAAGAGCAGCGACGACCGAGTCTTGAACGACAAACAACTTTGTACGACGACAATATGGGCTACGGCTTCGACTCCTACACAACTAGCACGCACATTAGGTCAGTCAAATGTAGTTTTTATTTATTACTGTTGATAAGACAATACTTTAAATTGTGTGCAGGCGTAGAGATCTTCGACGATAACATGGCCCGCTCCTTCACATTATTGCTTGAAACGTTTGAACAACCAAACGTTTTGAATTTTGAAGGCGCGAATTATGTATCGTAGAAGATCTCTACATGAGGCATGCATATTCAGATGCCACTGGAAGGCAAATTGTTTTTAAGATCTACCTCTTATAGGTAGGCATATTCTAAAATTGAAAGTTTGAATTGAAATAAAAAACTAAAAACTAAGGAGCAGTTTTGTGCTTATACTGGCCACTATTTCGGTTTTAGGTACATAATCGCAAAACGAATTTTCGAATACTTAAGATAAATATACAGTTTACCTGTAAATGGCTAAAAACCCAAGAAAATTTGAATTCATCGCGCTGATGAGGAAGGAGCATACACTTAAAAGTGCCAAAATATGGCAAGCTAATTAGAGAATACCTTCGTGGCGCAGTAGAGAGTAGGTACCTCAGCTTTCAAATCAGGGTTCGATTCTAGATACAGATTTGTGTGGAGAATATAAATTTCTATTCTGGGTCTGGGTGTTACGGGACATCTTACACACGGTCTCTGACCCTAAACTAAGCAAAGTTATAGTTAGTTTTTCTTTTCTTTACTTGTCTTCTCTGGCACTTCCAACACAGGGAATCGTAGTCGGGTTGAACCGAATGTGAACTGATGTTTATTTAATAACTATACGCCGAGTTTTACGCCGACATTTACTAACAAAAAATAGGTAATAGGTTATTACATCTTACACATGGCCTTAAACTAAGCAAAGTTTGAGATATGGTTGCCAGAGACTGATATAGGTACTACCTATACATATTACATATAAATATTTTTGTGGCTCGGATGACACGTTGAATCGTAGGCCCTGGTTGTTTTAACCGTTTAGCTATGTCAGAAGCCTTCGGGCGGCCTAAAAGTTCTGACACCAGGGCTAGCCACCCGCCCAATACGAACTTACATCATAGGTACATAATTATACTTACTATTTACAATAACATCCAGACACAGAGCAAACACCTATTATCATCACATAAAATGCTGGTTCTGGGTGGGAATCGAACCTACACCTTTTCGGCCCAGAAGTCAGGGTCACTAATCACTGAGCCAACAAAACAGTCAAATATAGGCCGGGTGGCTAGCCCTGGTGTCAGAGTTTTTAGGCCGCCTGAAGGCCTCTGACATGGCTAAACGGTTCAAACAACCGAGACCTACAATTTAACGTGCCATCCGAGCCACGGTAGAGCTCAGTTAGAAATACCACCCGCGTTCACCCATTCAAATGCTGACCGTGCGGAACAATGCTTAATTTCGGTGATCGCTGACAAACACCTAGTCAAACTAGCAGTCAAATTAAATTTCAATTAAATTTACCATGTTGAGTATCACTCGATATTTATTTATTGGCCTTGTTTCAGGGACCATTCACAATCACACATCTCACAGCAGCCGAGCTACGAAGAGTACTTCGACTCGAGTAGCTTTCCCTACCAAACGTCGTATTTAGGCGACGAGGCGAAGCAGTGGGACAGCGGAGGCCCACCAGTGGGGACTTATTTCTACGATGACGGCTACGGCATGACCCCCACGGAGTATGAGAACATAGTGAATAAGAGACGCTCGTCTGTTGTGCAGTTGCCTCAAGTGCCGCCTAAGCATGTGAGTCACGATAAAATAGTTATTTTTCTTTCAAGATAGGGTACGCTCTTAATTACATCCTAAAGGTGCTGATCGACTAGCGAGCCTACGAGATTTAAATCTGGTTTTACTGCTTGTCGACAAAGTTCGCCTGTCGATCACTGAAAAACTACGACTTAAAACCGGTTTGGGGCTTTCGGCGCGTTCGGCGGACGGCGTACGGCACAAATGCTTGATTCGCTAGGCGATTAGCGTCGACCTTTAAACCCAAGTTTTAATAGATATTTACTCGAAGTAAAAAAGGCGGCTTAAGATATGACAAGTAGTCTAATGTTACACCTATACCAACAGGACCTTTACTTTTTGAAAATTGTAACTGGACGGATTAGTAGAAAAAAATATTTTCATACCTATTCTGACCGTATTAGAAATGGAGAATCGAAACGCTTTTTGCGTTAATACATAATAAAATCAATCAGTCAGTGTCGTAAGTCGAGCGAAGCGAGAGAAGTTAATTTATTTAAAGATTAGGTATATAGAGTCCTGAGTGAAGCAAGGAGTTGAAGACGCCCGATACAAAATAAACTTTGTTCCAGCGGTAGATACTCTACTTTTCATACCTCCTGCAGAAAAAAAAATGAGAAAATCAAAGAATAAAGAAAGAAGAAAGAAAAAAATATCAGAAATTTGAGTAATGCCAAATACTATCATAACTTTACTAAGTGTACTCACTGAGCAAGTCTGTATTGTTCACAATAAAATTAAAATAAAATAAAAACATATCTATTTTTCGTGGAAATCACACTAAATCTGAAATGAAAAAATAGAGAATGTAAATAATACGTAACAATCATGGCCTACTCGATTGTCGTGGCCAGCTCGATTATCGAATAAAATTTTTTTTCATACCACCTGCTCGAAAATGACCAGTTAAATGTCATGCAATCTCAACGTAGAACAAGCAAGGACTTTGTATATGATAAATCCATGAGAACAAGACTTTATTATCTAAGCACAATCTCGATGGCTATGGCAGGGCGATAATATTGTATGAAACTCCCTAGGGAGTAAATTGGTTTAAATTTGGAACGTCATAATTCGAATGGAAACTTCTTTACTTAGAACAAATACGGGCATTATGAATTTATTTTGACGTGTGCACGTTTCGTTAGCACATTTGTCTGCCACACAAAATACTGATTTCCCCTCAGCTTAGTTGTAGGTACTATATAAAATATTGTTTAAAACAACGGGCTTATTTAATTTTCAGATGCCGTTGTCTTCTCGATACTCGGACTACAATGAGATGGCTCCTTACAGACCGAGGCCGAGACGGACAACAGCAAGTCTTCCAGGTGCGACCAATTTATATGTATTGTGATGATACTTATATTATTATATTTTCATTTTTAATCCTTACCAATATTTTAAATCCGAAAATGTATTTGTTGATATCACGCGGGCAAAACCGCGGGTAAAAGCTAGTACTCTATATAGCAAAAGCTTTATAAAATTTTGTAATATTATTCTTGCTAACTGTACTCTTGCTGTAAAAACGTTAAACTGTAATACAGTGAGTACTAATATTGTTTTCCCAACTACAGAAAAATTAACAAAAGGCACGTATTGGCACGCTTAGCGTGAAGCATCTACCTACAAAATGGATTAACTGGACAGTTCGTTTTCATTATTTATTCATAACAAACGATTTGAATTTCAGGACTGCTAACAGTTTGTGAAGAAATTATGTTTGGCCCGTTTACTCTTAATACCTACCATTGCTCCTACCACTACCGAAATTATTGCCCACATTTGTATAAAAAAAAACACTAGTGAGTGCCAATAAAACCGACAAACAACGCTATCGGGCAACAACAATAGTTCGAGCAGTGACAACGCGAGTGACCTGCATATGTAATCGCGTTGCTCAATTCCTTATCACCTTAATTTAATTTGACTTAATTTGGATGCTATTTTCAGTTTTTTATAATTGAAAAACGCCTAATAAAGCGCAGAAATGATCAGGCCAATTATTATTTGTAAAACCTCCGAAGAGACCAGCCTAGCTAAGTTTGGGGCCCGTTGTTAATCCTTAGTTACAGCATTTATTGTAAATCAGCTTTAGAAATTGTTATTTCAAACTCATGTTTTGGTAAGTAAAATTTTATATCTTTCTTTTCTGTCCATCCATCTATTCATCAGCCATAGGACGTCCAATGCTGGATACAGGCATCCTCTTTGGATCTCCAATAAGACCGTTTGGAAGCGGCTTGTATCCAGCGTGATCCCGCGGTCTTAATGAGGTCATCCGTCCATCATCCGTCCATCTTGTGGGTGGACGCCCTACGCTGCGCTTGCCGGTACGTGGTCTTCACTCGAGAACTTTTCAACTCCATCGGTCATCAGTCCTCCGTGCTATTTGCCTTGCCCACTGCCATTTTAACTTCCAATCCGTTGGGCTATGTCGGTAACGTTGGTTCTTCTACCTTTCCTGTCCAACAAGGCAGATTTTAAATAATCATGTATCTTTTCAGCTACGCCATCGTCGACGCCGAAGCGTGGGCGCGCGCTGCCCGTGCCGCCCGGCGGCAGCGAGACGGGGTCGCTGCGCGGCTCGCGTGGTCGTCGCCTGCCGCGCCCGCCGCATGCCGCCCCGCTCGCGCCATTGCCCGCGCCTGCGCACACGCACGTGCCTTACATACCTGGTACACAGCGAGATCGCTCATCTTTGTTTTCTTTTTCATTGTTTCTTAGCTTAATTATAGGCTTGGTTTTTTGATCTATCCATTTTTGTGCGGCTGGCGTCTGTCGCACCCTCAGCAAGCATCGCGGTTTTCCGTTTCACTTGTCTTTTATCTACAGCTAGGCCCTGATTTGTATCGACACTAAGTACATAATGTAACGGACCTAAACATTGCTTTTTAGGGTTCCGTAAACCCAAAGGGTAAAAACGGGACCCTATTACTAAGACTCCGCTGTCCGTCCATCTGTCCGTCTGTCTGTCTGCCTGCCACCAGGCTGTATCTCATGAATCGATGATAGGTACACAGGTGAAATTTTCACAGATGGTATGAATTATGGTAGTGGCAACGGAAATCGTTGCCGCTATAACAACAAATACTAAAAACAAAATAAAATAAATATTTAAGAGATTCATATTTTAATAAATAAGTATGTATGGGAGCCCCATACAACAAACCTAATTTTTAGCCGTTTTTCGCTCGAAATTAATAACGGTAACAGGTGTACGCTTGAATTGTTCACAGAATATTTAATTGTATGTTTACTTCAATAACTAATTATTAAATTAAAATAAAATAAGTATTTAAGGGGGGCTCCAGTACAGTACGGAACCCTTCGTGCGCGAGTTCGTCTCGCACTTGGCTGATTATTTTCGCATACGTCTTCGTAGACAGGTTCAATAATAAAACGTATTCATGGTATTTTTTTGTCGTCGGTGATTTTTATAGCGAGCTATTTCTCTCAAAAAGGGGAAAATTTGCTGTCGCGCTTTTTATCAGCCGATTTAGATAATATTTGGCAAGATTGTACAGTTAAAGAGATGTGCAACGAAGTCTACTGTTCGGAGTTCTACTAGAATACATGGTTATTTCTAATAAATTAGCATTCTTTTAGGGGCTTATTTTGTACATCAAAACTAACAACTTTTGTTCTGCGACTTTTGTGAAAACTCAAAAAGAAACAGCAATTCCATACATTTTGTCGCGGGTGAACGATATTTTTCTATAAAACATTTTTTTTTTTTGATAATAGTCGCGCAACAAATGTTGTTAAGTTTTGATGTACAGAATAATCCCCTAAGAGGATGCTAATTGATTAGAAATAACCTTGTATAATTGTAATAAAAACATGGTATTGACGTATCGCTGCACATATCTTTATCGTTAGGTGTTATCTATTCTTTCTATTTTTTGTGTGCGTCTTATCAAAATCAATATTTTTCCTTTACAGAACCCGAAAAGATTGTTCCCGAAGTGAATTACGGTTACGATAGTTACGGGTACCACCCCGAGTATCGGGACACTGCCACTGAACACTTTCAGGATAATAATTATAGTACTAGGTGAGTTTACTTGTTGAATTAAAAAAAAATACTTTAGTGTCCAAAAACGAACAATGAAACCAAGCTAACGTACTTTGCGAGCTCTCAGACCCAAGTTGTTCATACTATGGTTAAAGTAGCAAATAAAGTTAGTAAAAAGTATCTAATATCGAAACTATTTAGTAAATATTTAATTTAGTCACCAAGGATGATCAAACCGACAAAGATAAAAAAAACGCGTCACATGACTTTCTAGGAGAACAAAATAGCTATAATTTATCTCACTGCTGAGACGTTGATGATGAGAATCGCGACGCTATTGTATATATTAGTACTAAATCATACCCTATATGCATGCAAATCTTACACAAAAATCTTAATTACAGTTATGACGAGGACGGGATGCAACCTTTCTTCGATGAAACGCCACACGCCACTCCGCCTGCAGCCGGTAATATTAATTGTACAGTTTCCTTAAAAACTGCTATTTACGACCCGCATTATACGCCCTTGGCACTTCAGATGAATAACTTATCAATTCACATTAAAATAGGTACATTCATTGCATAAGCGATAACACCATCCGGTACAAGCATAAATATCTCATAAAATTGACATTGAAATCAGTTCATATGAAATCAACACACGCAAATGGCGTGCCGTTTGCTTCACATTTTATATGAAAGTTTAACGTTTAATATTTTCAGTGTATTTTTTAAACTTCCAGCTCAAAAAACCCCATGGACTGAAACAGAAACCACCATACAGTTTTCATATCCAGTGACTAGTGAGGAAGACTCTTTATTACCTAAGTCAGTGCCACCAACCATTTCTTCATATTTACCTCAACCGCCTGTTACAAGCCAACAAGACACTTATCTCGATAAAAGTTATCAACAGTACGATTTGCAATATGAGGACCAAAAATATCAATACGATCAACTCGACCAGCAATATCAAGATACACAATACCAAGAAAAACAAGACTATCAGTATCAGTACGACCAACAATACCAAGATGATCAAAAAGCTCAGCAACGGCTACAACAAGAACAACAGTTCCAATTTCAACAACAGCCATTATATCAGCAACAAGAACAGCAATACCACCAGCAGCAGCATTTGGAGCAAGATGTGCAATCCAAACAACAACAACAGTATGAAAATGAACAACTTAGATTACAACAGCAACAATATCATCAGCAACAACAGCAATTACAGCAGCAACAGCAACTTCAGCAGCAACAGCAAGCAAAACAGGCGGCTCCTACGCAACAATTACAAACGACGGTTTTGAGTGGTGCGGCAACGTTGGGTTCCTTTATGGCCGGTGGTGCGAAGAAATTAGGTAGTTTATTCGGAGCTGCTGCCGCTGCTGTGGCAACGCCAACTCCAAGTCAAACTATATCAGCTTCAGGGACGACGGCTCCTATCAATCAGTTTTCATCATCAATAGCTCCTGTTACTCCCTTTTCAAGTACGATTGCCTCCACGGCATCAGTCCCAGAAGTGACAACCTCAGTGCCAGTGTCAACTGTGACCACATCAACCCCAGTAATGTTACCGCGTACTCCTTCTCTCAGAAGACAGGAGTCGATACAACGTCCTTCGGTTCGTCGGACGCGGACGTTACCGGACGCGCCAGAGGACATGCAAGCGAGTTTCGACGAAAGTGCCTACGATGACGAGTATCATAAGACTGAATACGATCAATCTCAAGACAGATCGTCTTTGGACAGGTATCGTGATGACGAGTATCCTGAAACCATTCATGAAGAGGTCGCTGAAGAGCGAGATAGACGATTGTCAGAATTACCTAGTCCTAGTCTACAAAAGACTTCACCGACCAGAGCGGGGACAGTGAGAAAACCGTCGGTGGATAGCTACCATAGTCACATAAGTCAAACGCCTTCTATAATAGATCGGAGAACATCACAAAGTTCTTATCATCCTGAAGAGAAAATGTCTATACCTACGACTCAAGAAGGTGAGTGTTTTTTTGTTCTGAGTTCTTTCTTCTGTTTCAATTAACATTTTACTACACTGCGCCACTTCAAATTACATTTAAAACAAATGTATAGTATTTATGGCAACATAGTATGTATGCATAGTGACTGATTTAACTGTGTTCGTATTGCAGAACCATACTGTATAATATAATGTTCTTATATTAGGAACAGATCTACTTTAATAAGAGGAAGCCAGCGTGGATTTGTGTTTTTTGATTGCTAAGACATATTACTAAAATAACAGTTATATTCTCCTTTTAAATAATGTAGTACAAATACGTTAATAATCATTTAATTGTCTGAAAAAGTTTCGATAACGGCACGCATGAGAAAAAAAGCACAACTTTTGACTAAATTAAAAAATAAGATATTTATTGAAAAGTAGCAATTATCTCAGTATAACAATTAAAATAAAATTCCGTTAAACGAAAATTGAGTTTCAGACTCGGTAATAATTATATTCAATTTATCTGATATTAATCACGTAAACTACGTATCTATGTCCAAATCTGAAAATTAAAAAAAAAAAGATTATAAAAGTTAAAAAAAAAAAATTAAAATCTAGCCAGTGAAAGCCAGTGTAATCTGAAAATAAAATTCCCGAATTATCAATGATTCTAATTTCACAGAATCAATCGCAGAAAAATCAAAAGTGACTTTCAAAGAAGAAGTACGTACAACATACCACGAAGTACCTGAAGAGCCAGCCCCAGAGCCATACGACGATAATGAAGAATACCGAGACGACACGTACCAAGACGAAAGTTTCAGAGAAGATGAAAACGATGAGCAATTTGAGCAGAATGACGAGCAGTACCAAGAAGAAGTGTTTCAAGAAGAGGAGACTGCGGAAGAAGGAAGGGAAGAGTTCCAGGACCAACCGAAACTGACGCCGAAGCAGAGGTGGCATCGGGCCTACAACAAGATCGTGATGCAGCTGAACGTGAGTACTTTTGAATTTTGGCGATGAATTCAGATCATTTAAAATGATTTATTTTGGAAATCTTTTCACGAACGAATTTTGCTATTTTATTTAATTACCCGTATCAAGTGTTTTAATTGTTATCATTTTGATTTTTAATTCTTATTTATTACTGATTCTACTTATCATATACATAATTAAAATATCTTTGTTTTTATCTTCTGCTGTTGGATAAATTAAATTGAAGCCTTCTTGTGACTTATGATTGTTTTGAGTTTTGGAACACCATTGAAAACTATTGTAGTGATATTTTTTATAATTTGAATATATGCATATATCTGAATTCACCGTTGTCTTACTTTCTTATTTCAGGAATATTGTTTTCTGTGTTTATCTATTTTCTTTGAACTACCATGGAGAATTAATGCTTTCATTATGGAAACAGGTGAGTGTTATCTTAACATAAACATTTAATTAAGCAATTTATATGCGACGAAGTTAAGGTTAAACTCTATTGATAAAGTTAACAACGGTTGCTGACTAAAACATTACAGAAAATTACACTGTTCCATTTCGTAATCATTTTAAAAATATACTTTACAAATTGATAGTACTTCGACACATTTTTAATTTAGATAACATAGTAGGTTTAATAATTTTAAGTCCTGTCTACTTGGTTCCTTAGAACTAGATCCCTTGGGATACCCAAATGGATTTTTTGTACACTCAGATTTCCTGAGAGGTTCGTGAATTTTTAGGTGATGATGATAATTACATTATATTTATAAGCTCGGTAATACCTTACTTCTAAGTATAATCACTCAAACTTACGAATGAATAATTCATTATTTATTCGTAGACTCAAGCTAGAAAAAATATCTAGTAATTATCTACTTATCTAATAATTTCCATTGCTACATTCAGAGAATTACTCGAAAATTCCCGCCTCAACCTTGATTGAAGACGAATATTTTACTTTCATTTATATTTCATTTCAATTTCATACATTTTATCAAACAAATTGTCTCACTACTTACAATTACTACTTACGTATTTTTCAGCGAATAAATTGCCTTTTAGTAGAGTACTTCCCTAGGGATTTTACGTAAATTACTAATGAGTTTCTCTGGATTAGACTAAAACGTTGTGATTTTAGGAACAGAAAATTTTATTTTTTTTCTTCCTTATTATGTAAAGGCCCGCACTCCGACCCCTAGTATGACCACGAGGAAACACCCGCTTATTTTAATTATAAGAAAACTTTTGGTTTTTGTTTCTTTTTACCGTGACTTTTTCATTTTTTTCTCCATTACGGTAAAACAGCGATATTTGAAAAGAAATATTGTAAGCAATTTGAAATTCTAATTCGATGATAGTGAGATGACACAGTATTTATTGACTACTCTATCTTTTACAATATATTCGTTACTTTTCGAACATCATTCTGATATTCCCTAAAGGCTATATATTTATCAATGCATATATAGGTAGTATTTTGATATCTATACACAATATTTTGTAGTGTTATAAGAGCAAGTACACACATTTTTACTTTTAACCTTATGTATCTTTCCACTTTTGTTTTTATTGCTCTATGCAATGTACGGCTTGGTCAGAACGGCTATACTATAATATTGACATAAACAAAGATAGCAGTAAGAAAATGTTTACGCTGCAGGGTGCCAGACACCCTAGAATTATGCTCTGTTTTATGAAGCGATTTAATGGAAGAATTTATGCATATTGATGCCTTTACATATGTAATTAAAGCAAGTCGTGAGTCTCTAGGATGGCATTATGTTCTCAGGTTTTGAGAGAAAAAGTTGAAAAAACTACTGCACATCGAAATTTATTATCCAACGTCTATTATTTTGTCGTATGCCTTGAAACATATTCTATCTACATGTACGAGTATTATTAACTTTAAAAGAAAGTTTACTAGTGAACTACGTAGTTAGTCCAGTTAGTTAGTCAAGCGTTCGTTTTTTTATCTAGCTTCTGAACTACAAAATTGTAGCATTCAAATACAAGTAAAAAAGTCTCGTGTTACTTTTTGATCGTAAGTAGAGATATTTTCTTATAATATTTCAATAATACCTAATATTGTTTTATGATAACTGAGCTATTTTATTCAAATGATTCTTGTGATTTCAGCTGATATTATTCTTCCTTCCAAGGTTAAAATGTATAAGTAAGGCGAAATATTGTTCTAACATATTGGATGTTTAATTTAGTTCTAACATTCATATTGGCTTCTTAAATATAAATATCAGTTCATATTTCTTATGCCTCTCGGGATATTAGAAATATTGGTTATAAGTGGTCTATAAACTTAAATTCCATCAAAGATCGGGTTCGCAATGATATATAGTTATGTAGACTAAACATTGTTAAAAATGCCTTTTATTAAGGTAGTAATTACTTGTTCTTTTTTTATAGTTTTATGATATATACCATAACTGAAAAACCAAAAAAGCAATTTGGTATCAAAACATTAACATATGCTGGGATTTTTTTAGAAAACAACAATAGATATCGTAGTACCAACCTCATAATATTATTATAACTTAAGTTTTACTATGAAATCTTGAGCATTTGTTTTTATGCTATTTCATTATGAAAGTTGATCATACGGGAGAGTATAATGATACTAATTAATGTCCTTTATCTAAAGCAGTGTTTCTCACACATCTTTACCACCTGATAAAATTTTTACACTGTCTTTTCTGAGCCTTTCATGAAGTCTAGAATAACACCTGGCACAGAATAATACAGAAAAGCGAAAGAATTGGTAAACTTTTAAAACCTAAAAGCGAAAATAAGTAAGCTTGTTATGTAGAAGTTGTTCCTTTAATTGAACTATATACGGCTGGAGTGAAGCAGTGAGATTCCCACTGGGCTTACAGCTACAATGTGCCCCGCTGCGTAAATGCGAGAATGCTGTTACCACGCCGTGTTCTGACCTTCTTAGACTACCTCGCAATGCGATGACGATATCTAAATGTTCGACTGTTATTTTGTTAATACCATACGAGTAACGTCAACTCGCATGAATTTGTTGCTGCGATTTACTGAGTTTGAGATATTCTTTAGTTCTGTTTAGTTATATTTTTCAATTTGTTTTTTTTTTATCATTCTGAATTTTAAATGTTAATGTTACTACGCCGTAATTGTAGGTCCCGGTTGTTTTAACCGTTTAGCCATGTCAGAGGCCTTCAGACGGCCTAAAAACTCTGACACCAGGGCTAGCCACCCGGCCTATACGAACTTACTTACTTACTACGCCGTGGTGTTACCTTCTTAGACTAGGCACCTCGCAATGCGATAGATTTCTCAATTTTGAATTGTTATTTAGTTAATGTGATGTGCGTTGCCATTAGGTATTAGTGCGTTGAGAATTTTTTACTGCAATTCACTGAGTTTAGGAGATTTTTTAGTATTGTTTAGTTATATTTTTGAATTTGAAAGTTAGTGTGAGTTTTAAAATATTAATAATTCATATTTTGTAACTTCTCCGTGTTGCATAGGTAATTAGGTATACCTTCTTAGAAATCCTCACAATGAACTGTTATTAAGTGTATTAATATTATGTGCTTGTCAATAACGTATGCAAATAAATTGTTTTAAATAATTTTACGTATGTGTTAAAAAAACTCTTTGAGTTTGAACTTAACTCTCTTTAATTTCGTTTAGTTTTCAGATTTAACTACAAATTTGAAAGTTACTACTAAGAATTACTTTCCGTAAGAATAACTTTTGTACGAATACTAATAAAATGTAATTAACGTTTTACAAAAATATGTTAAGGATGTGTATGTAGACTTAACTGTAGTCAAGGAACATTACATTTCCATTCCGATAAATTGGAATAATTTTGTATCTTTTTTAGCCAAAGCAATAGAAAAAATACAATTTTTCTAAAACTATAACAAGTCATAAAACGCAGCTGACACACGTCAAGTAACTTTTAAACAGCAAAAACATACACCATAACACGATTTTAAGGGCGTTAAGAAACGTTATATAACTAAATTTCATTTAAACCCACACAATTTACGCCAACTTCCTAAAGGGCAGTTATTAGTTGGACCATAGAAGCTTAAAGTTCACCCGGAGGTTTCCGATAATCCCGTACAAACAGAACTACACGCAGAGTCCACGTGGGATTACTATGAACTATGAAGAACTTTACTTTAGAACTTTAACTCTAATGGTACTATTTCGCTTGGCTGGTTCTTATATGAACACATTAAAGCTCGTAAAATAATTATAAATTGAGCAAATAAATACTTCTTTTTTATTCCTGGCACTTGTATCTTATTTACATTTGAGTTGATACTTAGTGTTACTTTAGATAGATAGATAAACACTTTATTGTTAACACTAAAATACAATTCAGAAAAAATACACAGAAAGGAAAAAAAAACAAGCGACATAAAATAGTGCAACAAAGGGCGGCCTTATTGCTTATAGCAATCTCTTCCAGGCAACCCTTTCTTCTGGAAAGGAAGTAATAAAAAAAAATAGAAAATACGGAGTGACTAGCAAAAGAGAGTAGACAAAAAAAAAACTTCTTACAAATAATAAATACTTACATAACGAGATAAAATTCGAATACGTTTAGTACCTACATCCTAATACATAAATAATAATAATATAAGATACACTAATACATACAATTTGATATAAATAAAAATGTATATATATTGCAAAAAAATAGAACAAAATTAACAACAGAACTACTGCGATGGCACCTGCGAAAGGTAAAGCATTTTAACTTACTTTACTTTTCTTTGAGTGACTTTTAATACAATATTTGCGTCGTACGGAATCAAATGCGACAATTTGCAATTTAATCGATAATATTTTAAGTAATTCCCTATAAAATCGTACAGCTGTTTTTTTTCCAAAAAATTAAACAGTTTACCGCCTTTTGCCAGTTGCTTATGACTCGTTTATAGAAGTAAAATCAAGTTATCTGAGTAATTTTGTTATGATAAATGATTTATATTATGCACTGAAAAACAAAGAAGAATAAATAAAAAAACCCTTTTTTAAACAAGCTTTTATTGAACAAATACTCGCTAAGACGAATCAAACAAGCCGAAACTCGATGGGTTTGCGTCGTTTCGTTACAGAGTTCGGAGTACGGACCACCTTCCAGCTCCATCATCAGACCCTGGTTACCATCTAAAGACAACGCACTCGTCAAGACGATTCAATTGATCCCAAACTCGATGAGGTTGTGTAGTTTCATTGCAAAGTTCCTTTGGCCGCCTCCCAAATCCATCATCTGATCAGCGCCATGTCATCATAATATTGCATTGTCACGCAATTTACACATGTATGCAAAATTTCAGCTCAATCGGAAACCGGGAATTGGATCTTTAACTTGCACGATTTGATTACAGACCGACAGACAGACAACGGGACAGGTGAAACTAAACAAAAGCTTGTAAAAACAAAGTTGCTGAATCAAGGCGGTTGCTGAAATGATTAAAAAATAAAAACTCACCAGTATAGATTACTCTCTTCAATACGAGTATGATATGGAGGTCGATTGACTACTTTGTACCTATATATTTGGACTAAAATATTTCTAATAATAACTTACCCCTTATCCGTGTAACGGATCCACTTAACTTAATCTTAATTGATTGAACACGCCTAGACAACCGCTTAGCTCTCGTAAAATAACACTTCATTAACTTTATGTATTCTAAATTGGTTCCGTGCCCTTGATGTACTATTCGTTGGTCCTACACAATACAATGTAACAGAAAAAAAAGTCAATAGAGAGGCACGGAAAACGGTGATACCTCGAAGTGCAATCTAACCTAACTGTAAGTAGTGTATTAAATTAATTATTAAGTGTATTAATTTTCAAGTTTTATAACTTATACATTACCCGAATACTTTGAGTAAGCTTTTCTTTCCATCAAAAATAAAATATAATAAAATAAAAGTTACTTTGAAAATGGATAAACGCTGTTCGTAATAAAAAGCCTCCTTGTATACCTACTTTGAAAAATCATCTAACGTCGTCGCCTCAAGCTAATCGAGAAAAAGGCTTCGCTACAATATAAAACCTTTTGTCTATACCGAGTATCTACTCTACCTTATTCTCAAATGCCCACGTCTTTCCGCGATATTTGTTTCTTTTAATAAAGTATAGCGATCGGGTTTGTTTGTCACAGTATTGTAATAGTATTGGGCTAAGTGGCGACCGCCTGCAGAGGCGCTCGGCTTTGAACTCGATCACCTCATTAGTCCAGCTCACTGCTCCAGCCACACGCATACGAAACCACTCAGTCTGCGAACAGACATTGCTGCGTACGCACCCCTTTAGGAAATTCCAGAAAAAGTTGTAATCCAACACGATTAGGGTAAGAACAGGGAACGTTGCGCAAGCGATGGCGACGGAAACGCGCGAGGACGCGATAGTGGCATCCTGCGGGCGACCGTGGCCCTATTGATATCGAACACCTGATATTTGTATGCAAATTGCCGCTGCTTCAGATGCAAACGTTTAGTGTTTTTTCAACTGTCGAAGTGTAATGCTGTGAACATGTTTCGGAGTAGGAAGGGTCAGGCGATCAGCGAGGCTGATGTCCGTCGCGATCAGTCATGTCAGAATCGCGTCGCTACCACTGGATCGCGACTTCGCGTCCGTCGTGGTTCGAGTTTGACGGACTTGGACAAGTTGAGATGCGGTGGGTCAAGCGGCGGTGGTTCGATCGGTGATTTGATGAACATTTTTAGTGGAAGTGTGAATTCGGTTGGTAGTGACACGCTGGTCGCTCGGACTGTGCCCTTAGAGACGGTGCGTCGTAATGTGCAACCGGTTGCTAGCCCTCCGCCGCGGCCGCCGTCCTCGCCGCTCATCCACGTGTCCCGACCCGTGGGTCCCTTGACGATGGCTCAGCGAACGCTGAGGTTCAGCAGGCTACTGAAATATCAGCCCTGCTCTACGGACGTACTCATCACACTGGTAAGTAAAAAGTTTCCGAGTTTGATTTATGAACCAATATCTGTTTATTTACCCTTATCATGTGTCGACACAAAGGTCGGGTCAGTAACCATCGCCTAGGGCTTTTATAGGGTTTCTTATATCTGTAGATATTTACATTGCGTTTATATGCCAGTTAACTGCTGGAAAATGGCTGTTACAAAGCCGTCTTAATAGCTACATAAAAGGTTGCAGCGTTATCAGCACTTATATCTGATGGTGAAACCATATCACTATTTAAGTACGTTGCTATTTTTGATATCTGTTAATAATCATTATAAGTGTTATAACGTTATGACAATGTCTGCACATTAACACTCTCTATATTAGTTACCAATTTCTCTTCAGTTGAGTCCGTAGAGGTTAAGGAACTTTTAAATTATGTATCGGTTCGGAAAATACACACGTATTGGAGTAGGAGCGAGAAACTTAGTTAGTTGACACAAACCTAGATCAGCCTCAGTTTTATGACTACAGTTAGCCTAGTTAATAAGCCAAGTAAAACACCATGACAAGTTCTAGCTTGTAGTGTTTGTGTGTTCTCCTCGTAGATAGGTACTATTTACTGACTTGCCGAACTCTATATATATCTACATAGAAAAATACATATTTTACATATTTTCTAGATTGAAATTCTAAATTGTGATCCGTATGAAACAAGCGCAGCTCCTAATCTTGTCTTGTTTATATATAATTGTTCTGCATTTCGTTAGAAAACCTTTACAAAATTAGTTTTCGCTACATTAGAATTTGAAATTGTGATAATATGCAGCGAAGTATGCATTTTCAATAAGAATGTACTGCCTACCATATGAAAGTTTCTAGAAGAGCATGTATAGCTCATTGTCTATAGAGTAATCGACATTAAAATATGATCAATAATGACGAAGGATATAACTAACAGATATATTATACATATCTGTGATGATGATTATGCCCAAAATTTTATAGTTGTAGGAAAATTTGTTTGTTTTATATTAGTAGCAAGAAATCTTCTTTAATCGTTTACAAAACCAGGGGCTCGTAACCAATTACGATTGTAAAAAAAAACTTGGTAACAAATGTGAGTGTGTTTCAATAAATTGTAATTGTTATTCTATTATGGTTATTATTATACGAGTATCAAAAGATACGCGTTTGCTAACTAACTTCAATAAGGCACTTCGAGTGCAAACTTAAAGATATAGCTTTCTCCTGCAACTGGCGTTTCATGAATTTTCAACTAGATTGTGCATTTCCATTTAAATAATTCAATTTACTCTCTAAACGAAAAATCAATTGAAAGCATTTTGCAATCAAATGCTTGCATTCGTTTTCTTTTACTACTTCTGGTTTCCTTCTGCTATCTCAAGTAGAACTGAAAATATCGATATATAATTTTAAATTTTGATATAGCTTAAGTTATTTCAGAAAATACTTGTACACAAAATCGTTGATTATATTATTTAATAACATATTGTTTTATGTAGCATATAAAACAGAAGGATTTTTAAAATACCTTAGCTTTTATTAACCAAATTTAGAATATGTACTGACCAGAAAATAAGTGTTTAAAAGGGAGTATTTTATGGAGTAATAAAGTTGGAAAAGGTTTAAGTTTATTTATCAATCAAAATTAATACTATTTTAAGGGTTCACTTTATTACAAAGAAACAAAATATTTTACTATGGAAATTAACGTGGTTTTCACACATTTTATACTATTTATAACGGGACTGAACTCACGTATGGGGATAGTCGTAACGACTATAGTTTCATTGCATTGCGAGACGGCTCCGCGTGCTAGCACTCGCCAACTTGAGAAAGGTCGCCGAATGCGACCGAAACTATAGTCGTTACGACTATCCCCACACGTGAGTTCAGTCCCGTTATATATAGTATAAAATGGAAGAAACAAAATAAAAAAAAACTGCAACTAGCAGTAACACATGACAATGGTACTAACTTACATTATGTTAAAAGAATTTGTTTAAAACTGAACAATTATTATTATGCTTAAGTGTATGTTATTATGGTGTGTTTCTTATATTTAGCGTATTTGTTGCATTGTGACACAATTAGAGGCAAAACATCGCCAAATGATTTTTACGCAAAATAGCTTTTACGGGAGATAGCCCATTCGCTAAACGGTCAATTTTAATAACCTACCTACGCAATATTCAGTTACATTTCAGGTTATGTTAAATTTTTTAAATTATGTTTTCCTTTTTTATCAATTAAGCAAAATAAACAATACGCACAATTTGGATTGCAGCTCTCATCTTTATATAATGGGTAGGTATTATTATGCCGACAAATGGAAAGTAATTTCTAAAAATATATACTTTTATATTGCAAAAAAAAAAGTAATTGAATTTTTTATTTTTATTTTTAGCCTTTATTTGAGTTATAGTTGTTACGTCGATTGTTAGCATAATAATTCTTATAATACTTGTTCTTATTAATTTTATTTTATAGTATGTTTTTAGCCGTTCTATTTTTAGGAAATATTTTTATAAATAGTCTTTAAAAAATATAACGCCTGGCATTAAGTGCTGTAAGTTACATTTTCTATAAATAAACAAATTGAAATTGAAAAATTATTAATCGCTTTTCTGATACAAAAAATATTTTAGGTAGGTATGTACCATTGTCATTGCGTCGATGTATCTAATTTCTATAAATGTAGTATGACATTACATTTATTTAAAATCTCTCCATAAAAATATATATATATCAGTTAGAACTTAATTTTATTATTTACACAAAAATTAAAACTAATTGATACTGTTTAGTCACCGATAAAGATATTGTTTTGATGTGCAGTAGTACACATTGTTAAGGTTTAATTTTCATCAATATTTAAGTACTATTTAGCATATTTCTTCATGAACTTAAGTAGATATTTCAGTTTTGGCATCTCGATGTTGTGAATACACCTGTTGAAGTCGCCTATAACTTTCACCGAGTGTGTCATCATCCGTGAAATTATGTCCTTTAGGCAAACGCTTAAATCCGACACCTCTTTGAAGCCGTGAATGGCTATTTCCGCCATAACTACTGGAAATGGTGATGTTTCGTAGAGAAACTGAAAAAAAAATGAAAATGGTGATGTTTCGTAGAGAAACTGAAAAAAAAAAATATTTCTAACCTAATACACGACGTGATGCATGACTGAAATATGTTTATTTGGCTGAAGTCGGCTCAATGTATAAAAGTATTGCCATACAGCGTGGTAATGCTATCAGCTTGGGTATGTTGCAAAGTGGCAGTGGGCTTGAGCATTTGGATTAATCTTTAGAGCTTTATCATCATTTTGCACATCTAATTTTCTTAGGGTTATTCAAATACAGTCCTTTAATTTATTCAAATTAAGATCCAAATTGGGCCATTTCAACCGCCATCGAATTTCTTCTACGGACGCATGCAGGTTGCCTCACGATGTTTTCCTTCACCGACAAGCCCGTGGTGTAAAATTTCCATATATAAATATCTATACTCTTCGTGGGTAGGCCTACGTCCTGCAGTGGACTATTAAAAAGGCTAGTACAGTACAGTAAGATCCAAATTAATAAATTCTCAAATTAGTTTTTTCTTTCAAACTTTTTGAAAACATTTTAAGGCATAGGCATTGTAAAAGCTTGTGATATAAACTCATTAGGAAAGTTAAAAAGTTGAAGTAGTGTCTTTTGATTTTTAATAGAAAATATTTGCGCAAAGATTTTTTACTGCCATGTACTATGTAAAAGTTTGAAATAATTAACCGTTTTAAAAGAATTTTGAAGTTATTTCAAGCTCAGTAAAAGTTATCAATGTTTTTAGCTTATTTTTTAGCTATAATAACACATGTATCAAACAATTTAATTATAATCCTGTATACTTATTTATTTTATCTGTTTAATTAAATTTGAAAAGTCTCATAATAAGTAAACACTAGACGCTTTCCTTAAAATATTAAAGCGTTATTGCCTACAGAAACATTTTGATCATATTGTCTTTCAAGAAGACTGTGAGATGATATGTCAAGTATTTTGTTTACTTAATTATCATACAAGGTTCCTTATTTCCAAGAAAATGTAGCCATATTAAAATGAAAACATGGATAAATTCACTTTACTTAGTTATTTATCAAAGACTTGATGAGAATACTGAAAACTATTTCCAACTAGTTCAGTGGGTTTATAGTTAAAATGACTTCAATGTGGGGAATAATAATATTACCACATGCCTAGACCACACTTCTGCCATAATGCGACCAAACAAGAACAATATTATAATTATTAGAACTAAGTAACTTATAAGAAAGTTGATTTGGTTCGTCTATCACTGCACATCATTTAAAAAAATCATCATTTCATTACGAAAGTGCATTTATCTAGATACCCGCAGAAATACGGAACTTTTATAGAGAGAATATCATTGTATATATTTTTCATTAGAACTTACTTATAGCAAAGAAGATATAATAATACTACGTACTTATAGTGCGTGCCACCAAAGATGAGACTTGACGAGCGTCATTGATCTTGCGCAGGTGTAGTCGTGTACAAACTAATTATCCAGAATTTGTATATCTATTAAACGTGTTTTAAACGTTTATATATTTATTATCCAGAAATTGTATATTTATTACAAACCAAAGTGGTTTCTCAAGTCTCATTTTTGGTGGCACGTAATACACTATTACTTATACAATGTGCACAACTAGGAAATTACTAAATCTTCTGTCTAATTTATCTAGTGAAAGTTGGTGAAATTTTTGTAAGGAATACTGATGTTTTCGATTTCAAGTTTGATCCTATAGTAAAAAGTGATCATATTGGTAGGTACAATGGTACTTACTGTATGGTAGAAATGTGTTTGTAATACTTACGACAGTTCGCTCTAGATCCTGGCTTTCATGAGAGCAATTTCCTCCGACCTGCTGCTGTTTTTGGCACTCAAACAACTTCGATGCCGAGTATTTTTTCAAATTCTCCAGCGTCTCGAAATGTACTTGTAACTTTTCTAAAATAAAGTAAAAATAATATTTGAGATAGATTTGACGTCATTTCATCTAAACCTAAATCAAATATCAGATAGTAGTTGAAGCAGTGATGGATAGGGAGTGAACGCTCTCATTTCCATTTGAGGTCGTGGATTCGAATCCCGGTGCTGCACCAAAGAGTTCTTTAGAGTTTACTTATGTACGGATTTTCAAACTACTGGGTTTTCCGTAAAGGTTTTTCTTTAGTGAAAAACCAGTAAGTAAATCTTGAGGAGACTTACTCACGTCATAGAAATTTAATGGCATGGCGTGAGCATATCCACGAATCTATCCTAACTATGAGGGGCAATTATTGTCCTTGGTAGGTAGGCCTATTTTCAGAAGTGGAATATTAAAAGGTCGCTACCGTACAGTACAGGAGCTAATGTCTTTGTATGCTTATACAAATAACACACGAGTGACGACTACGATGATAAAGATATACGTCTTCAAGATAATTTACAGTAAAACAATTGTTTCCAGACCTCTTTAACTAAATATTTGATACTAAATTAAATGAAAAGTTCAATGCCATTGAGCCACAAAATAATATTGATTATTTCTACAAAACAACTTCAGTAATATAAGCTTACATTTTGTAGAAATCCTGCATAAAACTGTCTAAATACCTAGGAATGGTTGGAATAACTAGAAATGCTTTTGTGTCGAAATTCTCTCGTTTTAGTAAGAAAATATTTGCAAGATATTCTCTATTCACAAAGGAAAGACGTTGCTTTTCTTGGGAAATGACCTATTTGTCATAGAGCTTTATAGCGTCTTTCCATTAAACCCAATACGATATGAAAATTCTTCGCTGTCGTTTTAAATTTTAAAGCAATGAAAAGCAATAATTTTCTATTGTAATACTTGTTTGATTTGAGTCTTCGAATTCACAGTAATGTAACTTCAAAAGGCTTAGAAACCAATAAATTTAATTCGAAGGTTTATTGCGACATATTTCGATGTCAGGTAAGGGATTCTCAGAAGTACTTAATTGTAACCAATATCGTGATCTCGCCATAAACACTTAGACACCTTTGAGTATCTATCTAAATTAGAATAAAATGGCTGCTAGACTTGCCACAGTACATTCGAAAACTGATATCAGTAGGTAAGTTTAGAAATGTTTGTTGATTGAAATAGTAGTTGTTTCATTTTCCTAACTTTAAGCTGTTCATCTTCAAGCTTGGCAATATGACAAGGAAAAAATACTCTATTACTCTAAAACTATGTTTTTTTACAATATAAGCCAAAGAGTTAGTTTATGACTGTATAAATTTTGTCATTTTTTGCCTGGTGAATTTCAAAAAGAGGCGCTGAAAGAACAAAAGTTGTTAGTTTTGATGTACTAAATAAGCCCTAAAAGATGCAAATAACCCTGTATAGCAATTGCTCAAAATAATAGCTCCTTGTTCACATGATTTTTAGTATGTCTATATGTATCTGTATTAGTGAATACGTACCAGGTAATCTCTGTACCCGCTGGTATCCCAGCGCGAGGCATAACGTGACGTTTTCGTCGGCCAGTTGGAGATTTTCGCCGAGCAGCTTTACTATGCTCTCTTTGCAATATGTGCCGTTCCTCGGCTTCCGGTCGTGAATGATTACCTACGGAATAGAGCATGGTTCAGTATACGTGACGTCAGCATTTATAGTAACTTTCGAATTTATCGTAGTTAACTCGATAGCAGGAATAGGCATGGCGATTGTGTCAAAAAATCATTAATATAATTAGTCTGTTAGTTAGATTGTTAAAAAATATTGGACCCGTTTATTTTTCTTTTATCAATCTAACAATAAATGACAAAGATAAACCTTGTCAAAGTTGGGGAATGGGGACTCGTGACGTCACTAGTGCGACGTAGTCTGTACATTTGTGTAGCACTCGTGAAATCACGCGGTAGTTTAACGGGCTATATCTTCATCAATCTTTGTTTAGTTGACAAAAGAAAAAATACGTGTCTAACATTTTATTTAAATCTATTTAACGGACTAATTATATTTTTCTAGTTATCATGCTTAATATATTTATGTCCTTGCGTTTTTGATAGGCTCTCTTTTTAGTTTTACTCTAGGTAGACTCTACCTGGCCGTGTTTTTATTGGACACTGTATTTATTGCCATGAAATTAATATTTTACATAACTAATAATTGCATTGTTTACATATTTATGTTATTTATTATAGCTATATTCTACAATAACTATATATTCAGAAAGTGTGTTATAGTTGCGCGGTAACGCATTGCGGTTCTTGACCAAATGTAGGTGTAAATTTCAAAAAACGTGAAAACACAAACAAGTTATTTTTGTTGTTCTCAAGTCTTCGATTATTTAAGATTGCATTAAAATGTATTCACCTGAAAATACAATGAGATCTGCTCTAAATAGACGGTCATATAATTTATGGCTTTATCGGCTTCATTCTTCATTAATAGTTTTATTTGAGAGACCAGGGTGTCCATGTCCTCTCTAGATTTCTGCGTTCTGACTTGTATGTCGGCGATAAGGGCTCGGTAGCCATTTATAAGGTTGTCCTGGAAATCTGTTGTCTGAAAAGATAATACAATGATAAATTTTCAACGCTCTCTGAGTTTATGACATGAACATTAAGCGTGGATCTTGTGATTAGAAATTAATCGGTTACGATAAATTTCAATTAAAGTGACGTACGTATGCAAAAAAGATGGAAGCTACACTCTTTTCACGTGAAAATGAAATTTGAAATTGGCAAACCCGCGATGCCCGCTAAAATTCTGTCAGCCTGTCATCAGCTTTGTGGGTGTATTACATTGTACCAGCCTTTAATAAATCTATATATTCATATTTATTTATTGCATAATATAGTTGGTTTACATAGTTGGTACTTACAGAATGATAATATTAATAGTTCACCATACTCAGCCTTATGGCATGCAATATTTTATGTTTATCAATAAAGTTGATGGGTTTTATCGCTTACTAAAAATACTAATACTGCTGAACATATGCCTACTTTTGAACGACAAAAGGAAAATATCCACTATGCTTAAGTGCATTCACATAATTCTACTAAATTGATCTAAGGACATACGCAGGTTTTTTCACGATGTTTTCCTGCACGGAAAACATAGTGTGTAAAAATCCGTGCATGAATTCCAAAAAATCATTGATATAAGTTTGGGATTAACGCCACGGCCTCAAAACTCCAAGGCGAGCGTTTTACAACTAAGCCACTAAGGCTTCATTCTCTTATAAACTTCCAGGAACATTACATTAGGTACAAGTTTTACTTATTTTCCAATTCTCTACAATTTTTTGCTAAAGCGATGAAGTTAACGATTCATAAGAGGTTACGTGTGTAATAGTTATATTATACTCTGCAGCCCAGCTCGAGAGCTTAGCAAAACTTAATACCGGTACACGTAGAGGTCTTTATGCATAAGTGTTTATGCATACTATGCGAAAATGCTTCTCTCGAGGTTATACAAACTGTAATTTTAATCTGTCGGATAATATGTGTAGATGCGAATTACTGTGCACGTGTAGGTAGATTTTCTGCAAGCTAGCTTTGACTTTTTCTAATTCATTGACCTTTCAAGCATAAAATCATATTTTAAAACCTAATCAAAATCCAGGTGATAAGTATTTATGACGTTGTACTATCCAAATATATAAATTAATTTTAATTGATTATATCCATTCAGTTCAAAAATGAAGCCGTGGTGGTCTAGTGGTAGTAACACCCGACCTGCAATCGTGAGGTCGTGGGTTCAAATCCAGATCTCGTACCAATGAGTTTCTTTGGAACTTATGTACGGAATTTCACATCATTGGCTTTTCGGTGAAGGAAAACATCGTGAGGCAACCTGCATACGTCCGTAGAAGAAATTCGATGGCGTATGTGAACCCACCAACCCGCACTGGGCCAGCGTGGTGGATATGGCCCAATCACCCTTCGTGGATAGGCCTACGTCCTGCAATGGACTATTAAAAAGGCTGGTACAGTACAGTTCAAAATAATATAAAGCATATAACTTCTCTGAAATGTCTTAGCTATGATTTAAAAAAAGTTTTAGGTGGTATTACATTATGATTTTAATTTAAAATTACTAGTGCCGACTTAAAATAACCTAACATAAAATATAACTGAACACTTATTTCATAGAGAGTTCTTATTTTAAACACGCACCACTACTCATGTAGAGTAAGAGATGGGTAGGTAGTAAAATTATTCAAAGGAATTGCACTTTCTTCCTTGCAGTTAACAAAAATGTTTCCAAACCACTATTTAAGAGTTTTCCAAATAAGCATTTGTGTTGCCTCTATGTTATAAATAAGATTAACAAAACCAATACAAACCTGCAAACTGATTGCGATAAAAATCGCGAACACCACAAAAAAGATTCTACGAGTCATATCCGCTTTTTTACTTCACTCATAATCAACTATTCGCACTTGACATTTCTATACTTTTTTCTTCTGATACTTTTCCTGTCTTTGTGTATTTATTATTTGAAAGTTGTCGACTGTTTTGTGGTTTAAATTACCGCCTAATTAAAATACGACAAACTCGCAGATATATTATTTGTATTAGAACAATGTTTTATTTTTTTTCGATTAAATAAAGCGCGGATATTGTTGCCTCAATGGTAATTGATAACCTACTGAAGGTTTTGACTTAGGTTTGTTTTGCTTCCCGAACGATGTTTGTTTTGAATCGGACAATACTGTGACGGTGTGATGACTAGTGCCGTGACCGAGTGTTTATGATAACAACGTAGATTGATTTACTCCTCATTCATTTCATGTTAGGGTTATGCGGCGCGATAATGGAACGAAATATTTACGAAATGAGTAATAATTTTAGCATTTAGCATGTAAAAATTTTACACTGTTAAAATGACAGACAAGGTCCACAGCTGTATATACATAGGTAGTTTTTATTACCACCTATCGTATTGTGGGAGCTAGTTATTATGAATATAAAATATGAAATCCTACGATTTGATGAGATGTTGTCAGATGTTTGTGTTACGAGAGCAATTACAATAGTAATATAATTTAGTTTTAGATAAGAATGACTATTATTGCATTTTATGTTAAGTTAAACAGTGACAAGAAGTGTAGGTTGCAATTTTTTTTAAACTTTATCTATGGTAGAGGTCTTCTACGATAACATGGCCCGCTCCTCCACATTATTGTTTTAAATGTGTTTATTGTGTATAGTGTTAATGTGTAACGAGCAACAAATCTTTGGATTTGCTAGACTCGACTAGTTGTTTGACGGCCGTGTACTGATGTGCACACACATGCAAGGTGGCACGTTGTAATAAATACTTTCAAACTTTTTAAATTTTAGAGGAGCGGGTCATGTTATCCGAAGATCTCGTCGACGACACAAAGTACCTAATTTTATGTCACGTGATTGTATTTTATTTAAAAATGTGGGACTAATTACGCGAAAATAATCTTGTTTTTAATGTTTTCAATTTCCGATAAATACTTAAACCTAAGTAAAGTATAGAGACTTTTTTTGTATATTTGACAGTAATTATTATGCTAAGTAATTTTTATTTTAAAACGTATACCTACGGAACCCTCTTCACAATTCAGCTGTGGCGCTTGCCAATATTGTCATTGTTTAAACATCCCCGTTGTGGTAGGATGTTTATGAGATATTGTTGATGTTTCCTTTTACGATACATAAATAAATCGCTAGTTTCCACTTTATAGGTTATTTACAAGTAACACTATTTAATATGATTTGTGGGAATGAAACGCTCGTAAATGATTTCTTATTTTATGAATTTTCAAAAAGAACTGAATAAATTTTAATTTTTAGTTGTCTGGTAGTGGTAGTCTAAAACTAAAAGGATTTAATTTTAAAAGTTTAAAAGTTAGAAAATAACTTCTCTAAGAAAAATCCAAATAAAGCTAACGTCTCTATAATTCTGGTGATAAACGCTTGTAAATGTTTTTTTAACAGCGCCATCTGTGAAAAATCTTGCGTATTTTAATCCTGAAATGGGCCTTGTACCTTCGTGAAACAAAAGGCTTTTCAGGACGTCGCCGAGCCGCAACGCAGTATGAGTTTGCCATCACACCGTACAGATGGCAGCTCTAGTAGTTTTGTGGTAGCTTTCATCAATCGAGTGTTTTTGCAAGTACATAGAAAAAGGGTCAATAGATTTATGCCCCACATTGTTTTGTAAATACAATGCTTCAGTTCCGTGAGATAACAATCGAAACTAAATTTTTGCTATCGTCGAAGCATTGCAGAGTAGATTGTATTGAATGATATCAATAAAAATGCTTTAGTAAATGAAATGGCGTGCAGGAAACGACTTTGAAAACTATGATTTTATCAATGTAAGCTTATAAAATAGAATAGAGAAGTAATTAAATTATTGACTGAAAAATAATTAACACAAAAGATACCTGAAATTGCCAAATTGATTATCTTGCCAAGTATATATTTGTTATTTTCGCTAATTTCTCTACTAATATTTTTTACGTACGCGCAAGCGCAGCGTAGGACGTCCACCCACAAGGTGAACGGATGACCTCATTAAAACCGCAGAATCGCGCTGGATGCAAGCCGCTTCCAACCGGTCTTATTGGAGATCCATAAGGGAGGTCTATGTCCAGCAGTGGACGTCCTTTGGCTGATGGATGGATGAAAAATATTTTTTGTGACAATTATGACGTCAATTTAAGTAATAATGTTTAAGAGTTTAAGTTAGTTACAGTTCGAGAAATGTAAATCGGTACAATTCACAAGAAATAATTGAAAACGAATTTTTAACTTAGGGCAGTTAACGTACGTGTTTTCAAAGAGCTACAGGTATGTTTCAATGCCTAATGTAATTAATAGGTCTGTGTCACAGGGTGTGGTAAATAGTTAACTACTATATGAACTACAATGATGCATTAACAAGTACGTACCTAGCGAATAATCTAAAATTTTATAGAAAATCAAATATATACTATTGTATTTTTAGACGATTAACATATCATATAATTTATTATATCATAGACTAGCGACCCACTGTATCCTACTTCCTACTAATACTATAAACGCGAAAGTTTGTGAGGATGGATGTATGGATGTTTGTTACTCTTTCACGCAAAAACTACTGAAAGGATTGAGATGAAACTTTGCAATAATATAGCTTATATATGAGAATAGCACATAGGCTTTAAATTATATTAAATTATAACGTCAAAAATCAAAATATCATGCGTGCGAAGCCGCGGGTAAAAACTAGTTATACATATAAACTTCTTCTTGAATCACTCCATCTATTAAGGCGCCATAGTATCAGCGTAATTTTTCATATGAGCGGGTGAAGACCAATACGCCCCCGGTTTCGCTCGATTTTTGCATTCAAAAATCAATATAAAATTGATTTATCACCACTTTTTCCTAAATTTTATGGATGAAAGCTCATGTGCCTAAATAACAGTTTCAAAAAAGTATTGTAAACGTGTAGAAAAGTGCCAAAAAATGCAATAAACTTTCTTAGATATCATGAATTTGTTCTAAAAATCGGTATCTTTATATTGAAGTATGTATGGAAGTATTTTGAATTGTGTTTCGAGTTATTGAATCTTCTACCGTATAGTTATGAGAATATTGTGTATTTAATTTTTATTCGACAACTTCAAGGTTTGATAGAGAAAAGTCAGTTTAACTAGGGCTCTATAAAGGTATTTTGAGATTGAATGACGGCTTAAAAAAACCGCATCAAAATCCGTTGCGTAGTTTAAAAGATATAAGCATACATAGAGACAGATATTAAGAAGCGACTTTGTTTTTTGTTATTTAGTGATTAGATATAACTGCAACCCACACTTAGCATGGGACAACATTAAAATTGCAAAAATGGAGATAATCATGACTTCCATACACTTTATGTTAAATTAAATTTTGTATAGAACAATAGTCGGTTCTTTTCACTGTCTCTGGGTTGATCCCAGAGTGAATGTTGGTCACAATGAAAAGTACATTGAAATCCGGGAATATATCGTTTAGAAATAATCCCTATAAAATGTTAGGTTATCTCACTAGCTGTACTAGCTATATATATTAACTATTAGTATCCTAGAATAGGTATATCTCTATACAATTGTTCAGAGATATACCGCGTTTACTAAATTAATTACCGAGCTAGGTAATACCATTATTATTAGTCATTCAGTTACAGTGAAGCATTATCCTGCTGCAGCCGACTTACTAATTACCGGTCTCATATTGTTCTCGCGAAGTACTTGTAGTTTTGAATAGCTCAATTATTATAATTAGGCTTAGCCTAATCTCTCTTAAATTGTGGTACTAGAATATACTGTCTCTTTAAAAAATAAAATAAAGGTAATATAATTTTTAGGTATAAAATTTTCCTTTCACGTTGTAGTTTCTCATTAAAAACGCTAACTAGTGGAAAAAAGAATAGAAACATTGAGAAGAAAATATCAAGAGGTTAGTCAGGTTTATTATCAATTTGTATGTTAAAAAATGTTTATTAAATAAATAAATTAAAATAAAATATTTTCGGGGCATCTTACACACGGCCTCTGACCCCAAACTAAGCAAAGCTTGTGATATGGCTGCCAGAGACTGAAATACTACGTATACTTATTTATTAAATGCATACTTATATAGATAGTAACTAAATACGCCCAGACACAGAGCAAACACTTATGTTCATCACATAAATATTTGCCCTCGGTGGGGATCGTACCCACGCCTCTTTGATCCAGAAGTTAGGGTTACTAACAACTGAGCCACCGAGGTATTCAATTGACGCTTGACGCGCGCGCGAATATTGACACATTGACGCTGCCGTATCGCGGATGACTAGTTAAATTGTGGGTCTAAGTCTATGTTTTTAAGTGTTTAGATATCTTAAACTGGCACCAGCCAGGGCTTTAATACAAACTTCTTATATTTTATACAAACTTCTTAATTTAGTTTACGAATCCCAAAAATAACTTCGCGTAAACCGGCCTCGGGGGAGAATGAGACAAAACTGTCGAACACAGCTGACTCTCCCCTATGTCCACTTGCAAACCCAAGCAAAATCAACCTGATACGTGACAGCTCCAAGTTTTTATTCGGCTATTTATCTTTTTCAGGTTTCCTGCTGGGACGAAACCCCTTTTAAAAAGCTTTTAGAGTTTCTGCTCTATCATGTTAAATAAACGTTGAAATACGTTTGGGGTTGGTTTCCGAGAAATTAATTATAGAGTACTGTACTGTATCAGCCTTTTAAAAAGTCCACTGCAGGACTTAGGCCTACCCACGAAGGGTGATTGGGCCATATCCACCACGCTGGCCCAGTGCGGGTTGGTGGATTCACATACGCCATCGAATTTCTTCTACGGACGTATGCAGGTTGCCTCACGATGTTTTCCTTCACCGAAAAGCCAGTGGTGTGAAATTCCGTACATAAATTCCAAAGAACTCATTGGTACGGGACCGGGGATTTGAACCCACGGCCTCAAGATTGTAAGGCGGGCGTCACTACCTTTTGACCATCACGGCTTCATTATAGAGTAAAACTGTGTTAAAATGCATTTTGTGAAAGTATTTGAAAGTTATGTAAGAAAGTGTGATTAAATGTCAAATAGATCACTCAGTAGAAGTTGCTTCATAAGATAAATAATGATGAAAAATGGATCTCATCAAAATAATCAGTTTAAAACAATGTTAACTGTTTCATAGACTACCGCTAAATATTTTCAATAACTTATTTAAAGCGTACCTATTTCATAAATACGCTTATAAAAGAATTTTTACATCAATTTAAGTTTAAAAGATGTTGTGAGTTCGGTTTTTTTGTTATTTCCATCCGTAGAACATTTAAATTTACTTAGTACTACAACGCACGTTTTAATATCATCTCTTTTATAATTACGACGTAAAAAACGTCAACACTTATACATTGTGTAAACATCTAAAATTACAGAAGCATTTAAATCATTTGCGTCTTTCGTAATTGTTATTTCCATAGTGATTTCAACTATGCTTTCATCTCTCGCCAGCTGCTTCTTGCACAATTAATTATTACATAACGCCTGAGTGCATTGCATTCGAAATCCTACTACAAATTGGAATTCTCGTAGCGTACCTCCAATTCATATTCAAAGTTGAGAAATGGAGCCACCACCGTTGTTACTAAAGGTTTTCGTTCTTTCATTTCGCCAATTAATTGGATAGTTTGTTAGGTTATAAGTATTTGAATACAAAACGTTTGTGGTGCAAATGTGTTATAAGTGTTGATCGGATCAGTTCGTTTGTTGATCAAAAGAAAAAATATCTATAAGGTCGCCTAAAATGCAAAAAAATAAGATAATGGTAAATATACAATTTAGTAAAAACTATGAAACATCGATAACTAACGATAAGCAGTCAAGTCAAATGTTGAGTAACTTTACAAATCGAAATTCCATATTTTGTAGATATTATATTTTATAGGTAAGTATTATATTTTATATATATATAAAACATTTTTAATGTTATACAAAATGACGGCCCAGTATTAAACGTCATTTTAATATGTATAGCATGGCATAGGGAAAAACCATTTATTCCAATTTTAATGTCAGTTGTCATTGTCAATCCATACTATATTTCATTCTCGAGGAGCTATAATGGTGAAAAGACAATTTGTCTCTTTGCTATGCATTGAGGAAGGGGATTCCTTCCTCAATGTTGCTATGCTAAGCGTGACATTCATAAAAAGTCTTCAGTCAATGTATGTCACCTGTCATCTTATTACGTTTCGCCAATCCATATCAGGCCCAATTATGAACGCGCCATCTTAAATTTAATTTGAATATAAAATGTGTTCTCACTATCGAATGCCTAAAGTGAAAAAGAAACAGAAATATTCTAATTCGCTGTTATAATTACGATGGTGCCTTGAAATTGGGCCTATTAGCGTCGTTCTGATAGGTGATAGTTTCGCTAACGATTTTTTAAGGGAATAGATGATATGAAAAATATAATATGAATAACTATTAAAAAAATAAATTTCCTGGCTCTAAACTACCTCCCTGCCAATTTTCAGCTAAATCGGTTCAGCCGTTCTTGAGTTATAAGTGGAGTAACTAACACGACTTTCTTTTATATATATAGATGATATTTTATGTTGCTCTACAAATATTTGAGTAATGCTGAAACCTTATAGCTATTATTGATAAATTTTACTATAAGTTTTTATTATTCACACCAGAAGTATGAAATATTTAGCATACTCAAACAAACGGCAGACTTATTGCTTTATGTTTTGATATTGGCGGCTATTTAATTTATTGGCCTGAAATCGAAATGCATTCAGCATTTCGTTCTAAAATTATATTTAGATTTCACATTGAATTATCTGCATAGATATGTAATGTAAGTTATAGTCACTACTTTAGGCAGTTTATACTTACAGCTAATGTATCAGATTCTAAACAATCATCGTTACAATTTTTTTCTATAGCTACTTAATAAGAACTTGATTTTAATTTCAATTCTAATTACCTGCAAACAAACTATGCAATACGACTAAGCTTGCTGTATTATATCTACTTGCTTATAATTTATTGGATAGCTTGCTTTATGTCTATAGGTACAGCACAAACGAATTGCGAAAGATAAGAAAAAGAAAGAGATTGAAGATTTAAACAAGATTGAACTCATAGCTCCCATTTGAACGGATAGCTCCGACTTCACAATGTCCAAAATCTCTCCCCCAGCGTAACATCTAGACCAGAAAGTAGTAGACACTTTAAAATAGCAACAGGGATAGTAAAACATTTTTTTTTCACAACTTTTGGAA
The DNA here is from genome assembly GCA_949316475.1 of Hypomecis punctinalis. Taxonomy (NCBI): domain Eukaryota; kingdom Metazoa; phylum Arthropoda; class Insecta; order Lepidoptera; family Geometridae; genus Hypomecis; species Hypomecis punctinalis. Next base: position 14,597,505 of record OX438812.1, read on the forward strand.
ACAGTTGGGAAGCAATAAGCCCGTCTGATTGTTGAAGTGTCATTTACAAACCCTTAGGTTGATATTTATCTGCAAATGTGAAGAAAATTGTTGTTAATAGCTCCTTCGTAAGCATACTATGCCCAAGACTACATTTCTGCACATCACACAGGATGTGATTAAACAAAAACTCTATAAAAATCTAGAACACAAGAGAGAGAGAGCACCTACCGAATTTCTGCCTTGATTGGTTTAAATCGTAAATCCAGGGCTGCGTGCACAAACGGACCAAAGTCATCTGTTCAGCCTGGTTCGCACGGAATTTGCATACGTCACGTATTTAGTTCGGATTTGATCGGCACCATGCGTTGTTTTGCTTGCCATCCAAATGAAATTCCTGTTTTAGCTGCAGCAGCTTGATTGTTATTTAATACTCAATTACGCTAGCTCGACAAACTGTTATTACCATTTGAAATTGAATTGCCAGAAATAAATTGCTAGCATGATTAAATAGGTTATGTTTCATGAATTAGTTACGGCAGTTTATAAAAAGGCAATCGTGATTTTTCGTATCTAACAGCTTTATTGTTAATGTCAGCCAGAGCTTGAGGCAGGTATGAGAGTTTTTAAAACGATAGAGAAGTTAGGAGAAGTGGTGTACCTATTTTGCCCGACAAAACGGAGTAGGTACTCAATTCGACGTATATATATTTTTATGTATAACCACGCATAACTTTTTACGCAATGGTCGGATTTGGATAATTCTTTTTTATTGTAAATAGTATACTTCGAAATTGATCCCATTTAAATTTTATCGCAGTCGGCTGAGCCATGTTTGATAAATCAACAATTATGTGAAAAATGCTACATCGATCCGTGCGAAATATTCGCAAATTCTGTACACGGATGAAGTCGGTCATGACATTTTTTGCAAAACATAATAATACAATTATGCAACTCTATCCAACTGATACAGTTTAAAAATGACAGAACCAAAAAAAAATAGTAAGAGAGTAAGATTTAAAAAAATAAGAAGTTATATTTTATCGACTTAAATCAAAATAACAGGAATAAAACCACATTTTATTTTTTTCTTTTTATGCGGCTAAATAAAAGCATGATGATAAAAATTGAATAAATAGTAAAGACTACTAGCTATACAAATTCGAACTAATCAGATTGAATTTCAAACAGCAAATTTTTATTAAACGTTTGCCTTTTGAAGAGAATAAAATGGACCCCACAGCGTACCGGACAATTAACTTTTACCTAAGCCCTAAAATTTTTGTTGGCTAACTTTATGGTTTTGCATAACCGGTGTTATAGTTTATGGGTCTGTAAAGTTTAGCGAGCTGTCGAGCTTTCATTATTTTTAGTACTCAGCGGTAAAAATAAGTCTAGAACAATAATGCGTCTTTTATTTTTAATCAAAACGTCAAGTCGGCGTATTCTGAAGATCAAGTTTGATTGTAATATTTCCATTACTTAACCGTTACATTTTTCACTAGATTTTACCCGCGGCTTCGCCCGAATAATATTTAGATTTTTGTGATAAAGGGAATCCTTTATTTATTCCGGATAAAAAGTAGACTATGTCACTTTCCGTCTTTCAATGCTTACCTTACCACGCTTAATAAAGGAGGTGGAAAATAAAAAATAAAAATTTGACGGTTGTTCGATTCGACAGTTGTTTTTTTTTTTACATTCACTAAAGCGCATTCTAGAATAGCTCACATATAGCAGATTTTTTCCTACTTACTGAACACTTATCGTGATATTATGGAACATTTACGCAATGTCATTATAATTTATAGCCTATGTGTTGTTCTGATATATAATCTATTTAATTACAAAGTTTCATATCAATCCGTTCAGTAGATTTTGCGTGAAAGAGTAACAAACATCCATCCATCCTCACAAACTCACAAACTTTCGCGTTTATAATATTAGTAGGATGGTAACTTGCTAAAGAGCGACATAATTTTACTAGGTAAATAAATTGAAAGATCGGGTTTTTGTTTTAAAGATTGATCAATGTCAACTCGGCGCTTTTATGAACTCTATAACTATGGACCTATGTAAAATAAGCTTAGTTTCCCTGTAATTAAATACCTGTTAACTGTATGGAGTGCTTCTTTCCTTGTTAGCGTTTAGTCTGGGTAAGTCTAGGACAAGCGTATCATTACAAAACCTACGCTTACATGATTATGTATCTAATCTAAAAACATATTTTTAAATTTAGGTACTTTTACCAGTCTAATATTGTTTATTAATACTAATAGGTATAAAAGTCTAACAAAAAATATTTTGGCTGCCTATTTCGAAAGCAAATAAAGAAGTAGAGATAGGTATATAAATGAAAATACATTCAAAACATCAAATACAGCATGATTAATTAAATATTATCAACATGCGATATTCACATGTTTTACCTTTATTATTTCTAGAAACGAGTGGGGGTTCGCTGTAACAGAATTCAAACGTTGCCCGAGGCCTAAGCAAACATTTAAATAATATTATTAAGCATAAATAAATACTTCAAAAGGACTCCATTACCCATTCTAAACTGTGTAGAATCTGAGTAATGAATAACGATGTTAGCGTCTTTAAATTTGTCGTTTAATTTTGCGACTTTACGTATTGTAAATAGTGTATCAAGTGTATGTTATTCAAATAAATTGTTTTAGTTCTCAGATTCTCCTACTAACTACAATATTACAAAACTACTTACTACCATTGGCTTATCCACATAAAGTCTAAAGATGCTACAAACATTCAATCCCACTGAATGACAGTCGCCAGCATGCACGCAGCACTATCTTTGCTGTTGAGACATAATATAAAAGGTTTTTTAGAGTTCATCCATAGAGCCACTTACTACAGTACTGTACCGACCTTTTTAATTGATTTTTGCTGAACGTAGGCCTACCCACGAAAAAGATTATTACCACTACGCTAGCTTAGTTGCCTGGCTGGTTGGTATTCACTAACCAGCATTGAGATTGGATAGCGTATGAATTTTCATATGCCATCCAATGTCTTATGCGAGCATATGTACTTATTTAGGCTTCCTTACGTTTTACTTAACTGAAAAGCCAATGATGAAATACTATATAATTGTTAACTTAATAAAACGGGACTGAGATATGAACTAGAGATTGCAAACCGGGCCAGGCCGGGCCCGGGTGCTCTTTTAGGCACCCACCGGGCCCGGCCATTCTTATCTAAGTTTTTATATAACGCTTAGTACTTCAAGCTGCGTTATTAGTTTCTTATTTTAATACTATGTTTGCAAATAGACTATATAAGGAGTAAAAAGAAAGACCTTCTTGTTTAAACTTATAAAAATTAATAATTACTTATACTAATGTTACTCTTCCGTCCATAAGTAAAAGTAATCAATTCTGTATTAAGGGTGATTTTATGACTTGAGTGAGAGTTGGGACTGAGTCTTGTGATAATTGTTCATAAGCCAGTTTAAAATAAATATTTAACTTAAATCATTGTCTTTTTCCATTCAAATACAGAAAGTTTTCATTAAATACTTTAAAGATTTCAACCCTAAGACACATCCCGGCCGGGCCCGGCGAATCCGGCCGGGTTGGCAACGAATACAACCGGGCCCGGCCGGGTTGAGAAACATACCGGGTTGCAATCTCTAATATTATCCCTCAACCTTGTAAGACGTATAAAACTAACGCGTAGCCACCACAGCTTGACTACTAAATATTGGATTCAACTTACTATAGGGAAAAAACGTCTTTGAAAAATTGCTTCCTAGATTCAGATTTAGGGTTCATAGAACTCAGAGTTATATCAAGGTTTTCAGCACTGCTCATTAAGTATAACGACAAAGTCAAGGAAAATAGAGTTATTATAAAATACAGTCATTTCGAAGTTATGATCTTCAGTCACGCTGTTCATTTTATGTGTATTTTGTGGATTTACGCTCTGAAAGCTTAATTTGTTTGCGAGCCCATTCTGGAGTCATCGAAATTATTTCTACGACTAACCGTAAGATGTCATATAACTTTGAATACATTTATAATAGGTAATTATGGTATGTCAGTATGTCAAAAACGTCTGATACCTAAACAAGACGCCCCTTTTGTCCTTACAATCGATCGTTTGGCAAAGTGCACAAATTGTGTAATCGCCATTGCGAACAGTTTTTATTAAGGGCCAAAAATCAGCTGTTCCACACATTTCGATGAACTTCTAGTTTGAAATAATTTGATACTTTGATTTTTTTGCAATTTCAGGGTTTATTTTTGAATTTTGAAAAGCTGAAAAGTTGAACACTCCTACTCCTCTGTCTACTTTCCTTATAAAAAACTAAAGCTAGTAGTAGGTTTCTCAAAGGACAAATAGTGCAGTGAATTATACACAAAACACCGTTAAGAAATAACATCTAATCTACAGAAATAACGTCTGAAAAAAAATGTCGAATTTAACTCATTGACAAAACAAATATACCTACAGGAAAAATTAAAATATTTCCTTGGTTTTTCACATTAATTTTATTATTTGATATTTCAAAATATTTAGAAAAGTCGAAGCTACAAATTAAAGTTTCACTGAGCAACACGAAAGTTGTTAAATTTGCATGTATTTGCACCGTCTTGCATACGTTTACTTTAAATTGTCTTCATAATTGCTTGGAATACTAGTCACTGTTTATCGCAATCAAGTATGCGGCGGAGCAAAAGGGATAGTTATATTTTAAAATTATTGTTGATTTAAAGTAGGTACGCAAGTACAAGATTTTTTACTTCTGAAGCTTTCATTTTACTCATCCTAGTTACAAAATAACATTTTTATTTCTTCATATAGATATATAGATAGAACTCTTTATTGTGTGCACTAAGTACAAAGTAGATACTTAACTTATCTTAAATTAAATTAGTGCCAGAAATGGCGGCCTTATCGCTGACAGCGATCTCTACCAGGCAACCACTGAACGGAAAGAGATCACAAACAAGAGTATAAATTCATAATACTTTTTATCATTCTTAATGTACGCCAAAATTCTAGGTTGTCTTAAAATCACTACACAAGGGGATCTAGATGATGGACATTTTTTAAGATGGCATTGCACTTATTATTATGATCATCTGCGACTATGAGACTAACACTGTAATTGTGAGAAAATAAGCTAACAATCTTCTTGGGCTTTCAATTTAATTATTTGAAACTAACTTATTATATGAAACATCTGACTTTTTTGCGCGATATCAGGTCGGTCAAATCATAAAAGGGGTTCATAAAGTTGAGTACAATCTGTTGTATATTATCCATCGTCTAGAAAAATACCCAGTGCGAAAATAGCTATCCGAATCTCAGTGAAATTCTTTATCTCATCTGTACAAACAGCACCCGAGCTATAATCCTAACATCAGCTTTTACTGCTAATGTCGGTAAAAAGCAAAATAGCATAAAGCGCTCTCCGCAAACGCAGAGCTAAACCGCTCTAATTCTAAAAGCTAGTCCAACTATCCGACAATTAATCGCTTTGTTTAACTCCTTTACCAATAACAAGGTTCCGCTGTGAAACATTAAAACCCTTTTTACGGCGCCATGGGGTTTAGCTAAGTGCAGATAAAGATTACGATTAAGTTGAGACTCCAAACATTTACCTTGGCAAACGCTTAGTGTCTGAGATCCTTCGAAATGGTTTTATACCGAATTGGTATTAAATTTTATCGTAATGTTTCAGGGAAATCACACTGATGCTATAAATATGTAGGTTTATTAACGCCGTGCGTGTATTTGTGTATGCGTGCTATAATGGATCAATCAGTACCTATCATAGTCACGTTAGTCATTGAACACCCACTGCTTCACACAGGCTTTCAATTGATCTCCAATAAAACATTTTAGTAGCCGCAACTGTCATTTTTAAACTAAAAAATATGATGTCCTGAGGAAATGGTATGTTATAGGTATTCAACATAATGAAAATTCGAGATTTTAGCAAATTCTACCTAATATGAGCCTGGAGGCGAAATGTTCTACGATAGAACTACCGGTACAATTTAGCACCGTTAGTTCTACCTTAGGACTACCGGGAAATGTTTGTACCATTAGTTCTACTAGGTAGTAGTTCTAATATATAGTAGCACTAATAGTAAAACTTAAGGGAACGATTCGCTTGCATCCATCCTATTAAGGTTTTTACCAGACCACTTTGGCTATTGCTATTTAACTTGCTAACCATTTTATTCACTATGAGGGAAAAAAATGGTTACTTCAATAATTTTTAATTGCAGCGCTCGTATTGACGTGAAAAAGAAATGAAGTGACTACAATTATACATATTTTTGAGCTTTTTACAATCCTTCCTCTTTTTAGCATGATTGAAACAACATAACTTTTCAAAAACAATTTTTCAAATAAAACTCATGTCGTACGATGGAATTCCCGCAAGGTTGTCAAAGCTGTCGCACGCATGGGTAGCTGTAAAGTGAGGTGTGAGCTACGTTTTAACACTGCTCACGGATCAGGGGAAGCGCTTATATGACAGACAAACGTGAAAATATAAATACAGTGACAAAGTATTTTGAAAAGGTAAAATAACGGAGTCTTTTTAATCATTGTCGTCATTATGATCCGTCGGACATTCACAAATGCAAAAGCAGCATTGATGCATATGACGGTAAGTACTTAGAGTTTTTTTGAAGTAATACTTCTAATGCGACTTCTAATTAGGTTGCGTTAAACGTTTAACGCTACCATGGAGGGGGTATGAAAGCACTTTTGCGTTAAACGTTCAACGTTACGAAGTTTCACTTCTTCAGCGCGGAGGGACTCCACGCATTACTTTTTTATTTTATTAATTTATTGATCATCTGTCCTGCAAACGACAAGTATTTGGCAGAAACGTTAACTAAACGTGATAATCGACCAGGACCTAAGTTATATCGTATTTCCGATTCGATCCTTGGTACATTTAAGTGTTTTTAGGGTTCCGTACTTCAAAAGAAAAAAACGGAACCCTTATAGGATCACTTTGTTGTCCGTCTGTCCGTCTGTCCGACTTTGTGTAAGTCAAGACTCTTTATCTCGGGAACGCGTAAAGATATCGCGTTGAAATTTAAACTGTACACGTATATCAATGAATTCTTGCAGTTGAGTAAAAGAAAAACTTCTCAGCTATCGTTTTAAAAGCTTAGAGCCGTTTATGTCGTAAAAAACCGCATATTTCGACACTCTCAAAAATCAAAACCTACAGGGTACTTCCCGTTGACATAGAACTATGAAATTTGGCGAGAAGGATTGTCTTAGAGTAAACGTATAGGAATAAATCTGAAAACTGTACATTTTTATTTACATCACAAAAAACTAGGGCCTCAAAATTCACAAAATATGGGTTCAAAATTCAAAGTGAGTAAATCGTATCATGTAAGGTGTCATATAAAAGAACTTCATTAGCACATGCTAAAACAGGTTTTTAATTATTTTAACAATGTGTTTGTACGGAACCCTCGATGTGCGAGCCTGACTCGCACTTGTCCGTTTTTTTTAATTATGAAACGACGCTAACAACGCTAATATGGCTCCCGCTGCCGGGAGTGCCATAATAGACTTAATTAAAAAGATGCCTCGTTAAAACATTAAAATTGCATATCAATTAGCCCATAAACTTTGCAGTTGTAATCAAATGGCACACACCGAAATATATAATGAACGTAGTTATATTAACTGGGTAGGCTTAATTTTGGCAGCTTATTTGATAATTAATTAAAAATTGGCATTCTTTGTCGTGATAGGATCTTATAAAATTCCTCTCAATATAAAAAAAATCTGTATATCATTACAGTAGAATAATTCATCTTAATAAATACGCAAGTGTTGGCAATCTCCTCCAAAAAAAAGTCGGTTTAAAGACCATGAAAAATCATTCAATTTCAAAAACTCTTCAACTAATGAGTTGAAATTAAACCTGTTATTATTAAATAATGAACGCAGTGTGGTCTCTATTTGTTGGACCTGAAATTGGGGATCAAATTCTGCTATATTCGTACATTTTTACCAATGTGGTCACATTGGTTGAATTATAACTGACTAGACATTTGCCATATCAGTCCATCGATCCATCTATCAGCCATAGGGCGTCTACTGCTGGACATAGGCCTCCCCTATATAGATCACCAATGAGACCGGTTGGTAGCGGCTTAGATCCTTATCAGTGACCGACTGATATTTTCTATCTTATTAATTTATTATTTTCTCAAAACCACTTTCCAACGCTTTTGTTGGCACACGTCGGGAAGGAATAAAATTAGTATTTTTGTTTATCGTCTAACTTTGTCAACATGCAGAACATCTCAGAAAGTCGCGGGCGATATGCGAATTTGGCAATTTTCAACAATGGCTAAATAGAGTAGGGCGAAAATATACAAGTAAAGAAGTCCGTTGTTTTTTCCAACGATCCTTGCCATTACAACTTGTATTGTCTTGCGCGGTTCCTGTTGCCAGCTTTCCCGCCTCTACAATTTGTAAGGTTTTCCTTAGTCATATCAAAGTATCGCATCTTTCGGGAAACTCGATATCTCCTTATCGTTGTAAATGTATTGCTTATTTTTCCTCAGGGCTGAATACTTTTGAGAACTTTCTTGGTTTATTAGCGGTTCGTTATTTGTCGTGTCGATTAGTCATTTATTTTGTTTATATAGGTACCTAAAACAAGCAAAATGTATACGTATAATTATTGTATTGGTTTCTATCATATTTTTTAGGGTTGGTTTCAATCTTTAATGAGTATTTCATTAGGTACATGATAATAAAAACGTACCATAAATGAAGATGCTGCAATGCGCAATGTGAGCTCGGGAGTAAACATAATTAACTCAGCAAACCCTAGATACAGGATTCAATACCTATATATCGGGAAGTCTAATATCGCTAATCTGTTTAAGTTTTTTTTTCTGAACTCGATATGCGTACTTTTTTTTCGTTTTTCTCTTTGGTTGGTTTTAGAGCTCTTGTGATATTTTTATCTTAACATGGCATCTATTCATTATAGTCTTTTGAGAGATTGTTTTTGAGTTTTTACCAAAGTCGCAGAACAAAAGTTGTTAGTTTTGATGTACAGAATAAGCCCCTAAGAATCCTCTTTTATTCTGTACTGTATTAGCATCCGCTAATTGATAAGAAATAACGCTGTATATGCGAAAGTTTGTGAGTATGTATGGATGTTTGTTACAGTTACTCTCTCACGCAAAAACTACTGAACGGATTGAGATGAAACTGTGCAATAATAATGCTTATATATCAGAATAACACATAAGCTATAATTTATAAAGATATCGCGTTAAACGAAGTTCGCCGGATCAGCTAGTTTACAATAATTTAAATGCTGAATAACGGGAGGAACCAGAACGTTGAATGCAAAATTCCTGCTATGAGAGGAATTGCTTGGACCTTAAATTGATAAAGAACTCATATTATTAGATTAGATATTTGTTATAGGTATATTATTTTGTTTAATTTTTTGAGTAACTGATGTTTTCATAAATATTTCAAATGTTCATTCGGAATGATGTCTCTAAATTGTACAATTGGTAAGTAATTGAAATAATTATCATCATCTACTAATAATTATTATTATATACTACGGGACTAATCGCGCACTAAAATTACGAGATAAATAAATACCTCCTCAATCATATCATAATGTGTTCAAATCGCGAAAGTTTAAAAACAACATCTATTAATCAGTCATAGGACTTCCACAGCTGAACATAGGCTTCCCTTATGGATCTCCAAAAAGACCGGTTGGAAGCCGCTTGTATCCAGTGCAATCTTGCAGTCGTGATGAGGTAATTTTTTTGGCTACCTCGTGAGTGAACGTCCGCAGCTGCGCCAGCAAGCGCAGTGCGTGCTTAATTAAAATATTGTATATCAATCGAATCGAACAAATACAGCTCTGACGTAGATGACAAGTTGACATGCTTAGGTCTCAATGGGTTTGGATATACCTAACTGTTTGAAACATGGGTACAATATACGTACCCATGTTTTAAACAACAAAAAGTCGAAATACCTCAAAGAGTTATAGAAAGAGCCATGTTCGAATAATCACTAAACAGTCAAATCAGAAATTTAATTGAGACTAATAAATTATGTACTAATGTTTAACAAATCTAGTCAGAAATATCGAATCAAAACTATTAATCCACAACAAGATAATGATCCTTCATTTACAACTAGGGTTCGTTCTCGTCTCGAAAATGAGTTCCTTTCAAAGAAATATCTGCGATGTCATTCCACGGGACCCATTCAACCTTGCCGTTTTGTCTTCGCTCAATGGTGTACAATGTAAATTCTGGATTGCGGTGTACAATGAATGGTCACGATTTGTACAATGAATGTCCCTTACTTTCATTGTACTATCTTGAAGCGCCGAGAATTTAATTTCTTTAGAATTCGGAGCGTACTCGCTGAACCCGTTCTTTGGTAATCGGTTTTGGTAACTGACCTAAGAGTCGGGTATAGGATATGGGACGGGGTAGATAATAGAGGAGCGTGATATATTTTTGACTAAAGTACAAGGTGTCCTTTATTTCATATCTTTTCAAAAATTTATGTAAAATATTATTAAAGTGTATTAGTATAAATTTAAAAGGTGGTAACACCTCACACGAAAAGAAAGAAGAAGTATAAATTTAACTCCACTAATGCCTGCTATAAGGAACAAGGCTCACAACAAGTTGGTAGAGTAGTTGGTAAGTAGGAAAAATACCTATAATATAGACTCCATATGCGTGCACGATGCGTGCCTAGAACCGGCTCATGAGCTCTTTTTTGAACGATAGCCCTCTAGGACTTATGAGTACGAGGCAGAACAGGAGCGAGAATTGAAAGTTAGTGCGAACGGGATAGGCATGAGTTTATAGAAATAATTTGTAAAGTTGCAAAAATTGATATTTACGAGTAGCTCGCAAGGTACCGGTCATGCCATTTCGAGCATTTATTAACATTCTAGTTGAGTCGATACGCGGCTGTAAAAGATTAATATTGAGTACAATAAGTTAACACAGTAGACGTACTATACACTCTACAGTACATCAAGAAGCACTTTGTAAACTTAATAGTCTAGCAAGAGAAATGGAAAGTGTGAAATAGTGGTCAGGAGTTACGCTTACTAGGTAAATATGTGGTCTGCAGAGTTTGTCTCCACAAAACCGATTCACCAACTATTATTTCTAGGTTATACATTACCAGGTTTATCTGTCTGGAATAATATTAGACTGCGTAGACAATACACGCTTAGGATACTTTTACAGTATGTATAGCTGTATAGCCTACAATTAAAGAGATTTGTTTTATTATAGAATTCACAGTTCGCAGAACTTGTACTGTTTATTTGATGAAACTAGTATCAAGTAATCATCAGTGACACGTTTCCTAAAATCTGGATGTTTTGTGTGATAATTAGAAAAGATTTAAAATTTTAATATATGTAAGTTAGTAAAAAGTATATCTTGACGAACACGTACACAAATTATTATAATAAGACAAAGTTTTATAGTCTTGTCTATCTTTTAGATTCTGATACCTTTCCTTGCCCTGGGTCAATAATTTTACTGCAATACAGACAAAAATAATACTACAATATGTACTAAAATAAACAGAAACAAAATCCAATATGAAAGTTCATTGATATTAATGTAAAACAGCCAAAACACGGCGTCGGTCGATAGAGCCGCGAACTTTTGTTGCTCTCCGGCACTGCCACTAAACATACGCACACTTATAACGTGCATTCATACGTTTACTGTAATTTATAAGAGAAAGCGGTATATAGTCATTCATCATCATTATTTCTTGGCTATGGCTAACAGGATTTTGTTTGTTTAATTGCTTTTTTTTAAGTTTTAGATATTTACAATATTTACACAAGATATGTGATTAAATCTTTTGGGACCAAAATCTGGCAACCTCTGCCGCGTCCTCCGTACCCAAGTTAAGATCTCTTTGGCTGCAGTTTTTCGGGGAAAGGGGGCAAACTAAGAGGGGTGCCATAGTTTGGGTAACAGCACCTCATTCGCACTGCTCTTCACCTGAAGTGCCCCATCCCACCATGCTTTCGTTGCAGCGGCCATCCCCGACACGTAAGCGATTAAGGGTCTTCCGAATTGGCCACGGCAACTCGTGTCCTGGTGGGAGACTCTCTGAAGGCGACATAAAGTCAGGAGGAGATGGGTGTCTAGCTTGTCACCATTCACATCGTTGGTCGGGCGAGTGTGACTTTAGGGGTTTTGTATGTCTAAGAAAACTTTTGCGGCTTTTTAGTTGGGGTTCTATCATAGTGTCGTCGTTTTAAGTGTGGCGGCTGTCTGATTCTTGTTTTAACTTTTCTATTGCGCTAGTTATATAGTCATTTGAAGATAATGTTTTAATTTAGTATGTTCACGGACACTGGCTCATGCTATCATAGGTAATTAAATATGAATGTACTGTATCATAGCTACAGAAAATTTAAGTGACATTGTACTCGTATTTATTTATTTATGTTGTCTATTTCTAGCGTTATACATATACTTACGCCTCAACGCAACAATGTGCAAAGACCTTCTACGCGTTAAGTATAGTAAGGATATCTAATAATGAAGAGATGATTTCTTTGCGAATACTATACTTTGTTTGTGTGTGTAAAAAACGAACTAAAATCACTTTCTTACTTTGGATTTCGTGATTGACCTTTTGTCTATTTGAAGTTTGAAGGCTGTGTTTTTTTAATTCAAAAGTGTTACAACAACTATGAAACATCTTCTTTTAACTTGTACCATCCTACGGCATAGGTATGCTACACGTGTTCGCTTCGCGTCCATATCACTTGTTTTCATACAGATGCAGTAGTTTCCTACTGTCTTCAGTTGCGAAATTAAAAACACTCTTACGACTACTGCTTTAAGTGTATAATCGCTTAGCAAATGGGATCGAACAGTTAAAGACTTGGTGATTTGTAACGGTTAGAAAAGGTTTTCTTGAGCGGCTTGCGAAGTTATAAACTAATGTAATTTTGTTAGGTAAGGGGCAGGGTTTTTTATGGACTGTTTTTATGTACCTTCTTAAGAATGTTTTCTTACCTTATCACTAGTTCTATTGAAGAAGTAACATTCAATGTTCATTGATGTGGTCCACCCTCTATTACTTTTTAGAAAAACTGTTTATTTTATCGATATCTAGCTACTGCCGGCGGTTTAGCCCGTGTGATATTTTGGTGTTTGTGCTATCCCATAGGAACTCGGGATAAAAATAAGTCAATTACCGATAAAATGAACACATTCTTTTTCAAATAGTTTTTTTCAATGCGTTCTAACTCGCTCAAATCTAGTTATTACTACAAATAACATAACTATTAAATTTAGTTGAAACGTTTTCAAGTCTCTTGCGATTAATTAGTTATGTAATTAAATTATAAACTATACTAACTGCACTAACGAGATACATTTCAGTAGTAACGGTCTCCAGTGGCTGAAATGTTTGCTTTTGATTATTACGCTGCATGATCTTGAACTGCCAATGTGCTGGCTATGAAAGATACATTTTCTCATAATCCCTCACGTAGGTATCCTACGAGTATTTTATCCTACTAATATTATAAACGCGAAAGTTTGTGAGGATGGATGGATGGATGGATGTTTGTTACTGGACTCGTCGACTCGTCGACTGGCGCACGCGCACTGACAGGGGCCCGCTTATTCCCTGAGGATGCAGTACTAAATACTCCGAAACTTGTCGGATTGCTTGCGGATCGACCGTATAATTATAACGTGAGTTTTAGCCGTATTCTGTTATAGTTACATAGGCTACAGTTTATAAAGATATTGTGTGAATTGTCCAAAATATAACGATAAGTGTCGAGTAAGTAGGAAAAATCTGCGGTCTGCGAGCTGTTTTAGTGTGCGCTGCAAGAATGGCAAAATAAACAACTGACGAATCGAATAACTGTCAAATCAATCGATGATCAGCCCATGGATATACCTATCATATGAACAGGATTGGGCACTAGGAAACTGGGGATGTTTGTTACTCTTTCACGCGAAAACTACCGAACGGATTTAGATGAAACTTTGCAATAATAATGCTTATACATCAGAATAACACGTATATAATCATTTATTATTACGCGAAACTAAGTTCGCTGGGTCAGCTAGTCTACAATAGTTTAAAAAGGTTAAGTTTAGAACCAGTTATCATCAAATGTCTCAACCACCCGACCACATCGTTACTAATATGAAGTGAGCTGTCGAAACTGATTTCAAAGTAAAATGCACGCGTATTCAGGCTTCTCGTATTTGCCATCTGCTTGCCCTTCCCAAAGACCCCATGTCTATTCTTTATTCCATTCACGATATTGTTATGAGTGACAACATGTGGTGTCACGTGTACCTTTCCTGTTGAAATACATTTTCCGGTTGTGCTACCTTACTGTGATGGAACGAGTAAATGAATGTCGTTGTCACGGTGTAATCATAATACAACACAAACCATGGTATATTTAGTTACTTATTTTAGCAACTTGGTTTTGTATTAAAATACTTAAATTTATACATACAATTCAAGAAAAAACATGAAAAAAAAATTAAAACTTTTTATACTGATTTTGTATTATTGTTGTAATTTAGTTTTACTATAAAATATACACAATTATAAATATAAATAAAGTTAGCAGGTTTTTTATTTATTAACTATTCTTCAAACATTAGCAGACCCATTTCTTTTTTATTTTATTGTATTTACCATTTCATTTTGTGTATCCTTGCCCAATGCAAAAGATTTATTTAAAACGAAAGTCAAAAAACTATTAAAATAGTATCATTACTACGTACACATATTATCGCTTCAGCGGTTTTTTGTTCGTCTCCAATAACATGAAAAATGTTATCCTCTACTTACAATATTGTTCTCATCTCAGACTCTCTTATCAATTTCCAAAAGATCAAAAACAGTATTTCTGTTTGCATAGCTACCATAAATGAAATTTGTTCTTCGACTGCCAAAATAACTAATTTTTATTTAACCTGTACTGTCCACTGCTGGGAAAATCTCTCCCCAAATTCTTTCCATTCCTCTCGTCGCGCCATCGTGTTGGAGGACGACCTCGGGGTTGACTGGACACAGGCACCCTCTCCGTAGTTAATTTAATATTTAAAAATTAACTACGTATTCAACATAAATATTTTATGTAAAGAAAACCACATCACTGCAAAATATCAGCGATCCCTTTGCATCTCACTATCATTTTACCAAATATCAGTACTTATCAGAACAAACGGCTACATAAAGTGACTTCTAAGTATTTGAGATAGCAAAAATATATTCCCAGTTCTCCTTTATAGATGCTCAAATTGCTTTTTCGACGTAAATGCTCATGCGAGTATGTGATATTTGTCTCTTGAGGAGTGAATGTGTTTTTGCGGCACCTATGTGTAAGTATCAAGGTAATTTTAACATTTTCAATTGAATTTCAAATGCGCTTTGTTTCAAAATAGCCAACACTTTTGTGTCTGCTAGCGGAGGAGGTTATCAAGTCCACGCGTATATTTTTTTAAGTATGAAAGCGCATAACTTTTTAGAGTAGTTCAATTCTGATAAATTTCTTTTTTATTGGAAAGAGTCGAAATTGGTCCCATATAAATTTTATTGAAATTGGTTAATAGATTTCTGGAAATCATGGTATGACATGGCAAATATCAATTCAAGTGAACTACATTATTTGATCTCTCACACTACATACGTCGTATAGACCTTTGTCAAGTCAAATTTGAACAAACAGTTAAAACAGCCAATGTTTATAATTTACATTATTATCGTAGCCACGGTAGTGCTCACCGTGAAGCCGTAGTGGTCTAGTGGTAGAGATGCCCGCATCGCAATCGTGGGGTCGTGGGTTCAAATCCCGTTCCCGTACCAATGAGTTCTTTGGAATGTATGTACAGTTTTTAACACCACTGGCTTTTCGGTGAAGGAAAACATCGTGACGCATAATTAGGTCCGTAGAAAAAATTCGATGGCGCATGCGAGTCCACCAACCTGCATTGGGCCAGCGTGGTAGATTTGGCCCAATCACCCTTCTTATCCCTTCTCTTTGGGTAGGCCTAGGTCCTGCAGTGGACTATTAAAAGGCTGATACAGTAGAGTACAGTAGCGATCAAATGTAAATACCAGCCTCTCATCAAAAAAAATACACCACCCACCGACTATTTTTGTCACTTCAATGATTGCTATAGGAAACAGTAAAGCTGGCCAAAGATGATGATTGTAGGTACCTTTTTTTACGAGGAGGAAATCTTGCAAAGATGCCCGACCGCTTTGGGGTGCAGTCAGGTTATGTGGGATTGTGCCCACTAAAACCCCCTCGGTGGTCAGCCTATGTGCCTTCTTGGGAGCTCCGGGATCTCTTAAATTATAGGTACCTACCTACCCAATTTTAAGACAACTGAAAAAATATACTCTATCAGCATTTTATTAATGTCGTAACATTTTTGGGTATTCGTTTAATGGTTTAGTGCTTGTACTAAAACGTTTAGAATACCTCGGGTTAGCTTCCTGGGTAAAGTCTACTTGCCATTCCACACACGAGGGTAAATCATAACCGGGCGCGTGTAGCGGTTTTTATACTCTACGAATTATTGTTTTAAGTCAGATGTACACGAGTGGCTGCAGATAATACAGTCAGTTTATTTGACATTGAAAAATGAACAGTTAATGAAATTTGCGGGATTTGTGAGATTTTAGGCTCTATTGTCATAAGTTCTTGATGCAAATAAACTAGGTGTCATTATAATTATCTGTTTGTCTGTGTAGGTTTTTGTCTGTTGGTGCCATCATAATTTCTCAACAAATTATCATTAAATGATGTGATCAAATCTTTATTTTTAATTTTAGATATTCTTACAATCAGGAAATAAGTGTTTTACAGTACATGGGTTTCAAAAATAATTGTTCCTGCTAGCTCAATTCATTAAAATATTAATTTATCATCTTCAAAATGTATATATTTAGTGACTTATGTTCATACGCCGTGAACTGTGTATGTTTATTGAGTTCAGCAAAGATAAAATCTCTTGTGTGCACGCCCTTATCATATAAAATAAATTTCGTTCCCAACACCCGAAGGTAATTTGTTATATAAAATGGGAACAATAAAAGAGTCTTTATTTCCGCGTGTGATAAGTATCGCACGTACTCGTATCCTAACTTGTTTTTTTATGATTACAACTTAAACCGAATCTTATCAAA
This sequence comes from Hypomecis punctinalis, assembly GCA_949316475.1. Classification (NCBI taxonomy): domain Eukaryota; kingdom Metazoa; phylum Arthropoda; class Insecta; order Lepidoptera; family Geometridae; genus Hypomecis; species Hypomecis punctinalis. Next base: position 14,614,737 of record OX438812.1, read on the forward strand.
AAATAATTTTATAGTTACCGTTTGTAGTTCATAGTAGAGAAATTTCTATATCAATTGCGTACATTTGCTAGCTTGTTCATCGTTTATAAGTAGAAATAAGTCATTGTGACAGTCACAGTGATATAAGTCTCTCAATTCTATGTATAATTGCATGTCTTTTTGAAAGGCACATTTATTAACATAAAATATTATTATATGCAGTAAAGCTTTTCAGGAAAAAGGTTGAGGTGAGAATCGATGTTGTACGAAACTGGAAGATCATTGGTGACTACAGTACTGGGATAGTTTCTTCAATACACCTATAGTGATAAAACAAAGGCGCATTGGCACGTACGCTAAATGGACGATTCCATTGTACCGAACGGTATTCCATCACGAATCGATTTATTCCATGTCCGAGAGTCGAATGCAAACAGATAACGTGGCTCTAATGCATTTTGACGTTTGCAGTTGTATAACAAATCGCTTATTCAAAACGAGATTTTGCTTACATTTCTCTGTTGGTAAATAATTGGATAACTGAGTACCTATTTGTGGTAGAGACAGATGTAATATGACTCACGATGTCACGCCAACTCTCTCTATTAGAAGACAATCTGGAACATTCATGCACAGGCACGCCCACAGCAGATTTGATTTGGACGGTTCATCCCATGGGCCCTTACCATAAATACTACGTGATGACCACGATCGCTCTGTCAAGAGCGTAACGACTAAGAAGAAGAATTGGATAGCAATGTGAAGATGATGTGACCAACCCAGGGAACGCGTTGAATGCAAGCTGCTTCCAAGTGTTCTAGGTTCTGTTGAGAAGATAAAATGTCGAATAGAGCAGATTCCACAGATGTTGAATTGTATTGTACCGTATCAGCTTTTATTACTCCATTTTTGAACATAGTCGTACCCTTGGAGAACATTTGGATCCATGTTAGGGTCTGTTTTTCTTAGGTGGCTTCGATTTTTTTCTCCGAGTTTATGAAGAATTTGAATACAGGTCCTTAATAATTATATTTAGGCAATTTTCCACTAGCTTACCGCGCTTGTAGGTATTTACCACTAATACACGCACACTGCATCGTTTACCACAAAAACCACATTCAAATACTCACGTATACAGAGGTATCCAGAATATGAAGCCGAGAGGGACTTATAGTAACCATTTTTACTTATCGGCTTCGTCATACATTTTGTCGTATCTGAGTTGTAATTTTGTACGGGACAGCTAATTTTTCTTTCTTGAATTTCGAGTTAGCCCTATAGTAAAAATTGTTCATGATGATGATCTGAATCACCCCTTTCTGAATAGCTGAAAGAAAATCATTGTCTACATCACCTATTCGGGCATTTACATTTAACTCCCCGTCCACACGGGTCCTTAACTTTTTCGTTTAAACAAGCACTAAAGTTTATAGCACAATAAACTAAGTTAAAGTTGCGTACCCACCTTGTTTATTGTATGGTGAAGTGTTTCTCTAACTGAATGTTAGGATTGGATTCTTTTGAAAGCTTTTGCTTGTTTTGTTGTTTGGTGATTATCTTTTTTATTCTAAAATACATTTTTTACAGTTCTTGTTTAGGGGCTATATAAAAGTGCTGTAAATAACTAAAGATTATAAAGATTACAATAAGTAAAAAAAAACCGTCATTGTTCACAACTTGATAAGCATCATTAGCAATAGCGCCTCTGAAATCATGCTAGAGATTGAATTAAAAAAATATTTATACTTATACCTACATCTTAATTATACTCATTTATTTCCATATATACATGACTTAGAGATTAAAGTTTGTTAAATATAAATAATAACATAAACAGTACATAAAATAATTAATTATTAACATTAATATATTGACATTTGGCAGGATGTTTTCAAATTAAAGCTATTTTGATTTTGTTTTCTCTTCTCACACTGCACAGGGCAACGTAACGATCCGACTCTGCACGGACTTTTTTCCTATAATACAGTTCCTAAGGGATTATATACGACAACGGAAGCACAGATAACTGCTTGTAACTATTAAATACTCATTTTTCTTGTTACTTTTTTAAATAAGTTACGCGCTTTGAAACCTTTGAGTGCTTTTGCACACGACATAAATTCTGATTTAAACCAACCAAATCCGTACTCGCCAAAACTAGATTTGCACTGGAAAAAAACGGCTCAAACCAATTTAAGCTGGCGGAGTTGATGAGATTTTCATTTAACTCCTGAATTACAGCAAAGAGGAGCTCTATGATATTAACTTTGCGCTTCAGGCGAGACTGAGCGAAGCGACTTTAATCGCTCTGGTTTCAAATACAAGTGCAAGCGCTTGAAATACAGGGGTTGATTTGATATAGAGGGTTAGTAATGAAATTTAGTCCGGTAATTTGGTTACTTTTTCATTTTAGTTGCAGATTATTTTGTGTGAAGTTGAGTTTTTTGTAATTCGCTGACACCTCTTGTGGGAATGGTATTTCATTTGATTTCAAACAAAATTGTGTTATGATTGTTTATTCCAACGCTGCTAACCTAATTACAAAAAATAGTATTAGTGACAGCGATTGGGGTAAAAAAAATCGGTCACGATAATTTTTAAGACTTTTTTTAACATGCTATGGTTACACAAAATATTTATTCCACTGTCAAGCCATTAAAATTGTTTCCATAAAATAGACTAGAGAACAGTACATGGATATTTCTTTATTAACTACCACTAAATACAAGATTTACATAATTCAAAACTACATAAACTACTACTACATAACAAACGATTGGATCATCCACAGACCCTTGAAGGTCTAAAGATAATCCTAATGCACAAGCCCACTGCCAGTTGACAGCGTGCCCATTATGCTGGCAGCATTGCCACGCTGAATGGCAATTCTTATACGTTGAGCCAAATAAACACCAGCATTTTGGTCACGCGCTGCGTCCACCAGACGCTTAGAAATATTAGACATTTCTTAATTCCTTAATTTCTAATAATATTATCGCCCGGTAAATAGGAGCTAATTTATTACCGTTCTTTTTGACCCGCGTAACAGCTTTATGTAGAAAGATATTCTCATTCGAGTCGATTGAGCGTAGAATCGTAACATTACTCGCCATTCGTACTCGATATAATCGACGTCACATCGTTTCACGCGATCGCTTTCCGATTAGAACGAGGGAACGCCGATCGAGGTCTAAACGAGGTTGTGTGTAAAGGTGAGACTAAACCAAAGCAATCTTTTCATAGAAACTTGGGTGAGAATGCAATATAACAATAATAAAACCGGTTGTTACTCAGGTATACGAAAGCGACGGGGCAGGTTGGTGCTCTTTTAAAGTTATTATTGTTCCACTAAAGTAGAGCAGAGAAGCTGTGCCGAGCGTAGAAATCCGCGATTCCACTGAGTAAGTTCGTGTGGGTCGGGTAGGGAGCCCGGGTAGCGAGTCATAGTTTTTAAGTCGCCAGAATGCCTCTGACGTGACTTAAAGCAACAGTGAGGCGCTAATTTGACCATATAAAACCAATTTTCACGCAAAAACTTGACTGAAAAGTATACAATAAAATGTTTCTAAAAAAAAAATAAGATGTACGAGCACGCTATTTGTTGCTCAAGCGATTAACACCAAAAAAAATATTGTAACAATTTAAGGAGTGGAATTTTTTCTTCCGGAACGTAAATTTTATCAAAAATGTACTGAACGTTTTTTCGATGTTTTACAGGAAACGAGAAAACAATGGTCGATTCACGATCCTCTTAATGATAATTGTTAATTGTGTTATAACTCATTTGGTACTCTTAAATTGAAAAAAAATAATTACATAAAACCACAAAATCCAACTTCTTGTTATAAAACGTATCATGTGCAATATATTTGCAAAGTTACGTTCTGTTTCCAGTTCATGAGTTTGGCCAAAGTTCAATATTTGAGGGATTGTTCAATCGTATTATTTCGCCTTTGGGGTCCTATTTGATTGCACCTCAGGGAAACGTCGTGTTAAATTGACTCGACTATAAACCTTATTCCTACGCCTTTAACTTCATTTTCCAGTGCAATAGGAGCTTGTGGTTCCAGCACGGACGTGGGTACAATTCTTGTTGCATAACCTACCACTAAGGCTAAATTCTAGTGTGAAAACTAGTTTGATTGCATATTGGCAACTTGGGTAATAAACTGGGCAAAGTACCGTCTCTAGATGAAAACGTATAGAGTCGAATAATTGGCTTTTCATATTCATTGAATAGTTTGAAATCAGTGTTTAAGTTTCTGAAATATATTAAAGTTGTCCGCTCAGGGTAGTTATTCTGTAATACTATAAAGCACACATTACAAATGTATTTTCCAAAAAAACCTGCTAAGTATTTATAGTTATTGCAGTTTGAAGCACGTATTTTATAACCTATTCGTAGGGTGTTGCTCATAGTATCTATTTGTATACCAATGTAATTAATTATCTTTACTGAAAATAAATGACTATCTAACGTTTTCAAATCAATAATATCTTACTATGCATTAGTTTACAGAAGCTTAATATAGGTAGGTACTTTGTACTATTAGGTAAGATTTAGCTACTATTGGAACATAGAAAGTAGGTAACCTCTTTTCAAGTAGGTATAGTGTACAGTAGCTGAGAGGCGGAAGTTTTCAAATAAAATAGCTCTGTCGGTTGCAGCTTCCCCTCACGTCGACGAAGAGCGACAAAACTTAGAGGTTTGATAATATTTCGTAGTAAAAGTTAGAAACCGGTAAGATGGGTGAGAATTTTTTCATCAGTGGACAAAGATTTTTGCCAGTCAGCTAACCATTTGATGCCTCAACACTCAATATTTTACTACTCTACTATTGTAATTGTAATTGTAAGTAATTCTAATATTGTATACCTAAGCTTAACTGAATCATGTATTTACGTACCTAAATTTTATAAAAAAAAAACTTCTCAGGGAAGGTTATTCACCAAAATACTGATGCCATACCTAGTTTGGTGGCCATTGCCTGATCTTTCAATGAATGTAATAAAATGATTTTTATTATCATTATTTATTGCATTTATGACAAAAATTTACGTTTTATATAGTTATTATGAATTATTTTAATGTGTTATATAAGTACTTAGTGTTTTACATAATTTAAGATAACGAAGTTTTCAGTATTTCCTATGATAACGAAGCTGACATACCTGAGAGTTACTAATTTGGTGATTATTTATCATTTTCTATTAAAATTTCTTTTCGCTCCTATTGTAATCTGTCTAATGGTTGCGTCTGTTTCTATAAATGCTATTTAAAATTATTATTCATGACTAATTCTATGTTCTCGTAAATACGTGTGGTCTTCTTGTAAATATTTAGACAGTATTGTGGAATATGGTCTAATATATCTAAACCTTCTCACATCGAAAGCAAGCTTATGTTCAATCTATCTATATATCAGAATCCATAAACTATATTTAGAACTATAAACACGTTTAAGAATAGACTGGACCTTAGGATAAAGAAGGAAAAAAAATCCTTGACAGATAAATATTAATTTTGTTCGACACTGCTTGATATAGGCACATCAGTATACACTGCTCGCCTATTAACAAATAAATAAATAAGACGTCCATTGCTGGACACAGGCGTCCCCTACGGATCTCCAATAAATAAATAAATAATAATAATAAATATTTTTTTTATTCCAGAATAAAAAATTCCATAGACCAATAAGACCGATTAAAAGCGGTTTGTTCAATCATGGTAATTAACAGATTTTTAAAAAAATGTTGGCAGCGTGCTCAATCATGGGATACGATTTAAAGTAGAGACACAGACGAAGTTAGGTTTTGCATTTTACATATTTTAAACAAAATATTGGAGGGCTTATTGGTACGCAGGTTAAAATGGCACGTGTCACAAAAAGATGGAATTAAAATACCTACGAGTATCTATCAATTTTGCACTTTCAAGACACAACCCCTGTTTGTGATTGGGCTAAGGGCTTGTGGGATTTTGTGATGGCTTTTCATCGTGAAGCCAGTGTTTTCTAAAGTGCATACAGCCCTTAGTAACAATTTATTATATGCATTATAGTGTAAAGAATAGTGCATATTCATTTTCTGTAAAAGCATCTCACACTTTGCTACTTTTCATGCTGTCCAATGGCATCGTTTCTAAGTGGTCGACGTTATAACATTCAATGAGCGTGATATTGATATTTTATGAAGAAAAGTGGTCTAGAGAGCAATAAATTTCAAGAAAATATTCTAGAAAAATAAATGTAGCAAACAGTAAAATTTTATCATAATCATTTTCAACTTGTAATTGCTCACTATGTAGAATAAGGTTCATTATTCATTCAACTAAATGGAGCGTTGTATATGAACGAAAAAATGGCTACAATAGCCCGTAGAACCGAATTTTAATTAATTGTGTTTACTCGTTATGTTAAAAGGTTTTATCTCTTTACCTTTTTATCAGTAAAATGTTTGAAATTTTACTCTCTATAGATATTTGTCTTTATTTGTCTAACTATAAAATAAACACAGTGGTACTTGCAGAACGCAATTAATTTTCATATAAAAGCTTTAAATGAAAGTCATAGCAAAAGATCTGTGTTTTGTCTAGTTTTTATCTGGCAGTTAAAATTATAATAGATATGTAGGTAATGTTTTTATGTACCAGCAATACTATCTAATGTGGGTTTTGTTCAGACAATTACATTGTTGATATTACTATTTCCATGCCGAATTTTAAACCGGTTAACGATATATCGGAATCGTTCTGATACATCCGTGGGCCAAAATACTTTTCGATGCCTAAAAACTGGTCTCCTAGAACAAATATTAGGTTTTATGGGAAATAATACTATCTAATGTGGGTTTTGTTCAGACAATTACATTGTTGATATTACTATTTCCATGCCGAATTTTAAACCGGTTAACGATATATCGGAATCGTTCTGATACATCCGTATTGTACCGCTTTTTAATAGTCCAGTGTTGAGCATAGGCTTACTCATGAAGGGCATAAACCACCACACTGGCCCGGTGAGGGTTGGTATTTAACATTCGGCAACCAAAAAATAAAAACCGTACAAGTGCGAGTCAGGCTCGCACATCGAGGTTTCCGTACAAACATATTGTTAAAATAATTAAAAACCTGTTTTAGCATGTGCTAATGAAGTTATTTTATATGATACCTTACATGATACGATTTACTCACTATGAATTTTGAACCCATATTTTGTGAATTTTGAGGCCCTATTTTTATGTGATTTAAGTAAAAATGTACAGTTTTCAGATTTATTCCTATATGTGTACAATGAGACATTGCTTTTCGCTAGGTTTCAGTTCTAATTTAGTTCTATGTCAACGGCAAGTACCCCGTAGGTTTTGATTTTTGTGAGCGTTGAAATATGCGTTTTTGACGACATAAACGGCTCTAACTTTTTTAAACGTTATGTAAGAAGCGTTTTTTTTACACAACTGCAAGAATTCATAGGTTTATGTATATAGTTTAAATTTCAACTCGATATCTTTACGCGTTCCCGAGATAAAGGGTCTTGACATACACACAGACGGACAGACGGACAGACGGACAACAAAGTGATCCTATAAGGGTTCCGTTTTTTCCTTTTGAGTTACGGAACCCTAAAAATGGCATGCATACTAATATCTCGTTTTCAAATATACAGAAAAATCCAGAAAGTCTTTTATGTAGGTTGTCCTGGTCTGGATACAGCACTGAACCCTTTTCAAGTTGCGAACAAATTACTGGTTAATTCGTACTTCCAAGATTAGTAATGTTAAGACGGCTCTAAGCTGGGCCATGGTTGCCTTTATGGTTTGGTATAAATTGTAAATAGGAGCGGGTCATTGTTAAGAGAAACGAGGTCATATTAATCTATGGGATAAGCCAGGCTTTAACGAGGAGAAAGTCTTTAAGAAATGTCTATTATTCACATATGTGTGATTTAAAGAAATACTTAATTTATATTAAAAGGTACTCTAAAATAGATAGTTAGTACTCAAATACTAAAGATTTGTACTAATAAATCTCTTTAATTTCTCGTGATTCAGTCGAGTCTGAAAAGTGATTACTAATACAACTTTAACATTAATACAACATTAATTGATATAATTATTTTTTGCAAAAATGACAATACCAACTTCGTGTACAAAATTCGAATAATTCGCTCGAGTTGATGTAAGTACACAGTTTTTAAATTACTGTTCATTTTTCAAAAACGGCTAAGCTGATGTGTTTTGTGTAATGTTAGAGTGACGTGATGTAAAAACCCGTTTTAGATAAACGAAGATTTAGTTACTTGCTTTATATCCGCTAATAAACGACATATTTATACCAATTTTTGACCAACGAACCAACCGGAGGAGGTATTTAATTAGACGCGTTTTTTTAACCATGCATAACTTTTTTATAGTAGTCCGATTTTAATAATTATTTTTTTATTGGAAAGAAAGAATATACTTCGAAATTGGTCCCATTTAAATTTTACCGAAATTTAAATCGGCTGACCGATTTTTGATAAATCAACAACAATGTGAAAAATGCTACATCGATCTGTGCGAATTATTCGCGAATTCTGTACACATGTTATTCTGTCATGCTATTTTTTGCAAAAAATAATTATAAAACTGACAACCCTTCAAGCCTGTTTACACAACTTAACCAACTCCGTAAAGTTTTCGGGAAGTTGCGAACGTCATAATATTATATTTACTAGACAGATACGGAAACTGGAGCATCGTGCGTAAAATGTAGTAAGTATGATTCAGTGCAAGGTCGGGCGGTTCCTTAGTTAATTTATAAACGGTTGCGTAGCACCAAACGCCTTAGGCCAAGCCCTATGACGCTTTTATGGATAAAACGGATTTTCGGCACAATATTTCCTATCAACGAGTCCTTCCAACCGACAAATGGAACGTTTGGGTCGCTCGGAGATAAACTTTTACCCCGACGCGACCTAATTATTATTGGGGTACGTACGTAACAGAAATTCTGAGGCGTAGGTTTTAGTAGCGAGTTGCTGTTATCTCATACATTTTGACAGAAAATGCAACAAGAAAATCGGTGTCAAGTTAACACATAATAATATGTAAAAACTTAAGTAACACTTTAATATTTGATTATTTTTTTAATTACAAGATTTTTGTCTCTATTATCGTCTAAGTACTTGTTGTCAATGCGAATGCTTCCAAGATACTTCTAGATCTTAACTATTAATTAATTATTTTTTAATTTTATTACTATTTCACTGGCTTACAATACGAGTCATAGAATTACAATCAAAATAGTGTTAAAAACAAGTCAAATTTTGCATATCACAAACAATGAATGACTCAAAAATAAATGTCAAAATAATTATAAAATCGAATCAAACAGCCCTCCCCTTATAGTGCCCTGGTCAAAAGTGCTCATGATGCTAGCCGCGTTGCCGCGTTGGATTGCCAGAGATCTGTGCTGGACTAAATACGAGCCAGAGCGAGGATCGCGGCCCTTTTTGCTAAGGCGCCGGTCCCAGGTGGTTAACAAATTTCCAAGCTTCGGAGCACCATGGACCAGCCGTCTCGACAGTATTTAAATAATTAAAAATAAAGATTTAAGCTTTTTTTGGTCCACAGTGCGCATTTTTAGGCAAAATTGAAAAACAGATGTACAGAAAGGTGAAAACCCTAATAGAATAAAGTGAAGCATTGAAATCGCTCTGTTAATAAGGATTTTTGCTGTAATGGATATGATATATTTTGAAAAAAAAAAAACAAAAGATATAACTTTAACCCATGATTTTGTATCGAAACAAAGTGCAGGCGAAACTAATCAACCAATTTTAAGTATTCGCTATAGTAGAAACTATAAAACAAACTTAAAACCATAGGGCATAATTTATCCTAAATTTTTACCTCATTTAATTTGACTACAAGTAAATGTTGTTTAATCAAAAGCTCAAACTATTTTCTTGTAGACTAAATAGATAACAGTCCTCAAGAGAGCGCCTAGATCTACTCCCTACTAATTCAAAAGAGATTTCGGCAGAATTTTACTATGAGTATGGCCTGATATTTTACCCCTGATTTCAAGTTATCTCTCCTAAATATTTTGGCAAATCCCTAAAGCTTAAACACGTAAAACGCTCAAGTCTTATCTAGTTTATTCGTGTGATATGAAACGTTGAATATTCATACACAAAGTAAATCTTGCGCTGCGCCTAAAAACGTAGAATGACTGTTTACCGCTCTTTTCAGTTTATCTTATTCTGTTTAAAATGCTCATATTTTGCTGAATTTTGTATTATGTGGGTCATTTTCGGGGTTTCGCGCTTATAAAATAAAACCGGAGAATTTATTTTCTTTGATAACGCGCGTTTTATGTTCAATTTTGATTATCACGTAAATGTATATTTCCAATTTTTCGGAGTGTTTAAATTCCGAGTCCAAAATTATTAACCACTGAAATAAGATTGTTATTCAAACCATGGTCAAAAAAATGTTACTGACGTCTACAGTCTGTTTGTCTGTCTGACATTGGTTTCTTTTGCGTAGGTACCATTGAGGAAGGAATCAAATGGAGATGGTGTAATGACATTTAGATACTTTGACATGTAATAGTTTATAAACCGAAATAATAATCATATATGCGTCTCTTTCAAATGTACATTATAAGAATAGACCAACATTATACAGCACAGTTTCGCTATAGTGTCTATATTTTTCGTGACTTATCGCGCGTGCCTGGTCCGCCATATTTTGTCGAAAAACAATAGTGATGTTCTTATTAGGTATATCAAAAAATATCGATATTTTGGTTAGTTTTTATTCGTGTTATTGATTTGCTAAAATTTCATTTTTCATGTCAAATTTGACAACTGTCGTTCCAGAATTAATAATTATTAATTAATTTGATTCCTTTTCAATGGTAGGTACATTATGAAGGCAAGTAACATTGAGATTTTATTCTGCGAGTATTAGTAGAATTTAAATTTGAAAATGTGTTTTTTGGCTTGTTACTTTTTCCCGCAGCAACAGAGCAATGAAATGAGTCTTTATTTTTGGCATTTATTAGTTCAAAAGTGTGATATAAGCTGCTTTTTATTCCTGAAAAATGGAATATCACGAGGAATCAAAAAAATAAAATATCACGAGGGTGAAGCCGCGTACAAGAATTGTACTGTATCAGCAATGTTTAAATAAAAAATGTTCGTGGTAAGTGATACAAGTACAATTAAACCATTTTGCGCTTATTAAGTTATTTTTGTGTAAACTAATAAACATGAAGTTAAAAAACGTAACAGCTTATATATGTTCTTAACAAAATGTTAAAAAAAATTACACATCTTATTGGTTCGGAACCCTCGCATGATGAGTGTCACTTGCACAAGGCCAGTTTTTGGGAGTTTCTCGCTGGCTTGGTATTTAACAACTCTCTTTCAGAAGCATTTCGTAATTTTGCTTCTGAAAAGCATTCGCTCGTAGTTTTCAGGCGACATGTTGAAAATGTTTGTTGGTATTTACGTTTGTAACGTTATAATATAGATATTTATATGGCATTGCCATGTCCTCGATTTATTTCAGTTAACACGGCATTTACACCAATTGTGGTAATTTTATTCAGAGTAATTTACCATTACTACAATGAAAATTAAGGTATATCATTAATTTAAAAAACATTTTTCATAAAGTAAAAACAAAATTCAAGGAAACTTTCTTTTTGTGATAAACATTTCAAAAATTGACGCGTTCGCAGGATTTGAACCTGCATCTCTCTGGGATTCCGGCCCAGATGCTTTGTCCAATTAAGCTAGAAACGCTGTCTGCGAAAGCGCCGAATTAGTGAGTGTTTATCATTTTTACCAACTACAGTGTTGGTAGCGACATCTGTGACAACCAGACCAGTCTGTCATTTAATGTGAAATTACTAAAACTTCTTACCATTAACGAGAAATGACGCATTACTGATTAAGTAATGCGCCACATCACAAAAAGAAAGTTTCTATAGATACACCTAGTGTGTGAAGCACGATAAAATCACCTCAAAATTCAAGGAATCTGTTATAACATAATCAGAAAAAATCCAGCATAGCTTCACAATTTTCTCATGGTGATAAAATATTCTCATGGACATGGTGTTAAAATTTGCAATATCGTTCAAGTACAGCTTGAACGATATTGCAAATTTTAACACCATGCTCATTTGGTCCCAAAAACATCAACTTTAATAAAATTATTGCCGTTGTTGAAAAAATATAGCAAATTGCCATTCACATTCACATTCAGAGATAAATTTCCATCAGAAACGACAACACGTATGATTGTGGTTTTCGTAACGAACAATGCAAACGAAATTACGCTTATGCCAGTCGCAATGTCGGATTATGTCGACACATGCAATTTCTACTGCTCTTTTGTGTACAAAATGTAACGAATGTTATAAATGTAGTGAATGATATGTAGTGAATGGACTTTTTGTCTGAAAAAATACCAAAAGTTTAGCTACAAAACCAAGCAGCTAAAATAAATCGTTATTACACACATACATACATATTTGGGGACATCTTACACACGGTCTCTGACCCCAAACTAAGCAAAGCTTGTGATATGGCTGCCAGAGACTGATATACTACATATACATATTTTTAAATACATACTTATAATTAGATAGTAACTAAATAACACCCAGACACAGAGCAAACACCTATGTTCATCGCATAAATACTTGCCCTGGGTGGGGATCGAACCCACACATCTTTGATCCAGAAGTTAGGGTCACTAACCACTGAGCCACCGAGGCAGACAGTTATTGCGTCATACTTATGTATTAAACGGCTATTTATGTCCAGTGATGATAATGCATAAGATTGTATCTTAATTACCAATGTTTATAATATAAATATGTATCTAAGTAGGTACATATTGCTATGTTTGAATATCAGAGTATATAAAGGGAGCGAGACCAAAATATCCGTAATTGTCATAAGTATGTACAAATAGGTGGCATCGTTAATTTATACTATTTCAACAATAACACCCTTAGTTAACTTTTCCTGTCTAATTTCGCAGTTACTGAAGTTTGAAAGCGACTCCTTTTCAATGTCTCCTGTCAATCCTTATGTTTAGCTTCAGACTGTCCTTGTTTCGTCCTTCGTCCGAAGACAATGATGAAGTGGAGTTGGCGCTTGCTTTCGTAATGGGAGCAGTGGGTCACTAACTTGTAAACTTAGCTGGTACTTACTGTGCGTACCTTGAGTTTGCATAGCTAGAGTATATTAGAGTGATCTAATAAATTGATCAATTTTATTACAATTTTTAATTTAGTGAAATCAGGTTTCGCTTTCGTAATATAATAATAATAATTCTTTATTTCAGACTCTTTAGATCCATATACATTGCAAATATATAAAGAAAATCAAAAATAAAAATTCAGTAATTGATTGGGTGGCAATATCCACCCAATAATGTCGGTGATTTGCAGTCAGAGGCAGTTTCTGCGAGACTTTTTGTAATCTTATTTTTACACATGTCAACTCTGGACATAAATGATGCTATTCGCTTTCTTTAGATAGCATTGAAAGAGTCGACTCGCGACTTCATAAACATTTGAGACGCACTGCAATACCACTTCAGGCTCATCAGGTGCCCATTGGGGTTATATGGGGGCAATGGGTCTCTAACTTGCAAGCTTAGCCGGTGAGCGTACCTTGAATTTGCAGTAGCTAGAGTATATTAAAGTGATCTAATAAATTAATCGTTGATAAATAATTGATATAAGAGTAAGTTTCATTATAATGGAATTCAATCAACTCACGTGATTGTCCGGTAGGTTATTTTGTAGTGTCTCTACTTTTTCTGTATCTTTTCTGTACTGTACCGATTTCTTTAACTGTCTTCTGTTGAACTTAGGCCTGCTCACGGTAGGCAATATCCACCATGTATCTGTTCTGCAACTTTGGTCAAACAAAAAATTACTTTTAATAAATACCTTAATAACAACCTTTGGAAATTATTTTCATATAATATTACAAGTAACTCGTTACTTATTTGATTGTGTGATTAGTATTTTTTGAGAAATGTGATTTTTACTGCCTTTCTTTTTCAATGCCAAAGATTTTCAACTATTCGGTCTGTTTCATTTTTACCGGCGTTTATGCTAATGAATTTTATTCTTCCCTCTTCTTAATTAAAAAGCCTTAATTTTGCGCTACCTCCAATTAGCCCTCCAGCGTCCAGTTAACAAAAGCTAAAATGAGTTTTTATAACGAGAAACAAACGCTTTTATTCCTATTGATGTACAGAGTTACTTGTAATCAGCTGAAAACTTCTCACAGTTAATTTTGTTGGCAGTTAATTTAGTTTCGTCATTTTTCTTAAATTGATATTTATTATAATAACTAGTGATCATTTTCAGTCTTTTACGTGACTACGTAAGCTTAGAATATTTTATATGTATGAAATACTCGAAAGTACATTATATGAATTGAAAAAAAAAACATCAAAACCCGTTGCCTAGTATACACGTTGATAGCAATATATTTTAACTAAGCTGTAGAGTTTAGAGAGTTTGAAGTTTTAGAAACCTAGATTTTCATGAGTTGCATCGACCGTGGTCACGGGTAGCGTAATTTTAGTGCGCGATTAGTCCCGTAGCATATAATAATAATGTGTTCAAATCGCTAAAGTTGCGGTATATTGCCCACCGAAGCATAGAATAGATAGTGCAAAGTACTCCGAGTTCTTCCACACACTGGGAAACAGATTCATTGCTGGTGGCGACTGGAATGCCAAGCACTCGTACTGGGGCTCCAGATTAATAACAACAAGAGGTAGACAGCTTAAGGGATGCATTGACGGAAACAACTTTGACTCAATCTCATCCGGTGAGCCGACATACTGGCCTACAGACCCAAAGAAAAAGCCTGACCTGCTAGACTTTTTTATCACCAGAGGACTCTCGAGACACTATCTCAAAGCCGAGCCCTGTTATGACAGTAACTCTGATCATTCCCCTGTAATCCTAACCGTAAGCACGACAATAATTTGCTACGAAGAACCCGAGACATTGTCCAACTTTTGCAGTGCAAGCGTATGGTCCCGTTTTTTCAACATTTTACAAGAAAATGATTTTGTCGGGATCACTTTTTCATACTGAGAATCCATAAAAATAACTTATATCCACCTGAAAAGTACAAAAAATACGCACGGCGTAAGACAGATCAGGTGATAAATACCTAAATGAAATACACAAACACATCTTGGAAATTGCAACTTGACATATTGAAAATTTCATAAACAAGAGAAAATAAATTAGAACGATTCACACGACGAAGAAGTAAGTGTTTGTTAAATAGCGCGTAAAATTCTTAAAATCACATTCGATCACGTAACACAACTTCTATTGCATTCTGTATACCTTGGCGCTTTTTCCTCAGCGTTTACTAAGAAAAATGCCTTAGGGAAACCCAATCGCACTAATTGTAAATAGCGATAGCTCCCCAATATTTATCGGCGGTGGGCACCTGGCATCCTACCTGGCATTCCGGCAGATTGCCACGCGCATCACGTGCCCACCTCATTGTCCCATCCAATCCGGCATCTCGCATGCATATTAATGACTTGCAGGCAAATAAAAGTATGGCTTACGTGCGAATCGTTTGATGTAATGCGGGAAATACGAGCTTTTCCTTGATAAACGGGTAAATAATGACTGTAAATCTTTTTTGACAAATTTTTAGTGAATTTTTGCTTGGTTGTAATTTGAGCACAATAAGTTTTATCCACAATACGTTCTTTTCTATTCAACTTGTGCTTGTTGTTAAGCCGTGGTGGTCTAGTGGTAGTAACACCCGACCTGCAATCGTTAGGTCGTGGGTTCAAATCCCGATCCCGTACCAATGAGTTTCTTTGGAACTTATGTACGGAATTTCACACCATTGGATTTTCGGTGAAGGAAAAACATCGTGAGGCAACCTGCATACGTCTGTAGAAGAAATTCGATGGGGTATGTGAATCCACCAAACCGCACTGGGCCAGCGTGGTGGATATTGCCCAATCACCCTTCGTGGGTAGGCCTACGTCCTGCAGTGGACTATTAAAAAGGCTTGTACAGTACAGTATTCAACTTAAAATATTATCATATTTTTGAATCTGAGACAATAATAAATAATAATTTGAAATATAATAAATAACTGCCGGAACATGTTTTTTAGTTAAATATTTAATTTCGTTAGGTAAGTATAATACATTTGATCTACGATTGATCGAGCTACTACTACTAAGACATGATGTTTAAAAGTATATTTTGTATCTATGATAAAACGTACAAATGCATTAATCATAATATATAGAAATATTAGATCTCTACTTTTGTTACCGATATTGTATCAAGTTAAAATAAAATTGATCAAATAAAGCGCTACTTGATGAAGAACAAAGAGAAAATTTAAATACTTTTTCTCCCTCTAGAAGTAAATCAAATAACAGTACGACCGCCAAATTACAGCCATAGTACAAATTGTATGACGGACTTTGGGTGTTGTGCACTAATTATGTAATGTAACAGCATTTAAATAGTTTACTGCAATTGTATATACATTAACTATACCATATATACATCCTACAAAGGGCGAACAAAGGGGCTGAAATTACAGTTAAGCCTAATCATGATTTTTTGTAATTTTAAATGAAGCCAAATGTTTCAACTTTTATTTTTTTGAAAGTGATCATACGATGTCACGATAAATGTTTTTTTTTCATTTTTTTTCTTCTTATTATTAGTTATTACATGAGTAGGTATGTACTCACAGCCAGTAATTTAACTACCACCACAAAACTTATCCGAAGTCATACTACAAGTTAATATTTGTGGGAACTATTTAGGCAATCACTGGCACCACTAATAATACAAACTTCATAAGATTTACTACATTGAGTTGCCAACTTCGAATCCTAATCTTGTAACAGCAAACAGCTATATTGTTTGCAATCTGCAAAGTGTATTTGCCAAACATGTTATGAGTATTGACTCCATAAACATAGAGATTTACGTAAATTTGCAATACCAGTCGTATTTATGCTAAAACTTGTAGGAAAGTTGAACCATACATTCAAAATCACACAAACATAAATATTTTAAAATTAAGCTAGCTTTTCACCTGATTGAAGTGTGAAAATAAATGCAGAAGGATCTAATTTATTATGATATCATTGCCTACCTTATCTTTAAAAATATTTTTTATGTGTTTAATGACTTCCAAAAAAGAGGAAGTTTATCTGTATGTGTTTTTTGTGTATGAGAAAGGGTTTAGTATAGGTTTCACTCCTATTTCTGAGCTGGTCTCATTTAAATTTTATCTAAATCGGCTCAGCCGTTTTTAAAAAATCAACAATAATGTCCATGGATGTTACATCTATACTGTACTGTATCAGCCTTTTTAATAGTCCACTGCAGGACGTAGGCCTACCCACGAAGGCTGATTGGGCCATATACACCACGCTGGCCCAGTACGGGTTGGTGGATTCACATACGCCATCGAATTTCTTTTACGGACGTATGCAGGTTGCCTCACGATGTTTTCCTTTACCGAAAAGCCAGTGGTGTGAAATTCCGTACATAAATTCCAAAGAACTCATTGGTACGGGACCGGGGATTTGATCCCACGAGCTCACGATTGTAAGGCGGGATGTCACATCAATTTGTGCTAACTATTAGAATTATGTACCTGGTGGATGTAGGTGGTGCCATATTTTGCGGAAAATAATTACCTTTTCTATTAAAATAAATCAAAACTGGCACGTAGATACCTAATACCCTTTTGAGACCCACGGTATCACCGGTGGTGATATCGCGCTTTTTGCGAAAAAAAAATGTTTTCATAAATTGTGGCAAGATTGTCAAAACAAGATAACTTTAAATACTTAAAAATTAATAGGAACGTTCATATTATACCCGTAAAGAGTTTATAAACTTAAAACAGAATATTTAGGCTAATCTACTTCGCCAAACAGTTTTTAAATTATGAACTTTTGCACTGCAGTGTACTTTAGGGACAACTATAATCGAATTTCTTTAGAAGTTCGCGTAATATTGTATCTTGTTATTATCGCTATTGGCGACGAAGCGTTAAAATTTTAGTTACCTTCTTGAAGAACCTCACCGAAATAAATGTAAAAATTTTAAAAATGCTGCTTTTTTATTACCTTTCCAGAAAGCTGGTTTAATTCGTGAGATTTTGATACGATATGCGGTTTTTATTTTATTGACACCTGACTTGGGCACCTGTGACCGAGCACACTGTATGTTTTGATACAAAGTAGTTGAGCACTACCATTAAAAGCATTTAATACATTTGAAGCTATAATTTACACTCTTGGGCACCTTATACTTAATACGTTCATACTTGTATATGTATTATTACTATTTGGTTTAATGTAAGTGCTACCAGTGTATTGTTCATTTTGTTTTCATCGTTTACAGCCCTGTAATGAAAAGCTCGTTTCATCCGCGAATCGTCTCAATACGCTCTTGTGCTTCCTGCATAAGTGCCATCATTCTCCGGCCTACAAAACCACATTTTCATTACCGTACAAGATACATGTAAATTAGAAATTAAGGTTCAATTTACAAACTCAATTTTACACTCCATGTAAATAAGGATATCTAAATTGTACTAGTATTATTACATTACTATTTTATATACAAAATATAATTTTGTAACTTTTACAATATTTAAAAGTACCAGTAAATGAACATAATCATATGACCAAAAATTATAGCAAGCAAAAATACTTAACCGAGCCGTGGTGGTCAAGAGGTAGTGACATCCGCCTTACAATCGTGAGGTCGTGTGTTCGAATCCCCGGTTCCGTACCAATGAGTTCTTTGGAATTCATCTACGGAATTTCACACCACTGGCTTTTCGGTGAAGGAAAACATCGGGAGGCAACCTGCGTACGTCCTTAGAAGAAATTCGATGGCGTATGTGAATCCACCAACCCGCACTGGGCCAGCGTGGTGCATATGGCCCAATCACCTTTCGTGGGTAGGCCTACGTCCTGCAGTGAGCTATTAAAAAGGCTGGTACAGTACAGTACAAAAATACTTATGTCATATGTACTCGTATAGGTAAACTAAAACTTACTGAATCTTCTAAAATCCAGACGTAAAATAGATTCTGTAAATAATAGTAAAAGTGAAAGTATTGGCTTATAAGAGAGATTATGTTTAAGCAACTCAATGTAGTAAAATGGGGAATAGAGAGCTTATACCTTGAATTAATTTGTATCCTGCTATTATTCTATCGTCTGCTAGAGTTTGTGCAAAAAGAGGAGCGTCGTAGGTGAAGTCGCCTGTGTGCCATTTCACTAATTTTGTAACGTTGACAACACTGCTCTGTCATTGCCAGTACAACTAAAAGTGTTTAATACTTGGTAGACACTAATTCGGTTTTCATAAGTAGACTCGCGTCTACCAAGTAATCGATACCTTGGCTGCTGATTAAAATCTTATTGTTAGTTCACCGTAACGCCGCGACGGTTCTCTTTTTGCACATAATCTATACAGAGAATAAGCTGTTTGTACGAAGCGTAGCTTTACTGACGTAGCAAAGCTACGAGCGTTATAGACAAATTATACTTTACACGCTAAAAGTTGCAAAACTAGAAGTCTCTTGTTGTTTGTTAGATATAGATAGATTTTCAAAATGGCCAACAAAATCTGTCATTGTGCAATTTTTATTGATACTCACATTTGTTGCGACAGTTGAATAAGTTTAAATAATTTCTGCCGTCGACCTAAGTATGTATTATATATATTCTCTTTTTGTGGTAAACATTTCAAAAATTGACGCGTTCGTAGGATTTGAACCTGCTTCTCTCTGGGATTCCGGCTCAGATGCTTTGTCCAAATTAAGCTAGAACGCTATCTGCGAAAACGTCGAATTATTGAAAGTGGTTTATCATTTTACCAACTTACTACATTGTTGGAAGCGCCATCTTGTGAGAACTGCTTAAACCAGTTAGTCACTTAATGTGAAATTATTAAAAATTCTTACCATTAACGAGAAAATGGCGCATTGTTTAATCAATGAAATTATTTTTATCGTGCTTCACACACTAGGTATATAATAGAAACTTTCTTTTTGTGATAAACATTTCAAAAATTGACGCGTTCCAGGATTTGAACCTGCATCTCTCTGGGATTCCGGCCCAGATGATTTGTCCAAATTAAGCTAAAACTCTATTTGCGAAAACGTCGAATTAATTAACTGTTTATCACAAAAAGAAAGTTTCTATACACCTAGGGTGTGAAGCACGACAAAAATCATTTTATACCTATATATTTTGTCAGGTCAGAAAAATGTATAAAGTGTAGAATAATCTATTTTTAAACATTATCAACCATCTGAAATAAGCCTTACTCACTCCCGCGGGAACAATTATACGTAATAATCATACTCTTAGTATATTAAAATGATTGTGCCAGCTTGAGTGCACATAACGCGTTAAGACAGCCTATATTCAGACAGACATTCCCAAGGTCATAAGTACGCCTACGGCCTAGATTGTTCTGTGTATTGTTCATTTCGTTTTCTTTGTTTACAGCGTGTGTAATGAAACCCTCGTTCCGACCGCGAATTGTCTCGTTATTGCGCTCTTGTGAATGCTACATATGTTCTTTTTTGCTAGAATACCTACGGGATATAACTTCATGGTAATTTGTGAACATGTTTATGGTTTGTTTCTGTGTTTGAAATTTGAGATTATCTATAATACACTCAAAAACATAGCACATAATAATATAATGCGCATTAATAATGTACATTCATTATAATGTACAATTAAAAATAAATAAGATATAGTGGGATACTAAGTTTGCTAATTAATTCTATGTTGCGTACGTATTTCAGTATTGAATATTATTCTACTAGTATTGAATATGTAGACGCAGAACTTTTAGGTAGGTTTTTATCGGATCCTTAGCTCAATATTACGTAAAAGTGATATTGAATAAATTAATCATCTTACACACGGTCTCTGATCCCAAAATAAGCAAAACTTGTGATATGGCTGCCAGAGACTGATTTACTACAAAACTAGATGAAGATATTTTAAATACATACTTTAGATAATACCTAAATAAAACTCAAACACAGAGCAAATCCTATATTCATCACATTTTTTACTTACATTAATTTTATTTATAAAATGACTAAATATTTTACTTTTGAATTCCATTCTCGGAATGTAGTTTTGCCCGTGGTGCGATTTCGCAAATAAATATTTAACACAAACAATTAACTATTTAAAATTAATTTCAATAGTATCTGTAACTGAGACTGACTTAATCTAAACTTCACTTGGAACTTTTAATCGTAGTAAATTAACAATTAAAAACCTCAAAATTAAAATCTCTTGAAAACTTCAATTTTTACTCAAGAATGCTAAAAGTTTTATTAAAATCTTCCACTACTTGGATAAGTGAAACTCAGAATTCAACAGTGCTCTTGTGAAGCATGACTTTCGAGAAAAATCTAGAGTTCACTTGAAAGAACGTACCCTGCGAATAACTCCGGGATAAAGTCTGTGCACTTCAACTTACAGTTGTAAAATATGTTTTATTTGGTGAGAAAGAGAGTACTCAAAATGTAGCGGTGAAACTATTGGACTGCTATTTACTCAAATTATTGAAATGAAAATGAAATGATCAAATATTTATTAGAGCCAAATCACAATCTTACCTTATGCGGGCTTTTCTAATTTTTTCAAAATAAATGCGAAATATTGTTTCATTTGATACTAGCACAACACTTATTGGCCAGTAAAAGTCCGTTTTTAACAATGTTGCATTGTTGCTTTTGAAACATACATGATATTTTCAAATGAACATAAAAACGCTTCCTTTAACGTGTACATATTTAAGTTTTACGATTATGCTTTGGAAATCAACTTGAACTTAAAAGCATAACTAAATTTAATCAAGCCTGACTCGAGAATGGTATTAAATACTGAGTTCCAAGAACTTGGTCGGCTGTATTTTGACAGAAACGTGTCCTAATAAAGCTAGGTTTGCTCTCCGTTGCCCAAGGACAGGTTCGTTAGGGATTTGCATGCAGCTGTAGAATGGGTATGAGCTTAAGCAGTTCAAATTTAGTGCAAAGTGCGGTGTGAAACTTAGAGCTAAAGTTTTCTCTTGCTTGAAATTTTACTAAGAAATTTTAGTTAACGACTTACTAATAGCACACTGCCATTATATAATTATAAGGTGCTACAACAAACATTCTTTCATGCTCACATTTATAAAAGTAATGCTAATAAAATAAATTAATACAGTTTTTAGATTTTCTATGACTGTTTTATTTTAATATGTTATTGTAATGAATTTTAGTAGGATTGGTTATTGCTTAGAGCAAAAACTTTTAACTTGCGAAATAAACAGTTGTTCCTATTACTTTCACAATTTTTTATATTTTTTTTATCATTGCAGGTTCAATTGTATAGTAAATCACAGTCAGAATGATGTACGATATACAACGATATTCCGTCAAATGTCCGTCAAAAAATACACTTCGTAGAAAATTTCGTTTAGTACTAAAACAAAAATTATTTCGTAATATTATACACATAGAAGCTACTAAGTCAAACTCAAGGTTGGAGTTATTTTCATAAACATTTCGTACCAAAAAGTGGGGTTGAAAAATATTACCCTAAATCGTCGACATTTTCACGTAGGAGAGGATTAGCGGATATGTAGTTAGTACTCCCGCGGCTGCCCATGTTTTATGCTTCTGTAAGCCTCGCCTGACCCAGAATTATAATAAAAACGGTAGGTATCTTGATTTTGCTGATTTTGAAGCTTGCATACACTTTTAGTAAGAAGAAAAAAATGTTTTAAATGCCAAATAAGAAACCGAGCTTATTAAATATCTATCCCTGTCCAAAGATATAATACTGGATAGGCAGTAATTGTGAAGCCTATGTGTAGCAGTGGACAACCTAAGGCTGGTATGATGACGGTGATCTTTGAAGTATACCATGTTAGTTGCAAGTCGTTAGTTCCTGTTCATGAGCATGAACATTTACCATTGTTTTATTCAGTATCACATCACAGGCTAAGCCCAGTCTTTTGGTGGGTATCAGTGGAGCTGAGACCAACAATGAAAGGCCTTTTTTCTACATACATTATTTGGCTAAGTGGTAAGGGTGATTGTACAAGGTAAACTATTGAAAGCGATGGATTAACAATATAATGGGCTATTGTGGTGAACTTTTAGATGATTTTGCGATTCTGGACTCGTCACAAAGCGTAGATTAAATTTTATTATGTAGAAGTGTGTGAGTGTAACGTATATAATTTAAATCAACAGGCGTTATGATTACTATTTTTCGTATTCCTTATTTTGAAGTTTCAAGAGTATGTGAATCACGTAAAGCAGTTTGTTTTGTTTTGTTACTTTACTTTCTTTTCAATAACTTTGTTTCAGAAACGGCGCAAAAAGAATTTCTTAGCTACAACTCAGTGGAATACTGTGAGTACTTTAAATCAATTTAAACATCCTCGTTACACGTGAAAATTTGCCATTTCTATGGACAATATTGACGGAATTCGATAGATAATTTTACACATATTATATAATTAAAAGTGTTGCTTTTCATTTTATGCCTATTTTATACCAGTAAAAGACTGGACTGCCGTAGATATTTTATGGATATTAATACTCATAATGATATGAAGAACCTTCTCAATAACGGGAACTAATACCGAAATTGCGATAAAAATCAGCTTTACAATATAAAATGGGTATTTATTACATGACTTTGATGTTAAGCCCCATAGAAAAGTTGTTTATATAATATCTCCAAAAATTCCTATATTTTACAAAGCAACGGCCTATATGTAAAGGCTAGGTATTAAAATAAAAAGTTCAGAAATAAAAACATCCTTTTCAATACGATACCAAATTCGTCCCACTTTATACGCGACATGTGGAATAGATTGAATTTTATTTATATCCATCGTATGCAGGCGCAGTAACGGCTGCATTCGCAGGAAATCCTATAACCGGGTATAAAATATACCAACATTAAAGGCCTTTCAACTATCTGCAGCGTCTCACTTGTACAATTCCTAGTTTCGGAAGTATTGAATCTGCGAAAACCGTGTTGTGTTTAGTTAATCGTAACACATATAAGGGTTAAAACTTAAAAGTGTTTACTGTACTGTATCAACCTTTTTAATAGTCCGTCGCCCGCAGGCCTACCTACGAAAGGTGATTGGGCCATATCCACCACGATAAAGTATTTAGATAGTTTTATTTATTAGGCTTTCTTTCATTCTTCTTCTAGGCTTCTGTTTACAGAAGAGTTCGAGAAAGACTTATTTTTATTTTTCATCTACTCCGTCGAATTTAGCATTATAGAAACAAAATATACCTACGGCAAAACATGTGCTTATTATTTATTATGGAAATAAAATGGCATATTTTATTAGATTTTGATTGTAATATTTATCTTGAACATTATTATATTGCGTGAGCGATGTGAGAGAGAATTTTGCGCTTAGAAACCCCTTAACCGGATAGGGATAGCGAGTGCAAAGTCGGATACTGAAATGTAAGCGGTTGTATCGGTTTTTAAATAAAAGCCGGATAATTTTGATAAATAATGACCAGGTTTTCCGTTGAAAAATACATTAAAATGCAACATGAAATAGTATGGGTCTATGATACAGTTGGTTATTTGTTTTAGATAACTAAAATGGCAATATATAATACTCGTAATTTCTCAAATAATTTAAATGCAGCAAGGGATTTTTTTAAACTTAGCCATATATAGACATCCCAGTCGACTACAAAAAGCCTACGTACTAATTATGGAGCAACTGTTTTGCTATCAGTAAATATACAAACGCGTCGGGCTAGTGATCCGGAGGGGCAGGTTCAAATCCTGCGTTCGCTTCAGATTTTTGAAATGCTTATCACAAAGATAACTCTTTGAGATAAAATCTAGTGTGGAAAGCACTCAAAATAAAATCATGACATTGATTTAGCAGTGCGTCATCTCTCGTCAATCTTTAGAAGTTCTAGGGTATCACAGGTGGCACCGCCAACGCTATAAGTTGGTGTAATATAAGCACTTCAAAAATTTGACGCTTGCGCAGGAGGCGGGCTGGCTCAGTTGGTTAGAGCGTCGGGCTAGTGATCCGAAGGGGTAGGTTCAAATCCTGCGTTCACTTCAAGTTTTTGAAATGCTTATCATAAAGATAACTCTTTGATCACATATTTGACTTTCCAAAATATTTCAGTTTCATATTGAAACAAAAATAAAATATTGTGTAATGTTTTCAATACTTACAAAATATATATTCATATCAAGGAAACAATAGCATGTTTCCAGCTAGCTTTTTGTAAAATGTGAGTGATAAATTCAATATTATAGGTAGAAACAGTGTTGTGACGTAACAAATGTAGTGTTCAGGTGTCGGAAAACCGGATAGAGTGCGCAGCCGGATGGGAAATAATACTTCAAAAATAAACTGTTGGACTTCAGCTTACGGCGGAACACGTTGAGGCTGTGTGCAGGTTGGATAATACTTCAGTGTATCAAATAAGAGAGCATAAAAATGTCACAGTAGCGCCTTGTGGCGCAATGTTAATCTAGGGAACAATTTTGGAAATAAGGCTTTATATTCATAGCCTTATTGTGTGAAAGATGAAAAGTGAGAGAAAGGAGTTAATGACGAGATGCCGTGTGATAGAGTGAAAAGGCTAAAAGAAAAAGTGCATTGCCGAACCCAAATTGCGGGAAAGGGCAAAAAAAATGTTGATAATATAGTTTAGCAAATACTTTGATTCACAATTATATTCATAAAACTTAAAATCAACTGAAACTATTAGTACATTATTTTAATTAACGGTTTATATGATTATTATTAATCAGGAATGCTCTAGTGATGACCTACGTATGCAATAAAAGCATACATTGGTATGACTTTGTTTCTTTTGAAGATATTTTTCTTTTCTGCAGCGTAGAATTATTAGTACATACTTAAGTACCTAATTCAAGGTTTTTATTTAAATAGAAAGAAAAAGTATAAGTGGAGTTTATATTGTTTTTAGATAGTAACACGGGTAAATTTTTATTGCTGTTCTAACAACTTTCAATGGCAGCTGTAGTAAGAACTGTAATTCATTTCCCAGGTAGTAAGATTAGTAGTAACACTAGTAATAAACCGTTTTATCTTCACAAGAGTTGCCTGGTCGTTTATGGCGATGTGGCTTAACTTGGCACCGATTTAAAAAAGTGTCATTTAAATTTATTTTAGTTAGAAACTCATTGAGTCTCTCTACAGTCAACACTAAAAAGCCTAAAAAGTTGAGTTGTTTGCTTAATTTTAGTTAATTCAAATTTCGTTGAAAATTTCAAATATCATAATGTTTGAAATGTGTTGACAGAAAATAAAACATACAGCTGATATATTTTCCAGAAAAACGCACGCAATCGATTCCCATTTTATTTCCCTCATATTCCTGGTGCAAAGTCGCCCAATAACCGGGCCGCATACAGCTTTAAAATACAACCGAGTTCCAATGCAAATTTAATCAGTACGCTTTGAACAGACTTGTGATATCCAGCCCCTATATGAGGGCAATTTAGTTCAATTCGTTCGTAGAGGATATGCTCAAATGCGGCATTTTATGTGACTCCAATTTAAATTTAAAGCGTTGAAAGACGAATTTTAGAATTGATAAGTTGTTGCATTCTCTGAACATCAATTGACAAAACATAATGTTCATAATTTAAATTTTATGAGCATCGAAGTTGTTCTAATTTGTGTTCGGTATTTTTCACATGAAGGCAAATCAAATGTTGTAGATAGTATGGAAAATTTGAAATAACTATCTCGTTCTTGACGGAGCATATAACTACATACTCGTAACATAATAATATAATATAGTGTGTAGGGTAAGTCCCGGATAGATGCCGCACTGGGATAGACGCCGTGTTTTCAAAAACTCCAATAAGCGTAATTATCTATCACTTCTAATGCATGTCATAACCTTGCTTTGACCCCGCCCCCCACCGGTCAGTCGCTTGGCAGCGTGTGCTACGACCGTGTGCAACTCTGTGTGACACGAAAAAATTTTATGCGCGGAAATATCCTTCATATTTATATAGACGTGTTTTTGAAAGGTGAGTATTTTTTTCTGATCAATGTTTTGTTTTAATTTTTAATAAATGATAAAGTTTAACTATTATACTGGCTTTCAGTGTGTATTTTATTTTAAAAAAACTGCTTAATTTTTAAGTATTTTCAAAAGGCATCTATCCTTCTCTAATCGGATAGATGCCTCGTTTTTAGTTGGGATAGATGCCTTTAGAGGCACCTAACCTTCCACCAAAGCATCTATCCTTGACTTGCAAATAATAAATACTCACATGAGAATCAATTTGTTGCGGTGTATATATGCCCAGAAAATACATACAAAAACCAGGCGCCATAATCTGCGTGCCAGAAAATAGAATGAACATAATTTGGAAGCTGCTTTAGCAGATTTTCATTTAATTTTTTTTAAGAATCTCCTGATAGTAAATATAAATTATTAATAAAAAATATCAAG
The DNA here is from genome assembly GCA_949316475.1 of Hypomecis punctinalis. NCBI lineage: Eukaryota > Metazoa > Arthropoda > Insecta > Lepidoptera > Geometridae > Hypomecis > Hypomecis punctinalis. The sequence continues at coordinate 14,642,315 of OX438812.1, forward strand.
CAATGTAACTTTGGTACCTACTCGTTATCATAAAAATGTTTTACTGTCGTTATCTCATTCATATTGATATATTTATAGATCATATATAAAAGGCATCTATCCTTTGGTTTTATAACATAATTGGTTTTCCAACAAACAACATAAAGGATAGATGCCCCAACACAAACGTTTAAATATACTTAACTTATAATAAAAAAGTAACGTAAAGGCGTTGAGAATGAAAGTATTGAGCTATGCTTTTGCTTAACATGAGTATTGACAACGAATATTAGGTGAAATGTGTTTGTTCGTTGGAGCATCTATCCTTGACCTTGATCCATAGTAAATGGTCCTTTCAAAATGTATCTATGTACTTTAGGTGTATCATAAATGCATAATAGATCATATTTACGCATAACTAACTTTAATTATAAATGTATTTCTCAATGTGGCATCTATCCTTCGGTCTAATTTATCAGGCGGGGCGACTATCCAGGGTGGGGCATGTATCCGTGAAATTTTAGAGGTTGACAAAAATTGTATTAGTTCCTATTATTCATGGTTTTGACTGCTGACCTTGTACACTAGACTGTAGTCTAAAGACCATACTTTGCGACTGCATAACCAGTTTTTAAATATTGTGATTAGTTATGAAGCTGTAAGACTTTTTCAAAAAGTGCGGCATCTATCCGGGACTTACCCTAGTCAAACGCGAACCTACTCGAAAAAAAAAAAAAAACATGCACTGGCTGCTATTTAACCTGTTCTATGAGCAACGGTAGGTAGCGCTTAATTATAAATGTAGCTTTTGATTTCTCATACAATTACTTACTGTTGCATATCGTAAGTACTCAATTATTAACACTGATTCAAGCTACGCTAAGTATGCACTATGCATTTCCTTGAACATAAGTAAATGTCATTGTGATATTGTTATACCTAACTTTCACTGAAAGGGAATGTTTTGATTATACATCTGTCTAGATGGACAAACATAAACATAACCACAAAGAAACGGCCCAGATCTTTGACAATGAGCGCGTACTTAATATGTCAAACCGGTCAAAATTTGTATGGATACCAGGCACCATATATGGACCACATTTTTTGGGCCGTTTTGCTCAGTTAATTCGCTATCTAGACAGATACATAATCAAAGGGTTTCTGCATGTAAAAGTTGTCATTGACAGTAGACAGATGCTAGATGGTGAAATGAAGTGCACCGAGTCAGCTAGTATATAATAATAATTTATTTGAAACTAATAATAATATGCTGATCATAGTATTTTAGTCATAACCAAATTGACATAAAAATAACAATTTAATGATATTGAATATACTTGATTTTAAACAATTACGATTATATGATTATTTTCAAGATACTAGGATATGTAGTTGCATTTGAATGTTCAAGTATGAATTAATTTTGCCTTTATTATCCATCATTAATTATTCTCTAGCCGCCGCTGTAGGATTCCCTGTGTCGCGGTGGCTAGTTCCTTTCCAAACTGTTCAAAGTGCTATGGTAAATGTTTACAAATTATAATTCATATGTATACATGCGTAATTAATGAGAAATGAATATTGTGTATTCCAAGAATAAAAATTAAAAAGTGTAATCTAACCGCGTTAATTAGTTATATAAGAAAACATTAGTAGTATTAGTAATTTTAGTAAATGTTTTTTAAATTTATTATTGTAAGATTTCTAAAAAAGACTCGAAGTAGTGATTAGTAGGTATTATTGGTATTGAGGGTATCAATAAGGATTTTTTCTTAATAAGTATATATTTAGTATATTATTATGTATAGTGTTTATGTATTGTTCTATAGGGTGTTTTAGCTAATAATTCGTATAAGTTCTTCAGTTTCCAAATAATTTAAACTATTGAGATATGCTTTAATTTTGTTTTTGCTAACTCTTTTTGTACACTGTAATATGTCAGTTTTAATATTTACTCTTTTATATATAAAGCCACCACGGAAGCTGAAACTTCTTTGACCTATTTGAGTATTTGTTCGTGGTAATGGCCAGTGTGGTTTGCGTCTAAGTCTGGAGCCCTCATTTGATGTAACCTGTGTGGTGAGTGCAGTTTTATGAAACCGTAGTGCCACAGCCATGATGTATATTTGTCTAACTCTCAAGTGTTTTGTATCCTTATAAAGCTGATCAGTTGGATATCTAAAAGTTTTATTATAAGCTACTTTTAATACAGCTCGTTGGGCTCTTTCAAGCTCAAGAAGATGACTGGAGCCAGCTGAACCCCAAGATATTACACAATAGTTTAGTAAGGATAGGCACAGTATCTAATAAAGTATCATTAATTACTTGGTGAATTAATCAGTAAGCTAAACTGATAAGTCACTATGTGACGAAATGATTACATTGTATTCCCAGATACAGGGGGATTCTCACTAATTCGTTCGTTGATTGCTCGCGCTGCGTTTGTTTGCTTTCAACGAATACCTACTGAACTCCACCTTAATCCGACCCCAAAGTAATCGAATTGAACTGTATTTATACATGTACTATGTTGATTGAGGATAGCAAGCCAAACAAACATCGACCTTATTGAAAAAAGTCGTGACATAGTAAAGTAGCGAATATTCGTTTTAAACAATTGAACTGTATTTATACATGTACTATGTTGACTAAGGATAGTAATCCAAACAAATATCGTCTTTATTGAAAAAGTTGTGACTATAATAAAATAGTGAATAGTCGTGTTAAACAAAATGGGCGATGAAAACAAAATAAGTCACAGTAGGGCTTCATCCGTATTTACCAAGATCAAAGCAGATAAATACATTTAAAATGACTGCCTCGGTGGCTCAGTGGTTAGTGACCCTAACTTCTGGATCAAAGAGGTTCGATCCCCACCAGGGCAAATATTTATGTGATGAACATAAATGTTTGCTCTGTGTCTGGGTGTTATTTAGTTACTATCTATATAAGTATGTATTTAAAAATAAGTATATGTAGTATATCAGTCTCTGGAAGCCATATCACAAGCTTTGCTGAGTTTGGGGTCAGAGGGCGTGTGTAAGATGTCCCAAAATATTTATTTATTTATAAATACTACAAATTTTTAACTTACGTGAATAGGCATGATGACTGAAAAAAAATAGTCCGTCAGATAGGCTATAAAAATATTACACATTTATTTTTTCGTTCGCAATTAAACAAATTTAGGATAAATTTACTTGTGTATTTTACTATTAACCAATATGTACATAGTTCATAAGTTTTTGGAAATAAACAAACAATATTCAATATTCAAAAATTGATGAAGGTATAGCCCGTCATAGATCCGCGTGACGTCAAAAGTGCCATACAAATGTATAAGATTCTGTGACAGAAGTGACGTAACAACCCCCACTCCTAAGCTTTTGTAAAGTTTATCTTTGTCATTTGTAGTTTGATTGCCGAATTAAAAAATACGTATACAATAATTTTTGATCATCTAACCTCGGACTAATTTTAATAATGATTTTTTACCATGTCATCATTTTACCTATTGTGTGGTCATCTGAACGATCTCAGAAATAAATCTTTAAAATGTTAATTTTAATCTTTCGCGATTTGAGCACATTATCCTTCTATTATACGGGACTTATCGCGCAATAAAACTTGAGATATTAACTAATTCATCACCCTTTTTTTCACCGACGTTTCGACCAAGTTGCAACGACCAACTTTAAAAGCCATCAAATTCGAAAAGACAAACTATTTCATTAATTCAATCATACTTTTACGAGAAATGAATATATATGTAAATTCGTACATTTTATGAGAATGTATATTCTATATTTACAACACATAAATCCGTGTCATAAAAATTCAAAAGTGCAAGTATGATAAAAATGTGCAAGGTTTCGTTTCATGGAGATTTATCTTTAGTTGTTTGTGACGCCTATAAAACTACGTGTTTACGAGTTTTCCTAGCCTTTTAGGTATCAGTATGATAGTAAACTTGATTTACGGTTAGTACTGAGCACTTTAATAACCAAAGAGGTAGTAAAACAAATTTAAATTTGATCTTTAATACAAAGAGGATAATATAATTTCAGTTTTATGCTCATAGAGGTGGGAGACTTCTCACAAAAGGTTGGAAACAAAACTACCGATACCTTAATATCTACAAAGAATTACAGTTTATCTATAGATACACGTACAAATATAGCTTTTGAACCTAATTATTCTAATTATCATAGCTTTTTCTTGGAATTTCATTTAATATTTTAAATTGAGAAAAAAACTTCTCTCAAAAATACGTTAAAGATGATAAAAATCAGATTTAAAAAGCATTAATATTTAAATCCACGGTTATGTCGTCCAATTTCCTAAGAAAAGTCACGTTTCGCCCATTTCTAGCAACTTTTGCCATCTAATTAAGATTCTGCGATGGGAACCATGAAACTGAGGGGCTATTTTCTTGTTTCTTTGTTGGCTGTACTGTCGTGTTGCCATAATAAACAGGTTTTACTGGGCACGGGGGAAAAGAGTCAAGGTTTCAGCAGAGAGCTAAGATAAAATTTGATGATTTCAAAAGGCAGCTTAAGCTATGAACAGACTGGCGCTCTTTTGAAGTCTGCTTTCCTTGTTAGCCATTTTGACCGACGTATTGGTTTGTGCGCAATGCCTGTAAGAAGAACGGAGTTCACAAAATGCCCCACCACATGTATATTAAACGAAAGCTAAATGTTTGAATAATATTACTTTTGGATAACCTGCAAATATATTTCTGAACGTTTCCCTTGTACAGCTTATAATAAACTACGAGTAATATCGCGGTTCTTCTGCTAACTGCATAACGTTGACAGACGTTCTTAACCAATAAAGCCACAGAGTTACGCTCTGTAAATATAGCCGTACATTCATGTCAGGTATTGGAAATGACAAGATGTACCTAATTATTTATAATTGAGCGAGCGTAAGTGAGTCTACTGGGACGAGCCGGCACTTGGGTGTATGTTTGTATGTATATTTGTTCGACGATAACTCAAGTGCCGCTTAACCGATCTCCATGAAATTTAGCATGAACGTAGTTTATATTTACAGAATTTTTAAGTTCGAATATGAGCATCTTCTGTTTAGTTGTTGCGAAGATACGAGGGCCGTGGTAAAAAGAGGCAAAGCGGCGCCACTTTCCATTTTAAACATTTCACTTCACATGAATGTTATCTATGTCTTTCAACATTTGTTTAAAATAAATCGTTAACTTTCATACAAATATATTTAATATTTTTTTTAATCCCAGTAGGTATTTGTGATATAAAATAAGAATAGCGCGAGGTTCAAGTCCGGGGCGGACTACTAGTATAGTTTTGTTGTAATATGTGTGTAAGACTCTGACAACAGGGCAAGTTAGCCAGTTTTTAAGTACGGACTAATCACTTATAAAGTCATAATTTTGTAAAAAAGTAATTTGTTCTATTTTAAGGTAACTGAAGGCCAAAGCTGGCAACATTGGTTAACGTATACATGTTTATTTTTTATGCCCCAGGTAATCGAGTTCCCGTTACGCTGCAAAATGTATTTTAACACAGTCATTCCATGTGATTGTATTGCCAGTTTCGGTGTAATGAGTAACATAATATGTTAAATAATGTGGCGACGTCAAATTAAATTGTTTATTCTATAAACAGCTCAATTTCAGGAAGTTATTCAGCCAAAATTAGCTATGAAACGTTTTATCTTCTGATATAATACGAAAAATTGTAGATAAAAGTAGCTCATGTATTATTTTTAGTACATTATTATTATTTTTATCAGTTTGGTTTAGATTTTTTGCAATATTTACATCAAACCAAAGAAGTAGTTGACTTATTTATACTATTCCTCATAAGTAAGTAATATTTATCACTTGCTTTATCAATCCCTAGTACCATGGGACCAAGGGTAATTAAAATTACCCGTGGACCCGATAATGGGTCAACCCACCGGGACCACGGGTAACGACTCAGAAAAAAATATATTATTGAATTTGTGTAGGTAAATGATAAAAGGGACTTAACCTTATTGAAACAAATTGCAGTACGTAACTATATACACTGTTATTTTTTACAATACCTACCACTGCATAGTCATAATAATAGAAAATATTATAATATTTACTATTAGATTTTAATGGCATTGAAAAAAATATGTAATAGCTTATCTAACAATCAGTATTATTCTTAAAACAATAACAATCCATTAAACACAACCGTACAAAACTACAAGTAAAAATAAAATATTTTATATATATCCGATCATAAGATCGGAAATATATTAAACCTAAAACGCTTAAAAATTTCAAAAAAAAGAGTGTCGTGTCACACTCCAATCCACCAAAAGGTACTCCTCTCAGATGAATGCCTCCTCCATAGAATGCCATGTTTCTCTACTTTTTTAAAACATACACATGAAAATAAGTATTAATATTATAGTATATAAGTTTAATTATTATTGAAATTGAATATTTTTTATTGTTAATCAATTACATCCAAAGATTACATCATTGTAATGAATGTATATTATTTGACGTGTAAATTGACATTTTACCAATAAATGACTTATGACTTAAAGGTATATGAATTATTTTTTGTAAAAAATGTCATGATCGACTTCAACCGTGTACATAATTCGCGATTATTTCGCACGGATCGATGTAGCATTTTTAACACTATTATTGAATTACTAAAAATGGCTTAGTCCATTTCGATAACATTTAAATGTTACGAATTTCAAAGTAAGTACATATACTCTTTCCAATAAAAATAACTATAGAAATCGGACTACTATGGAAACAATTATGTGGTGTTATTCATAAAAAAATATAAATACGCGGCGAATTGAGCACCTCCTCCGTTTCGTCGGTCAAGAAATAAGCTATATTATGTACATAGCTTTTATGCTTTATTGCAATTTATCAAAGTCAAGGAAAATAAGCCGTAAAAAGAGCTCTAAAACCAATAGAACGATTCTATTTAGCTCTTTCAGGAATCCAACATAGCGGCAATTAGCACAAGGGTAATTGATTCGGTGCATATCTTGCATTGCAGCCGTCAGACGTAAATCAAGGCAGGCGTTAACGCGGGGTGGGTTGTGGGACCTCGGCTTGTAGTTTTTTATCGGGATTGTTCGTAGCAACATCAAGAGCAGAAGACGGCTATATATATACCTATACTTATAGTTAAATGAATTTATTATTTTAGGTGCGTATTAAATATAGGGATTAAAATTATATACAAAATATAGATTGGCAAAAATGTATTTCGCTTATTCATTTATTTCGTGTCAATGGCTATAATATTTTTTTTTTTTGCTTATAATACATATCAATAATTTCGTGCACTAACCCGCATTGGACCAGCGCAGCGTGGTGGGTATGATGTCCCAATTGTCTTTCAAGGGTAGATTTGGATGTCCAACAGTGGACTTTGATAAAATATTAATACAGTTGAGTAAATTTGAATGTAAATGGAACGAATGGTCTTATGATGAAATATTAAAAATCATCCCAAATTCATCAAATTTCCTTCATCCGCAATTATCCTGCTTTTAGCCGGTCATCGCCAATATTTTACGATACAAATTCCGCATAAAACGTTGAAAATGGTGCTCCATCAATATCCTGGTTTTAATATCTCAAGACAAAAGAGGCGGAAAGTGAAAAAGATCGCTAACATCTATAATATGATACTGAGACCGTTTGTACACTAGGTGACTAGAGTTTTGATTCCGGATTTAATTTGGATACTTTACTGTTCTATAAATTTAATATGAGTACTGTTTCTGAGTTTGGTGCTTAGTTTGAGGCTCACTGCACCACTCCTACAATATGCCTTACAATGTAATCATTTGCTAAGTACCTATACATATTATATTGATGAATATAATTGCATACAATTATTTCTTTGTTAGTTTTTAAATCAATAAATTTTTCGTTCTTTCTTTCTTTATCTTCATTGAAACGAAACATTATTTAGTGAAGAGTTATTGGGTGTGAGTCAGATAAATGTCATATAATTTATATTAATAATTATTATTATATCGATGGCATAATATAGAAGAGCCGTCAGACGTTCAGGACGCTTTGTGTACAAATGCTCTTACTATCCATCAATGTCGATAACTAGAATACCTTTCTTAAAAAGTTATATTGTTTACATGCGATCTCTTCTTTCACGACGTTTCATTGCGGCGTTTCGCCCCGCAAGCGGCTCGGCCCGCGGGGCGAATCGCCCATGACTCTTTTTACATGAATTTATTATCTATCAAATAGAGAAAGTCAATTTTGTTTTTTTTTTTTTTATTATGTAAGCTTGTCATAAATGCTAATATTATATTTATCAGGGTGTTATAATTCTTACTTAGTCACAAACATATCTGAAAACGTTTTTGAATTCGTTAATTTTCTTTTACACAACTGCAAGAGACTATAGATATACGTATAAGTACAGTATACATTTCAACTCGATATCTTTACGCGTTCCCGAGATAAAGAGTCTTGACATACACTCAGACGGACAGACGGACAACAAAGTGATCCTATAAGGGTTCCATTTTTTCCGTTTGAGTTACGGAACCCTAAAAACACTCCTTAAAAACAATCAAAATCGATCATCATTTCGACTCACGTTAAAACATCTCCAACTTCTTAGGGATGGGTAAAATGTGAATATTTCAACAAGAACAAGGTACAAAAATGTACATTATATCGGCATTAGACCTGTAGTCTCCCACAGGGACGCGTGCTCCACTTTCGCTGATAAATATCTCCCGAGGAAGCTGCCCTGTTAGTATGAGGAACGACTTGGCGTAGCTGACAGAACTGATTTTTATTCGTCCTCAAAAAACATCTTGCCTTTTAGATTGAAAAAGGTTTCTGAGGAATATCCGTTATTTAGGTTCGGTCACCAAAAGAGGTGATAGTATCAACTAGTAAGTAAATTCTAGAGTTTCGTAATATTTTAGCTTGGAAAATATACCATTGTTTATATTAAATTTATGCCACTGGCAGTTTTTCGAAAAGTAGACAAGACTTGCGGAATTTAGACACATAATTTAGATACTAAACGATCATACCAAATATTATCGAAACCGGCTGATAAATAGCACAACAGAAAATTTCTCCTCATTTTGAGGGAAATACCGCCCCTCCACCAAAGCGGAGATATGTGTGGTGTGTTGTGCGAGAAGAGAAGTTTTTCAGCTCGGGTGCGAGCCGTTGAGTGCTCAGTACGCATTCTGACACGCTCCTCGCTGACATCGCTCACTGCACGCCGCTCACATCTCGTCTCCACTGCGCGTCGTCCGCGCACAGCTCACATCTCCGCCTCCATCGCGCCAATCAAATTTTAAACATCTCCGCGCAGCGATCTCCACAGAAGCTGATCGGAAAGGAGATGTGTCAATAACACAATTCTATTGGTTGTTTAAAAAACATCTCTCCGCTCGTCCCGTCTCCGCTTTGGTGGAGTCCCAGCCTTAAATCTGTGTACCAGTACCAATACCGTATGTATAATACTGACTGATCACACAGCAACACACAACATCACAAGAACATTTTCTTTTCTTGAATTTGTTTCAATAAACTTTCAGAAAAGTTTTGAGCAATGAATGACTTCCAAAAGTCCAAAGTTGTAGCACATAAAAGCTTAAACTTTGAATGCAACAAAACGTTGGGAATGAAGAAGTGATTTATATGTTTTCTCTCATTGTTTCTTTTCGTGGTAAAAACGAATACTTACTTGTTAACAAAGTCTTGTTTTTAAATGTTTCAAATCTCGCAAACATTACATAAATATTTGAATTTTAAATGTTCAGTTCTGTCAAAATTGTTGATATTAGCGTTGTTGATAGCGGGTTACTTATAATTTTCTGTACCTAGTAAAAATTGTGCTTACTATTATTACAACATTTATTACGTGGTAAGTGGATTAATTTATGGAAACATTATTGATATTTACTTTCTCATTTTATTTTACGAATCTAATATTTTTAGCCATTTCATACTACACTTCAGATTTATCTAGTATGTTAATAAAATTTTGCTGAATAATTATATATAAAAACCGTCTTGTTCTCATTTGCCTTATACTAGTTTAACTAAGAAAATAAGGCATGTAAGAAAAATTCTAGCTATCCCAAAAATAAGATTGTATTTACCAAAAACTTCTATTGTTTGCTTCGTATCTAGCTGAATTTGATATTGTATAATTTTGTTCGCCCTTTCAGCTCTAATATTCTGAAGCCCTTCCAAAATCTAAGCATGACAAATTACGTAAGTTAGGCACTGAAGAAATAGTTTATCCAAGTGAAGAGATAGCGGCCATTGTAGCGGCTACATCCATCGGATTACTGAGATAATAGCTTTTATCTGTGAACCTGCCACTGTCTTACAAAAGGTTTTACTGTACTAACAAATCTTTTTGTAAACGTAACTGAGTTGGAAAAGAGTAAAAGAAGTTAACGTCCATTTGTTCTCGTTAAACAATAATTATTTTTTGCAAAAAATTGCATGACCGACTTCACCCGTGTACAGAATCTTTACATAGTATAAAACAAAGTTGCTTTCCGCTGTCTGTCCCCATGTATGCTTATATCTTTAAAACTACGCAACGGATTTTGATGCAGTTTGTTTTAATAGATAAACTTTAAGAGAAATGTTTATATGTATAATACACCTGTGCGAAGCCGATGCGCATCGCTAGAACGCAAATATTATGCACGAATCGATGTACCATTTTTCACATTATTGTTGATTTATCAAAAATGGCTCAGCTGATTTCGATAAAATTTAAATGGAACCAATTTCGAAGTATACTCTTTCCAGTAAAAAAAAAATTATTGAAATCTGACTACTATGAAAAAAGATATGCGTGGTTATACATAAAGAAAAAAAATATACGCGTCTAATTGTATACCTCCTCCGGTGGTTCGTCGGTCAAAAATACTTTTTGATGTGCACTTTATTTTAAATTATTCCAAACCAAAAATGTATTTTTGTATTTTTAACTATTAAATAGTTAGGCTCTACGTTCAGTACCGATATCTGAATAGTCCACTGCTAAACATAGGTCTATCTACGAAAAGTATTTGAGCCAAATCCATCAAGCTGACCTCATGAGAATTGGTTTTTATAATGCAATTTTTTGCATTTTTGTATAAAAATACATTAGGTATAACTAGAAAGTAAACATAACTAGAGTCATTTAATCTAAAGACTTAGTAATGCTATACCTACAAGTTGAGTAAGATCAGAGTATAAAATATAATCATTTCGCATCAATGGTGTACCGTGCCTTTTTATATTAACACAATTTAGCTTATTAAAATATAATATTTTGTAATTAATTAAAAGGTAGCGCAATCATAAATTGGTATTCCACGGGCAAACTGAGACTGGCCCCAGGGCAGACTTTTTCATAGCCTCTCGGGCCGGAAACAAACCTTTTCTGAATAAATTTCACAAAGTTTTATTTACTGTCTTAAGTAATAATGTGCCCCAGGTAGCGTAAACCTTAAACCGGACAAGCGCCTTAAAAATAAAATTATGCCACTCAAACTTGGCCCGCTTTAAGTAAAGCCGAGATCGAATTAAATCTGCTGAGATTTATTATACAAAAGATACAATGTAGAAAAATGTTGGGTTTTGGGCAAAAGTTGCTTATTTTAAAATAATGTGTGGTTTTTGAACGGACACGACATTTCGAAGGCGGTAGTCTACCACAGACTTTTAAAAAAGTAAATGCAGCAGGAAATGAGCTGTAGTTGGCTATTGCAGACGAAGTCGTTAGGCAAAAAAGTAAATTTAAAAAAGAAGTCATTTTAAGAAATTTGCACTGGTTTCTAAGACCATTCTGGTCGAGCCGTCCGAGCGAAGAACAAGTCTAGACTAAGAGTTATTTTTAAGAGAACACAGTTCAGAAATAAACTCAAAAGTTGTAATATTGGTGATTCTTCTGCATCGAGTCTTTGGTTTTCCTCACACAAATTATTGGCATTATTTTTTGTTGTTGTGAAGTTTCAATCTAGTCACAGGTCCCACTATAAAATACCTACGAATAACTTGAGCAAAATTCGGCTTTTAGGTTTTAAACGATGAGAGAGAGAGAGATATGAGGTTGACTATTTCATTCAAGGGCGATTGCGGGCACCACTAATGTTCTCATTGTAGTACAGATACACAGATTGCGCCTTAGTACGTTACGTTACGGTATTTGTTGCAAATTGTGTTAAAATTTGATAAAAGCGATATTGACTTAGTGAATATTTAAGTATGTTCTATGTAGGTGTATAAATGGTATATTGTCCTAGCCTTAAACATGTATGTTCAAATGTGCGTTCAAAACTGCCTTATTTATTTATTTTCAATTTATATTTATCGGGAAAATATAATCAACTAGCCAATATTGAATGTTTTAATTAAGTAAAGGTATAACTGACGTGTAATTTTAGTAGAAAACTGCTACTATAGTTTCAATCGTATTTGGCAATCTTTCTCAAAGTTGGAGTACTAGAACGCGGGCTCGTCTCGCATAGCAGTGCAATACTGCAATATTTGCATTTGGTTTGAAATAATTAGTAACTAACCAAAAAACCTTGAAGAGCATCGCCTTCACTTTATTTCTATGAGATTTTACACTCATACCACACACAATTTTAGCCCCACTAAAATACTGAAGAAACTACTGTGAAAACTTTACCCTCACTTTGCCGAGAAGGCTTTTATACGAGTCACTCTTTATGCAAAGCTTGTCATTTTAATATCATTTTTATTGAAATTTCTTTAAAACTAAGCGGGGAAAGTAAGTAATTTCGTTCCTTCTTGTAGAAACATTGATCAATTTTGTTCTGAAAAATTTAAATTGTATACCCACAGTATACAGTGATGACCTATGGCACAGAAACATGGTCTCTTACTATGGGCCTTATTAGTAAGCTCCAAGTAGCCCAACGAGCTATGGAGAGGGCTATGCTCGGAGTCTCTCTGCGGGATCGAATCAGGAATGAGGAGATCCGTAGAAGAACCAAAGTTACCGACATAGCCCGACGGATTAGCAAGTTGAAATGGCAATGGGCAGGGCACATAGCGCGGAGGACTGATGACCGGTGGAGTCGAAAAGTTCTCGAGTGGAGACCACGTACCGGCAGGCCCAGCGTAGGACGTCCACCCACAAGGTGGACGGATGACCTCGTTAAGACCGCAGGATCGCGCTGGATGCAAGCCGCTTCCAACCGGTCTTATTGGAGATCCATAGGGGAGGCCTATGTCCAGCAGTGGACACCCTTTGGCTGATGGATGGATGGATAGATGGAAAGTATGCAGACAGCTCATGATAGCGTACCAGCCTATTTAGTAAGTCACTGCTAAACGTATGCCTATACTCGTATAGGGTGATAGGGTATATCTACCCCACTGGTTAGGTACGGGTTAGTGGATTCACATACGCCATCAAATTTAATTTTTGTATGCAAGCCACACGTGTTTTCTTTTACTGAAAGTCAGAAATGTGGTGTGTCTAATGTACTCATTCTTAATATGACAAGAAACCTTAAAATATGTAATCGCAATAATTTATCTATTTCTAGCTTTAATCTGCTCTTAAATTCTTTATAGCAGCTTTTTATTTGCCAGCTTAAGCCTGTTTTAAAAGAACGAGAAAACATCTAAAGCCCCTCCTACAACCACTCATAAATTTCACAATTAAAAGGCATTTTGGAAATAATTGTAAGATCACTGAACCGAAGTTGTTTCTGGCTTCTTTTAATATTTTACGAGCTTTTTCTATTGTTTTCTTATAAAAAGTGTCGCGACTCAAGGTCGTTGTGTTCGCCTAAGGATTTAGATTATAAGAGGAACAAAAGGAAATGCCTGGGCGTGTAGAAATTTGAATACGAGAGTACATAGCTCGATATAGCTCGGTCTTTTAAACTCAGAGAGACACTTCATTTTAGAAATTTGCATGTTTGTTAAAAACAACCAAAACTACTTCTCTGAAAATAAATCGGCTCGATCGCAAATCTTACGTCCTCAACACAAATTTAACATTCGAGTAGTACAATCCAATAATACTCTGTACCATCGAAGCTCATTCAATACGGCGATCAAAGTATATAACAGCTTACCACTACACATTAAATGTTTAGATGGAAATAAATTCAAAAATAGTTTAAAGAAATCGTTGGTAGAAAATCCTTTTTATAACATTAAAGAATTTTACGAATTTACGAGCTCTTACAGGAAATAATGATCTCATTAAATATATCACTTTGTTATTTGCTATTATTATAACATATTTTATAATTGTACATAATGATTAGAAATTTAGTAAATGTATAATTTGAATAGGTGTACTTAAATAGATATAGAGAACTTTGATATTATGTCTAAAGAATTGTTCTCGTAGATATTGCGAGTAAATATATTTTGTTTCTTGTTTGAAGATACTTAATAGTGTAGATATAGTCTATCCAAGAGTAATGTAGGTTGGAAATATTAGCTGCTATTTTAGAGAGGACAGTACGTACCTACCTATCACAAACTAACAAATATTGTATGTCCGTTAGGACAAACTGTTGTGTCTATAATTTATTATAATATAACACCTTTATGTACACAGTTATAAACAATAAACGTTATCTTATCTTATCTTATCAGACTATAGACAGACAGTAACAATGGAAATTTTGAGAATTAAGTGTTTAAAGTTTGCATGTCCTATATGGGTTATATGACAACACAATATTAAATGTGTAAAAACATCAAAATCATATGTATTAGCGTGGTGCAAATTTACGAGCTATCAGCATTATTTCCATCGATCTTCATCATATCAAAAGTAAGTTGCTGGGTATAGCCCTGTGGGGGCTATAGGTTAAAATAATAATATATTCGCATCTAGCGCGTTGTTGTGATCTTGATGGCCTAGTCAATCTACCTTCAGCTACGAACAGCCGGAATGTGGAACGCTTTGCCTGGGTCTGTCTTCCCGTTAAAGTACAACGTGGGTGTCTTCAAATCCCGAGTAAATAGGTATCTTCTAGGTAAGCGTGCTATACCCTAGACCGCACATCTGCTTAACATCAGGCAGTGTGTAGTCAAACGCAACCTATTCTTAAATAAAAAAAAAACCTTAGTAGTGGACGCTACGCTACGCTGCGCTTGCCAAAATGAGGTCTCTATTCGGAAACTTTATTCGTCTGTTCCACAAACTATATCCTCTGCCATCTGTCACAAAAGTGCAAAAAAAGTACATAACAATAATGTAGTCAAAACGTTGCCGGTACAAATAAGCTGTCACAATATTTTTTAAGTGAACTGTGTAGAATATTCCTACCCATAATCTTCACAGTATTTCATCATCTCCAAGGTTGCTGTTGTTCTTCTCCATTGTTCAATATTTGCGTACGATAAATGTATTTATGTTGTTAACATAATTAAGCCGTAATCAAGGTTGGGGAACTGCCTCGATAACCTACTTTGGTTGAAGATTATGAGACAAAACCTTATTAGTTAATGGATAGCGATCAATCTCGATCTCGTTATAATTAGCTTGTCTATAATTAATATCTAAGCTTGGTTTAACTGGTTGTTATTGAATCTGTGATAAGACTAATGAGTGTTTAGAGTTGATTGGTTACCATTGTTAGCGAGCATTTCAGTTAGGCCTCTACCTGAATAAACTGTTTGTCATCATCATCATCATCATTTCAGCTATAGGACGTCCACTGCTGGATATAGGCCTCCCCTAATGATTTCCAATATGACCGGTTGATAGCGGTTTGCATCCAGCGCGATCCTGCGGTCTTAATAAGGTCATCCGTCCACCTTGTGGGTGGACGTCCTACACTGCGCTTGGGGTACGTGGTCTCCACTCGAGAACTTTTCGACCCCATCGCTCATCAGTTCTCCGCGCTATGGGCCCTGCCCATTGCCACTTCAACTTGCCAATACACTGGGCTATGTCGGTAACCTAGGTTCTTCTACGGATCTCCTCATTCCTGATTCGATCTCGGAGAGAAACTCCGAGCATAGCCCTCTCCATGAATAAACTGTTAGTAACTGATAAAATACATCATAAAATCGATGCAAATAAACAAACTAATCTTTCTTCTTTATAATATTGGTATATATGTCTTATACTGCTCTAGTTAATACGTGCTCTTCACTGGATAATCTTTTCGACTCCGTAATTATTAAGTATAGAAGTTTGAGATAGCTAAATTGTAAATAAAGCTTGTTTTTAAACTTTCGCGATTTGAACACATTATTATTAAGTATATACTACGGAACTAATCGCGCACTAAAATTACGAGATAAATAAATACCTCCTCATCCCGACGTTTCGTCACGGGTAGACTGACCACTGACCACGGCCGATGCAACTCGGCGGAAACGTCGGGATGAGGAGGTATTTATTTATCTCGTAATTTTAGTGCGCGATTAGTTCCGTAGTATATAATAATAATGAGCTAAATTATTAACAGTGAGAGCGATAGAGGCATGATCCAATAAAAATTAATGAGAATATTAATAGGTGTCTACATATCTGTAGTTATATTGTATGTAGAGATTTGTTTTTGAGGTTAAATTCCATAATAATTATTCGCAAAAAATGGTAAAACCGCCTTCCATCGTGTACGAAATTCGAATATTTCGGTCGAATTGTTTACATTATTGTAAATTTTTCTTTAAAATTTAAATGAGAGTAGGTACCTCGAGAGCATACCCCTTTTGAACTAAAATAGAATTTTTCGATTCGGCTTACAATTGGCGAAATTATCGATGAACGTACACAAAAAAAATACATACAGGCATTACAGACGAACATAGAACCTCCTCCTTTTTGGAAGTCGGTTAAAAACATAATAAGAATATTTGTCACGCAACGCGATGCATTAATAATGTTTGAGCTGTGGTTAATCCCGTGAATAATGAGTATAAATTACGTTCTGTCTGTTCACAGGCACAGATTACACTGCAGGTAATTCACGTTGTTAATCGCTAAGTAGATAATAAATAGGTACGTAACCCCATTCGCATGGACTAAAAAAATATGTTGTACTTTCGCTGTTGCGTGTTCCAAATGTTTTTAAAGGCTACAAAAACTGAAAGTTAAAAGCGTCTTATTACTTGTGTTTATGGTTTAATCTAAGTCCTACTACATGTATTGTGTAGGTTTGTCGAAGAAGTTTGTTTACTTTGGGAGCAAATTGAGTAGCTAGAAAAATATGATTCATAACTGACATATTGATTTAAATCAAGGGGCAAAACAGTACTAGAACTACTTTTGGCAGATTTTTACGGAAATGTTTTTTATGTAGATTTCATTTACAACAGTAAACTATTATGACTTGAATGACACTTAAAATTGGACATGAGACAAACCAGTTTTACCGCTCTGCCACTCGCTTTTAGACTCGCCTTAAAATTTTATCGTCGAGAGTAGTCATTTTGGCTTGGTAACTATAAATAGTTGAAAGTTATTGAAAAGATTCCGTACAGAAAACGAATGAAACCGGACAAACTTTATTGGTTTTTCGCTCTATCAGTTCTCGGTAACAAATTTTGTACGCTTTTTGTGTATATTCAGTATGGTACTGTATTTGCCTTTTTAATAGTCTACTGCAGGACGTAGGCTTACCCACGAAGGGTGATTGGGCCATATCCACCATGCTGACTCAGTGCGGGTTGTTGGATTCACATACGCCATCGAATTTATTCTACGGACATAAGTAGGTTGCCTCACGATGTTTCCCTTCACCGAAAAGCCAATGGTGTAAAATTCTGTACATAAATTCCAAAGAACTCATTAGTACGGGACCGGGATTTGAACCCACGACCTCACGATTGTAAGACGGGTGTCACTACCCCTTAGCCTTAGGCTTAGGGGTATTATTCAGTTGGTATTAGTAAAACATATTATATCAGCGTAAATGGCTTATTAATACTGCACACAGAGATATCTAACTGCACCAGATACCCGCCGGAAGCCGTAGGTAGTATCACCCGACCTGCAATCGTGAGGTCGTGGGTTCAAATCCCGATCCCGTACCAATGAGTTTCTTTGGAACTTATGTACGGAATTTCACATCATTGGCTTTTCGGTGAAGGAAAACATCGTGAGGCAACCTGCATACGTCCGTAGAAGAAATTCGATGGCGTATGTGAATCCACCAACCCGCACAGGGCCAGCGAGGTGGATATGGCCCAATCACCCTTCGTGGGTAGGCCTACGTCCTGCAGTGGACTATTAAAAAGGCTGGTATAGTATAGTATAGTAGATACCCGCAATGAAATAATATTGATTCTAAAGATAAATTGTCACGGACATTTATTATGTGAATTATTATGTGATTTATTATTTGATATCACAGTCGTCGGTTCAATTATTATTTAAAACTGTAGGCATTTTCATAAACTCAAAAGCTTATCCGCATCTACCCTTATCAATCTCTCCGCCCTAGTAACCTACTTTATTGTCTCTTTCATAGCTGTTTAATTCACGGGGCAATTTTGGTGTTGAACGTAAAGTTTCCATCAAATCCATCAATGGAAGCATTTTCGTATTCATCTCGTCCTTGTCTCTTGTCTCCTTGTCTGAGAACCTTGGAACTTTAAACCTCTACCTTTGTGCGGGTCGAAAGTTTTTAAATTATACCTGCACTCTCTGCACTGTTAGTAGTTCTGCAAGAAACTGTAGTGAAAATTAAGAGTCTAACACGTCAGTAAAATCTACAATCAAATAAGGTACCTACATTAAAATTAGGGAATCACTATTTTCATCTATCTCAGTCTTTAACAATAGCAAGACTACTTAGAACTTACGGTTTTCCATCGGGGTGTATTTTAATTATTTTTTTAAACTCAGAATGTAAATCTAGTAAGAACAAATTTCAATTCATATAAATGCTACTTTTTATGCTTCAGTTATATAATATGAAAGGTCATGACCTAAACCATGGGTTAAAGGGTCAACTCCCAAAAGGGGTTTACGAGTACATCTCTAATTTGACAACTCGTGAGCCCAAAGGTCTGTTTTTAATGTGGCATCTAGGTAAACAATTAATTTCACAATAAAGTCTCTGGCTCCTGTATCCTTATGTACTTATCTTTAACCATGGATGTAGATAATTATGTTTTAAATTTGCAACAGGATGAACATCGTCAAACAAATCTTCGTCGTACGTAGTACATCAAAAATTACGTCCATGCTAACTGCAGACCTGTTTGTGATTGATCAAAACATAAGCCTGTCAATCAGCTCAGTTAGTCCTTACAATAAAAGAAAACCGCCTTTTAGTAGTCTAATAGTCATTGTAAGTAAAATCTTCACGAATTCATCGGAATAACTATTATAATTGTAACTGAAACTGTATTAACCAATTATGAAACCAAACTGTACGATATAACTGGCTTAGTTTCTACAGAGACCGCACAGGAAACTGCTATGGCTATATACTGCCCACCCCAAATGAACGGTGTGGTCTAACCATTACGGAAACACCCAAAGGTCCGCTAGACTTGGATATCGCTGTGTATTTATGACAGGATGTGAAAAGGGCCTCAACTGCGGATCAGAGCACTCATACTGTCCTATTAAATACTCCCGTTGCTTTAAATCTAGGATTTTATTAGATTTTAGGGTAAGGTAGATTATTAGATTAAGTTAGGTTGGGCAGAGTTCTTTTTTGTACCTGAAACCACAGAGCTACCGACAAAAAGGAAATACCCCAGAGTTTTTAGCGATTATAACAGTCTTTAGGACTAAACCTCCTGTCTCCCGAGACGGGTTGTTATCCATAAAGGGTTTCCAAAAAATGCCATATATTTATTAGTCTTGTAAAATAGTAGCGCATATACCTACCTAACCTAATCTCCATTATAATAGGGATGTTTACTGGGTATGAAAATCATTATTATAATTAGTCCGTCAGCTAGATTATTGAAAAATTTTGGACACGTATTTTTTTCTTTTGTCAATCAAACGATTAGTGACGAAGATTAACCTTGTCAAAGTTTGAGAGTGGGGGCTCGTGACGGCACTAGCCGGTACATTTGATAGCGATTAATGACGTCATGCGGAACTTTAAAGGGATATATCTTCATCGATTTTTGTTAAATTGACAAAAGAAAAAATGTGTGTCTAATATTTTTGACAATCAATCTATTTGACGGACTAATTATTTTTTTTAGTAAACATCCCTATTATTACATTTGACAGTAGCGTGTACCTTCTCAAATTCATTTTTAAATATTCTTCCTAATGTTACTACACATATAGGTATATTATGTTTGTATAACTTTCATTTCCATTTCATTTTGTTAACTAACCAACAAAAACCTATTAAATTTCTAATACATTTCTAGATGTTTTACAAACAAATGTCTCTAGCACTGTGCTAGCCTTCTGGCGGCACTTACTCGTTGAATAGCAAATCTTACAACTTGGAACAGATTATCAACATTGTTGAACATTTTATTCGCACTACTTCGTACCGTTTTATAGCCAGACCTTTTATAGTCCCTATTATTAACACTAAACTAACAATGTCAGAAGCTATTATCTAGCCTGTAACAGTGGCCATTAAGCATTAGCTAATAAACAAAATTATAATTGAAATTAACGATTATTACAGACCGAGAACGTAAACGAACCGCAATTAAAAGATAAAAGTCCCTGGGAAGCAAGATAGTGTTTAAAAACTCGTAAATTGTAATTAGTTGCACTCACTCCAAGTGTAGCTCTAACACTTAGTTATATTGGATACCTGCTCCGAAATCAAATGGACTATTACTACTCTAGAGAGTTTGTGAGTTCAGCGAGATATAAAATCTAGAATTGATGGTGATGGTGGTATTGCATTCTAATATCCTACTAGTATATTATCGTGATATTATAATTTATTGTCCTACTAGTTGGATGGTAGGAGTGGTGATTGAATTTTGGAATCATGACGGCTTCATAGAATAGTCTGTTATGTATGTACATAGGATCATCAAATATGATAGTACTTATAATTTTCTCTTAAAGATTCAAAAGATCTAAATCTGGGTACCAGATTTACTAGTGATCTAAAAGATCGTCTGTATTAAATAATAATGCTAAAATCTCGCTAAAATTGCTTTAGAAAAGGCAATTTATCCTATTTATCGGGAGTCGACGGTGCCGACGTCCATTTGGACAGGGAAATGTGTCAATTTACGTGGATCTATGCCGCCCTAGTGATTTATTTGCTCTCGCTACGTCAAACTTTACAGGGACAATCTGTTTTTCAAGCCGGTTTTAAATAGTGGAGAATACTTTCTCTAATTCGTGATACGAGTATGTCATGTAGTTTCAAATGGAAAAGCTTTTTAGCTCCAATCCTACAGGAAATATAATTAGCTCTATATTTATTTATTAGTTATCTGTATATTTGATTATAATAGCTGACGATTGTGATGCTAAAACTGCGTATAGATTAAGTAACATGTTTTATAACTTTGATTATAACATCTAAATCTTAATCATCTATGGATCATCTGATACTGTATATTAACATAATTATGTGTCAAAAATAAATAAATGATGATGATGATGATAACAACACGTTTTATGTACGTATTGAGAAACATGATATAATAACCAGGAATTATAAACAGGAAAGTTTGTATGTATAGATGTTTGTTCCTCTTTCACGCAAAAACTACTGAACGGATTGAGGTGAAACTTTGCAACAGTAATACCTATATATCAGAACAACATATAGGCTATTTATAAAGATATTTCGTGAAACGAAGTACGGGTCAGCTACGTATCAGCCGTAGGACGTCCACTGCTGGACATAGCCCCTCCCCATCGATCCAATAAGGTCGGTTGGAAGCGACCTGCATCCTGCGCGATTCTACGATCTTTATTACTTGTAATATAATTTGTGCTATACAATAAAATAATAATTGATATAAACCAAAAAAAGTGAAATCAATGAATTTAACTTTCATGGTACTTACTTACTTACTTAGGGGAGACGACTTGGCATTTTTTTGTTTTCTTGAATTTTTCTCTAACTATGAGTAAACGTGTCAAGAAAACGTTCTAGGGAGAAAATATAAGATAAGTTAATGCATTTTCCCTCTCGCGTCGTCAGATTAAAATGTAAACTAAGTTCTACAATATTTATTCATAAAAGTTGATCTTGAACGTCCCGGTGGCAAAGTTTCCACTGTAAAAACTTTAACTAATATTTTGTACTGATTTACATATTTTTTGCTTTCATTATATTAGTTTTAACAACTTTTTGTCGTAGGTACTTAGCATTCATTTAAAATTTTCTTTGCCCTGAATTTTAATCGTGCGATTATTATAAGTAAAACAATTTAAAGTTTTATCACAAATTCATACTCTTGTACTATTTTTATCATAATATTATTCAAGGTGTTGTTTTGCAAAGAGCAAGAACTTTTTCGTAATAAAAGCTATTCATAATAATGATTTTATTTACAGGTAGCAGAACGTAAGTTTAGCGCTGAGGGTAGTGTGGAGGGGATGGCTGCGCATGGGACTAAATCCATGCACAGCCATGTCCTCCACGGGCTAAATATTTATTTTATTTCCATGTAATTCGTTTCGAGAAGTGTTTGATAAATATAAAATTACGTTAATAGTAGATTGTATCCTAAGAGAGCGAAATAATATTTTCATGGCGAGGGCGCTTTTTTGAATCCAGAGCGAAGTGAGGGATTCTTTAGTAGAATCCTGAACGTAGCGAGGGATTCAAAGGACGTCGCCCGAGCCAAAAATATATTTTGCGCCCGAGTGGTACACTCTACTTTTCATCACCTCTATGAGAAAACAAAAGGCGCCTCATATTTTACTATAGTATTATTATTTAATAAAACGTAGAGTAACAATTAAATTGAAATTAAATGGTATCTAATAATAAAACAAATGTTAAACTTATATTTACATTTTTTTTTCATTCATTTTCTTGGCGCTGAACACTAACATTACAAATACTTCCAAATTCAAAAAGTGCGCGGCAAAGATTATTCCGTCGCACTTATTTGTTCCAAATTCAAAAAGTGCGCGGCAAAGATAATTCCGTCGAACTTATAAAGTTCCTTATATTTCCTTATACACCTTCTTTGGGCGCACTTAAAGGCGAACCAAGTAGTCCTTTTCTAATAGATGTGATGATAAGATAATTCCGGCGCACTTATAAAGTTCCTTATAGAAAACACCACCTTTGGGCGCACATAAAGGCGAATCAAGTAGTCCTTTTCGAATAGATGTTATGAAAAATAAATTTTAAATTTTATAAACCGAATTTAAGTTACGTTATTTGAAAAAAATCCATTTCTTAACAAGATTATTTTTTGCAAAAATTAGCATGACCGACTTCACCCGTGTACAGAATTCGCGAATATTTCGCACGGATCGATGTAGCATTTTTCACATTACTATTGATTTATCAAAAATGGCTCAGCCGATTTCGATAAAATTTAAATGAGACCAATTTCGAAGTATAGGTACTCTTTCCAATAAAAAAAATATTATTGAAATCGGATCACTATGAAAAAAGTTATGCGTGGTTATACATATATTTATATATATATATATACGCGTCGAATTGTTTACCTCCTCCGGTGGTTCGTCGGTCAAAAACAAAGAACACGTTAGAGCGCGATACGTGCTTGTTTTCACACAGAATCACTCACCACAGTTGGCTCAGCGCTAAACTTGTGCCTACTACGTGCCGCTACCTATACCCCTCTGTAAGAACTCTGAACTTAGCAAAACCAATACCCCATATTACACACTAGCTTAAAACCCGCGGCTTCGCCCGCGTTGTTTTAGTACATAGGTACTTGCTTTAAATGAAAATAGCCCGCGGTTTGAGTTACGTTGTCTTTGTACATGCTTATAATAATATATAATAGTCTGCGATTTGGCCCGCGTTGTCTTAATACTTGCTTAAAATTACTTGCAAGGATAATGCCCACGGTTTGGTCAAAATTGTAACAGTATTTGCCTATAATGATAACAGGTCACGGTTTGGCCCTCGTATTGTTAGTACTTGCTTAAGATGGTTATTTATAGCACGCAGCATGGACTGCGATGTCTTAGTACTTGCTTAAAATTATAAAAGCTTGCCGTTTGGCCAGCATTGTCGTATTACTTACAATAATAATAGCCGATGGTCTGGCCCGTATTGTCTTAGTACTTGCTCAAAATGATAAAAGCCCGCGGTTTAGCTCGCGTTGTGTTAATAATTAGGTACTTACAATGATAATAACCCACAGTTTGGCCCACGTTGTTTTAATACTTACTTAATTAAAATAACAGCCCGCGGTTCAACCCGCGTTATCTTGGCATTTGCTTATAATAATATCTAATAGTTCGCGGTCGGGCCCGTGTTGTCTTAATAAATCCTTAAAATTATAATAGCATGCCGTTAGCCTGCGTTTTTGTATAACTTGTAGGTAATGATAATAGCCCACGGTCTGGCCCGCGTTATTTTTGTAACTGCTTAAAATAATAAAAACCCACAGTTAGGCCCGCGTTTTCTTGGCACTTACTTAAAATAATAGTAGCTCGTGGTTAAGCCCGCATTAGGCTCGATTATGAAGGCGCCATCGTAATTATAATAGCTAATTATCATAATATATCATCATAATAATATCTGTTTTATTTTCACTTTAAGCATTCGATAGAGAGAACACTTTTTATGTTGTTATTATATTTACTATGGCGTCTTCATAACTGAGCCTATTATTATATTACTTGCAAAATAATGCCTACGGTTTAGCCTGAATTGTCTCAGTATTTGGTTATTTAATTTACTTGTGTCTAAAGCTTATTACGGAGTACGTGAATTTTTGGATGATAAATTGCCGAATTTCTGAAATTAACTCAATAATAAATAAATATATAAAATAAATATTGGGGGACATCTCACACACGGTCTCTGATCCCAAACTAAGCAAAGTTTGTGATTTGGCTGGCAGAGACTGATATACTACATATACATGTAGGTTGACTGGCAGATAATGCTGTTTAGCGTTAAGTCCTCCTTTTGTACAAATAGTGTGCAAGAAAGTGTTAAATAAATAAATAAAAATACATTAATAACACCCAGACACAGAGCAAACACATATGAACATCACATAAATCCATAAAGCCCTGGGAATCGAACCCACGCCTTTTTGACCCAGGAGTCAGGGTCAACCACTGAGCCACCGAGGGAGCCAATAATAATAATTGTATGAGTAACTATGTAAGAAATTTCGCTTTTCATTGCTGGTAAACATTGAGGCAACCTGTACGAACGTAGAAAAAATCAATGTCGTATGTGAATTCAGCAACCCGTGCTCGGCCGGCGTGATGGATATGACCCAATTACCCTTCGCGGATAGGCCTATTTTCAGTCATCCATCAGCCGCAGGACGTCCATTGCTGGACATAGGCCTCCCCTATAGATCTCCAATAAGACCGGTTGGAAGCGGCTTGCATCCAGCGCGATCCTAAATGAGGTCATCCGTCCACCTTGTGGGTGGACGTCCTACGCTGCGCTTGCCGGTACATGGTCTCCACTCGAGAACTTTTCGACCCCAACGGTCATCAACACTCCGCGCTATGTGCCCTGCCCATTGCCATTTCAACTTGCCAATCCGTTGGGCTATGTCGGTAACTTTGGTTTTTCTACGGATCTCCTCATTAATGATTCGATCTCGCAGAGAGACTCCAAGTATAGCCCTCTCCATAGCTCGTTGGGCTACTTGGAGCTTACTAGTAAGGCCCATAGTGATAGACCACGTTTCTGTGCCATAAGTCATCACTGGCAACACACACTGGTCGAAAACTTTCGACTTGAGGCACTGAGGTATATCGGACGAGAAGACACTACGCACTTTTCCGAACGCTGCCCAGCCGAGTTGAACTCGGCGATTGGCCTCTTTGTTGAAGTCGGACCTACCTAACTGGACTACTTGTCCTAGGTAGACGTACGAGTCAACGACTTCAAGAACCGAGTTTCTAACAGAAGTCGGGGTAGGTAAAACATGGGAATTACACATGACTTTCGTCTTGTCCATGTTCATCTTAAGACCTACCTGTTTCTATTATCCGTAGTGCTATCCGTAGTACCTATTTTCAGTAGTGCACTATTAATTAAGGCCGGTACAGGTATTCGACATGTTTCATTAAGTCATTAGAAATTTAATATTCCAGGCAAATGAAAAAATGGCACACAAGTCGTAATTCTAGTCAAGCATGTTCAAGGATGCTATTATACTCAATAATTTGATTAACTTTTACAATGGTACCAACCCCAAAAGCACGTGAATAAAATCAGCTGTTCAACACAAAAAGTTCATCGACCCGCGACAAAATGTATGGAAAATGTAGGTAAATTTTCGCTTGTCAGGGTTGATCCCATAGTAAAATACCTATATTGATCTATATGTGCGCTAAGCTTAAGACTATTGGCTCACAAAATAAAAAAAATCGTAAACTTTTGGGGTCCCATTTTGCCCCATTTAAAGATAAACTATCATTATCATAATCCTATTCTAGATACTACATTATTTAAAAAAGCGCATTGAAGTTTTGGGACGTATCTGACCACTAAGGATTTTTTTAAGGAAAATTCAGAAAAACAGGTACAGCCATATTTTTTATTTAGTCTCAAAAGCATCTATACAAAGTTTCATGTCAATCGGTACAGGGAATAAGAAGTTACATGCAAACAAAAAGGGCCCGTTTTACCCCGTAAGTTAGAGTTGGGTACTTTTTTCATCCTTAGTGCTTCATTATGTCGTACGATGTACATATATTCCAAATTTCAAGCTCATATCTTCAGCGGTTTGGGCTGAATAAAGCGGTATGTAGCCTATACTTATTAATTTTGCGTATCCCTAAGGAACCTTATAGATTTTCCTGGATTTTATTTGTTCCTGTATTAAAACATGCTGTGTGCCTCCTTCATACCAATTTTCAACCATAACCGTTCAGCTGGTTCGATGTAATTGACGCTTTTTTCACCAACTTTGGGACCTTATTTGACCCCTTAGATGAAGAAAATTCGGAAAACCAGGAAAAAACGTAACTTTTATTTTGTTTGAAAAGCATGTATACAAAGTTTCAAGTCAATCGGTACAGGGAATAAAAAGTTACATACAAACGAAAAGGGCCCGTTTTACCCCTTTAGAGGTTGAAAGTTCAAAATTTTTGTCCTTAGTGCTCCATTACGTCGTTCAATGTATCTATATTCCAAATTTCAAGCTCATATCTTAAGCGGTTTAGGCTGTAGGCTGTCTGTCAGTCAGTCACTCAGGGAAGCCTTTTATATAATAGATGAAGTTACATTAAGTTTCAAGATTTGTTTATATGATACAGTCTATAAATTAACATCTTCAAATTATTTAGTTATTAAACAATAGCCTAGGGATTGGTTCTCAAGTAAAGTTAGTGGAATTCCCTAAATAATACAAAGTACGATATCACCCGTGTAAAAACTCACAGGCCATTGAGTAAATTGTGAATAATCTTCAGCCGAATATAAAAAAACCTTTTAAAGTTATTGAGGTTCAGAGCCGAATCCGTGATTAAAACCGCACGTGTAAGGTCCTTATAGGAAGTTTGGAAGCCAGTAGCTCGATCATATATTTCAATAACGCTTTTACTCAAAAAGCTACTCTTTTATTGAAAGGCTAAGCTCTATATTCGTTTCTAAATAGTAATCGATAAGGACTCGTTTCAATAATTCATGGTATGGGTTTTAAATTGTATGGATTTAGGAGGAGAGTATTTTTGACGGCATTGATTACTAGTTTTAGTTTTTATCGATTTCAAATGTACTCGTATTCCATTTTAATAGTTTGTAGAGCACAAATAATAAATAATGTTTGACCTAAAAGACATAGAAGGTCGTCCATACATTTTATCGTTAAACTCTTCCATAGATTTTATCGAAGTTAATGAGAACATACTTATTATTGTACATTTGTATGATACAACCATTTTTGGGATATGGAGTGGTTTATTTGATCGATGAAACGGATGAGGTTCTTCAATTCGACGCGTATATTTTTTCTTTATGTATAACCACGCATAACTTTTTACATAGTACTCCGATTTCAGTAATTCTTTTTTTATTGGAAAGACTGTACTTCAGAATTGGTCTCATTTAAATTTTATCGAAATCAGTTGAGCCATTTTTGATAAATCAACAATAATGTGAAAAATGGTACATCGATCCCTGCGAAATGTTCCCGAATTCTGTACAAGGTTTAGTCGGTCATGCCATTTTTTGCGGAAAAATAAATAATTTCAATCAAAGTTAAATATATTTTGGGACATCTTACACTCGGCCCCAAACTAAGCAAAGCTTGTGATATGGCTGCCAGAGACTGATATAGGTACTACATATACTTATTTTTAAATACATACTTATATAGATAGTAACTAAATAACACCCAGACACAGAGCAAACACTTATGTTCATCACATAAATATTTGCCTTGGTGGGGATCGAACCCACGCCTCTTTGTTCCAGAGGGTCACTAACCACTGAACCACCGAAGCAGTCGAAAGTTGGTCGCGATGATGAGTAGTTTTTTTTTTATCTTATATCCCTTTGTCCTTCGCGTCGTCTGGATATACACATTCTATACCTAGTAACTTACCCAAATAGTCAAGGTGGCCTAGGCTGAGAACGCTGACCTTATTAACGTATAGTTTCAGTTCAAACCCGGTCTGTTCCGTTCTTTTCCATACCATGTTCTTTGATAGGTCTACTCATTAATGACTGAGGAAAACATCGTGAGACAACCTGCAAAAGTATAAGAAATTTGATGGGCCAGAGAGGCATATGGTAATTGCTCTTAGTGGATATACCTATGTTTAGCACTGTGCTGTTAAATGGTCACTGCATTGCACTGTAGTGCCCATCCATCTATTCATCAGCTATAGGACGTCCACTGCTGGACATAGGCCTCCCCTATAGATCTCCAAAAATACCGGTCGGTAGTGGCTTGCATCCAGCGCAATCCTGCGGTCTTAATGAGGTCATCCGCCCACCTTGTGGGTGGACATCTGCGCTTGCCGGTGCGTGGTCTCCACTTGAGAACCTTTCGACCCCTTTGATACCCGTTAACTTAAAATAGTACAACTAAACAAAGTTCCGTTATGTTGATATTTGTATCGGTTAGGAGTATGACCTTCAGACGCTGACTTATGAAACTGACATTATCATCACTTATTTCTGACAGGAACCGGAAGTAAATGTTTGTTGTTCGAACTCGTAACTGTTACTCTGTTATGATCGGAAAATAATTGAGGAAAACGCTCTTGGTATTATACCAACGTGTACAGGATTATTTTTGATAGAGCCTCAGAGCAAATAAAAAAAAATATTGCGAATAAATAATTTTATATTTATTTTTTTATTTGCTCTGAGGGTAGAGCATTTCAACACGAAATTCGTCAAATTTCAAGTAAAATTTAATACGGTAAATAAGTCATTGAACTAACATAGTTTTTTGTTACGTTTAGTATAGATATAAAATGTTATAAAGTAGTAATTGATTAGATGTACTCCTATGTTAAAATATTTAATTGCTAATATATATTTTGTTTAGAGGGAGTTTTTTTTGTTTACAATGAGTTGAAGGTTTTTCTGGAGTTTTCTCATAAAAACTATGTTGTAAACAAATGGTATAAAATAGGTTTTTTGAATGAAAAAGCCAAACAACGGTCAGCAAGATTTTTACAACATTTCTGGTACATTAAAAGAAACCCTGTATTACTGGATCTAATTAGTTACTAATACATCCGTAAATTTACATTTCCAAGAAATTGTGCCCGGTGGGCTTACTCTTTACCAATCTTTTGAGAATTTTAGCTTACGAAAGAAAGCCAAACAAAAATTTAATATAGGTACAACTGAAATCATCATCATCAGATTAACATAGAGATTTTCCAATAAAACTGTTTGGAAGTGTAAGTGTAGTAGTGCAATCTTGCAATCATCAGTTCAGTTATTAACATCCGACGCTATGCTTAACGGTTTAGTTTTCACTCGACAATTGAATCGTACCAATGAAACAAGATTTCTTCAAACCTGAAACTGAAATGTCACTCAATAAAATGGCAGAATAGTGTTACCTTACAAAAACTGTCCAAAGCAATTCAATACATATTCAGGCCAGAAGTTTATAACAGGTTTACGGTGCAAAAGGGACATTTACGTGCAATAACCAGTGAATTATAATCATCCCTGGGCCTTCGGATTCCTTCGCTTAATTTTTATGGGTTACAATTTCAACGACTTCCCAGCTATTTCCTGCAGACTTTATATGCATTTCGTAATTAGGGAATTACAGTCATTTTTAAAAAGTATCTCAGTTAAATTCTGTTGGTTTAATAAACCACTAAAAAAATACAAAAAAATATATCAAATCGTTAAGTGCTTTAAATATGCATTTTAATTTTACAGTTTTAAAATTTCGCGCGTAATTTACGAAAACAATGAATGTCATTATTTTACTCTGTATTCATGAATGACGTCACTAGGCTATGTAAACAATGCGTGTAAATATTTTTCACGGTGGTGTCTTTGTTTGTAAGTTGAGATTTAAGTTGGAAATGAGTTATTATAAATGGTTAATAATGAGTTATCGTTGGTGTGCTGTTCCTGGAATACTAATGTACCAACACCGGACAAACTATTTTTGTTTACATAGCCGTATGACGTCATAACATAACGGCGACTATTTTATACACAGGTTAAAAAAACAGAATATTTGGTATTGATTTTTTCTCGTTCATAGTAAAATACCCTAATAAATAATCATTTTAGTTTGTATAATGATACAACGTAATGATGTTATAGTATAAAAAGATGGGGCTTGGACTCCCACAAAAAACAGTATTAAGAATACAGCTCATATTTTGAAACGTTACAAAATTACTTATATAGTCGCATGCTATCCCGGTTGCAATAATATAGATTTTCAATGCTAGTTCCATCACTTACTCGGTTTCGTGATCATTTGAAAATACTGCAACTGGTATCGTCATTTTCCGTACGTGGACACACAAAATGTTTCAAACTTCAAACTTTCGTATAAAAATAGCCAATCCATTTGCATAGCGATACATTTTTCTGGCCGTTTTCGAACCCGACTGTTTTTTCAAATAATCGAAATGAATGAATTATAACATTATGCTGCTTAACTGTGGCTTTGATGTCACTTTAAAATAAATAGTAGGCCTCGGTTATTTTAACCCTTTAGTCATGTTAGACGCCTCCAAGCGGTCTGAAATTTCTGACTTCAAGGTGAGCCACCCTACGAACTTAGACGGGATTTATGGCTTTGGTTTGATTTTGACCACGAATAATTTTTAAATCAATAAAAGGTTTTTTCTCATTGGTTGGCTAACATTTAATGCACAAAATATGCCCAATTTTGAAGCCGCCATCGTAAATTTAACAGCAACGTAAAAAATGTTCTCTCTATCGAATGCCTAAAGTGAAAAAGAAACAGTAATATGCTAATAATTAGAATTGGGCCTAATAAATGACTTGAGAAATCACCAAAGTGATATTTAAAACAAAGTTAGCTTCGGTGCACAAAGAAAAACGTTTGGAAAAGCAATCTCCATATGCAAAAATTTAGCCGTAAAAGATATCTTAACTATTGGAAAACATTTTGCAAAAGCTTATAATTTTAATTATCTCACTAGTTACCTTATTTACGTGTATGAAGGCTAAACGCAACTGAATTTTTAACCAGTTATCTCCAACCAATAGAGCTGAATTTATGTGTGAATTCACTTTAAATTTGCACCACAACGTTAACTATAACTACGAGTATTATAAAACTGACTACCGTTTGTGAACCGTTTATTTTTCAAATACAATAAGAATGTTCTTATTGGAAAACCCTTGTTTTTATTGTAAAATACTCATATGTAGTGAATATGTAAGAAAAGGGAAGAAAAATACTAAAGAAAAGAATAATAATCAAATATAAAAACTCAAAGCTCAGAAGCAGTTGTAATTTGTTTGAAATATAACAGATATTCTGTTATATTTCAATATATTTTAAGGGGATGCTTGTGTGCAATAGTAGACGTCCTGCAACTAGTATGATGATGGTGAACATATTTTAAGATTCCAAACCAGCCGTCACTAAAGTCACGTTGCTTAGTTTATTCTGTTCAGCAAGTGTAGCAGACAATCCCGGTCTCAGCTCTACCTTTAACAATTTATTCTAAAGTCTGGCAAGTTCTCACAATGTAAGTTGTCTATCTTGTCAAGTTTAGTAGCCGTAGGCATCTGTCTAAAACAATGTTTGTAGGATATCAGCGAAGGCCCAGTTTGACCTTTATCAAGTTAGCTTAATCACTACTAGCTTTTGCGAGTAGGCGATGGGCTAAGTAATTATTGCTGGATCGTTTACAAAACTTAGATTTTAAATGTCATGGTGAAACTTTGATATTCTGTTTAGGCACTTTGAGCGGTAGAAGTGAGGGGATGACCAATAAAGTATGGGTGTATTTTGTAAAAGGTGATATGCTAGAGAAACGGGTTGATGATGAGATAATGTACACGTACACAATGAAGTGTCGGAAAGTGTCGACCTTGTCTTGTGGCATGAAGTTAAGAAGATGAAGATCTGGCGGATCAAAATGAATGATCCACATTTTCTGCTATAATGCACAAATTGATGAAATGTTGAACAACATGAAACTAGTTAAAAATTGGCTATACACTAAACGACTTACTATAGAATGTTTTTATAGGACCCCAAAAAATAGTATGATGAAAGGTATTGGAACTGCTATTTTTGTGAAAGCAATTTAAAATTGCATTTAAGATTATGTTCTATCGAAGAACGAGTTAGTGTTTTATGTCATTTTTAAAATGAACGTCGTTTCAGTAAATGTTGGTTGGTCCGTTTTTATAATAGTAAAGTTCACCGGTTGCATTAACTTTACTAGAATTTTCTCGTACACGTATGTCCCTTATATGCTGTGGCATCTTGCAGCAATCAATAGTCCAAGTTTGTTGTTCAATCAATCTTCGCAAACATGCAATAGCAATTTCCAAAATAGCTTCAATATTGCATCCTCGAGAGCTACGTTTCGATTCCAAACTCTTTGATGTGCACTGACCTATTAATTTCAGTGTGTGGAATCACAATTCAAAGATAAGCTAATGACTCACTTTTTAATTAGTGTATGATATATTCAAAATTCGTCATCATCATCCTGCCCTTGTCCCACAAGGTGGGGTCGGCACAGCACGTTTCTTTTCGCTGCTTCACTCTATCATACGTCATGTCATCATCAACTCCTTTCTCTCGTATATTATCATCTTTTACACAATTTATCCACACTTTTTCGGTCGTCCCTTCCCATTTCTGCCGCTTACCATCATGTTTGAGGTGATTTTTCGTGACATGACTCTCTTCCCTTCTCTTGATTGCCCATACCAAGATAACCTGCCACTCTTTAATTTCTCAGTCACTGGCGCTACTGTCAGACTTCCTCTAACATACTCATTCAATCTAATCTAATCTTATCCGTTCTTCTCACTCCGCACATCCATCTCAGCGTTCGCATCTCCGCTGTATGCAATTTCCTTTCATTCTCCCCGTTTATACAATGTGTTTGTCTACCGGTGTCAGAGCCTTAAGCGGTGACATCTATGGCAAACTTTGAACAACTTTTACTATGAGACCAACTCTGAAAATGTAAAAAAAAACTGCTTTTCTATACCAATTTTATAAGACTTTCGACAAAAAGTATGGAATAGCTGTTTTTTTGTGTTTTCAGAGTTGATTCCACAGTAAAAGTTATTCAAAATTTTCCATATTTGTCACCGCTTAAGGCTCCGACACCAGTAGACAAACACATTAAGCCCGATTACAGAGGCGCCATCGTAATTATATTAGCTAAATAGCACAGTTCTGTTTCTTTTTCACTTTAGGCATTCGATAGAGAGCAAGCTTTTTTACCTTGCTATTAAATTTACGCTGGCGCTTCTGTAATCGGGCTTATAGTATACTCAAAATTCAAAAAATATTTATTATTACAAATTCTTAGACCCAGAACACTATTCCTAAAACTGAGTAGATACAATGAAGCACCCATAACATGGATGTTCTAATGATGGTGCAATATCTCTTGTATGTTTTACATAGTCCTCTGTAGAGTGATTAAAGGGTTATTCTCATAATAAAAGTTGATAAAAGATGGTGATAAAATCACTCTCACTCTAAATAAATAATCACCACATTATTCATCTATTTAAACCACAAGTTTCTATTTAATTAA
Source organism: Hypomecis punctinalis (assembly GCA_949316475.1). Taxonomy (NCBI): domain Eukaryota; kingdom Metazoa; phylum Arthropoda; class Insecta; order Lepidoptera; family Geometridae; genus Hypomecis; species Hypomecis punctinalis. The sequence goes on from OX438812.1 coordinate 14,676,613, forward strand.
ATAACCAACTGCAAGACCAACGTATTTCGCTTCAAGTGAAATTTTCCCACCTAGAGGTGCAAGTAAAAATAAACTGTAACGTTTCCACTTAAAGTATATTTTCATTTAGTTTCTCTGAAGACGTTCACGTAGTGTCAATTTCAACAGAATAGAGCTGACGTGGAAAACGCTGAAGCATTTTCATTGACCCAGCTGCAAAGACTTTACCGACGTATAGTTACTGGATATTGTGCGATGCTTTGCTCTCAGTGTTTACTATTTTATATTTGTTTTATCGCTAATTAACAGAAATATAACTTACTGAATTTATTTTATCTAAATTAAAGTAAGTGCGTTAAATCATGGTTTCATTCTTCTGTTTTTGTTAAGCACTCTTTATTTTGACGAGACTAAACTTTGGTTTATAATTTTTGTCGGTACTTTGTATGGACATAATAAACATAGACTTGAAATACTAACAATTAAAAGTGCTGTTGTAGTAATATATACCACAGATCATAGATGTCTTACAATACGACTGTCATTACTAAGTTAGCTTAAACAGCATCGATATTTGCATAATGCATAAACGCATGATTATTTCCGTATTTTCTTGTGAATAAATAAATTCAACCAGTGAATTCTAATTTCAATCTGACCTGCCCAAATGCTGAACTTTTGAGCGACCGTTGTCGCTATAGGGGAACAAAATATGAAAAAAGTGGCGAGCTATCCAGTGACAAATAATATGACCGTTTCATTTTTTTTTCTCAGTGAATTAAACATTACTTAACTACTTCTATTCCTAGAGATGCATGCATAATAATTATATTTATGGTGGTAAAAGTTAAGCAACAGTTGAGAAATGCGTGCGGAGAGCGGGACGCGAAGCAAAATCAATAGAGGAACCCTCCCCCCGCCTAAACTCTGTCTGATGTGTGCTTGAGCCACAGTTTTTTATGTTGCGATTTTTGGCGGGCAACGTTATTATCTGCCGAGGACGATGTGATGTAAACGGATGAGGATCCCGGGTCACGGGTGCGCTACAACTTTTTGTAGGTTATGTTTCGGGCGCATATTGGGTGTTTGGATGTGACAATTTCCCGGGATATGAGCTCAGGGAAACCAGGCATAACAGTGATGGAAATAAACGGATCTAGCCTAGTTTGACATACTACATATCTCCTTCGGGTTCTTTAATAGAATGCGGTCACAGAATATCAAATACTCACACAACCGCGGAGATAATTTAATAATAACTGGAATCACATCCTAATATACAAAGTAAATATTATTAAATAAATAATTTGAGATGTGTGTATACCTGGAGCACTCATGCTCGCCAAGAAGTTCTTGTGTGCGGCAGCGTCGTGTGGCGGGTCGTTTTCTTCCCTCAAATATGGTCGCGGAGGACGAAGGCGCGTCACACTCGTGAACGGGTGCTGCTCGTGGGAATCGAACTGCTCTTAGTATACTCGAAACATAGGTAATTCGTTTTTTTTTAATCATCGTAGTTTAAAATCGCATTTTAAATTTTTATTAGATTTATTTTAGCGTAGAGTCCTCTTGTAAAGTCTTTAGTTATTGAGTAATATTGTTCAATCTTAGTAAAAAAGACATTTTTTCCTTAAAAAGCACATACCCTGGAGTCTGTGGAGTGTAATAATTTAGTAAAAAAATATACAAAATATGGTACAGCAAAAAAAATTGTTAATAAAACAACGTAATTAAATATATATTATGCTTCGTTATGACGCAGAAAAACGTAGATATAGGTATAGTAGATTCAGTTTTTTTCTGACCAATTGATTAGTGTGGAACCAAAACATTTCCTTTCCGTTATTTGACAATAAAGGAAACATAATGACAAAACTAGATTGGACGTCGCTAATTGGCATCCATAAGGTTTCAAATTAAAGTGTAGGTGTGATTACATTTGTTGAACTAAGACGTAACTCCAGTCCAAAATAATATGTGATCTTCGAGCTCGCAGCCCCAACTCCGCTTTTAGGAAATTTCCCAACAGTGTCTGTGTGTGTAACTCGTTAGGACCTCAGATAATCTTATAAGGTGCTATGCTTAGTGACCAAGATTATCGTATACTTAGCACTGTATGTATAAGCGATCGCGTGGTCGTAAGGGGAACCGTATCGTTGTCCGGAAAATGTTTTGATAGGCCTGTCCAAGTTGTGATAGTGTGAATAGGGGATAAAGGCTTTGTGTCCAGTTTTGTAACGTAAATATTTAGTTTGGGAACGCGAACGTATCTTTCCACCTATTGGCGGAACGTACGCTTGTTCTTCTTATTAAAAAATATTCGATTTTTTAATAAGAAGCTCCGGCTTTGCACAGGTGTATTATACATTTATAAACGTTCCTTTTGAATCATTCAATCTATTAAAAAAACCGCATTAAAATCCGTTGCGTAGTTTTAAAGATATAAGCATACATAGGGACAGACAGACAGCGGGAACCGACTTTGTTTTATACCATGTAGTGATAATACGTATATATCATACGTCTAAATCAATTACAATATTCTAAAAATTCTCGATACAGAGAGGTTTTTGATCTTTTTATTTGAGATCTTTCAAGATTTAGTAGCTTCGAGCGAAAGTTGTCAAACGGACTAAAATAGATGAAACCCTTTTGATCTCAACAAGTTTTCTTATATTCTTTGTTACATTCTATTTTAGGATTCCTTTAATTTGATTTGATTTATTTTTTTCACTAATATTGTAGATCGTGACTACAAATATTTTTATACTCGTTATTTTATAAAAATAACGCAACAATAATACTTGTACTGTGTCAGCCTTTTTGACAGTCCACTGCTGGACGTAGGCCTACCCACGAAGGGTGATTAGGCCATATCCACCACGCTGGCCCAGTGCGGGTTGGGGGATTCACATAAGGCATCGAATTTCTTCTACTGGCGTATGCAGGTTGCCTCACGATGTTTACCTTCACCGAAAAGCCAGTGGTGTGAAATTCCGTACATAAATTCTAAAAAACTCATTGGTACAGGACCGGGGATTTGAACCCACGACCTCACGATTGTAAGGCGGGTGTCACTACCTCAAGACCACCACGGTTTTTTTTTTTAATTCAACAATCCAATAATTTCAATAACACTTGCCACTGGTAAATGCTAAGACAGACATAGCCAAAATATTAAAAAAACATATTTTTTTTACAACATCCGTCACAATAATTTTCCCATCACATGTAGAAACCTTAATGTGACCCCACGGATGCTAAGACCTTTTTAATGCCATTTAGCGCAATTCCTCCAGAATTAATGCTAATTTATTTTTAATTTTATTCAAGGCTTTGCCGCTGTGGAGCATTGTAAAGGTCTTTATGACTTGGCAACATTGTTTTTAACACAATACGGCTTATTTGTCGCTTACACAGAACTTGTTGGCAAATTTGTATACTACTGTGTTTAATGTCAAGGGTGAACTATGTCGATTCTTAGATATTCTAATAGGCAAGAAAGTTAAAAGCTGTGATTTATGCATCAAATTTTCATGTTTTAAAACATTGCAATAATTTCTTCATTAAAACTCGCGTGAGATATCGTTATACTAAATAAAACACCGGTTTTTACTCACGTATGATATACGGCCAGGCCGCTGGGAACCCGACCGGTTTCGGAGTAAATTAGTACTCCTTCTTCAGGGAATACGCGCGCTCCCGTCGACTGACGCATGTGCGCGAGCGCGCGGGGAACCGGTTGGGTTCCCAGTGGCCCGGCCGTATATTATACGTGAGTGAAAACCGGTGTTTTATTTAGTATATTGCAATAATTTGTCATCGATACAAAATAAAGTTATGAGCATTCTAAATAAGATTTTATTTTTTTTAAGTGAAAACGTCTTTGGCGCCGTAGTGCACTTTTGGGATAGGTGAAAAATGTTAAACTCGCGTCAGTACACGTGACCTGATCGAAAATTCGTAAGACGGAGGGAGCAAGTTTTCACTTCTGCTGGCACTCCCGGAGTACAACCCGTTGTTTCTTTTAATTTCTAACACAGTGATTTCATTTTAATACGATTCAATGAAAGACAAGTTCTTCTCTGTGCTTCTGATATAAAACGTCACGCAAATACATTATTAGAACAGAGCCACCAATATTTTTGAGATAAACTAGTCAAAGTCCCATGTGCTTGTTACTCTGGATTATTAAGATGTTGAATCTTTTATTGACCGACGAACCACCGGAGGAGGTATACAATTCGACGCGTATATATATATTTTTTTGTATAACCACGCATAACTTTTTTCGTAGTAGTCCGATTTCGAAATAAAAAAAAGAATTACCTTTTTTATTGGAAAGAGTATACTTCGAAATTGGTTCCATTTAATTTTATCGAACTCGGCTGAGCCATTTTTGATAAATCGACAATAATGTGAATTATGCTTCATCGATCCGTGCGAAATATTCGCGACTTCTGTACACGGGTGAAGTCGGTCATGCTAATTTTTGCAAAAAATAATCTTGTTGCTTTGAAGTAAACCGTTTTACTTATACCTTTTGTTACCGTTAAATCTATTATTCTTAAAACATCGAGAAAACCGTAAAGGACACCTTACAGTAAGAACCTCTGCTAAAGATTTGAAAACATCAACATACTACAACATTTTATAAGCGTATATACCTATACTCTGACAGTAGAGTTCTTTATAATAACCATTCGATATAATTATTTTTTGCAAAAAATAGCATGACCGACTTCTCCCGTGTACAGAATCAATAGTATAAAACAAAGTCGCTTTCCGCTGTCTGTCCCCATGTATGCTTATATCTTTAAAACTACGCAACGGATTTTGATGCAGTTTGTTTTAATAGATAGAGTAATTCAAGAGAAATGTTTGTATAATACATCTGTGCGAAGCCGGGGCGCATCGCTAAAACGCAAATTTACGCACGGATCGATGTAGCATTTTTCACATTATCGTTACTATATCAAAAATGGCTCAGCCGATTCAGATAAAATTTAAATGGAACCAATTTTGAAGTATATTCTTTCCAATAAAAAAAAATTATTGAAATCGGACTACTCTGAGAAAAGTTATGCTTGGTTATACATAAAAAAATATTTATATACGCATCGAATTGTATACCTCCTCCGGTGGTTTGTCGGTCAAAAATTGTTTGTACCTATATTTTAATACCTATGAATTGACAATGAAAACAAATACGAAAATTCAATTTGATTGTTCAAACACTGATATCGCACGCAGCCGTCGTACCGAGATGATCACGTTGTAGGTCTCACGAGTTATTCTGATAAAATAATCGTGCTTGTATAATGTTACGATTATTATTTATCAAAAAATGCGGAAGTAATAATGTTATTCTTGTTTTTGCGTGTTATTATTCTCTGTATATGAGTATTTACTACGCAACAACGGACTAAAAGACAGATATTTCCTTAGCAATGTGTACTGTACTGTACTGCACCAGCCTATTTAATAATCCACTGCAGGACGTAGGCCTACCCACGAAGGGTATTTGGGCCATATCCACCACGCTGGCCCAGTGCGGGTTGGTGGATTCACATACGCCATCGAATTTCTTCTACGGACGTATGCAGGTTGCCTCACGATGTTTTCCTTCACCGAAAAGCCAGTGGTGTAAAATTCCGTACATACGAGTAAATCCCAAAGAACTTATTGGTACGGGACCGGGGATTTGAACCCACGGCCTCACGATTATAAGGCGGGTGTCACTACATCTAGACCACCACGGCTCTCTATGTGTGTAATATTTAAAATATTATACAATGTGTTTGTCTACCGGTGTCGGAGCCTTAAGCTCGAAACATACTATCGGACGCGGCTTACGGACGCGACTGACATATATGAAGGTGACATTTATGGCAAATTATGAAAAACTTTTACTGTAGAGTCAACTCTGAAAACTCAAAAAAAAGAAATATCCGTACTTCCTTCCTTTCATTCCATACTTTTAGTCAAAAGTCTATAAAAAATCGTATGGAACAGCAGTTTTTATTTACGTTTTCAGAGTTGGTCCCATAGTAAAAGTTGTTCAAAGTTTGTCATAGATGTCACCGCTAAGTCTCCGACACCGGTAGACAAACACATTGTATATCTAGGTTTAAATAATTTTATTTATCATTCAAGACATTTCTGTCGCTTACATGATAAAAATAACTTAATTAACATTTTAAAATATCGTCGTCACACTCAGTACATAAATATAAACATAAACAGCCAAAAATTCGTGAGAAAGCAATAAATATTACAAAAATAAACAAACAAATAACCCGACTACCTACTCGACTTCAAAAACACTTTTTTATACTAAGTTGGTATCATATATATCTAATAATAGGTATATCTAATAACAGCAATTACTATTTTGTATATTTTTTTCAAAGGATAAGTGCCTTTAATAACTACCACTAATTACAAGGCTTACATAATCTAAAACTATATAAACTACTACTACATGACTTGCAATTGGATCATCCACAGACCCTTGAAGGTCTAAAAATAATCCAAATGCTCAAGCCCATATTTGTATTTGCATGTGTCTGAACATTTAATAAGTAGAGCTCAAACTACTTTTACGATCTCAACAAGTAGGATGCAAATTATTTCTTATTATCGATTTATTTCATACTTAAATGCTAGATTCAAAATATGAATCATAAAGGACATGTCCACAAAATGTATGGAGGCTGGTATAATAATAATCAAAAAATCTAACCACAACACTTGTTACATTTCAAGAAAGTTTATATTTTTCTGAGTCTATTACATCAGTTAAAAAGAAAAAAGAGTCCAGCAATTTTTTAAAATTAATTTTGAATTTTTTAGAATAAACAAATAATAATAATAAATTATTTGGCTCAATGGGTATTTTATCTCTATCAACCCTGACTAAGCAATCTCCAAATTGTTGAAAATAAATCATTTTTACCAATTAGATACACTTTGTAAGTTTGTAACTTTTTGTCACATTGAACCTACTTACTTGTCACACAGGTAGGTTAAAAATTTTAATTTTAGCAAATTATGAGATGAATGTGGAAGAATCAGCTACAAATGCAAGTAAAATAACGATAGAAGGAATTGTTGTTAAACTAAAAAATATAAAAAGCTGAAGGTATTACTTTACTAATTTTTATACAATTTATTTTTCACATTGAAAAAAACTGCGGGGATAAAAATATCGAAATTAGATATTTTTGAGAAGCCTATAAAACAAGGTTTCAAATGATGTATATATCATCTTGGTTAGATTTTTCTCTGAATAATATTCCACTTGTGGACGTCTCCTTTTAGAGGAAACTTCATTTCACTCCAAGTATTATACTCTATTTTTATATAGTAGATTCTAACAACATCGATCGGTTTCAAGTTGCTTTAGGCTGAGCAAGGCTCGCCGGTGAATTATTTATGTGAATCCAGCGAAACCGGAAGCGCACGCTGTAATCCTATTTTAAGGTATACTCAACAAAACTCCCGTATGCCCCGGCAATAAATATTGTAACGAGAGTTTTACAAACCGGCCAGGTGGAGATTTTTCTCAGTTTTTTATGTGTGAAGAATTTAGAATAATTTAAAATATGTTGTTTTTAAACTTTCGCGATTTGAACACATTATAATTCTCAGAGCAAATAAAAAAATCAAGAGGGAACGTCGTTGAACAGTCAATGAGGCAGCATGGAAGTTTTTATACATGTGTGAGTGCGTCGGTGTTGCGCCGCCATAGTTTGGCTGTCAAGCCAAGGCGTAGTTTCGTTGTTCGTGGATGTGTGTGTAATTGTCTGTACACGGCGAGACTTAATTTTGGTTGGCTTCATTTGTTTGTTCACAACATTCTCTCTTGTTTTTTTTATTTGCTCTGAGTTATAATTTTATAATACGGGACTAATCGCGCACTAAAATTACGAGATAGATAAATACCTCATCATCCCAACGTTTCGACCGAGTTGCATCGATCGTGGTCGCGGGTAGACTCAACCTACCTACCCGTGACGTGACGTAAGTCTACCCGTGACCACGATCGATGCAACTCGGTCGAAATGTCGGAATTATGAGGTATTTATTTATCTCGTAATTTTAGTACGCGATTAGTCCCGTTGTATTTAACAATAATTTAAAATATGGCTTTGTTAACTTATTGAAAAACATTAATATCTAATTAAAAGTTATACTACACAGTCCGATAGATTAATAGACGGCCTAATCGCCTTTAGCTATTTCTTTCAGGCAACCTTTGGATGGGACAGATTGGATTGAAGAAATGATGTGGTCGGTGTTGTGCAAGAGTATGTGTTGGTAAATAAACAAGAGTTTTAAAAAATGAGTTGGACGCATTCTTGAGGTCAGAATTTTTAAACTTTGAGGTTTAAACACATTACGAGACTTATCATGCAATTGAAATAATAATTAGAAATAAGTAATAATTATCTCACTAATCCGACTTCGAGCGAGTTTGAATTTTTTACACGATCTTGAAAATTTGAAACTTTACAACCAATATTACTTTCCTGACAGATCATTCTACTGATAGTTGTAGTGTAAGACTTCAAATGTTAAGTTTTATAATTTTGAAGCATACATCAATTTTTCATAATTATAGTGTAGTAGATTAAATAGTTTGTTTGTACCTATTCATTGCTGACTGTAGCTTAATAAGCAAAGAAACCGGGTCAACCCCTTATTGATATTCTGTGATAGCATCCAAGTTGCATTATTGACTTCTGTTTGATGCTAAAAAAACCACACAAAAATAAAGTATGCATGCAAATACGTTGAGATTTTTTTTATATAAATATTAGCATAAGCCTTTTGGGTATAAGGCGTTTTGACCTCCATATTTTTAGATGCAACCTCTATATTTTCTCACCCCTATAACCGCAATGGTGTTTTGGTAAAACAGGCCAGTCTTCAATACTCATATTCTCACGTGAAAATATTTTTCTGACGGTAAGTTGGTATTACGCGCTTTGATATTTTCTTCACGGTCTGAACATTACATTAGAAGACATTACTGAATTTCAAAGCATAAAAATACGAGAAACCGCAAGTTTCGATACCCAGGATATACGAGTGTTCCGCATGAACACAGAATTAACGCGATACGCATACCTAACGTCTTTGACAGAGACGAAGTAAGGGAAAAGGGGCTAGTTTGTTATGTACCCAAAAAAACGAAAAATCAGCCCACTGAATCTTACACTGTCTTCAATTTGAAGGTAATGTGTGTCACGTACAATTAAATTTTGCTTTTAATGCATTTGGGCGTCTTAAAAATGTCCAAGCATCTACGATGAAACTCAAGTCACGTATATTAAAATCTTAAGTATTTCAACAGCTTATTAAGCAATAGTTGAGGTTGTCTAAGACATGAATAAAAATGTTTTGCTTTTAACCCGGCGAGGCTGTGGTGGGGTGTGACATACCCCACACATTACTCCAACGATCGTTTTGTTTTAAATTTTTGCTGTAACGGTTTGTCTCGCCGCATAGCTGGAGCTAAGGAACTGCGGGAGGGGATAGTGGCGTGACCGCAGTGTTGCGCTGACCTGCGCTTGAGATATACGTGCGCATACTCCTGTCGGGTACGTAATACCCCGCCACATAGTTGGTGTGTGGTTATTTCGGTAAAATTGAAAGTTGTTTTTTTGGTTTATTAGCTTATTATTTGTTTTTTGTTTTAGTTTTTGAACGAAAATGAGTTTCGAAAGAGTTTAAAGGCGTCTTGAGTCCATGATAGAGGAGGTTTTCCAAGAATGTTCGGACGAGTCAAGCTCGAGCATGCAATATTTTCCTGCAAAAATTGTTGTGATGATGACCCTAGTTCCTAAGCTGTTCCAAAGTATTATGATAGTTTTTTTTTATTTCTAATTCAAAGAGTGATGTTTTTTCCTTAATTAAGTAGTTGTTGTTTAATGTAAAATTTTGTTGTTGTTTATTTTAGAGGTTTATAAAGATAATGCTTATTTTTGTTTAAAAAAAACTCGGTTTCTTTTATTTTCCTAAATAATAATAAAAAAATTATTAAAATATTAAAGTTTTTTCATTAAAAGCTGTTTATTGTTTTTATTAATATCACAAAACATAAGATTAGAACTCAATTTATCGATATTATGATATTTATGGCCAATTTAATAAGTGGGTATGTCAAACCCCACCACATACTCAATGTTACATTTTGCCACCACAGCCTCGCCGGGTTAAGAATTATTCTTAAACGAATACCCAAATAGTGTAATTAGGCTACCTCATTCTAGACAGACAAAGTCATAGATGGCTAAGCAGTTTAAAAACCTACAATGAAACGTGAGTTTTCGTATGGTTAGCAATAACAAGCATAATTTTTTTCGCCCTCTGAATTTAACCCTTATTACGTCCACGTCTGTTGACACAGCCTTCACAAAACGACAACGCCTTTGATCATCTCGAAATGTGGGAACCCTATTAATTTTTTATGGTTTGAACCATAGGGCTGGTACATATCCGATGCTCACGTATTGGGTTTATAAAATCGTACCTATTTCCACGTTTAATAATGTAAATGGTACGAAAGGATTTGAATTTTCGAATACATAATTTATGCATATTCAGACACAGTCATCTTAGACTTCATCTTGAGTTCTAATTAAGACTCTGGTTTTGTTATCTTGCCAGCCAGTTAGCACGTTCTTGAACTATTGTAGAAACAATGGTGACTAAAAATTTACGTTAACTCTTTTCACTTTCCGTTGCTCAAAAAATATGGGAGTTCGAAGTTGTACCATTATATTCCAGCAGAAAAATTCTTATAAGGCCAACATGTGCAAAGTCTCACGTAAACCCATCGGGAAGGCTTAAAAAATCCCATGACATCTATCAGACCGGTCCTTTAATGCCCATCGCAGCCATCTGAGCCCCATAACTGACATAAATCATGTGACGTGACCCCATAAATTTTAATATTTACTGATATACCCCATTGTCGGAGTCCATCCCTTTTTCTTGTTGCCTTTTTAATTTCCTTAAGAAATCTTTTCTGAAATGTTTGGGCTCGTTGTGAATGTTGTGAAAAATGTATTCAGTAGACAGGCAGTGGTCCAAAAGTTAATGGATTTTGTGTAACAAAGGAGAAATCATGCCGCTTCGGTTGAATTTTTGGTTGAATGATTTAGTGGTTGACGGAGATTATTGTTGCGTAAAAATTGTAAAATTATATAATTAGTACTTAATGACTACTATTTTTCAAAACATTTTTTTTAACTTTTGTGAACACTGATTCTTTATGTATCGATTTATAATTTGTATTTACAGGTGTTACTAGTACTTGCTAAAAGACTTCTAAAAATTGTGTTGCAGTTTCAAATATAAATATTATGGTTTCTATTTTGCTCATTCCGTTTATGGTCGTTCATCTTATCTCAATTGCATTTTCCAAAGACCTGAATCACAAAATAGCATTTCTTTGTACCACATGACATGTTTGGAGGATGGAATCGAGGAAGCGGCGTTTTCTCCCGATAATGTGCCAGTTAAACTTTGAGACCCGTTTTATTAGTGCTGGCTTGTAAGATAACTTTTATTGGACGGACATTCCTTTCGTTCGGAATGATGTCCGCGCTTGTGCCGGTGGAATTTCCTTTATGAACTAAGGGGAAGTGTGAAAAAGTTTTGCGTTTGTATTTGTGCCGATCTTTGAAAGTTTTTTGAAGATGACCTTTGATTTGTAGTGCTATTATTTATATTTACTTATTAGATATAAATAATATTAATTATTATAATTAGTTAATATAAATAAAAACTGTGAATTGTACTCGTTTTGACGTAAAATGACCAATTCTCAAAAAAGCGTATGAGTCTTTCGAAAATCAGTTCCACATATTCCAAAAATGTTTAATTCGAAAAATTGTAAAACTATCATCTAACCACATAAAATTTGTGGTCAAAGTGAAATGACTAGTCGCTTTTTCGTAAAAGGGCTAAGGTGTAAGGTAGGTAAGTATGTACTTCGGAGTATTATATTGACGCGTACCTAAACTTTCAATTCAGCGTTGAATATTAATAATTAAAATAACAAAAACGAAACTTTACTTACTTTATTTTTATTTTTGCGTATAGTGAGGATAAGTTTGTAATAAACTTAAATCACATTTTCGCGTAGTATAAAAGTTAGCTAAATTCCTTAAAAGCTGACGTGCTAATAGGGCTCTAGACATAATTCTTAACAGAGTTCCGGTATAAAAACTGTTGCCTGTGCAGCACTTGTTGCCGCTGCCAGTTGGACAATCTCCAACAAATTAGTTTAAACGAAAAATTTATAACATTGCAATATTGTCTCGGCCAGTTATAACTAATACTTATTAAAAATGCATATTGAATTGATTTACTGGCTGACTGTTGCATAGACTGGGTTTCACATAGATCCCTGTATTTATTACTTGTATATACGACTTTCAATATAATTGAGTTCGGTTGAGGTTTTGAGACGCTCGAAAGCTTTTATTATATTTAAGCGTTCACTTCTATGATATTAACGCTACACTGCTACGCTATGAGCTCTACACTGCTACGCTATGAGCGCTACACTGCTACGCCATGAGCGCTACACTGCTACGCTATAAACGTTACATTACTACGCTACACATTACATACTCACAACACACATATACATACACACTGTCATACGTCAAACACTAAATAATGTTCATAATGACCACTAGTGCAATGACATTCTTGAGTGCACATTTATAGTATTCAGTCAGCTACCCTTTGTATCTACGAAAGTACAAACAATTTAAGCACATATAGCCTTGGCCAAAAGTATTAGGCACCCTGTATTTTAAACTAATTTCACTCCTTTTTGGCATTTTTAACAAAATTAGGTGTCAATTTAATCACATCAACAGAAATGAAAGCTTGTTTACTTGTTAGAGTCCAGAACACAAGTGACCAAACATTGACTGATAAGACCGAAAGAAAACCGAATCCTTTGTTTTCGGTCACCAGGTATTTTATGACCTTAACAAAGAGCCGCTTGATATTCTTAGAAGTGACCCCGGTAAGTCATTTTAGATAAGCACTCAGTTATTGGTTGAGCATTAAACATGAATTTTGATTTTTAAAGGTGCCTAATACTTTTGGCCAAGGCTGTAGAGCGGTTTGAATAAGGTTACTCCGTCAGCGAATTTTCATGTTAACAGTAATATACTACAATGTAGGTTTAATATCAAACGCATGTTAAAATTAATGATAAAATTACCTAGCAATCTCGTGAGCCTCAAATTCATGTCCAAACTGAATAATAACTATGTACCTTACGTTACCTTAGGGCTATGTTATTTCAAGCTTGGTTGTAGCTACATAGGAGCAATTTACTCGTACTCGTATAATGGAGTAAGGTTTACTTGATATTAATATATTGCCGTACTTGTAATTCATCTGCATGACTATAACAAACTGACTTTCCTTAATAACTAGTATACTCTGTGGATAATGGCGACTAAACTATAATTCTAATTTTTATGCCAAAGTGAACTATTTATAAATTTGTAATCTTATTACTTTCATGAAAATTGTTTCACGTTTTCTAGTAGAGCTCATAGCATAGTTTCAGCGATCACCGAAGTTCAGCGACGTTCGGCACGGGCAGTCTTCGGATGGGTGACCGTGAGTGCCTTTTACTACTGACCGCTACCACGGCTCGGATAAGCGTTACCGGTTAGCACCGGTACCGCAGGTACCGGTTTAGCCGTGTCAGAGGCTTTCAGACGGTATTAAAATTCTCACCAAGGTTAGCCTATACGAACTTCTTAGTATAAAACAAGACTACTTTGGTACACCTAAAGCTTAGTTAAGTGAGAATTTTAACAATGTAAATTTAGTTTCACCTCTGCTCTTTAATTAAAATAACTAGTTTGCAAGCTTATAACCATTGCACTGTATCTAGAGAGAATTCGTAGAAACACGAACTATAAAGTTGGTAAACTTACCCATTTCTGGGACCAATATTCTGCCGCATAACAATGGCAACTTTGGAGCAAAATCTCGGGAAGGTTTTCAGTGCAATACAGTCGAATAGCTTAGAGCTCAAGTAAAACAAGGGTTTAGTCTTATACAGGTGTGGATATTATCTGTACATCTAATGTAACTTTAAAAATACGAGTAACGTTGCTATTAAGAGAGCGCTTTTAATTAGCTTTTGTAAATAAGTATTCTCGTGGGTATACCTAATGTTCTAATATTACGTATTTTAGACTGTATAGAAGAGTTACTTTTCAAAATTATCCTTACTTTTTTATATAATTATACATAATTGAGTGATGACATCAACAGATATCGCGAGATTAAGACACATCTTTGGATCTTATTTCGACGTATAATGAATACAACTATGACTCACAAACGATCTATTCTTATGCGCTCATACAACACTGCATTTTATAACGTATTTTGCAAAACAAAATTTGCTTCATGTAAAATTATTGTGCGTTGGGTAAAGAAACAGCCTATTTTTAAACCACCAAGTCTGCTTTATATCTCTAACACATAACAACAATAAAATATCAACACTGTACAAAATGTTATTATTCTATTTTAAAGTCCTATGCGTTACAGCATATTAGAACTAACTGCGCGAAGCTTATCTTTCTAAGATATACTTACGCGATGTTCGTGACCATACACAGTGATACAGTTAACAAGACCGCAAAACAGGACCTAAATGTTATGCAATAGGCTATTTGACTAGTTTTTGGAAATCGTTTTAAATTATTCGTTAGTGTATAATAAGCACACCACATTTATATTTCCGAGAGATCTACTGTACTAACAATGAAAATCAGTATTAAAGAACAGATATTCAAGATCCCGCCAAAAACGACATTCTGTAATGGCGCTGGTCTTTGACGTCACATACTAGTAAATAACGTTAGTTAGTACTAGTAAATACGCTAGTAGTAGTGAACTAGCTAGAAAATTGACAAAAAATACTTTAAAAGTAACTTACAGATCCAATAATATTACTCCGAGCACACAAAACACAAATTACACAAACAACAGTCAATCGAGAAATTCTTGTTTACTATCATGTGACGTCACCAGAGTTGCCGACCTTCTTAGAGCGTTCACGTCACAGATAAAATATCAAAAAAATATAGTATTTTATTTCGTGCGATTTGCGAAAATTAGACATATTTTAGTTTAAGTATAGTGAAATATGTCTTTTTCAGGCTATTATCTTTAAGGATTACCGCAATCAATGGTATATTTTCAATGTTGTCAAATAGCCTATTTTGAGCCTTACTTAAACGTGGTCTATAACAGAAGTGCTATTATTTCCGATGACCCCACATTCACACTAATCTCTTAAGTGTTCGGAACTCGCAATAACACTACACTGGGGCATAAGTGTTTCGTTTTCTCAAGTGCGAAGCCACTAAAAAGGCACTCGACGTACAGGCGAAGTTTTATGCTCGACCTATTTCTTTGTTGGATAACACTCGGTAACTTTATCTGTGGACTTAATTATCGGTGATTCGAGACACTAAAGTCGCGCAGAGCTCCAAAACCTCAATATAAGAAGTAAATCATTTTTGACCGACGAATCGGAGGAGGTACTTAATTATATCTGCTTAACATCAGGCAGTGTGTAGTCAAACGCGAACCTATTCGAATAAAAAAAGGTACGCAATTCGACGCATATATATATTTTTTTTTATGTATAACCACGCTTAACTTTTTTCATAATAGACCGATTTCAAATATTATTTTTTTATTGGAAATGATATACATCGAAATTGGTCCCATATACATTTCATCAAATTCGGCTTAGCCATTTTCGATAAATCAACAATAATGTGAAGAATGCTACATGGATCTGTGCGAAATATTCGCGAATTCTGTACACGGTTGAAGTCGGTCATGCTATTTTTTGCTAAAAATAATTGCTATGCCGTTTGTACTAACATAGATTTTCAAAGCTCAGTCCTTTTAATCTGTTTTATGTAAAAATGGTCACGAGACTAAGAGTTCTCGATTCAAAAATATAGCACTTTCATCAATTTGTGCGGGCTGATTGTAGAATAGGGTTGGTTTTGGTATACAATTAAGGCGTATACAGTCTTCAAACCTCTGGAAAATGTCACATCATTGGAGATAGATCATTTTTTTTTTATTATAAGTGCCACCTATTCCCCTGGTGTATACATATTTCAGGGTCTTTATATAATTATTATTTAAATTTTTACTACAAATGGAGATAGATCGTCACTAAACTAAATATTTATTTTTACAAAATATGGTAAAACCGCCGAATTATGAAAATTTTTAATGGGACCACCTCGGGGCTATACCCGATCGAATTAAAAAATATTTTTTCGATTCGGTTCACTATTGGTGAAAGTATCGATGAACACACACAAAAAAAAATACATACAGACGAACATTGAGCCTATCTATTTTATTCCATTCCCTTTACTTTTCTGGCGTAGCGTTTCCACGTGCAGGCAAAGTTTTATGCCTGACCTATTTCTTTGTTGGATAATACTTAGTAACTTTATCTGTAGACGTAATTATCGTTGATTCAACATCAAACAGAGTCACAGGGATCAGTTGACACGACTGATTGTGGAATAGGGTTGGGTTCGGTATAATAATATGATATTTAATGACTGGTTTACATTATTATAGTCCAGCGATCGAATTGCAACTGAAATAATGTAGACTCACTCCAGAAAACGTTTTGTAGCAATTTAATTTAAATATTGTAAGAAATTTGTAAAAAAAAATATAGCAAGTTAATTTAAATAATCCTACTAATATTATAAACGTGAAAGTTTGTGAGGATGGATGGATGGATGTTTGTTACTCTTTCACGCAAAAACTACTGCACGGATTGAGATGAAACTTTGCAATATATAGCTTAAATTATGATTTTATTTTGCGTGTTTTCCACACTAGATTATCAGAATAACACATAGGCTATAAATTATAATGATACGAGTATATTGCGTATGCGGGCGAAGCTGCTGGTAAAAACTAGTATTTCTATAATTTTTTCCTCAAATAATTTTAATATTCATTTTAGTGAAGAAATAAGTTTCTTTGCATGAATTTAACACAAATGCAAAATAAATGTTGTTGTAGTTACTTTGATGCAGCAAACCAATATAGGTGCGTTTCTTTACCAAACAACTTCTTTTTAGTATGCCTACTCTTTGCAAAACACCTTGTAGGTATTTAATAGGTGCAATATACGATTGTTGTAGCTTCAATGTATTAGGTACTCAAACATGCAAATGTGCGTATGAGATAGCTCTGGCGCCACTGCAGGGCCATTAAGGTTGATGTCTTGTGGTCTCATGCCAGTCTGTTCTGGTCACGTCTCGGTTGAGGTTCTGAGCTTCATCAATTCATTAAAATAATGATAGTTGTTAGCACTCTTCAATTTTTGTGATTTTTGAAGAACTATATTTAACATTTAATTAATATCATTATTCATCATCATCATCATTTCAGCCATAGGACGTCCACTGCTGGACATAGGCCTCCCCTAATGATTTCCAATAAGACCGGTTGATAACGGTTTGCATCCAGCGCGATCCTGCGGTCCTAATAAGGTCATTCGTTCACCTTGTGGGTGGACGTCCTACGCTGCGCTTGCCGGTACGTGGTCTCCACTCGAGAACTTTTCGACCCCATCGGGCATCAGTTCTCCGCGATATGTGCCCTGCCCATTGCCACTTCAACTTACCAATCAGCTTGGCTATGTCGGTAACCTTTCTTTTCACCGGCCTTCAGGCGGCCTAAAAACTTTTACGCCAGGGCTGGCCACTTAGCCTATACGAACTTACTTTACTTTTATTAATTTAATTATTAGTAGATCTATTTTAGAGTTTCATTTGTAACTTTAACTAAGCTTTCTTAACATTATTTGGAACGTAAACATTGAACGCTAAAGTTTGTAACAAAAAAACATAATCATATTTTCAGTAAACATGCCTATAATTTTTGAAAAAACAAAGAAAAGTTTAAACGAAAGCGTAAGTAATCGTAAAACTCTAAAAACTAATTGTGTGTTTCGAAAAAGCAAACAAAAAATGGAAAACGCAAAAAGCTACTTGGTTCTGTTTATAAATAAAAGTGGGACAGACAAACTTTGACAATTATTATGTTAATTAAGGTGACAACATTTTCTGAGGTAATTTTGCTAGAATTTTAAGCACAAACGTGCTAATTAGAACTAATTTATTTTAATAAGTCGCCATAAAAATAAATGTGTACGAACAGGATAATGTATAAATATTTCACGGACTAGAAATGAACGCAAAGTATTATTTAATAACGGGTATTATAAGGTTTATGCTAGAAAATTATAGTGTCAATACCGTAAAATTTTATGACAGTAATACTGAATTAATTTATCACAAATATACAAGCTAAACATCTAATTAATATCAAAATATGAATAAACTGTCGCAGTACATATATTTAACGTTATGATTTTCCACACTAGATTTTATCTCAAAGAGTTATCTTTGTGATAAGCATTTCAAAAATCTGAAGCGAACGCAGGATTTGAACCTGCCCCTTCGGATCACTAGCCCGACGCTCTAACCAACTGAGCCAGCCCGCCCGCCCGCCGCAAGCGTCAAATTCTTGAAGTGCCTACCTTACCTCAACTTATAGCGTTGGTGGCGCCACCTGTGATACCCGTATTAGACAGGTTATCACTCAACTAGAAGTAATTAGAACTTCTAAAGATTGACGAGAGATGATGCACTGCTAAATCAATGTTATGATTTTATTTTGAGTGCTTTCCACACTAGATTTTGGCTCAGTTGGTTAGAGCGTCGGGCTAGTGATCCGAAGGGGCAGGTTCAAATCCTGTGTTCGTTTCAGATTTTTGAAATGCTTATCACAAAGATAACTCTTTGACATATATTTAAACGGCTCAAAACAAGCTTTTTGCTCAAGATATTTCCGAAAAACATTATAATAGCGCAAAGTTGGTTTATTTACCCATTATGGTAAATAAACTAACTGTAACGCAGTAGACGCCCGTTGTAGGTATGGAGTGCGGTGTTTACGTGATCCGGTCCTGGGAAGCCCTATTGTTCTGTGAAGCTTTATTGTGTTTTTATTGGTGCCTTTTGTATTCGGTTTTATGGCTTTATGACTCGAGTTTATTTGTTTGGTGTTTACGTATTTGAAAAACAATAGGGATTCTCGAACTTTCAAGTTGTTTACTTGTTAACACAATAGCGTTTATTGAGATCGAGTAATGTTGCGAAATATCTCGTAGGTTCGAGACTGTAGGAAATAACGGATATAAATACGCCGACCGACCCTTGGGGATCAGTTGTTTATTCGTTTACCGTCGAAGCGATAACTACTCGGGTTAGAGTGCGATACCAGTGATTGTGAAGTGACTAGTTTGTGTGAATATCAGTGCCAGTGTAAAGTGTTTGTGCGAACCAGTTGTGTCGTGTGTTTTTGTGATTTTTGTGAAGTGATTATGTGCAATAAAGTGCAAAGTGAATAATCGGCGTTTTAACTGACTATCCAAGAACCCATTTCGTAACATAACTTTGCGCTATTAATGTGGGATAATTACATGTGGGAATATGAAATGACTTACTTAAGTATGTATTTTATGCCGAAATACACTTGCATTTGCAAGAATTCTGTACATGTACACATTTCTTTAAAAATGTATTCAAACCAATAGAATACTTAAGGAGGTTAAAATTTTAAACCACATTTTTGCTATACGTCCAAACATCGTTTAACATGAACCTATTCCAATAATTAGAAAAAAATCTATTTGTCCAAGAAATAATTCCCTAACCTTATTTACACATCGATCTATTAAAGAGCCTCACTACTTTACGTACTGTTACTTTATTGCAATTAAATGCTTTCCGAACTGTTTCTTTGTTGCAATTAAATGCTTTACGTGCTGTTTCTTTATTGCAATTAAATGCCTTACGGACTGTTTCTTTATTGCAATTAAATAAATGCTTTACGAACTATTTTTTATTGCAATTAAATGGCACTTGACCACTAACCTGCACGATGAAAAGCGATTTTTATGAAAGCGAAAGTTTATTTTGTGGTTTATCAGTAAATCATATTTTTTATTTTCATTTAGTCAGTGCTAATCTCTGTAGTCACAATAAATTCTAATTTCACAACTTCATTTTTTCATTTCACGTAAATCGTTCCGATATATGTAGTGTTGAGTGGGTACACCACAAACTTCATTTCTGATTTGCTCGTAACAAAGTCGTATGCAAAATAAGCAACTTAGTCTCATTCTCTTCACACAAAGTGGCATCTTTTAAATTCATGACATCGTAAAATAAATCTTATATCAATCAATGTAAGGAGTTTACTATGTACCGCTGGCATATTGCCGGCATCAAGTCATCAACGGGGATTTATAGGCGTAGTGTCGGTTTGTAATAAACACTGTTTACTGTGACAGTACAATAAAATGAACAGTATTGCAGATTGCAAAGAATACTTTTTTTTTTTTTACTCTTTAACCACACCTTAAAAATACAGGGTTACAGGCTAGATCGACCTATTCCCGTTAAGCGTGTGTAGTTTACTAAGTTTCTGACTGATTTGACTATGAAACACCATATCCTAAATCTCACAGTTTTCGAGATATTTGAATTTAAATACTTTTTATAAAAAGTTAATTTTACCGACAACATTGGGTAGTGAGATTATATAACATTATTTTACATGTTTAAATCAAATAATAATATGACTTACACGTTATAAAATATCTGAGCTGATAGCAGAAAATCGGGAATTTCAGACCTTCAAAATTCTCAATGGCTTCTATAATATTCCGGATATCCGCGACATGTACATTTTGAAGGAAAATATGCGCGATAGCAGACGCCATACAATCCTCTTACAGTCACCATCACAAACCAACACTGCACACCACATCCTCTGCAATAGAGTTGTCTACAATTGGAATAGGTTGCCTGAGGATGTCATCTCAGCAAGAACTATAAACACATTTAAGAATAGACTGGACCTTTGGATAAAGAAGGAATAAATTTCCTTAACAGATAAATACTGTATACCTTCCCTTTTTTCTATTCTTAACGTATCAAATTCTATACCACCATAGGAGTATAGAAATAAAAGTTGTATAAAAACTGTACGAGGTTGTTTAATGAGCATGCATATCCGGAAAATGCATGCTTTTAAACAATATCTATTTCACTGTTGGCAATCATAATGAAGGTTATTAAAATTTTTGTACACGTTGTTAGCTACATTTTGCTTGGTAATATTTTATATACTTAGTTCATTTTAGATTACGTCACAACTAAAAAATACTGTGAGTGATGTCAAATACTCTTGTATTATAAATAAGAGAAGAGGTCAATTTTTCTTCATAAATATGTTTATTTCACACTTTGTCTGGTGTCTTTATATGATTATCGAAATATTTGCTTTTTCTTAAACAAAGAATATCGTACTTAAATGTACTTACTAAATTATTAATACATTTTAAGGGTAAAATGTGTCACATGTAACCTATCCCAAGGTGGATCCCGCACTGTGGCTGCAGTAAAACATCTTTCGCAAGATAAAATGCTGACTTACATTGTGTTCATGGTTTATCTTGGCTTTATGTCTTGGTGTTGCCCTTGTTTCTCGTTTTATGGACCAGCATTGAGCCTGGAGCGCCGCGTTTGGACCAGACTTAATTATATCACATGAATTCTACGACCTACTCTCGACCTTTCCAATAAAAAGCTCTCAATATAAATAAAGGTCAATTTCGAATTGGATGGAATACGACCGAGAGGAGAATCAAATGAGGCTCGAACTAAATTTTCCACGATTTATACAATTTAGTAACTTTTTGGTAACTGGTGAGATATACAGATAAATAAGGCTTTATTAGACAATCGCATGTTATAACAAAAAAGAACAAATTGCAAAGACGGAACATCACAAGGTTTTCTAAATTCCTCATTACTTATATAATTCAATTTACTTTTTCAAATTATCCAAGATACAACGGTAACGATAGATCTGTATTTATAAATATATGCACATGTTTCGTACTGAAATAGTCGACGGATTCCAAATGTTCCTTTACTTTCAAATATTCGTACAGCCAAAAGCTTTAACTTACAAAAAACTCAGTGATTGTAAACAGTTTTATTCATATACAATGTCTAATGTTTTAATGTGATTGCGTAATAGCATATTATTATGTATTGTTTTTATAAGTAGAGCGAAGTACCGATGTATGTGGAATAACATTGTGATCAAAATAAAAATAATATACCCAACCAAAACCAACAATAAGGATCTAAGATATCAAAGTAAAAGCAAGATTTATAGAATATATAATACATCTTCAGATTACACGCTGACCTTTCTCAGTCACCTTTTTGTGAAACCTATCTTCTGACCTAAATGTATTCAGGAAACCTGCATAAGTAGGCAAGGTTCTCAAAATCTGTTTGCGTTAGCCAGGTTAGATCGTGATACCGGTACTATTTATATCCTTTTCGATACTTTCGAGATAAAGTTCTGTTTGTTGCGAATAACAATGTTTTCTTCTTGTTTTCGAGTCGAAGTTGCGTGCTTAAATTCATATACCAGCTCTTGAACAGAACTTAGCTACATCACTAGCGTTGATGTTGCGTGCTAAGTTAATATACCGGCTTTTGACCAAAAATTAGTTAAGTGCTTTAGTAGTGGTCTCTGCTACCTCATTTAAGTCCTGTATGGTGCAGGCTTAAGGTAGTAGTGGTACCTAAGTAGTGGTCTCTGCTACCACATTTAAGTCCTGTATGGTGCAGGCTTAAGGTCACGCTGCACAGTCAGTCAGCCAAATGTAATATACTTTACTTAGTCTAAGGGCTTACACCACAATGTATCCCCATGTTTTTGGGTGGGGTACCTAAGTTATTTTTTGCATACACGGCACGTGCCTTAATTAAAATCCAATGTATTTATGGCTGATTTTTATTACTTGTTCAGTAGTAGTAGCATACCTGTCAGTAGTAGTAGCATATGTGGCAGGCACTGCAAAAACAGATACTGTAATTTTCATAGTCCTTCACCTTCTGACGAAGACTGAAAAAGTTAATCGATTGACGTATTTCCATAACTTTAACGTATGTGTTCTATTATTAACTCTATTTCAAAAGAAATTACCATATCTACAACACTTTACACATAAACAATATTTTTGTCATTTTTTGTGTCATAATGTTTGAAGAAAATACAATTGCAGCAAAAACACAGTGGTTTTTAAAAACTCGTTCTTTCTCGGAAGTCAAATGTTAAAAATACAAACGGCTTCTATAACACATCTCCTAAGCCATCACACAGAAAAAGGTAGAAGTCGGTAGATACCTTTTTATTTGGATCATTGTTAGGTATAATTTTACTTCATGATCATAAATTTAGAAGTATGTGGCTGAAAGGCTTATTACCTTGCCTGCGCTCATTAATTTTACCTTTTCACATAAAGTTCGTGCCGTGTTAACTTTAAAGTGCTTTTTACATGATAATTTTAGTTTTAATAATGCAATAAAGTGCATTTTACGGGCTGTGAGGTTTATAGCATCTGTTTACTGTTAGAATCCATAAAGTTCTGGAGTAGATTTTCTGAGATGAGTATTTTAAGTGTATTCTATAAACGATTTTTAGGAAAGCGGTCATATATACAATTAAACACGCGATATGTCATTCATCATCGCATCGCCATCATTATCAGCAGTACGTCTACTGATAGACATAGGCATCAACTGTGGATTTCTAAAAATACCCGTAGGAAGCGAATTGCTTGAGTCTTGATCAGATCGTAGTTTAAAATGCTATGTGGAATTCAATTGCAATAAAATATTTTACCGCCAAAGATAAATGTTGCTTTCCCGCCTGATGGTAAGCCTTAAAATGTTTTAAACTGAAGTATGAGATTCACGAGAAGTTTTTTTCTCTCTGACTAAACAACCTATTTTATTTCATACAATAAAACTATTATTTTCTTCACAAAATCAATTAATTTAGGTAAAAGTACAATATCTACAAATCTAAATCAAATCAAGAGCAAAAAACATTTTAAGTATAAGGCGTTCCGTTGTAGACTACGTCTTTCCATATATGAGATACCTCAAGAAAATAGTTAACACCAGTCAAAAATGAAAATATTTAATAAGACAGATTCAGAGTTATTAGTAATTGTTGTTTATGTTATTTCAGTATTTTAACTCAATTGAAAACTGTGTATCAATTTCTCCCCTTTTGCAATGTTTCCCATTAATTAAATTTTAAAATTTGCTTGATACCTTCGCTGCGAATTGAAAATTTAATTACTTAACAATTTAAATTCATGATATTCAGAACTTGGTTTCGGTTAATCAAAGAGGATAAAGGCTTTGCAGGTAAGGTGTGTTTCCAATATCGCTTTGGGCCCATTTACGATTCGTATATCAACCAAATTAATTTGATAAATTCTTACATAAATAAAAGTTGAAAATGTTGAGTGATGGATTTTCGTTTGATTGTTATTGGATTTTACTTGATTCTATAATCTGTTGTATGATGTTTAAATATAACAGTGCGATAAGGAAAGTATGAGAAAGTATGAGGCCGTCAGCTATTCATTCATGTTGCGTATCGTAAAAACATGAGTTGCTCGTACAGACGTACAGTCCCAGCAGTTTGATAGTCCACTTCTGAACATAGATCTCTGAACCCATGAAAGGCAATTGAGTCATATCAACCACGCTAACACAGTGAAGGTTGGTGGATTTACCTGAATAACAAATTTTATTTCTTCTGCGGACGTATTCACTAACACAGTAAATGTTGATGGATTCACCTGGATACCAAATTTTATTTCTTCTGCGGTGTATTTACTAACACAGTGAAGGTTGGTGAATTCACTTGAATACCAAATTTTATTTCTTCTGCAGACGTAGTCACTAACACAGCGATGGTTAGTGGATTCACCTGAATACCAAATTTTATTTCTTCTGCGGACGTATTCACTAATACAGTGAAGGTTGGTGGATTCACCTGAATACCAAATTTTATTTCTTCTGCGGACGTATTCACTAACACAGTGAAGGTTGGTGGATTCACCTGAATACCAAATTTTATTTCTTCTGCGGACGTATTCACTAATACAGTGAAGGTTGGTGGATTCACCTGAATACCAAATTTTATTTCTTCTGCGGACGTATTCACTAACACAGTGAAGGTTGGTGGATTCACCTGAATACCAAATTTTATTTCTTCTGCGGACGTATTCACTAACACAGTGAAGGTTGGTGAATTCACCCGAATACCAAATTTTATTTCTCCTGTGGACGTATTCACTAACACAGTGAAGGTTTGTGGATTCACCTGAATACCAAATTTTATTTCTTCTGCGCACGTATTGTTACCCCGTGATGTTTTCCTTCACCAAACCAGTGATAAGTAAATCTGCGGTCATTTTGTGGACGCGTTTTGGCGTTCGGCTTTGCTTTTCTTCCCGCTTTCTCACGTGGCGCTAGTAACTGTCTCGAGTAGGATAAAAAGCGAAGCCGAACATCAGAACGCTCACACAATACGGCCACGGGTTCGAACTCACGCCTCGCGCTTGTTAAGCAAGGTAACAGTATATCTACGCCTTAAATACGCTCAGTTTACGCGCAGTTGCACTTTTCCAGGAAATACAGTACTTGTTCTGCTCATGACGTGAGGTAACACTCTACCTTCTTCATACATGAAACTATATAACGTTGAAACTGAATTATGCGACTTGCTTTCACTAGCTTTATGCATACGCTCTAGTAGTATGACTATTAAAGAACTAGAGTCTTATACATTGAAATTGACACTCGATAAGAAATATTTTTAAAAGTGAATTAAACATTAATAGCTTGCCATAACTATTGAATCTCAAGACAGAATATTAATAAATATAGTTTCACCAAAAACACGCTTTCATAGCATATCAAACTAAAAAGTGTCAAATAATTTTCAATATAGGCAGATAATGAACGGAAAATATTAATAAAAAAGCGTGGAGCGCTATGTGCCCTAATTTTTCGTAAATCGAGCTCCCCACGCTTTTTTTTACAATATTTTCAATATTTTTCGTTCATTATTAATTTCATCTTAAATTGAAAATTTTTTACACTTTTTAGTTTGATATGCTATGACGTGTTATTTTTTAAACTTTATTTATTTTTTCTTTTGTAGTAATCGAATAAATGCATTATCATCTGTCTTTAATAGGTGTGAAAGTATAAAGAAAATCAGATCGTTCAAAGTAGGGCAAAATCGAGCTCATAGGGCACAAAGCAAAGCAAACAAACATACATGTGAAACTAATAAGAGCGTGTTAAAAATGCTGTATTTGTATTTTAAGCCAGTCCAAGACTTTTCGATTATTTACAGTATACACTTTAATCAATCGCTTAATTACTTTTAACTAGACACATAATAAAAACGCCCATCGAATTACCTGAATTATAATGCTCACTTTTGGCGACTCCCGTTGCTTACTTTGCCAGGCCCCATTTTATGATTCGGAGACTAATGTCATCTCCTTTAATATTCATCTTTGCTATCATAGTAGGCGTCACGTGAATATTTGTTGGTTAGAATCAAAATAAAACGTTAAGACACAAAAAAATCTAAAATCCAATCACCTAATTTTAATCACAGTATTAATTCATCTTCACTCGATAGACAAAATGCGAATAGTTTCCAAGACTTTCATGCAAATCTACCGCCGCCATTTTAAAATTGCAAGATACTCGTATATCCCGTCGATTGCCACACCATAGACTTTATCGAGAGTCTACTAATGACACTGGCGATCCTATTATTCGAATAGTTAAGGTAATTTCAACTCAATCACCATAAATGTATCATTGACTCAATCATAATAAAACCAGCTATTTAACTTCAAAAGCAAATAATCCCAGAGAACACAATTTTATTTGAATTTCACGTAATAATTACCTGAGCGCTAAGGCTAAATAATATTTTGTTATTATGTTTACAATTCTATTTAATTAATTACTCAAGACGCTTCTTTACCCTCGAGGAGTTTTAAGCTTTCACATTTTTATTTCCGTTTGAATTAAATAGGTAGCTTATGGAAATGACTATACCTAATTTACTCTCATTGTAATGGAGATAAATATTATTTTTATACTTTTCTGTAGACATTGGCTGTAGATTTTTTTTATTTAAATTGACACTAAGACTTTTCAATAACGCAAACAATTCAATGATTCAGTAAGAGTACCTTACCTACATAATACCAAATGGAACAAATTGGACATACAAATTCCTAAGAGTTATTACCTCTCAAAATAGCTTGCGTGTTCACATACAGCGCTCGTTGAGCTCTGCTGGAAAGGTTTTAATTTTTTGAAGTGAAATTTCTAATGCGACTTCAAACAAGGTTGCGTTAAACGGTTTACGCTACCACGGAGGGGGTATGACAGCACTGTTGCGTCGAAGTTTCACTTCATCCGCCCGGAGGGACTCCAAGCACTATTTTCTTTAATTGACTGTCAAGTGCTGATTAGACAGTAAAGTATATTTGACAATTACTGTCGTTTCATTTACGGCGTTTGGGTACAGAGATCTGCCGAACGGCCACCACACGGCACAAACATTATTCTTATTGGTCTTGATAAGTGCACTGGATGTAATAATACCAGAAACTAATTATTTAATATCTTGTACACTTGTGGTCAACAATTAGAATATTATGTAAAGCAAAGTTTAGTATAAAGTGCTCATGTATTGTATTACCTACCTTTAAATCCTATAAATCCTTATAATAAAATAAAAAGTATAAACCAGGGGTAGCCTTGACAGCAGAGTTTTTTTAGCCGCCCGAAGGCCTCTAACACGGCTAAAAGGTAAAACAATCGTTGAAAAATAAATAGAGTTGTCATCTTTGTTTCTCTTATCAAAATGGTTGAAACAAAAAATACTGCTTTACAGGTCCTGGAACGCATCTTGACTAACAGTTCAGTTATAGTGATAAAAAACCTCCATCCGAGGCTGTACGTAATGGACCCACTTAATCGTCCCACTAGAAGAGCTATTGCAGCTGAGTAATGGCCTATTTACATTCTCCACGATAATAAAGCTTCTAGCAGGAACTATCTTGGATTTTCTAATCTTCACAGGATTAGGAGAAATTCCAGTGAATTAGATGTTGACTACGGATATCGTTTTGAGATACTGACCTGAAAACTAATATCTCTAGATTTTTTTCTAGAATTATCCAAGTTTTTTAGCATTATCTTTCACCAGTTTTAACTTTAAATATTTCATCCATCAGCCGAAGGATGTCCACTGCTGAACATAGGCCTCACCTATGGATCTCCAATAATACCGGTTGGAAGCGGCTTGCATCCAGCGCGATCCTGCGGTCTTAATGAGGTCATCCGTCCACCTTGTGGGTGGACGTTCTACGCTGCGCTTGCCGGTACGTGGTCTCCACTCAAGAACTTTTCGACACCATCGGTCATCAGCCCTCCGCGATATGTGCCCTGCCCATTGTCATTTCAACTTGCCAATCCGTTGGGCTATGTCGGTAACTTTGGTTCGTCTACGGATCTCCTCATTTCTGATTCGATCTCGCAGAGAGACACCGAGCATAGCCCTCTCCATAGCTCGTTGGGCTGCTTGGAGCTTACTAATAAGGCCCATATAGATAATATATAAATATTTAGTAGATCCTAAAAGATACAAATAATAAAAAAATACCAAATCCTGGTACAACACAGATATGTAATAATAATCACTAAATTATGTCTTGACCATATCTAGATTTTGTCAGCTGTTATTGTAGAAGAAATTAAAGTACTTAACTATTTGTAATGGGTTGTTTATTCGGTTGTCGTTTGAGTGACCATGCGAGGGTATTTGAACTGAACTTGAACAATAAATTAGTTCATGAATAACTCGTTAGCCTTAGTTGTTTATCCAGTCTAGAATAATAAATAAATCTTTACCTAAACAACACTAGAACTGTTCTGAAACTTGCTCACTCCTACGCTATATAAACTTATCAGCAACAGTCTTAAATGATTTTAGATCTTGCATAAACAATAACATGGGCGCCGTTAAAATTACTTATAAACATTCAGTGAACCCTATTAAAACTCGACGATGGGTCTTCTTACACTGTGTTATTGCGAGGTAAGTAATTTCTTCATTTACCCTTGAACAACTTGAAAATACAGGATGTATATCTGTACGACATAGGGATACTCTAGAATGATAATAAATGAAGCCGTGGTGGTCAAGAGGTAGTGACACCCGCCTTACAATCGTGAGGTCGTGGGTTCGAAACCCCGGTCCCGTACCAATGAGTTCTTTGGAATTTATGTACGGAATTTCACATTACTGGCTTTTCGGTGAAGGAAAACATCGTGAGGCAACCTGCATACGTCCTTAGAAGAAATTCGATGGCGTATGTGAATCCACCAACCCGTACTGGGCCAGCGTGGTGGATATGGCCCATTCACCCTTCGTGGGTAGGCCTACGTCCTGCAGTGGACTATTAAAAAGGCTGGTACAGTACAGTACAGTACTCTAGAATATCATTGCCTTCAACTTTTACAATGAGAATGATCTGTGCCATACATTTTGTCAAAGGTTGATATTTTTTTTTTTTAGTTTTTTTTGTTTAGTCACTAGACAAGTCGACAAGTAAGCGATCATTGAAGTTAAGCAACGTTCGGATAGGTGACCGCGGGTGGCATTTACAACTGAGCGCTACCGTGACTCGGATGACACGTTAAATTGTAGGTCCCGGTTGTATTAACTGTTGTCATGTCAGAGAACTTCAGTCGGCTTAATAACTGACACCAGGGCTATCCACCCAGCCTATATATACTAACTTACTAGAAAATATTTATTAGAAAATGTTTATAGGTGAAAATAAAAATATTGTGCTAAAACATAGATGTAACATACTCGTAGGTAATTATGAGATTTTGAATTACTACCAAAACTGTAGATGTTAGATGTTATGTGTACTTATGTTAATACTATACGATTTTGCTCCTTTGAATGCTTCAAAAGTGTGAAAAAGAAGCATTTTAAAAGAATTGTTTCAGGTCAACTAAACTTAGTTTCTCATTAGTGCGCTTTCAGAAGACGAGAGGCACGTCATTAATTCTTTTCATTATTTTTAGTCTCGCGCAAAAAGTGTATTCTTGCCGTGAAAAATACCTTCGAATTGTTGTGCCTCTTAGAAACCCATTACTAATGTCGTAATGACTGTATTTTTGTTTATTTAATGGGTTTTAATGAAAATTGTATCCAGTTACGAGATTTTTTGACCGTTCGACTTATTGGATAGAAAAAACCGGACAAGTGCGAGTCAGGCTCGCACATCGAGGGTTCCGTACAAATCCAAAAAAAATCACAAAATTGGGAAGTAAGTTGTTAAAATCTCTATAGGTACCTACTATAACCATCGACAAAAAAGTTTTTTTTTCACTTTTCCTATCATACATTGAAATGTACATATGTTAAAATAATTAAAAATCTGTTTTAGCATGTGCTAATGAAGTTCTTTTATATGATAGGTACCTTACATGATACGATTTACTCACTTTGAATTTTGATCCCGTATTTTGTGAATATTGAGACCCTATTTTTTGTGATTTATATTAAAAATGTACAGTTTTCAGATTTATTCCTATATGTGTACTCTGAGACAATACTTCTCGCCAAATTTCCTAGTTCTATGTCAACGGGAAGTACCCTGTAGGTTTTGATTTTTGTGAGTGTCGAAATAATAATATGCTGTTTTTACGACATAAACGGCTCTAACGTTTTTAAACGTCAACTGAGATTTTTTTACACAACTACTAGAAACTATAGATATAGGTACGTATACAGTTTAAATTTCAACTTGATATCTTTACGCGTTTCCGAGATAATAAGTCTTGACATACACACAGACGGACAGACGGACAACAAAGTTATCGTATAAGGGTTCCGTTTTTTTCCATTTGAGGTACGGAACCCTAAAAATGATAATGCAATTGTACCTTGTGTAATTGTCTTATGTGCCTAATTTAAGTATGTAATATTGTGCGATAAGAATAATGTTTTAATAATACCTACTTTGTTTGTGTCTTGGGTGTAAAGTATTTATTTATCTCGTAATTTTAGTGCGCGATTAGTCCCGTAGTACATAGTAGTAATGTGTTCAAATCGCGAAAGCTTGTAAATAAATCAAGCTAAATAAAAAATTCAAATCAATGATATTTTAACAGAAACCACAAAACCAGATATCGTAAACGGTATCGGATGATAAGAAAAAAATTTACGAAATTATTGTTGGACAAAGCTCAATTTAACAACTCGTAACGCCACACCGATAAAACAGTTTAACCAATAGATCAGATAAAAACGGGACATTAAAACACCCAATTTATGGCTAGATTTATCTGCCGTCTAAACATTTACTTTGTATCAACTAAAGTAAGTAAGTTTAAAGAGTAAATAATTTTAGAGGCTAAATAAATAAATTGCTCATTAACTACATTAGCATTAGAATTAAACTTTAAGAGTTATTTTACGACAAAAATACTCGTAGTACAGCTGCCTTCAATGATTGCCACCTACGTACAAAATTCGAATAGTATTATTGTATACTAAATTTTGCCCGCGGCTTCACCCGCGTGATTTATCGTGTATTTATTGATTATTGCGCTATCGCATAGGAAACTTTAAATTTTACGGAATAAAAAGTAGGTAGCCTATCTCACTTTTTGTCTATCAAACTAATAAGTCCATTATGATGTGTATTTGGTCACCATAAACTATTTTACATTAGTTTCTTAAATAATTATCACAACTCGAATTGACTATGAATATGTGCTTTCGCCACGAGGCGCAATTCGAGAATGCTCCTCCTAAAGATTATTATTTTACATCTCTTCAGTTTCTTGTCTCGTTTCCTGATTGGCTGTTTTAAAACCACTCTAGAAGCAGTCCTTATTGGTTAAAATGACGACCGGTTATTAAATTAGCCAATCATAAACTAGAGCAGTGTTAACATTACAAGAACTAAAAATATCATTTGACATATATTTATAAACCAGATCAAAATTTGTGGCATTAATTAAAAATCATGACACTCTGTTGCTGCGTGAAAGAGGAAAAAACCAACAAATACATTTTCGGACTTATAATAATGGTAAGGATTTTTCAAAAACCAACTGACCGATTTTGATAAAACTTATATGGGACCAAGTTATCTAGGTATATCCCAATACCTAGATACCTATCCCTTCCAATAAAAATAATCAGCCAAATACGAGTCGGACTCGCGCACGAAGGGTTCCGTACCGTATGAGAGCCTCCCTCAAACATGTATTTTAATTTCATTATTTGTTTTCATAGTAAATATACAACTAAATATCCTGTAATTATTTCAAGCGCCTACCTGTTACCATTATTAATATCGAGTGATAAACGGCTAAAAATTCAGAATTGTTGTATGGGTAAAATTAATTAAATATCTATTTGATTCTGTTTTTTAGTATTTGTTGTTAAAGCGGCAACAGAAATACAGCATCTGTCAAATTTTCAACGCTTTAGCTATCACGGTTCATTAGATTCAGCCAAGTGACAGACAGACATACGGACAGCGGAGTCTTAGTAATAGGGTCCCATTTTTACCCTTAGGGTACAGGGTTCCGTACGTATATTTAAATAATTAATATATATTTTTGCACGAATGATCACGCATATTTTTTTACGGAGTACTTACCCTATAGCGAGTAAGGAACCCTAAAAAGAATTATCGATCGAATCATGAAAAAATATACACATTACACATTAATTTGTGAACCTCCTCCGTTTTTCATCGGTTAAAAACAAAAAGGTAAACTGGAGCAAAAATAACGGATAAAAATGTATAGTTCCAAGGTCACTTGCACTTAAAAGTACTTGGGCAGCTACAGCAGTAGGTACTTAATCGATTAAAAAAATCAATTTAATTTAATTTCCCGTTAATGGATTTTTCTAGACACGTTTTATTTAAAAACCGTAACATTTATTAATCAAATTGAATTGATGAGATCGAACAGAAGTATTTTTTTGACCTTAAAACTTGTTTAATTATATGACAAATGCTGCAAACTTTGTTTTAAAAAAAATCAGATTGTGTATTTTTTTTTTCTCAACCTATGCTGT
This sequence comes from Hypomecis punctinalis, assembly GCA_949316475.1. Classification (NCBI taxonomy): domain Eukaryota; kingdom Metazoa; phylum Arthropoda; class Insecta; order Lepidoptera; family Geometridae; genus Hypomecis; species Hypomecis punctinalis. The sequence continues at coordinate 14,709,829 of OX438812.1, forward strand.
CTCACTTCTGGGCAAAGGTCTCTCCTTATTATTTAAATTCGGCAAATAAAATACATAACATTTATTCACTCATTTCGCTTCACAAGACATGTATTACATTATTTACTCATAAATTAAGCACAAATGAATGCACGAGTGGTGTATAGACATTACGCCAAGTAAAAACAATACCCTTCCATGTCAGTCCAGATGAATAAACTGAAGAGAGTTAAGATTCAATCTCGTTTTTATCGTAGCAAATAAACATTTACCGTTGCCCGAGCTAAAGCAAAGCAATAACTGACAAACATTTACACCGCGTTAAACTATTTCCTTTGTTAATCGAGAAAAGTTTTAAAACTTGAACGTTTGTTTAACCGTTTTAGTTTCACAACGGATCATAATATAAATCATTGGCTATACACACCAGGATACTGAGCGCAGCTGGTTTTATTCCCGCCCTGACCCACTTTTCTTGGGACTCGGGAGATTTCCTCCCTTAAAGGTCGATATTCATTAGGACGCTATACGCGACACGACGAGATGCGATGCAATTTTCAATGGTTATACTAGAGAGCGTCCTAACTTTAAAGTTCGCATTTTATTAAAAATAGCTTTAATATTAAATAAATAAATATTGGGGGACATCTCACACACGTTCTCTGACCCCAAACTAAGCAAAGCTTGTGATATGGCTGCCAGAGACTGATATACTACTTATACATATTTTAAATACATACTTAAATAGATAGTACCTAAATAACACCCAGACACAGAGCAAACACATATGTTCATCACAAAAATGCTTGCCCTGAGTGGGGATCGAACCCACGCCTCTTTGATCCAGAAGTCAGGTTCACTAACCACTGAGCCACCGAGGCAGTCAATATTAGAAAGATTAAAGAAAATAAACTTAGGTAATCAATTAATGAGGCTTTTTCTGACAGCTGACACAAAAAAATACTGTAAAAAATGCTCAACAGATGGCGTTGCATTGTCAGTGTACAAGAGAGTTCTCCATAGTACGTGAAACGGAATGTTACATAAACTTTACAATGCAATTTTATTTATATTCAGTGTGAGTGAGACAAGTTTTTGGTAAAATTAAATTTATTGTGGTAATCAATTTACAAAATACTGATTTAAAAGGTAAATAACGATGCCTTTAAAAATATTCGACATTTTTTTTAGAAGAAATATTTCGATTTCATTTGACATGACATGACATATATATTTTGACATCCCACCATCATTTGTGTTTGTGTATATTTTGTGTATCGTCTGTGTTTTCGAAGTAAAGTAAAGAAAAACTGAAATATTGATAAGATGAAAAAAGAAGAAGTGTTTGCCTTGTGAAGTTCTGTAAGAACATTGGTAGTCACTTGTTTCTGACTAATGAAACCCAAAAAGCGAAATGGTTACGACCGATAGAACGCCGACCTTCGTTCGGTGTTTCAGAAATCAGAAAAATTTCGAAAATATGCTCAGCAAGTTGTCAAACAAATGTCAACCATCAACGAAATGACAACAAAAACAAATGAACGTGTACCTGTACAACTTGGTGTACACTCACAGTACAGCGACCTCTATTGAATCTATTTTAAACTATTTTTCAATTGGCTCCCGGAAAAAAGCTCATTAAAAAACCTCATATAAATACCAAATTTCATCAAAATTGTTAGAGCTTATAACCGAACTTTGTATACATAAACAAACAATTAGCTCCTCTGATTGTGTAAGATTAATTAATTATTTACTAAGTTAGTTACTGCAAAAAATATTTATTGTTAGTCTTGATTTATTACTATCGGAATTTTGCCAATGTTAATTCTAAGCACAAAAAATAATTTCTCTCAGAAACACCATCGTAATGGCAGTTTAGCTGATTTTAATAATTTTAAAATATTTTGTTATTTATACCAAATTAATCATTAATTTCATTCTGATTATTATATTTAAAAATTATATACGGGAGAGATATTTTCAGTACTAGTCAGGATGACATCCCATGGTTCAAACGATGAGGCATTGGAGATTCGTGACTTATTTTTCATCCAGTCCCAGTGCCTTCTCGCCCTTACCCGGGCATAGCAGTAAAAGTGCATTCTCCCTAGTTTACTCTCTGAGATGCAATTACACAGACCTTCCTCATTATGAGAGTATCGTTGCTCATAAAAAAGAAATTGTCTGTTTGCTAGCTCCGGAATACTAACCTTTTCGTGGTTGCCTTTGTTTTTCGACGTGCTACACCGACAGGCAGGATTGTAACAATTGTGTACAAAATTTTCTACGTGTGTAGTTCAATTTGGTGCTCGTCGCTTTTGCATTGAGCCAATTTCGAGTACTTGGCGTAAACTGAAAAGTTTTTGCATTGCGTTTTTAACGCAAATGGCCACATATTGTGAAATTCGAGTTCATCAGTGCACATAACGTTTAGATTGCCTAGTTTTCCGTCTCGATAGTTTTATTTTGTAGGTATATATAGGTAGGTACTTTGGATAAAATGTGTACCTATATAATGTAAATGTGAGTGAATTTGGATAGCGAGATAGGGACGAATGGATTAATATAAGGATGGGCAAATGATGACAATGTAAGTCCTTGTTCGCGGTTTTTAGGGTTCCTTACTAAAACTAGGAACCCTTATAACTTCGTTGTGTCCGTCCGTGCGTCCGTCCGTCCATCTGTCCATCCTAGTGTTACTAATATACTTTAAATTATTTTGAGTACTTTGGGGTTAAAACATTTTGAGTTATAAAGAAAAAAATACATTTTGAAACTTGTACACAGCTAAGAGGTAATTGGCCTTAGAAATATATTTCATACCTACCTACTCAATTACGTTTATCTAGTAGTCATGTCAATCATCTAATGATATCACAAAAAATGGTTATTATTATCATCATAATCATCGCTTCCGTCTACGGAAGCCTATCATACGCGTGTCTCGACACGCACTTGACAACTTACAAATTTTTTTTTTTTAGCTATTCAATACTTATTATGCTCTGATTAATACTCACGGTCAATCATATAATGATATCTAATATAATCATAGCTGGCAACGTTATTATTTCGAAAAACTGTTACTGGACATTTGCATATGCATTTCCAGGCCGCACAGTTCTTACAAATGTTGAACCAATTTATTATCTAAAACTTAGACATTTGATACGTATTTAAATTAAATGAATTTTACTTTGTTGCTGTAACATAAACTTCGTACAACTCTTTCATTATAATAAGCTGCTCAGAAGAATTTTTCTTCCAGACATTATAGCACAGACACAAACTCAGATTTCAGTATACTCGTACCTACATATTTTTTATTATTATAAAGATATAAAGTTGGAAGATTGTAACTATATTGTAATTTTATCTATTTCATTTAACGTTAATATTTTATGACACAAGTCGTAAATTATACATTCTCATGTGGAAAGATTTTGACAGCGAATGAGTGTCGATAACGGAAATGATTACGGTTATGCCTTCGTTTTACGTGGGTCTCTACATATATAGTAATTCTTATTAGCTTTGTTTGTCCTGTACTAGTTGTGCCTAGCGGTTTAAGTATCCAGAATTTTATAAACTACCAACTACTGATCCTGGCTTCGCCCGGTTATAAATAACTAAAATATTGGGGGACATCTCACACACGGTCTCTGACCCCAAACTAAGCAAAGCTTGTGATATGGCTGCCAGAGACTGATATACTACATAAATGAATCAATTATAGCTATAAACCTTCCAGAAGAAATTTGTCTAGTTTTGATATATATATTATGTATAACTTTTTTTAAGTATACTCTTTCCAATAAAAAAAGAATTATTGAAATCGGACAACAAAAAAAGTATTGCGTGGTAAAAAAAGTTTTATATATATATATATATATATACTAGCTTAAAACCCGCGGCTTCGCCCGCGTTGTCTTAGTACATAGGTACTTACTTAAAATGAAAATAGCCCGCGGTTTGATCTACGTTGTCTTTGTACATGCTTATAATAATATCTAATAGTCCGCGATTTGGCCCGCGTTGTCTTAATACTTGCTTAAAATTACTTGCAAGTATAATGCCCACGGTTCGGTCAAAATTGTAACAGTATTTGCCTATAATGATAATAGGTCTCGGTTTGGCCCGCGTATTGTTAGTACTTGCTTAAGATGGTTATTTATAGCACGCAGCATGGACTGCGATGTCTTAATACTTGCTTAAAATTATAAAAGCTTGCCATTTGGCCTGCATTGTCGTATTACTTACAATGATAATAGCCCATGGTCTGGCCCGTATTGTCTTAGTACTTGCTCAAAATGACAAAAGCCCGCGGTTTAGCGCGCGTTGTGTTAATAATTAGGTACTTACAATGATAATAACCCACAGTTTGGCCCACGTTGTTTTAATACTTACTTAATTAAAGTAACAGCCCGCGGTTCAACCCGCGTTATCTTGGAATTTGCTTATAATAATATCTAATAGTTCGCGGTTTGGCCCGTGTTGTCTTAATTAATCCTTAAAATTATAATAGCATGCCGTTAGCCTGCGTTTTTGTATTACTTGTAATAATAATAGCCCACGGTCTGGCTCGCGTTATTTTCGTAACTGCTTAAAATGATAAAAACCCACAGTTTGGCCCGCGTTTTCTTGGCACTTACTTAAAATAATAGTAGCTCGTGGTTAAGCCCGCATTAGGCTCGATTATGAAGACGCCATCGTAATTATAATAGCTAATTATCATAATTATATCTGTTTCATTTTCACTTTAAGCATTCGATAGAGATAACACTTTTTATGTTGTTATTATATTTTCTATGGGGCGTCTTCATAACTGAGCCTATTATTGTATTACTTGCAAAATAATACCTACGTCTTAGCCTTAATTGTCTCAGTATTTGGTTATTTAATTTACTTGTATCTAAAGCTTATTACGGAGTACGTGAATTTTTGGATGATAAATTGCCGAATTTCTGAAATTAACTCAATAATAAATAAATATATAAAATAAATATTGGGGGACATCTCACACATGGTCTCTGATCCCAAACTAAGCAAAGTTTGTGATTTGGCTGGCAGATACTGATATACTACATATACATGTAGGTTGACTGGCAGATAATGCTGTTTAGCGTTAAGCCCTCCTTTTGTACAAATAGTGTGCAAGAAAGTGTTAAATAAATAAAAATACATTAATAAGCCCCAGACACAGAGCAAACACATGAACATCACATAAATATTTGCCCTGCGAATCGAACCCACGCCTTTTTGAGCCACCGAGGGAGCTAATAATAATAATTGTATGAGTAACTATGTAAGAAATTTCACTTTTCATTGCTGGAAAACATTGAGGCAACCTGTACGAACGTAGAAAAAATCAATGTCGTATGTGAATTCAGCAACCCGCGCTCGGCCGGCGTGATGGATATGGCCCAATTACCCTTCGCGGATAGGCCTATTTTCAGTCATCCATCAGCCGCAGGACGTCCACTGCTGGACATAGGTCTCCCTTAAGGATCTCCAATAAGACCGGTTGGAAGCTGCTTGCATCCAGCGCGATCCTGCGGTCTTAATGAGGTCATCCGTCCACCTTGTGGGTGGACGTCCTGCGCTGCGCTTGCTGGTACATGGTCTCCACTCGAGAACTTTTCGACCCCAACGGTCATCAGCCCTCCGCGCTATGTGCCCTGCCTATTGCCATTTCAACTTGCCAATCCGTTGGGCTATGTCGGTAACTTTGGTTCTTCTACGGATCTCCTCATTAATGATTCGATCTAGCAGAGAGACTCCAAGCATAGCCCTCTCCATAGCTCGTTGGGCTACTTGAATTCGGCGATTGGCCTCTTTGTTGAAGTCGGACCTATCTAACTGAACTACTTGTCCTAGGTAGACATACGAGTCAACGACTTCAAGAACCGAGTTTCCAACAGAAATCGGGTGTAGGTAAAACATGGGAATTACACATGACTTTCGTCTTGTCCATGTACATCTTAAGACCCACCTGTTTCTATTATCCGTAGTGCTACCCGTAGTACCTATTTTCAGTAGTGCACTATTAATTAAGGCCGGTACAGGTATTCGACATGTTTCATTAAGTTATTAGATATTTAATTTTCCAGGCAAATGAAAAAATGGCACACCAGTCGTAATTCTAGTCAGGCATGTTCTAGGATGCTATTATACTCATAATTTGATTAACTTTTACAATGGTACCAACCCCAAAAGCACGTGAATAAAATCAGTCATCAATCAATCAATCAATCAATCAAAACACAAAAAGTTCATCGACACGCGACAAAATGTATGGAAAATGTAGGTAATTTTCGCTTGTCAGGGTTGATCCCATAGTAAAATACCTATATTGATCTATATGTGCGCTAAGCTTAAAACTATTGGCTCACAAAATAAAAAAAAATCGTAAACTTTTGGGGACCCATTTTGCCCCATTTAAAGATAAACTATCATTATCATAATCCTATTCTAAATACTACATTATTTAAAAAAGCGCATTGAAGTTTTGGGACGTATCTGACCCCTAAGGATATTTTTAAGGAAAATTCAGAAAAACAGGTACAGCCATATTTTTTATTTAGTCTCAAAAGCATCTATACAAAGTTTCATGTCAATCGGTACAGGGAATAAGAAGTTACATGCAAACAAAAAGAGCCCGTTTTACCCCGTAAGTTAGAGTTGGGTACGTTTTTCATTCTTAGTGCTTCATTATGTCGTACGATGTACGTATATTCCAAATTTCAAGCTCATATCTTCAGCGGTTTGGGCTGTAGCCTAAACTTATTAATTTTGCGTATCCCTAAGGAACCTTATAGATTTTCCTGGATTTTATTAGTTCCTGTATTAAAACATGCTGTGTGCCTCCTTCATACCAATTTTCAACCATAACCGTTCAGCTGGTTCGATGTAATTGACGCATTTTTCACCAACTTTGGGACCTTATTTGACCCCTTAGATGAGGAAAATTCGGAAAAACAGGAAAAAACGTAACTTTTATTTTGTTTGAAAAGCATGTATACAAAGTTTCAAATTAATCGGTACAGGGAATAAAAAGTTACATACAAACGAAAAGGGCCCGTTTTACCCCCTTAGAGTTCGAAAGTTCCAAATTTTCGTCCTTAGTGCTCCATTACGTCGTTCAATGTACCTATATTCCAAATTTCAAGCTCATATCTTAAGCGGTTTGGGCTGTAGGCTGTCTGTCAGTCAGTCACTCAGGGAAGCCTTTTATATAATAGATATATATATATATATATATATATATATATATATATATATATATATATATATATATATATATATTTGTTCTGTATTAAAGAAAACGCGGAAACACTCAAAAACTTTTTGCCACTCAAAAAGCAATGGGATATATACATAGGCAGACAACCAAAAATAGCGGTTTTGATTTATACTACGTAGTGATAGCGCAGTGGTTCCGCGTTTTCTTTAATACAGAACAAAACTACATTTGGCTAATAATTTGCCACTCAAAAAGCAATGTTGCAGCCAAAGTTGGAGTATGTAGAATAATTGTAGGAACGTTTGAATTGAAACATAGTGGATTCAAATCTATTTGTAGGTAAGCTTGAGCTGCACACCATGATGGAGCATCCACACTCTCCACGAGGCGACACCAGCAGAGCAGCTGTAGCTGACTTCACATCTTGTATAGCAATGATTAAAGTCGACGGATGTGAAGTTAGCTTCAAGCTTGCTCGTGTCACCTCGCGAGAGTGTGAGTGCTCCATGAAAAAATATCAGCAATGGGAAATTGTGTTAGTAAGTGTCCAACATGCTGGTAGCATTGCTACGCTGAACGGCAATGCTGCCATCTTATTATAATAAACTGAACTGCCTTTTAGAGGTGATTTTTTCAAAAAACGCGCTAATACTTTTTAAGCCTATATAGTTACCTACTTAGTAAATGAATCCTCAAAAAAAATACATACTTAAAGTAAAATGGTATGGTTGTAATAAAACTACAGACCTAGCTACGATATGATACATATTGATTGCCAAGTTCACGTCAGTACTTATTTAGTGCATTAAAAAGTTATAAAGCAAGTTTTGCAAAGGAAGAGCCTTTTTTTTACCAGTGAAAATCCTTTATGGATACCACCACACCTCGTGGGCAGGCGGTTGGTTATGTGGGAGTCCCGCCACTGGACGGTGTACCCACCAAAACCCCTGGGTGTTCCTCCACTGCGCCTGGTGTCGGGGCTACGGGCACGCTTCCGCACTCCTCCGCGGCACCCGACAGCGCTGGCCTTCCTTAGGCCCCAACTCGGAGCTTGCTCTCCCTCCAGATTGACGACGTGCCGATAAGGAAGAGCCTAGGTCCCATGACACAGGTCGCCCTAGTGTTGGATCTAGTGCACGACTTGTTTGTGAAAACTGTTTAAATCAATAAACGTTTTATTTATTTATTACTAGCTGCCCGCCCCGGCTTCGCCCGGGTACGACTGGTTAAAAAAGACATTTTATAAGTATTGTGCTTATATACCTACCAAGTAACGTCACACACATGCGCACAGTTATTTTGGCGCGTTTTCATATTACATTAGCTTACCTATACGCAAATATTTTCACCATAGAACACCCACTAATAAACATAGGGCTCCCTTATTAGATCTTGTATAACACCGAATAAAACCTTTGCAAGAGGTTTGCATCCAGCTTCCATCAATGTATCCACCTAAAAATGAGGTTCTCAATTCGATTGTGTTTCATTTAGTATGTACATAATTATGTTATGCGATCATTCCGTCAATTAAATTTTGACTCTCAATAAAGTATTGTAGTCTTGAAATGTACCTATCTATTATTACGTCCACTGCTAGACATACCGGACGAACCGATAGGATGGGTTGAAAGCTACTCGTAGGTACCTGAATCGCGGGTGTTCCCGTAGTCTTAATCTGTTCAACTATTAACATAAAATAAAGATAGTATTGGCCATCTAAATAAAAGTAAGTTCGTATGGGTCGGGGGCTATACGTTATCTATGGCTCTGGTTTCATTGTTTTTAAACGGTTAGAATATTCAGTCCATCTACATTCTACCTACGTAAGTTAGTTGACGTTTCTACTATATACTTGTATTTGATCTTTTCTTCATTTGATAACTTTGTAAAATATCAGTTCTACTTCTACGAATTGTGTGCCCTATCTAAAGCCTCTACAACTTGCTAACCCAAAGAGCAAATTGAACCGATGGAAACGCTGGCATCCAACGTGATCTGGTGGTACTTAAGTTTTAGTAAAGATTCGTAATCTTTTCTAGCAATAAATATAACTTATGTTTCTTAAAGTGAATGTAGCTTTGAAAGAATTTTTAAAATCGGCACAGTAGTTTTCGAGTTTATTCATTACAAACATACACACACACACACACGTAAATACAAACGTCCGCCGCGCGCCGGCCGGGCCGCTACCGCCCGCGCCGCACCGATATGTCCCTGCATTTTAAATCTGTAATATCTTCGAAAATATTCATTTAAATTACATGCTGTAAAAGGCCATATTGATCTATATTGAATGGACAATGTATTTAAGGTACTTAATTGGATAAGCATTAATTATGTATTGCTTAAAATAACTTTCTAAATAAGCCATTTTTTCCCGTAAAATGTAAAGGATAAAAAATGGTTATTGTGGGTTATTCTTAAGAGATAGACATATACCATCGCGGACTTTTTTGTTGACCTTTTTGAGGTGTACAATACCGTAGTACATTATTTTGATTTATCTCGTGGGGTTCAGTCAGCGTTTGCAATGTAAGCGCAAAAAAATGTGTTTATTTACGACATCACATTAGAAACCTGTAAATTCATCAGTGTTCCTCTACAATATTATGCATGTATTATACATATAAACCTTCCTCTTGAAACACTCCATCTATTAAAAAAAAGCGCTTCAAAATCCGTTGCGTAGTTTTTAAGATTTAAGGACACATAGGGACGGACAGACAGCGAGAGCGACTTTGTTTTATACTATGTAGTGATTATTTATATTGTAAGCAACATTTCATCCAACAAATTATTAGTATTTTTTTATTCCCTTGATATAATACCGTCGCCTTTTGCAACGCCGTGTAACCCTTAAGTACGCTTGAGATAGTGTGATGTCAATCTTTGAATATGCCTGTCTTCTCTTATGTATGAGTAAGACATTATTATTTGACAGACTTACATTTATTTCTCTTTGTAAAAAACTGAAAGGATTCCAACGGTGACAGACAGACAGACAAAACTCTTTATTTACAACCACAATTGAAAAATAAACACTATTTACGCATATACGACAAAACATATGATTACAAAGTGGCGCCATATCACCCATGGCGATTTTTTCCAGGGAACCTTGGTGACTGGAGTAAAGGGATTTTGCCTCTGGTAGAAATGATCAGATAATTTATGTGATAGCTTTCTTCTTTTTTTTCGCTAAGCTAGAATTGACTTTTATAAAGCTTCTCGAGTAAATTGATATCGTTTAGGCAAGCAACCTTTACTTTTATGGGATATGGTCAAACGCAACCTTTCCTATAAAAAATATAGCTTTGTGAAAGGCCAATTTTTTCATCATACAGGCTTTTGATTAATCATTTAAAGATATGTGTCGCGAAGTCTACTGTTCGGAGAAAAACTAGTTTTAGGAATTTTAGAATTCAACTTTTAGCACTAAATATAAAGCAAGTTGTATTCGAGAAACTATAATTGTTTGTTGGTCTTAACGTCCCTGAAATCTTGTCGGACCTTCAACTTTGATCGTTAATCCAAAGGATTTAGGGACCTCTAATTTTGTAAACTACAAAGTTCCTGATGAGAAACAGATCCTTGAGTTCTAAGTTACCAAATAGCACCATACAATGATTACTTCTTACACTAGTAGGTAGATATAATAGGTTTTGACAAGAAAACAATTAGTAAAAAAAAACTTAAAACGGAATGTAATTGTGAGCTAGAGACATGGTATTGTCAGAACTTTTCACGAACATATGTTTTTGTAATGTCATCAAGTAAAAAAGTTTATTTTACGTAATTATGGACAACTTTCTCACAAGTTTAATCCCGAGTTTTCTTCAAGAGCACTTGCCTACTTTACCGAAGTTGTATAGAACAAACTTGTACAATCTGATTGAACGAGATGCTCTAGAAACTCGCTTGAAACTACCTAAGTTTAGTTCTAAAATCATGCACTAAATTCCTGTTGACCGCACTCAGAATTTAACTAACTACAGTGGCAGCAAACTGTCATCTAAACGTCTTCAAGAAGCGCTAAGGAACAACAAAGACGTGGAACGTCCATTGTGTACTTGTTGCATCAATGGCATTAGTGGTGAAATAACAACGATACTATAATGTGTATATTGTGTATAATCCGCGCCATACAAGTCGGCGGATGAGAAGTTAGCCGCAGATGACACTTTGCCGTAATTCGCCAATTATTGCGCAAGTGTGCACAATGGCGACGCAAGTGGCGTAATGGTGAGCAAGGCGTAGGGAGCCTGCGGGAGGCATGAGGTTGGCGGGCGGGTGTGCCCCGGCTATATTTTGCCTTTTTGCGCAGCGTTCTGCGCCTATGCGCCTATGCGCAATGCGCATGCATTAAATGACAGACTTCCCTTTAAATGGCATTTTGCTTCAGAATAAGCTTTATGTACAGAATCTCATTGCGCTGCAAAGACAGGAAAAAGACTGAATATACTTGTTATTGTTTTAGTTTATTTATTTTGGTGAAAAGAAATAGACGTAGTTCTCAAATACTTTTCAGCTAACTTAGTTATTACAACTTTGTCATTAGTTGCACTGTTTGTTAAAGGTGTCTAAAGTTGTCTAAAGAAAAGACACGGAAACGTAGAACCGCAAAACTCAATACCGTGATTCCGCAAACCAACTTATGGCAACACAATCTCAACGTAGGCTTTGATGGAAGTGTGTCAAACGTTTAGCGGAAGAATCTTTGCCGCATGACCACTCTACGAGAAGTTGTTCCGTGAAACAGTGAAGTTCGCGCGGAAGCGAGGCGGTATAATTAACAAAGTTCAGAATGCTCCGTTGAGTTAATTCCTTTATAGATCGTCGGTTACGTTGCTGCGCCTGATTCAATGTTTGAAATTTAAACTTACTTGCACAGTTTGTGAATTAATATTTCTCCAAGTCGGTCTAGTTGGGCTGAAAAGTGCAAAGATGATCACTTAATTTCATTTGAAGTTGACACGGAGGTCGACTTACGAAAGTTTTCACTGAGTTTCTCCTCTCACCTTTGCCCATCTCTCTTGGTGTATGCAAATCACGTGGCTTGCCCAGTTTTACTTCAGTTATGTTTCAACACCGGCAAGTCCATTCTTTTTTTAATATATGTTCTTTAAAATGTGACAAAGAATAAAATGTTGACCAAATACAGTGGTTTAGCCTGAACATATTATTTTTAACCGCCTTAGGCAGTGGTCCAACCGCCAGCGAGAAAACGACTATCGGCGATTTTCTCTTTCAAGAAGGGCACAATAAATGTACATTCGTAAACGAAAGAGATGCATATATTAGAAGTTGACTTCGACTTAAATTACCACAGCCTCGGCTCGAGCTGTTTAGAAATAATTGTATTTATATGGCGGCCTTAATTTTCAATTCCCTTCCTGAAGAGTTGATTGATTTACCTTATAAGAGGTTCTGTGCGCAGTTGAAGAAGTGGCTAGTAAGCGAGAGTTTTTATGAGGTTGACGAATTCTTGAGGAAAGCGTCGTGCCGCATGCATGTTTATAAATGGGCGTATTAATTATTGTTTTTTACTATTTTATTGTTATAATTTCTATTTTTTTTGTATTTTAATGTAAAAATGACATTACCTATCTAATGACGTAAAATTATTAATGTACCTACGACGAATATGATATAATGATTATGACATTGATTAAATAAAAATAGGAGAATTTAATATTATATAAATTAACGTTGCCACACCCTTATAGGGTCATATGTGTATAGCTTTAAAAACATGTTATTTAAGATCTACATGTAATACCACATATGTTGCAATAAAGATTGATTGATTGGTTGCTCCCTGACTGTTAACACTGTCGGCGACGACTCGCTTTACTAGTTTTGTCGCTGAGCAACGAGCTATCAAAAATAAACTCCTCAGTGATACTCGTTCAGCGATGCTCGCTTGCCGGCATTGAATGGTTTGCACAGGACTGAGCGACTGCGGGCGAATAGCGTGAGTAATCGCTGGTCGCACTTGCACACTTGCTTATAGCCCAGCGACAAAACTATCGAAACTACACACTCGCTTCCCGCTGATCGCCAACTCTATAGTTTCTAGTTCTACTCGTTTCTCGTTCTCGTTCATCGTCGGCGGTCAGACGGTCGTAAGGGAGTGGGCCATAAGGCCACTGACTTTTTAAAATCAATTTGTAACTTTTTATACTGTAGTAGCCGTGATAAGTTTCCAACAACCTTAGGTAGGTTGTTACTACCTACAAATAAATTAAATTATGGAGAATCGAAAGTCTAGACTTCTACCGTCTTAACAAAAAAGTTTTACGCACGCTCTAGACAATGTTTAACAGTACAAATGGCACAGTTAATTTTTTTTAAATCTATTATTGTGAGGTGGCTAATATTTTTACTTTCTTGAACTTAAAGATAGATCACGAATTTTAGAACAAAGAGATATTCTGTAGCATGAAATTGTATAGCAGTTCTAGTAGTATGTAATATTTTATTCTTGAAAAAGCTAAAAAATAAAACAGAAGAGTTCTTTTATATTCTCAATGGGAATAAATCTTACTGCGTGGCTTCAGAATGTTCGGTGGAACTCCAAAAACGTTTCGGGGTGGTCGTAAAACGTTGTAACGAATTGGATGGTTTTTAAACAAAAGTTTTCTTAAACAAGTTACTCTTAAGTTAAGTAGCCTACTCGTTTTTGACCTTTAACGTAAAGAATTCATGTTAAATGTTAGGTATCAAGAACAATTTTCTTTTAAGATACCAGTACCTACTATCTTCGTAAATGCAATTACAAAAGTTGAAATGTCTATTTGTGAAAAGATGCATACAGTCATCCTTTTTAGGAGAGGTTTTTTCGTTAGTAACGTGTTTTAAAAATAGCACGCAAATAGCTTTCCAACATTTTACTTACATAGTCATGCCAGAAACAAAACAGAAATCTTAAACATCATACTAGTAAAGAACGATGACTCTACCCTACTGACTACTTCCTAACACATTTTACGATTAACTAGACACTAACACTAACAGACATTCCTTGTTCCATTTTTTACGATGTTGTACTTTAAAACATTTCATAAATAAATAATTAATTTATAATAATCTGATCATCTTTAAGGCAAGAGTGAATAGGTATCTCCTGACTACATACTATATTTCTATCATACTATTTTTGGTATTATAATTTTTTTTTTCATAGTGCAATTTGCCTTACTAACTACAACAAAATACAATATTATTTACTTCGGATGGGTCAAGAGTGGCATTTACAACTGAGCGCTACCGTGGCTCTGAAGACACGTTAAATTGTGGGTCCCGGTTGTTTTAACTGTTTAGCCATGTCAGAGGCCTTTAGGCGGCTTTAAAACTCTGTTACCGAAAACCGTTGTCTGAAACCGGTCTAGCCACCCGGCATCTACGAACTTATTTACTTAAGCTAAAACTACATACTACATCCCCGGCTACAACATTTCTTTCCATCAAGCGAATTGGAGGCCAAATGTGGTCTATTACCTATGTGTAATAAAAAAATATAGTTTTAAAAAACTAAAAAACACGCTTAGATTTTTGTTTTTTTTTTAATATATGCGTTATCATAATGCAGCGGTATTTGATAGGTGGGCAGTTTGAATAAAATCTGATTGCTCAAAGTAGGTCAAAATCGAGCTCAAAGGGGTTGGTTACAAACAAAGGTGAAACTAATAAAAGCGTGTTAAAAAAAGGAAATGTTTAAAAATTAGATTAGTTGCGAAGACACTAACCGTCTTACCACAAAAATTTTGCACATTAGGCAAAATTTATCAGTATAAATTCAACAAATTGTAGGGTTAAATAGTAATCTATTATATAAAAGGCTTCCCTGAGTGACTGACTGACAGACAGCCTACAGCCCAAACCGCTTAAGATATGAGCTTGAAATTTGGAATATAGGTACATTGAACGACGTAATGGAGCACTAAGGACGAAAATTTTGAACTTTCGACCTCTAAAGGGGTAAAACGGGCCCTTTTCGTTTGTATGTAACTTTTTATTCCCTGTACCGATTGACTTAAAACTTTGTATACATGCTTTTCAAACAAAATAAAAGTTACGTTTTTTCCTGTTTTTCTGAATTTTTCTCATCTAAGGGGTCAAATAAGGTCCCAAAGTTGGTGAAAAAAGCGTCAATTACATCGAACCAGCTGAACGGTTATGGTTGAAAATTGGTATGAAGGAAGCACTCAGCATGTTTTAATACAGGAACTAATAAAATCCAGGAAAATCTATAAGGTTCCTTAGGGATACGCAAAATTAATAAGTTTAGGCTACAGCCCAAACCGCTAAAGATATGAGCTTGAAATTTGGGATATAGATACATTGAACGACGTCATGGAGCACTAAGGACGAAAATTTTGAACTTTCGACCTCTAAGGGGGTAAAATGGGCCCTTTTCGTTTGTATGTAACTTTTTATTCCCTGTACCGATTGACTTGAAACTTTGTATACATGCTTTCCAAACAAAATAAAAGTCACGTTTTTTCCTGTTTCTCCGAATTTTCCTCATCTAAGGGGTCAAATAAGGTCCCAAAGTTGGTGAAAAAAGCGTCAATTACATCGAACCAGCTGAACGGTTATAGTTGAAAATTGGTATGAAGGAAGCACTCAGCATGTTTTAATAGAGTAACTAATAAAATCCAGGAAAATCTATAAGGTTCCTTAGGGATACGCAAAATTAATAAGTTTAGGCTACAGCCCAAACCGCTGTAGATACGAGTTTGAAATTTGGAATATACGTACATCGTTCGACATAATGAAGCACTAAGGATGAAAAACGTACCCAACTCTAACTTACGGGGTAAAACGGGCCCTTTTTGTTTGCATGTAACTTCTTATTCCCTGTACCGATTGACATGAAACTTTGTATAGATGCTTTTGAGACTAAATAAAAAATATGGCTGTACCTGTTTTCTAAATTTTCCTTAAAAAAATCCTTAGGGGTCAGATACGTCCCAAAACTTCAATGCACTTTTTTAAATAATGTAGTATCTAGGATTATGATAATGATAGTTTATCTTTAAATGGGGCAAAATGGGTCCCCAAAAGTTTACGATTTTTTTTATTTTGTGAGCCAATAGTCTTAAGCTTAGCGCACATATGGATCAATATAGGTATTTTACTATGGGATCAACCCTGACAAGCGAAAATTACCTACATTTTCCATACATTTTGACGCGGGTCGATGAACTTTTTGTGTTGAACAGCTGATTTTATTCACGTGCTTTTGGGGTTGGTACCATTGTAAAAGTTAATCAAATTATAATCCTAGAATATGCCTGACTAGAATTACGACTTGTGTGCCATTTTTTCATTTGCCTGGAAAATTAAATTTCTAATGACTTAATGAAACATGTCGAATACCTGTACCGGCCTTAATTAATAGTGCACTACTGAAAATAGGTACTACGGATAGCACTACGGATAATAGAAACAGGTGGGTCTTAAGATGAACATGGACAAGACGAAAGTCATGTGTAATTCCCATGTTTTACCTACCCCGATTTCTGTTGGAAACTCGGTTCTTGGAGTCGTTGACTCGTACGTCTACCTAGGACAAGTAGTCCAGTTAGGTAGGTCCGACTTCAACAAAGAGGCCAATCGACGAATTCAACTCGGCTGGGCAGCGTTCGGAAAAGTGCGTAGTGTCTTCTCGTCCGACATGCCTCAAGTCGAAAGTTTTCGACCAGTGTGTGTTGCCAGTGATGACTTATGACACAGAAATGTGGTCTCTCACTATGGGCCTTATTAGTAAGCTCCAAGTAGCCCAACGAGCTATGGCTATGCTTGGAGTCTCTCTGCGAGATCGAATCATTAATTAGGAGATCCGTAGAAGAACCAAAGTTACCGACATAGCCCAACGGATTGGCAAGTTGAAATGGCAATGGGCAGGGCACATAGCGCGGAGGGCTGATGACCGTTGGGATCGAAAAGTTCTCGAGTGGAGACCATGTACCGGCAAGCGCAGCGTAGGACGTCCACCCACAAGGTGGACGGATGACCTCATTAAGACCGCAGGATCGCGCTGGATACAAGCCGCTTCCAACCGGTCTTATTGGAGATCCATAGGGAAGGCCTATGTCCAGCAGTGGACGTCCTGCGGCTGATGGATGACTGAAAATAGGCCTATCCACGAAGGGTAATGGGGCCATATCCATCACGCCGGCCAAGCATGGGTTGCTGAATTCACATACGACATTGATTTTTTCTACGTACGTACAGGTTGCCTCAATGTTTTCCAGCAAAGAAAAGTGAAATTTCTTACATAGTTACTCATACAATTATTATTATTGGCTCCCTCGGTGGCTTAGTGGTTGACCCTGACTCCTGGGTCAAGGAGGCGTGGGTTTGATTCCCTGGGCAAATATTTATGTGATGTTTATATGTGTTTGCTCTGTGTCTGAGTGTTATTAATGTATTTTTATTTATTTATTTAACACTTTATTGCACACTATTTGTACAAAAGGAGGACTTAACGCTAAACAGCATTATCTGCCAGTCAACCATGTACATGTATAAATAAATAAATAAATATATCTTTATTGTACACAGAAACACAGTACAGAAACTATACAATATGCTGTACAATGGCGGCCTTATCGCCTTTGGCGATTTCTACCAGGCAACCTTTGGATGGACTGGAATTATTCTAAAAATAGGAGTATGGTCGGTGGTGTATACAATACAATACATACATTGAAATACATGTATATGTAGTATATCAGTCTCTGCCAGCCAAATCACAAACTTTGCTTAGTTTGGGATCAGAGACCGTGTGTGAGATGTCCTCCAATATTTATTATATATATTTATTTATTATTGAGTTAATTTCAGAAATTCGGCAATTTATCATCCAAAAATTCACGTATGTACTCTGTAATAAGCTTTAGATACAAGTAAATTAAATAACCAAATACTGAGACAATTCACGCTAAGCCGTAGGCATTATTTTGCAAGTAATACAATAATAGGCTCAGTTATGAAGACGCCATAGTAAATATAATAACAACATAAAAAGTGTTCTCTCTATCGAATGCTTAAAGTGAAAATGAAACAGATATAATTATGATAATTAGCTATTATAATTACGATGGCGCCTTCATAATCGAGCCTAATGCGGGCTTAACCACGAGATACTATTATTTTAAGTAAGTGCCAAGAAAACGCGGGCCTACGAGTAACTGTGGGTTTTTATCATTTTAAGCAGTTACGAAAATAACGCGGACCAGACCGTGGGCTATTATCATTACAAGCAATACAAAAACGCAGGCTAACGGCATGCTATTATAATTTTAAGGATTTATTAAGACAACACGGGCCAGACCGCGAACTATTAGATATTATTATAAGCAAATGCCAAGATAACGCGGGTTGAACCGCGGGCTGTTATTTTAATTAAGTAAGTATTAAAACAACGTGGGCCAAACTGTGGGTTATTATCTTTGTAAG
Organism: Hypomecis punctinalis; assembly: GCA_949316475.1. Lineage (NCBI taxonomy): Eukaryota > Metazoa > Arthropoda > Insecta > Lepidoptera > Geometridae > Hypomecis > Hypomecis punctinalis. The sequence continues at coordinate 14,728,526 of OX438812.1, forward strand.
TACCTAATTATTAACACAACGCGAGCTAAACCGCGGGCTATTATCATTTTGAGCAAGTACTAAGACAATACGGGCCAGACCATGGGCTATTATCATTGTAAGTAATACGACAATGCAGGCCAAACGGCGAGCTTTTATAATTTTAAGCAAGTATTAAGACATCGCAGTCCATGCTGCGTGCTATAAATAACCATCTTAAGCAAGTACTAACAATACGCGGGCTAAACCGTGATCTATTATATCATTATAGGCAAATACTGTTACAATTTTGACCAAACCGTGGGCATTATCCTTGCAAGTAATTTTAAGCAAGTATTAAGACAACGCGGGCCAAATTGCGGACTATTAGATATTATTATAAGCATGTACAAAGACAACGTAGATCAAACCGCGGGCTCTTTTCATTTTAAGTAAGTACCTATGTACTAAGACAACGCGGGCGAAGCCGCGGGTTTTAAGCTAGTAGTGTATAAAGCGTGTTTAAATCTTCTGTGGCAAGGCGTTAAGTCCTTGGATGTAGATGGGCTCTATAAATAAACCCAAATCATCGATGTCACGTCTGAAGTTCGTGCAAATTGCCGAGCCATCGGAATGTCCCGCTATCGAGTCATTTGCCTGAGTTATTAGAGTCTCGGGAGGCCAAATCATGCCAAAATAACACTTTTCTGAATACAAATCGGCCGCTTAAAACCCTCGCTCGTTTTTCTTATATTGACATTGCAGTGTACTTAGAAATCGTTAACAAGATTTCTGGGATATGAAATGTTATGATTTTGGCACGTTCTCGTGATAGAAAGTACGATTTATTGTTTATTTGTATTTTTTTAGAAGACTTATTTATTGTAGTTTTACAAAGTAATAAGTTTTTATTCATAGTATTTTATGTACCTAATTTTCGACCGAAGAACCACCGGAGGAGGTATACAATTCGACGCGTATATATATTTTATTTATTTATAACCACACATAACTTTTTTCGTAGTGGTCCGATTTCATTAATTTTTTTTATTGGAAAGAATATAATTTGAAATTGGTTTCATTTAAATGTTATCGAAATCGCCTGAGCCATTTTTGATAAATCAACAATAATGGGAAAAATGCTACATCGATCCGTGCGAAATATTTGCGAATTCTGTACACGGGTGAAGTCGGTCATGCTAATTTTTGCAAAAAATAATCTTGTTACTGGCCAACTATAGAGAAGCTCGAGTGAAGATGATTTATATGTATTTGTATGTATATGTCCGACTAGTTTTTACCCGCGGCTTTGCCCGCATGATATTTTGTTTTTTGTGCTATCCTATGGCTACCCTTTATTTATCTGGGATAAAAATTAGACTATGTCACGTCTCGTATTTCAAACCCGAGGCCCTACCTTACCACCCTTAATAAAGGAGGTGGAAAATCAAAAAAATAAAACAAAAGACGATTTGACGGTTGTTTGATTCGACAGTTGTTTTATTTTTTGACATTTCTAGCTTCTCAGGGTTCTCAGATAGCAGAATTTTTCCTACTAACTTAACACTTATCGTTATATTATAAAAAATACGCAATAGCATTATTATTATAATTTATAGTCTATGTGTTATTCTGATATATAAGCTATATTATTGCAAAGTTTCATTCCAATCCGTCCAGTAGTTTTTACGTGTTTTACGTGAAAGAGTAACAAACATCCATCCATCCATCCTCACAAACTCACAAACGTTCGCGTTTATAATATTAGTAGGATGTACATAAATAAATACTTACTTAACAGTACCTGATACTTAATTGCAAAGAAATTATTATGTATAGATGACGGTGAAAACCCTAATCTAAAATCCCATTGCCAACCAGTTCCCAAAATGCTGTCCCCATTACCACGTTGGATGGCAATACTGATCCCCTGGAAAAATGAAGGCCAGCATTTTGGTCACGTGTTACATCGACCAGTCGTAATGATAGATTTTATTAAAATAAACTTCCTTTTAACTACATCATACCTTAGCCTCAGGCAGATATCCAGTGTAGGTAGTAGGACACTGGGCGAAAACATATTCTTCACGGCATACTTACTTAGTTGTTGTCACCTTCATTGCACTTTAAGGGAAGGAAATAATTGAACACAGAGAGCATGTTATTTTTGCGGTTAATTTCAAAAATGTAACAGAATATATAAACATTCAGTTTCAGGCGACTGTTAGTAGGAATGTCTCTTTTTTATTATAAATACCAAAGTCATCATTATTTTTGAAAAATGGAACCACCGTGTACAGAATTCGAATAATTTGCACAAATTGATCCATGTACATTTATTGTTGATTTAGCAAAAACTCAGCCGATTCCGGTAAAATTTAAATAAGATTATTTTGGGAGTAGTAACCTTTTGAAATAAAAAGTTTTTAAATCGGTTCACAATTGGCGAAAATATCGATGAATTTATGACCATGTAAAACATGTGAACGTGGTCTAGTGGTAATGAGACCCACCTCACAATCGTGAAGTCGTCGGTTCAAATGCCGGTCCCGTACCAATGATTTCCTTGAAATTTATGTACGGATTTTCACACCACTGGCTTTTCGGTGAAGGAAAACATAGTGAGGCATATGTCCGTAAAAGAAATTCGATGGCGTATGTGAATCCACCAACCCGCACTGGGCCAGCGTGGTGGATATGGCCCAATCACCCGTTGGGGGTAAGCTTGCGTCCTGCAGTGGACTAACAAAAAGGCTGGTACAGTATGTTCATACTGTACTGTACATTATGAACAAACCTAAAAAGAGAAAGAAAATAAATACATAGCTACAGACGAACATAGTACTACCTCCTCCTTTTTGGAAGTCGGTAAAACTAGTACTGTTGGGACGAAAATAAATATATCAAATAAATCTAAGTAATACCGTACAAGCAAAATCTATTGCTAGAGCCATTAATTTGTTTTTGCAAATACATTATCTGGGGCTATTAAAGTCAGTGGAAACTGAAATAAATACTTAATCTATGTAAATTTTAGAAACCTATCTGCATTTTATCAATTACAAAGGGTTAATTGAATTGCAAAATAGCTGGCTTACGATCTATGAGATGAAAGAATTAATCTCGACTTAACAAAGCAAATTGAAGATTCATTTTAACAAACAAATGTATATCACAGTTTGTTAGATCGTTTGAGCTCACGTGGAAAACTGAACTCCATTGTTGAAGCATTTGTAAAAGATGTTATTATGTCGCAATGTAATGTAGGTATAATATTTCATATAAATAGAATGAATATTTGTTTTAGGAATCGATCAATTACAAACACATGCAATTATATACTCGAACAAAACTCATACGTGAAAAGAAAACACGACGAAATTGCGACATCATGCTAGACTTATTTAAAGATTTTTTAATGAATGATAGTAAATAGTAGTTGAACTTTAAATTCACTTTAGTCTAAGTTTAATAAAAAAAAAAACTTAATATATATTGCAAGCAAACCGTTGCGTAGCTAGACTAGAATATAACTTATATACTAATAAAGTATCTGCAATCTGTCACGCTAGAGAGCCGCACGTCCCGCACAATGGATCACGCTGTCCCGCAATAACGCTGTGAGACTTTGAACAGCGTAGTTTGTCCCCTAGCTATTCCACTGCAGTCTACATCTGGCTAATTCAACCTTATGCAGTTGTAAAACGTAAAATGCTCAAGTGAAATTCGAATGTTGTTATTTAGGGAATTTATCGGTAGATAGATTAGATGAAATTGATTTTAAATTAAAACAATAAAGTTTGCTCAAAAAAATGATTGGGTGGTTTTATGAAACCACGGTAAAAGTAAAACTTTTTCCGACCGTCGCGTGACATGCAATAGATGGACGAAAAATTTTGAGGCGATGTAATAAAAGTTTCACATTAAAATAACATTTTACACGTCCCGCAATACGCCATGATGTCTCATGTGTTGCGTGATTGTTTTGTAGGAAAAAATGTCTTATGGCCTGTTTCACTACAATTTGCATTCAACCATAGCATAAATGAAGAATGCTGTATTTTATCAGCCATTTTAATTCTAGTCCATTGAAGGATGTAGGTCTACTCACAAAGAGTGATTGGGCCTTCCACTACACTGGCCAAGTGCGGGTTGGTGAAAATGGACGATACCATAGATTTAAATATGTTGGCATACCTGATCTATGACAACATCAAGCAGATGGAACTCTAGGTGGGATTAGTCAAGGCGCTGATGTGGCTAGTTTGCCTGAAATCTTATATTACATTACTAAAAGTACCCCTAATGTGCAATACCGGCATTTCTCGTAAACCATGACACCCAGGCACAATAAACAGTGGTTGTCTATCACTTTTTTACTAATCGCAGATAAAGGATTCAAACATGTCGGTCGACCAGCCGGGCCACGAAATTTTTCGTTCTACTAGTCAGAACGAGACAGAGTTATGGCAAAATATATATCTGTCACTTTTTTACACGTCAAAAAAAGTTCTTTTCGTGGCTTTTCGTGATCGCATGCATCAAGACAAATGCCAAGTCAATGGTCGCATGCTAAGCCAGCAGGTGCTTCGTTTGCGGTGAGAGTGTTTTGTTTTGCTGCTTGCAGAAAACTTTAATACATTAATAAAAGTTAATATTTTTCATTAGGTAATTGCATATCTAGTAATACTACTGTACATTTGTTTTTCAATTATAACAAAAGGAAATAAAAGAACTTTCTCGTACAATAGATCACGCTGTCCCGCAATAACGCTGCGAGACAGCGAACTTTGTCCCGACCCGTCCCGCTGCAGTCTGCATCCGACCAATTTAACCTTTTGTTGTCATGAAGCGTACAAGCACAAGTGGACAATATGAAGCGGATAGAGCTCGGATGTGTTGAGTTGTCCATATTAAATGTATTTTTTAATCTTGAGCTGCGTTTAATGAAATTGATTGCACATGGTGGCCCGATGGATATTTTTTTTTTTGTTAATGTTATTGTATTTATATTCTAAATTAGTGATTCTTGACTTAATCTTGTATATTCTAGAATATTGGAATCAGCGCTAATATTTTGATGATATTTCAAAAGAAAGAAATACTCTGCTTTTCAGGTAGAGTTTTAACTGTGAAATCTATACGACGTTTTTCGCTAAATGCTGATATTATAAAAATGTCAATAAAGAACTAATTTGTATTTTTTTTTATTTTTTATTTTTATCATAATATGCCATAACCACTCAATCAACCTATCTTAGCATGTAATTTACAATAAAATAAGCCTATTCTACTCATCGAATCTACCCATAACAATCCAACGATTATGCCAATACTGTTTCGAAAATTCACTTATTTTCTTCAACTGTCACCTGGGACCTGTGCGATCCGCCGTCGTGTCACAACACCGCCATTGGGTAACGCCGACCCATAATAAAATTCTCATGATCCATTTTACTGCAATTCACATTCATTCGGTCACGTAGAATACTAGGCAAGTTTTGTTTTTTTTCCCAGCACGGCATTTACGACTGCCTCGGTGGCTCAGTGGTTAGTGACCATGACTGCTGGGTCAAAGAGGCGTGCCCAGCATGCTGGCTGTTTTGCCACGCTATGGCAATGCTCATACGTTGAGCCAAAAAACACCAACATTTTGGTCACGCGTCGCGTTGACGCGTTGTCACCAGTCGCTAAAGAAGCTTTTTTTTCTTTAATAAAGGCACTTTTGCCTGGTAAAAAAATATCTATAAATATTACAAATTTCACCCTAATATTCAGAGCAATTTGCCATCAAATATGCGTTAAAGTTTTTATTTGTTTAGTAAGTACGAATATGTTACATAGATGTATAAATATCCAGGCTATAACAGTTGGGCTCTAGCTGCTCTTGTATGCTCAAGATGTTTATAGTTTTCCGATACGCGATATTTTATTTGCTCGTTATCGGAGATAAAGCCTCTACAATCCGAGCATCTATGCCCTTATATTCTTAGTAAACATAATAATATCTAGGAATACACATTACACGCGCTACTGAATCTAGGTTGACATTTGCCATCAGCAGATCTTTTCGCTCGCGGAGTAGTTTTTCTTTTTCAATAATGGTAGAAAAGGTACAATAATTTACCTTGGCAAAGGCGGATGTTTTTCTTGGCTACCTTTTGCATTTTGTCACTTTACCGGGGTAAGCGTTGGACAAATAATTTTATCCAGTTCCGTATCCACTCACTTTCCTAAGCGGATCTTCGTCCTTGAAGAAAAACTACCGGGATTTTTTTCTGTCACCAGCAAGGAAACATGTCCGACATGTTAGAATGATTTCTTTCTAAATTGTGATAATAACTAACTCAATAGGTACATGAGGTAAATAACTAAAAAGTTCTTCTAAAAAAAAAAGAAAACTTTTTAAATGAATCAATGCTAGGCAAGATAAGATAAGATAAGATAACGTTTATTGTTTAATGCTTTGTCGAACGCAGAAAAACGTTTCTTTTCACTTGAAAAGAAAACGAACGCCTCTAGTCATCTCCGGGAGGCGTATAACGATGTGTACCTATATACTGGCAGGCTCTGCATATGACGTCTGCCCTCCAGGTGGATAGGTGAAATCTTTAAGACAGCAGGATCGCGCTGACTTCAACGTGTTACGTTGGGCATGATCTACACGGGAAGCCTATGTTCAGCAGTGATGTCCTACGGCTGAAATGATAATGAACATGATGAGAAAACTCCATTACCGAACCTTTTTTTTTCGGATGCACCGACAAAGAGCTACGTTTCTATCGGCTTCTGGATTAAGGCTAAATCTGTACGGCTTTTGGAACGTTCGAGGATTTTGACTCAGCTTTATCCAATTTTCGTCACGTGGGCTTTTTTCAGAAAAGAATAAGTCAAATTAGAGCGAATTCTGCTCGTTTGAAGTTACATTGATGGTGCTGTTGGGCTTGTTTTTGGTGTAAAACAACATCGCTCCATACTCATACTTGTGATCTTCTATGCATCTTCTCATGCGTCTTTGCTGATCAAATTCATGAAAACGCATGCTTTTTTATCTTGTTTATTTGCGGAGCTTTATGGAAAACTAATGTTTATTACATTGTTTTTTTAGCATACTTATTATGTTAATATACATGTACATTTTTTCGTAGTTTTTTGATGTAGAACTGGAAAGCAATGGTAATGCAACATAAGTTGCTATTGAGCATAAGAATAATTTTTGCCGTCAAAAAATGTGACGCACTTGAAAATGACACGCACTTGACAACTTATTAAGTGTTTCATTTTCTGAACTTGTACATTTTTGATACATTAATCAAGCGTCTCTAGAAAAATATTGTATGGACCTCAGATATGAATGGCTATTTCTATAACTTACTATAAATTGCATTGGCTACAAGCTGGAGAAAGTCGAGGTATATCCGCTGGCCAACAGATTTATTGTTATTAGAATATAGATAGTTTCTTCGCCCTTACTTTTATTTATGATCCATTTGTAAAGGAATCTCGTTTGTGCAAATGTTATTTACTTTTGCTCTAGACACATAAAATATTGTAGAATGTATACCGGTTACAAATTTACCTACACATTTTATGGAACCATATTTACATTTTAGAATAAAATCAAACAAAAGCTGTATTGTACTGTACTGTACTGTATCAGCCTTTTTAATAGTCCACTGCAGGACGTAGGCCTACCCGCGAAGGGTGTTTGGGCCATATCCACCACGTTGGCCCAGTGCGGGTTGGTGGATTCACATACGCCATCGAAAGTTTTCTACTGACATAATATGCCTCACGATGTTTTCCTTCACCGAAAAGCCAGCGGTGTTAAATTCCGTACATAAATTCCAAAGAACTCATTGGTACGGGACCGGGATTTCAACCCACGACCTCACGATTGTAAGGCGGGTGTCACAACCACTTGACCACGGCTTCTTGCGTATTGCGTTGTGTTATTATTATTAAGAAAATGAACATTTTCAGTTATTAAATCAAAAAGATAATATTGAATTCCAAGAGCTATAAATTGTAAAGGCTACTAGACTTTTTAGGATGTTTCATTAACTTATAGACTAACAAACAACATTTTAGGCTGAGAGTTCCATTAGTTAAATGTAGTAGATATCTCAATGATAATGTTAGTGTTACAAAAATCATAAACCAGTGTAAGTAGAAATTGTGATTTTAGATTTTATTTTGATTGAAATGAAACTATTATTTACGTAAATTAACCACCATTAATATTATACCCACCACAATGGCAAAAAATGGTTAATAAATATATTTGGAAAGCATAATTAGCATACATTTTTTTATATAACACTTATGGAAGCTTCCTTAGTTTATTTCGAAAATATCGCCGTTAAATCCTGATATATTAGGTAAAACATCAGCGTTTATCAAAACCATTCAAACCATAGAAAAAAAACTTCAAAAACCATTTAATTTGAGAGGTAATTGATAACAGTATTATAGCTTGATATTAAATGCAACCAACTCGTAAACAGAGCTGATTGTACTCAAATTAAAAATATCTGTGCAGAGCATTTTCATAGAGCATGAAAAATACAACATATTTTATTGAACAAACGTCACTTGAGTTCCAATTTGCGTGCAAGTGTTTTTTTATCAAGAGGAAAATGCAATTCAATATACATTTCGCAATAAGCAACACAAGCAAAACCACTTCATATTGCACGACTACATAAATTATTTCACGCTATTCGCTCCTTCATATTGCTATTCTGACCCCAACTTGTTCGGACAAATTAATATTAGTGCAAAGTTATTGCGTCTCCAGCTTAACAGAAGTTGCTGAAAGCACTCTCTTATGCATGGGTTTCGTGCTTCAAGCTTTAAGTGAACTTTATTATCACTACGTTTTAATTAAGCTGCATTAATGCTTAAACGCGACGTCAGTCGTCAAGTCAATGGTGTCAGACGTGACTTGCTTGCTAGACCGGGCAATATCTCAGAGCTGTTTGGATAGCAAATTCAGTATGGCCGTGAATGGCGGGCCATAGCATGTGATGTCATTCTTCTCTGGAATCTGGGTCTGAATTTTTATTGCGCTCCATTGTCGTTCCAGGATTTTAATGTTGGTCTATTTACTGTATAAAAGAAACCGGGAAATGGAAAATAGTGTTAGGTTTCGTTTAAACGAAATGCCCCAGTTCGTAGCTTTTATATTGACCCTTTTTGACGTTAAATAACAAGCTTAATAGATATGGAGATGAATTCAATTGATTTCCACTCGACCGACATTCTTTGTGCAAAATTTGATGATTGATGTTGTTTGATATTTGTATGAAATTGTTTTTGTCTACGTTTTGCACTCGCGACAATGTAGATTTAGGAAATTTACATATTCGCATTAAATAAAGGCTATGTATATTATACAGTACTGCTCTTTTTGCTTAGGTACAGTATTTTTCTGAAAAATAAGACGAATTGAAGTAGATATACTGTCTGGAAAGCAAATTATTTTCTACTTTAAAGTAGGTACCCAACAATATGTTTAAAACTTACATTCTAATGAATAGCAACCTTTGAATTAAATTTTAAACTAGTTACTTCACACAGAGTTCTTTGCTACGATTTATCTGTGTCCACATATTGTGTCTTCTTTAAAATTTCGGAGTATGATAATAAATATAGATAATAATCATAGGTTATGGTATTATAATCATAGATATGGATTACCCTAAAAATAAACACATTCAAGCAACAATATGCATGCATATTGTCTTAAAAAGTTAAAACAACTGGAATTTACAATTTAACCTACCTTACGAGCCGTAGTACCCTTAAAAGCAAATGAAAGTTAGGTTAGTACCCATATTTAAAACGTCGTCCGTCTAGAACTCACTCCATGACGATGCTTGCCCATCGATCCTGACTCTTTCGACGGAGATTGGAGGATGGGTTAGGTTAGAGATCGCAACTCATGGAAGGAAATGGGGAGACCTTTGCCCAGCAGTGGGGCAGTACCAATAGGTTAGGAAAAAATATATCGTTGTAATTTTTTGTTGCATATCCCGTAAGTAAGTATTGGTGACTCTATAAAGAGAAACAGAGACAGAAGTAATCTCAACTGCTCTAGAATGGGACCTCCATGTAATGTTTCTGCTATTAGACTGGCTGTGGTAATCTGCAGAAAATCATAGGGTGCAGTACAATTACTATACTTATGTAATAAATTTGAACTATCGATCAAATGGCTCAGAAAGTTACAACAATTAATTATATCCATAAAGACTTGACTATCAGTTATTGTAGATGATTACCAAATTATTCAGTGGCGTCAATCAATTATGAAATTACAAGCTTGGGGTTGGGATCCAATTAAGAGTAACACCGAATAGTTCCAGCCAAACTTCCCATAAACAAAATTAAATCATCAAACAATTTGGTATTCGACAAGGTTTCTATTGTTAAGAGAAATCAGTATTCAAGATCCAGCAATCTACTACTTGCTTAACAAAAACTGTTCCGGTATTTTTTTTTATCTTCTCTGTAACTTGAGTGTAAGTAATGTAAGGTTATTTTATCCGTAATTGAAAAGTAATATACTAATTAATTTTGAAACTGGTCAACTGCAAGTTGGACTTGTATACTTCTTGTAATAATCAACCAAAAATACTAAATTATGTAATCTATAACCCTACTATAAACGCGAAAGTTTGTGAGGATGGATGGATGTTTGTTACTCTTTCACGCAAAAACTACTGAACGGATTGAGATGAAACTTTGCAATAATATAGCTTATATATCAGCAAATAACACATAGGCTATAAATTATAATGATTTAACCAACAACCAATTATTTTTTGCACGTTCAGCTCCACATTATACGTCTAGGTCCACGTATAGCTCCACAACCCACCCCATATTCATTAGCTTTTCCAGCTCAGACTAAATAAAAAAATGAAGACAGAATGTTAAGAAACATACAAGTGAGGCCAGTAAAACTACGCCTCCCTGTTTACAGACACAATTACCTACTCACACAAACACGTACAATGAAACTACGCCTTGGCTCGTCAGTCGAACTATGGCAGCGCAACACCGACGCACTCACCATATGTTTAACAAACTGGCCTCACGTGTCTGTTCACGACGTTCTGGCTTGATTTTTTTATTTAGTCTGAGATTTCCAGTACATTTTGGTTGTATACCTATGTAGATTCACAGTTTTTTTTCTTAAATGATGTACTGAAAAGTTTTCAGCACTAAGTCTAAATAGGTACTTATGTTATACATGTTTATTTTTAATCAATTAGCATCCTCTTAGGGGCTTATTCTGTACATCAAAACTAACAACTTTTGTTCTGTGACTTTTGTCAAAACTAAATTAAAAATTTTGTTGTTCCATAGAAAAATATCTTAAACTATAAATAACGGGACTAAACTCACGTGTAGGGATAGTCGTAACGACTATCCCTGTGACTAAAATGTGTGAAAACCACGTAAATTTTCATAGTAAAATAGAAAAATATCGTTCACCCGCTACAAAATGTATGGAACAGCTGATTTTTTTTTTAGTTTTGACAAATATGTTGTTGTACAAAAGTTGTTAGTTTTGATGTACAGAATAAGCTCCTAAAAGGATGCTAATTGATTAGAAATAACCTTGTATATTTCATTTTAAAATTAATAGTAACCCATTTTAAACAACCGAGCGATCTATAACAAGTTCTGCTGTAGTTTTTTTTGTAAGATTATTTGTATTTAAAGTTCTGTCTCCCAATACATATCGCTACCGTAACAAATAAAGTAAAACAGTTAGATAGGAAACAATAACCCCGTCTTAGGAACGTTCACTCCTTGATTGGTTGCCAATTACGACTGCTGCAGCCTTCTCTTCAATTAATTTCGTATCGAACAGAAGCTGACTTTCGAATTTTCTCGGAAACAATTTTATTGAAAGCGATTTGTTATTTTTGGTGAAGTTTTTGGTATACTTTACTGAAAGTTGACTCTTGGAATAGATGTTGCTATTTAATAGGATGTAATAAAATTGTTTAAAATATTATAGGTACGTATTTAAAACTTTATTATTGTTGTTCTAAACTAAGCGAGAGCTTTTCTTACAAAATATATTACAATAAATCTATAGATACTACTACCTACACGAAAAGCTATAGTATGTATAGAAAAGTATAGAAATGATCCAAAATCTAGAGCCAGATGACAGTTGTCACCGTAATCCTACTATCCTACTAATATTATAAACGCGAAAGTTTGTGAGGATGGATGGATGGATGGATGTATGGATGTTTGTTACTCTTTCACGCAAAAACTACTGAACGGATTGAGATGAAACTTTGCAATAATATAGCTTATATATCAGAATAACACATAGGCTATAAATTATAATGATATTGAGTCAAAAATCAAAATATCATGCGGGCGAAGCCGCGGGTAAAAACTAGCTATCATATACTACGAGACTAATCGCACACTAAAATAAATAAATACCTCATCATCCCGACCTCCCGAATAATGCGTTCGAATAGCGAAAGTTTAAAAACAACAGCTATCACCGTGTTGTCAATGTTAGCAGCTTTCAAAATAGTATACTTTTTAGGTGGTCCCATTTAAATTTTGTCGAAATCGGCTGAGCCGTTTTTGATGAACCAAAAATAATTTACATTAATGTCACCTCAGTTCGTGCAAACTATTTGAATTATACAGATACAGCGGAAGTCGGTGGTGCCATTTTTGGAGAAAAATAAACAATTATTCAAATAACTTTTTACAATCATTTGAAACAAAATGTTGCTTTTGATGTAGGTCAGGATACTTTGATGGTATATAATAATTATAAAATACTCAACAACCTTTACTGTAAGATACACCCCAAAATTGCATATAGCACATTTGTCGACCGTTCCATATATTCTGATATTCAATAAATTTATACAAAATACAAATAAATTAGATCAATGTTTTCCCCTAAATTAATTAAACATTATTAAATTTCAAATACACATTTTATAGAACAAACCCTGAAAATATACATTTTCTTATTTATATAATTACGTAAAAAAATGGTTTGAACTGTGCACGCTATGAACGCTATGATCCTGCAGTGGAATCACAGGCAACAAAACCAATGGAATTATGAATATGAAATATTGAAAGAAAAATGTATTATGCCTTTTAGTTATGCTTTCAATTGCCCACGCTCAGTTTAAATCTCACTAGTATAGTGGGCTGAACTTATGAAGTTATAATTATGAAATAATATTTCAGTAAAAAGATTATTTTACTACGTAGTTAGACTACGTAGGTAAGTTACGGATACTTTTAACTACGAAGAACAGAAAACCTAAATCTTGAAAATCTTAAAATCTTTTTTTTAATAGTGGATGACAACTTAGAATTCCACCTTTAATCAGGTATTGTTTTGTTTTCTCAGTTACTATACGGTATAAGTGCTCACACCTTCCATTAAACTGTGCTGTTCTAAAATCAAGTTAATTAAAATTGAATTCTAATGTTGTATTTAATTTTATTCTGGGGTTGTTGTACTAGTAAATATAGTTTACTTGCAGAAAATTGTCGGCAATATTTTCAGTTCAGTTGTTCAGGCTTCTTTCAAATAAATTCTCAGAGCAAAATGTTGAAGGCAACTGCAATGAGTTTCAAAACTAGTGCGCTTATTGTATGCGTATATTTTGAATAACTTTTGTTTTAAATAAATAAATAAATATTAGGGGACATTTCACACACGGCCTTTGACCCCAAACTAAACAAAGCTTGTGATATGGCTGCCAGATACTGATACACTACATATATATATACATATTTTTAAATACGTACTTATATAGATAGTACCTAGCATAGATAACACCCAGTCACAGAGCAAACACCTATGTTCATCACATAAATGTTTGCCCTGGGTGGGGATCGAACCCACGCCTCTTTGATCCAGAAGTAAGAGTCACTAACCACTAAGCCACCGAGGCAGTCAAGGTTTTATAGAACTATAGTAGCACTCATAGCGTATTTAGACTGTTTCATAGGGATCACCGAAGTTAAGCAACCTTCGGCATAGTCAGTATTTGGATGGGTGACCGCGAGTGGCATTGACAACTAAGTGACTTAAAAACGGCACCATCACTAGGGCTAGCCGCTCGATTTATACAAACTTGGTGCTTATAAATAGGTACTTACTTTTATGCAACAAGATACCAACTTTACTGTTAAAATAAAATGAGTACCTACGATGAAATAAATACTTAACTAAAATACTATTTCTAAAATCCACTTGTGTTAATTATAATGTAAAGTTAAACATAAATGTAAAACCATAAGACAATACAAAGAAATTAATTAAATTAAATTTATTAAATAGAGTATTTATAAAATTTAGTTATAAGCTATTACGGGAAACTAAAGTTTGATTCATTTCTAGACTTACATTGTGAATCTTACTATTCCGATTCCAGATTCGCACGTAAATTATTCAGATGTCGTCGTAGTAGTGATAATATAGTATCTCACATTTTATCGTCTATTCTTCATAGGAAATGGGATTTCTCAATGTAAGATTTCTCAATAAGATAAAAGATTGATTGAGCTTAAAAATGTAAAATTTTCCGTTTACGAATTGATGGCCTACTAAATGGTCAGGTTTTTCAATCGCAGCCGATAACTCTTTATATGTTAGATTAATCAATAAAATGCATCAATCCATTTTTAAATATCAGTTTTTTTTATGTTTTGTTTTTCGGCTGCGGTAGAAAAACCGGTTCATTAAAGGGACCATAAATCGTAAAAGTAAGTTTTACAAAAAAGTTTGCTGGAAACTAAAAGATGCATATTTTTATTTTCTGGCAGCATTTTGTGATTTTATGCTCAGTTAGTGATCCGAAACGATATAAAAACAAAAAATAGGATCGGAAATTTAGTGCAAAGTTAAATTATATTTTTCTTGAGTAGTTTTCATTGTCTATTGTCTCAATTTTAAAAGGAGAATAATTTTGATTAGTAGGTATGTTTACATACAAGTCAACTGAAAGCTTCAAAATCTTGTCCACTGATATTTTACAAAAAGTTGACACCAATTTTGGTTAAAGTACAGTTTGTAATCTCAAATTCAGCGTCTTTGTTCAATCTTGTCACTTCTTCACCAAGCAAAAAACGTCGACATTTTTCTAGCAAAAAACACTTGGAAACGGAAAGCTCGTTTGGAGAAAATTGTTCACTCCATTGTTCGAATACACCTTATTATACGTCAAAAGAAAGTTGTCATACTTCTACTCGTTTAAACTTTTCTGCAAGAAAAACTTTTACGATTTTTTGCGCGTAATTAAGATGAATCGGATACGCTTGTTTTGAAGAGTGTGAAAAACGTAAACTTTGTTAGGTTGAATAAAAATCATGCACTGCAATATAGATAAAAGCAAAAGCAACAATATATCTAAACAAAAACCACAATTTACGTAAACACTCATGAATGTTTAGAGAAGCTATAAACCTGTAACCAAGGAGCAGTGGCGTGCCAAACAAGCTGATAGAATTACTGTATTGAATGGAATTTATTGTAGCGCTATGAGTATTATTGAGCCAAATAAACAACCCCGTTTTGATTTCGCGTTGGTTCCCAATAATTTTCCATAACACACTCCTTAAATGGTTGCAATATACAATTTCAACGCCAAGCTTTTGCTCTGGCAAATAGGCTGCCGCTCCAGCTCTACTTTGGTATCTTATATTTGTCTCTATTTTGCATCTCATGTACTCGCAAACTGAAATTTTAGTCTCCATATCTCCTATCTAACTCAAACAACTCGAAATGCACTTTTACATTCACTATCCTATCCTATCCTACTAATATTATAAACGCGAAAGTTTGTGAGGATGGATGGATGGATGGATGGATGGATGTATGGATGTTTGTTACTCTTTCACGCAAAAACTACTGAACGGATTGAGATGAAACTTTGCAATAATATAGCTTATATATCAGAATAACACATAGGCTATAAATTATAATGATATTTTGCGTATGCGGGCGAAGCCGCGGGTAAAAACTAGTTACCAATATAAGTAAAAGCAGCATTTCTATTGCTGTCATTAATATTACTGTGAGATTTTTCTACACTATAGGAGCATTTCAATATTTCACTGACTGGAAATAAATAAAAAAATACTCAAGATTTAAATGACATGGCTCAGTTGTTCAAGAGTTGGACTCCGCTAAAAAAGCTCGAATTTCGTCAGGAAGACGTAAATTGATAAGTACTTAGAGTTTGTTCTGTCGTCAGCCAAATCATTTACTTTTAGGGAGTATTCATTTTCATTTCGAATTTACTTCGTATGTTTTGCGACAAAATTTTCTTAAGTTAAGTTGTAGGAAAACTACACATTATCAAATATTCAATCCTGATAAATACCTGATTTGTTTTCTACATTAACTTTAATATCATCTGACCTTGAATCGTGAAATAGTTCCTGTATATAATAAGTCCAAACTAATTGTTTTTTCTTCTTCTAAAATTTGGATACAAATGATAAAGGTTTTTACACGTGTGTATGACCTTATTGGTATTGCGTTAGTGAGGCGTGTTCAATTCTTATAATTACCCAGAACATTGAAAATCTGTACTTGAGCAGAGCAAAACACAAACTGAGAAATTCTAAATAAAAGAGGTCTATGAAAAATATTAGAAAGCAAGCTTACTAAAGAAGATAATAGCAAAAAGAAAAGGGATTCCTTTTGTAAC
Source organism: Hypomecis punctinalis (assembly GCA_949316475.1). Taxonomy (NCBI): domain Eukaryota; kingdom Metazoa; phylum Arthropoda; class Insecta; order Lepidoptera; family Geometridae; genus Hypomecis; species Hypomecis punctinalis. The sequence goes on from OX438812.1 coordinate 14,745,220, forward strand.
AAAGCAATTTATCTGCGACTATAACTGTGGCACATTGCGTAGGTAGGAATGATAATTATTTATAAACTTGTTACGAAAAAAATACGGCTTGTTGTTATTAAATAAATTAAATAAATAACATGAACAAGTTATTTCGTGAACAAATTTGATAAGAATAACAGATCGGTACTCAGTTATGTTTGAAGATTCAGCGTTTCGATTTCCAGGGAAATAAAAACTACTACGAGAGGAACTGAGAATTTTTGTACGCTATTTTAGGTTTCAGTATCGTTTTAGCTTTTATTCAAGTGGGTTCGTTTGTTCGTCCTAGTGAACATTCGTCAATATAAGCATAGACAAAAAATGTTAAGTCCTGTGCAATTTTGTGCTCTTTTGAAAGATTAATTTTGTACGGTAAACAACAACTTTAACTTTAAGATTAGACATTTTAAAAAAACAGTAGGTTATATATTGCACGTTACAGTCAATCTTAAGCAATATCTTAGCAAATGCAGAAATTATCATATATTTCTCTAATAAGGTTATGTATATAATAAAGCGTCATTTTAACAGTTTTATAAAAAGTTGAAAAAAAAATAAAATAAAAGAAGTACCAAAAGATACCTAAGGTTTTAATGCATTCCTCCTTTTTACAACAATATGTCATAAATAGCATAAAATACTGTCAATCAAGCATTATTTCCGTATTATTACATCAGTGGGTACAATTTTATTGCCAGAGTCGAGCATTTTCCCACTCCGAGGACTTTACAAAAGTCATCAGAGGCGCCTGGTTTTCCTCAATTAATTCAGGATCAACATAACAAGTTGCCGGCGGGTCTTGAGGACGGGACGTTATATGGACGAGAGAGAAAATGACATCTTTGTCATGGACGTATAAGGGATGGCAATAAAGTGTCTTGTACTCTACTGTAACGTGACGTAACTGTACGTAAGCCACGGTGGTCTAGTGGTAGTGTCTGCAAATTTGATCTTGGGTTTAAATCCCGATGCCGTATCAATGAGTTCTTTAGGATTTATGTACGGAATTTAGCACCGCTAGCTTTTCGGAGAAAAAAACCTCGTGAGGCAACCTGCGTACGTCCGTAAAAGAAATTTGATGGCGTATGTGAATCCACCAATCCACACTGGGCCAGAGCGTGTTAGATATGGCCCAATCACCCTCCGTGGGTAGGCCTACGTCCTGCAATGGACTTTTAAAAGACTGATACAGTACAGTACTTTACTGCACCGGCCTTTGAATAGTCTCCTACTAAACAAGGGGCTTTATTTGCCAGAAAAGCTGGCTGAAAATTTTTATCTGCCACGCTAGTCCAGTGTGGATTGGTACAATTTCTTCTGTGGTTTTATGCAGGTGTTGCATCACGATGTTGCTTTTCACTGATAAGTCAGCGATGTAATAATCTGTGCAAAAGTTTCAAATATGTAAATGAAATTGCCGAACGCCAGGACCGGAATAATAAGGCAAACTTAACTATCACCAGGCCATCACTTTCCCACCTGAGACGCCATTTTGAGTTGGTCTCTGTTTACTGTAGTTTTAATGATTTGCAACTAATGCTGACAATATTTTATGACACAACTTAACTTCAGAGTTTTTACCTTATGACGAATATCCTTCTTTCTTACATCCATGATCTAAATCTCTATCTAGAGAGTGCGTCGTTTTTTCGCACTTCACTTCGGAAGATTCCGAATTTATGAAGACGAGACAAAAAGTGAGACCTAAGTATTTGAGTAGGTATACGAGAAAGCTCGAGACAGTCCAACGAGCTACGCTCGGGATTTGTTTGTGTAGTAGTCTCGTCAAGTAGTAAAGATACACCGACAATTTTTTTTCGTGCATATTTAACTTTTAATAGTTCAGTTGTTATAAATTTTGATATGTTTAATTTGTCAATCAGCGCAGAATTTTCAAACATATTTCGAAAAAAAATTGATGCTTTATTTTATATTAAAAAAAAAACTCTGATTACGAACTGCTTTACATATTTTTTTATTTACTATGTAAAATGACTACATAATAGTTGAACATGAACATGTATATGTGATAAGTACAACATTGGTGTCTTCAAATTTTGAGTAAATAGATATCTTCTAAGTTAACGTGCTACTTAAATTCTATCTCAACATTAAAATGTTTTCGAGCTTATCGCGAATAAGTAATAGGGTCCCGTTTTTACCCTTTGGGTACGGAACCCTAAAAATGTCAGGAGCAAATTGTCTGGAAAAAAATGTCGAAAATTGATGAAAATTAATTTAGTTAAAAAAGCAATGAACACATTTCGATAGGCAAGCTATCATAATCATGTTTATTAATTGATGATATTTGTTAAAAAATATCTCTGACTTGGTTATCACGCCGGTGAAGACCGATCTTCAGCGGCTCTAAGGCCATTCATTCTCTACTAAAATTACATGTGAGAATTTCCGTGGATTTCGTGAAGCGTAATAAATAAATAAAATGTACGCAGACCCCTGCACTTAGTACCAAGACCCTCGTAAGTCTTATAGGTCTTCAAGAGCAATTACGCCAACCACATCACGTCGCCGCCACAAATCTTTCACCGAGGACAAAATATTAGTGTGATAATTTAAATCGAGCGTGCGTGATGGCGACTCAGAATTGAGTTCCGTGAGCTTTCCTTTTATGAGCACTTTGATCCAGATAGAGATATTTGGCAGCATGAAATGTCTCGAAGGAAGGTCACGTATTTCAGATGCGAGTACTTTTAAACTGAAGTACTTTTGCGTATTTGTGAGTTCTGATTTTTTCAATATTCAAAGGAAAGATATATATATATATATATATATGTGTTGTTACACGCTAGCCACATTTTAGTATATAATTGCATTCGTTATAATGATGGTCGCAATGATTATGACCTTGTAAGTTGGTACAGGCCGGGTGGATAGCTCTAGTATCAGTTACAAACGGTTGAAACAACCGGGACCTACAACTTTAATGTAATATTTGGTTTTCTGTCAGTAGTACCATTTATTAGTTCCATTGATGGTACTATTCACGTATGCATACTTCGCTAGTACCATTATGTTACTATTATTTCATATTTATGACCATAATGATGAGTACATTAATACGTTAGTAAGTAGTCTAAAAGAAATGGGGAACATTATAATAATTTTGTATTATTGCCAGCGTAAAACTACGTATACCACTATCTAACATTTTTTAAGGCTTTTACGGATAAGTCAGATAATAAACATACTTAGCGTTATTAAATTTTAAGATTTGCTTAGTGTTTCAAATATTTCACAGCTCTATCTTAATAGAGGAAGGCACGAGTAAATTTTATTTGCGTTTGTGGCGTTTTGCTGCTTTTGAAATGGACTTTGTAGGTTTAATAGGTAAAATAATAAATTGGTTTAGTTTAGAAACACAACAAAGAATGAAGTGAATTTTGCCGATGTATGAGCAGCACACTAAACTATAATTTATTTATCATTGTAATGAGAATAAAACCGTGATAGTAATGAAATAGTTCAATAAAACACTATATTTGGGCTCCTTTTAGGAAAAGCAATCTTTTGTTCTGTGCTGTACCGATCTTTTCCAATGCTGAACTCACGAACCCGCGAAGGACGACTATGCTAGGTATATCTTCCACGCTAGCCTCGTGCAGCCTGCACGGTGCAGGTTCGTGGCTTTACATACGCCATATTTTTTTTGTCTACGGACATAATACAACGACTTTTCAAGAAGTTTTTTTTTCATCAAAAGGCTAATGACGTCAAAATCCGTACATACATTTATTCTAAAAAAACTATTGGTACGATACTGAATGGCTTTAAATTAATTCCCTGACAATTATATTTTTTGGCGCCACGTTTTAAGTTCAAAGGTACGAGTAGTTATGTAATAATTTTTTTTTTTTTTAATTTGTAACTAATACATATACAGTATACTTATACACATAAGAGCACCAAAAAACCTTTCGGTTTGTCTCGGCGCCTTATTTCACCACTCGCTACTCATTAATAACATTAGTAATAATAAACTACCTATTCTAAATCTAATGAAAACAAAAAACAAATTCGCACAGATACCTAGAATGAAAACCGTGAAGCCGTGGTGGTCTAGTGGTAGTAACACCCGACCTGCAATCGTGAGGTCGTGGGTTCAAATCCCGATCCCGTACCAATCAGTTTCTTTGGAACTTATGTACGGAATTTCACATCATTGGCTTTTCGGTGAAGGAAAACATCGTGAGGCAACCTGCATACGTCCGTAGAAGAAATTTGATGGCGTATTTGAAAACACCAACCCGCACTGGGCCAGCGTGGTGGTTATGGCCCAATCACCCTTCGTCGGTAGGCCTACGTCCTGCAGTGGACTATATTAAAAAAGGCTGGTACAGTACAGTACATAATAAAAACCATTACCTACTTAGGTACAAGCTAAGCACAAGAATCAGTAGGTAGGTAAGTACCTAGACTAGACACTAACTAAAGACTAGACACTTTATATCTAGCATTTCCGAATAATGAAATGTGGTTCTCATAATTCATATGAATATAGTCGTATATTTTAGTCGTGGCAACTCGAGAGGTTTTGCTAAACAAATCGCCGGGAGCAAAACAGCTGTGAGTAAATCGAAAACCTTATTTTCATCCAGCACACGACAAATGAGCTCATTTACTCCGGAGTTCAGTTTATGCTGGCTTCTGTTTTCTGTCACGCGATATCCGGACGTCCGCAGCAATGTCTTTGTTGTCCAGATTGCTTAATTAATTTGATTTTCAATTTAATTGTACTAAAGTGTTTGTAAATTGTAGTTCTATTTGTTTTGGTTGAATCTAGGTCAACGTTGTTTTGAAAGATTTTAAGCCTACTTATTACTTGGTAGAGAACCTGTTGGTGTTGGCAAATCGATTGAATTTATTTAAGTAACTATAACAGAATACGGCTAAAACTCACATTATAATTATACGGTCGATCCGCAAGGAATCCAACCAGTTTCAGAGTATTTAGTACTCCATCCTCAGGGAATACGCGCACCCCCGTCGACTGGCGCGCGCGCACCTAAAGTTTCTTTAAGTATTCTAGAATAGCATTCTGTTTATGGTTCAAGTATGGATATTTCAAATTTGATCTCAAAATAATGCAAGTAATTATAAGTAGTTCGGCCTTCAGGCGGCCTAAAAACTCTGACACCAGGGCTAGCCACCCGGTCTATACGAACTTACTTTTAGTAGTTAAACCGGGATGGGTTTAACTAGGTACTTATAATGCTATTTGTTCAACTACATTATAATTTGTAGCGGAAAAAAACATTTTTCAACTAAATTTGTTACATCCCTTGTACCAAGTATTGACGTTCTCAATGAAATTCTTACGATAACTTTTTTACGTGTCCTCGTTTTTACTTACCTAGACACTTTATCTGAGACACAAACCTATAGGTTTGTGGCTCTACTAATGACGGAAATATAAAAATACACATACGTTTGTAAGACCTTTGACTTAGACCGACTTTACTAGACACAAAAAAAGATAATTCGTGCAACTAAATATAAATTTTGACTAACCGTCTTAATTAAGAAGTAGAAAATGAGAATTAAGAATACGAGTAGATTAAATCTTGGCATTAAGTGTATGTACACACTTATAAACGCTATAAAAGCAGCAATTAAGAGGATCTATATTTTTTTCGTAAAAGTTCTCGAGTGGAGACAATGCACCAGCGTAGCGTAGCGTCAGACGTCCTCTGAATAGGTGGACCGACGACACGGTTATGAGAGCAGGAGCGCGTTGTTTGCAAGCCGATTCCAACTTGGTTTATTGGAAATTCATAGGAGATTTTGTCCTGCAGTAGACGTCCTAAGGCTGATAATAATAATGACGATGATATTATCTTAGCAAAACACAATATTAATGTGTATTTTCAGTGTTTGACGATCGCTTAAAACACGTCCTGCTTGGGTTATTCATAATTTAGCAAGCACCGAAATACTGAGCTTGGATTTCCAGCTGTTTCTCCGTTTTGGCAAGCTTGTGCTGCCAAAAACATGTGCTCTCAAAGTTGGCAGTTTTCACACACATCTTTCTTGCTCCTACTTCATCAAACAAACAATAACTTGAGCAAATGTTATTCCGCGTCTGTGCCAATAGCGTAGCTGCTGCATCTGGCAGCCTCTTCACTTGTTGCTTGCCACCGACTGCCAACATCTGCCATCCTATTTTTAGCTTATTCCAAAGGAAGTCTACATTTTTAATTACTTTCTATCAGTGATTCCCAAAGTTCTCAATTCAAGTAAGGGGAGGAAAGGACATGTCCACAAAATGTATGGAGGCTGGTATAATAATAATCAAAAAATCTAACCATAGCACTCGTTGCATTTCGAGAAAGTTCATTTTCTGAGTCTATTACAACAGTTAAAATCAGAAAAGAGCCCTCCGATTTTTTAAAAATTAATTTTGACTTTATTAGGATAAATAAATATATTTGGCTCAATAGGTAGTTTATCTCTAGCAACCCTGATTAAATAATCTCTAAATTGTTAAATAGAAGCATTTTTATCAATTAGACACAGTTTTTTAATGTTTTTTTTTGTCACATTGTACCTACTATCTGGTCACACTGGCAGGTTATAATTTTAGCAAATTAAGAGATGAATGTAGAAGAATCAGCTACGAATGCAAGTAAAATAACGATAGAAGCACTTTATCATTGCTAAACTAGAAAAAATAATAAGCATATTTTTCGTATTTAACAAAAATTGGAGGAGTGAAAATATCTAAATTAAATATTTTTGGGAAGCCTTTATAACAAGCTTTCAAATAATGTATATGTCATCTTGGTTTGATTTTTGTCTGAATAATATACCACGTCACTTTTTAAATTTGGCAATATTTTCTCTTTTTACTCGTATGCTAAGCAATATGTTTGCCATAAAGTGACTGATTCTCGTATTTTTTTCAATCTCTAGTAGAATGAATCAGTAAGTTTCTGTAAAGTATGTAAGTATCTAATTGAAATTTTCGATGGTTTTATATCTTCGACAATTAGTAGGTACCTACATATTAATTATACGCTGTCTATAATTATATATTCTTATCTGTAAATAGATGGAACCTGTACTGGCAATGGAACTTTCAGTACAATATCTCTCTAATTGAATTCTCCAAGCAACATCTTTTTAGCTAGAAAATTAATCGCCCTAACTACTCTTGATAAAAATTCTGTCTGCGCGGCAACTGGCGGTGATTCCCAATTCCTTTTTTGGCACGCTTTTATTTTTCCCTTTCAAATTTTTTATTTGAATTTTCCCAATAGGCGTAATTGGAATTCTCGCTGTACCGTATAGTATTACAAACACAATTATTTCGTTGGTATTTCGAATATTTGCGATGAAAACATTGCCTTCTTTCATCTGGTTTTAAAATATTTGTTTCGGTCATATTTTCTTACTTTGCTCAAAAATTCATAAAGTGTTGAATGTTTGTTTAGTGAAATCTGAAAATTGACAGGTATTTATTTAAGCTTTGGGGAAATGAATAATGTTTCTAGAAATTACAACCTAAATTTGTTTTCCCACGAGATTAAACAAATATACTTCAGGTACCTAATACTTAGTTCTGAGTTTTTTTATAAAACCATTCAGTGAATTTAAGCCATTTAGATAGTTTTAGGTCATTATACAATTCGGAATCGATTGAGCTAGAACCATTGTTTGGTTAACTAACAAACATACAAAATACGTGTCATATAAATATGTGTCAAACATAGTTCGTCCATAGGACACAAGAAAGCGTGTCAAAGTTCAAGCAACCTACAACTTCTGTCACGTTATAACATACACGTGTTAGTTTACTTGCCAAAAAAAAATTACAGTATAATATTTTTGAGAACCGAACCAACGGAATTATATTTTTCAGTCGTATAGCCTATTATCAAAAATCGTAATTTCTTCCATCTACGTACTTACAAAATTAATTACTACGCCTTTAGCCCTCCAGACGGTGTTGAGCGTTTATCTCTCCGTTTCTGATCGAGGAACTAATTTAATACGGCTATTATCGATTAGAGTTTACTCCGGGTCGGTCTCAACTTGTTATTTATGGCTTGGACTAAGAATAAGTATGTGGTACAAGTAAAGAGAAAAGTGAGATCTGTAGGAGGACCAAAATTGCCGATATGTCCAGTGAATTGGCACGTAAAAATGACAGTGTATGTGCATATCAGAACAAAATATAATGACCGATGGAGTCAATAAATCATTAAATAGATGAGACCACGTACCGGTAAGTGTACTACGCGTACCTAAACGTATCGCAAGGTGGACAGAGTTCATTAAGACCGCCAACGAGTCTGATTGGAGATTTGTAGAAAAGGCTCAGGTCTAGCAGAGGATGACCTAAGGCTATAATGATGATGAGAAACGTTTTGATTGTCTAGTAACGTTTCCTACTTCTAAGTATGTATCGAAGAGATGATTTTGGTACGTTGCATTGGTCGACCGGTTGAATTATAACAAATTGTTATATGTAAATTAAATCCTACTAATGTTATAAACGCGAAAGTTTGTGAGTTTGTGAGGATGGATGGATGGATGGATGGATGTTTGTTACTCTTTCACGCAAAAACTACTGAACGGATTGAGATGAAACTTTGCAATAATGTAGCTTATATATCAAAATAGCACATAGGCTATAAATTATAATGATATTACGTCAAAAATCAAAATATCATGCGGGCAAAGCCGCGGGTAAAAACTAGTAATAATTATATTAGACGAAAATCTACCACATTTCTTTTAACCTATCAAATAAATACGTGTATATCAGGTTTGATGAAATCTTGTATTATATACCAGTACATTTATTATAATTTAAGATTTATACTGATTGACAGCCTGAAAAAAACACGTTTTATTGAGTTTTAGATAATTAAGTCACCAACAACTAACTTAGACTAAAGCGGTTTGGTACGTACCTACAATACTCGTATAATCACCTGACAGTATTATGAACTCAAATAGACTTTCATACGTAAAGCCACATGTTCAACAGCCACATTTTTTGTAACTTGAGTCGCGAAAGTCGACGAGCTAGCTTCTAGATAAGGACAGTAACCCTGCTTACTCGGCTAATTGAAACGTCATGTAACTTGTATAGGAAATGTACTGCGAATGTTGTACAAAGTACTTTTCTCTTTTTATTTACGTTCATTCTACTCTTATTGTTTTGGCATTCTAAATCAGATTTATAATACTTAAAAAAATATTTTGGAGAGCTTGCTAATTCACAGCACAAAATTGCCAAAACTGGAAATATTGGGGGAGGCTTTTACCCAGCAGTGGGACACAAAAAGCGAACAACAAGTTGGAAAGGAAAAAAAAGATAATTTTTAATTTCAAGTTGGAAAGGATAAAAAGATAATTTTTAATTTACAATCAGTGATGAAGATTTATCACATTTTTACCGAATATTTGTAGCATCCTGGACAAATTTTGTTCTAGCAGTTACAAAGAAATGCAAACGGCAAATGTGTTTCCATTTACTTTCCATTATATTTTTGTAAAAACAAAATAAAATTTATATGAACACCGGATACAACTCACGATTATTTGAGCGGTCGAACCGCTATGCGTCCGACCGGTTTCAGAGTAGTTAGTACTCTTTCTTCAGGGAATACGCGCGCCCCCGACAACGGACGCCCGCGCACTGAAACCGGTCGGACGCATAGCGGTTCGACCGCTCAAATAATCGTGAGTTGTATCCGGTGTTCATATAATTTTTAATAATGAATCCTCACGCTAGTTTTAATGAAGTAAAAACAAAATATATTAAAATTTGTGCAAAATGAGAGAGAGCGTTTTAGGGGAGGTTGCCCGTTTGACATTTTTGACCGACGAACCACCACCGGAGGAGGTATACAATTCGACGCGTATATATATTTTTTTATGTATTACCACGCATAACTTTTTTTCATAGTAGTCCGATTTCAATCATTATTTTATTTTATTGGAAAGAGTATACTTCGAAATTGGTCCCATTTAAATTTTATCGAAATTAGCTGCGGCATTTTTGATAAATCAACAACAATGTGACAAAATGTTACATCGATCCGTGCATAATATTTGCGTTCTAGCGATGCTCCCCGGCTTCGCACAGGTGTATTATACATATAATCATTCCTCTTGAATTAATCAATCTATTAAAACAAACTACATCAAAATTCGTTGCGTAGTTTTAAAGATATATAAGCATATATGGGGACAGACAGCGAAAGCGAATTTGTTTTATACTATGTAATGATTCTGTACACGGGTGAAGTCGGTCATGCTATTTGTTGCAAAAAATAATTATACTAATTTTGTTACGTTGACAACACTGCTCTGTCATTGCTAGTACAACTAAAAGTGTTTGATACTTGGTATACAATAATTCGGTTTTTATCAGTAGACTCGCGTCTACCAAGTAATCGGTACCTTGGCTGCTGATTAAAATCTTATTGTTAGTTCACTGTAACGCCACGACGGTTTTCTTTTTGCACAAACTTTACTTTAGGTATAATCTAATGTTTTGAATGAAAATACTCGTATTTTGAGTGCCTTATAAATAAAAATCGTTGGTTGTAGTTTTAACATTAGCACAAATTATCGTAATACGATAGATTCTGCGCTACAGTAAAACTGTTATTTTTATTGTCCAAGACAATGTGGTGCTCGGAGTTTTGAAAGTGCTTCATTTAATGATGAGCATATATTTTCTTAGCCATTTGTGGTTTGTTTAAATCAACGTACATAATATGTGTATGAACATAAAAGTAAACATAATAAATATATTTTTTCTCAATATTTATTAGCTAAAATCAGTTCAACTGACTACTAAGAACTTGCTTATCTTGTCAATATTGTCTTGCAAAAAATATCAAGTGATTTTGGAATCGAATCTCTGTAAGTATTTTTGGAGAATATATTTAAAAAGGAAAAAATAGTTAAATCTAAAAATAAAGTAAGAAATATCTTCACATAAAATGTTTGCTCTCTCGAAAATAAGTAATGTACGAATATAATACTTACTATAATAATAGAAAAGTAATACTTATTGAAAAAAGTCCCGTATCTAGCTTTTTTTCAGTAATATCCATTGATGGAACATAATTTAACAACAGGAGAAATAATTAAAAAATATCCTTAGTTTTTGAAGAATCTAGTGTACCTAATGTAACCGTAAACAACACGCGGGCCACCGGGGATTCCAAGTTAATACCACGACGACGTGTCTTGCTTTGATGACAAATTACAATGGCTTCTCTGCGATACAATGCTGCTAACATAGGAATAGTGCCATACATCTCTCCAAGGAAGCGGGAGAGAGACGCGTAACTCTTTGTTACTCCCGCCCGACATGTTCCCCTGACAGGTACGGCTCAGTAATAGTTGATTGATAGACTGTGATAAATCTCAGGCCAAGCTTGGGTACCTAATATTCGTATTTACGGTAATAGTTATTGCATAATTTTACCTATACTGGAATTTCGATGCTAAAGGATCGAGAGGAATATAGACCTGTTTTATTTTTATTTTTCTAATACTTACGTGATATTTGATATTCCATGAATCAAATAACATTCACATCCTACGTTCAATTGAAATTAATCAGTTACCGCTCTTAGAAAAGGAAAATAGTAGGGTAATTTTAGTTCTTTTTTAATTTGGAAGTAACCGCAAAATTGGTATCGTTATGTCAATTTGATAGTGTGGGTATCCCACATTTTTAATATACACAACGCAGAGTATCATTAAACTTTAGTTGACCAGCTCGGTCACCACGGTTTCTCTAGTTAAGAAGCGCTGTTCGGATTGGCCGCCACGCCAGCCTTAACGATGTCATACGCAGGGCTTTTGCCACCGCCAATATCGCAGCCGTACTCAAACCGAGTGGGCTCGCGCGTGGTGATGGCAAGAGGCCTGACGGTATGACGCTGGTCCCATGGAAGTGTGGACGGCCCTAAGTATAGGACGCAACTTGCGTCGATACTTTGGCGCCGTCGCATCTTTCTGAGACTCAGAGTAGTGCTGGAGTGGCGGCCAATTCGGCGGAGCAGCACAAGTGGCGCAAATATGCTAACCTCGGCAGTGGTTACATATTTGAGCCGTTTGAAGTTGAGACATTGGGTCCGTGGAGGCCAGGAGGTCATCTTGCTTTCAAAAGTCTTTCTGAGCGTGTGGTGGACGCGACGCGTGGCCAAAATGCTGATGTTTATTTGGCTCAACGTATAAGCATTGCCATTCAGCGAGGCAATGCAGCCAGCATGCTGGGCACGCTGCCAACAGGCAGTGGGCTTGAGTATTTGGATTATCTTTAGACCTTCAAGGGTCTATGGAAGATCCAATTGCTTGTCATGTAGTATTTTGTGTAGTTTTAGATTATGTCTTGTATTTAGTGGTAGTTAATAAAGACACTTGTCCATTTAAAAAAAAAATCATTAAACTAAATTAAAAAATATCAAACATGACTCTGCACACAATAATCTTGTATCTTAAAAATACATACATAATATTACACGTTGTAACGTAACTCTTTTGAAATACAAATTGGTTGATTTTTCTAATCCTAAAAGCATCCTTTATTGGTTTTCCGGTATTAATAAAATATGAATGGAATGCTCATTTCATTTTTGTAATGCAAGATTTGAGTTTCACGTGGAAATCCGGTAAAATCGGCAAATAAGGCAAAATGAAGGCGTGGAAATAATATTTCAAAAACAGAAAACGCAACTCTTTCATCTTTCATCAACCTTTTATGGGAATGTATCGCTTCATGGATGAAAAAATATAAGAATATGCCCTTTAAATATATTAATGATACATTTACATAAAATTAACTTGGAAATCATCGAAATAAAACTCATTACTCGTAACAATTACCTTCGCTGTTAAATAGTTTAACACCTGAGCAACGTAGCATCAAAACCTTTAATATGTCTCATAAGTTTTTATTAACCATAAAACTTTGAATTCATTTATTTTTGTATTAAAGTTTTGCTCTTAAACGCAGTTAAAGCTGACAACATCTAACGTGACCTCTTTGTGAAATGAGATCAAAGCTTATGCTAATTACTCTCAAGCTAATAGCCTTTAAAAGTGATACGAAATTAACATTTCAAATTTATTTTAAGTGACAATATTGAAATAAAAGTGCCCTAAATAAATCTGAATGTGAATAAGAAGAAACGACAGTCGCATAATAGCTGATAATTTCAGAAATTGACAAAATTAACGTATTGGTGTAAACAGAACTGTTTTTAATTCATTTCTACCAAAACCAATGTTTTGTTATCAAACTTTTCGAAAGATAATCTGAACTCGACCTTTTTGTGAATTCCCTGTAGTTATATATCCTACTTATATAATATTATAAACGCGAAAGTTTGTGAGGATGGATGGATGGATGGATGGATGTATGGATGTTTGTTACGCTTTCACGCAAAAACTACTGAACGGATTGAGACGAAACTTTGCAATAATATAGCTTATATATCAGAATAACACATAGGCTATAAATTATAATGATATTGTGTCAAAAATCAAAATATCATGCGGGCGAAGCCGCGGGTAAAAACTAGTCCATCATATTTTGTTACGAATACTATATATATGAATACCTACTGTACTTTTTTAAGGTTATATATTTCAGTGTCAGTTGTAAAAACTTTCTCCCACAAACAGTTTTCTAACTTGAATCTTATGTAATTAATAGACTAGGTATATAATGAAAATTCAATCTGATTTTTTTTCCTACTAGATTACATTAACAAATTATTTATTATCTTTATTGAATATTTGCTAACAAACTTCATCAAGCCGGTATCACTTCGTAACTCCTGGTGGATTGCTAGACAATTTAGCTTACCTTTGGGACGTTCAAAATTCAGTACCCGATTCTCATATATACCCGTATCACAGTTTCCGGAAATTGTGGACCAACTAAAGGGAATTTCCAGACTACATTGTTGAGATATGGTTTTCATATTCAAATTTCAACGGCTTTAGGCAACTAATTTTGAAAGTACCGGTACCTAGGGCTACCTCAACAAATATTACTTAAAATTCCCGAGATATTCTTCTTCTAAGGCTCTTCTGAGGAGTGCGATCGTATTTGGCAACCAATCTTTGAACTGGTTTCCAAAAATACGCAGGTATGTATTTTTTTGTCCGAATGCTACCAAAATTATCTGTTGTTTGTTGTTAGCCTGTATAAGAAAATAGCAAGAATTCGTCAAAAAAAGAACTTTAGTCTCGATGTTTTGATGCACTTTTTAGAAAATTGGTGACAATTGCAAATCTTTACAGAAATCAAAGATTAAAATCGTTACTTTCGCTTACAAGGTATTTTCGATTTGAGGTCGATTTTATGAATAACTATCTGACCCGGCGAACTTCGTCTCACGCAATATCTTAGTAAATTATAGCCTATGTATTATTCAGATTTATAAGCATTCTTATTGCAAAGTTTCATCTCAATCCGTTCAATAGTTTTTTCGTGAAAGAGTAACAAAAACTTTCGCGGTTGTAATATTAGTAGGAAAAATATTGGCTGTCAAAAAATAATTTTCCTTACTAATATAATAAATCCGATCATGTGCTTGTTGGGTTATAACTTTTTCACGCAGCGACAGACCAGCGGATCAACTAGATTTTTGCATGGTTGTTGTAAAAAAAGTAAATCCTATAGATTAATAATAAGAAATAAAATAATTACTTACGACATAAAAAGCAGGCTTTTCCCAGCTTAAAGTTTTCGAACTGGCATCCCTACCCGTACCTAGATTTTAGGTTATACAGGTCAGCTATGGCCAGTTTGCTCAACTAGGCGTACTGAGTAAACAGTAAACACTGTGACAGCCGATGGACACTGGACAAGCTGCGCTGAATTTTGTGTTTCGAACTGAACCAATAAAATTTCAGTGCAGTTTTTTATTGTGCTGTGCTCACTAGATGTGTATTTTGGGTATATATTTTATGCGTTCGTATAATAAATTCAACTAACTGTTTTTTTTTTCAATATCAGTTTCGTATATTTAGATAAGTTAGGTTATCACACGAGTCAGCAAGCATTTAAATTAGTAAACACTGCGTGTGTGTTAGTAGAATGTGGGCTGTAGCTAGTATATTTATAGCTCTGTAATACTCCTTTGGTTGATTGAATAGATGCGATGTACATACTTACAACATCCCCTAATGTCAGAGGTCCTCAGACGGCTTAGAAACTCTGACACGAGAGCTAACCACCCCACACGGCATACGAACTTACATCAACCAATCAGCGCATAGCACGTAGCACCCACGCCGATGACAATAAGCTCAATAGGTTTTTTCAAAATCGCGAAACCCTATTTAATGAATGAATGAATTTATTTATTTGCAAGAATGTAGTACATACAAGGTGTTACAATAATTGACAAATTCCCTTACATCCTGTCATTTCTGACGAGCAAATGTTTTTATATTAAATTAATATGCTAACAAATTTTCTTAAAGGGCCACAGGCTTTACTATGGCCACAAGCCACAAAAATATAAATAAAAAATGTCATTATATATTAGAATTATTGAAGTCAAAATTATACAATGCAATGTCAAGTAATGTCAAAGTCAAATTTTTAAGATGTGAAAGTCAATTTTAAATATTGTAAGTTAAATTTAATTGCAAACAAATACTCAAAAGCTACCAGGGGCATTAAAACGGTTTTCTGTAATTTAGAAACTCAGATACTTCATAAAAACAGTGATCCAACAAGTAGGTCGTTAAAGTTTGTTTAAACTTAAAATATGGTAACTTAAAATATGGTAACTTAAAATATGGTAACTTAAAATATGGTAACTTAAAATATGGTAACTTAAAATATGGTAACTTAAAGAGTGTTCTCGGAAAAAAAACGCCGTTGTATTGGATTTCAAAGAAAATTATGTTCATTTAGGGAATATTACCATTTAATTTGATTAATTACCTGAGGTAATTAATCAAATCAAATGATTCCGAAAGATGACCTTCTCTAGTGTTAATTTTATGCGTTTGTGGTGTCTAATGCGATACACTTATTAATGATGAGTATAAGTATCAGAGTTAAATCGTACATTGTAACAGTGTTTTTCTCGTCTATATAATTATTTAAAGTGCAACAAATAGCCAACACATAATTTACCTTATTCCATTCAAAATATTTCATCATAAAAAGGTATAATAAGTATGTCAAATGTAAAGTAAATTAAGGTAACTCATCAAAATACATTAAATTTTGTAACAAAATAGATCACCAGAAAGATAAATCATACAAGAACTATGACTGACTAATCTTGTTTGCGGATAGTATAATGAAATGAAATGGTACCGAAGACAGACTGAATAATGTATTAAGTAGAAGTAATATGATTATGTCTTCATAGCTCGAGACCGAGACTTTTGGATAACGTCCAAAAATTAAGGGCAGAAAATATTCACAGTAAACAGCAATTCAGATCATGCGTCGAGAAAA
Source organism: Hypomecis punctinalis (assembly GCA_949316475.1). Lineage (NCBI taxonomy): Eukaryota > Metazoa > Arthropoda > Insecta > Lepidoptera > Geometridae > Hypomecis > Hypomecis punctinalis. Next base: position 14,761,727 of record OX438812.1, read on the forward strand.
AATCTCATATTTTGAAATCGGTTTTGTAGAGATTTCTTTAAGTTTTTTGAAGGACTACATTTGCATTGGTGAGGGATATAGCTACGGAATATTAGCCGTATTTAATTTTTTTAATGTAGAATAGGGCTACATTTGACCACCAACTCGCCTGATGAAAAGCGAATTTGTAGCCGAATATGGAGTATGTAGACCTAGAAAATACCTTGACTTGAAAATATCCAAATTGTAATTGTCAGGAAACAATAACGCAGGCAGTGCATTCCAATACCTGGCGGTGCGCATTATGATAGAACAAGCAAATCGCTTAGTACGACTAAGATACTCTTAGCAAAAGTAAATAGAATTTACTTCCTGAAAGGTACTCGTAGGTAACGTGCCAGAAAGTGTTGTCATGACATTGGCAAGAGGCCCATCACCGTATTTGCCACTTGGCCATGTTTTATGTATGATTGATTTCAAATCCTAAATCACCGCGCGTAAAGGCACAGGCGTTGGTATAGTGTACAATAAAACAATGTCAGTACTTTATGTATGTAAAAACCAGCTTATAGGTATGCGCAAAACTCCGGATGAATAAATTAATTCAGTTTGAGAGTCTCGAAAACATCTGCTCTTACTGCAGTGCGCTTTTAAATAACGAGCACTTTTACGATGCAATAAAATGTGCATTCAAACAATAACATTAATTGTCACCGTAAATTCCAAAAGATCAAGAAATCTATATCAGCTAATTGTAAGCTGTTTTTTTTAACACTAGTTATAAAACTAGAGTTATTTCAATATCATCGTTGTTACGAAATATTTTTACTAATTTAAGAACAAGTACCTAAGCAAAAGCCAAGTCGACGTATTCTCGAAATAGGCGTATCAAAACAACCCAACAATGTAGTGAGTAACTTTTGTTTTTAGACGCTGGCTCCTCTCTTCTCTAATTTTTTTATTCATGATAGGTTTCTGTACCATTTATACTATAATTAATTAGAAGTTTAATAGAACACGTCCACTAAATAACTACTCTCTCGTCTCTTACACTATTTACAGCATAATTTCGCTACATCAGACAATTGTAGCTGAAACAAACAGTTCTGCAGTGATTTTATTAGTAGATAATATTTTACATTTGAGCGAATATCTATCACAATGTTGCTGTACCTACAAGTGTATCATGCGGTTATGGCTACATTATTTTTGACCGAGCGTTCAAGTGAGAGACGTCTCCATTTTAACTCGACTTGTTTGCTTTCGTCTGTCCGGACGTCGATTCTCCGTTTCTTTCTTCTAAAAAATGCGACCTGTAGATTTTTTTTAACGAAGTTCGATGAAATTAGTACAAAGGCTTGAAATATTTTTTAATGAGCAAAAGTGCTTTGATATCTACAATAAGATACAATACTACGTAAAATGCTAAAACTACTTACACTAATACTACGAGTACATAGAAAGCAGGATCATCCACAGACCCTTGAAGGTCTAAAGATAATCCAAATGCTCAAACTCACTGCCAGTTGGTAGCATTGCCACGCTGAATGGCAATGCTTATACGCTGAGCCAAATAAACACCAGCATTACGGTCACGCGTCGCTTTCACCAAACGCTCAGAAAAACTTTTGAAAACAAAATGAGCACGTGGCCCCCACGGACCCAATGTCTCAACTCTAAACGGCTCAAATATGTAACCACAAGGTTAGGTATATTGATGTTTTTTTTTGGTGTTTTGCTGTTTGATCTATTTCCTTTAAAAAATATCATCCGAATTTCAATAATACTATTCACACTTTCAGAAGTTTAAAACTTAAATAAAATGATCAGACAGACGCTTTCAGCAATGAAAATTGCACAGCTCGTACTACGCCAACTCCGTGCCTCCTAGAATTTTTCACTTTGCTTACCCCTACAGCTACGTGACACTGCAATGCGTTCGTCATTCTATTTTCTAAATTAAACTTAAAGAATTGCTTTTGTTCCCAGGTTATTTTCAAGAATATACCGTTTCAGTAGCTAGCTAGCTAGCAGAATTTCAGCTTATGCTAATTGGAATCATGAAATATGACACTTTGTAAAATTGTACGTATTGTTGTTGTTTTGATCTGATCATGTAGCCATTTCCATAGACACAAATCTAAGTATAGAACATGTTACGTTTTAGGTGGAAGTGTTGTATCTTATTTGATATTTATGATACTGATACCCAATATTTAATATCATGAGACCCACTTAATGATAACAAATGCTACAAATATACGTCCGGAGTAGAAATTCAATGACATAATCTGAATCCACGAGCCTGCAATTGGTCTAGCTCTAGTAGGCATTTTTTATTAATGGTAATCGCCTTCAAAGGGTTGGTCCATGTTTAATAGCAACTGATACTATAAGTATACTAGCGACTCGCCCCGGCTTCGTCTTGAATTACTCTATTCATTAAAAAACCGCATCAATATCCGTTGCGTAGTTTTTTAGATATAAGCATACATAGGGACAGACAGACAGACAGGGAAGCGATTTTGTGTGACTATGTAGTGATTATTATGTAGAGCATAGATATAATGGACTAGCACACTAAGAATTGCATCTAAATTTATGTGACTCTTTGTGTCAACATACATAACAAGATAATTATTATTCTCTAAAGCCGAAAGAAACTCTTTGTAACTAATACCATCATGGCGAGCTTAAACAAACAAATAAAATCAAAATGCTTTTATTAAAAAGTTTCCACCTTTGTGACTAAATAAGCTAGTTAGACTCTCATTTCTAGGTAACCGAGTCAGAAAATTATACAACCAGTACAGCGCCTGCACACTTGCACGACCTCAGACCTAAGTTCCAACAAAACGAAGCGAGTAGAGACGTGCGGTCCTGGGTAGAGCTTTCCAAATCAACTGCTGGAAATTGCTTTGCAAGAAACCAAACACAATTTTCAGCAGAACAGAGCGGTATTTCGTTCTTTGCTAAGTAGATAAAAATCTATACTCGTAGCTTTGCCTAGTCTGCATATCTCTGATTCACTCCGCTATGGTAGAGTCTTGACCTCAGTCGGATTGTGAACTTCACATAACATAGTAGATTTGTAAAAAGAAAATCTGAGTATTTCTCGCTCTCGGAATAGTTCTTTCGTCCTTCTTCAGTTAGAATGCTTTCGCAATTGTAGAATCCAATTTTCAAAGTGAAGAATCGACTGATTTTTCTCGTGTCAATCGAACGGCTTCCAATGGTCGTTTGACTTGTTATCACATTCAGTTTAGGTATCAGCGATCGTTAGATTGCTACTAGGAATTGTCTTTTTCAAGTCCTATTGATTGAAAAATAAGTCTTTTTAGTCATTTTCAGCTACTAACCAGCTTAATTTTTGGAATGTATACTGCTCAAAAATTTAAAAGTATCATAAGCAATTTTTAGATGGGACTGTCCTTTCCTTCGGATTGCTCCAACATACATGTTGCAGTACCAATGCCGAAGAGAAGGTACTAATGATTATGAATGACCATTAACTTATGAATTTTTATTTTTACTGAAAATGATATTGATGTCTTATTATCGCTAATTTTGATTTATTGACCTGTGGAATTTATTTATAATTGTGCTAATGGGCCATACATGCCTTAAATAAATGAATTTTATTTTATTATTTATTAAATTATTTTTATTTAAAATTTAGAAATCCTGTGGAAAGGGCGGGTAACGTTAGTATTATATACCTAATTATTATAGATACTCCTACATGTAAATATTGATGGTGTGCTGTGTAGACTATCATGAGCAAAAATTTTAATACCAAGTGGTACAAATCACTAAAAGTTTAATAAGTTTTGCGGCTACAAAATGAACATATACCCAACATACGCTACTTATAATACAATGTTTCCCATTCAGACGTTCAACATTTTCATTTCATTTTCATTATCGCGATGTCAAAGTTTTATCGCCGATTCACTTGAAATATAATATGGTTTAAAATAACAGTATATACAGGGTTATTTCTAATCAATTAGCATCCTTTTAGGGGCTTATTCTATACATCAAAACTACTAACTTTTGTCAAAACTCGAAAAAAAATCAGCTGTTCTATACATTTTGTCGCGGGCGAACGATATTTGTCTATGGAACAACATTTTTCTTTTTTGAGTTTTGACAAAAGTCGCAGAACAAACGTTGTTAGTTTTGATGTACAGAATAAGCCCCTAGAAGGATGCTAATTTATTAGAAATAACCCTGTATAGGAAATAATATTTTATTTTAATGATGGCAGGTAGCAAGATGGCAAGTAGACAACCGTTTTATAGGCAGACCACCTGCTTGATGGGTAGACGATAACAATTCTGTTTTGGGTCATGGGTGGATGATATTAACCCGAGACAAAGAATTTGGTACAAGGAAGAAAAGGTATACAGTAGTAAGTCGATATTGACTGGTGATGTTGATGGTAATTAATATGGGGAAGGAAGGGATTTTTAGACGACGGACATATTTTAACCCATCATTATGACCAACTTTTAATAACTTAATCTGAAAACTCAAAAAAATAATCATGTTCCGTATCAAATATGCACTGTAAAATGAAATATCTGATTTTCGGTTCACATTTCAGGGTCGGTCTCCTAGTAAAAGTTCGTCATAATCACAACATAGTATAAAACAAAGTCGCTTTCCTGCCCGTCTGTCTCTATGTATGCTTATATCTTTAAAACTACGGAACGGATTTTGATGCGGTTTTTTAATAGATACACTTGTACAAAGCTTGGGCGAGTCGCTAGTAATGAGTATAATTTTCAATATCATCGTTAGTTATATGACCACTTACACTAAAGTGGTGAAAGTGAAAGAGTGGCGAAATAAATAAAAGATAACCAGATTAAGATATTCCGCTCGCACTGAACGAAGATCGCTTGCTATAGCTCCATTGGAAATATATAGGCATAATTATGTCCAGCAATCGACGTTCTACGGCTGAAATTTTAAGAACTATAATACATATCTAAGAATATATGCGTCGGCAAGAGATACACTCTGTAGATGCAGGTAGAGATTTTTTGTCGCAGTCACCATGTGGCCGACTCAAATCAAACTTACACCCAGTGCGGTAGTACATGAAATGCTCGGGTTAAGGAAATTATCCCTTCGGGTTGGCACGGAATTCTTATATTACATTATTTTGTGCCACATTTTGGGAATATTGCGCGCTTCTTTTATTAGATTAGCTGTTATTAACTTAAGTCACATAGCGGAATATAAATTGTAATTTAGTGGCCCAAAATGGCGAAAACTGAGATCTTGTGACTGTAATTTGGCGTGCCTAGTTTTTCATATAATATTTTTACCAGTGTTTCTGTGTTCGTATAATCAAATTATGATATTTTTACCAAAAACGTAGGCGACAGATTTCAAGAAATTGTTGTACCCTCTGAATAAATAATTCGTAGGTTGTTTAGAAAAATATATTCAATGAAAGTATTTAAAAGTATCAAAGTATTTTTGTAAAGCAAGAATAAAGTTAAGTTCAAAGGGTGACTAGCTCTTTGATTTGAAATTTTAAGCCACGATGAATATCTTAAATTTTGGGAGAGTGCTAAAAATAATAAGAGAAAATCAATCTAATTATTATCATTAGGCAACACATTATTAGTATGTATGTAGGTTATATGATATGTATATTATGTATGTTTATAAAATAAAAAATGTAAAAAAAAATATACCTTTATATTGTATCTATGTATTTTCTCTCTATCTTTACTTATTTCACTGTATTTATACACCACCGACCGTATTTCTATTTTTTCGTGTCCAATCCATCCAAAGGTTGCCAGGTAGAAATCGCTAAAGGCGATAAGGCCGCCATTGTACATCTTTTTTATAATTATGGTTATATATTATTGTAATTTTTGGTGTACAATAAAGATATATTTATTTTATTTATTACTAGTTTTTACCCGCGGCTTCGCCCGCATACGCAATATATCAATATAATTTATAGCCTATGTGTTATTCTGATATATAAGCAATATTATTGCAAAGTTTCATCTGAATCCGTTCAGTAGTTTTTGCCTAAAAGAGTAACAAATATCCATCCATCCATCCTCACAAACTTTCACGTTTATAATATTAGTAAGTATGATAGTAGGATTTAGAATTATGATTAGTGTTGGCTATTTCTTATATCCAGAGATATTTATAGGTACGACTCGTAAATAAAACATCCATATTTTCATACCGCTACCAAGCAGCTTTTTATTGAATTACTTTCGACCGCAAAAGTTAAGTGTCAAATTAAATGCCCATTCCTGACCGCGATAGCCGTGCTTTATTTCGTGGCTTGTTAAAGCGGCATTCTGTCGCGAACAGGGAAATTGCATTATTCTATGTCAATTCTGTGCCCGTTAGTACTGCAGAGAAAACGGAGAATATCACAGAGAGCTAACTCTGAAGGCAAAATAGCTAAATTAACAGAACTAATTCTTAAATTTAAGGAGTCAATTTATTAATTAGTTTAATGATGATCAAGAAAATTATGGATAGACTGAATTTACGAACAAATGAAAAAAAAAAGATGAATGAAAGAGGGATAGCGGAGAGCTTTAGTAAAGCGGATCATAGAAATAAAATGAGAATAAATTGTCCAATAAATACATTCTATGGCTTTGAAAATATTTAGTAAACTGCCAAATAATCTAAAAGATGTCGAAAAGGATTTCACTAACAACTAAAAATTATAACTCTATTATGCAAACGCTATTACATATTCAAACGAATTTTTTAACAATAATCTAGAAAACATAATAATAAATCGTTTCACTACAAATAATGCAAGTTGCCATGTCCTTACAAGTTGTTAGTTAAAAACCGCATGTAAATTTCATAAGTTGCTATAAATGATTTGAGTCTAAATCACAATTATTGTATATCCTACTAATAAGCCCGATTACAGAGGCGCCAACGTAAATTAAATAGCAACGTAAAAAGCGTTCTCTCTATCGAATGCCTAAAGTGAAAAAGAAGCAGAACTATGCTATTAAGCTAATATAGTTACGATGGCGCCTCTGTAATCGGGCTTAATATCCTACTTCCTACTAATATTAAAAGTTTGTGAGGATGGATGGATGAATGGATGGATGGATGTTTGTTACTCTTTCACGCAAAAACCACTGAACGGATTGAGATGAAACTTTGCAATAATATGGCTTATATATCACAATAACACATAAGCTATAAATTTTAATGATATTGCGTCAAAAATCAAAATATCAAGCGGGCGAAGCCGCGGGTAAAAACTAGTAATAAATAAATTTTGTTGACACTTTTTGTATAGAACTGCTGATTTTTTTTTGATTCTCGTAATAATGCTTCAAATTGGTTAATTGTGATTATATTCATAATGTTGAGTAAAATAATGTCATTCAAAATAATATTGCGAAAATGTATTTAGAGCAACGTTCATCAAAAAATTCTACCTCTACTTATCTCAGTTAAGTATCTGTATGGATCCAATATTCTCAAATAGGCACTAGTGATGTCAATTTATATTGTGCTCACGTATTTACGTATCTGTTGGCTGCACTTTATGACTACTTCCGCGGTGAGGGTAGTTTACGATTATTTCTGGTTAGTTGTATTGCGCGGTCCAAATATTCAAGGGATAACGTTTTTGATGACGTTCGTTGTGGTTGCAAAGTTTACATACGTAGTAGTTCCAAAACCTCCATATAGCTAGGTACTTCATTTTAATATTTAAACACACTTGTTTTATAAATACAGTATTATTACGGAAATAGGTTTAATATAGTAATTTAAATATTCTACTTTTGTAGTAAAAATATGTATCGTAACTTCCAGCCGTAGCTTGTAGCATCTGCTACGAAAATGTTCCCATCAAAAGTTTCGTAGACGAGCTACGACAAACGCGCACTTCTCTTGCGGAAATTGAAGTCATATTTCGGATATATTTAATTTCAAGCGGTCTTTGTTAACAGTAGAAATTGCATAAAATAAAATACAAAACAAAATTTATAAATTATTCACACATTCATAGTTCATGTTCAAATATCATTGACGTGTATAGGAATTCTGAATTTCGGCATTTTCCTACACCAAAATTAGGTATTTTACTGTCATGAGGCGGATTAACAGAAACCGATATAACTTCATACACGTACCTACCTATAAAAAAGTAATGAAACAACACGTATGAAAAAAACAAAACAATTCCCTCTTAAATCTAATATTACAACTAAAACTTCAAACAGAAACCTCAAAGTAACAATAGCTCAACTAGAACGTAAGACGAGCGACCTTACAGACAACCCCTATACTAAGTGACAAGTTGACAAGTGAAAACGTCCGAGAAAGGTCACAGTGCAGCTGGCACAATCGGCGATGGACGAATCACTAAATCGTAACTTGGAGCTGCTTAATAGCCTCATAAACTAGAGGCGGCTTTTATCTCCGCGCTGCACGAGAAAAATAACTTCTTGTGTGATTTCATCTGGAGTAGCAAGCTCAAGTTTTTATAATATAAGTAGTGTGTGACGGAAATAAATTAATATCGTGCAAAAATTGTATTAACCTGGGTACTTCGTCTACCTTTCAGGCATTTCATCTGTTGTTTTGTTCTTTTGGTATCGATAAAATATTGCATCATTAAACACCATATTACCTATTACCAAACATTATAATACACTATATTTTATGTCAATTTAAGGTAAATTATTCAAAATATTTATCCTTTTCCTCATTTCTGTAAGTGTGCAACAAAGAGTAGCCTGTGTTGTGAGCTCCAGTTTTTAATTTAGGTGATTTTATAGAAGTTAAACACTTTTCTATTATTTTTTTCGGAATCACTAATTTTGAAGTACAACGTATAAGTGTAAATATATAATGATGGCTATCTTTATGGTGTTACTTGTACTGAAACAATTGGCTAGAATTTGGTAGTTGCGGACGTCAAATTATATTAATTAATTCACTGTACCAGTACTGTACTGTTTTTAATAGTCCACTGCAGGACGTAGGCCTACCCACAAAGGGTAATTGGGCCATATCCACCACGCTGGCCCAGTGTGTGTTGGTGGATTCACATACGCCATCGAATTTCTTCTACGGACGTATGCAGGTTGCCTCACGATGTTTTTCCTTCACCGAAAAGCCAATGGTTTTAAATTCCGTACATAAATTCCAAAGAACTTATTGGTACAGGACTGGGGATTTGAACCCATGACCTCACGATTCTAAGGCGGGTGTCACTACCTTTAGACCACTATGGCTCCAAGTATGATAATATTGTTTTAAAAAAAGATCATCATGGACAGTTTAGTTTCGTTCATTGTATTGTGTACTTCTCCTCCTTTTTATCTCCTCCTCCTGCTTTCTGTCTTGCACTAGTCTCATTTAGGTATTGCCTATATTTATAGTTCTACAAATATTATTAAATCTAGATCATAAATAAATAACTAAAAACAACGAATAAAAAAAAACCTCGCAGAGTAAAAATACTGCACATGAAAAATGTAGCCATTAACTACGAAACAGAGAGTAACAGGTCTAAATAGTCTTTAAATATTTACTTGGCTTATTACATTAGGCAGCTTTAGGAAATCTTGAATAATGAATGTAATTATATCATAGCGTGATCGTCATCAAAGTAGCGCTCAGGAAAATTATTATACCCATCCCAAAAATATTATATCAAACATTTTCCTGCTTCTTCTACATCTCTCATGTTTTCCTTAAGAAAAGAACATAATTAGTTATTACCGAGATCTGCATAAATGAGTTAAGATATATTTGTTTGTAATAACTGCAATCAGGTCCAATTTGTCGTATGTAAGAAAGATTTTAAGTGAAATTGTTTACTAAATATCATTCGAAGTTTTTATCAGCAACAATTATAATAAAACTGTAACGCTAGCCAAAAGCTGTACTAAAAAACTATGTGCTGCAACCGCTTCGATTCCTATATCATTTGTTTTTTATTTTATTTTATTGCACAAAGTTAAACATTTAATATAATACTAGGTAATTACATCACACACGTATTTTAAAATGAGTCAGTGGTTGTTAAAATAAATCGTGTAATAAGATGATAATATTTAGATACTGATTTAAACAACATCACATACATATAATTATTTTATTATTTTATTGCACAAAATTAAACATGTAATATAATACTAGGTAATTACATCACACACGTGTTTTAAAATGAGTCAGTGGTTGTTAAAATAAATCGTGTAATAAGATGATAATATTTAGATACTGATTTAAACAACATCACATACATATAATTATATTAATAAATAAGTCGAACTAATTTGAACATATTTATAATTTAGCCTAAAATAGGCATGTATCTTTAAAACGGTATTGAAGATTTATATCTCAGATACTTATTTATTTGGTATTAAATATTCATAAGTTATTAGCGCAGACTCTACATAATTTACGTATCGACATTATGTGCTGCGGAAAATACGCATCGTAAAAAATAGCACCTACTAGTTTGAAAGGTATTAAATTTTTATTTAGAAAACATCTATATTTTTTGCTCCAGTTTTGAGCTAATGTTCTATACTGGTCCTAAATTTACGTTTCAAGACGCAAATCCTTTTACGGGTAGCCAAACCACTCGCTTGGAATCAATAGAGGGATACTACAACCTACTCTCTATTTTCATGCATACGGAAGCTTTAGAACCTTCTCAGTTTTCTACGTGATACCTATTTTTAGGAAACCAGTGAGTTGCTTTGATTCTCTGGTCAACTTTTGTACTTTAATTCATTACAGTTACTTTCATAAATGTGGTCTAAAATAAAGTTGATATAAAATGAATTATATACCATACGAAAGTAATTAATCAATGCCATAATGAAAGTGCTACGATTAAATATCTTCGTGTGGTAAGCTGACGTTATATTTAATCGTGAACGCAAACAGTCGATGTTTACTACCAACGGTGGGCAGTTAGCTGACGCTGACACCACAGTGTCAACGCTGACAAAAAGCATATCATGGTGTTTTGACTGAGGGGTAGCGTACAGGTGGTATAATGGTTGTGTAGGGCGCGGCGTATCGAGCGAGCGGCGACCGCGGGAGGCGGGACGGCGCGCGCAGTGCCTTGGGCGCGCGCGGCCAGGCAGCTCGTCTATCCTCAGAGCTCCTTCGCGCCGGCTCTCACCACATACGAGCGCGTGACATCGCATCACAAAAAAATATAACAAACCCTTCCCCACACAATCCTATCGGTAACCGAGTCCAAACTCCGGAATGTGACCAGTGTTGTGAAGTGACAAAATTTAATTGAACCACGTGACGCGTGACACGGGACCGCCGTTATATGTGTAGTGTAATTAGTTGATCAATTATGCAACTGTAGTAATGACGGAGCTTTCCAGTGGTTCACTGAGTCGTGTATAATGTATTGGGGTTGAGGGTGCCGAAATATCCGCGTTATATCATGACGCGCCGCTTAAATCCGAGAGCCGATTTTTGCGGTCTCATTTCTGTGAATTATTCAAATTTAAGACGGCTTAAGATTTATTAAATCTCAAAAATGTTAGGGGTTATGATAATTTATGGGTTTGCGTTTTGTTTGAACCGGTGTAATTTTTTTATTGGGCACTGTTTCATTACTTAAAGCAAGCACTGAAGCACTTTCAAAGGGATTAATTTCAACCAAATAGCGTTTTCTTTAGCACTGTCAATGCGCAAGATTATAACTGAGTGTAATAGAGTTTAAATTGTTTAATAGTTGCCAACTCACATTGGAGCTGGAAGCATAACTTCGTAGCACCTGCTACGAGCTACGTAAATGCTACGCTACGAATAATCAAATATTTATAGTCCATGTTGATTGCTTTACATGTAAATGTATATGTGTATGTATTGTAAACATTGTAACAGTTTTGCTGCTAATGAATTTGGGTAGAAAAAGGTAAAAGTAGCAAAGCGGGACCTTTACTTCAACGTTTGACACCTAATAAACGAACCGATATTTAGTAATGCCTCAAAGCTTTTTCCTTTAAAGGCTTACACAGACCTTTAGCAAATTGAACGCTTCGCGGCCGCCATTATGATTTTTACCGAAATAATAGCTTTTCTCGGAAAAGCACTTAATATTTAGAGATATTGGCTTCAATTTATCATTTTATAAGTAGCTCAATATCTTTTTCATTGTTGAGTCTCTTTCCCTAAGATTTTACCTATTGTCCTCAGTAATTTGTGTATTATGCCTAATTATATAATAATAGAGTTCAAACTCCTTGACATAAAAAGGTACTGATGATAATTACTCGTATTATCGATTTTGTTCATGAAAGCAACTCTGGTATACAACAAGGATAGAGTATAAGCGAACTCATTGGCTTCGATAAAAAGCTACTAAGCGACGGCAGAATATTCTTAGCGGCACTACCACGCCGTTATTTTGTAAGTAACTTTGCTCAAAGTGTGAATATTAATAAAAGTTAGTCTGGTAGTTTGAGGAAAGGCACCCATGCGATATGGAAAGTTATGTTTGAGAACTTCTCTCACTTTCACGCTCAAAAAGTAGTTTATGGTTTCAATCAGGCTTCTTTACTGCTTCGTTTTACTTTCAGGCCTTCCGCTTATCTTGAATATGAATTAGGAACCCCAAATGAATTTCAATATAAATTTCATGGTTAGTGAAGCTCTCTGAACTAATAAGAATAAATTGGATGACTTTAACAGCTATTTTGCATTAGAGAGGCTGTTACGAGTTAGCAGATTTAGAGTTTATTTTCGCTCCGCGTCTATATTCTCTATTTCAGGGATTTTGCTAAAGATATTGAAAAAATTTAATACTAGAAAAAAATGTACTCAATATTTGTGGAAAAAAGTGTAAACAATTGATGCCAATGGTTTGACATCGATGATATTAACCAATTTATAAATGTCTCATGATTAATTTTAAATCGCATTTCGCAATCTGCCCAGTTACTGAAATCGTTTTGAAATCTGCATCAAATTGAGCTGCTAGTGCTAGGATATCTATACAGGGTTATTAATCAATTAACATCCTTTTACGGGCTTATTCTGTACATCGAAACTAACAACATGTGTTCTACGACTTTAGTCAAAACTCAAAAAAAATCAGCTTTTCCATACATTTTGTCGAGGGTGAACGATATTTTTCTATGGAACACCAATCTTTTTTTGAGTTTTGAAAAAAGTCGCAGAACAAAAGTTGTTAGTTTTGATGTACAATGATAAGAAGGGAAGGGGATTGATTAGAAATATCCCTGTATATAAGATCATGGCATCAAAATTAATTTCAGCTCTATATTGCCGATTTGTCGCTCATTTTGGCCAAAAATTGTGCTTGTGAATAAATCTGATAGCTGTATAAATCTGAGAGAAAAATTCTAAAAGAAAACTGTTGCCAGCTCAAAACATTTTCAATATCACAAAGAACCGGAGCGCATTTCGTTGAAGCATTCTAGTTTCACTTTCAGAAATGCTATAAAAAACATTTCATTTACAATGGAAGTATTTTTGATGAATTATATCGTACCAAAAGCAAAATGATTCACGGATACATTTAGCCAATAAATTAAAACAGAGACTATTAAAAAAGTCTGATCTGTATTTTGGATTGTATCGAAATATTTTCCAAAAAAAAGGTAAGGTACCTAATTACTTTTCCATTTACTGTTTTCAACGAAATATGCTCTGTGCGTTGCTATGCGGAGTTTTGATCTGTCATATTAAATTATGAGTAGCTTTCACCTATCACGGTTAAACGTGGCTAAATTCAGCTAATAGACTTTATTCATAAAATCCTTAAGATTATTTAACTTTTATACATTATTTTACCATAAAATTATAAAACTTTGAAATAATCCTTACTCTGCACCGTAACATTATGACTCTTTCTTTTTGTGATAAACATTTCAAATGTTCAAATGTAAAAATGATAAACACTTTTACTAATTCGGCGCCTTTGCAGATAGCGTTTTAGCTTGATTGGACAAAGCATCTGGGCCGGAATTCTAGAGAGATGCAGGTTCAAATCCTGCGAATGCGTCAATTTTTGAAATGCTTATCACAAAAAGAAAGTTTCTATACACTTGATGATAAAAATCATTTCATTATTACTCTTATTATACATATTTACTTAATCTTAAAGCTTATCTGACTTAATACCAATATCCAGTAATATGTTCTTCTTATCACTGACTCACAAATGATTGGTCCCCATAATCTTTCGATATGCCTTTATATCTTTCGCTCGTGGGTCTTCAGATACGTACATTGTTTAGAAAATTGTGCCCTTGAGCGAGTTTTCCTTATTGGACCTTACATTCGTCTCGGACGCAATTAGGTCAAGACAAATTTTATATTATGATTCTTGAGGTTCAATAATATAAGGAATGATTGATGCAATAAGAGGAAATTTGAATAATCAGCTTGAGGGAGTTATACTTTATCATCTATTATTTATCTATGAGTATATTTTCTTCTCTTCTTTGTCTTCTGTTTTTTTTTCTGCTATAAACATAAACAAAAATGCTAGTCTCGCTAAGACTCGAGAACGCCTGGACCGATTTGGCTAATTATGATCTTAAAATATCTGTAGAAGTTAATAAAAGGTTTTAACAGTGGGAAAATATAAAAAGCTAGAAAAATAATGAAAACATTAAATTAATACGCCCTACAAAATGTCCTACATATCAAAGTTGTCGTATTTGACTGTTGGTGACGCTATACGCCATCGAAATTAGAATCAACCAAATTAGTGTGATAAATGGAAGTGATATGAAGCTCGCCGAGTCAGCTAGTTATACATGAGTGTGTAATTATTTTATATTTTGTACATCGTTATATTGCTATCGTATTGTTTTTTTTTTAATTGATAACAATTTTCAGCTCTGGCATAAAAGTACTTAAAAATACCAGTATAAGTCATGATTCCTTTGCATTCAAATTCTTTTTTGTCATACTGAAGTAAGTTTCATTTTGTAGCAGTTGAAACTTCATGTACTTGTAGAGCTGATCTAAAGCATTTTTAACAAAATAGATCATTTTATTTCATGTTAGTAATACACTTATTTCTCTATTCGTTTCAGGTTTCTTTAAATAGCTCATGTAAATGTATTACGCGACTGTTTATGCGGCAAACGTTCTACCAAATTTCTAGAATCATCAGATATGTATTATATTAATTTCATAAAACTTGTAATAGAACCTACCACGCTCCAATTTGGTACATAACATTTACATAATACTATCACGATATTTACCGATTCTTATTAGGAGCTCGATCTACATTACCAAAACATTACTTATCATCTGGTAGATTCAGCACTTTCTCAGCCACATAAAAATACGTGTGTGTAAACGAAATGTCAGCGAATAATTTTAGTATAGATTGTATTATTATAAAAGTATGTGTAAACCGCGTCTAGTTCTTTTTGCTTATATTTATTTTCGACACGAAACCTAAGCTAAGCATAAAAAATTATTAGTTCTACTAAATGCTTAAAATTGAAAAACGCTTCATATTTTTTGTTCTTCTTTTCAACGCCATTGGTAATAATCTTTTCACTAATCACTAAATAGTAAAAAACAAAGTTGCTTCCCTGTCTGTCTGTCCCTATGTATGCTTATATCTTTAAGACTACGCGATGGATTTTGATGCGGGTTTTTAATAGATAGAGTGATTGAAGAGGAAGGTTTATATGTATAATACACCTGTGCAAAGCTAGGCCGGGTCGCTAGTGCAGAATATATTATTTCTGACCAAACTAGTTAATTTTTAACAACGTCTAAGAATTTCAATCCTAACACAAATCCGAACTATAGGCAAATGTGAAAATTAGTTGTTTTAATATTCTAATATTTAATTTGTTCTAAAATGAAATATAGACAATAAACCAGATAATTTAGTTTCGTAAAAAAGGTGAAACTCTCAAATGCCACGTAAGATTTAGGATAACAACCGAAGAAACTAAGCATTCGAGGGTTGACGCTTAACAAACGGCCGTAGCTGTCCTGTCCAATTTTCCTGCAAAGTTTTTGTACGTAACCCTTCGCGACCTTATTATTCAGCACAGCCCTACACATATTAAAAAACAAACACGGCGTGGTTACGGTCTAAAGCTTTAGCTAATGTTTGCCTTTCGTCTCTGAGGGCGGATGTTTTGCCAAATTGGAGCTCTTCTTATATTCTGGTTCGTAAACAATGTGCTGTTTAACGACGTCGTTCAAGGGAACCTGTTATAACTAATATATTGATTATAATGTTTTTTGGTTGAAAACTTACATTTCTCCGAATCAGCATTAATTATTCGCAATATATTTTATGATGGGATTTTTAACTGGCATTTTTGTTAGTCTTTATTAAAAGCAACTTGAACTACTATTGCACATCTGGATCATCATCGAAAGCACACTGAAGGTCTAGATTGACCCGCCGACCCAACTTGTGTATCTAGGCCCTGGATTATAAATCTACATTGAGGTTTTTTTCTATGTAATCGTTGTATCAGCCATAAGACATCTACTGTGAGACATACGGCTCCTCTATAGATTTCCAATAACAAAAATTCGGGGTCTGAATCAAAGCGTTGATCTTTATTAGCAGTCTTTGCATTGCCAATGAAATCGCAAAAATCTGATAAAATAAATATAATTTATCTAAGAATAGCTGCTAATTACAAATGATCTGGAAATCACTAATGATCTTGTAAAAATCTATCTTCCTTCCTTTTGTTTTAGTTATTATTTCTCTGCTCGTCTACATCAAGATTTTGTCGGCAGATTACACATATGAGTGGTTTCAGTAATAGCTTATTATTATGGACCATTTGCAGATCTAACGACCTCCCGCAGTTGATTGTCTAGACATCTGGCAGCAGCGGGTTAGCCTTTTCAGATTTAAGCAGAAATTTTCAGAGTAATGTTTCATTTTACCACTAATATATGCGATTTGGATTTTGAAATCACAGATACGATCGTAGCTGCGTTTTTACCATCGACTTGGCATTTTTTCTTTTAGTTTTTACTAATATAATATGTTGTAAAATTAGTTGTTTTCTACGAACAAGAGATAAAACTTCGTGCGCTTAATAAACCAAACAATAGGTATTGTAAAATGTAAATTCTAACTTAACGCCACACTCCCTTGCTTTTCAATAATTTCGAGCTAAATTAAATTAATTTAAAAATTATGAATAATCAATCAGAATAATTAAAAATAATTAGTCAGGCTAGAACTTAGTACTTGAATGTTTATTGACTTATGTAGTTTACTAATAGTTTAATTTATTTAACTGGTACTTTATTTAACTGGTACATATCTTTGCTCTTACACGACACTATGATTGGTTATCGGATGATACTGATTTGCCAAAAGTTTCTGCAATGTTCCTTCAAATCTTTATTTTTGCAGACGTCTGAACTTGCCCTCTTGCTCAGACCCATCCCTGAATAATCTTGTCCAAAATTCTCATCAAATTACATCTTCCATTTATCCCTCTACCCTTTGAGTTACCTAATCTCTGTGATGACATCATGCGAGGCTTGCCTTGGCATAATTTTCTAGATTACAAATACAATTTGCTTAGCTTGCCAGACTCACATATCAAGAGGTAGACTCCGTAGACTGTTTTCCACTTATGCAATACAAGCTACATCCCATCATATCGTAAATTATTTTATTCTAACTATCACTGTAATTATGTTTATCTAAGATCAATAAAAACAAGAAACTTAGCTTCAATTTATTAAAAAAAAAAAAAAAATTTTACGTCATAACGTCATGACTAAACATTGTTGAATCCAAAGCTTATAATTATATGCCGAATACTTAAGCCGATCGTACATATATATCGCTTGTTCCGCGGTCTCGTTCGCACGCTCGGCTCAGAAGGAACACCACATTTATTCGTGCGTGCAGCCGGCATTCATCGATTTAGAAGACGTTATCACGTCAAAAAAACAATTGAGTAGGTATGGTATAATTGAAAACACTTAAGTACTTACATATTTTTGATACATATGCTCACTTCCAAGCTTTTGACCAAACTATGTAGAATATTCTTCCCTTTAACGGCTTAGATATACGAGGATTTTACTTTGCTTTTAGTCGTTAAATTGCTCGTCGTCAAACTTTAATGATTTCCTTTTTTGTCTATCGCAGTGACAAGAATACAAAGGAAACAATACGTAAAAGGATCCTAGTTACATCGTTTTATTTTATGTGAGGTAGAGAAGAACTTCACATGTAGGTGGCTTAAAAGACATTATATAAATGAAAATATACAATAAGTTCAATGTCGTGGAGTTTGGGTAACTATCAGAATTAATGTACCGTGCTTTTAATATTGTTCTAATTGTTGGCTGAACCCTCGTCTCCCCTATATCTCATTTAACACGGCTTCTGCTTCATTTCACGCACTATAAGGGAAAATAGCGTACCGTGAATTCTCTACATGATACGTATATTTTGTCACTTCTATGGCAGGCAGACATAAATTCAATTTTCGCACTAGGCATTACTTAAATACGTGTTTGATTAAAAGTGACTTATTTATCAGAATGGTAATTAGATTAAAATTTGATAATTATACTTATACAAAACTTTCACTGCCTCGGTGGCTCAGTGGTTAGTGACCCTAACTTCTGGATCAAAGAGGCTTGGGTTCGATCCCCACTAGGGCAAATATTTATGTGATGATAGGTGGGTGTTATTTAGTTACTATCTATATAAGTATGTATTTAAAAATAAGTATATGTAGGTAGTATATTAGTCTCTGGCAGCCATATCACAAGCTTTGCTTAGTTTGGGGTCAGAAGCCGTGTGTAAGATGTCCCAAATTATTTGTTATTTATAATCGTGTAAAACCTAATTCAATAAATAAGCATGAAATACATTTAACGTGAAAAAACCTATTATTTTCTTTTGCTCTCGCTCGTAGGTTTGTTTGTGGAAGCCAAGATTTTCAAAGGTTTTAATATTCTAAAGTTATTGATAAATCTTAACGGAGGTTTCATCCACTACATAGAAAAAAGGTATGGAAAAGAGACTATGCAAAAATATAGAGCTTAGGTCATTATCTTGTACAGTATTTAATTGTTTGCTTTTTTGTTTTCGTATTATATTATCTCCATTACAAGTAATGTCAAATTGTTGTACATAATTATTTATGTCATTACTTGCAAATAAGGCGGCGTGATGGCGGCCTTGAACAAAAAACGAAATTGAAGAATGTGAAATTACAAAATAATTAAGCATCAAATACCGTTGTTTTTTCTGCGAATTTGTGTACCATATTTTAACACACTTTTTTGACCTTCTGTGCAGTCTGGTCCGACTTCGTAAGATCATCTAAAATTGCCACGAAATGATGATGATTAGTATGAGCCAGTGTCACCCAAAACAGCAATTTACACAGTCAAACGAAAAACAATACCAGCAGATTAATCAATCAACAATAATAAGCTTGAAATAAAACCTTTCGCCTTCTCAAAAAACGCCTCGAAGCGGTTATAAGATCAAGTTGACACTAATGGGTATTATTCCAAGTTGGAGGAGCCGGGCGGAGGGGGGATGATTGATCGATTATCTTGAAGGTTCGTATAATTAATGTGCCCTGACCGATCCGTCTGCGGACAATTAGCCGGATTACGGCCATGACCGGATGTCTTTGCTAACACTGTAATATGGTGTTGGGTTGATGAGTTTGCTGATGTTTTTAGAGAGTATATTATTGGGGTATATATTTTTAAAGCCAGACGGAAGATACCATGCAGAAACTTAGAATAAAAACTTATACTAAAACTTATAGTAAAATAAAACTAATCTAAAAGACCCGTGGCAGAGAGTAACGTGTCCAGAATGCTGGCGGCATTGTCTCGCTGTATCGCAACACTATTTTTTCGACCAAAGTAGATGCCAGCATTCTGTTACGTAGTATTATTATATCTTCTTTGATACTGGGTCACGTGTCACCTCTACCTAGCCAGGTCTAGGACTAAACATAAAATTATATTTTATCAATGGTATCAATATAAATACATGAAAGTTGTAGTTTTATTAAAGTTTTTGATCACTTTAAATGAAGTTCTAATTGTAATATTATACTTTATATTAAACTGAATTTTATCCTGCGTCTTTGTTCGCGTGGTATTTTTATTTTTGTCCCATGGATAACTTTTATTATCTGGGATAAAAAGTAGCCTATGTCCAAAAATCAAATCAATCCATTGCTCCGTTGCTGCGTTAAAGAAGATCAAACCAACAAACACCCTTTCGCATTATTTTGGATTTTTTTTAAATATTTTTTGGAGAACTTACTCGTAATTTAGCTTATTTGTGACATGATCGTTAAAAATATGTAAGTACCTAGTTTGAGTAAAATAACTAATTACACATTTTTAGTCTCTTGAGGACTATTTCCATCGATCGATGTATTACATGTACTCATTGACACCTTGTGACATTAGGCTTTTGTCTGGTCATCATTTATTTGCTGACAAACATAATCGGTCACGACCGGTCGAAACTAATACTCTGTCAATGACATAGTGTCGTGACATTGTTTATAGTAGTTCAGAGCGATTTTAGTTTTATTTAGATCTACTCCTACTTGCAGAACCGATCGTCTTAGTTTTGCGTGGGTTGTTCACTTTTGCAGAATTAATCAGCATCTTTGAAATCTTACAGAGTAAAGTGGCATTGATAAAATGTACCTTCGCCTTTTATAACAAAATAACAATATTATCATATACATATATTCTTTGATATCAACTTGTTTAAGACCACATTTGTCTAATTATACAGACAAGTCGTAATAATAGCCACAGTTAATAAAAGTTTTAAAATTAATCTCATTAAAGACATTTATCACTTAGTGTTCACATCTTTATTGTGAAGTTTAAGTAGCTGGCAGTATTTACTGTTATTGGATTAGGGGATAATGGATATAACTTATACCTTGTAGGGACTTAGGTTAGGTAGGTATTTAACTTACTCTGACTCTTATAAAGTCAATTTTAAATATCAACTATGTTCGGCAAACTTGTGTAATACTTTATTTGCTTACTTTCGAATTTAGTAATTTCCTTCTGGTACATCATAGTGTGATATCCAAATAAATAGTAGATTGTATCATATGGGAGCAAAATAATATTTTTACGCCGAGGGCGCTTTTTTGAATCCAGAGCGAAGTGAGGGATTCTAGAATAGAATCCTGAACGTAGCGAGGGATTCAAAGTACGTTGCCCGAGCCAAAAATATTTTTGCACCCAATTGGTACACTCTGCTTTTCATCACCTAGGTATATGACAAAATAAAAGGCGCCTCATATTATATTGTAATTTTATTTAATAAATCGTAAAGTAACAACTAAATTGCAATTAAATGGAATCTAATAATATAACAAATGAAAACTTATTTATTTACATTCTTTTCATTGATTTTCTTGTCGCTGAACACTAACATTACAAATACTTCCAAATTCAAAAAGTGCGCGGCAAAGATGATTCCGGCGCACTTATTTGTTCCAAATTCAAAAAATGCGCGGCAAAGATAATTCCAGCGCACTTATGAAGTTCTTTATAGAAAACACCACCTTTGGGCGCACTTAAAGGCGAACCAAGTAGTCCTTTTCGAATAGATGTGATGAAAACGTCATTATTACATTCAATTACATTGCACATAATATCATTGTTCGGTAACTTATAGAAGTTGAGAGGAATAAGTTTTTATTTCATAAGAAGACTTATAAATAATATGGTAGGTTGTTATTTTCGTGCTATTTCTAAGAGTATTAAGAGTATTCTTAGAAATGAAAACAAAAACTGACTCCTCAAATAGAAGGTTGCTTGTTATAAGGATAAAATAACTCAGTCTGTTGTTGTTTACGAGAAGTGTTTTTCTAATAATTGTTTTGATTTTATTCTTATGATCAGCAAGCAGTATTTCTACTTTATAAGTTACTCATGTTCAATAATATTATTACTAGTGAAAGCTTCGTTGTACGCAACCAAAAAATAAATGTTATAAAATATTCCAGAATTGGTACTTGCGGTTTTTATACGACGGAAGTTTCAAGGTTTACTGGCTTGGCTTGGTTTGGGAATCTATCAAATGGGCATGAATTGGCGTTATGCTTTGTAAGCACATCTGGGAGAGATTCGCGTGAAAAAATAAGTTGTTTCAAACTTTCAGACGTATTTTGTGGCGCGTAGTGTAGACGTAAATCGTTAAATTTTATATATATAACAGATACAACATTCTTTAAAGATTTATGTGCATATCAGGTAAACAAAAATATGAGTATTTTGAAATGTGTTTCTATTGACTGCCTCGGTGGCTCAGTGGTTAGTGACCCTGACTTCTGGATCACAGAGGCGTGGGTTCGATCCCCACCCAGGGCAAATATTTATGTGATGAACATAGGTATTTGCTCTGTCTGGGTGTTATTTAGGTACTATTGTATTTAAAAATATGTATATGTAGTATATCAGTATCTGGCAGCCATAACAGAAGCTTTGCTTAGTTTGGGGTCAGAGATCGTGTGTAAGATGTCCCCTAATATTTATTTTTTTATTGTCAATAAATCAATTAAACATAATTATGTTATATTTATACTTTTGAAGATTTAATATGTGTATTTATTACTTGTCTTATATCTTTTTTTTATAATTAATTTAAGCATTTTATAGATAGTAAAACCATTGATTTACTACTTACACTTATCTATTACTAAAATATCTTTATGACAAAAAGTAACATACCTAAATAATACGTATAATTATTTAGTATCACTTTGGATACATTTTTGACTCCAGTTACTATGTTTTTTATCCTACTCTGACGATCAATGATTTTGATTCTGATTATACCATAATAGCAAAAACATTGAATCAAGTCGTGAAATTTAAAATTCCTCTAGATAAGGAGCATTAAGCGAGCTTCATTGTTTTGCGTTATTGTCTTGTTACAAAAAATGATTTTGTGATAAAATGTAATATGTATATTAATACTAGTTTTTACCCGCGGCTTCGCCCGCATGATATTTTGAATTTTGACGCAATATCAGTATGATTTAAAGCCTATGTGTTATTCTGATATATAAGCTATATTATTGTAAAGTTTCATCTCAATCTATTTAGTAGTTTTTGCGTGAAAGAGTAACAAACATCCATCCATCCTCACAAACTTTCGCGTTTATAATACTAGTAGGATGTAATTGACACAACTATATAGGCATTATTATGTACCTATGATTTTGGATTCGTTTCTACGCCATATGATACTGTGTTCCTTTCCCTGCTCTCACAATCGATGAATATGATTCTGATTACGCCTTAATACATAAAACATTGAGTAGTCCCAAGTCGCGAGATTTAATATTCGTCTGAATGTGAAACGTTTTATGAGATACGTTTCTTCGCGCCTCTATCTCGCCGCCGGAAGTATTTCCGTGACACTAGCGATGCGCTCTTTTTACGTGAAATTCTTTTATTTCAGCCACATTTTCTTGGAGGAAATAAACTTCTGAGCGATGAGAAGACACATGGAAATAAATCTTGTTTTTTGCTTTCATTTGATGTGTAAGCAGATAGAACGAGTTATGCTGTCTTAGTGTTGTTGAGATCGCAAAACGTAGTCTTTGTAAGCGAAAAAAAATTAGGTAGTTTTGAAATAAGTGTCTTATTCTTTTTCGAACTGGTGTAATAATATTTCTGGTGGAATAATAGCGTATTTTGGTCGATAGGGGTAAATCAAATAAATATCTATCCCGAAACAATTAGGCTTTACAATTAAAATTAAATTATTGAAATTTAATTTAAAACCTCACTTGCTTTTTTAAGGTTAAGTGAGCAAACGTTGGGATGAGGAGGTATTTATTTATCTCGTAATTTTAGTGCGCGATTAGTCCCGTAGTATATAGTAATAATGTTAAGTGAGCATTTTGCCTATTAGCACCACTCAAAGAATCTTTAATGAATTTGTTAATTTTTTGGTGTTTTTTATTATAGAACTTAGTTTTGTTATTTGTGAGTACTTAATAATTTTACAAATATGTTTTTTTTTATTGATAATAATGTTAAGAGTGACAGTGTCTATAAAAAATGAAATGCAAACGCAAACGACCAGACAAAGGGAATCTGACTAACTCCTTATACAGGGTTATTTCTAATCAATTAGCATCCTTCTAGGGGCTTATTCTGTACATCAAAACTAACAACTTTTGTCCTACGACTTTCGTCAAAACTCAAAAAAAAATTATGTTGTTCCATAGTAAAATTTAGTTCACGCGCGACAAAATGTATGGAACAGCTGATTTTTTTGTTAGAGTTTTGACGAAAGTCGTAGAACAAAAGTTGTTAGTTTTGATGTACAGAATAAGCCCCTAGCAGGATTCTAATTGATTAGAAATAACCCTGTATAATCACAGACTTAGCTTTAGTTAGCAGGAAAATATACTCGTAAATTGACATCTAATTGACACAGAAATAATAACAGCTTGACCGGCTGCACTAGACACGATATGATTTATTGAATCCTATTCCTGGAATATCAGTATCGTTCCGACGCCACTTCCCTTCTATCACTATAAGAATAGTCCCATAACGAAGAAATTACGTACTCATAATAACTGAAACTCGAAATTAAATTCTGTTATAATTCCGCGAGAACGTTATTACATAACATTTTATTAGGCACGAGCAAAATCCTGATCTAAGAAAAAGGAACTCAATCCGCAGACAGATAGGGATGAAATTGTCTCAAAATTGTGTCCTACTTATATTGAAAAGATACTTGACATTGAAGCGGCATCGCTTTTGCGATCTCGATATTGTATTTTGTTCGTAGCTATCAGACAAAAATCTCTTAACATTATTTCGGAAAACATTACCAAGCTAGTTAATTGCTCTGGATTAACTATCACACATACGAGTATGTGTGACTAATATGGGCTGATATATATGATGTACCTACCTACTTACGAGTATATTATACATGAATGTTTCAGCCATAAGTCATCTATCCATCCATCCATCAGCAAATCAGCCAAAGGACGTCCACTGCTGAACATAGGCCTCCCCTCTGGATCTCCAATAAGACCGGTTGGAAGCGGCTCGCATCCAGCGCGATCCTGCGGTCTTAATGAGGTCATCCGTCTACCTTGTGGGTGGACGTCCTCCGCTGCGCTTACCGGTATGTGGTCTCCACTCGAGAACTTTTCGACTTCACCGGTCATCAGTCCTCCGCGCTATGTGCCCTGCCCATTGCCAATTCAACTTGCTAATCCGTTGGGCTATGTCGGTAACTTTGGTTCTTCGGATCTCCTCATTCCTGATTCGATTCCGCAGAGAGACTCCGAGCATAGCCCTCTCCATAGATCGTTGGGCTACTTGGAGCTTACTAATAAGGCCCGTAGTGAGAGACCACGTTTCTGTACCATAAGTCATTACTGGCAACACACACTGGTCGAAAACTTCCGACTTGAGGCACTGAGGTATGTCGGGACGAGCCATAAGTAAACAGAAAAAATTGACTGTAACAGAAAAATAATTTTAGAGTGTGTTTTAACCACTTTTTGACACATTTTAAACATAAATCAGTTAGCAGCGTGCCTAGCATGCTAACAGCAGTAACACGCTGTATGTGAATACTAACTTTTGTACATTAGGCCAAATAATCACCTGCATTTTGGTAACGCTTCGCGTCCACCAGACGCTCAGATATATTTTTTCAATTATGGTCAGCTTCCTCATATTGTTACAGAATTAATTACAGAATCTGTAAACTGGCTGTTCCGGCTGTAAGTTTCTACTCCGTAAGCTCTGTCTTTTTTCCTTATTGCGAAATAATACTCCGTATATGTCATTACTTACTCAGATGTTGTAACGTCCTCGTGGATTTGCGTCGGATACTTGAAACGGCTTTTCTTTAAGGTCTGAAGATGGAGTATCGGTCACGTACAACTGCGTAACAAACTGGAATGGGATATTTCCTATCTCGTCTTTGGAAGGCGTTTCGAATAAGATGTCAATAAATGAAAGGCTAAAACTCCACCAAAGTGAAGCGGAGTTGAGTTGGGCAGAGCGTTGAGGTTTATGAAATCATAGCAAATGCCGTAATTACTTAATGAAGAAATTAATTTATTTTAATTAATTTAATAAATTAATATTTTTTTTTTTTTATATAAACTCAAATAAAATATTTTTTATTTTTATTTTATTTTTTTAATTACATGTACGAGTACGACGTACGACGTAATACGTAGAGGTGCCGTGAGGTGCGTACCTCATAATTGTAAGCCCCTCTTTTCCGCCCGGAGTTAAAAACAAAACATTGTCCCGCAAGATGATTCTGATTCTGTATGTACAAAAACGAATGCGTTACGTTCCTTATTCAAATTGCCTTTATTATAGGTTAAACTAGCTTTTAATTTACTTTTAACGCTGTGATTGACATACTCGTAAAATCAAAAAATTTCACAACAAAAAATATAGCACATGTAAAAAATCTTGATAAAATATTTTACATTTCGGCGATAGGGAATCGGGGCCTTGAGCTTTGGAGAAGTCTGAGCCTAAGACGTCGATAAATTCAACAGAGCAAACGTCGAGACGTAAATTAAGAATTTACTTCAAGTGTAATCGGATTTAGTTCGGATTGAGGTCGATGTCACTAGGATTGTGATGGTAGGCTTTGATAGAAATGAGCGACTATTTAGTATAAATTTAACTTAACAGTAAGAACCATTTGGTTCACTTTCGATTTAGCAACGAGGTGTTAGTTCATTCTATTTTTAGGGACATATTGTTTTTGTGTTTATAAAAATAGAAGTGAGATTAAAACGTGGTGAAATACAGTTGGAAACAGTATAAGTCAGGGAAACGTGCAGGTTAAACGCTTGTAAAATATTTTTTTTTTCGCAAAAATGGCATAACTGACTTCAACCGTGTACAGAATTTGAATTTTGCACGGATCAATGTAGTAATTATCACATACTTGTTGATTTATCAAAAATGGTTCCGCCGATTTCGATAAAATTTAAACGGGTATCGATCTTGAAGTATGATCTAACAAAAATAAAAGAATTATTGAAATCGGACTACTCTGTAAACAGAGTTATACGTGGTAATACATAAAAAAATATACGCGTGGAATTGAGAACCTGGAGGAGGTTTTTTCGTCAGTTAACAAATAAAATGATTAAAAATATACAAACAATAGTAGATTGTATCATATGGGAGCAAATTAATATTATTACGGCGAGGGCGCTTTTTTGAATCCGGAGCGAAGTGAGGGATTCTAGAGTAGAATCCCGAGCGTAGCGAGGGATTCAAAGTACGTCGCCTGAGCCAAAAATATATTTTGCGCCCGAGTGGTACACTCTACTTTTCATCACCTCTTTGAAAAAATAAAAGGTGCCTCATATTTTATTGTAATATTATTATTTAATAAAACGTCGAGTAACAACTAAATTGAAATTAAATGGTAATGGTAATAATAAAACAAATGAAAACTTATACTTACATTCTTTTCATTCAGTTTCTTGGCGCTGAACACTAACATTACAAATACTTCCAAATTCAAAAAGTGTGCGGCAAAGATGATTACGGAGCACTTATAAAGTTCCTTATAGAAAACACCACATTTGGGCGCACTTAAAGGCGAACCAACAAGAACACAACAACGAAGTACAACGTGGGTGTCTTCAAATCCCGAGTAAATAGGTATCTTCTAGGTAAGCGTGCTACACCCTAGACCGCACATCTGCTTAACATCAGGCAGTGTGTAGTCATACGCGAACATAATCGAAATAAAAAAAAAAAAAAAAAATAGTCCTTTTCGAATAGATGTGATGAAAAAATGATTTTGCGTCTATGTTCTTCATGGACAGAGATTTTATCCAACTGGAATTATATAGGTACCTACTATTTATCTCGCGTTGACAAATACCAAATTTGTATTCTACTATCCGACGACATTTATAAAGTTATTTTTATGCGCGCTTAGATAAGCAACAGTTCTGCTCTAGATCCAAGTTATAAATAAAAAATGTTGATATTGGAACAGCCAGGTTTCTCGTTACCGCACTAGAGCCTCGAGAGAATGACTGCGAGCATTGTGGCTGTAACTGGCTGGATCCGGCTCTACGTTTCTAATGAGGTGCCGTCACAAGCGCTACACAATCAATGCGCGATCTCCGCTCGTTGGACTCAATTTTACCTCATCTAAGGTGAAATTTTAACCTAACTAAAACTAGTAGTTCTCTGTACAGTAGACCTCGCGACTCTTCTCTTTAACTGAATCTTCATAGCCTATATCTTCAATAGCTTTTGATCGATTTGGTTCATACTCGGAAATCTTGTTAGTTTTGAAAGATGCCAAAAAAAAAAAAACGTTCACTATCAAAAAAACATTCCACTATCAAAAAACGTCGACAAAAAAATCCATTGGTATATAGAATCTGCGTAATAAATTTTGTCGAGATTAGTTGAAAAATGTTAAATTAAATGAAAAAAAATCATAGCCTATATCTTCAATAGCTTTTGATCGATTTGGTTCATACTCGGAAATCTTGTTAGTTTTGAAAGATGCCAAAAAAAAAAAAACGTTCACTATCAAAAAAACATTCCACTATCAAAAAACGTCGACAAAAAAATCCATTGGTATATAGAATCTGCGTAATAAATTTTGTCGAGATTAGTTGAAAAATGCGACCTAAGAGGAAAACCAAAATATGTATGGAACGAAAGCAAAATAGCCGTGTTTAAAAGAGAGACCTTCACTTTCGCTTCGGTCGATGAAAATTACAGGCTGATAATTTGACTGCCCTGGATAGCTCAGTGGTTAGTGACCCTCTCTCCTGACTCCTGGGTCAAAGACGCGTGGGTTCGATTCCCACCCAAGGCAAATATTTATGTGATGAACTAGGTATTTGCTCTGTTTCTAGGTGTTATTTAGGTATAATCTATATAAGTATTTATTTAAAAATAAGTACATGTAGTATATGAGTCCCTAATAGCCATATAGCTGTACTTAGTTTAGGGTCAGAGGCCGTGTGTAAGATGTCCCCTTATATTTATTCATTATTTAATATCGGAGGGGGCTAATGCTAATTAATCACGGATATAAAATTCCCTCAGACGTTTATAGGAATGAGTCCAGATTCGTTGAATCGACCCCGAGGTGGGAAGCGTATTCTTAATAGACCCATACAACAATGGCGTGACTATTGTTTAGAAGTTGTGCGGCAACTTCTGAATGAGACTGGCACAGGGCAGAGGTAATTGGTGTCAGAGGGAGGAGGCTAAGGCATGCCCTGTAGTGAGCTGAAATTATCTGATGATGATGAATCCTCTAGGGTGTAAATAAGCTCGTCATTAGAATATAAACAACTTTAACTATGGTAATGGGACCAACCTTAAAATCGTGGATAAAGATACAACAGTCCCATTTAATTTGTCCAGGTTTATTAAACTTTATATGAGAAACCGCCGTTTTTTTGAAATTTCATTGGTTTCATACAAAGTTGTCAATATCGAGCACACTACCTAGAGTATTGCTAATATTTTAGGTTTAAGTTCGTGACTAGTTTCTTTGAAGAGCTATACAATTACTAGTTGTTTTATTAAAACCTATTCCGTAGGTTCTAATTGGAATCATACTGCGAAAAATCTCCTAAAAAAATTCACACCATTTAAACATAATTTCTCTTAAAAATTGGAAAAAGCCTAACATTTAATTTCTGCTTTCAATATCACTAAATTACCAAAAAAGGTTCTTCCCATAACATTGTACCTTCCTATATTGTTAAAAAGGTGCAAGTAAAAACAATTTAACGGAATGCTTGGTGGTAGAAAGCGATTCAACCTGCCCTGACCTAATAAAGGGTGTCAACGTGACCTGAATGAAAATTAAAAGTCATTTTTTATAAGTTATTGGACGTTTACACGGACGGTTTGCTTTTAGATTTACGTGATTTAATTTGTTCTGGCAAATGTTCTGGTTTTTGTAAATTTTGTTGTTTTTAAACATAATTTGTTACCATCGTTAAAGGTTATGGAGTTTTTTGTTGGTTAATATATTTTAAGCAGCTCATTTTGAAGAGGTTTTACTGAATGAAAACGTAGATAAATATTGACAGCTCTCCGCTGATAGTTTTTATGCGATTTTTTATCTCAACGAGCAATGTACGCGCTTGATGTTAACTTCACGCATCCGACAACAATATCCAGTATTTGAAAAAAACAGTTCAAAACCCTGCTCGGCATAGCAATGTGTACGTTACTCTTAAATATCAAGGCTGTTATATCTCAAGTTGCTCTTAAATTTCACTAAGTACCTAATAACATTGCGTTTCACACAATGATACCAGTTTAGTTTCTTTTTGTATGTATATTGTATCAAACAGTACAATACAACAACATTTTATTGACACTAACAAATAGGAAAACGTGACAAAAGAAACAAAGACAAAAAAGGCACAAAAGGCGAACTTATTGCAAAAAGCGATTTCTTCCAGACAACCTCCTTTGGATGCAAATAAACGTATAGACGACAAGGACGACGTAAACGTAAAAAATTAAATGAAAGATAGTTACTACAAATTTATAATAAACAAAAAAATAAATTAATTAATAATAGCCATAAATACTTCAAATAATACATTCAATAAAAATAAAAATACAGATACATAAATAAATAAATAATAAATAAATATTTTGGGACATCTTACACACGGCCTCTGACCCCAAACTAAGCAAAGCTTGTGATATGGCTGCCAGAGACTGATATACTACATATACTTATTTTTACATACATACTTATATAGATAGTAACTAAATAACACCCAGACACTTATGTTCATCACACAAATATTTGCCCTGGTGGGGATCGAACCCACGCCTCTTTGATCCAGAAGTTAGGGCCACTAACCACATAAATATACTACAAATAAATAATGAATAACGAAGAGTGATGTGAGTATCAGTTAGAGAAAGCTTTGAGACATAAAAACAAACAATCACGTACAAAAAGGAACAAAATAACAAAAGAAGTAAAGTTAAAATAAAGTTACAAAAAGCATAAATATGTTCGGTGCGTATAAGATATATGAGTACCAATTTCCTCGGATCAATAAAAAATGTAAAGTGGAATTTGGTCGCGGTGTAATTTTGAACTCACAAATTCGAAACACACGGTAATTTAAAAGCAGTCAAATACACATCTGCAATGTAAAGGAACTCTTCAAAAACTACTCGGAAATACAAAATGGAAACGTTTATTAAAACACAAATAGCAATTTGAAAAATTCGCATTTCGTAATGCACAGTGCACCAGAAAGAAGAAAACGCTGACCTAAATGTACCAACAGACCGAAAAAAAGAAACATTCCACAACTAGCTTTATGTTTTTCATGAGTACGTGTAACTTGGTACATTAACACGCGGTTTTTCAACCTGTTTTATGAATACCTAACAAAGAGTAAGAACTCCTTTGAGTAAGCAATAAACATGCAATAAGAATTTTTTAGAAATTATTTTGTTTGGAAACTGAGTGCCATTGTCCGGAAGTTTTAAGTAATTTGGAACATCAGTATAATCAATAAGTACCTAAGTAATAAATTATTTGAATGTGTAATTATAGATATTAGTTAGTTAACTTGGTACTTTAGTATAAAATTTTATTATCTCTGATATAGCGTAGAAATAAATCCTACATCTCACTATATTTAACACACAAATAATTTTAATAAGCTATGTTAGCTATGTATCTATGATTCCATCAAGGCTTAATGTTGATTTAAGTTTTATCAATTAAATTAAACATACATTTTGTGATATTTTTTTTATTATAGTAGGTATAATACATTTATGTTGTTTTTAAACTTTCGCGATTTGAACACATTATTATTATATACTCGTACTACGGGACTAATACTACGCACTAAAATTACGAGATAAATGAATACCTCTACCCGTCTACCTACTATGGGAGTCTACCCGTGACCACGGTCGATGCAACTCGGCCGAAACGTCGGAATGAGGAGGTATTTATTTATCTCGTAATTTTAGTGCGCGATTAGTCCCGTAGTATATAATAATAATAATAATACATTTACACCGATTATTGTCATTGAAAAGATATGTATTATTTAATTTCGTATAAAATGTATTCAGCAAACGAATCTTGCTGTTGTTGCTCAACCTGCAACTTTACTCGTTTGACAAAGTTCGATAATACACTACAACATGAGTTGACTTTTATAAAGTGCATCTTTTCTCCTACAAAATAGATGCCTTTTGCACACTACAAGTTTTCCGATCCCAGTTTATTAGAAACTGGTGAGGAAATATTGCATGTTATAAGTTTGACTCTCGAGCAAGGAATTTCATAACGCACACTTCTGGAGATGATATATTACCGGAACTACTGACAATACTAACATTACTCGAGAAATACAAAAGAGTATCGTTAATAACATCATAGCGATCACTAAAGCTAAGCAACGTTCGGCACGTATAGTTTTCAGATGGGTGACCGCGGGTGGCATATACAAGCGCCGCTTTAACTCGTTATACATTAAATTAAAAGCGTAACTTCGGTATTTAACCGTTTAGCCATGTCAGATATTTTCAGGTGTCTTAAAAATCCAACACAGGGCTATCCAGCCGATCTATGCGAACTAACTTTAACCTGTCGTAATAAGTGATGTGTCAAAATTCAATATCACTATTTTAAGTTATCCTAGCTTTTCACGGTGCTTGCAAATGTGCGGATTTATTGCTAACTCGAGAGAAATAAAAGAAATAGTCTTGGTGGAAATCCTGTGAGTACAATTTTCTTGTGCTTGTAGATTTAGAGGTGCTTTAATATGGCTAAATGCCGCTACTACAGCTAATTAAAGAGCGATATGAACAATCGAAGAATTTAAGTATAGATTCTAGTTATATTTTGATGTTTATGTCTATTTTCAAAGTATGAAAGCTTTTTATTCAGTTAGATAATAGAGTAATCATTTGGATTGGTCCGTGCCTTTACACTTCATGTATGTATTGGCTTACATTTTCAATTTGCTGTAATATAATAAAATTGTTTTAATCTAATCGAATTGGCATACAATTAATTGTTATGTTTTTAAGTTAAGTTTTATTAGTGAAAGATTTTATTACCTTCTTGTTTATTAGGTATAACAAGTTAACACATTGTGTCATTTTGCAAATTACGCTACGACCCGACATTCAATAAGATCTGTGACCTGATTTAAAAAAAATAATGGTTTAGTGTTCATGTCACATCTAGATATTTAGATGTATGTATGACCTGGATGTTTACATCTTTGTGTTCAGTGAACTTTTGAGTACAAAGTAAATTTGCCGTTAAATCATTTTAACAAAAGGATTCAAGATAAATAGGGCGACAAAATGTTTTGAAATGTAAATTTTCGTGAATGCATGATAATTTGTCGTAAAGCTTAAATTTCTCAGATTTATAATATACTCGTAATAACCTGAATTCTTATAAATCCGAAAGTGTGTTTGTGGGTTTGTTACTCTTTCACACAGCAACAGAGCAATGAATTGACGTGTTCTTTTTTCATATAAAATTAAATAGTATACGTACATACTTCAACGGCTGCTCTTTATCCAGGAAAAATAAAAGGTTCATATTATGGCACAAAATTCAAAATGTCATGCAGGCACAGCTGCGGGCAAAAGTTAGTTGCGAAATAAATCAGCTGTTCAATACATTTTATTGATACCACATCGTAATTTTGTATAAGAATTGTAATTCGTTGGCGCCATAGTAAGAATGGTTCATCGTGATAGTCTAATCACCACTTTTTGGTTCCGTCCACCTTTTTACTAACCCTGATTAATTAAACGTAAAACTTGCAAAATACAAATTACCTTCGACCTCAATCATCAAAGTCAAATCAAGCAATTTTATTTTTTGAATCAATGATATAATCGTTTGAAAAAAACAGGCTTGCTTATAAAATAATTATCCAATTACTTTAAAGGAAATACGAACAAATATAGCATTAAAAATTTCCAAATTAATAGTTTTAATATTATCTAGCTGTCTTGACTGTCCCGATTTTGCCCGACTGTAAATAAAATTTCCGGGAAAAATATCCTAAAAGATATGGGAACCGCATTGCTCTAAACCGCTATTTATTTACCGCTTGTTGTGTTGTTTATAAAAATCTAAGCGTATACACCAGACGATTACGATACGAGTTTCTAATATTGACAAGGCCATTTTACAGCCGCTTTCGAATTATTATTGTTTTATGAATTTATTGTACTATCATACTATGATGATGTTATTTGTTCTGTTTGACATTGTTAAGTGTTCACATTGTGTTCCTATGGCAAATAAATGAATTGAATTGAAAAAAATTATACAAAAATAGCGGCTTGGTTTTATAATTAGTAGTGATACTCTCGTGAATCTCATTATATTATAAATAAGACTTAATATAACATATTTTTTTCAGTAAAATATATATTTTAAAAAAGAGATGCTTTTCTCTTTTGAGCGTTATAGTATTTGATGGCTGAATAATTTAGTGGATTGCTACTTTTTATTATCAGTTTTTAATGTAATCGCTCTTGAAAATTTGGCCTTTTGATCCTGAACACAATAGTGTTTCCAACTACTATATTATAGCTTGGCTGTTAAATAACTGATAAAAGCGTAGTTAAACAACCATCTTGGTAGCTCAACAAAGATATAACTACAATTTACACAAATACATTTTTATTGGAAATCTACAAAAAAAAATATTTCTTGTCAATGTATGAAAACTATATGCTGCGGCCAAATTTCCCGATGGAGAGCAATGTTGCAGTCAAATATTTACTAGAGCTAAAAGATACCAAGGTGCTAGGTTGTTCCAGGACCTGGCGATTCGCATTAAATAAAAGAAAGAGGCAAAGTGCTTAAACCAAACATAAGTCACTGATTTTGACCGTATATTTAACTCAAGGTGTATTAGGAACTACGCTATAGCCGATTGAAAATGTACCCTTTGTCATCTTTAATTAAGGACTACATTATGTCGTCGAGTCAGGAAACAGACACCTGCCGCTGAAGACTGTCTTTTGAATAAATTAACACTCCTTGGAATGAACTCTAATGTAATACTGATGAATAAGTGATGACGGCCAATTTCGAATGATATTGTATTTCGAAAACGTTTGTTTCCGGTAGTAGCAGTAAAAATTCAACAAAGAGGTAATATTTAAATATTTATTGATATAACTTTATTGTGACATAAAAAAACAAGAGATCGGGTAGTACTTATATTCGTGTTATTATTTTGCTTTTAATGTTTCGTTTCACCTAAAACTTTTGTAATCAGGAAGTTGACGACAGTACATCTGTCGTTTCCTTTCCTTAGGATAAAAACCTAAACTAACTGCCACCCTGTAAATTGCCAAATTATCAAAAATATCACTAAATATGACCAAAATCACATATCCTAGTTTTAGTGAAAAATGCTGTAATAAAAAGATAAAAATGAGTAAAATTAATACAAACACAAAACAAAGAACAAGTTAAATGAGTAATGATTTTACTTTTGTAGCGCTACGTCATCATCGTAGAGTCGCTACGGGCGTAGCATTGTAGCTCGTCTACGAAAATTCTGAGTCGCAACCACGAAGCGAAAATGCGTTCTCAAACTATAAAACTGTTGTAAGGCGTGCCAATATAACCAAATAGTCCGATTACGTCCGCTCTATGCGGTACTCGGATAACTTTCTTTATACGTACTCACATCTATATGTTAATGTATCTATGTGTGAGCATGTAGGTATGCCAAGAGTTGGGAACAAGCGGAAATTAAAGAAAGAAATTGTATTATATTAAGCTAACGATATCAAACTTCGAAATAAATATTGAATATGATTATGAATGTTATGTAATCTCGTGTTTTCGTCTTTAACGTTTTATCTGTTATTTTTTTAAGAATCACATTTATTAATAGAAAAATAAATTCAACTGTCAATATGTTTGTTTCTTATTTTATGATTGAAAGGCTTCAAGTTTTTATCCAACGAATATTTTAATTTTGTAAATTTTAATGGTTGTAAGCATTCTACGAAATATTAAGAAAAAGCTTTTGTAGACACTATCAACATCAAAATGTTTAAGGTATAAAATGCCAAGTACTAAATTGCAAAGTGATTTTGTTCATACTTTGAACTTTATAAATAGTATATAGGTACCTTGTATTTAAAGAATTGATTAGGAGTAGACATTAGACAACTTAATCCCAAAGATTTCTTTTTTCGTTAGAGCCATTAAAAGTTCTGCTGTGTCTGTCTGTACCGGTCTTTTTATAGTCCACTAGGACGGAGTCAGGACGCGGGTCTATCCACGAAGGGTGGCCCACGCTGGCCCAGTACGGGTTGGTTGATTCACATACGACATTGAATTTCTTCTACAGACGTATGCTGGTTGCCTTGTTTTCCTTCACCGAAAAGCCATAATACTACACATAAATTTCAAAGAACCATTTGTACGGGACCGGGAATGACTCGTTTTAACCCATGACCTCACGATTGAAAGGTGGGTGTCAAAAAACTAAAAGTTCTTGTGAATAAAATAGTATTAAATCATTAAATTTACCTTATTTTCCTCAAATTAACATAATAAAGGTGTAAATGCGATAAAAGAGCAGTTGGTGAATGGTCAACCGCTAGAGGGCGCCAATGGCAATTAATGATTATTGCGGCGGATGCAGATGCGGCGAAAATGCTCGCATCCTGTCGCGCAAATATAGACCTTACGTTCTATTATTTAACGTTATTATTTTATTTCCTGTAAATTGTGAATGAAAATATATATAACACCATTTGTTGTGGAAAAAACATCGGAAGGCAACAAAGGATCAAACTTACAGTATAAAATGTGTAAAAACCACGTTGATTTCCATAGTAAAACAAAAAATATTATAAGCATTCCAAGCAAAATGAGAATAAAACAATTGAGTTGCGTTTTTTTAATCAACGTTTAAATTTGTTTGTGGTATTATAATACGTTGTTATTGGAAGTTACGTCATCACAAATAAATACAATTACCTTATTTTGGCTGCCTCCGTAATATCTGTGTTAGCGTTAAGCACGGGCTTCATTTTATTATGAACTAGCTTTTGCCCGCGTCTTCCCCCGCTTGGTATTTTAATTTTTGTTCTATCCCATGGAAGCATTTTATTTTTCTGGGATAAAAAGTAGCCTCTGTCACTTTCCGTCGTTCATACTTTGTCTATACCAAAAATGAAGCCAATCCCTTGCTCCATTACTGCGTGAAAGAGGAACAAACCAATAAACCAACAAACGCACTTTTGGATGTATAATTTTAGTAAGAATTTACCGGTTGTGTTAAATCGAGTAAGTGTTGTTTTTAAACTTTCGCGATTTGAACACATTATTATTGTATACTACGGTCACTGCTAGCTAGCCCTAGAAAAAACGTGTCATAGCTACGTCATAGCAAATCTCTGAAACATGGCGTCGATTTTGCCCCGCCTCCTTGAAGCGTTGTGCTAAATCAATACTTCGAAAATCGATTCGAAATTCGAATCGATAAGAATATCGATTATTCCGAGAAATACCTAACTCTGCCCACAGGAAAGAGACCTTCTCTATTCTGTGTGACTGCCGATGTACTAAACGTATAAAGCGTAGTTGTTAAGCCTATACCAGGCCCAATTTTGAAGGCGCTATCTGAGGAGGTATTTATTTATCTCGTAATTTTAGTGCGCGGTTAGTCCCGTAGTATATAATAATAAAATGAGTAAGGTCAAAATTTTACACAATCCGTTGAACTGCTATGTCCATGGAAAAATAACACTATCTGTTGGTAGTGGTAAAAATGCGGGTCGCTGCTAGCAAAATATGATAATAGCTCTGGATAGAGTTAAACCTTTGATTTTCGATCCATTTAAGCAGAGTACAAACTTCGTTCTGAATCTAAACTAACCCATTAGCAAGTGAACTAAGCTTTTAGCAATCATTCCTGCGACACCGTTCGTACATGAAGGTGCCTAAAGTATTGTATACCCTATGAGGTTAGCGTCGCATCTTACGAGCTTTGAAGACGATACGATGGAAGTTTAACTTGAATGGATATGGTAAATTAATCTCTTTAACACTTCCTGAGTAATATTATTTCAACGTCGATGTTGTATTCCCAGATTACTGATTATGATACCACATACGTCCCAGTGGATTGATACATATTAATACACAAGTCTAATTATTATAGCCTCATTTTTAGGGTTCAGTACTTCAAAAGGAAAAAAAACGAAACCCTTATAGGATCACTTTGTTGTCCGTCTGTCCGTCTGTGTGTATGTCAAGACTCTTTATCTAGGGAACGCGTAAATATATCAAGTTGAAATTTAAACTGTATACGTATATCTATGGTCTCTTGCAGTTGTGTAAAAGAAAAACTTCTCAGTTATCGTATAAACAAGTTAGAGCCATTTATGTCGTAAAAAACAGCATAATTCGACACTCACAAAAATATAAAAACCTACAGGGTACTTTCCGTTGACATAGAACTATGAAATTTGGCGGGAAGCATTGTCTTAGAGTATACATATAGGAATAAATCTGAAAACTGTACATTTTTATTTAAATCACAAAAAATAGGGCCTAGATTCACAAAATAAAGGTTCAAAATCAAAGTGAGTAAATCGTATCACGTAAGATATTTTTAACAGAGCTTCATTAGCACATGCTAAAACAGGTTTTTAATTATTTTTTTTAATGTATGACGAGAAAAGTGAAAGAAAAATTCTTTTTTGTCGATGATTCTGAGATTTTAACAACATACTTCCCAATTTTGTAAAATTTTCTGAATTTGTACGGAATCCTCGGTGTGTGAGCCTGACTCGCACTTGTCCGATTTTTTTTGTTTTGTATTACTATCGTGATGTAATTTTAAAAAAATTGGGCTACTAAGACTCAAATAATTGCGACGCTTCAAAGTAGAATTCAGAGAATATAATTATTATGACCAGTTAGAGAACCAACAATGTGTGTTTACGTATTTTACCTTTCATTCAAAATTTAAGAGCGCGGCTTTTATCGGTGAAGTGACCTACATTGAGTAGTCTCGCGGTCTTCCGCCAGTGTCTTCACACTCCTGTAATACATGATATCTACGAGTATTTTCTCTTTAATTTGATTTCAGAATTCCTTCTGTCGTATTCCCTTTTCTTTCCCCTTCTACTTATCCTTCTATTAGGATTTTCAATAGAATGTCTTATCGTATCTTACTTTTACGTAGGTACTGTTAATTTAAGTCACTTTGTATTCAAGCGGCTCCATTGACTATGCTATCGCTAAACGGGTTAATAACTAGGTTTAGCACAGTGTCAGTAGTTAACAGTTTAATAACTGGGTATTTGGGAATTCGATATGTGTTATTGTGGTACTCATTTAATTAGAATTGTGTTTATTTCCGCGTATGATGAAATACTTAAGGAGGCTACTTAATAATGTCATCTTTTCTATAAAAAGTATTTTTGTACAAATACTGTTTGTAACTTTAGCATTTTCAAAGAAATTTAAAAAGTAATTTTAAAAAATTCGGCAAAAAAATGTTTCTTAAGAAATGATGAAGAAGAAGAAATGGTGAAAAGATACAAAATAATACAATATAACTTTATTGCACACCAACAATTGTAAATAAAATACAATTCATTTACAATCAACATAGGTGTTTTTTTTTGTACTGGTTTATCCTACTAATATTAATAAACGCGAAAGTTTGTGAGGATGGATGGATGGATGGATGTATGGATGTTTGTTACTCTTTCACGCAAAAACTACTGAACGGATTGAGATGAAACTTTGCAATAATATAGCTTATATATCAGAATAACACATAGGCTATAAATTATATTGATATATTGCGTATGCGGGCGACGCCGCGGGTAAAAACTAGTTTCTAAAAAATTAGCATCCTTTTAGGGGCTTATTCTGTACACCAAAACTAACAAGTTTTCTTCTACGTTCTACAACTTTTGTATTTCATTGTTCCATTTTGTCGAGGGTAGAAAAATATCATTCATACTTCTCTATGGAACAGTATTTTTTGTTTTAGAAAATAAATAAAAGTCGTAGAACAAAAGTTATTAGACAAAATAAGCTCCTAAAAGGATGATTCCCTAAAATGAATTGATTAGAAATAACCCTGTATTTATAAAAAAGCATATGATTTGAAACAATTCAAATACAATGTCCCCTGTAAAAACTAGTGTGTAGGTGTATTGTAAGTCAATCCATATTACACTACGTGGAACTTTAGCAATACCAATAAAACTTTGCCCAATTTCAGTTCAGTCGTGTTCAGAGACTTAAAATGTTGCTTGATTTTCTATTCTAGACAATAGTTTGCTTGGAATGTTTTCCGGCGTCCATCAAAGATGTATTCCTAAAAATTAGGTCATTTCAACAATTGTTGACAGAGTGTGGTTCGTTTGATGAAAAAAAACTCAGCAAAAAGAAGGGTCAGAACGCGTTTTTAGAACAAGGGTTGAGTTTTGACAGCCCTATAACGGGGTTTACGACCTTTTACGTGTACCTTTTGGGATTTTTTTTTCTAAATTTGTCACGAAATTAAAGTACGGGAGCAATTTACATGCAAGCCGAGCGTGTGATAAGATTCTAATTATTTAACATTGCTTTTAAACATTGCGCTCACGTACCTCGTTTTCAACCTACTTCTTTAGAATAAGTAGATTAATATAGAATGGGTGGTTAGCCATGATATTAGAATTTTCAAAGTCGCATAAAAATCTCCTAACATTGCTAAACGGTTAAAATAACCGGAGTCTAAAACTTAACGCGTCACTCTATTCATAATCGGTAAAAACATATATATAAATCATGCTTTGAGCAATACAGATTACGCACTACTTTTGTAAAATAATATAGATGAAAATCATGATAGCAAGAAAAAGTAATCTCTAGTAACGTATTTCCATATTTTGCTCGTGGTATCGACGTTTCGTGTTCGATTCTCGAATTACGTGATTTCATCGACTGGATGGCGGGAAATTTATTTTTTTCTATATCTGCAAAAATAAGGGTATGAAAAACGATCGCCCTGAATGAAATGGCTGTGATGGTCATGACTCGGCGTGAAGGTGAACGGATGAAGGCACGCGCCAAATCGTTTTGTTGACGTCTCGCTGTATATCTATTCAGTCCTATAACTAGTTTAAGATTATAACTTCACCCACCATACTGGGAAATAATTCTACACCATCTTTTATGTTAAGTTACGTGACAATTTAAGGAATTTGAAATGTGATATTGTCAAATTGCGCAATTTTGAATGTCTATCAATACCATTCATGGTTAGTTTCACAAAATGTACGGACCCAGCAAAATAATGAACACAAAATACACCTTGAAACTTATATTACATCGCAATAGATTACAGAATCACTGAATCAAAAGATCACAGTTAAAAGAAAATATCCAAATTTTGG
This sequence comes from Hypomecis punctinalis, assembly GCA_949316475.1. NCBI lineage: Eukaryota > Metazoa > Arthropoda > Insecta > Lepidoptera > Geometridae > Hypomecis > Hypomecis punctinalis. The sequence goes on from OX438812.1 coordinate 14,803,232, forward strand.
AACAAAAAACTTAAAACGCATTCATATCGCGTTTTAAGGACGTTTAACACCATCTATCGAGCTGTGATTTACAATATTGAACACAAAGATACCTTAAGTTTGCACGTAACTTAAGAATGATTATGCTTCTGGAGTGGAGATAGGCAGAGCTGAGCAGAACTTTGTACTTCGTAAGGCCATTGCAGAAACGCCTTTAATGCTTAGCGAAAACCAAAGATCAGTAATTTTACTCAGCGTACAATTACTGTGCTTTTACTTCTAGCCCCGTTATCGTAGAAGCCGATCAAACTCAAGTCCCAGCTGGACCCCAAAGCAGTCGAGTATCTTGAGAAGAAATTCGATTCGAAAAAAAGTTTGGCTAGCATTTTGTAGTGAAGAATATAAAACGTAATAAACGTATAAAACGTGTTTTGCTCCGTTTTGATAGAGTTTGGGCCAAATGTACATTTTTTTTATTTATCGTATAATTGGCTAGTCGTTCGTTTCGTTTTTGCGTTTACTACACGTGGATTTGTTTGAAGAATGCTGAGGTTTTTCGAGGATTTTTGTATTCTACGTAATTCGATGTCAACTATACAAAACTTCGTCAACTTTTACAATCGTTGTTTTATGTTTAACTAAGAAACTTATTTATTTGATTCAAATCACTCCTTCGAAAATAAGTTTTAACAATGTATTTTTTAATTTGTCTTAATATTCAAATTTTAATAATATTATAACCACTAAATTTGATGCTTCTTTACGATCATAACGAATAATAATCCAATGTCGCTCTTTTTAACAAAAATATTTTCCTTGAAACTTTGCAAATTTTGTGAAGCAAAAAAAAACACGTCTGGAGTTTTTAATACCAGTAAGTTGGATAGACTCGCTTAAAGTATGCATGTTATTTGAATTTACTTCAATTTTCGTCGTTTCTTAAACGTAACTACTACAGAAAATGAAAACCAATTTAAATTTCGCTTCGAGGACTCTTAACATTATTTGGGGAACGAAATATAGCGTCAGTCGTCCATTGACGGTTTTAAATTGAAAATGTTCCCCAAAGTTAAACTTGGCGAGTAATGTTAGTTGTTACATCCCAAAAGTTAGTGCTCGTTAGTGCTGGCGTGGCAACAGCGGTTATTAATTAATTCATTATATTTAGTAATTGTGTCGTGGTTATATTACTAAGAGGTAGGTAGTTAATCTTTTACAGATATTCGAAATAGGTATTATTATTTGAAAATTGACTGTAAATGTTTCTCAAGATCTCATTTTATGACATTCTACACTAGATATAAACTTAGAGAGGTACATCTTAAAATTGATTTATCAGCCAAATTTAACTGGCGGTTAGTACGTATTACGAAAAGGAATGTTTGTAATGTAATCCTGGAAGACAAATCCGGGAACAAGTGCCAGTTTACATATAAAAAAATCCAAAACTGGGAAAATATTAATAATTATTATGATTTGTTTACAATATTTTAATTTTTCGTGATATCTGACGTCGGGTGTTACTACTACTAGACCACCACGGCTTCAATATCCTGCCTGCAATCGTGAGGTCGTGGGTTCAAATCCCGATCCCGTACCAATGAGTTTCTTTGGAACTTATGTACGGAATTTCACACCACTGGCTTTTCGGTGAAGGAAAATATCGTGAGGCAACCTACATACGTTCGTAGAAGAAATTCGATGGCGTATGTGAATCCACCAACCCGCACTGGGCCAGCGTGGTGGATATGGCCCAATCACCCTTCGTGGGTAGGCCTACGTCCTGCAGTGGACTATTAAAAAGGCTGGTACAGATATCTGGCGTAACAGTAATAGTGAAAAAAAAAGGACCAGTACTTTTCTGCATAAATAGTTCATAGTGTCTCATAGTCGTTACGTTTTTTTATATTATGTACTAGAAATTGATTCCTTGTCATATTTGTCCGAATATTTGTAAACCTACTGTATTGTACCGAATTTTTAATTGTCCATTACTGAACATAGACCTGCTTATGAATTGCCATCCAGTGTGGACCGATTCTAATCAGCATAATTTAATTCTGCTGTCTAGTGTGCTGTGCTGCCGTCCACAAGCTATAACATAGTTAAGCCACAGGGGGTCATTTTTCACTTTTAAACACATTCTTATAGAGTTTAAAATTATCTATCGGTCACTGTAAGAATTATTTTTATATCGTTTATAGTTTAGAAGATAGAAATTGTGAAAAAACCGCTATTGACATTCTTATTCCTACTTTACAATTCAATAAAGTCGTCATTCAACAAAACATAACTTAAATACCGCTATGATCCCATAATAATTTGTAAACATCATTATTCTACAAATAATAGCTTACCTTTAAAGCCGTTTTTGCAAAAAAATGTCTAAATCATAGTTAAAGTACTTTATCTGTCTAGTCCCTCGTTTTTTGCTGATACCCAAAATTTTGGTTTTGTGGTTTAACGGCTTTTTAGGTTATAGACGGTAGTGTGTAATAGTATTTATTTTCTCAAAATAGAGTCACATATTTGTTGCCAAATATCGAAAATTCCATCAACACACGGAAGGTAAAGACAAAATATATCATCATGGTACCTCGAATTGTTACGCAAAAATCGTCGAGCTACCCGTAGCGACATCTGGACGGCTTTGAACAATTGCCAACATCTGCATCCGCTTCTCGCTCGCAAAATATTATATAGTCTATTCGTATGGAAACTCGACGAGGTGTCAAATTGGAGGGGAAGAATATGTATGAGTAAAATAAGAATGTCATTTATTTACATAATAAAAATAATAAGCATCATAGCTGCCAAACGAATAAAATAATATTTAAGCAGAGTTTAAATGCCCATTTATGAATCGAGATTGTTTTTTCAAAAAAATCTCTACTACCACAGTTCTAAATTTTGAATGTAATTCTCTTTTTTACAGAGTTCCAAAAGTTATAATTCGATTAGTCCAATTTTCGGATACGCATCTATGCATGTCAGAACACCAATTTGCTGCAGAATTTATGTGACATTCACTGTTAGTTTTCAGCGTAAAATGGAACGTAAAATACAAGTATAGTGACGGCGTAAAAGTTTAATTTCAACATTTACATTGTGTGTTGTCGTAAATCGTATGTTAAACTTGATAACTTTTAACTCAAAATTTTCGCAATTCTCCTCGCGGAATTTAACTTGGGGAAAGTTGTTTACTTCTAATTTTACGCCATCTGGAATGTGATATCTATTATATTATCAATTTGTAAAGTTTTGTTGGTTTTCTAACTCAATGTGTTAGGAAATCTTTATAGTAGGTGTTACTTAGATCCGCCAGTGTGTAGTGTTTGTCTGTGAAATAATAATTATGTTTTGTTTCATTTTTTATTTATACACAGCACACAATTGTTACAATTTTATATATAACCTAAATAACAGTTACAACCAGGATTATAATTAAAATACAAGTGTGTATAGAAGAAAGTAATTACATTGGAAGACATAAAGATTGTTTTAATTATTATTAAAAAGAAAATTTAACTGACTATAACGGAATACAATAAAACTAAGTACTCAAGATACGACTAGATTGAAAATAATAATACATATTTCTACATTTTATGTACTCACGTTGAAATTCGTAAAGTTTTTACGACTTGAAACTAAACCCTTTAAGTCTTTAATGTTGTGGTGTGTGATTTCAGTATACCCAAGTAGTAGTTTTAGTTTTAATGAGCAACATAACCTATTAAAACTAAAACTACTAGCAATTTGCTAGCGGTAATTTCCTTCCATCAATTATTATTATCAACGAAGGTATTACTTTATCATTTTTCATAAATATTTATCGGCCGTTTATTGTTACAAATTAATAGAGTGGTGAAGCCATAAATCTGACAAAACGCAACCCAATTTATGATCAACCACTATGGCCCGGGCCTCCGGGCGCGGAATGAAAAGGGTTTTATTTAAACTATCAGCAATAAAAGTAGGTTAATCACCAAAAAGTACCTGTACTGTACTGTACCAGCCTTTTTAATAGTCCACTGCAGGACGTAGACCTACCCACGAAGGGTGATTGGACCATATCCACCACGCTGGCCCAGGGCGGGTTGGTGGATTCACGTACACCATAGAATTTCTTCTACGGACGTATGCAGGTTGCCTCACGATGTTTTCCTTCACCGAAAAGCCAATGGTGTGAAATTCCGTACATAAATTCCAAAGAACTCATTGGTGCGGGACCGGGGATTCGAACCCACGACCTTACGATTGTAAGGCGGGTGTCACTACCTCTCGACCACCACAGCTTCAAAAAAAGTACCTACTTACTTAATTATGTAAGAGCTAAGATAATGCCAGCATTACTCTGGTTAATGTTAAAGTAATATCTTTCTGTATCTTAAAATGCGTTTTTCCACTAAAATATCTAAATTCTAAAATACAATTTTGACACATGATTGCCTGGTTTTGGAATATCTATAATTAAATAAGGTTCTAGGTAGGTTTATGAAATCGAAAACTAAATTATGATTTGCAATACACATCTCGTTTTAAATATTGCTACGTTTTCTCGAGTTTCATTTTACTAATTTATAAAAAGTAGTGATAAAAAATCAGTAATTTAATCAAATACCATCAATATGAGCACGAATTTTACAATGTTTTTGCCATAGCAATGTTTTTCATTTCCGTTTGACTAAATTAATTTGTATCAGGGATTTGTCTTGTCTAATTAAAGATAGTCTATTGTATAGTTCGACCCGAGATCCCCAACGCGTGTTTAGGTTAAACGTGTGATTACTGTATTTAAACATTGGTTGTATTCGAGTCTTAGACCCGAGATTATCAACAGATGTTTAATGTATTAACCGTTGGTTAAATCTTAAACGGCTAGTTAACGAAGCCAAGCAAAAACCGTTGTTTAAATACAGTAACCACGCGTTTACTTTAAATAAACGTTGGTGAACTCGAGTCTAAGACAGTAGATGTCTTATAAACATCTCATAAACGATTGCAACTTGTCTTTTGAATTGGACCCTATGTTTTAAACGACGACTTTACAACTGTTCTTTATTCATCTATAATTGCGGATCATCTGAGTAGTTCCCGAAATGGAAGTATCGCTGCAAGAAATCATCGACCCTTGTCTCCCAGCCCTCCCAGGTAGGGCAGGAAAGCTGTTTGATCGTGCCCTTTTCAATTGTTTTTGAAGAGCGATAAAAGTGTTTTTCCTGACGCGTTTATTGTTACCGTAAAGAGCTCAGAAGGTTTATAAATGGATTTCTTTTCAAGTGCAAATTGACAGGAGATATTGTATTGTACATGCTTGCTTAGAGGATCGTAAAGTGTACAATGTTATTTGCTGTAAGAGTTTTGATCAGACACTCAGTGGTTACTGCTCGCCGTATACAATAATGCATAAACCGTGGCACATTTTCCTGTAGATAGGTACATCATCGCACTCAATTCTCAACCATTTATCAGTAGTTGGACGCCTAATGTAGGTCACAAACTTCCTCGGTGGATTTTATTAAAGATTTATAAGTCATCTTAGGAATTAGACCTTATAAAGAAAAAGAAAAACAAGGTCATTACATAAATTGCTTATATAATTCACAAGAATTCATAGTAATTTGAATACTCTATTGTATAACGTTTCCAAGCTGTAAAAGTTTCTAAGAAGTCTTTAGAAAGCTTATGCCCTGAAAGTAGAACTTTTCCAATCTATGGCTTAATCTTTAATTCATTTAGTTTTTAAGGAAGCCTTTCCGTCTCCTTACCCCCTCATGGACCATGGTCTGTAAATCCAATTAGTGTTAAGCAAAACTTCTGGTATGTTTTGGCCAGTTGCCAAATGTTCTCGGATTGGCATTTCGAGGTACCCAGATCCACAATTCTCAGTTCACCACATTAGTAACCTGCTCAGTACAATCGGATAAGGGAGCCACGATCGCGGTTTCTAAACTAAACATCTCTCCCCTCACCGCGAAGTTTAGTTTCTTTATTTGGACAATTCTAGAGGAAAGCTTGTTTAGCCGTTACTTCGGTTCCGTGAGAAGAAACGCAATTTGGCGGTGATTACTTTGCATTCGGTTGTTAAAGCCGTTTATGGTATCGGAACTGTTATTGCTGGCAGTAAAAGGTTGCTAATTGTTTTAGTCGGGAATTGTAGGTAGTTATTTTACCTGATTGTATTCGCTTTCATACAAATATATCCACATTATACTACTAGAGTAGATATATGTTAATATGTAATTATTTTCTATTTATTTAAACCTGTTTTTCATCACACTTAAGTACCTACATATATCTACAGCAACGTGTTTTATTAAGTGAACAAAATTTGTCTTTTAATTTTTTTTTCAATCTTTCTCTGTACAATGCTTTTTAACTATGTACTTTTACCGTCTATCTATACTTAAATATACTTATTTTATTTCTAAGGTTATTTTGAATTTAGAAAAAGGCATAATCTTGGCTTACAATCTACCAAGCCACAATTTCTTTTTATTTTATTTAAACTATTTACTACTCTACAATCTCTAAAATCCATGTCTTTTTAAATATTTTGAGTATTGAGTAACTCTACCATCTCTCTTCTCTTCTTATTCTATCTTTCTTTTTATCCTAAGTCCCCAAGTGGCGGCAGAGGGAAAGGCAAAGTACTGTGTTAACAGTGATTTGTCATTCTCGTCTATTTTAGGCCTTGCGTTTCACTTCAAGTCAGTCCAATAATGCTTTTGGATTCGGCAAACGGCAACTCTACCATATTGTTTTTCAAATAAAATTACAACGCATAAAATAAATAGTCTATGTCACCAATTCGAAATACATTTTATTAAAAATCGATATGCCCCAATTCTCGCAGAGAAATCAAAACGACGGAATTACCTAAACTATTAGATATAGTTTTTATGACGCGTAGAAATAATAAAATGCGAGCAACCAGATATTGCGGCGTTTCAGGCACGAATGATGGTTTACTTTATGGGCTTTTATGTGTTTTCTACCATAGTAACATTTTTTATTTAAGATCACAAAATAGACACATTAGTTTAATCGTCAAAATAAGTTACATTATAAACTTACTTTGAATTTTAAGTAAGTTTTGATGTTTTTGACCGACGAACCACCGGAAGAGGTATACAATTCGACGCGTATATACATACACATATATATATATATATGTATATATATTTATGTATAACCACGCATAACTTTTTTCGTAGTAGTCTGATTTCAATAATTGTTTTTTTTAATGGAAAAAGTATACTTTGAGATTGGTCCCATTAAAATTTTATCGAAATCGGCTGAGCCATTTTTGATAAATCAACAATAATGTGAAAAATGCTACATCGATCCGTGCGAAATATTCGCGAATTCTGTACACGGGTGAAGTCGGTCATGCTAATTTTGGCAAAAAATAATCTTGTTTAGTTATACAATACATACATTTATAAGTTTCTATATATAGATAAAAAAGTAAGTACACTAAATTAAATCCCAATAGTCATCATCAAGAATTTAACATGTTTTGTGTGGCAAATACAATAACAACATATTATCTTTTTATTTAATTTAACTGGCCACTAATGCAGCTCGTTATTGTTTAATAAGCGTTAGATGTTTAATTTTGTTATTCTACAGTTTCTAATTTGCAGAAAAGTTCCGGTATAGACCGGATCAAAATTTTTGGTGGCAGTAAAGATATCTCTAATCTGCGTAAAACCCAATCCACGCGCAGGTGTTGTGCGAGCTTCAACTTCAGCAGATTGCGTTTTGCGCAGCTTGTAGCTAACTTCACAGCTGCCAAAAAGTTTGATTTGGCCTATACCTAACGTGAAAAACCTTAGAATTATCTCAGCGACGAGCACAGTATAATGCAGAGTTTGCAGATAGTTAAAGAAATCTAAGTAGGACAGACATGTTACGTAAATACTGCCGTCCACAAGCTATAACACCGTTAATCCACAGGAGGTCATTTTTCACTTTTAAACACATTCTTATAGTTAGTATCAGTCACTGTAAGAATTATTTTTATATCGTTTATAGTTTAGAAGATAGAAATTGTAAAAACACCGCTATTGACATTCCTATTTCTACTTTACATGTCAATAAAGTCGTCATCCAACAAAACATAACTTAAATACCGCTATGATCCCATAATTATTTGAAAACATCATTATTCTACAAATAATACCTTACCTTTAAAGCCGTTTTTGCAAATAATTGTCTAAATCATAGTTAAAGTACTTTATCTGTCTAGTCCCGCATTTTTCGCTGAAACCCAAAAATTTGGTTTTGTGGCTTAACGGCTTTTTAGGTTATAGACGGCTGAATACGAAAGCGGTCGTAACTATAGATCGTCTCGCCACGCAGTCGTATAAAAAACATGTATATTTAATATTCTTATTTAACAACTTTTTATTGCTAACGTTATTATTTGTCCTTCAATAATTCTAGTATTTAACTCTCATAAACGAGAATTTGTTATTAAATTGTGGCAACCAATTTAACTATGAAAAAGGGTTTTTTATTGTCCTTAGGAGCGTATAAGGGCGGATTATTAAATAACAGGTGGCCCTCGACAAATTTCTTATAAGGAAACTGTGTTTCCAAGAAATGACGTCGAGGTTTCTTTACGTTTTCTTGATATGTGCCCTTGGAATAATAAATCAATATACTCTTTCGACTTTTGAAAGGAAAGGTCTACCGTCATAAGAAGGACACAACTTTTGCCTCAAATTTTCAACCGAGATGTCAACTAACCTTTTATTTAATACAATAATTAAATACTTAAGTAAAGAAGCCTGATATTCTCGTAATATCGTAAGAGCCTTTAGTCACAATAAGCGCTTTAAAGACACATAGTTTTCCAAAAAGCTTCTCATACTCGTAGCTTCGCACATAGCTTCTTAAAGCATTATGTATGTTAGATGATAATGATTAAATTTGTTATATGTATTCAAAATAAGTTAAAGTTATTTTTGGCTCTATATTTTACATATTCTACATCAAACTTTGTTTTGCTTGTGATACTGACTTAAGCGTACGCGTAGTAAAATATTTCTTCTGCAAACAATACCTTCATAAAGTATGTTACCCTCACGATCGCATAACACAGCGCTTGCTTACATTGTTTAGATAGGTATTCCTACACGCCACGCTATCTATGCTCCTCAAAGTATTCCTCTATATGGTGTCAAAGACATTCTCTCCTTAAGAAGCCAGGCACGTTCCGCCTTATATACATTTCTCATTTACAGGTGCTAAAGAAAGCGCGATTTTGCACGCACTTCTCGAAGAAACAAATACCAAGCAAACCACGCCGTCAATACGATAACATTCCGGAGTTTTTGTTCGGGACTTGAATCAATACGATCTATGCCTACTTTCCTAATCCGATAAATCCAAGGTCAATCTAAGCGAAGCGGTGGCGAAACTCGGCGTTAATTTCCTTTCGTTCATCCTATTTCCTCTCCCCGCCGTCGCCTTCCACCTCTGAGACACATGCTCACGTGGAATCGAGCTCGAACCGCTTAGCTGCCTCCCTGAGGGACACGTCAACTTTAATCAATCTCTCTCGACCCATATTTTCAATACATCATTTTCCTGTCCCGATTAACTTGGGTTGCTAAAGACCCAAAGTTTACGTGTTCCGATGAGGTACTCCTTTTAACCCCTGACACTGGAGTGAACATAAGCCTGCTTATGTCCAAGCCAGTGGATCCCAAAACATAACTAACATAGATTTTCGTTTACAGTAAAGTGATAAATGATATTCAAAGTATATTTTTGATGTAAAACTAATTCAAATTCCGTCGAAGTACAAAGTATAAAAGTGAAACTAAAACATTTAGTGAGAAAAACAAAAAAAAGACTAATAGAACATGTGTTGATAAACTAGAGTGATAAAATGATTTTAGTGACCGTTGCACAAAAAAGACGATACAGTGTGAAAAGTGTTTACGATAAAACGATATGGGATGACTCATAGTGAAAAATGTTACGTGCAACCCTCTATCCGATCCGAAGATGATGCGCGATATTCACGACAATGGGGGGGCAAGCGCAAGCGGCGCGATGGAGGAAAGCGAGGGCGGCGGGAGTGGGGGTGCAGAGGGCGATATGGACGAGTGCGGCTCTCTCGCGCTCCCGCCCGACTTGCCCCCCTACTCCGGCGACTACATCATCAGCGACTACATGGAGCGGCTCGGCACTCGCCTTAATATCCTCGAGACAGAGCTCAAATACGCCTGGCGAGCGCTCGACTTGCTTAGCCAAGAGTACGTCAGAATGTGGGAGCGCCTCGAGAGGTTAGAAGCTCTCCTCGCAGACCAGCAGGGAGTCATATCAACTTTACTCGATTTCTATACGTGTCGTACCGTCACCGGCAGGGATCCAATGACACGGCTAGAAGTGATTAGGGAAATTTTAGGTAATGGAAGTGTTGAAGATGGAATAGAGGAAGGCCTAGATGTTGGACGAAGTTCCGTATTATTAGTGCCTCAAGATGAAGTAATGGAATCAAACGAAGCTTTTTATAAGAGTTTAAATCAGGCTTATCGCGATGACCTTGTTTGTGAAGAAACATCTAGACCACCTTCTCAGTTAGACATGATTTGGGAAGCTCCGGAGGAACCCGATTTAGAAATGGTATCTGCTAGGCAAGTATATAGTGCAACAGATTACAAAGATTATTGTGGGATACAAGGTGGCCCAGAAATAAGCGAAAGAGATTTAGTTCACTTGTCGACCTTAAGTACAATAGATCAAATTACTGTAGATAAATTACATGAATTAGATAGATTGACAAACCAGTTACACAAAGATTCCAGAGAACTAAAAGACTTGAAAACTTTGCTTCTGAGCCCTGAACCAAAACGATCAACCAAACATGATAGAGATAGAGATATAGAAGCTAAAACACTCGTCGAAGATGGTCATATTATAAACGAACAATTGAAAAGTGTTTACTCAGGTGGTGAAAACTGGGGTATTAACGAAATGATGAAAAGTTTTGATGATTTTATGTTGACGACCCCAAAAGAGTCAATTGTAAGAGAAAAGTCTCCTTCAAGACTTTCTTTGACAGATAATACACTAGCGGATAGAAAAAATGAATACTTGCAACCGAATTTATCTCCCCGGAGAAAATTTGTACCAGAAAGAACATCGACAGAACCATATACTACAGTAACAGGGCGGCTAGCGTATAGTTCTGCAGTAGCAAATGCAGAAATTAACGCAGCTAAAGCCAATAAGTCACCCAGCGCTATATCAAGAGAGAGATTTGAATACAGTCCATCTTATCAAATACCAGACACTACAAGACATAATTATTATACTAATAAAACGTTAACACAGCCATTAAGTGAGATGTATAAATCTAGCACAGATCAGCCTCTTTCATCTCCTTTATCTATACATGATATTTATAATGGAACGTCTGATAATCGACTTGAATTAGCATATGAAGAATGCAGATTACGTAAATCACCAAGTCCTCCACCACCAGCTCCCCCTAATGGTGGTAATGGATTTCCTTCAATCGAAAATAATAATTCTCATCAGGCTATGTTAGCTGCTAATACTGCTAGTACTGTCCAAGCAGATAGCATGCGGCTAAGTCCAAGATCACCTAAATCACCAAAAACATCGCCAAAACATTTAAAAAGGGACAGTGCAAATATTGTGGCTGCTAAATCGGACTCTGGATTATCATCCATGAGCGGATGGTCGAGCTTAGAAAAAAGCCCCGGATCGCCTAAAACGGGTAGAATTGCCCATGGAAGTCACGACCCTCATAAAATAAGGATTCCTTCCCCTCAATCCGTTCAGCGCATGACATATGAGATAGATTCGAAACCTTATTTAGAAACTTTAGTTGATTCTTATCTGTATGATGGTAACAAAATCAAAAGTGATTACAATTTATTAAAAGATAATCTCACATCTCAAGAAATTCGAAGTTCTAGAGACTTAACTAAAATTCAAGGAAAAGTGGAGAGCGAATTTATGAAAAATGAATTGTCATATACAATCTCTGAACAAAACCAGCAAATTAGTAGCATTCCTGACTACTATTACAGTAACGATGCTCCATCAATATATTCTGTAGCTGGTAACAGGCAACCTATATTCACAACTGTATACAGTACGCCTCGCGGAGTTTTATCTGAAGAGAGGAGTTTTTCCGACATATTAGATAGAAATGAAATTACTGAATCTGCTGTTAGATCAACAGGAGATTCATATCCACCAGAACCTAGTTATCACGCGCAAACTGTTGTTATGTCAGCAACTAATTCTGGTAAAAGGCCTCTGGTTAGAGCAAATACTATGGGTGCAAATGATCCCAACTTTTACCAAAATGGTTATAAATCTACAGGACGAACAGTTGCATATCCACCAGGTAATCTTACTGATGCGCTTTCTTACTATCCAACGTCAAGTAGATATGATTCACCAAAGAGAACATCCCTAGATGATCAAATTTCATGGCAAGGCGGTAGGAGTTCTCCATCTAGTTCAATGGAAACATCAAGCTTAAAATCGCATTCTCTGAGTATAACAGAGAGGAAACAGTTTCAAAACCAACTGCAACAAGAATATTTTAAGCAACAACAATACGATCAACGGAATGGCAATATTATGTACGAAAACCAAAGCCATGAAAGAGCAGACCCATCAAAAATTAGAAAAGAGCAATACGTAGACTCTAGTGGAGTTTTGGTATCCGAATCAGGATATTTATCTATATCAACAAATCTTAAAGGAAAAGCTCAAGAAAGGCAACCTAAGAAGCCAAAACGAACATCTTCTTTAAAATCAGCAATGTCTTCCATGAGTCAGTGGTTACCGGATTTACATTTACCAAAAAAACATAGGTCGCATTCTTTACCATCTGGTGTGGATAATGTTGAACAACCGCAGCAAGAAAAATCATTAAAAGAACGAATACTGTCCGCACAACGGCGAAAAAAGAAATATCATTTGGTAGCATCAATGTCTGGTTTATTACAAAAAGCAAGACGGAAAAACCAAGCCAGTCATCAGTCATTGTCAGATCCTGAAACGTCTGAAACAGAATGGTCAGGAGGACGATCTAGTGCTCAATCTGAAGACAGTGACAGTGTGTTTTCAGACTCAACTCATGAAAGTAATATGTTTGTCAAAGTACCAGCAAAACCAAAGCAGCGTAAATTAAATAACCAAGATATTATTGAGCAACAGCAACTGATACAAGAGCTTCAAGAACAAGGTTTTCACGACGAGCAAGATACTGATTGCATCTTAGAAGAGAATGAATTAACTCCTAATGTGGCATTACCTAGAGATAAAAGTGACGATATTGACTTTCACTTTGCTCGCGTTAGCCAGATGAAGAAAGACAATATTCAGGAACTTGAAAAACTAGACATCGACACTGACATTTCCAACATTGACTTATTCGAAGACGAAGAAAAAGACGATAACCAATCTCCCGCGTCATTATTTGCAACTATCGGAGATGTCAAGAAATCATCAGCTCCGTCTGACGATAGCCAGAGTGATAACAGCAAACCATACAGCGGTAGTTCACAAGAATTTGCTGTGTCAAGAGCTTTAGGCAAATATCGTCTCAGAAAATCTACATCTATTTCTGATGAACAAATTGATACTTCGCCACCAAGAAATGATACAGAAATTCATGAAGAGTTAATTGAAGAACCTAACAACCAAAAAGAAAAAAGGTCTAACAAAACTACTCCACCAACTCCAGAAATCTTAAGCTCTACTGGTCCCAGCGAGCTTTCAATTTTGCAGGAAAGAAGTCCATCAATGCAAAGTGCTCGTACTTTACCAAATAAATTTCAACCAAGGCATCAACAAAGTTTGGATATACCAAATAAACACGACGACGACGATAGTAGGAGTACGCATTCATGGAGAAGTGGTTCTAGAGTATCATCTAGAAGACAAAGTACAGAAGATAGTATAGATTCCGAAGATGAATGGTACTGTTATGAATTGCGAAAATTAGAAGAAATGGAACATCAATCTCAACTCGAAACTGAGAGACAACAAACACTTCCAGAAGAGCCAGAATTCGAAGAAATCTTGGAAGAACCTGAAGAAGACTTGAAAGAAAAAATGTCGTTTGTACTTCGAGAGCTAAAACTAAAAACGGCAAATGTCAAAACTAAATATGACGCATCTCCAGTAAAAGATACCTGGAAAGATATAACTACATTTCCATCCATAGCTGAAACAAGAATCGATTCTAAGGACGACGACGATTATGATGATGACAAATCTTTTGCCGACTCGGGGTCTGGAGAAACGTCTGGCCCAGACAGTCCAGTTATGAGTGGGGATGAGTACGATGATGACTACGATATGCCTCAAATTCATCACGACGACCCTTCCCCTGTCAAACATGCTCCTGTTCCGCAACCCACAGCTCAAGACGCACCAGTTGGAAGCAAGTGGAAGCTTCTAAAAGCATTAAAAGACAGAAAAGCAGAAGAAAAAACGCCCGAGACGCCGGCCTCTGAAGCGACGCCATCCTCTGAAAAAGACAAAGTTGCATCTAGTGTAAGTTATCTAATGCAAAAGTTTCATGAAATTAGAGTTAAGAGTTAAGTAATCGAAATGTAGTCAATCTGCTAAAATTCGAATAATTTCTCAGCAAAACTAGTTAGACTGATATAATCATTGCCATTGCAAAAATATTTAACCTGCTTTACAAGAATATAATAACCAATAAAGTAACCGTTATATTTTAGGTACTAAGTATTGTAATACTTATTATAGGTATCTACATTATAAAGTAGTGAATGTAACTTATTGGTTTATAACATAGTGTCAGAAAAAGTAGAACGGCAAAATACTATGAAACTATTATCAAACCTAGGAATTTTACTATATAACCTTTTATAGTGGCGGGATTTTTTTCTGCCGTGAAATTGGCTGCCGTGATGAGATCTTCTACATTACTTATGTCCAAAAACTAAACAATACGAATTCTCAACTAAACTAAAACGTGGTTGTGAAAAATGAATCTTATTTTCAACCGTTTTTCACCTACAACTTATATTAGTAAAATTATTACTAGAGTTAGGATACTCTTTTTAAAATATACTCAAATATACCTGCTGATTGTTCTTTGTATGTATATTGAGGCAATAACTTAGATAAACAACGCAATAGGGTGTAAGTTTTATATAATATTATTACTGGATTTTATAAATCGATACCCAATGATGAAAAAATTCCTCGATCAAAAGCAGCTTAAGTAACTTGCTTGAAAATGTTTGTACCTACTCAAAATATTTAATTGTATTGTATGACAAAAATATTCAGTATTATAGGAAGTAATATTAAAGTATTTAACTGCTACTGTCTTCTCGATGCGTTTATTGAAATAATTGGCGCCATTAAACATAATTATAATTCAATGCCGATTATTATACAAGCTTTGAAAAGCACTTCACGTACAAATCTCATCCATTGCCATATCGTTCCATATCACATAATCAGAGATACTTCATATTTTATTGTCGATAACATCGACATCGAGGTGTAATAAATTATATTTTCTAAAATAGAGCTGAATATTATATTCATACCTACTACTTGCAAACATGATTTATGAATCATCTTGATGAGAATCGTTTATAAAACAGTCGAAATTCCACTAAAAATATCATCAGAAGAGTACATGAAAACATAATCATAAGTTAAATATAATGTTACGTCATTTGGCTTAGATTTGACGATTAGCTGTTATCACTCACGAAAAAAATTAGTTGGCACTTATTTAGCAGATTATAGATGTTGAAGTTAATCATTATGAATATACGGACATTATACGAATAGGGTATTTTGTTTTAGCTGTTTAGTATTAATTTAACGAATGTTTAATCGTAGAGATGGAACAGTGTAATAGTTTGTTGCGTGAATTTAGGCTTATTAACAATAAAATATAATTTAATAACGAAACGATAAATATATTTTGTGATATGTTATGTATAATTATAAAACAAGCTATCTGTTTTCAATTGCGAAATATGATATTACTAGTATTTTGAATTAATTCTCCATGGTATGTCATTACATGTTATATTGTTTATATTGAGTGGATCAATAATTAATTTAAACGATCGACGAATATATTGCAACAATTACTGTTGGTAGTAGTTGATATTTTTCAATACATTAATAAATTATTAAGAAGAAAAATATAAAAAATTGATCGACTCAATCATAATTGTTCAATTTTGCAGTTGTTTTGTTGATTTATAATAAAATGTTAGCGTTTTATTTTATTTTTTATTTCTTTTGTGTTAATTTTTTTTTCTTTTTTTTTTAGAATGGCTCCGGTGGCTTCAACGACCAAGGTGGCAGGGGCAATGGGTATGTAAATGAAACTCATAAATTGGAAGAAAAAGCAATAACGTCAATAAACAAGTCATTCTCTAAAGTATACATCAAAATTAGTCAAGATATAGTACTTACTTTGAAATGACTTGAAAAGCAGTTTTGTTATATTTTTTTTACTAACAAAATGCCACAAGTGCTGGTATTGGCAATAACGTTTTTCTTCTCTGTTTTATTGTCTCTCTTGCTCAGTTGCAAATTTTAAATAACTGTTTAATTCTTAGGGATGAACAATAATTTTGGAAATAAGAAAAATGCACAAGTGCGAGTTAGGTTGCCCACCGAGGGTACGGTACAGTATATAATCCGTGCAGTGCAGTATAAATCCTAAAAAAAACACGAAGCCGGGAACTAAGTTTAGTTAGTAACCTTAAGTGAAAGCTGGTCATCGATTGTTTACGTGAAAGGACTGCGTTAGTTGTCATTAAAACGCACAAGAGAGGAAAAAGATATATTGTTTTTTACATTCTAGTCATAAATATAGAAAATTACACACATGTGACATGTCATTTTTTTATCTTGTGCTAGTAAATTTATTTAATATTTTATTAGTAATGTGACAAAGTGAATTGTGAGTCGATAAAAATGAAGTAAAAGAGAATTTTTAAAATAATTTGTGTCAATTTAAATTATAATATTACGATACCATGATACTTTTAACTAACTTAATTTCGACCCTTATTTCCTGCATTTAGGCCCTATTTTATGTGATTTCGTTAAAAATGTACGGTTTTCAGATTTATTCCTATATGAGTACTCTAAGACAATACTTTATGCCAAGTTTCATTCAACGGGAAGTATATACCTACCTATCTTATTTTTTTGAATTCTTATGGTTTTGAATTCCTGTGTAATTGAAAACATCTAGATTTTTGCGACATAAACGGCTTTTAACTTTTTTTACGAAAACCGAAACGTTTAATTTTTTTGCAACTGCAAGAGACTATAGATTTGCATATTAAACGGTTTTAATTTCAACTTGATACCTTAAAGCGTTCCCGAGATAAAAGGTCTCCACACACATGGACAGACAGACGGACAAACGGATACAAAGTGATCCTATAAGGGTTTCGTTTTTATTCCTCTTAAGAATTTTATTTTTCATTCAAGACATTTCTGTCGCTGGATAAAAATAATCATTTTAAGAAAATTTATTTATTCCTAGTTTAGTTTAGGATTCAAGTTAATATAACTCGCTGAATGATCTCATAAAATTTAAACGATGTATGTATTTTCTAAAATACATACTTATTGCAGACATCCTGGAGACAACCCGTTCTACAGCAACATCGACAGCATGCCAGACATCAGGCCGAGAAGAAAGTCGATACCACTCGTGTCGGAACTTGTGAGTAACTTTCTAGACCATACAATTAGATTAATTACTCCACAGACAAAATTACACGAAGTTTCTTCCTTTGTATTCAATATACCCTATTATTCCAAGGTCCATTAAGGGTTATGTTTACATTGCCACAGAAGGCCCGACGTTTTTTTTAAATAAAAAATAATAATTCTAAAATACTAGCACAAATATATTGCCTCAATTTGTGCTCATCAATTCAATATCTAATCTGTAGGTAAAAGTATCATTAAACCATTTTATTATAATATATTCCTTGATATAGATCTTCTTTTAATGTATTTGAAAAATAGATATGTACTGAAACAGATTTTTTTTAAACGTATAAATATTTAACTGTTGTACAGCACCTTTAAAATTATGCTAAATTCTGAATAAAAATATTTCAAACTCAGAAATCTAGTACTCTCCTAAGCGCAAATGTTTATACACAAAATGTTGAGCCTTTACCGTCGAAAGATCAAATTAATGTTTATTCAGTAATTATCTCTCAAAATTAAACATAATGATGCTATTTGTTCTAAAATTAACTGTAATCTAAATATGCAAATTTTATAACGGTCGCAGCACCTTTAGAAACCTAATGAAATTCGATATCAATCGGGCATAATGTACCCTTTGGATCGTGTTGTTTATAAAGTCTCGTTCATGGGGTTGGATTCACCTTGGGGTGAAGTTACAAAATATTTAAGGTGCAGAAGTTAAATTTCACACAATGTGCGCTTGGTGACGTTCAGTTTTTGTTTATTTCGTATATTTTCCGTGGCAGGGTATCCACTAAACATACCTAAATGAAAGCTCGAGACTCTCAAGTTCAAGTTGTATCACAGCATTATGTCATTAATGTGTCTAAGGGTAACGTTAATGGCGTTAGCTTAGCGTCAATACTCCAAACCCCGTGTTATGTAAATCTTTTACTAGTGGACCAACTGTGATGTTGCAAGAAAATCTGCTATTTTATACGTATTGTCGAATGTAACTGATATAAATGTAGGATCGGCTGATTTATTTTGCAATTTCGAGTTACATCTAATAATAAAAGTAGTAAAAACTACGTGTATTGACAATAATTAAAAACAATAGTTTATATGTGTGCGTTCTTCGAAAACAATTTGTGCGAACCTTAACTTCTGTACTCTCGGTGTTTTGCAATGAGGTTTACTGGAGGCGGGAAGGTAGATATTTGGAATTGATCGTAAATGTTTACAGCTCGCATCGACGTTGCTTACTGAGGCTTAGTAATTTTAGGCGCATAATAAATGTTTTCTTCCACGCGGTTCAATATTTTATATTTTGTTCGATTTATGGAGAGTAGTGAAGATGAATATCAGTAATATTTGAATCAAATAACTCAAGAAATAATTTATCTTATGGAAAAATTCATCAATGAATTAACAAACTGGAATTTAAAAAATACATTAATAACGTATCACTTTAAGGCAATTTCTTATTTTTAGTTACCTACATTAAATATACAGTATCGCAAGATTGCTCTCCATTCATTGACGAAATAAGAAATGAAATCTTTAAAAGCCTCCTTTCTTCTCTTTATTGATGTATAAATGTAATTTCCTGTCCTTTTCTAACCCTACTTAGATGGCCTCAACCTTTTCTTAGACTGTGTACCAAATCCAATTAAAATTTAGGGGTCACCGGAAACAACTAGTAGAGGAGCCTTTACCAAACCAACATCTATTTCCTGATAAAAATTAATAATATATCGTTGCATTTTACCCCCTAACCACGGACCCGCAGGTTCTCAAGGTATTTCTCTCCCAATAACACTCTGTTTCTTTGCATGCGAATCTATACTGAAAACAAGTTAAATGTTATTCAAAACTAAACTATATTATTTATATGGTTGAGTAACATTTTACTTTTTTCACTTACTGTACATAGTTGCTTGCAATATAATGGTTTTATTGAATGATTTTATTTTGCCATTGCATGATTTGCTTCAAGTCTTACTGAAAGACTAAAGAATACGTCCAAAATTTTCATGATCTTTTTTTCATGAAATGTGAATTCGACTCGACAATCAAAATGGCGGATTTTGCACGAGCTTGTCAATCTATTTAATATTGCATAACTTTGATACCACACTAAAGATTCGGCGTACGGTTACGTATATTTCAAAGGTATTTTGATTCACTACATTAAAATTCAAGCCGTCTCACAATGTTATACACATTCTCTTTTTACACATTTACGCACGTGTTACTGCAATTTAACATTTGTATATATACTAACAATGCATTTTTATTTTATAAATTTAATTTAGTAGATCAGAATCACAATACACTAGGCTTTGAAACAGCTTTAAGGGCATGAGTAGAAACGAGTATAATATCAAAGAGATATAATTAAAGATATCTCGGTTGAGTTACAAAACTAATACAAGTAGTCAATAGGGCAGTTACAACAGGCTTTGCTTTAGAATTCGTGCATATTTAGCTTGGCTAGGAAACATTTAGTTAATACTTATAAATTTTGCTGTTTAGACTATGGCTGCAACAAAAAGGAATGCTGGTTTGACATCCGCTGTGCATCGAGCTACGTTGAACGATGAAGAATTGGTAAGTTTTGCCTTTATAGCTATGTAAATGTAAGACTACACTGTATAAAACTTTACAACTTCTTAAAAATAGTCTATCATTTGAAATTTGTCGACTTTTTTTAACAATAGAAATCGAAAATTGTGTTTGTGTAAACAAGCTAACTTGAACGAATATTGGAGCAGCAGTATTCGTAATATTGTCGAAACAAAAAACGTTTTAAACCAATCCACGCTTCTTTAAAATATGGTATTTTTACTTTGCTGGATATCGACTGGGATTTAAGCTTTAACGACTGTCGATATGTTAGTATAGTCCGGTAAATGTGTGGAAAAAGAACTAAATTTACTTATTATAAGTTTTGGTAAATACTAGGCTGTAACTGCAAAATCATAGCCATGAAATAAATTCGACAATTTTCAACAACACACTGGCAACACAACTAAAATACGCTATTAAAGTACAAATGATAACATTTAAAATGTTTTCCAGAAAATGCACGTCTACAAAAAGACTCTGCAAGCCCTCATCTACCCGATATCATCGACCACCCCTCATAACTTCGTCCTATGGACCGCCACTTCCCCCACCTATTGTTACGAGTGCGAAGGCCTCCTGTGGGGCATCGCCAGGCAAGGCGTCAGGTGTACAGAGTGCGGTGTCAAGTGCCACGAAAAGTGCAAAGATTTGCTCAACGCCGATTGCCTACAGAGTAAGTGGGGCTGCTTGATGGAGGTTGGTGTTTTTATATGTTTAGTGAGAATTTTTGTCCTTGCAAAAATGAAACTTCAGAAAGATCTTTGTTATTTTCCTTTGTACAAATTCAATCATCAATTATATTTTTAGTAGCATCTAATGTTACATTAAATGTATGACACATAACTTAAGCATAACATGCGAGGTATAAAGTCTCACTAAGCAGTTTATGTAAACTTGAAAATAAACATATTTTAAAAACCGTCACTTGGCCCGGGCACTATGCCATTGAATTGTGTTTAGCTGTAAAGAGAACAGCAAAGTGTAGCTCCTTATTAAGCCGGCGAGCAGTCAAGTGACACTTTACGGGTCACTCATTGGCGACAAGCTCTCGAAATATACAACTTTACCGAACAAAATCAATGTTTAATGCAATCTTGAGATTTCTCTCCTCCCTTTCTAAAAGCAAAAACATTTTCCCCGGTCTTGTTACTGAGAAACTTGGACTGTTTTACTTTTGATAATTTAATTATTTACGTAATGTTGAGGCATCTGTCTTTTATCGAGTTAGATCAAATTGGGACGCTTAAAGGCTTCAGATTCACGGTTTCGTGAGTCTCACTCGGATTCTTTAAGTGTTACTTGCGCATTCATTATATATTTAAAAGATTTTCGCAGTTTCTGTTTTTGAAAATATTCGATGGAATTAAGTGAAAATAGAATCGTAATACATAAACGAGTATCAATTCGAGTAGCTGTGAGTATATTGAAGACTACACAAAGTGCTTTGAATAGCATTTTGAGAAGCGCAGAGCTAGTTCTGGAGAGTTGCGAGTTACTATGCACTCTCCTAAAAGCTTTCTTTTCACGTACTTACGGGATTTATAACAAAAAGTTGACAATCAAATTTGTATCCTAAATATTTTTTTAAAACAATACATTTGTGCTAAGTGGCGGTTTTAATAACAGTCTTGACGGACCTCAAAACTATTAGTCTTTTAAAGTGTTTAGATTCCGCTATCTAGGTGATGTCTAAAACGAAAGGTAAATTGGATAAAACATCATTATCGTCTTAGCGATAATCTATTATTACTAGCTAAATTGTGCATGAGTAAAATTTTGCATGGATCGGTCGCTGTACATTGTTAACATGATTCATGAGTCACTAAAATCATTATTGGGTAAAACTACACTGATAGCGACATGGAGAAGTTTCACGCTACTTCCGAGATCATTCTTATTTTATTCCTCGATGTGTTATTATTTCATTGATTTTTATTTATCTTCTCTTCGTGTTCTGACCTCATATAATACGCATGGTTTTTCCCTATCCTATCAGTGATATGACCGTTGCTTCGTCGGTGTGCAATTTTGCATGGCTAAGATTGGTTTTAAATACACTTATGGCAAATTATTCCAAATTACCCCAATGTTTTGGATTATAGTGAACATTTGCACGATCATTATAGGTGGGCAGTCTTTAGGCAAATTTATTGACGTCGTCTTGTACGGTAATGGTTTGATTGAGTAAGTGTGTCATCGACTGCACGCCGTCCTCATCTTTGTCTACACTTTGAAATTGTTAGGGAATTTTACAATTATTTATATTTCTTGTATAGTTTTTTATTTGTTTCTGTATACTTGATATCTTTTTACTCAATATATTTGTTTATTTTGCATTACGTTGGATGGTAAGAATTGATACATTATTACAGATTTCACTTTTAAGGAGCGTTTATTTTACGTTGCAATCTAATTCAATAATTTCATAGATTTATGTTCAGTCTGTATTTCTATCAGTTTCACAAAAATGTATTAATCGAACGTCATTTTCGAAGTGTGGACTGTAGATCACGTACTCGTAGCTAGGGATTGCGGTCCAGTCACTCCCTCGGGTCGCCCCGCCCAGCGCCGAACTTAATGTCTCTTTACTAAACTACTCGTTCTGCTAGCTGTTCTAATATTTTCTCAATTTTACATTTTACACTATTTAACACGTCTGTTACTTACCGGTATGAAGCTTCAATAACACAAACGAACCCGACAAATATCACATTGTGTGTAAAAATGTGCCTGTTTAGCAATGTGTGCACGCAATCCAATGTCTGTCCACTTCAATATTATATGTGGTCCTTTAGTTTATTTGTTCCACTTTTATTTAGACTTCCACATCCTGTATAATTTCACTGTCTTTATGTTCTTTCTTATCTTCCCATAGGAAACGAGCGTTGCTCAAATAAATACAAAGTCTTTTAATTGAGTAATCGTAATTTTGAAACGTTTATTTTATTATCAAATAGATAAACGATATGACCAACATTACCTAAACATACAGAACAGAGAGTATATCTTCAAGATAATGAATACATTCCAAGCGTTATGAAGATTTGGCGGCTTGTTGATAGGTCCGAAATTAATAATCCGCCATGAGCTCAAGAATTTATTAATAAAATGCCTTGGAATGTATTAGATTTGGTTGACAGGCGCCGTGCTCAGATCCACTCCGGCTCGCGCCACTCGAGGTCAACGACCTGATCAGATCTGGCTTTTCATTATGTTTTAATGGTTTGGAGAGTTATAGTTAGAGTCTAGTCAGGTCGAGGCTGAGAGTTGCTGAGGGTGGATGTGGGCGCGGGGCGGGGGGCCTTCCCGGCGCATCCCGCTACTTCAAGAACAGCATTGGCACCGCCTGAGCAGTGTGTTTCGCAGGGGCTGCGGAGAAGTCTTCCAAACATGGCGCGGAAGATAAGGCCAATTCCATCATCACAGCAATGAAGGAACGCATGAAGCAAAGAGAACGCGATATGCCAGAAATATTTGAACTGATCAGGTAATGCTATTTTTTAATCAGAACTTAATCGATGTTTGTTATTTTAACTGTGAATTGCTTTTTAAAGGTTGGATTGAACAGGTATCTCACTAATGATATTTTTGTAGTATTAGTACTTATTATGCGCTATAAAATTTAGTCTCGCACATATAATTTGTCTGTCGATTCTTTAGTTAAAACATTGAGAATTGATAGATAATAAAGCTTCACTTTCATAAAATATTTAACTTTAGTGCGTTTCATAACCGCTGAGATTGAACCAGTTGAAATCTATTGAAGAAATCGTTAAAATAATACATAAATTATTACCTATGTTCAGCATGCATTTATTATAAATTATATTTAAAAAACTATCAGAATATTATAGTATTTTTTAAAGCAAACCTATTACCTAGGTATTACATTCATCAAAGGTCGTCTTGTCCTTTTGTCTCAGTGGTTACGGAACGGACTATAGTTAATTGCATTAGAACATTTTCACTTTTCTTCTTGAGCAAAAATGTTATGGTCACGTCAAAGAGCAATAGATGACACGTGTGTGTATGTGACAGACGCGTGTTTGGCATCGAGGGAGAGGGGCACGCGGCACACATGAGCACCGTCAAGCAATCAGTCCTCGATGGCACGTCGAAATGGAGCGCCAAAATCGCAATCACAGGTTCGATGACTTAACGCGACACGCCCATTCCCATACAGGATACAGGAGCAGGAGAGCGAGACGACGCGGTAGAAAGACCAGGAAAACACAGCACACACACAACACTAAACTGCGTTCCGTCTTTCGTTTCATGTGGCGGCCAGGCGGACTTTTAACGTCGACCCAGACACTCACATAGACAGTCTCGAACAAGCCGAGCAAATCACTATAGAAGGGACTTCAAAGTGGTCTTGCAAGATCGCCATTACAGGTTTGCGGTGGTCTTTTGCGGCTACGAACCGCACGCTCGCAACTTTGACTCTATTAGACAAACTCTCTTCGCCTGAATTTCTTCAAACTGTATTTTGATATCTGCTTTAAGTTAGCGACAGTCTTAGGTACGAGCTTCGCTTTTTGCCGCTTTTTATATACCAGCTTAATACAAATTTGTACAGCGAAGAGAGTTTAATGTTGTACTTTGATTCGATGTTGCAAACGTTTCAAAGATAAGAAGCAGATGTCAAAAACATTCTATTGCATATCTTACTTCAAATATTAACCCAAAATCACGGTCGTTAATGCACCGCCTATGATCACTTGATGAAACGTAGCTTGGTTTTATCATTAACACGAAGGAAATTCCACGAATCTAACACTTCACTCGAATTAACCATAATGATAATAATACAACGTCAATGATTCCTAGTCACGCACACAAGTTTAATTCCCTCAACACTGAAATGACACAACTCACAAAGTTAATTAATAAATGATGATACCACTCGGCAGAGCACGTCTGCTACATTGACACAGTTTGCATGTCGTCACTATACTACGAATAAACCAGTTTTGCAGAGATACAAGCCTCCTCCGATAACTGAAAGTATCAATGCATTTATCTCTTTTTCAGAGCATTTACAAGGAATAGAAAATCTTTTCTGTAGAGTTTTGTACGAGAATGAATTAGCCGGAATTAAAGCATGCCGAATGAAGGATCCCAATTATCCCAAAACTTCTCTATCTCTTCACTTCTGTCAATAAATTTTCGATTCGTGAAAATTCCAGTACCATTAGACTTGAATCCCGCGCATATCTTTACACTTCTTCTTTGAAACTTTCCTCTTGGTCGAAGTTTGCATTAGAAGTTGCGATTATGTAGGCGCTATGTTCAAGTTGTATTAGATCGAATTTGGGCATAGATAAAAGTTTGGTAGCTTGAAGCTAGAGTCTTCTTCTGACCCCAACCCGTTTGATCACACGATTCCCTGTTCATAGATTCCAAAGGTTTTTTTAGTGTTGATTGCTATAGGTAAGTAAGGTAAAAGGTAAGCTTAAGCATACTAAGCTAAGTTTTATGATAGCTAGTAAGCTTTATTTATATAAAAATTATTTACACAGCAATAAGGAGTGTCGATACAAAAAATAATATCAAGAAATGAAGCAATAAAATAAGCATAAAAATGAAGTAATATTACTTTCGAGAGATTTAGCAGAAATACGTTGGCCGGAATTTATTGGACCGTACCGTTGGTTTTGAAATCGATTACTTCACTACTTTATTTTCTGAAGTGGACGTTTCAGTATCTATCTATTCCGGCCGGTGTATTTTGCCTTTCCTCTCAATGACATTTTGAAATGTTAGTATCTACCTATATTTCAATTCCATGAGATAAAACTTGTAGAATTATGAAAATTTTCTTTAATGCTAATCTAGCCCTTTCCGGGCAGTTATTTGTGCTCAAGGACTGATAGCGAAAGACAAGAGTGGAACATCGGACCCCTACGTAACCGTCCAAGTGAGCAAAGTGAAGAAACGAACCCGCACCATGCCCCAAGAGCTTAATCCTGTTTGGAACGAGAAGTTTTACTTGTAAGTATCTTACAGACTCAACTTTTATTTTAGCTATGGTCTAGGAAAACGAAACAGTATCCTTGGAGCATAGCTAATTTTACAGATTTTATTACACACTGTCGATACAATTACCTACACTTTCTTTTTGTGATAAACATTTCAAAAATTGACGAAAAAAATTCCAACAATGTAGTAGTTGGTAAAAATGTTAACACTCACTAATTCGGCGCATTCGCAGGGCGCGATTTAGCTTAATTGGACAAAGCATCTGGGCCGGTGTCCCAGAGGATGCAGGTTCAAATCCTGCGAACGCGTCAATTTTTGAAATGTTTATCACAAAAAGAAAGTTTCTATACACCTAGTGTGTGAAGCACGATAAAAATCATTTCATTAATTACCTACACGTCCAACAGGGCTATTCAGAAGAGGTGTATTTTTTTATTCCAAATAGGGTTGCGTTTGACTACATACTGCCAGATGTTGAGCAGATGAGTATTGAGTTGAAATGGGGTGATAAGACCATCATTATGAACTACTTATAACAGAGCCAACTAGGAAGCCAATAAAATAAACAATTGTTCCAAACATAATTGCTACTTGGAGTGGACTAAATCTACAAATATAGTATTTAAATGGGTGACCGCGGGTGGCATTTACAAACTGAGCGCTGCCGTGGCTCGGATAATACATTAAATTGTAGGTCCCTGTTATTTTAACCGTTTAGCCATGTCAGAGGCCTTCAAGCGGCCTAAAAACTCTGACACCAGGGCTAGCCACACGGCCTATACGAACTGCTCCAAGTTCTCCAAACCAGTCTAGTAGGTGAAATGATACGCGATATTGAACCTTGTTTTCCTTTCAGTGAGTGTCACAACTCGTCCGATCGCATCAAGGTCCGGGTATGGGATGAAGATAACGATCTGAAATCAAAACTGAGGCAGAAATTGACGAGAGAATCCGACGACTTCTTGGGTCAGACTATCATCGAGGTAAGGGACAAAATGGAATGGAATGCTTGAAGTTGTGAAGCTGAATTAATTTAAGGTCGAGGCTACCGAGGCTCTAATTTTTAAATTTATCAAAAGTTATTTAATGCGTATCAAGGCACGCATATGATAGGCTTCCATAGATGGTGACGATGATTATGATGATGATAATGACAGATTTTGTAACGTCATACGATGGTTTAGTGCTAGAAAAACATAACTGGCTAAAAATATATTTGTGAGGTCAATAAGCTCTGAACTATTTGCAAGCTTAAGAATTTCAATTTTTTTCATATATTAAAAAGCTATTTTATCAAAATTTAAACTTTTATGTGGTCTATAAACTCAGAAAGTTTGAACATTCTATCTCGTTTACTTTATAAATTAAGGAGGGGGGGGGACACTCTTTTTTCAACTTTGGCGACTTAAGCCGGAAACATACTATCGGACGCGACTGACGGACGAAACTGACAGCCGCGACTTAGCAATGTGCGCTGTCTTAAAACATCCGGTGTGCCAGATCGCTCTCGGACGTTCGAACGCTCAAGGTCGTCCGAAGGTGACGTCCGCGACTTATGTCCGATAGTGTGCCGTGCACAGTGTACTTTCATAGTCTAGATACCTGTCAGTCGCGGCCGTCAGTCGCGTCCGTAAGCCGCGTCCGATAGTATGTTTTCAGCTTTATATCTCACAATTGGTACACGTGCCAAAAAAAAAACAAGAAACCTTACATTCATTTTAGAAACCCTATTTACACGAGGGGGTGGGGTTGATAAAAAAGTTTCATCCTCACTTTAGATGTATGGGAGCTACCCCTTATTATCTATTGGGATTGAGATCTATACTAGAACTATTATGGTGTCACATTTCACGCAATTTGATTCGAAAATGTGGAAGTTATGAGGCTTTGTAGTATGAGGACGGGCAGACGGACGGACGAACGGACGGATACAAAGAAGTTATAATGGTTCCTCGTTTTACTACGGAACCCAAAAAACGTCGTCTTTCGTTAAAAATGCTTTTCAAAATATAGGTATTTTCCCTAGTTTAACGCGCAATAAGTTTAGCTTAGCGAAATCTAGCTGCCAGTGTGCTGAAAAATATTTGAATCGAACCATATATTTATGTAGGTACTTTATAAGTATTCTTTTGTTTCTAGATAAAATTATTCTGGTTATTCAAGAAACATTTAGAAGTAATATCATATTTAGTCGTATAATATGGCAGAGACTTTTGTTTCGGGTATTTTATTCCTAGTTTTATTTTCTTAGGGCCGATTTCACCGTTCAAACTGTACGCGATCAATCTGTCCTGAACCGAGTTTAAGAGTTTAACTGAGATCAAAACTACATTTTGCATTTCACCAACGTAAATTGAACGCAGTTTAGTCTTAAACGAGTTCAAGTGTTGAACCGCCGATTTTCGAGGGTTTAGTTCTTTGAACGCGTTCAAACGTTTACGATACAGTATATGCCTACTGTTTACAAATATTATACATGCTTTTCCATAAATTATAAAGATATATTTGGTGAAAAATGGTGGAACGAGCACTAGCTTTAGCTTTTTCAAATTCTCCCAGCAATTTTTGAGAACTGGATAAATACCAGATATGGCATTAAATTCCGTGGCAATTTTCTGCCACTCTTCGGTTTTCTTTTTCATACTGATGGAGTCCGTTTTTTTGCATTCTATAATATCAAAATGCTTTTCTACTAACTCAATCAAATACATCTTCTCCAAAGACGTACTCGTAAATGTAGGATTACGTTTTCTGGTAATTTTATCCATAGCGTCCAAGTTAGATTTGTTTAAAAAACTGGAGATTAAACGATATTACACAGCACAACACACACGAAAACACCACGAATTTTAAAAACAACCACGATAGTTGACAAAAGTAGTTAGACATATAACAAGTTTTGACAGTGACAATGACATTTGTCTTCAACTTTTTTAATCAGTATTACGTGAACTTAGCTTACTTGAACGCGATCAAAATTGTGCTGGTGAAATGGATTTGACTTTGATCTAGATCAAATTCAATATTTGAACTCGTTCAAGCAAAACCGAGTTTAGTTGAACGCGTTCTATAATGTTATCGGTGAAATTGACCCTTTGTGAAAATGTCGCTAGTTCGTTATTCCATAAAAGTCAAATTTGAATTTATGCTATTATATGAAAATTATTTTTTAAATATAAAATTAATTCAAACATTTATTACCAAAACGATTCATTTCTTCGAAAAATAGTTTTATTAAATTTATTATTTATTAATTGACAAAATTTATCGGAAACGATAAGTATAAATAAACTTACCTATCTTATAACTAGGTACGAACGCTGTCGGGTGAGATGGACGTGTGGTACAATCTGGAGAAGAGGACTGACAAGTCAGCCGTGTCCGGAGCCATCAGGCTTCATATCAACGTCGAGATCAAAGGAGAGGAGAAGGTGGCGCCGTATCACGTCCAGGTAAGTCTATTTATTTATAAGTTACAATCATAATAATTATACTTTTTCGTATGTAGAATAGGTCTACATTTGGCCACCAACTCGCATAATGGAAAGCGAAGTTGTAGCCGATGATGGAGTATGTAGACCTAGAAGATACCTAATCACTCTTAACTTGAAGATATCCAAATTGTAATTGTCAGGAAACAATGACGGAGACAGTCCGCATTATGAAGGAAGAAGCGAATCTCTTAGTACGAGCAGGTGGGACTATGTAGGGATGGTTTTTATTTGACTTCCGGCTTGTTCTGTTGTGAAAAAGAGATGAAGGAATCAGGTCGTGGAGTTCGAGCGCACATTCGCCGATCATAATTATTTATTTCATAAATGCTATTTACACGTCAGGTTAATCAATCCATCAATCAATATATTTCTGGGTCTGGGTATTCATTGAACATTTTTTCAAAGTACGCAAAGCTCTTGGTGGAGTAACTTTTATGCCTCATGGTCCTCTGCAAGTGTTTTAACTTCCCAGATATGTTTTTTATAGTAGTCCTTATCATCGTGTACATTCCGTAGAACTCTCACCGTAAGTGAATTTCGTGGAACTGTGGCAGCGAATCTTAGAGGCTAATATGTGTAGCATTACTGTTGTTTATTTATGTAACTTCCGCGCAATGCGGAAAATTGAAAGCTCTGTAACGAGAAGCACTTCTTAAAATATATGATAGAAGCACTTCCGGGAAGATATTATAAATGGATCCTTTATAAAAAAAAAGAAAAATGTTACTGTCAACACCTATCGTGCTTCAGTTGTCGAAAGTTACTACTACTTACTAATAAAGAAACCTCTGATTAATTTCAGGTTAGATTAATGATTGATCTCGCTACGATAAAGCTTGACTGTATGAAGCTTTCAGTTTGTTTGTAATTTTATTATGAAAAAAAAAAATTACCTATGTTCTTACTACATCATTACTACATCTTTTTCAAACTTTCAACCCCGGTAGTAGAAGAGAAAAAAACATTCGGTACCCTAGTAAGGTTAAAACATCATTAATGTCAAAAAGTGTGTTCTGTATGGCTTCCATTATTTATAATAAACTTCCGTTATCTATTCGAAACTGGGATAATATACATAGTTTAAAAATCGACTAAATGAATTCCTTTTATCTAAGGCATATTATTCCCTAGACGAGTTCTTAAAAGACAAATATATTGAATCACAATTATAATATTTAAATTTGACAGGTACCTATATTTTTATTTTCATTGACATTTATCTCTGTATTTTTTGACATTTGTTTAATTCTAATTAATGTTTGTTAATTGTAATTGTTAATTTTCTAATGACCTATTTATGTATTATACAAACGCTTGTACGCTTATCACAGCGGGACCTAGAGGACATTTATACATGTATTAAATTATAACAACTTTGTTAACCTAGGCCCACGGGCTAAATAAAGTGATAAAGTGAAAGTGATACAATTTAAAGCAAATCGAAAAATATAATAGGTAAGCAAAACATTAATAAAACTTCAGCTAAAATTTTTTGACAACAAAATAAAACAAGAAGCTCTAAACATGAAATGGTTCCATCAAATTATGAAAGCGAAAAATTGGATTCCGGAAATTACTAAAATACTACCGTAAGCCTTATCCGTATTACAAAGGCGCTGACTTCGAGCTTTTTCTAACAAGAATTTGCGTTTACCTTCAGGCCAAAAAGGTCTTTGAAATAATTTTATTAGTACAATTCGATTCCTACACAATTCAACGGAAAAATCGAAGCCTGAATCTACTTCTTACATATCATTATTTTTTACCGACTACCAAAAAGGAGGAGGTACTTACTATGTTCGTCTGTGTATTTTTCGTGTATATTCATCGATAGTTTCACTAAGAATAATTGTGAAACGATTAAAAAAAATAATTTAGTTTAGAAGGGTATACTTCCGAAATAGTCCCATTTAAATTTCATCGAAATTGGCTGAGCCGATTTTGATAAACCATTAAAATCGCAACACCGACTTCCACCGTGTACAGATATCATGTAGTTATAGTTATAGTATGATAATGTGTACAGAATTCGAGTAGTTTGCATTATCGATGTGACATCCATGTTATAACATGGATGTCACATCGAAATATACTCGATCGATAATGCAAACTACTCGAATTCTGTACACGTTAGATTTTTGCAAAAAATAACTATTGTACCATTACCAAATAGTATCATTCATTTATCACTACATAACCTTTGCCCGTTCTTACTTTGTAGCCATAAGACTTGCAAATAAGAACAAGAATTTTCAAAATCGGATCAGATCCAGATATCACCCCATACAACCTCACAAATCACAAACTTTAGGTACCTCAGTTCTTGTAGTCGGTAATTATAGTGTAAGAGTTGACTGCCTCGGTGGCTCAGTGGTTAGTGACCCTAACTTCTGGATCAAATATGTGTGGGTTCGATCCCCACCCAGGGCAAATATTTATGTGATGAACATAAGTGTTTGCTCTGTGTCTGGGTGTTATTTAGTTACTATCTATATAAGTATGTATTTAAAAATAAGTATATGTAGTATATCAGTCTCTGGCTGCCATATCACAAGCTTTGCTTAGTTTGGGGTCAGAGACCGTGTCGTGTGTAAGATGTCCCAGAAATATTTATTTATTTAGTTTATAAGCCGAGTTTAATAAATAAATAAATAAATATATCTTTATTGTACACAGAAACACAGTACAAAAACTACACAATATGCAATATGTTGTACAAGGGCGGCCTTATCGCATTTGGCGATATAATATGATTTATATTTGGCTAATTAATTTAGACCAAATATTATTAGGTAATATTATTTAGTCTGAGGTAATTAATTACAAAATAAGGATTCGACATACCAAATATCTAGGTCAAAATAGATATTAAAAATCTACCCACAATCCGATTGTTCTGTTTACGTTAAACCCAAATATACAACAATGAATAAGACAATAATTTAAAAGGTCTACAAATTTCGACTGAATATTTCGCACGTACGCCTAAAACAAGGAGCATATTAACCAGTGGAGAAAGTGCGCGGAGCGGCCTCGCTCATCATCGATAGGCGCTTTAGATGACTACCAACTAGGGATGCTCGATCCAGGTGTTTTGTATCGATACTTTGGATTGCAATGGATCGCATCGCAGTGTATCGATCCGCTTGTTTCGATACGATATTTTGGATCGATCCAGTATAATATTTTAAAAAATAGAACATATTGTCTATTATACCATCAAAGTTTATTGTTTTAGGTACATAAACAATACTTATTTACGTCGGCCAACCTGTAAATGGCAAAGTACACAGAAGTAATATTTTCTAAAGCCGCTCTTTGTTGAGACGATACGATTGTGTGGTTTCGATACGATATTTGATCCAGTATCGTGTCAATAGTTAAAAATATGAGTTTTGCGATACGATATTTTATTCAATGTAGAACCAAGTTAAAAATATCGATATCGATATTTTGCTAGTAACATTTTTGGCACCACTACAAGAAATGTTGTCATTGCGTCATTTTGGCGTCAGCCAATTACAGCCAGCGGAGCTTACCTCTCCCCCCGCTTAAAATCGGTGACCTATTGTTTCAACAAAAACGGGGCCCATGCGCTTTCCAGTCTCCTCCATGGCCTAAAATGACAATTAGTACAAACCGGGCCTAGTTTTAAATGATATTTGTTTGCTAAGTTAATAATTTTGACTTCTAAGACCTCTTTGTTAAATCTCTTAACTACGTCATCTCCATCTCCCTCTTTGTCCGACTCGTTTCTATGCCATATAACTCTTTCCAAATAACTAAAGTTTGTTATGAAAAGTACATCGTTAACGATGCGCAATGGCGAATCAACAGGTCCCCGAGACCTGGCACCATGCCCCTTGGACTTAGGCCAATAACCGTAATCATGTGTTGTTTCACGCAATTACTTGACAAATGTAATCTGATACGGTTTGTAATGACTTGTTTTATCGGTTAAGCGTTGTTTCGTTTTATATTATGTAATTTTGATGGCAATAATTGTTATGTGTAAAATCGAAGTAAAAAAAAACAATGATAGGAATGGTAAATAAAGCAAGTTTTCATCACATCTATACGAAAAGGACTACTTGGTTCGCCTTTAAGTGCGCCCAAAGGAGGTGTTTTCTATAAGGAACTTAATAAGTGCGACGGAATTATCTTTGCCGCGCACTTTTTGAATTTGGAAGTATTTGTAATGTTAGTGTTCAGCGCCAAGAAAATTAATGAAGAGTTTAAATATATGTTTTCATTTGTTTTGTTATTAGATTCCATTTAATTTCAATTTAGTTGTTACTCTACGTTTTATTAAATAACAATATATTAGTAAAATATGAGACGCCTTTTGTTTTCTCACAGAGGTGATGAAAAGTAGAGTGTACCACTCGGGCGCAAAATACCTATATATTTTTGGCTCGGGCGACGTACTTTGAATCCCTCGCTACGTTCAGGATCCTACTAAAGAATCCCTCGCTACGCTCGGGATTCTACTCTAGAATCCCTCACTTCGCTCTGGATTCAAAAAAGCGCCCTCGCCGTAAAAATATTATTTTGCTCCCATATGATACAATCTCCTATTGTGTGGACCAAGTGGTTAACATCAATGTCAGAGTTATTAGACTGCACATAGGCTTGTACCACAGTTTATTTTAAAAAATGAAACCTACAGTTTGTTAATGATACTACTTCTTCTTAGTCGTTACGCCCTTGACAGAGCGGTCGTGGTCAACACGTAGTATTTGTGGTGGTAGAGGCAGATGTAATACAACCCATGATGTCTCGCCATCTCTCTCTATTAAAGGTCAATCTGGTACACTCATGCATTGGCCCGCCCACAGCAGATATTATTTGGTCGGTTCTTTGCTTGGATGATACATACCTAGCTGTAAATACTCGTAACATTTGCCAGTCAGTCTTTTACCATTTTATACGTTTCTATTAGCGGTTAACTTGAAATACATACTTATTAGAGTAACGCTATCCTAGTAAATGGTACTTTTTAGATGACCAATTTTTACTATAGGACCAAGCATAAAATCACCGAAATGGTTTTTGCAAAAACTTATTCAACTCTTCACAATTTTCAAACTAACTGTTCTGTTAAAATTAGAAAATTTGATACCAATAAAATCTAAAACACACAGTAACTTTTAAAAATTAGTTTATGTATTTAATTATTTTTATAGGTCCCGGGTGTTATAACCGTTTAGCCATGTCAGAGGACTTCAGGCGGCCTAAAAACTCTGAGCTAGTGTCAGAGTTTAGCTAGCCATCCTGCCTATACGAACTTACTTACTTATTATTTATTTACTTGCTATTATCGTATAATTGTAATATAATTCAGACTCTCTTGTCTCTCTGGTCTCCTGGTATTGAAACGTATTAATTAATTTTATTCAATTCGTAAATTGTAACTTTGACTACTTATTGGAAATCAATAGCGGAGGACCAAATCCTCTATTTTTTCTTAGAACTAATTATTTACTGTTGAAGTCTTACAACTGAAATTATGAGAATAATGATTATTGAAACAGATTTTTAAGAAAAACTCCAATGAATGCTTATTTTCAGATATACTCGTTACTCTACCAGCTTCCAGTTCCTCGATTTCGATACTCTATTAAATAATTCTAGAGACTATATTAAAAGCGGAAAAACGTAAAGTATTTACGTGATTAAAGATTTACTTCTAATCTTTTTTTTTTTATTTTGGAACCATAGAAATACAAGCCGTATTTCTATAACGGATTGTTCCAGAAATGTTATTTTAGAAAAAAAAAATAAAGTATGGTGCGTTTCGCCAGAATAAATAATGAACATCGATCAATCAAACGATATACTCGTATGTACCTACGAGATGTTTGTCGCTGGTTTATGTAATAAGTAGTGTTATGTAAGACAGTAAGTAAGTTCGTATAGGCCGGGTGGCTAGCCCTGGTGTCAGAGTTTTTAGGCCGCCTGAAGGCCTCTGACATGGCTTAACGGTTAAAACAACCGGGACCTACAATTTAACGTGTCATACGAGCCACGGTAGCGCTCAGTTGGAAAATGCCACCCGCGGTCACCCATCCAAATACTGACCGTGCGGAACGTTGCTTAATTTCGGTGATCGCTGACAATCACCTAGTCAAACTACGCTACGAGCGCTACAGTTATAACGCTATACAACGAGCTTATCTGAAAACCAGCGCTGAGTGTAAGGTATCTACCTGCACTCAGCATTAATGCTGAGATGAGCCCTTTTCGACATTTTTGTCATTTAACTCCTTAATTGTTTTACAGTTTTGGTTTTATAATGTTTAATCTTTGTGTATTTTATGTCGAATAAATATTATTTTATTTCATTTTCATTTCTATACATAGCTGAGCAAAATTCAAAAAAGAAATTTAATTGTTTAACAATACGATTGCCTAATTACAAATTTGTACCAAAGACAAACAATTTTAACTAAGATATATACAGGGGTATATCACGAAATATTTGTAAGGCAAACAAAACGATACTACTGTAGTTTCGACTGTAATTGACGACCAATATTAAAATAAGTACTATTTCCGGAATTATTTATGTTAAGTTTCAACATTGCCAGAATAATATTTCGCCCGATGTATGTCCATTATTTATTAGCCTTTAGTAAAATTTTGGTAAGGAAAATGCTTTGCTCAGTGAATTTGTTCATTGGACATGGAAATGCTAACAGATTCATTGGGCAACAAATTAGGCGCAAATTAACGAAGTTTGTGTCGCGGAAAACGTCAATTGCCTTTTGCTGGAAAAATCCTTTCTATAGTAATAATGTCATAAATACGAAAGTGTTTTTTGGTTTGTTACTCTTTAAAAGAGATTGCTAGGCGTGTACAGCTAGGGTGGGCTGCCTTTGGAAAACTTGGTGACATCTTTAAATCTAAAATCCCACAATACCTGAAGACCAAGGTTTATAACCAATGTGTGCTGCCCATACTCACTTACGGCGCCGAAACATGGCCCCTTACTAAAGAGCATATTTACAAAATCAGTGTAGCTCAAAGAGCTATGGAACGAGCCATGTTAGGTATCCGCTTGATTGATCGTCGTAGGTACACGCCAAGCTAAAGTGGAGATAGGCAGGACACTTGGCTAGACGGGATAACAACAGGTGGACCAAGGCAGTCACCGTGTGGTACCCGAGAGAAGGACGAAGACATAGAGGCAGACCACCAGCCCGAAGGTCAGATGACGTCATCAAACTTGTCGGAAAGCAATGGATGAGGCTGGCACAAGACCGGCAAGAATGGCGAGAAAGAGAGAAAGCCTATACTCAGCAGTGGGTGAAACAGGCTGAATAGATAGATATATAGACTCTTTCACGAAGCAACAGAGCAATGGATAAACATGATTTTTGGCATGAATATAGTTCGAATGTTGGAATGTGACATAGGCTGATTTCTATCCCGAAAAATAGAAAGTTCTGGGATGGCATAAAAATTAATATATAACGTGGGCAAAGTCGCGGGCAAAGACTAATTGTGCTGTATAAATTTTATTAAGTGAACAAAAATATAAATTTACACGTGCAAAAAAAATCGCGCACTGCAAATAAACTAGCTAACATATTTTCTGATGAACAATATTTTTCATAGTTGACACAAACTCGGTTTTCATCAAACTCAACCAATATTTAAATATCTTGGTTAACGACTTGACAACAAGACTTGGTCGCCTACTACAACTACGAGTATCATGGCATCAAAGATTGTTATGCGCATAATATAAGAAACTTTTCCTACAGCGTAACCTTTGTCTCTAAGTTTCATACTTCAATACCTCACGTGCACTAAACGTTTACCTAAAGAATAGCTAGTCTAGAACAGGCTCTACGTCCGCAAAGGCCCCAGATGTGGAACGGACCAACTTTTAGAAATAAATGCGAAAAGTTTGCGGCGACTAACTAAGCGAAACTGCTAGCTAATGCAAAAGTATAATTTCTTGGTCACATTCGGCCCCGGGGGATGTACTCAGTGGGCAGTTTTGTGATGCAAATTATTCAGATGGTCTGCTTTATGTTTGCTGTGGTGCGACCTAAAATTTAGTGGGTTTGAAATGTTCTCTCATGTTTATTTTGGAAAGGAAAGCTACTTTGACTATTGTACTATCATAACGTCGTAGCTGAGTTGTTGAATAACTTTATCAATGGTTTCGGGTTACAAGTGATTTTGAGCTAAGCTTTTAAGTGTTATGCATCTGCTCACTGTATTACATGAACTATTAATTGATGTTAATTTCATAATAATAATTCATTTATTCTGCTTCCATAAAGTACATGATGGTAAAAAATATAAATGGTACAAAGTGGCATATGGACCCCATCGGGCGCAGCAACAACAGAAAAGAGGATAGAATAATCAATCAATGGTGATTAACATACTCAAAATATCAATTCATATATTAAACTTCTTGGTCTTATTGATCAAGTCGATCAAGTTAATTATGCAATAAACTCTAAGATTCGTTCTGTTGCCTAAATTACCTTCTTTTTCAAAAGCAATCTATGTAGCTTTTTATAAACGCATCGCTAACGATACTAATTTGATATAACAATACAAACTTTATAGGTAAACATCGCGGCTCCGCCCGCTTGGTATTTTGACTTTTGTCTATTATTTCTATCCCCTAGGAACCTCTGACTTTTTCGGAATAAAAAGTAGCCTATGTCATTTTCTGGTCTTGGAACTATATCCATGCCAAAAATCAAGTCAATTCGTTGCTCTGTTGGTGCGTGAAAGAGGAACAAACCAACAAACTTTTCTGATTTATAATATTAGTATGATTAAACCCAAAAAGATCATGGAAAGTGGGACCAGACTGTGTACAATAGCTCAAAAAATCCATCAAAATACGGTTAATAAATGCACAGAGTATAACAACCGCATCAAATGCTTAATTTGAATAGAATTTCATATTTTCTGATTTGATTTTTTTCAAGGCTGCCAGCATTACGCGGCCATATTTTACAAGCAATGTCAAAAGATAATAATATACGAAAATTTGTAAAAAAATGAAAGAAAATAATAGTGAAATCATTTTCCAAAACAAATAAAGCAAATAATTGAATACTGTACAAGTTATTGACCTAACCTTGAATTATTTTTGCATTATCTCTTTTGGATTTTTTTAGCTAATAAAGTACCTATTAACCGTTTTAGTAAACACGGCGTTTTAATTAGTTGTTTTCAATTTTGATAAAGAAGGCATCCTAATTTTACTTTCCAAAAATACTTCAACAAAGAAGAAAAGTTCTTAAGAAAATTGACTACGCATTTAGGAAAATAATTGAGCAGCGTTAGAGGTACTGGGGGAGCAAAATTCTAGAGTAGTCTTCGGAACAAATTCAAATTCAGCCTTAAATTGTATGCTCCTAAAGCTTTGAGTGCTTCTATTGTGTGTTCGTTTTGTGTAATAATAGAATAAGTTTTTAAATATTGATCTGCATTAATTTTATGAAGATGTTTTTTTTTTGTTATCAATAAGCGCTAAGTCTAAAGAAACAAATAATAGTCAACGTGGACTGTTTTATGATTTCAGTAGCGCTAATAACGTAGATTTCTTTTATTAATTAATGTTCCTTGAACTTATATAGGTACATACATATGCACATCACAAAACAAGTATTTAAAGTAATAGTTAGAGCTGTAAGATTCAGTCTCAATATTCGATCAGTATTAGAACTAATAACTAACAATATTTGATAGTAAAACCCTTATATTACAATGCACTAGAGCTAAGGTAATGCCCAAAATCACACTTCAGTCTCTCCAAAACGATCAAATTTCAAAGATGATTCAAACTAAGCCGGTAAAACAAGTTAAAATACAGTAAAATCTATGCATAAAGTTGGGTCTGCAACGGACGTAGCTCCGAGCACGGTTGTCTACGTAGAATTGCAGGTAATATGCAAGTATAATGCCAAAATTGTGTGAGACAGCAGGAAATCCAAGTGTTTTTCTGTGACACATTTCTCTATTTATGGTCTGTACTGGCCTCACTGATGAGCTCAGGCCGACTCTTGGACTGTGTTCCAACATTCAGACATTTAATTTCTAGAGTTAATTTCTTAAAAAGGACGATGAAAAATTATGGACTAATATTAAAGTACTGCACTGTACCAGCCTTTTTATTAGCCCACTGAAGGACGTATGCCTACACATGAAGGGTAATTGGGCCATATCCACCACGCTGGCCCAGTTCGGGTTATTGGATTCACATACGCCATCGAATTTTTTCTACGGACGTATGTAGGTTGTCTCACGATGTTTTCCTTCTCCGGAAAGCCCACGGTGTGAAATTCCGTACATAAATTACAAAAATTAATTGATACGTGACCGGGATTTGAACCCACGACCTCAAGATTGTAAGGCGGGTGTCATCACCACTAGACCACCACGGCTTCCAATTTTAAAGTACACATAGAGGCCAATAAATTATTATGATTACGAATATAAGTCAGACTTAAGCAGGTTAGTGGATTCATATAAACTATCGAATTTATTTCACAAAGACAGTTTTTCCTTCACTAAACTCCCAGTAACCCAGTG
Source organism: Hypomecis punctinalis (assembly GCA_949316475.1). NCBI lineage: Eukaryota > Metazoa > Arthropoda > Insecta > Lepidoptera > Geometridae > Hypomecis > Hypomecis punctinalis. Next base: position 14,843,632 of record OX438812.1, read on the forward strand.
TAAAAATACGCACATAAATTCCAAAAGATTCATTCGTACGGGACCGGAGTACCAAGCCACGACCTCACGATTGTAAAGCGAGCGTTCATCTACTAGGACAGCTTGATTGTGTTGATGAGAAATATTGCTTGAGTGAATTCTTAAAATAAAAGAAAGTAAACACCCATTGGCATGACGTCTTATAGCGTACTTACTGCAAAAAATTTACAAGAAATGACAACATTTGCAGTTACATCGAGGAAAACAACTCCAATATCTATTACACAAACTCTCCAAAGCAAAAACAACGTTAACATTTCCACAGAGAGAAATTCCATTACTTGTACCCCTTCTTAAGCTAAATCCAATGTTATTAAATCTCACGCGAAGGGGCAAGCCTTCTTCAAGTTTGTTTACTTTAACATTTTGCCAGCGTTTGAGTTCAGATTTTTTAATAGAAAGAAGTTTGCTGCGTTCAGGTCAGGTCCCGAGAGATTTGTCCCTAGAGTTTTTCAGTGCTACGATATCCCGTTGCATTATAAGCCAACCTTGAGAGTGACTTGTAAAACCGACGGAGTTGTTGGTTTTCATGTTTTTTAAATTTTATTACGGATCTCATTTCTGGCGTGTCTTTGGGGATCAATGGGGAAACTCGGGTAGAGATATTGAATTTTTGGAATCAATTTTTTATTTGATTTTGTATCTAGGTGTGTAACAGTATCTAGTGATTGATACGCATAGGTTTTTTGTTTTATGGAGCAAGCTAATGAACAGTTGTAAACAATTTTAAAACCAAGTAAACTGATAGGTTAAAATCGTAATTTTATATTATTTTTGACATGGATTATGAAAAGTTAACTGATTAGTAATCTATTTATTTACCTGCTTTTAGTTTACAAACACGTCTTAAATGTTTTTATCTGATCATTAAAACAGATTTTAGATACCTGAATCTCTAAGAATAAAAAACTCGTTTGTATTGCACTGTACTCGTAGTAACTGTAAAACAGCATCGTTATTCGTTATACAACACTTTCAATAATTCGACGTTTTTGCAGAGAGCGTTCTAGCTTAATTTGGACAAAGCATCTGGGCCGGAATCCCAGAGAGATGCAGGTTCAAATCCTGCGAACCCGTCAATTTTTGAAATGTTTATCACAAAAAGAAAACATCGTTATTACTCTGATTTGTGAAACAGTTTTTTGATTTTGATTCAGAAGCTTTAGACATGCTGAACTTAACAGTAGTTTTTTATTAAGTAACAATTTTGTATCTAAATGGAAATAATGAGAAAAGTTTTTTTTTTACTTACTCGTCTCATCCATTCATTACTTACCACAGTGCATTAACATAAAGAATGAAACGGTACTTGTACCTAGATACAAATTGCGCTCCGTCCTGCAGACAGCAGAATTAGTTGTGAACTTTGTAATTCCCCCGTGGCCACAGGGGCTCGTGATGAGGAATGCTGAAAACTACGCGGTTTTACGGTAATTCGGTTGGGCAGCGAGTTTTTTGTTTCAGGCAGATGTACCGACTAAGTAGGGTGGCATGCTGTATTATTTACCTAAGTGTAGACCGTAGTTTTTATCATCTTTTTGATCATAATTATGAGTAATTACTGATAGCACTTTCTAGATCCGTATTTTGTTATTGATATTTTATTTACATGACTATCACTACATAGTATAAAACAAAGTCGCTTCCCGCTGCTTGTCCCTATGTATGCTGTTATCTTTGAAACTACGCAACGGATTTTGATGTGTTTTTTTTTTACTAGATAGAATAATTCAAGAAGATGGTTTAATGGTTTATATGTATAATGTACCTGTGGGAAGCCGTGGCGGGTCACTTTAACTACATTACGGTTTGACACCAAACTTTTCAAAGATGTGTTAAAAATAAATATCAAAGCTGTAGTAAAATAATAATTATATACTTACCAAAATATAGTTATGCTTACAAGGTTTCGTTATTATTGGATAAATTACTAATGTTGCGAGCAGCAGGTGGCTTGAAAAATCGACCGAAATGTACATGCCGATTGGCTTGAATCACGCACCATTTTTTTACAACTAAAACTAGTACAGCAACTACCTACTTCCTAACTTACTTATTAGTTTAGCCTTCAAGAAAACCAATTTTTCGTTCGGTAAAGCGCGCACAGTATGTACCTACCACCAATTTTCTTGTCTACATTGCAAGTTTTAAAACTCTAGTCTAAGTTATAATTTATTCTAGTTACATTTACAAGTAGTATCTTGGTATTTTTATATCTTGGTATTTCTTGTAATGTTGTTCTCATATTTCAATCTACAGGGTTATTTAGGTATCTTGTTAAGACAAAACATACATTCTCATGGAAAAATACTTAGGAACTTCGTATAGTTTTTCGGAAACATTCCTAAATACATAAAAAAGGTATAAAGCTCACCTTCGAGAGGCGACAAACAAAATGCATCAAACTTTAGTCTCTTTAGTCTGTAGTCAGAGAATAAGGGATAGTAGGTAAATAAATTTAGATATTCGCAATGTTTTACGGCAATTGTATTGTAATAGATAAGTATTTTTTTTCTTTTTGACAATGCAAGTTATGTCCATTTGCCTGCATCAGAAGGTATTACTACTGTAATGATTACTTATACTAGAGTATCTTCAAGTTGATATGATTTTGTAGCTGCTATTTTGTTTAATAATCATTCATTGATAGCAATTTAAATATTTCAGAAACGAATCAGCTCGTCCATACACAAAGTAAATTGTTTCTCAACAACATTTTTGAATCTGCTTTTTTGGTTGCAGTTGGTCTCGTAGTACAGTTACCGACAGCTAAAAGTGCTTATCATGCCTTTGCGTCCTCGTGGATCCAATATGGAATTATTTTATGGGGGAATAGTGTAAACTCGCATGAAGTATTCATAATAAACCATACTTTATAAAATTTGAAATTATGTCCCTGGTATCTATTTATATATTTGAAATATGCATTATTTGTCAAAAAGCACCCTGAATAATTTAACAAAGCGTCTGATAAATCTCACAAAATTAGATCACAATATAGACATAAACTCGTAGAACCAAAGTCTAACTTAGCAATGCACAGTTCTAGCCCAAATTCTATGGCTATAAAAATATTCAATAAATTGCCAAATAATCTAAAAGATATCGAAAGAGAAAACTGTTTCATAAAACATCTATAAATAATACTTTTATCGAAATGCTATTACACATTAGACGAATTTTTTAACGATAATCTAGAAAACATAATAATAAATCGTTCCAATACAAATAATAAAATTGCCATACCCTTATAGGGTCATATGTATCACTATACAAGACATGTTAACTAAGAACCGCATGTAAATTTCATATGTTGCAATAAATGATTTGACTTTGACTTTAGTATTTTTTTATAATAATGAGCCTCTGAAAGTACCTGCACTTTGCAAACAAGACCTTGTACATCGCCAAATTAAACGCTCCTTGGAATATCCATTCATAATCAAATTCAAGTAACCTAATGAAGCGATAAATTATTCAGATCCAGAAAATATATCGGGACTATCTCCTACTTCGAAACATCTACCGTTTATTTCGAGCCCCAATTACTCAGTCGGAAGCGATCAAGGTGCAGCTTATTCGAGGGGATATTCAATTTGAAATTTTAATTTGCAAATACATATTTCATTTCCGATACGAAAATGCTTATTTTGGAAATTTTGCGTGAGTTGACATTTCTTTCGAGTTGTATGAAATTTCGAGTTATTTGCTTAAAATACTTTGTGAAATTCATATTATAAAGGCTGGTATATATATTTTTAGGGTTCCGTACCTCAAAAGGAAAAAACGGAACCCTTATAGGATCACTTTGTTGTCCGTATGTCCGTCTGTGTGTATGTCAAGACTCTTTATCTCGGGAACGCGTAAAGATATCGATTTGAAATTTAAACTGTATACGTATATCAATAGTCTCTTGCAGTTGTGTAAAATAAAAACTTCTCAGTTTTCGTTTAAAAAAGTTAGAGCCGTTTATGTCGTAAAAAACTGCATATTTCGACACTCATAGAACTATGAAATTTGGCGAGAAGTATTGTCTCAGAGTACACATATAGGAATAAATCTGAAAACTGTGCATTTTTATTTAAATAACAAAAAAGAATGCCTCAAAATTCACAAAATATGGGTTCAAAATTCAAAGTGAGTAAATCGTATCATGTAATTTTTTGTCGATGGTTATAGTACCTATAGAGATTTTAACAACATATTTCCCAATTTTGTGAAATTTTCTGGATTCGTACGGAACCCTCAATGTGCGAGCCTGACTCGCACTTGTCCGGTTTTTTTTAATCACAAAAATAAAGTTTCTATAAACCTAGTGTGTGAAGCACGATAAAAATCATTTCGCCGGTTTACCTCCTAGTCAGTTTACAAAAGCTACATTTTAACGTGTCGTTAGGGCTACAGTAGCATTCAGTTTTAAATGCCACCCACGTTACCTATTTGATAAATATTCGTGCTGAACTCTGCTTAATTGTTGAACTCCGGTTGAAAGTGGTCAAACGCGAACCTACCTTCAGTAAAAAAATCTTCGGTTCCTTACGTCATATTAATTAATGTTATAACGACCTTTTTACCTTATACACATACCTCGATGATGACCTACCTACTATACAGTAAATTAATAGATGTCATACCTATTGGAATATCAACTCTGAACACCAACAAGTCCAACAGCCATCCACACTACAATAATAACACTAAAAACCCCTTCAAAATAAAGACATAAATCAGGCAACCCACGATCAATGTTCAAGTGTACACGCACACCTAAGTTGCCATAATTAGGTCATCGTGTCACTTCGACCGTGCGTAATTACGTAACAATTTAGAAACTCAATTTTCAAGTGTCAAACTTCAGAAGCTCGGCACGGGTCATGCAAAATTCAAGGGAATCAATGGAAGAAGTGATATGGGGCTGACGGAAAAATTATACTTTGGCTTATGCTATTGTGACGGGTGTCGAGTCTGTCGAGACGTCGGGCTCGGTTCTAAGTTGTACCTTACCAAGGTTATGAGATGACTTATACTAAAGGAAGTAAAGTTTATGAGTTATCAGTACGGTTTTTACGCTATGGTTTGTTTGCTTTTGTGATTAATTAGGTTTATTAGTTAGTTATAAAATTTGAAAACGAGCATTTCTATATTATTCTTGATTTTTTCGTTTCTGTTTCAATTCATATTACAAGTAGTTTTTAGGTTTACAATGACGAATTTCGACTTGATTTGTTACAGTATTTTTTTTTATTTTAGAAAATGTTAAGTTAGTGTACTTAGCATCCAATTACCACTAGTTTCTTTTACTTTTTAGCTTACAGTTATTCTAAAAATAAACGTTACCGTTGATAAAATTTATTCCACGAGTGCAGCGCGAGTACCGTTCTTATACGATCGTTAATTTGATAAATCGCTAAAATTTGATAAAAATCGGTATTTTCTATGATTTTAAGCGAATTTTAGCGATTTAAATGTCAAAGTAACGATCGTATGAGAACGATACTCGCGCTGCTGGTTAGCCAAAAGAAAACCATGTATGATTTAAAAATAAAATGACATGGGTATATGGATACATGACCCAACAGCACCAATGAAAATAAATTCGTGATAGAACTCTAGATTAAATTTACTAACCATTTTAGACAGGCCGTGTATTGTAGTACTGTGGTCAAACACCTGCCTACCATCTGTTTTTGCCCTTCATCTCTTGACTTTCCACTAAACATTTACTTAGTAAATTTCATTATCAAAGTTTCCTACTCATAACCGCGAAGTTTTTACGGAGTTTGTTAAGTTAATTACCCCACACTTCTACTAAATAATGCTCATTAAAACCACTCGTATTAAAGTACGTAATTACGTTCAACTTTTCCGCACTATAATTATAAGTTGAAAAGTCCAATTAAGTTCGCTCTCAACATGTGACCACGTAATGTATTTCACGTGCATGGAAAGCATTATGGTGACCTGTAATACTTGGCTCATATAATTGACGTGAGAGGCCGCATGCTAAATAAAGGTGCACGCATATTCATAATAATCTCTATCTTGTTTACAATATGGTACATTGGCAGGGCGGAAATGCCCTATGCCCCAAGATACGAGTACTAGTGCTTTTATTGCACCCAGCTTAGGGAATTGTGTCTGAATTTACGATGTTTAAATATGGATTTGATTTTACATATGTATTTTTTAATTTCCCAAGAAAGTATGTGAAGCTGTAATTGTTATGCCGTGGTTCCATCGGAGTTGCAAACTATCGCCCACTGTGTTGCAAACTGTTTTGTCTCAGTGGAGACAAACCAGATTTACAAATTATACTTGTCTCACTGTTGTAGTTTCTGTAAACATAAGGTCAACAAATGTGGTGAACTGTTTTTTCGGTAGAGTTGCATCTTTAGCCTAACGCTTGAACAATGTTCTGAATCGATAGCTAAATTAAATTCATCGTCGTTTATATTGTAGGCTGATGAATCATCACGAGAGTTTTCATTAATTTCTTATTTTTTCTAGAATACACTCAATTAAAAGATGTGCGACAGTAAGATTGCCTGCGAAGAGACCGCTTCAGGCGAAATGGGTGCCATTTGTTACACTAGGTCAAGTACTGGCAAATTTTATTACTGGCTATTTGGTATGAAACAATAAAGTTTTTTTTTAAGAAACTGTAACGATTAGTTACTAATTTATATAAAACGATTTATTAATAGTGTCTGCAAACATTATTTGTGACTAGCTGCTCGTCGCGGCTTTGCCTGTCTACTAAAAAGTCATACCTAGCCTTACGGAAGAAATATTCTAATTCTAATTTAAAAAAAAGAATAAAACCGGACATATGCGAGTCAGGCTCGCACAACGAGGCTTTCGTACACATCCAGAAAATTTCACAAAATTGGGAAGATTTTTCACTGTCCTCGTCATACATCGACAATTACACATTGTTAAAATTATTAAAAACCTGTTTTAGCATGTGCTAATGAAGCTCTTTTATATGACACCTTACATGATACGATTTACTCACTTTGATTCTGAACCCATATTTTGTGAATCTAGGCCCTATTTTTTGTGATTTAAATAAAAACGTTCAGTTTTCTGATTTATTCCTATATGAGTACTCTGAGACAATGCTTCTCGCCAAGTTTCATAGTTTTATGTCAACGGAAAGTTGATTTTTGTGAGTGTCGAAATATGCGGTTTTTTACGACATAAACGGCTCTAACTTTTTTATACGATAACTGAAAAGATTTTCTTTTACACAACTGCAAGTGGCCTTATATAACAAACAAATAACTCTTTATTGTACACACAAAATAAACTAACAATAAATACATTAGTGAAATTCTTAAGATAGTGCAACACTAGGCGGCCTTATCGCTGGAAGCGATATAATAATATATATACGTATATAGTTTAAATTTCAATTCGATACCTTTACGCGTTCCCGAGATAAAGAGTCTTGACATACGGAGAGACGGATAGACGGACAGACGGACAACAAATCCTATAAGAGTTCCGTTTTTTTCTTTTGAGGTACGGAACCCTAAAAATCAAAATTCATTTATTTCAGGCATTTGCACCCATATGCACAAACAATAAAATTATACATTATGTATTTTTTTTCTAATATATAGTGGAAATTGCATTGTAGCTTAGAAGATCGAACATCTATCCGAAAACCGAAACTGTGTAGCCCCGTTCTTACAGTGTGTAGCACTTAGCACGCTAAGACAATTATCTTCTGCAGTGTATCTCTACCTTAATAAAATTTAATTACATTATACTACCGCAAGGCAGGAGCAATTTTATAGTTTTCAGTTTCCGGGTAGGTAGTATGAAAACCCTCCACGTGTAACTTTTACGATGTTAGCTTTTAATGAAGGTGTAACTACTGTTTTCATCATGAAAATTAATTATAATTTGTTCCTTTCTACAACCTCTAGAGGGTTGTCATTGAGATCGATTTATCTAATTAAACTTTAATTCAATTTTATTAATTTTATGATATCAGAGATACAGAGGAAAAAAAAATGTTAGTTTGCTAATGTTATGATATCGCGTTATCAGTGAAAAGTTCGCTTCGAAGTACCTATCCTATTTTTGATTTTGTTGATTTTTCTAAAACCACTGAGTTTTTTTCCATTTTAGTCGACATCTGTACTATGATCTACTAAAAAATCATCTAAATCGGTTCATAATTGAAGGTGGAATGGTAATTGTGACGAACCTTACTACATTCTAGAGAGTACTTGAGTTTTCATAAATTCACAGTCACTCTGCATACTCCATTCGCAGATATACATTATTATAAAAACGACTCTTTTTCCCTAAAAGTGTTACTACAACGGGAACTGCAAAAATGAATTCAAGCAAAGATCATTTCCAGTAATCCCAATTACCCACAGACGACAAAAAACTGCTCACCCAACGAAAGCAGTCTTCCTTTTTCTTATTTTCTCGACACTTGATGCGAAAAAACTCTAGCTCTTACAAGGATTTGTTTTAGTTGGACCACTGATGTTTACTACATTTGTCTTGGGGCGTGTAAAAGTCAGAGTGATTTTTTTTGTTAGTCTGCTTGGTTAGCATTGAATATATTGATTCATCTTATTGAAATGGACACCTAGCTTAAGGAACAGTTCTATAGGCTTATAATTGATATATTAGTTATTATTGCTAACTATCTACTTATCCTTCTCATCATTTTTATCAGCCCGGTGATTCGTTATCCATATTGCTTGAATTTTTATTTGTCTTTGTTTGAAAATTTATTATGTTACCATAATCATGACGCAATTTTCTAAGTATTTTGTTTGGAATAATGTTTTTTTTTATGTTAATTATGACGTTAAAATTAAACTTAAATCGTGTACATTAAATTGTACCTTACTATGTTGAAATTAGAAATATGTTTGTTTCATGCTAAAACTTCGATAACAATACTTAACTTTACTACATTTTCTTACATTTTCACGCTGGTAATATGATGGCTATATATTCTACTAAATCGATCTCTTCTAAATTAAAAACTAAACTGAACTGGTACTTTTAATTTAGAATTCAGTTTTATCGAAACCAACTTAGTACTAATTCACCGATAAAAAAAATCCGTCAGAAACTCAGTTCCGATTCGAAATTTAATTGCCACTAGCTTCACACAATGCCAAACAACTTAGCGAAAAGCCTTGCTGTAGCAACAAAGCAATGGATCGATTTGATTTTTTTGCATTCATATAGTCCAATAATCGGACAGTGACATAGGCTACTTAATACCCCAGAAAAATAAAAAGCTCCCATGGGGTAGCACAAAAATTAAAATACCACGCGAGCTAAAGCTGGTAGCCCTACACATTTTGACCTTTGCTGTGCTTTTTTAATTCAAATTATATTTTTCCTCTGTTTTGTCATCGTCCAATAACTGAATGTCTATAGTATATTGTTTAATACAAGGCCTATAAGAACATTTGTATGTATATCCACATTCTTTCCACAAAATGCTAGCCGAAATCTGAAAGCTGCTTTTCAGCTTGGATTACTCAATTGCTCTAACCTCCGCTTGCCCCAGAGAACAAATCGTTCGCAATTAAGGCTCAGCGCATATTGAATCACCTATATACGACTCGTTAATTACGGTTACTATTGTCACTCCCCTTTAATAGATGGTTAGGCCCCTTCGAATTTGCTTAATGAAACATTTTTTGCGTTTATTTGTTTGGGTTGCAATTAATGAAGTTTTGTTGTTCTTTCTTTCGACCTCTTTGTTCGTGTGTATTACGGGTGAGACCAGGGAATCCGATTGTGAGTTCTTGTGGAAAAGGAAAACCCGGATGTAGGTAATGTAATGTTCTGAAAGAATGGGGTTTTATTAGTGTTGCGTTAGATGTTTGAATGTGGTGAATGGCTAATGGTATTTTGCAGTAAAAAGTAGTAAAGTAAACAGATTATACAGTAGTGTAATAAAATATTTTGAAACAGAAAACAAAAGTACCTACTTTTGTCAATAATTTAATCAAAGAATGAAAAATATATGGAATATAGACCATAAACATACGGCTATGATCACGAAACGTATTTCACGAGGTAAATACTTGATGGAGTATTTTTTTTAATCTGTACCTACTTACCTATCGAAGCGTAAAATTAACTGTGCATTTAAATCCTTAAAACCATTCTCAATTTAAAGGTGGCTGAATCTCAAGTATTATATTCATTTTATTTAAATGACTGAAGCTAATCACGGATTCTTAGGGGCTATTATGTAATAAAATTTTCATTAAATTTGTAACACCTTAATACCAGCAGCTGTGCGTGTTATCTTTTCTTGTCAAGTTCAACATATCAAAAGGAAAACAATTCAAATATCCAGTTAAGCTACGGTTCCCGACGCGTTTTAGTCTCAGATTAATTGCATGGCAAATACCTACACGCGTCAGTGCCGTTTAAAGGCTACGAGCAACAACCGAACACAGGCGGTACGAGCGGTAGAGCAGTACGAGCGGTAAAGGGCGGTACGGCGGTACGGCAGTACCGCGACCGGACCTGTGTGAGCTCTTCTTATATAACCAGTACAATACAGATGCCCGCCCGTCTGCTATACCGCTCGTACCGCCTGTGTGTAAAGGAGCCTTGAATCGGTACACAACGGAACTGTCAGCCCAGACTCCAGCAAAACGGAGGTGAGAAAATCATTGTAGTCGGTGACTCTAAATGCAGAAATATACCTACCATATTTTTTTAGCGAGAACCAAACAAAATGCGACCTGCTCGCGAATGTGTTTTGATCTCGTCAAATAATTCATGTATACAGAGTGCTCAAGGTCTAATACTCCACTCAGCTCAGTTTCATTTTAGTGAAGTCTAAGCTTTAGTTCAGTTTAAAGTAGGATTGTAAATGATAATATGGATTATTTTAAAAATAAAATGTTCTTAAATATACAGGGTTATTTCTAATCAATTAGCATCCTTTTAGGGGCTTATTCTGTACATCAAAACTAATAACTTTTGTTCTGCAACTTTTGACAAAATTCAAAATACTTATATTTACTTACCTTAGCATGTTTGCTTGCGTGCTAGAGATTATAGCTAAACTTTATCTTAACATCTCATTATATATATTCTGTGCCACTCTCTACTCAAAATGCAATGCAAAGTAAGAGAGTATAAGTTCTCTATCTACCTTGCCTAATAATAAACAAAACAAACCAAAATTGTGGTCAATGTAAAATCGAAAGCTAAGCGCTACTTATATAATAAGTAGGTATATTTTGATCTTTTCTATTATTCTAAACGTTTAATAAGAACCAAAAGCCTTCCTTAGCAACCCTCTGCAAGATACGTAGGTATAATATTTAATTATACTGTACTCACAACACGGATCACTGAGCACTGTTTGCGTCTACTTTATTGACAGCGATTTAATTAATCTACGAGGTTTAACAGTTTCTACTGCATGCGTAATGTTTTAATCTAGCTTCATAGTCGTGTATGTACGTATTCATTTAAGTTGTGTACTTGTGTAGCGTAGTTTCTCTAAGTGTCTCTTAGCAATCAACAAAGAAGCAACGTTCGGCACTGTCTGCCCGCAGGTTGCATTTACAATTGAGCATTATTTTGGATCGAACGAGGTGTCAAATTGTAGGTCCCGTCGTTTTAACCATTTTCCTATATCAAAGGCTTAGAGGCGACTTATAAAAAAGCACAGAAATAAAAAAATTGAAAGAAAAGAAATTTGAGCAACCTTGAAGGTCTTTTTTCTATCTAAATATTTCAAAGTAACGTTCTTTGATAAATATCTTACAAACAGCAACAACAAAGAATAATTATTTTGATAGTAATATAAACCGTGGGATATTCTTGATAGTTATGAAAATTCTAATAAATATCTACCTACATCTACAACCTCTGTAGGTTGTGTGGAAGAAATCGCTTTTAGCGGTAAGGCCGCATTTTGGACAATTCTCCTGTCGTTTTTTCTTGTTCTGTGATGTTTTATTTCTTGTGGTGTAAATAAAGTATTCTTGTATTGTATTGTACCTGAAAAAAAATCTGATTGTAACACTACAATATTCAGGTTGGTCAGGTTGCTTTAAAGCTGTCAACACGTGCTTGATGTAAAACAAACAATGAAGTAACAACAATACATAAAAGCTTTTAAAACACAAAACAAAAGTGAAGCAACTTTCTGAAACGAAATAAGCCGCATGGCGTTTGTACTGAGGACATAATCCAATTGTCTACTCACAGGAGTCTGTTTCCAGTCTAGGTTCTGTACATTATTACATGTGCTAATGCGCTAAGTAGAATACGAGAGCATTATATGCTAACATGTATCAAAGGAAATCCTTCTTTGATATTCCTTTTGTGTTCACGATAAGGGGTTCCAAAAATTATGTAAATTAGTTCAACAAGACGCTTTGTCTAGCTGGATTCGGTAATAATGAAGGTATTAATTCCTTCAGGTAGGCTTTCGAGCAACGTTACAAGTTCTGAGCTTTTGAGCTTCGAAATACTACAATATTACAGTCAAAATTAGTATGGTTTATAGTTCATTCATCTGTTGAATTGCGTCAACTGATAAATACGATGCGTGATCACTTTGCCGATATCAAAATTAAATAGTAAAATTTATCAAATTAATATGGTATAGCGAGTTCAAATAGGACGGTAGACAGTCCTGATGCCAGATTTTAAACTGTCCGATAGCCTGCAACATGGCTAAATGGTTCAAAAATCGGAGCTCACATTCCAGCATGTTATTTTAATTGCTGTAGTCCTAAGTTACAAACTATGTTGACCGTTACCTCACTAATAGTGGTTCGGTGATAGGTGCTATGGCAAAATAAGAGCATGAGTTATGTGGCTTTATTGTGTATCACTAAATTTGCAGCTTGGTCAGGTATTTAAATATTGTCTTTTTGACTGACGATTATTCGACGCGTATATAAATAATTATTTTTTATGTATAACCAAACGCATAACTTTTTACCGATTCCGATTTAGAAAATTATTTTTTAATTGGAAAGAATATACCTCAAAATTGGTCTCATTTAAATCGGCGGAGCCATTTTTGATAAATCAACATTAATGTGAAAAATGCTACATCTATCCGTGCGATATATTCGCGAATTTTGTATACGGTTAAAGTCGTTAGAGCTATTTTTTGCAAAAAATAATTATATTTTAATTGGATAAACCAAGAAGCAAATATTTTCGAGCGATTTTCTATAAGTTCGATGATATGCGAATCACCATATAATAATTATCTTCCCTCACTTATCCGCCAGGGTAGGGTCATCAGAACACGTTTCTATTCATCACTTTACTCTGTCATACGTCATTTCAGTATCTCTCTTTATTATCTCACATTGTCACTCTCTTCTATTGCATCACACACACATTCTTTCGCACTTTTTTCGTTTTCCCCATTATTTGTAACCGACTTTTGGTGACATGGCTATCTTTGCTATCTCACAATGTACAATGTACTCATAAAAACACAATTCAAAGAAAACTTGGACTGCTTTTATTGAATGTAAAGCCTCCTCTACAATGCATCACACGCTGGCCTGACAAACGGCCGGACGTGGCACGTCGCTCGCTGTTGTGCACGGCTTTAAATCAATCGAAATGTCACTCTGTAATTAGTTGCTGAATGCCACTTTGCCACTTCAGTCACAAGTAGTTAAATCATCCTGCAGTGCGTAATCCTTTTGACTTACATATTGCTTAAGCTTTTAATAACTATTGAGATAATGTTTTTAGTATAATCAGTTGATAAAATATGCAGAAAATTGCTTTTGCGCAATGCAGATTTTTAGAGGTACGAGTATATATGTAGGTTTAACGTCATGGAAAACTTTTATTACAAAAAAACATGAAATCTCGAAAATTATATCAGCTGTTCAATAAATACCTTTAGGCCGCGATTGTAACCGTGTTCTATAACCGGTTACAAAAGTCGAAAATTTTCTCTAGATATATTGTCAAGGGACTGTGAACTTTTTGTCTGGAAGAGCTGATGTTTTATTCCTTCTTAATAATATGGGTAGGTACAACATTTATAATAAAACAATACTATACAATTTACTATAGAGAAGATGAAAAGGAAAACTCTAAAAAAACCTTCAAAGTAAAATAAGTTACAGAATATAACTTTAGCAATTGAAATAGATAACGAAATTGCTAGGTTCTGTCAAGGTTTCATTCCCAGACTGAATAATTAGTTTTACAAGAAACTATAGGAGTTTGCAAAGAATGAGTTAGTATCAGTGTTCAAATAGTTTATTCGGTAACGAAGCCAACGAACTTCTTGAGAATCTTTCCTATACAAACGAAACCCTTTCAATTCATTTTATATTCAATTGCTTGAAGAGAATTCGAGGTCATAGGCAGTTAACGTTTTGCTGATAACATGTTATTTATCAAACGATATCTATGATTTTTAATACTATGTATGATGGAAATTTGCTCAGATAAATTTAACAATCGCCTAGTTTTGCCTTTTTTGTTTTTTCGGCGATCTTTTTCAAGTTGACGAGTGCTAGCGCGCGGAGTCGTTCGTCAAAACAATAAATTATTTTTACACTCGTTATGTTTATAGAAAACCATATTCCATTCATTAAGGCTATGATAATGACGGATACACGTACACTGTACGGGCAATACATTCAAACAGTTCATCTAAATAAGTTGGTAGAGCTTTAAAACATCTGTAAAAGTGAAGCCCTAAAAGTAATTAATAGTGAATTAACAACCTATTTACTCCCATGCGATAGCGTCCAAATTACACCCAAAACTTACTTCAATTTATTACTCCAATTATCTTAATAACACCTTTACATCTCGAAATATATTAAAATGTTCATGTAACAAGAAATCCCCTTGAGGATTACGTGCCTGCCATTTCTCGCTAAATTTTACATTCAATGGAAATTCGAATAAGAAATTTCCAAAGGGTAAGCAAGACCTTCAAAGGGTACTCGGGTAGGTAAGAAATCATTTAAGGTAGCTTATCAAATCATAAATAACTTGGCGTGAGACGCCAGAGAACGTGTTTTCCGCACTTAAATCGTCGTATATTTTTTTAACAATGTTGAAGGTATTTGAGAAGAAATTTCGGTTAGGATTAAAATGGTTTTAGGACGGTAGCGGCTGTAAAAAGTAAATTATGGAGACGCTTTGAGTACCTTACTGAATGGCTCTACGTTTGAAATATATCCAAGATTTTTAGAGTCCTGTAAAATTAGTGTGACTGTCGTTTTTTGACTAAATACAAATGTGTAGAAAAATAAGATCGCTAGTAGTTTATAGAAAACTAATAATAATAATAACATGGGGGCCCATTTAGTGGACGGCAAGTCACCACCCGCTACGAAATTTTGAAATGGGGCATATTTAGCAGGTGCCGTACCTCATTCCGTAGTCTAATTTTACAAAACATTTAAAATTTCACCAAAATAGCCCAGTTACGATATTTCAAGTCATTTTATATGCCATAGTTTCCAATTGACTTTTCCTGCAATTTTCTTTTACTGCTGTTTTTATATTTCATAATTGTAAATGAGGCCTCTCAGTGTTGGCTTAGGCTCCATTGATGCCTAATAAAGAACCAGGCTAAGCCTGTAAATGGAATTGAATAATAATAAATAGAGAAATAGAACCGGGCTACTGTTTAAAATCATAATTAGATGGGATATACATACAAAATTTCGATTTCTGTGCATCTTAATTTTCTTCCTACAGTTTTAAATCAAAGTACAGCGTAGGACATCTACCCATGCACAAGGTGAGGAGATATAAAAGATTTCGCTACATGCAAGCCACTTTGTTTTGTTTGGTCTTATGAGAGAGAGACTGAGAAGAGCCTAGAGATCTCTTGATCTCTAAGACTTTCAGCCGCGGACGTCCTTTAGGTGAAATAATGATAATCTTCTTAATATATATAAATCTCGTGTCACAATGTTTGTCCTCAATGAACTCCTAAACCACTTAACCGATTATAATAAAATTCGTACACCATATGCAGTTCGATCCAACTTGAGAGATAGGATAGTTTAAATCTCAAATTATAGTCGCAATTTTAATTTATTTAGCCACAGCAACGCGTGGCCGGGTCAGCTAGTAATCATAATGTAGCATCAAAACTAGCCATTATATATCTTAATGTGCTTACAATAAGAGTCATTAGGGGTCTGGTGAACTCGTGGTGTAGTTTTAACACATAAACACATAATAGAAGTGCAATCGGACTGCAATTCGAAGTTAAATAGGTAAACCGACCTAGTTGCGTGATAGCGGCACCTAATTGGATAATTACACCTCGGGGCGACTGTTTACTTTGTTGGTAAATTAGTAGTATCTGGAGCTCTACCATAGCGGGTTTTTTAGTGTGTATGAAGCTTTTAGGATTCTGTCATTATTAAAATGGAGATCCAAAGTATTTTTTGACCGACGAACAAACCGGAGGAGGTACCCAATTCGACGCGTATATTATTTTTTTTATGTATAGCCACGTACCTACCTGTAACTTTTTTCATAGTAGTCCGATTTGAATATTTTTTTTTATTGGATAGAGTATACTTCGAAATTGGTCCCATTTAAATTTTATCGAAATTGGCTGAGCCATTTTATGATAAATCAACAATAATGTGAAAAATGCTACATTGATCTGTGCGAAATATTCGCGAATTCTGTACACGGGTGAAGTCGGTTAAAGTATTTTTTTCAAAAAATAATGATTTAGACAACTGATATATTTTTATATAATATTATTGTACAGTATAAACTTTTGCAGTAGTATCAACCCTGAAACCATGAAAAAAAAATGGCAAATTTATATTATAAAATGAGTATTTCAAATCAATAAAAAAACAGCAGCGCCCGTAAAAGTTCATCAAGTTCCGACAAAATGTATAGAACAGCAAATTGTTTTTTCGCATTTTCGAAGCTGACCCTCAAGTAAAAACTACTGACAGTGACTAGTTCAATAATAATTATACTTTATAACATGTCTGTTGTAACTCATTAAATTGGTAAATAGATTACTACGTTAAACATTTAAGCAGAAATGTGTTCGATGTGTCGGTCTTCTCCAAAAATAAACTTAAGAGTCCCTGGAGACAAAACATTTGACTCGGCCATAGTTTAACAATTCTGCGATGTCCCATCTTTGCAACATATCGTATTACTTAAGCACTTCTACTTCCTTTTTTATGAGTTTTCATAATCATAATAATACGAGTAACAATAAGACCACAGTTAGCTACCAAAATTAGAACATTTGCGCATAACATTTGAACATATTTGTTTTGGAAGAACGTATTAATTACAATTGACGACTTATTACTATGCTTTTAGCTTTTAATTCGCTTAAAAGTTTTCCGTTAATTAGCTTAGAATCACTATTAAACTAATCGATGCTTACGCATTTAGTCCGTACTATTGATTCCTGATTGGTTTTGTTGGCAACGCGCTAACGTCACCCTTTTTGAAAGCTAATTGACCTAATTTATAAATATTAGTGGCTCAATTTTGTAGGACAGGTTTACTAAATAATATAAACACGTTAAAAATATAGCTTGAGTAAGCCATAGACTTTTTCATTGTGATCTATTAGACAATTAGACGGGTGACCGCGGGTGGTATTTAGAACAAAGCGTCGCTGTGGCTAAAGTCAAATAATTTTACACCTTAAATTATGAAATCCGATTATTTGACCGTTTTGCCATTTATGAGGTAGTTTAGCCAAGAAAGAGGGAGTAAAAATTAGTCGGGCAGCTTATTTTTTTACTCTAAGATTTGCCGCTCGACTATTTAAGCAAACTAAAAACCTACACCGGTTTCGGACGAGTGATGTAAGTGCCTACTTAAGAGGTATTTATGTATTTTATATTTTACTGTGCAGTACTTAATCGTTAATAAGTGTGCGTGCTACAATACAAAGAAGTAAAAAAACTATTTTACACCCAAAATCGAATAGTAAAAATTCATTTTTATCACATCTATTCGAAATGGACTACTTGGTTCGCCCAAAGGTGGGGTTTTCTATAAGACACTTTATAATTGCGCCGGAATTATCTTTGCCGCGCACTTTTTGAACTTGGAAGTATTTGCAATGTTAGTGATCAGCGCCAAGAAAATGAATGAAAAGAATGTAAATATAAGTTTTCATTGGGTTTGTTATTAGATACCATTTTATTTCAATTTAGTTGCCAATCACTCTACGATTTATTAAATAATAATTTTACAATAAAATATGAGGCGCCTTTTATTTTCTCATAGAGGTGATGAAAAGTAGAGTGTACCACTAAGGCGCAAAATATATTTTTGGCTCGGGCGTTCGCTACGTTCGGGATTCTACTAAAGAATGAATATACTTTAGAATCCCTCACTTCACTCTGGATTCAAAAAGGCTCCCTCGCCGTACCAATATTAATTTGCTCCCATATGATACAATCTTCTATTTTACCCTTTAACTTTGTGCTACATGCTGACATGAAATATTTAGGCTCAGTCATGTCCTGAACTCCAAAGTCGACAAAACCGTGTGGCATGTGCTATTCATTACCTGACAGTACCCTGGCCCTTAGGGTTGCCAACCTTATTGTACCCAATATTTAATACTAGAATTCAGCCCTGTGTACAAAATATGCAGAAAAATCTATAAGATGTAAATCTTTACCACGCAAATATTCTAGAATATCATTGTACTCGAAATAATAATTATGTCCGACTTTTAATATGGAACCAACCCCGATATCTCAATAAATAATTCAGCTGTTCTATAGAAAAAAGACTTTTGCGAAAATGTATGTAGCAACCATTTTCCTCCATTTTTATCTCCGTCTTATAGATTTAGATAACGAGTTAGGCTATGTTAAAGTATTTTTACTTATCATAGTAGTGTAATTTACTGATATTTTGTTAACCAATAATAAACCATTTTTCAAAAAGAATATCCAATTTTATCCAATTGATAAAATCTATTGATTTCAGGTACAAAGTTTTACACACTACAGCATTTCTAGAATATTATTTCGTACTGTGCGTTTTAGTGTAGTCTATTTATGATTGTTCTTTCAAAAAATGACTTTGAGCAAACCCGTCATAAATGGTGTAGACTAAAACGCACGAAACAAATATTCTAGAAATGATGTAGTTCTAGTATTTCAACCGCAAAAATTTTGGCACCCCTACCGTACCTTGACATGTTCACAATTACTAGGTACAGTTGGACCTCGTCCCTACACCTACTCTATTCTACATTTGCAACTTTCTTAACTCATTTAGGGCGGGGTATATTTTGGGTTCCATTTAATTAAAGGTCCCCTGTAATAAATCAAGGAAAGATAAATTGGTTTAAATGGGACCCTCCCACCTTTTCGTAGGTTTACAGACCAAGGTAATTTATACGTGCAAAGGATTAAGGGACCCGTGAAACTTTTCTTTTTGAAGTAAATGACGTCAAAGTATGCTAACTTAAAGCTTGTTTTAACGAGGTAACGATGCATAAAGTTTTTTAGATAAGGGTTAAAATTCTGGGAAAGAAACACGCGGTTGGGTGATTTTATTACTGACGGACTTAATTTAACACAAAGATATATAACAGCTATGAGAGACGGGAATACGAGATAAGTTCCATTTATTCTTAAAATATTGACACAATTCTACACATTTGTGAATGTCAATAAAACAGAATTATAACAAAACAAATATAAAATTACAAAAAGATTAAGATAAAATTGCAATTATTTGCTAAATCATGTGTAAGTAAACTGGCTAGCTGTAATCATAATTCAAAACCGTTGCTTATCACTGAGTTTTTACTAAAGAGTTTATGTGAGAAAGACGAATTGCTCCAGTTCCATTTATTTACTAATTGCTTTTTTAGTCATTACAAAAATAATCACAAATAATTTACAATTGCGATAACATTAAAATTGTAATAATATTCTCATTGGTCTATTTTAAGTACCTATTTTCTGGCACCGACGTAAATTTATTGGCCATTTAAAATATTGCCGTTACTGTTACCGTAAACAATAAAATAGGACAGCTACATTTTTGCTTTTCAAATGGTTTGCCGCTTTAAATTAGGTAGGTACTGTTGTCATTTTTTACCGACTGCGTGAAGAGTGATGTCATTAATTTATCGATGGCATACAGTGTATATCAGCATTTATTATCTTAGTGGAGTTCTAAGTCAACAGTAAAAAGTTAATCTACGTTTTAGGGTTCTGTAACAAAACAAAGGACCCTAATTATTTAGATGTATTCGTCCGTCTGTCTTTCATCTGTTCGTCCCGATGTAAGCCTTATATTTTCTCGAAATATGGTTAGGTAGAGTGATAGTTCTAGTAGATCTCAAGTATACCTAAATACTTACGAAAATCAAAATAGTGCGTTAAAAGTGTATCTCCCATAGAATCTCATTCACAGCTCAAAAATTACGCTTGTTTAGCCTTAAAGTGGTAAAAAAAGCAAGTTCGTATAGGCCGAGTGTGAGCCCAGTATGCTGAGTGTGAGTTTTGTCGTAAACATGACGCGCTCTTCGTCGAGCGCATAAGCATGTAATTTGTATGAACTTGTTGTGATTCAAAAACACGCCGCTAGTGGCGCTATACATTTCTTCATACAAATTACATGCTTACGCGCTCGCCAAAGAGAGCGTCATGTTTACTACAAAACTCACACTCAGCATACTGATGTCAGAGATTTTGAGCCGTATGGAGGCCTCTGATATAGCCATATGATTGAAACAACCGGGGCCTACAATTTAACGTGTCATCCGAGCCACTGTAGCGCTGAGTTGTAAGCCACTCTCGGTCACCTATCCGAAAACTGATCGTATTAAACTTTGCTTAGCTTCGAGATCACTAACGAATACCTAGTCAAACGCTATGGTGGTATAAATAACTTAAACACCTACTCTTCCATTGCAATAAAACCGATTGAGTACTTTCGCCTTGCATTATGCATCCGGCGCCCCTGCATGGCGTCTTATCTGTGCAATAAAATTGCATAACCTAGTTCCGGAAAGTTTATAGCTAATATTCCGACTAGGTCGCACCTGCGATCGACTATAAATACAGTCTGTCTATTCACAATGCAGATCCAATTTGGTCTAGATTTAGATCCGACACGGCTGAAGTAGAATTGGACCATCTGAGTGTGGGCAAACTTTGACGGCGGAGTTAACTAGTAAACTTGTGTTGTCATCAACATATCAACTGTAAGCATAAAGACTTTTACAGAGACTGCCAGTGTGGTGTGCCGCGGTAACAATTTCAAATTGAGTACGGCGTCGCATTTAGTCTGCCCGTGACCACGACCAATGCAACTTGGTTGAAACGGCGTCGGGGGAAAAAGAGGTATTTGATTAGTACAAATCTCATGTTTTATTGCGCGATAAGTCCCGTATTAATTGAAGGAACCTTATATCCTGCTGGATATACGGTTTCTTCAATTTTTTGGAAGTGGCTTATGTACTTAAAATTTATGAGCTAGCTTTTGACGGTGGAGATATTTTCACGCCTCTCATCGTGTTTTACGTTATTTTCCTGAACTAAATTTGTAGATACTGTACTATACTAGCCTTTTTAAATAGTCCACTAAAGGACGTAGGCCTACCCACAAAGGGTGAACTAAAGAAGATCTTGCAAAGTGGGTTCAGACTATGTACAGTAGCCCAAAAAAAGCTTTAAAATATGATAAACAAATCACAGAAAAAAACAACGGTTACATATGCTTAATTATAATGAATTTCGTATTTTCTAATTGCCGTGAAGAAGCCTGAAGCCGTGGTTGCCTAGAGGTATTGACAATCGCCTTGCCATCGTGAGGTCGTGGGTTCAAATCCTGGTTCCGTACCAATGAGTTCTTTGGAATTTATGTACGGAATTTAACATCACTGGCTTTTCGGTAAAGGAAAACATCGTGAGGCAACCTGCATGCGTCCGTAGAAGAAATTCGATGGCGTGATGTGAACCCACCAACTCGCACAGGGCCAGCGTGTCGGATATGGCCAAATCACCCCTTCGTGGGTAAGCCTACGTCCTGCAGTGGACTATTAAAAAGGCTGGTGCAGTACAGTATTTTCTAATTTGATTTTTGTTCAAAGCCGCCACAATTTACAAGCAATGTCAAAAGATAATTAAATCCGAATATTTGAAATTCCTTTAAATTGTGATTTTTACTAAAGAAAAGAATAGAAAAATCATTTTCTGAAACAAATAAAGCTAATAATTAAATACTGTACCAGGCGATGGCCTAAACTCGATATATTTTGGCGCTATCTCTTTTACTCGTATGAATATAAATACGAATATAAAAAAAAATATCCTAATTGTACCTATATCGATTTGTATGCTTATGGAAGATATTTTTACTGTGCTACAATAAATTTTGATCTAAGACAGAGAAAAAAATATTTAATTTAAAAATAATAAACGGTTGTAAAAAGGTTCTGAAAATTTTTAACTGCGGTTTGTGCAAAGAGTAAACTATCATTAATTAATTATAATTATTATTGTTTATAGTCAATTGTCATATTTTTGTGAAAAATACAATTTTTATATTTCATTCGGTAAATAGAAATAAGGTATTCCCTAAGCATAGTTAGCTAAAGCTTTACAAAACGCCCTGTCAATTTTGTTCCGTTCATTCATCCAACAATTTTGGATTATCAACACAATATTTTTGCTTAGCCTAAAAAATTGGGGGCCATTATTCAGCACTCTCTATTATGCCTTCCGCTCCCGGGATGAGAGCTTTATAAAAAACAATTATTAAACAAAAAGTTTCCTCGACGCTCAGCTGAAAAAAGCTGTAGGGAAAGGTACACACTGAAACTTAAGGTGCTCCCGCATCGGAAACATTCCTCCAAAAATATTGCACCTGTAATGTAATATTACAGATTCGATCGAATATTACATCTGTGAGAGTAGAAAACCGAGCATTATCTACATTACATTAGTAGCGTTCATAACGTAGTTTGGCTAGGTGTTCGTTAGCGATCATAGAAGTTAAGCAAAGTTCGGCACGGCGACATTACAAATCCCCGTGCATTTCAGCCAAGTACCGCTCCGGCTTTTGTAATTAAGATTCGCACTTTAAACCCCAGAGCGAAATAGCCTAATTGCATTTTGGACTAACTGGGTATTGTAGTAACATTACTGGAATCTTGTCACTACAATTCCCTGTCAAGTTCGATAGAGGTCGGTTCTAAATATTAAAGTAAAATATTTGATAGGATTTGCATCAAATCGAAGTTAATTATAAAAGTCATCTATACTCAATTACTTAAACTTGACAAGAGTGTCAAAAGTCTAAGTAGGTTGTTTGATTCAGTAAAGTATGGAGTTATATTTGAAATTTATTGTGTGGAAATTCGTTTGTCCGACGACGGCTTTTCTATAAGGGCTAATCTATGAAGGCGATTCACTTCGAAAAGCTTCGAAAACTGTCCAATTGTGGAATGCTTTGCCTGTTCCAATACGCAAAGCTCCATCTCTTGATGTTTTTAAGGAAAGCGTTAAAATGCTTTACCTTTCGCAGGTGCCATCGCAGTAGTTCTGTTGTTAATTTTGTTCTAATTTATTGCTATATAATTTTTTATTTATATCAAACTGTATGTATTAGTGTATCTTATATTATTATTATTATGTTATTTATGTTTTAGGATGTAGGTACTTTCAAAATTCAAATTCAAATTTCTAAATTCATTTATTGACTCATTAAATTAATAACATATGACAATGAGCTTCAGATCTCCAAACTAAGCATAGCTTGTATTTCGGAGATCTGTGCTCCCTTAACAAGACTTATTAAAATAGAATAATGTTTATAAATTAGTGCTTATTCAAGTAATTTCAATATAATATTGGTTAATTTAATAGTACACAGCATATTCAAATATTTGTCAATAAATTGAAAAAGTAAAAATGTTTAATTCTTATTGATTACAATGATTATTATATTATAATTGGTCAAAAATTTCAATTAAAATGTAATAAAATATAATTAATTTCAATATAAATACCTCAAAACAAAATGTAGAGTCTCCGGTATAAAGTATGTAGTGAGTGAAGTGTGTGGATGAGTTATCTTAGAACTGAGAGCAGGCTCTCAGTTTCTTGGTATGATAGTTTCTGTAGTATGTCTGAGACAGTTTTTTTCAGAGAAAATTTATTTAGCTTTCTTAGTTCCACTTGTTCCGATAGTTTGTTATAGATGTAACCCCCAAGGAAGGAAAAGAATCTTTGTTTGAAATACGTTCTGGAGCTAGGTATTTTGAACACCTTATCGGTACGACGTTTGGTGAGAGTTTTAGTTTCTGAGGTTTGTGGACACAACTTATGCTGTTTTAAAATAATCCTCAATAGAAAGAGTTGTCTGACTGTAAGCACGCCCGTTTCCCGATAAAGGTCTAAGGTTGGGTATCTGAAGGGGAGAAAGTTGCTAACTTTTAATATTGCTCTTTGGGCTTTTTCCAAAGCTGACAAATGTGTTTTAGCAGCACCGCCCCACGTTTCGATACAGTACATTATCAAAGACTGGCAAAGTGCATAATACGTCGTTTTTAGGATATATTTGTCAGCAACGTGCCTTATGTTCCTAAATACCGCGATCAGCTTTCTGACTCTACCTGCTAATGTTTTTATGTGGCTTGCGAAGTTAAGTTGACTATCGATAATGACCCCAAGATAGCGAATTGTATTAACTCTTTCTAGAGGTATACATGTGCATTCATTTGCCCGACACTGGGTATTATCGAGACTCGCGTGAGCGAATACATTTAAGTTCCGACAGAGAGGCGGTTGTGTGCTCTTTAAAATTGAAAAGGGTATTATTTTAGTTTTTTCGATATTGAGGCTTAGTAAATTTTTATTTAACCAGTCGACAACCCTATCGAAACCGTTTTGAGCGTGATTATAAGCCTCCTCCCAGGTTTTTCCACGAAAGAGGAGCGCCGTGTCATCAGCAAAAGTGACAACTCTACCGTTCTCTAAAATTAAATTGCAGAGCTTATTTATGTAGCAGAGGAAAAGAGTTGGGCCTACTATGCTACCTTGGGGAACACCGTAATTTATGGTTTTTGGGTCGCTAAATGTATTCGAATTTTAGCTCGTTATGTAAGTATTTATTATTTGTAATAAGTTTTTTTTGTCAACTCTCTTTTGCTACTCACTCCGCATTTTCTATTTTTTTTATTAATTCCTCTCCAGAAGAAAGGGTTGCCTGGAAGAGATTGCTATAAGCAATAAGGCCGCCCTTTGTTGCACTATTTTATGTTGTTGTTTTTTTTTTCTTCTCTGTTTATTTTTTCTGAATTGTATTTTAGTGTAAACAATAAAGTGTTTATCTATCTATCTATCACTTCTGGCACTTCGCCTGCCGCTACCGTGGCACGCTTGCTTCGCTCGCTCGGCTCCTGCGTTGTTTCTCATGTTCTAACATTACCTAACCTATTTTTTGTTTTACATTTAATCTACAAAAGCTATTTATTAGCATCTGGTTTCGCCGACCGGTATATTAACCAGCGCCTAAATTAATATATTATAAGATGGACATCCAGACTGAATTTTGTTTCTTCCTTTAATACATCATTGAATTCTTCTTGCGATCGATGTTGGCAAATTTTTTTTTTATTAATTGTCGCACTTGCTTCTGATGAACGTAGGTAACTAACAAGTGGTTATGGATTCTTTATATCGTTTAAAATAGATGAAAATGGCGGGACGTAGTCTGAAACGCTCTGGGTATTAAAGCGATATGAGAGCCAAAACAACCTGCTTAATTCGATAACCTGTTTGGGGATTTGTAGTGGCAAGTTGCACAGTTTATCTGCTTAAAAACCCTGTAGAGCTCGGCTCGTGACTTCGACGAATTGCTCTGGGGCTTAAAGTGGAAATCTTAACTACAAAAGCCCGAGCGGCATTTGGCTGAAAAACACGGGGAATTGTATTATCGCTTCGGCACGGTCGTTCTTCGGTTGGATGACCGCGGGTGATATTTACAACTGAGCGCTACTGTGGTTCAGATGACACTTCAAATTGTAGGCCCTGGTTGTTTTAACCGTTTAGTCATGTCTGAGGCCTTGGGGCGGCTTAAAAACTCTTACAACAGAGCAAGCCACCCGTACAAACTTACTTTATTTGTAACGTGATGCTCAAAGTCCAATATAAATTGTAACAGGAGAATGCTCGTCATTCAGTGGGGCAGTGTTGTAGCGTAATGGTGCAAGTTAAATCTAAGATTATAATTAGGAGAAGGTACTCAAAGCGAAGAAAAAAATGTCTTTATTATTCTTTCCCCCTCCGTTGAAACAAAAAACCATCTGAAATGAAAGAAAAACTGTTGTAAATTCTAGTTAAACTAGACTCAAACATAATTCAGTAATATATTTCCAAAATAGGAAAATTATCTCATGATTCTATTATTCATTGCAAATAAAAAAATCTAGTGCAAGCAAAATAGCTTAATAATTATTTACAACAAAATGGAAGTATTTTAATATCACAATAGATTCAGAAAACATCTCTTTGTTACAAGGTCCGTTTCTGAGCCACTGATACTGATATTACCTATTCATTAAAATACAATACGATTTCCCTTCATTTACATTTCGTTATAAGTATGTTCCTGCCTTTACTGGGCTTTCGAGTGGATTATCACAATTTTGACTAAAATACTACTGAGCGAGTTTTAGCCGAAACATTTTTAGCAATTTATTGCTGTGATGGCTCCCTTGGAATACCGTCTATAGCTACTTATCTAAGCAATAAATTATGTTTTATGATTAAAGTTAAATGAAATAGACAGTGCGTTCACGAGAGCTACAAAGTTTAAGTACAAGTTTTGACTGAAAATTTAATGTAATGTAACATTTACTATAATTAACTTATAGAACTTGCGTAGTTTTTGCACATTTTCAATAAAATATAATCACGCGTGATTTTTAAGGCACACAGCAAGTCCTCCATAATTTTGACAGCATATAGCGATCATTTAGCCAAGAAAATGTATTATTTTTATTTAATATAGTCTCCTTTCAGCTGGATGCACTTGGTCCAGTGATATCCTAACTTCTTCAAGCCAACCAAAAAATAAGTTTTCTGGAACTCCGCAAAATAGCAATCTGTTTCGGCGATGATTTCTCCGTTTGATGAGAATCTCCTTGCACCAAGCCATTTTTTAAAGTTTAGAAACAAAAAGAAATCGCTTGGAGCCAAATCTGGAGAATAAGGTAGGCGGGGTAGAAAATTCGTATCGTAATTCGGACAGTTTTGATGTGGCGATTGCGGACGTGTGAGCGGGTGCGTTGCCGTCGTGAAAAAGACTTAAGGCAAATAAATTCGACTTTCAGCATCTGTCAAAACCAAACGGCTACATAAATCTGTCAAAAAATTAGACAGTTATCGTTGTAAAGATGAGGCTACATTTTAGCATATAAATTTTGCAGCAGTGGTGCCATCAATCGGCAACTACAGGTACTTATCGTACAGCCTAGGTACTTACTGGTGCGCGGGCTCTTCTTACTCATAGCACGTAGACCTTGAAACATTTATTTTCAAGAGATTTCATCCACTGTTTCTAACATTTTATGTGCGTATAAAAAGGTCATACTGTCTCGTGAAAGTGACAAATGGTATCAATTTTGAGCTAGGACGTTTAGAAATCCTATCATGTGAATCAACCACTTAGTTAGATACATTTTATTGACGCTTCAGAAGATTTATTGCTCGGCGACATTGCTATCAATCTTCGTGTCTTTACTTTTCATGGAAACTTCTTTATATGCGACTTAGAAAAATAGGACATATAAAAAACAAGGGTTGTTAGATCTTGGAGCTTGACACTTGACAGATACGATTTAGCGAGGATATTTTGGCTGTTTTTTTTTTTCTTCAATGGTTTACGGCCCAGTTCTAAATACAATGTGTACCACTCACAGGCCTCAAGGTCATAAAAAAAAAATTAAGCAGTATAGTGACTTTCAGCACGTATGCCTACTAATTATTATAAAAAGCTTTTACTATGGAACTAACCTTGAATGCGTGATAAAAAATTAGCCATTCCATACGAAAAGTGCGTTGACTTGATATACATACGGATTAGTTCCTTTTTTTGCGATTGTGATTTTGGTCCCAAAGTAATTTTATTATAGTTCATAATGATGAGTTTAATTCTTAAATTCCCTGAACTTTGCAAATCAATACCGGATATTCTAGCTCATTGCCAAATGTGGGTTAGCAATAGACTTCACGTACCTGATAGAGGTTTTTAACAATACTTAATTATACCTTCTGAGGTTATAACAATAGTTTTTTGCACAGCTTATTTGAACCTGCGACCTCTAGATTGAATTCACTATGATGTGAACAAAAACAATTTTTCTATCTTATTTATTTCAATTATTCCAACTGTGTTACTACAAATTTTCGAATCACAGAAAGTGTAAAGTAAGTATACAGGGTTATTTATAATCAATTAGCATCCTTCTAGGGGCTTATTCTGTACATCAAAACTAACAACTTTTGTTCTACGACTTTCGTCAAAACTTAAAAAATTATCAGCTGTTCCATACATTTTGTCGCGGGTGAACTATTTTTTTCTATGGAACAAAAAACATTTTTTTTTTGAGTTTTGACGAAATTCGTAGAACAAAAGTTGTTAGTTTTGATGTACAGAATAAGACCCTAGAAGTATGATAATTGATTAAAAATAACCCTGTATTTTTCATCCAATTTTCGGCTTTGATCCACAAAATATAAACACAATAGACTGCCAAAAAACTTGTGTACATTTGATTTCGCCGCTATTGTCCCTAACCAACAGACGACAGTCTAAACAAACTTTTGATAAAACATTAATCCGATATTTGAAACGGAAAACGAAATAACTCGCTGTATCCGAATATTTTTATTCGAACAAATTGAATTTCCCAGAATTCCCGAAAGCGTTATAATAGAACAAAAGTCGATGGATTACGTTTTGTTTTTACAAACACAACTCGATTTGCGATTAGGGTCGCCGGTCCCGAGATGTCCTAAAGATAACGTATTGGCACGGAATTGCGGCGGAAACAGTGAACGAGGTCGACAGGTTTCAGATGATCGAACACTGGTAAGTAGGTGAATAACATTACTGGCAAATGAACTCTTCAATCTTAGACGAGATGGGGGTTATTCTACACAAAAGTTCATTGATCGTTAACAAAATATATGAAAGTAGCGACCCACCCTGATTTGCTTGTGTTATTATACATATAAACCTTCCTCTTGAATCACTCTATCTATTAAAAAAACGCATCAAAATCCGTTGCGTAGTTTTAAAGATATAAGCATACATAGGGACACACAGACAGGGAAGATTTTTCAGACGATTTTGTTTCATACTATGTAGTGATAAATGTATCCAATAAAATTGTCTCTTTAATACCATTTTACTTTATGGGACTTTATTTAACTATTTACAAGGCAGATGCAGATTGACTTTTTTACAGCTCAAGATTGAAGACGATTTAATCATAGTCATGGTCGTTAATAAATGATCATAATGATATCTACATATCTACTTGTATTGTAAATATAGTTTGAATGTAAAAATTTGCATATTATACAGAATTTTTTTTTTACCCGTCGCAGTTTATTTTTATCAAAAGCCCTCATTATTTTAATTTTTGGTACCTAAATAGTTATCTGCATTTCTCGATTAATCACATTTTTTCAAAATTTATACTAATCTATACTAGCATAATAAATAAATAAAATTTGTGATCTGTGAGGTTGTAGCGTTAATCTCTAGATCTACTTAACTGACTTTGAAAATTATTTTACCATTATTTGTGAGTGTCATAAGCTACAAAATAAGCACGAGCAAAGCCACAGGCTATTAAATGACATTACTATTGAACAACAACGTCATATTTTAAGTCTATTTTACAGTTTTGGTAGAATAAACTTAAATTGTGACGTTATTGTTGTTTTCCTCGAATATCAGCGACATGTTGTAACATTCAGC
Organism: Hypomecis punctinalis; assembly: GCA_949316475.1. Classification (NCBI taxonomy): domain Eukaryota; kingdom Metazoa; phylum Arthropoda; class Insecta; order Lepidoptera; family Geometridae; genus Hypomecis; species Hypomecis punctinalis. The sequence goes on from OX438812.1 coordinate 14,873,683, forward strand.
GACATTCTGGATCTTTTTCTCAAAGCTTAGATACTGTTTTCCAGGCCTGCGACATCGGCGTAAATTCGCCCCATTTTCCCCGTGATTTCAATGCTCACCAAACATTTCAGCGTATTCCCGTCCTAATGGAATGTACGGAATTGTAGAATGTGTATTCTAAGGCCCAAACTCCACCAAAGTGGAGCGAAAATGTGTGAAACTGGTCAAACCGTTGTAGTCCGTAAACCCATTGCAGAAATGCCATATTTGTTCAGCAAAGAATTAAACACAGCTTCTCTCTACATACGGTTATGTTATGTTTTGTGCCAAACAAATACAGATTGTTGCTTGTTTTTAATAGTTATTTTTTGCAAAAAATATCATGACCGACTTCACCCGTTTACAGAATTCGCGAATATTTCGCACGGATCGATGTAGCATGTTTCACATTATTGTTGATTTATCAAAAACGGCTCAGCCGATTTCGATAAAATTTAAATGGGACCAATTTCAAAGTATATTCGTCTAGAATTATTGAAATCGGACCACTATGAAAAAAGTTATGCGTGGTTATACATAAAAAAAAGATACGCGTCGAATTGAGTACCTCCTCCGGTGGTTCGTCGGTCAAAAATACAAAGAATTTCAATGCTCGTCGCAATTTGATTGGGGGATTAGCCTAAATTGCAAAAAATCAGCTGTTAACCTACATTTTGAGAAACGATGAACTTTCAGTAATGAACACTTGATTTTTTGCGATATTGGTGTTGATCCTATAATTAAATTAGTTCGTAACTATGTCTGTCACTTGTTTCAATTAAGGAAACGTCCGAAATGTCATCTTCTTATAAATATGTGTGTCAATAAACATGTTAAATGTACCTATATATTCATCCCTCGGAGATTTTCTACATTTTGCAAAGCAACTTCTTTTATAAATCAAATTTTAGACCGACAACATAAAGGAGGTCAAGTCGACTCGTATATTTTTATGTATAACCACGCATAACTTTAAGAGTAATTTCGATAATTCTTTTTTTATTGTAAAATGCATACTTCGCAGTTGGTCCTATTGAAATTTTATCGGAATCGGTTGAGCCATTTTTGATAAATCAACAATAATGTGAAATTGCTATATCGATCCGTGTGAAATATTCGCGAATTCTGTACACGGTTGAAGTCGGTCATGCAAAAAATAATTATTTGTAATAGACACGCAGATTAGCTCAGCTTCGAATATCTACGCTCCACTCCACTTTTATGGTCGCCTTATCTAATGTACGGAATACACATTCTATCATTGGTCCGTACACTATATTCTGTCATATATTTATCACTGTCAGTTGGCCGGGTTAGATACAAGCTGGATTCAATTTATTTTCGGTTTGCTCTGCGATTTCCCATGTGAGTTCGGTTTTGTTTATGTGTGGGTGAATTGAAAAAATGAAATAAACTGTTGCAGGTGCTGCAAAAGTTTTTGTTGGCAAAAACCTAAAAAATATTTTTAAATGTAGTTAACATTGATATTCAAATTTCAAGCTATGTTTCTAATAATTGTATAATAATTATAATACTTACCTGTTATTGTATTTATTCCTCTATGACTGTTATATGAAGAATATTAATTTGTGAACCCTCTATTATTATTAACCTGTATCAGGCTATCTGGTTTAATTATAAGTGATGTTCACTTCTGAGTACAAACTACACACCTTATCTTCCGTATGTCAAAGTTCCCTCGTGAGCTTATATCATCCACGTATACGTCTCGTGTTGTCAAAATAAAATAATATAAAAGTCGAATTAGCAAAATTAGAAAATAACCTAAGGTGAAAAAAAATATCGCAAAACCATATTCATTAATTATAAAATCAAATGATTGTAGCTAAGATAGAACAAAAACGTTTCACAGTACCTATAAAATTTCATGCTTTTTGGTCCATAAATATAAAAGTTATAAGGCTATTGATTGACATTGGGCTGGATATACAGAAAAACGGGTGAACACGATGACCTTATTTTTTAAGTTCTTTCTTTTAGTACAGAATCCTAAAAATGATAGAGTGACCTAAACATCAAGGTTTAAACTTGAGACTGCAGATTAAATAACAAAATTAGAGAAGCGACGCAACTCCAACTTCAAACGTAGAAAGTTTGGTAGGTTCTGATTTAAAGCTACCTTCTGCGAAATCAATTCGTTTCCTGCGGTGTAGAAGATTTGGTGCCGAATTCGTTGGAAATTTGTAATCTGACCTATTCACAAACTTGGTCACCGAGATTTATAGGATGATTCCCTAATAATCCATCGGTCCGTTACAAAAACGTATCCTATTTCATAAAGCACTGGGTATTTTTCGTTGTACATGTAAAGTCAAGGATCGATATAGCATTACATATTAGCATTTTTTTATTTAGGTAAGCATAGATGTTATGTATCTTTAGTATGTTGCTTTTTCGTTAGCTCGTTGGGATATTTAGCTAAGATGTCTAGAAAAAATACAAAAATGCTCATCAAAAACGTAGGAAACAGTGGAAATAAAAATTCATTCATATTCTCTAAAAATAATATCCTTGAACCTCTTTGTTCCAGATCTTAGCAGTACTCCTACATACATTTACATAAATATACACACGCTAATGGGATAGGCTAGTTGACTATATTTTAAAAATTGGTTAATTATATGTGACGGAGTGAGACAGCATAGCTGGTTTTAGTTGAAAGCAATAGTGATGATTTTAAAGTGGGTATCACCCGAATGGGGTCGCACGTGGCAACACTGCGTGCTTGTGTCGGAATTAAATGACTTTGACAGATGACGTCTTGCCATACCGAGCGCGAGGCGGATGGCACCCGTGCAAATCCATTGACTTTGAAATCTGTTTCCATCCTCGATAATTCTTGTTAAATTGAATATCAAGTGATACTAGGTCAATAAAACCACCCGTTGCAGTAGTACAGAGTGTTTATTTTGATGAGATGGACAACTGGAGACCGCCGGCGAACTGTACCAATGAATGACGCACAAATAACGATGTCGGGTAATTGAGACGATCACTCTCAGACCCCGACATAATATGCTTTTATATCTATTTTATCGCAAAAAACCTTTATTTTAATAAAATATTAATATTTACATTACGTATTTAGTATTTATAAAAAATAATTTAACTTTCTGTTGAAAATTACGTGAATAGTGTCATGGCGTCTGGAATGGTGTCACAACCCGTCACATTTACAGTGAAAACGTTAACTACTACGATTATCAAGGAGATTGTACATTTCTGATTGGTGTTCGCTGTCACGTGATTTAATGCCTATTTGGATAGAAATTATTTTGTAAAAATATTAATAATCTTTAATTTTTATGAGATATAGATTTTTTTTCCTTATCTACATCTCTTAATTAATAAATAGAAACTATAATACAAACAATTCGTTATTAGTGGACACAAGCCTATTAGCAGAGAATCTTGTAGCAAAAACATCTTGCTCACTTTACATATATGCAAAGCCATAATAATATGGCTATATCCACCAACCCGCACTGGGCCAGCGTGGTGGATATGGCCCAATCACCCTTCGTGGGTAAGCCTACGTCCTGCAGTGGACTATTAAAAAGGCTGGTATATATAATCATATGGTCAATCCTAAACCTTTCTTTCATAAAACAAAAAAGTATTTTGGTACGTAAGTCACTAACTGAAACAATTAATCTGAATTTGTAATATTGCCACACTGGGCCATATACATATAGGTATTTATGTATTAAATGTGCGGTATTTCGGTAATCTTCTTAGGCAGTACTTAACAAAATGGTTTGTCACCCTTGTATATGAATTCGGGCGGATTACGGCTTCGTTTACATAATGATATGCGGCAACGGTTGCAGATATGTAAATGTTTATTGATAAATGTGTGTATTTTAATAGACGATCGATTAATATTTTTGATCTGGAACTGTGTTTTCTATTAATTTAAATATCATAATACATAAATAATAATGGTTTGTAGTTTATTTTTGCTGTATGCTGAGTGTGAGTTTTGTCGTAAACATGACGCGCTATTCGGCGAGCGCGTAAGCATGTAATTTGTATGAAGAAATTGTACGGCGCGTTTTTGAAACACAACAAGTTCATACAAATTACATGCTTACTTGTTTACGACAAAACTCACACTCAGCATACTGATGTCAGGATTAAATGATACCAATTTCATTTTAATAATATAAAATATCGGACCAAATACAGTCATAGTATAATTTAAACATGGCTTAGTCAGAAATCACTCCCATTGATTTTTGCAGTAATTAAACAAAATGTTTCTCAGAAAGCAAAATTGAAATTTTACAACTTTATTTAACAAACTAAATAAGTTTTATTCATAACTTACAGTTTACGATAGCCAACGGCTGAACTTAGCTCAGCGATTTCTTTTCTTGTATACCACTTTTAACCGACTTCCTAAAAAGAGGAGGTTACATGTTGGTATGTACGTATTTTTTATTTGTGTATGTTCATCGATATTTTCGTCAGTTATAAACCGAATTCAAAAATAATTTTTAGTTCAAAAGGGTATACTTCGGAAGTGGTCCCATTCAACTTTTATCGAAATCGACTCAGTCATTTTTGACCGACGACTTTTTTTGTAGTGGTCGGATTTCAATAATTATTTTTTTATTGGAAAGAGTATACTTCGAAATTGGTCCCATTAAAATTTTATTGAAATCGGCTGAGCTATTTTTGATAAATCCACAATAATGTGAAAAATGCTGCATAAATCCGTGCGAAATATTCGCGAATTCTGTACACGGGTGAAGTCGGTCATCCTAATTTTTGCAAAAAATAATCTTGTTGAAAATTCAATTCGAGCGAACTTTTCGAATTACATAATATTATGCGTATTTTATTTTAAACCCAACAAACAAGTGGCCACCTTTTGTCAAAACATTCAAATTATGCCTCTTTCTTTCAGTACACATGCCTTCACGAAAACCTGTTCCACTATTTATGCGAAGAGAACGGAGGCGCGGTGACTCTACCAGCTGCAAGGGGCGATGATGCTTGGAAGGTCTACTTCAACGAGAATCCTGAGGAGATCGTCGACGAGTTCGCCATGAGATACGGCATCGAAGCCATCTACCAGGCTATGACGTAAGTATACTCCATAATTTTCAACTTACTTCCAGAAAGGAGCTTCTCAATTATCTGTATGTTTTATGTTCCAATTTCTACGCAGTTTGTGAACCAATTGTCTTGTTTTTTTTCAATCTGTAGAAGAATTTATGAAATGGTTCCATGAAAATGTAGATTTTTTTGGTTCAAAACACATACCAGAGATCACTTTTTCGTAAAAACAATTTGGTATATAACATGCATTGATAAGAATTATGACAAAAATTTAGAATTTGATACCTATTGTAGCAAATCATATTTCTATAGCATAATTAAGTATCATTTTATGTTGAGATATAAAAACTCATCTGTTTTTATAACCATATATAGGTCTTTGTTTTAAATAAAAACATATTATTTTTAAGAAAAAAATGTCAATATGATCTGCCGCAAAGTAACGCCTGATTCAATTAACTAACTATAAAGGTAATTACATGAAAGCTCTGTTCAACTATCCAAACATAGAGATAGAACTATATTTATATCCACAAGACAAGTAATCCAAGCAAATGTTCGATCCCTATTCCCTTGACCTGGAATCGTTACTTTAGTTCAGAAGCCGCTAAGTCTGATACATATTCCCAAACATGGAACCTAATCCAATATATCTACTTTGTTTGTAGGTAGCGTACCTAACTCCTTCCAACTTCAGTAAGAGATTAGTAAATTTATAGCTAGGAAACTTGACTATGATCTCAGTAAACATGTTACTGTATTATTTGACTACCGATCAATTCATATTAATTTAATGCCTTGTAATAATAATATTACTTTTTATACATCTCGTCTTACAATAATCTCGTGTCATATTTTAAAAGTCAACACTCGATAATAATAAATATATTATTATTTATAATTAATTATTTGTCTTCTAAAAGTCATCGTTTTATTTCTTCTATTTGATATTTATTGGTTTTTTAATATAAAGTTGCCATAATATGATTAATCTTGAGTTAAAATAGTACAAAAATAATACTCTGTTTCAGGGCGTTACAAATCGTATATAGGCTTAATAAGCTCGATTACAGAGGCGCCAGCGTAAATTTAATAGCAACGTAAAAAGCGTTCTCTCTATCGAATGCCTAAAGTGAAAAAGAAACAGAACTATGCTATTTAGCTAATATATTTACGATGGCGCCTCTGTAATCGGGCTTAATATAATTATATAATGTAGTATAAATATAAATTGTTTAGATATCTTGGTTCGATTTTTTTAAACAATCAATTTTCTTTGGTTCGTTCACTTGAAAACTTCATAATTTTTTTTTAAATATCTTTTTTTTATCTTATTAAATACCAAACAAGCACACGTATCTATTATAAATAAATGTAATTTACTTAAAATACCACCCAACCAAACTATTCTGCTTCAAGAAATAACGCTGCAATCAAAACCTAAAAACGTCACAACCTATTAAAACCAGATTCTAGAGCGCCATTAAAGACACGATACGTTAGACTGGCATCCAGAGCTCTAACCGTCTGTAGGTAAAAACCTAAAGTATCTCATTTCCTCGACAGCTTTTAGCAGTTTCAGCACTCAAGTGTTTAGATACCTAGGTTTATCTGCACTCGTTAAAAAGTCGTTAGCGCAGACTGACGACTGATTTGAGTTCTTATTTTGATTTTAGCTTGAAGTTTTTGAATACAATTGGATTTTTCTCCACGCTTAGAAAGTTTATCTTTGTGTTTTGTGGAAGTTTTTAGCTATTTATTTTATATTTAAGGTAGAATAAAAGTGATTTAAACTTACGTGCTAAAGATTTTTATTATCTACTAATTATTACCCGCGGCTTCGTCCGCATGATATTTTGATTTTTGACGCAGTATAATTATAATTTATAGCCTATGTGTTATTCTGATTTATAAGCTATATTACTGCAAAGTTTCATCTCAATCCGTTCAGTAGTTTTTGCGTGAAAGAGTAACAAAAATCCATACATCCATCCATCCTCACAAACTTTCGCGTTTATAATATTAGTAGGATTAGTGACTTCTAGAATCTTTTTTTTTAATACTTAAGTCTTAATGACAATACTACACTACTACTACATAGAAAGCAATTGGATCATCCACAGACCCTTGAAGGTCTAAAGATAATCCAAGTGCTCAAGCCCACTGCCAGTTGGCAGCGTGCCCAGCATGCTGGCAGCATTGCCACGCTGAATGGCAATGCTTATACGTTGAGCCAAATAAACACCAGCATTTTGGTCACGCCTCGCGTCCAACAGACGCTCAAAAAGACTTTTGAAAACGACATGAGCTCCCGGCCCCCACGGACCTAAAGTCTCAACTCCAAATGGCTCAAATATGTAACCACTACCGAGGTTAGCATATTTGCGCCGCTTGTGCTGCTCAGCCGAATTGGCCGCCGCTCCAGCCCTACTCTGAGTCTCAGGAAGATGTGACGGTGCCAAAGTATCGACGCAAGTATCTAGAATCTTAGAAGATGCAGTTATGTGATATTCTCGACTTCACTTACACTTCTTTGCGTATATTTTAGGGGCATTAGATTTCTAATCGCAAGAAAAATAAGAATTGGTATAATATCGACTACAGCCAAAAATTCGTCTTACTAGTTTTAAGTATTAAGTTAATTAGGAGTCGGCTCCACCTAAATAGTATTCCGGAGCTACGATAATTTGTATGACAATTTTAATAGAGAATCAATAGTGACAGATTGTCTTGTTTATTTTGTTAGGAATTTGTTTATAATGTACTGTAACTCATTTTCTGCTTTTTGTGTACCATTACTATCATCATCGCATTTTAGCTGTAAGATGTCTACAGCTAGACTTATATCTCCCTCAATATAAGGATGCTGGATACAGCGCGACCTACTACTACTACTACTATGGTTCTTTGTGTTTTTTTTTTTATAGATTGATCATTTTTTTTATAATTTCAGGCATTTCCACTGCCTGTCAACGAAGTACCTGTGCGCGGGAGTCCCTGCAGTAATGTCAACGTTGTTGGCGAATATCAACGCCTACTACGCGCACACTACCGCCTCGTCTGCAGTGTCAGCTTCTGATCGTTTTGCTGCTTCCAACTTTGGAGTAAGTTTACGCTGATGTCGTAATCTGCTTTACTACGTACTGTTGGACCCAAGTCATTTCATTTCATCTCTTGGATACGACTGTTCGTGACATGATTGCAAGAAAAACGGAGAATTTAAATTTTCTACAACTTTGTTAATGTACATTTATGTCATAAAGTTAATAATAATCGTGATAATTTGATAATTAAACTTTTTTCGCGTATAAATGGAAAAATATCGATGGTACGAAAAAACTTTTAAGTTATAAATTGTAGAAATTCTTATTTACAACAACTTTAGTCCTGACCATTTTTGTTAAAAAGTTGAAAATGACCGAGATATTGAGCAAAAACCATTCCCCCTTAATTTCAAGACGGCGGCTAACGCACCGGCGGAATTTGGTCGCTATTTTGGATTTAGACTACTGTGACTGTGACTGTGAGCAAAGTTGCTGCCGGGATTTTTTGCAATTTCAGTCCCTATTTTTGACTAACCCGACTGGGCTACCATTGCAATTCTTTTTTTTAATTAATACCTAGATATAATTATAATATTGACTGCTTTGAAACTATTGTTGATTTCTTCGAAAATAATTTACGACAACGTTTTTTCAGCTATTTTTTTTTACAGATATCGATTAATTTTTATTAATCGATCACTGTCAACTTACACTTTTAGAATCTCTAAATAGAGAAATAGAGATTCTAAAAGTGTAAGATAAAACTGTTTCTACAATTTTGTCTGTATTTTTTTTATTTTGTCCTTTACAGAAAGAGAAATTCGTGAAGTTACTAGACCAGCTGCACAACTCGCTTCGGATAGACCTGTCAATGTACCGCAACAACTTCCCAGCTTCGAGCGCTGAGAAGCTGATGGATCTGAAGTCTACAGTTGATCTGCTGACCAGCATTACTTTCTTCAGAATGAAGGTAGATAGAAATATTATTTCCATGAATCAATTACTCGTTACAATTACTATAGACCGACACCAGTACACTTATACAGTGAATAGTAAGGGCAGTAAATCCTTAAATAGATCGCATACAGTAGTAGCCAGTAGTAGCGTTTTCTTCTTCTAGCATCAGCGATTGTAGCTCTGGCCAATACTCGCATTTGTGATCAGTTTTAATCAGATTTTGAAAGTGATGAAGGCTCACTTACTTTTGCTTTTGCCATAGCCCCAAAGACTGCCGCACCGCCTGCACCGTTATACCAAGGTGTAACCGACGTTTTTTAATCTTAACTCCTATGATTGTTTTTAAACTTTCGCGATTTGAACACATTATTATTATATACTACGGACAGACCCCGGTCGATACAACTCGGCCGAAACGTCAGGATGAGGAGGTATTTATTTACCTCGTAATTTTAGTGCGCGATTAGTCCCGTAGTATATAATAATAATTAACTCCTATGAGTATATGAGTACCTATAATGTATTAAAAAAGCTGGTTTGGGTAAATTTTGATTTAGCCAAAAAGATAATGAAAAAAAAATTTTTTTTGGTTTACTTTGTCAAATCAAGAGGTACAAAAACACAAATTTCTACAAAAACTTGTGTTATATTATGATAAAGAATGTTACGTTAAATTTGTGTAAAGTCAAATTTGCGATTATTTTTTATTTTTATTGATTTGAAATTGTACAAATGAAAACTTTTTTTGGATTTAGTACTTTAATATTAATCTTACCTAAAAGCAACATCATTGCTTAATGAGTCTAATATTGGCAATATATCGATGCAAATATATTAATTGTATTTCAATCAGTATAATATGTATGTTATACATATTTATTAAACAAACAGTAAATAAAATCTATGAGAAAGAAACCCCACACGAAACACTATATAAATAGAATAAAAGCTATAATATAAAAGAAAAAGTTTTTTGGGCTTCGGAAACTTTTAATGATGTCCTGTCCCAATATAGGTATTGGGACAGGACACGACTCGTATATTATAATACGCGTAGGACGAAACACAATAGGCGTGATGTTGGATCAATAATAATTTCTATCCATGTCAAGAGAGGTTATTTTTGTAGCACATAGAAATAGAAATGGCTTCTGTGTCATGAATAAACAATGTTGTACTGAATTCTCTACATTTGTAACGCTAGGCACTGTGATTTGGATGATTGACAGGAAAGTTAAGGGATGAAAGGTATAATTAAGTACCGAACGATTTTTAGAATCGGTTTGACACGGGCGAGGCCTACAATAAGAGCAAAATAATAATATGATATGAGCAAAAGTAGCATTGTTAGCGAAATGAACAAAAATCCTAAACCGAACGCTTTACATCAACGCTAATTTTGCAAACGCCAAAAACTCCACGGAGCCCAAACCGAACGCACCTTATGCAGTATAGCAAAGCAGTAAAGTTTGTGAGATACGTCATAATAAATTAACAGTTCGTTCATGCGTGCGAGTCAATCCACAACAAAATACAACTGCTCAAACTTCTACAGTGTGTGTAAAAAATCATCCATTCATCCATCAACCATAGGACGTCTTATTATTACGTCTATAGGGGAGGCCTATGTCCAGCAGTGAATATAGGCCTCCTCTATAGATATCTAATAAGACCGGTTGGTAGCGGCTTGTGTAAAAAAATACTAAAATTGAATTACCTCTAGATCTTCAGTGGTCGTTAATATTACACACTACTGAAACAATCCACAATTTAAATATTAATAGCACTTTTCGTTAAGTAAGTAAGTTCGTATAGGCCGGGTGGCTAGCCCTGGTGTCAGAGTTTTTAGGCCGCCTGAAGGCCTCTGACATGGCTAAACGGTTAAAACAACCGGGACCTACAATTTAACGTGTCATCCGAGCCACGGTAGCGCTCAGGAATATTTCAAGCCTCCACCTGTCACCGTAATTAATATCAAGCTAAAAAAGGCTGAAAACTCAGGTTTGTTGTATGGGAGCCCCCCTTTGAATTTTATTTTTCTGGTTTTTAGTAGGTATTTATTGTTTTGGCGTCTGTGAAATCAGTGAAAATTCGTCCTAACTATTACGGTTCATGAGATACAGCCTGGTATCAGTCAGACAGACGGACAGGCGGACAGCGGTGTCTTAGTAATAGGGTCCTGTTTTTACCCTTTGTGTACGGAACTCTAAAATGTAGAACAGATTTAGATTGTTTTCAAGAGTTGTGGAGTACCTAGTTGTAGTTGGTAGATATGTAGATATACATAGATATGAAGTATCACTTTTCGTTGATAGCATAGTCTTACCAATGTATTAAAGTAAGTTTGTATAGACCAGGTGGCCAGACTTAGTGTTAGTCATAGTTTCTAAGCTGCCAGAAGGCCTCTGAAGGGGCTAAAACACTTTGGGGAATGGGACCCGCAACTTAAAATGTCATCCGGGCCACGGCCAATGTAATATACTGACAACATTACTTTATTAAAAAAATATGTTTGAAATAAATGATTTCTCCTTTCAGGTCCAAGAGTTGAGCAGTCCACCGCGCGCCAGCACCGTGGTAAAAGACTGTGTGAAGGCGTGCCTCAGATCTACATATCAGTTTCTATTCGAAAATTGCTACGAACTCTACAACAGGGAGTTTCAGGTATTTACCAAGAATTTATAAGCCAAAACACAAAATAAATAATTATTATTTTTACAATCTCAGATACTATCAGTTTTTTTACGGCTAACAACTTATAAACTTAAATGTACTAACAAGTAAGCTTCTACTAATAGAAATATTATGAAAACACAAAACGCTATAATTACAAACTAAATAAATGGTATGAGAACTGTGTATATTGTATGAGAATGATGATGCGAGATTTTTAAACTCAAGTTAAACTGCAACTTTCATTTAAATTCATACTACAAGCTACGCGGCCCTTGGATAGGCTTATATGCCACCAGGGAAAGAAGACGTAACAGGAAAAGGCTGATGTAGCACATAAAGTATAGAAAATAATGCCTTTATTTTGAGACCTTGCTCAGAATAAACATTGCAGTAGAAACAACATTTCTTTGTACAGTTCACACAGAGTAAGAGATCGCTTCTACCGTGTGGTCTACGACCGTGTAGTCTAATATTCCTAGTAGAGCATTAGGGTAGCTAAGTATAGCGTAGCACTAATGGCGTAGCACTTGTAGCGTAGCTTCGATCACTAATGTTAGCTGATAATGTTTTCAAAACGTGTAAATCTAAATTGAAATTGTTCTCAAAAACTACTGAACAATTCGAAACAATTGGAACTATTTTTTCTTATTTCATACATTTCAACCAGGTTGATCCAAATGAAGCTAAGCGCGATCCAGCCGACCACGGGCCGCAGTTGGACTCAGTAGACTTCTGGCACAAGATCATCGCCCTCATCGTATCTGTGATAGAAGAGGATAGGAACAGCTACGCGCCAGTGCTCAACCAGTTCCCGCAGGAGCTGAATATTGGACAGGTGAGGAATCGTCATGAAAGAGTGCAATATATACACCAACATATACACTTTCGGATTTATAATATTCCACCCATGCATCAGCCAAAGAACGTCCACTGCTGGACATAGGTATCCCCGATGGATTTCCACTAAGACCGGTTGGAAGCGGCTTGCATCCAACTTTTCGGTGGACATGTTTTGCTGCGCTTGCCGGTACGAGGTCTCCACTCGAGAACTTTTCAACTCCATCAGTCATCAGTCCTCCGCACAGCGTGCCCTGCTCACTGCCATTTTAAATTGACAATCCGTTTATCTACGTCGGTAACTTTGGTTCTTCTACAGAGCTCCTCATTTCTGATTCGATCCCGTAGAGAGACTCGGATATATCCCTCTCCATAACTCGTTGGGCTACTTGGAGCTAATTAATAAGGTCCATGGTAAGAGACCACGTTTCAGTTTATTTTACAAGCTTTTATTTGGTTTCCGATCGAGCTGAAATTTTGCATACAATATGTGTAAATTGCGTGACAATGCAATATTATGATGAGATAGTGCTGATCTGATGATGGAGCTAGAAAGTGGCCAAAGGAACTTTGCAATGAAAAGGCACAACCTCATCGAGTTTGGGCTCATTTGAATGGTCGTGATGAGTAGTTTGTCTTTCAATGGTAACTTGGTTCTGATGATGGAGCTGGAAGGTGGTCCTAGAAACTCTGTAACGAAACTATGCAAACCATCGAGTTTTGGCTCGTTTGATTCGTTTTGGCGAGTATTTGAGTAGTAAAAGCTTGTTTTAATAAATGGGTTTATTTTTAAATATTCTTGTAAAATTAGTAAGTTTTATTTCGTTTTTTTTTTCACAGCTTTCAGCAGCCACGATGTGGTCTCTCTTCGCCGTGGATATGAAGTATGCGTTAGAAGAACACGAACAACATCGGCTGTGCAAGTCTTCGGCGTACATGAACCTGCACTTCAAGGTAAAGTTAAATAATCATTTATCGCAAAAAAAGACAAAACCGACTTCCATTCCAAAATTCAAATAGTTCGCTCAAATCGATACAATTTTTAAATCTTCATTTACATCACTATCACTACATAGTATAAAATAAAGTCGCTTCCCACTGTCTGTCCCTGTGCTGTATGTATGCTTTTATCTTTAAAACTACGCAATGGATTTTGATGCGGTTTTTTTTAATAGATTAAATAATTCAAGAGAAAGGTTCATATGTATGATACACTTGTGCGAAGCCGGGGCGGGTCGCTAGAAACTTATAAAACACTGAGTTGTCATTCTATATTAGATATTACACAAAATAAAAAAATTAACAAAGCGTCTGATAAATCGCACAAAACCAGATCACAATATAGACATAAACTCGTAGAACCAAAGTCTAACTTAGCAATGCATAGTTCTAGTCCAAATTCTATGGCTATAAAAATATTCAATAAATTGCCAAATAATCTAAAAGATATCGAAAAAGAAAACTGTTTCATAAAACATCTATAAATAATCCTTTTATCGAAATGCTATTACACATTAGACGAATTTTTTAACGATAATCTAGAAAACATAATAATAAATCGTTCCAATACAAATAATAAAATTGCCATACCCTTATAGGGTCATATGTATCACTATACAAAACATGTTAACTAAGAACTGCATGTAAATTTCATATGTTGCAATAAATGATTTGACTTTGACTTTGAAATAGAAAACCTAGCTAAATATATACACATTTTTTACATTATTGTTGATTTATTAAAACAGCTCACCCGTTTTCGATACAATTTAAATGGGACCACTTTGGAAGTAAGTATACCCTTTCGAACAAAAAAGATTTTTTCATACGGTTCTGAATTGGCGAAAATATCGATGAACATACACAAAAAAAAACATACGTACCAACATAAACCCCCCTCCTTTTTGGAAGTTGATTAAAAAGTTGTGAACAGCAATAATCTCTGTAAATATGGCAAGTACATAAAGTATCTGCTTATCCTTTTCCAAGGAGTATAAAATAAACATTATGAACGAATGTGGATTTGCGAGTTTTATTAGTTGTTGTTGCTATGAGCCTACAGTGATCCACTGCTGAGCGAAAATCCATTTACAACCGAATCCAAAACAGAGGTTTTCAATTCGACTGCACTTTTTTATTGTAGATAAGTATTTTACGCTATTATTTCACCTACCTTTTACCTTTTATTTGAGTATTTGGTAGATATCATGCTTCTGAGGTGGTTACAGGTAAATTTTACCGAAATCGGGTAAGTGTTTTTGGAAAAATAAATAATATTAAAATACTTAGTTTTTATCGATTGTAGCGAACTAATTCGAATTTCGTACGTATATTGCCAATGCAATATAATATATTGACAAAGTTATGTGATTAGAAATTTTATTATGAGGAACTATACTCTATAAAATTTAACTTGATCTCTGCGACAGCTGTCAGAAAAATCACGCCTATGAAGTCCTGAATTTCTTAATAGTACAGACAGTACCTGTCAATGTCATATTTTATGGGCATGCCGATTAGTGATGGGCGACGAATGATCGTGACCACAGAGTTTTAGGTAGAGTTTTATTTAAAATATTATTTTATTATGTTTTTAGGCCTTCAGGCGGCCTAAAAACTCTGACACCAGGGCTAGCCACCCGGCCTATACGAACTTACTTACTTTATTTAAAATATCGATTGTTTATACTGACGATATATTTAATAAAACTTAATTTATCATTAATTTTATTGTATATTTAAATATCATAACATTTTTTAGATGTGTAATTAAATTAAACCCAATTATATGTTACATTAGCATCGATAATAGTGAAAAACGTCGATAAATACTATCGTTACATTATTATGAGTATTTAATTAATATCATAACATTATTTACATGTATACATACTTGATCTTGAATAATAGTAAGTAAATAAAATCCAAATTCTCACCTTCAACTACTCATTCTATTTCATTACAATATTGTTTGAAAATCGATTTTTTCCACCACTATCTCAACTCTAAAAATGTCAATCTTCTATGTCAATGTCACTGTCGCAGAGATCAAGTTAAATTTTATAGAGTATAATTATTTATTTATTACATAAATGTATTATTTACAAATATTGTAAGTTATGGAATTATTGTACACTTTTATTTGACATGTAAAATTCGTTTACCGATAAATATGACTATGACTCTCGGACCAAATATTTTTTTTTATTTGCCCTGAGTTATGACTATGACTATACAACAAATATAAATATGGAAAAATCAACTTCACTCATTTTTGAAGTCGATTTTCCATTTTTGGCGTAAAATTATGTCAAAGGTGTATTCGTCACGCTACAATAGTTAACGATACCTTTAAATTCTATTTTCGCTTGTCATCAGGTGAAATGGCTACATACAAACTACGTGAAAGACGTGCCGCCATACTGCGGCGCGGTGCCGGAGTACCCCGCCTGGTTCGAACCTTTCGTCATGCAGTGGCTCAACGAGAATGACGATGTCTCGCTCGAGTACCTCAACGGAGCCTTCAACAGGGACAAGCGAGACGGAGTAAGCATTTTTAAACTAGTTGTATAGTAACAAATCATTTAGGGAGCATTTTAGACTTCGCAGCGTACCTATTATATCTGGGCAGAGCAAATGACCTAACTAAAACCGTTGGTTTGCAGGGACTTCCAACCAATATTCGTTGGTTCATTCGTTTATTTCAGCCATAGGACGTCCACTGCTGAACATAGGCCTCCCCTGTCGCGCTGGATGCCAACCTCTATCAACTGGTCTTATTGGAGATCTTTAGGGGAGACCTATGTCTAGCAGTGGACGACCAATGGCCAAAACGACGACAACGACGATTCTATAGCTGAAATGATAAAATCTTAGTGCATTTGTTAGCAAAAGTAGGGCAAAGTTATTATATATTTTTCTGTCATTACGCTATACCTAGGCAGTACTGTAAACATACTATAATCAGAAATAAAAAATGTCATGTTTAATTTTTCCAGTTCCAAAAATCCAGTGAACACGCTCTCTTCAGTAACTCCGTAGTGGATGTGTTCACGCAGCTGACTCAATGCTTCGATGTCGTCTCCAAACTGGAGTGTCCAGACCCTGAGATCTGGAAGCGATATATGAAGAGATTCGCGAAGACCATCGTCAAGGTGCTAGTAGCATACGCCGATATTGTGAAGAAGGAATTCCCGGAGCACCTGAAAGAGGAACGAGTGGTAATTATGTTTTCGTTTGCTGTTTGTCGAAAAAAACCGAGTTGCCAACTGATATAACTGGGATAGATAGAAGATTGACTTTCTACGTTACCTTTATTCATTATAAGACCCTTGCAAAACTCGATCAAGTCTTTCGAGTACTCTGCCGTGAAAGTTATTCCATTAATGTTGCCGTAGCCACAATAATAAATTGAAAATAAATGATTTATTGACAAATCAGTGCTAGTCATAAAGTTTGATTGCGTTGTCTAAGGAATCAGTAAACAATTTTAAAGGTAAATGAGTGTGTCATTATATGATAATTTTGGTGTTATTTATTAATTTATATTTGTTTATTGCACAATGTACTGTTACAACAAAAGTTCTTACAAACTAGAGTCTTAACTTAGTGAAATTAACCCCGTAAGGGCGTCGCAATTTAAAGAGGGAACATTAGCTCTACTAGATATTAATTCAATTGTCTTACAAACAAAACTGTACGTTTAAGAGAAAATTTTAAAGCATCATTATAATTTCCAGGCTTGTATTCTGATGAACAACATCCAACAACTCCGAGTGCAGCTGGAGAAGATGTTTGAAGCAATGGGCGGTACCAAGCTGGAGCGCGATGCGGCCGACATCTTGCACGATTTGCAGCAGAGCCTCAACAGCACACTGGACGAGCTGGCCTCTATGTTTGCTATTAGGTACATATTAAGTAATTGAAAATAGTCCATAGTGCTATGAAGATGGTAGGGAGTGTGGTTTTTGCCAGGAGTTTGAATCTGGAACAAGGAGACTTGCAGACGAACCAAAGTAACCGACATAGCCCATGGGATTTTCAAGTTGAAATAGCAGGGGGCAGGGAATATACATAAATCGAAGAAGGGATGGCCGATAGGGGCCTTAATTTCACAAATGAAGACCACAGACCAGCAAACGAAGCGTAGGAATTCCGCCAATTATTGTCTGACGATATGACAAAGATCGCAAGAACGCGCTGGATGCAAACGCTTCTAACTGGTTTATTGGAAATCCATAGAAGAGGCCTATGTCCAACCGTGGATATATTGAATTCCTAGTTACTTTCATACATATAAAGTAGGTACAACGATATCAAGACCACATAATAAACACAACATAGGACGTCCACTCACAGGATGGAGAAATTACTCGTACGTCAAGATTGCGCTGGATGCGAGCCAGTTAGAATCAGTTCAATTAAAAATCTATAGGCCTGTATCCAGCATTGGAAGTACAAAATATTAATGAAGAACGATTAAGCAAGCAATTTTCAAACTGCTTGTGAACAATGACCTACATTTCAGATGTTAAAATTATGATACTCTACAACTCAAAGTTACTCACTAAATGAATTCTTTTTCACACAGCCTCGAAACAAGAATAACAGCAAGTGTAAAGGAGTTGGGTGAACTGCTACAAAAAGTTGGAGGCGGCGGCGCTCCAGGGCAACCGCAGCCACCCGCGCACCACGAAGCTGATGAGGTGCTACGGCCTCTGATGGACATTTTGGTAAGAATTTCTGATAAAGATTATATTATTCGCTTCCCCATCCTCCCTTATATTTTTCCCGTCCTTATATTTCCCAAAGTTTTCTCGGAGACAAAGTTATTCCTTACGGCGCGTACACATTAAATAACATAACACGTTTAAGTAATGTGGACTTAAAACGTCTTGTTAAAATGAGACGTAATAAAGCATGTTGTATAACATATTATGTTACATATGTGTACGCACCCTTGACGTACCTAAACTAAGTGCACAGTTTGAAACTACGAAATGGCGTTGAATAAAAATCATTTTTGCACAAAAATTGGGTTTTAGGGGTATATCTTATATACAAATAAACTTATAATAAAATATTCTATTTTTCAAATTTCATCAAAATCTTTAAAACCTTTTCCGAAATCCGTATTTTTACAAACGGGATAAGTATTCAAAAATGGTTCGATTAGAAGTATATATCGGTACTATACATATTTTTATAGTATTTCTGTTTGCTTGAGAAAGTAAAATATAATGTTCTCTTATTTCACAGATTTTATCACGCATAATTAAACTATGAAAAGTTAAAACATTCGTTTTTCCACGTCATTTAGTAGACGAAGTACAGTTACAGGGAGTTTTGTAAAAATCATACATACTATTTGCATCCTTCAAATCAAAGTAAGTAAGACTTTGCTAGTTCCATGTATAATTTGAAACTTGCATTTTCAGGACGGTTCTCTGACAATGTACGCCGAGTCCTGCGAAAAGACTGTTCTCAAACGACTGCTCAAGGAATTATGGAAGATTGTGATGAAGATACTCGAAAAGACTGTTGTGCTTCCGCCTATGACTGATAAAACGGTTAGTGCTTTTATTTTCTCCGAAAACGTGGTTATATAAATAAATATTATCATTGATGTTGATGTGTCGTGTATATATGACCACAGAATACATACAGAATGACTTTTCCCTGAGTAGTACCTAACTCCCTAGTACAGAATGACACTAATATTAGTTACATTAATTTTAATTCACGTGCTGCTTTAGCCAGCTGAAAATATCTTGGCACAGCGTTCATTGTTTGCCATTTTCTGGTTAGATGCAGAACAAAGAAAGCATCTTTAATTAATCCTATAATATTTATTACAGATGATGTTGAAGAATCTGACCAACAACGCTAAGAACTTGGCAGCAAACGCCAAGATAGAAGACATGACGCAGCTATTCAAGAGCACTGTTGGAAAACAGGACGTCAAACATGCACTGTCGGGTGTCATGGACATTTCTAAAGAGGTACTTATGCATTGCATTATAAAAACAATCAGATGTGGCTTATTCGATAACCTAACCGCTACAGACAATATAACATGTAGTTCAAAAAACAGATAATTAGAACATGGTTTTAAAAACATTAGGACAAATTTAGGGTCTTATATTATAATCAATATCTTCTTTGCAGCATTTGTCAGCAGAGAAGTCGTTAACGCCAAAACAGTGTGCAGTACTAGACGCAGCGCTTGACACAATTAAACTGTACTTCCACGCGGGAGGCAATGGTCTGAAGAAGACATTCCTAGAGAAGAGCCCAGAACTACAATCGTTGAGATACGCACTCAGTCTCTACACTCAGACTACTGATACACTGATTAGAACGTTCGTCACTAGTCAGTTGAATCAAGGTGAGAAATATTAATCATGGATTTAAATTAGGTATACTTTCAGTTATTGATGAATTGTAATTTTAATGTTAATGATGATGTTAATTTTATCTCTCTCTTTTTTATAATTCAAAGTGTTTGAAAAATTGAAAAATTAAGGATTTTAATTTTATATTCATTAAATGTAAACAAAACTGCAATAATGTGCATAAAACCATCTCAATTTCTAGATGACAGATTAACCTTGTTAATGTCACTAGAAATAAAACGATATCAATTCCAAATATTTATTATTTTTTATAGCGCTAACAGAAGAAGAAGCAGAAGAACTAAACGTGGGAGAAGTATCTCTGCAAGTTGACTTGTTTACGCATCCGGGCACCGGAGAACACAAGATAACTGTAAAAGGTATGTATTTCAAAATTTGCAATAGGTTTTTGAAAAATAATACTAAAAATAATATTTTAGTATTCAGCGTCATCAAACTAAAACCAACCCTAATCCAATCTAATAACAAATTAACCGATTGAGTATTTTTACTGAGAAGAAGGTGCTATTTGGAACTATTCATACAACAGCGCAAAATACTGATATTGGCTACTTCTGTAGATGTTTTGCTATTTCTCAATTCTAATTTGGGGTTACTTAAATGGTATTTTTATATCACATAATTATAACATTACCCTGAAGGAGTTCTATTACCGGTTCCGTTCACTTGTAATTAAACATCTTAGATTTGATGAGCATTACGTTACAATACTACCTCCTTGGCTGATTTAGCATTCGCTTGTAATGTGAGAATTCATATTCGACAACGAAATGTAATGCTTGGTTTTCCTCCGTCCCTATGTAATATTTGAGTCTGTAACGTTATACTCCGGGTGAGTGAGCAACTTAATACTCTTTCTTGGTTTGGTATTTATATATCGTAGTACATGTAGGTTTTTCAATGTTTGTTTTACTTATTTCTAGTGCTGGCTTGCAACGACCTCAAGTGGGTAATAGCGAGTGGCATGTTCCGTCCGTTCGTCGAAGTGAACCTTATTGGCCCTCATCTCGCCGATAAGAAGAGAAAGCATGCTACCAAGTCAAAGAGCAACAATTGGAGCCCTAAATTCAATGAAGTTTTTCACTTGTAAGTAATTTTAAGATTTGAATTTGAAATATGAATTTGAAAAATGATTATTGTAAATGATGTAGAATCTAATTGCGTCTCCGACTTTGTACTGTCTAAATTTTAATCTTTAGTAACACCAAACTACTAATGTGTATAAAAGATGCGTTAGCACCCAGACAAGAAATTTTAGTTCTGCTTATCTAATCTATCCTTGCCAGCTATTCTCAAGATTTGGTCTTAGTAGGGTACAATAAAAAGACATTTTTACTTAAGATGTACGAGTATTTCATCACCAATTTTACTTGTAAGACAATACAAGTACAATTTTGATCTAGTCTATAATTTTATAGCTCTAATATTTTTTTCAATATTAATTTTGTTTGCGCAATATTATTCAAGTTCTTTCTCAACAAGCTAGTTTTTATTCCTTCTTCAATTTTGCTTTCTCTCGTGTGCATAATTTCCAAGAATCATAATTGTATATTCATGTCAAAGGCCTTCAGGCGTCTTCAGAATCGTAATTCTCATTTTCCAGTATGGTGAGCGCAACGGAACAATTAGAGTTGTTCGAGCTCCACGTTTGTGTCCGGGACTACTGCTTTGCCCGAGAAGACAGACTAGTCGGCGTCACCCTGATGCGCTTAGCCGACATCGCTGAACAGGTAGATTTGAGTTTGAAAACGACTGTGAGTTCTATCATTTTACTATGTAGCTTAAATGTAATGTAGCTCCTTCTTCCTTAAATATTTTTCCTTATTCAATTGGAAAACTTCGACTGTATTAAAATTTCTTCGCTCGTCATCAAACGGGTTAGTTTTGGCGTCTATCATTCAAAATGTTGTATCCAGTAACTGACTAAATTGACTGAGTTGTTCAAACTTTTGACAACATGGTCAAGAACGTTATTTATCTCATCTAAGTCAATATTTCACTAATCAGAGTTAGTACCTACCTACTCAAAATACAGTCGAATTTCTTCAATTAATTGTAGTTTTTTTCAAAACGTCTCGCCCTTCTTATGTAAGTAGTGGGTAATTCTTTACTCTCTAGCTTCAATATCATTGGTACTTTCTATATCATTTTTCACACCCACTATTCATAACACAGTACAAAAACCACCACCAAAACCATTATCTCCATTCCTAACATCCCATTGCTATGTATAAATAAGACTTTTAATTAAATTAGTTTAAGTTTACTAGTGTAGTTTTTTATCAACTGTCTTGTAAAACACGCTAATTAAATCACGCCAAGCCACAAGTCTCATTGACACGAACAAAATTAAACAGAATTTTGAATTATATGACATAATATTTTATTAGTAGGTAGATAGCACCAGCAGTTCTTTTCAGAGTGCAACAACTTATTCACTTTTTTATAACTAGTTATTAGTAATTATACATAGTTTTTGCTGAATACTAATGTTTTAATTTTGACCAGGGCTCTATTGCATGTTGGCGACCACTCGGCTCAAGGATCAGAATGGACGAGACCGGATGGACGATACTTCGAATCTTATCTCAACGGCACAGTGACGAGGTGGCTAGAGAATTTGTCAAGCTTAAATCAGAAATGCGAGCAGAAGCGCCCGCCGGAGGCACCGGAGGACCTTCATGAACCGAATAAAATAAACCAACGTGTCACACAATTCAGCTAACGCTAGAACCAACCTTCCAACTCGAGGGCTGCGACCGGACTGACGATTTAACGCTATGGTCGCCAGGCCTCGTATTCCGAGTAGTACCACATCTCACGTGTGAACGAGATAGATTCACGCATCCCTTTGCGTGCAACCGAGAAAAGAGACGCTGTAACAGAAAACTGAATACGACATCCGGCGCTCCGGTGGTTTTCGGTCAGTGCTCGTCATTTCATTTTCGTATATTCATCTCGTTGTGGAGATGCATTTTGTAAATAAAATTTTAATGTCGTTAAGTTACGCGTATAGTAGAATATTTTGCACAAATTCGTAAACGTTAGCAGAAAAGACTGACCGTAGGCGGCCGCGGGCGCCGCATTTTCGACCACTGCTCTTGGGCATTCAGTAACGAAGCAATCACTATTGTTACTTAGATACGCCTTGTGCTATTACTTCCGCCTATCTCTCATCATTTACTTCATTTCACATAATGTTTTTCTAATTCTTCTACCTATGAACTTCTTTTTGATTACAACGGCATTCTGAGACATTTCGTCATCTCAACTTTTGCTGAATACCCAAAGAATAAAAGTGGGCCAATCGACACACGATTTATGTAATAATATTTATATGGACCAAAACTGTCGTAAATAACGGACGCATTAAAATCCTAATCCCTAATATTAATGCAACATTAATCTATTTAATCATCTACTCGTTATACGTGTACAGTAAATTAAATGGCCTTATATAAATTATTTCCTTTGTTGGTATATTTTGCTTCTTTCGAAATGGAATTGTGTAAAATGTCACGAACGCTAATAATATTGGGAGAAAGCGTATCTTTTTCTTTTTATGATGTATATTTGCGTGGTGTATAGAGTTATGCGAAGTTCGTAAAGCATGTTCGTCTAGGTGATGAGTGTTATATAAAATGGAATATAGTTATAGCTACGGTTTATTCTAAAATTCCGATCTTGTCATTTTTTATATAATGTTGTTTTTCTTGTCCCGTTTTGAGTGATCTACATTGTATCTGTGGTCCATTTGTTTATAATGCAGAAGTGTACATAAAAATGTTATATAAATGATACATATTGTATATCACAATCTTTGCTTTTACTTTATAATAAGCTTGGCCTGTTTATCATTGTGTAATCTATAAATCACCAATTTTTGTATATTATTGAAAAATTGTGATATTGTTATAAAAATTAAAATACATCATACTCGTAACTATCGTAAATATATTCAAAATAAATGTGCATTTATCTGATGTAATATATGTATTATGTCGGGTATCTGTTGCTGCAAATTTTTAAAACACCAAATTTTTATGTAATCGGAATTGATTTGTTTCATAACAACTAATATATTACTATTATTTAGTAGAGTCAAAAGTTTTTAAGATAATATTAATAATATTTGTTGATTTTAAATTTTCCGATAAAAATATTACAGATGTGAATGTGTTCTTCTTTCAATTTTAAGTTGTATGGTGTATGTAATTGAGGTCTTTTCACTTTGTTACTCTGACACATTGTGATAAGACTATTTTAATTCATGGATTATAAAAATTGTTAACATTCAATTGTAAGGCCCACGTGCTCAAAAGTTATTTGTTAAGACATAATAACAATAATTATATTGTTGATTTGTCTAAATATAAATTTTAAAATTTTATGGATTATTATTAAAACTTTATCACAGTCCATACTTCAAAACACAGTGTTTGAATTGTCACAATAATTTTAGTGTGTGTGTATATTTTCAACGCTAGTTCGACTCGTAAAAAGCTATCAATGTTTCAAAATTATCTCTACAATATAAGTTATGATTCGAACATGTTATCATCGTTGTAAAACTTTATATCCTTCAGATTACTAGCGAATCTAGAATTTGGTGTCAATCTAACTAGTTTTGAAAATAGACACGATGTGTAGCAAAGCACATCACTATGACACGGGACTTAGATTTTCTAAATATTAGCATTTATCATGGATTACATATCTGTAGATAGAAGAATGTGGTTTGTCTAGTCCAAATCTCAATAATATATATTAATAAATTAAAACATTATATCTCTTTCTAAATTACTAAGTCTTTTTATTTTTAACTTGCATTTTCCGAGTTGACTGAATCTGTGTATAATAGAGTAATAGGAAATTTCAATATTAAATCTTAATATTTACGTTGTGATAATTATGTCTATTCAATGTATTAATGTACGCAATAAAATGTGTGGAGTATAATTAATATTTGTATTAGATATAGTACATTCTTTGTCCACGGTATTTATGTAATCGAAATGTTGGATTGAGAATGTAAAATAATATTCAGCATTTGGGAAGTAACCGTTTTTATATTTCTATTGCAACATTTGTAAAACTCAGATTATAGTTATCGAAAACTGGCAATATTTTCAGTGGTACATTTTAAACAGTAATAAAATTGATCTTAACGAGATCAAATAAAATTAAACCACAGAAAAAAAAAATATGTTGTCTAAACCAAAGGTGATATCACGTGTTTGTACATTTTTTACTTACGGATTTAAAATTTCCACATTCTCAATGCAATTAGTGCATTACTGCGTTGAATAGAGCTTCTGTATTATCCAGAAAATATTTGGAAAAATAGTGAAATCTTTTTACTAATCAATCATTTTTACTTTTAGATATTTTTTTAATCTACATTAATAAAAGTCCGCAACTGATGATAATAATTCATGAAAAATGATCATTCATTTGTAAATACTTACAAATCATTTTCCATCGTATTGTGAAAGGGTGGCTGAAATGTCGAGAGGATCGTGTGATATCTACATAAACCAAAATGTCAGTATTATTTTATATATGTGTTAAATATAATTAATTCATTTTCGGACCGTCGATGTCGTTTATGAAGATATTGCGATTCGAGATAAGTATAAAAGAGAAGCGCACAGTATTCATGTAAATTCATTCAACAATCGTATCGGTACACAATCCTTAACCATTTGACAATACTTGGTAAATATTATTTTGTAAGTGTAAAATGTGATCGTTAAATTCATATGGCATCGTTGTAAGTCTGTTACGCTCCGATTCTAGTATTAAATATCACTAAACATTGCATATATCTTTGTATAAATGCATATATGTAAATGTTACATGTTTAAACACATTATTGAATTTAGAATTTTTATGAAAAAATAAATAAATATCCGTATTTCAAATATATTTCGTTTCGTTTCATTCTTGTTTGTTTTCACAATATTTTGTAGTTTTATGCTCAGATCAAATAAAAAAACCGGACAAGTGCGAGTCAGGCTCGCACACCGAGGATTCCGTACAAATCCGGAAAATTTCACAAAATTGGGAAGTAGATTAGAGTAGAGATAGTAGATTTTAACAACTTAAATCTCTATACTATATCATCGACAAAAAAGTTTTTTATTTATTTACTTTTCTCGTCATATATTAAATATTACATATTGTTAAAATAATTAAAAATCTGTTTTAGCATGTGCTAATGAAGTTCTTATATATGATACCATTGGTACGATTTACTCACTTTGAATTTTCAACCCATATTTTGTAAATCTAGGCCCTATTTTTTTGTGATTTAAATAAAAATGTACTGTTTTCAGATTTATTCCTATTTTTGTACTCTGAGACAATGCTTCTCGCCAAATTTCATAGTTTTATGTCAACGGGAACTACCCTGTAGGTTTTGATTTTTGTGAGTGCCGAAATATGCGGTTTTTTACGACATACACGGCTCTAACTTTTTTGTACGATAATTGAAAAGGTTTTCTTTTACACAACTGCAAGAAACTATAGATATACGTACACAGTTTAAATTTCAACTCGATATCTTTACGCGTTCCCGAGATAAAGAGTCTTGACACTCACACAGACGGACAGACGGACAACAAAGTGATTTGACGGAC
Source organism: Hypomecis punctinalis (assembly GCA_949316475.1). Taxonomy (NCBI): domain Eukaryota; kingdom Metazoa; phylum Arthropoda; class Insecta; order Lepidoptera; family Geometridae; genus Hypomecis; species Hypomecis punctinalis. The sequence continues at coordinate 14,900,359 of OX438812.1, forward strand.
ACAAACAAAGTTTGTGATGAGATTTTCCTCTTGCAACCTTCTATGGTCACATAAATATTTTGATTGGATCGAAGAACAATATTTTGACGACGTGGGTTATTTCAGAATCGGGAATCGTATTTACAGAATTGTAGCGTCATCTAACAGGAAGGAAGTCATAGCGATCACTAGAAATTCAGTGGATTCCAAGGAAAACTGAGACATCAAAGAACACATTATTGTCAATTTATATGAATTTACGAAAGACGTTACTGGGGCAATATAAACAGCTGTTTTGTACAGTTACACATGTGACATATATTTTCAAGGCCACAATAGTTTGTTAGACAACAAAATAATGCTGAAATAAAAATTAATATTAATAGTTTAACCTTATCAATATCAATGAAATTATTTTTATCGTGCTTCACACACTAGGTGTATAGAAACTTTATTTTGTGATATACATTTCTAAAATTGACGCGTTCACAGGATTTGAACCTGCGTCCTCTGGGACTCCGGCCCAGATGCTTTGTCCAATTAAGCTAAAACGCTCTCTTACTCACTAATTCGGCGCCTTCGCAGAGACCATTACACCATTACAAAATTGTAATGGTCAATCCAGCTCCATCCTACTCAGATACAACTAACGTGGGTATTGCCATTGACCTTCCATCACGTACACCGAAGCGGAGCACCAAACATCTGAATCACCAAGATCCTCCACAGCTGATACCTCCGTGTATTTCCGTAACAAACGGATCGCAGACGTAACGTGACGTCACAAGAGAGGGGAGACTATTTAAAAACGTCACTCATTCATAAACTGTGCTAGTGTTTGTGCGCCACTCTACCACGAATTTCAGTCGCGTACGCACGCCCCAGAAACTCTAATTTTAAAACGGGTGCAAGCCGCTTGTGTTTTCGTTTGTGTGGTTGTCTAGGAGGGAAAAATGAGTGGAAATTTTCTGATGGTTCCTGGTGACGACGCGATCCAGCGGCGTTCGCGGGTAAGGCTTCTTTATGTTATGTAAACAATGTACCTACCTTGTGTCGAGGAAGTCAGACTGAAGGTTGATTACTGACAATCGCTTTAGCGCAAGGAGATGCATCTCTAGTTTTGTGTCACGGAACTCTAATTTTAGATGTAGCAGACTTCTTTGTGTGAATCATGTTGCTTTGTGATGACAATTGGCAAATAGAATTAAAAGCTTTCCTAAGTCCGAAATAATCTTTATTCTTCTCAAAATATATAAAGTAACCATAAAGAAAATATGTATTTTAATGGTGACTCTCTATCAATCTAATCATAAGAACTCATCTTGTTGTCATCAGATTAAATTAAAAGGCTATTCTGTATTGTATCTATCCGGAAACAAAAGCAAATCAATTTACAGTACACAAGTGGAACTTAACATCATTTTGATAGAGAGATTACATTTATATATCAAAATGTATCATTTTTTAGTGGATTTCTTGTCAATATTAGCAGTTTTTAGATGTTTAATTATTTGTTTATAGGCGAGCAGTGTAATTTAATAACTTATAGATAAGAATATAGAGTATTTTTTCTTATACTTTTCCTTGAGAATTAAAAAACCTTTTGTCAGATAAACGCCCTCTAGTCGCAACGTTGTAAAAGCCTTTACAAAAGTTCGTAAATGGTTCTAAAGCTTTTTGGGTTTCAAAGATTTGATTTCTACATAAATCAGAACCATACATTAGAGAAACCATCATCAGTATCAGTTGTTTTCATTCAGTTGACACTGAAATAGTTCTCCCAAATTCCCGCCAAAGAAAAATTGTCCCGTAACAAAACAATGACGTAAAGTGAGATCTGGAAACAGCTGGGACCTAAACATCACATTAGCTGCGTTGTCTTTTTTGGTCAGTCTTAGACGTTGTTTAATTGCGTCATTACAATTTCTTGCTAATAGTATTGGCTGTTTTCCACTGTTTTGCCATTGAACCGATAATAGTGATTTTCGTTAAAAAATAATCGTAAAAAGTACCGCTGTCACTAAGCATATAAAACTCATATAAACAAATAGTTCGCCTACTGAAATACATGCCCTGTATTTTAATTGTTTATGTTAGATCTGCAATTGATTAGATGAATATTCTGCACAATGTGAAGTCACAATTAATTCTCTTAGACGGTACCTAATCAACTATAAATCAATGACACAATGTACGTTTCAAAAATATGGATATGTAAATTTTATACTCTCTCAATTTGTATATTAAAAGGCTAAAACAAATGTTCTCCGATCTCCATGTACTTATGGATAGCACCTCAGTCGTAAATGTAAAACCATCTTATAAAAAGATTTTACCAATACCTATATATTAACAGACTTTTCTCCATCTTAAAACTGGAAACATACTATCGGACGCGGCTTACGGACGCGACTGACAGCCGCGACTGATAGGTATCTAGACTATGAAAGTACACTGAGCCGTGCACACACTCGTACATAAGTCGCTGACGTCACTTTCGGACGACCTTGAGTGTTCGGACATCCGAGAGAGATCTGGCACACCGGATGTTCTAAGTCTAATTCTAAGGTTGCTAAGTCGCGACTGTCAGTCGCGTCCGTCAGCCGCGTCTGATAGTATGTTTCCGGCTTAGCTATGGATTATAGCAGAATTCTTAAAACTAACCGTATGGGTATGGATAGGCTTCGTTACACTCTCAGACCAAATAATAAATAAAGACAGAATGTTGTGAACAAACAAGTGAGGCCGACCAAAACTACGCCTCGCGTGTACAGACAATCACACACACATCCAACGTACAATTAAACTACGCCTTGGCTTGTCAGTCGAACTATGGCGGCGCAATTGTGACACACACACACATGTATTAAAAACCGGCCTCACCTGACTGTTCCACGACGTTCCCTCTTGATTTTTTTATTTACTCTGAGGTTACACTTTATAAAAACTTTATAATATGATACATTAGGTACATTTACTAGGTAAACATACATTTCCATCAATTTTCATTGCTATGCAGTATTTTAATGGACACTTAAGCCGAATTTTACACAAATACCTTGGCCCGATACCTCGGTCACGTTCAATCTTAAAATTGGTTTGTTTTTCGAATTATCTTTTGACACTCCCATAATTGAACTCTGACCCAATTTTCTACCATTTTGGTGTAATTACACGTTAACTCAGCTATTTCATACAAGAAACGAGGGATTAAGGGAATCCAGAGCCGCAAATTGGCTTAAGTGCTCGTCATCCGTATGGATCAAGAATTAGCTGTGTGTGGGGACAGAACCCACGTTAATCTTTATTAATGTAATGAAACTAAGAAATACGTAACTTGAGGAATTAGTTCACGTAATATCCAACTATCGCAGCTCGTACTATACGAGCTGTACGAGCTGCGTTAGTTATATACTTGACCTAAATTCACAATAGACGATGCGGAGGATGAAAACATCGTAAAAACCGTAATATAGTTCCGTATTACTTCCAGTTTCAGCTTCAAAAAACATAGTCTCGTACTTTTTGGTAAGATTCCTCAAAATTGCATGCACTTATAAAACATGTGTTATATGCTCCAAATCCAATTTCTTCAGACCTGCGTTTCTTGTAAGACACTGCTCATTGGTGTTTGCTCATTCACAAACGAGCATAGATGAATAAAAATGTAGGTAATTTTAGGAGTCAGGAAATAATTCAGATTAGCACGACGTATATCTACACAAATACTAAAACTGATGACCAGTAAATTCGTTTCGTCAAAAAGTACGGGTCGTACGGGAAGTATAGGTAGTTTTGTCGTACTTACCAATAATCAAAGCATAACGAACAGAATTATTAGACTGCAAATAACCTAGAATAGTTACGAGAAATAGTTATCTACAATAATAAGAACTATCTTACAACTAAGGAGGAGCAAACTGCTGCCATTGCGTAATAACAGTTCAGTAAGTGAACAGAGAGTAGGTAAGTCTCAGATGTTTTGCAAATGGGCTCCACCTTAGCAACAAAGCCGTACTTAGTAGCTTTACTTAACAACGCTTTTCTTGTATGTTGATATTATTTTTAAACTAGCTCTTACCTGCAGCTATGGGACCCTCTGATCTTTATACCGAAACAAGCCAAAATTAGCAAAATTTAATAAAAAAAAAATAAAACAATTTCTATGTTCGAACTGCTTCTATTATTTAGAAGAATACTTCGCAGTTAACAGTTTTAAAAAATAAAACGAGGTCTATATTTATTATAATTATGGTTTATATTTATACGCCGATCAGCTGCCTCAATGTACCTATGTTTCGATAATTTTATTTTCTTTTGATAGCGCGATTATCTTTAATTAAGATCTGTACTATGTTAATACTGTACACGTACACTTAGTGGCAAATAAATAAATTATGAATTACCTTCTACCTATATCCGTACAAAAAATCAAGAAACAACTTTCAGTTTTATAATAAATAAATAATATAAATTTTAGGGGACATGGTCACTTATACACGGTCTCTGACCCCAAACTAAGCAGAGGTTGTGATATGGCTGCTAGAGACTGATATATGCACTACATATTATTATACATTTTTAAATAGGTACATACTTATATAGATAATAACATCCAAGTAGAGAGCAAATACCTACATATGTTCATGATTATGTAGTATTCTTAGTAGGTGTTTAGTGTGGGTGTGTAGGACTTTTGATAGTCACATTTTACTTAATTTTAAGTTTACAATGACCTATGTGACTACTGACTAATGTGACACTTTTTGTCGCAGTAGGCCCAATTTTTAACGCGCCTTCGTGATTTTAATATCAATTTAAAATGTTCTTAATTTCTTTTTCACTATAGGTATGCATTTGAAAGAGATAACAATGTTATAAATTGCTAATAAAATTACTATTATTAAAGAAATTATTATTAGACAAAAAAAATTAAGTCAATTCGTCGCTCCGTTGTACGTAAATTAAACAAAACACTTTTCAATAATATTTATCACTAAGAAAGTGAAGATGCAAAAGATTAGGGTTGCATAAGATAATTCAAAATTTACCTACTGCGTGGGCTGTCAATAAATTTTATTATTAACGTTCAGGACACCCACTCTTAAATTTCCTCAATCGTAGAATTCTCAGCAAACGAATATTAGACCCACCTACGAAATATCAGCTTTGCAAGTCAATTTAGAGACTATCATGAATGCCTGATACTTAAATAGAATTAAGACCTCTTATTTTGTGAAAAGAAGGTTATAGTTTGATTTTAAGACTCAGAGATATTTCTGAAATACTCGTAGGTATACGAATATCCAACGAAATCTTTACCTTTTATATTCGTATAGTTCTTACGAGTATATGAGTTTCAAGCACCCCCTACGCTGGTAATCTCAATGGCAAACTATAATGTAAAACTTTATTACTCGTGGGTAGATAAAACTTGCTTCTGAAAATGCTTGTCAGAACTTCTCGGCTGCAGACTTTCGAAGGTAATAAAGTGAATTTAGTCGTCTTGACTCTATATATTTAGGATGTTTCTCGCTTGGATGTTTATGATTTATTCGAGGACTTCAACATAGTGCTTCACGGAAAAACTCTAACTCACGTAGAAAATTTTAATCATTTGTCATCTAAGCTCGTTTATTTTTACGATCAGATCTACAAATTATTTTTATGAACAAAGGATATCCAATATCCTATCTGCGAGTTTGCTGCTTGTCTTCATGCGAGGTGAAAACAGATTAGGACACTTTAAACTTATATAGTTTGATACTTGGTAAAAGTGCTAGATCCTAGACCGCACATCTGCTTAACATCAGGCAGTGTGTAGTCAAACGCAAACCTATTCGAAATAAAAAAAAAAAAAAAAAAGTGCTAGCTACTATTTAGGTACCTAAGTAACAAAACAACTGCCTTGGTGGCTCAGTGGTTAGCAACCCTAACTTCTGGGCCAAGGAGGTGTGGGTTCGGTCCCCACCCAGGGAAAGTATTTATGTGATAAACATAGGTATTTGCTCTGTGTCTGGGTGTTATTTAGTTACTATCTATATGAGTATGTATTTAAAAATATGTATATGTAGTCATATCAGTTTCTGGCAGCCATACCACAAGCTTTGCTTAGTTTGGGGTCAGAGGCCGTGTGTAAGATGTCCCCAAATATTTATTATTTTATTAACGTGAACGAGATAGCAAAACATGTGTTGTATTATATCTTATTTTATTCTTCAGTATATGTATTTTATATTTAAAGAATTCCGCGCCGTTTTGCATATACATACCTTTGCATAATGCGCATACGAGTACGTCGCGGTTTTTCATCTTATTGCAGTCAGAGTCCTGCTGGATAAACTTGAGCGCCTCCAGAATGTTTTGTATCAGGTTCATACTCGTATTTGGCTTGCGCAAGTATGACCACGTTTCAGAGTTTCGCGATAAGCTCAAGTGGCTCCCTATTCGTCGTCGCCGGGATGCTCATATTCTTTCCCTTTTGTATAACACCCTGTTTATTCCTTCGTCCCCACTCTATCTCCGAGAGCGTTTTCGTTTTCGACACTCTCTATTGAGTCGTTACCTAAAATCTTCAGATAATCTCACACTTAGTTTCCCTCGTCACAAAACATCTTTCTATGATTCTTCTTTCTCTGTAGAGGCAGTCAGTCTTTGGAATGACTTACCTTTGGAAATTAAGCGTTCACCTTCATTGAACGTTTTCAAACAACTTGTGAAAGCTCACTATCTGAAATCATAATGCTACTTGTTCCTTTCGCTACTATTTTATAACGTATGTGGGTATGTATATATGTAGGTTTATGTATAATTATATTTATATATTATATCGTATATATGTAAGTATATTTAAAACTTAGATTGAATTAAGTATATTTAGTTTATTATTTATAGGTGTTTTCTTTGTTGATATCTATTTAAGGCCACTATTTCTTGTTTTGTCGGTTTATATTCGTGCAAGGTTGCCTGGAAGAAATCGCCATGGGTGATCCGCCAATTTATAATCATATTTTTTTGTCGTATATGTGTAAATAGTGTTTATTTTTCATATTGTGGTTGTAAATAAAGAGTTTTGTCTGTCTGTCTATTGGTGTGTAGTGAGAAAATAAAAGACAAAAATACGCTTGCGGAAATTGAAGTTGTAATTTGTTAACTTATTTGTTCTGATTTCTAGAGTTACAATCAATTTTAATACAAAGTGTTTAGTTTAGATTGGTATAATGTTTGGTAGTCCGCCATATTGCTGTAAAGATAAAATTGAAATTGAATTGCTCAAAATTATGTCACTTTTATCAAGTTACGTCGTTGATTACATGGCAGTTTCTACAGGGTTATTTTAGGGGCTTATTCTGTACATCAAAACTAACAACTTTCGTTTTTCGACTTTTGTCTACTGTTAGACACCCCGAGGAGCGCCTGGAGGCTTAACAGCAGAGAGGATAAAAATCTTACTTGAGCGTCGAAGCGATCCCGTCCGCAAGTGTCAAACTCAGTTCCTCTTCCCTCCGCCGTGCGCCCCAGTCGCGCGGCAACGTCATACAGTCTCTGGGACGCATCGTTCGTTCAGAAACCGACTACTGGCTTCCTTGGTTATCAGTTCGGCCGTCCTGAACTTCCAGCGTCCTCGATGGTAGCTTACGATACTTGGGGTTTTCAATAGTAGCAGTTGTAGCTGTTTTGCTTGGTTTCTGACACGACTTTTCCCATTGACTCACTCTAACTGCGAGACTTCAGTTTCACGTCAAGCTATATCTGGCAGAATGTCTCGCGGAGAGACTTTGCCTACACGTCCCGTCCATTGAAGGACAGACTGTCTCGCGGAGAGACTTTGGCTAGGTACACGTCCTATCCGCTGAGGATAGACTATCTCGCTGGGAGATTTTAGATACACGTCCTATCCATCAGAGGACAGACTATCTCGCTGGGAGATTTCAGATACACGTCCTATCCATTAGAGGACAGACTATCTCGCTGGGAGATTTCAGATACACGTCCTATCCATTAGAGGACAGACCATCTCACTGGGAGATTTCAGATACACGTCCTATCCATTAGAGGACAGACTATCTCACTGGGAGATTTCAGATACACGTCCTATCCATTAGAGGACAGACTATCTCGCTGGGAGATTTCAGATACACGTCCTATCCATTAGAGGACAGACTATCTCGCTGGGAGATTTCAGATACACGTCCTATCCATTAGAGGACAGACTATCTCACTGGGAGATTTCAGATACACGTCCTATCCATTAGTGGACAGACTATCTCACTGGGAGATTTCAGATACACGTCCTATCCATTAGAGGACAGACTATCTCGCTGGGAGATTTCAGATACACGTCCTATCCATTAGAGGACAGACTATCTCACTGGGAGATTTCAGATACACGTCCTATCCATTAGTGGACAGACTATCTCACTGGGAGATTTCAGATACACGTCCTATCCATTAGAGGACAGACTATCTCGCTGGGAGATTTCAGATACACGTCCTATCCATTAGTGGACAGACTATCTCACTGGGAGATTTCAGATACACGTCCTATCCATTAGAGGACAGACTATCTCGCTGGGAGATTTCAGATACACGTCCTATCCATTAGAGGACAGACTATCTCGCTGGGAGATTTCAGATACACGTCCTATCCATTAGAGGACAGACTATCTCGCTGGGAGATTTCAGACCGGGAGAGAGCTAATCACACAATTATGACTAAAAATAACTCAGTAGCAATCACATTTATTAAATCAAGAATTCCAAGGATAGCTTAACAATCAATTAAGTCACTCCTCCTCCGATGAAGACATGTCTCTCCCGTACCACTTCTTTATCTTATCACGGGCAACAACATTCTTATATGCACGCCTTCCCTTTTCGGCGGAGGCAACCTCATAGCGATCATGGGGCAGTACTGCAGTAACCTTATACGGTCCGGCGTAACGAGGGACAAGTTTCCCGCTTGTCAGACCTGGTTTCAAAATTTTACGTTCGACCATCACTGGAGTGCCTACAACGAACGCCCCGCCCGGCCGTCGGTGGCTATCAAAACGCTGTTTCATGCGCAATGCATTTTCCATGATCATGTCTCCTGCCTCTTGCCTTATATCCGATAGGGCTGCCTCAGCACAGATTGGGCCTTGAACGTCACCCGCAAGACGTGGATGGAACCCACATAAAAGCTCCAATGGGGTTTTTCCCGTTCCAGCACTGACGGTGGAGTTTATACCCAGCTGCACCCTCGGCAGATAGGAATCCCATCCTTTCTGGTTGTCACCCATGTGGGCTGTCAAAGAAGCTAAGATGGTCCTGTTCAGCCGCTCTACTTGGCCATTTGCTCTGGGCGATGCAACAGCATTCTGAATATGTTTTATGCCAAGGTTACTACAATAATCTTTGAACTCGCGACCAGTGAACGCAGACCCTTGGTCACTGATAATCCTGGCTGGATGTCCGAATACTTGTGCCAGCTTTTTCAGTGATGATATGGCACCTTTAGCATTCGGGCTAGTAACAGCTTCAAGCCACACGAATTTAGTAAAGCCATCGATGATCGCCAGTATATAGGTTTTACCAGAACTCTTACAAAACGGTCCCAAGTGGTCCACATGAAGCGTGTGGAATGGCACTGGTACCCTTGGAATAGGATGCAACTCACCCGGTTGTTTACCTGTCGGCTTCTTGGTGAATTGACAACCCACACAGCTCTTGATGTATTTCTCTACAAATTTTTTCATCTTTGCAAACCAGTATTTTGCTCTAATAGCTTGTGTGCATTTTTCTGCGCCTAGATGGCCATTGTCATCATGATATGCTTTCATAATATGCCACTTGGCCCCCCTTGGTAGCACGGGTCTCATTTCACCGTCAATAATACGACATAGACGCCCATTGTCAATTTTGTATTCTTTGCTTAAGCCATTCTTTTTGCCTTTGTTCGCCTCCAGTTCCAGCTTCAAATTCAAAATCAGCGCCTGAATTTCTTCATCATTCTGTTGCAAGGAATCAATCAAGTCCTTTTCCTCAATATGGCGGACTGTGATGGGGTTTCGGCTTAGAGCATCCACATGTTGCATTGATGCGCCTGGCCTATGTTCCACACTAAAATCATATTCTTGTAAATCCAGCCACCACCTCGTGATACGGGGTGACAAATCTCTTTTAGACCACGCCAAACGAAGTGCAGAGCAATCTGTCACTACTGTGAACTGAACTCCTGTCAAATATACTTTAAACTTTTGGATGCTGAATACCACAGCAAGGGCTTCCAGTTCAAAACTATGATATTTTTCTTCGGTGGATGTAGTCTGCCTACTAGCATAAGCCACCACTCTGAATGTTCCATCTGAGTGTCGCTGAAGTAGAACACCGCCCAATCCATTTTTCGATGCATCAGTGTGCAACTGCGTCTCGCGGTTAAGCTGGTATATTGTAAGTACAGGATCAGATGTTAGGGCAGTCTTCAAGGTGTGTATCTTGCTCAGGACCCCAAACCCATTCTTCGTCTTTCTTAGTCAGTCTTGTAAGTGGGCGGGCTATTATAGCGAAATCTTTTATAAACTTCCTGAAATAGCTTGCCAGCCCTAGAAATTGGCGCACTTCATGAACGTTCATAGGTGTCTTGAATTGTTCCACGGCCATTAGCTTACTTGGAGATGGGCGCAACTCCCCACCGGATATAAGATGTCCCAGATATTCAACACTGTTCGTAAGAAATGCACATTTGTTTCTTTTTAGTTTCACACCTGCATCAGAAATGAGCCCGAGAACCTTATGTAGGTTTTCCAAGCAATCTTGCACATCATTTCCCCACAGAACCACATCATCGATGTAGACCTCTGCATATACATGCAACACCGGAGCCAATATAGCACTCATGGCTCTCTGAAAAACTGCTGGTGCATTACATAGACCAAAACTCATCATGAGATATTGGTAATGACCGTCGGGTGTTATAAATGCGGTGTATGGTCTGGAGTCTTCTGATATCCGTATCTGATGATAGCCATTGGCTAAATCGAGGCAACAGAACACTGTTTTGTCGGCTAAACGGTCAATCACATCTTGAATCACTGGTAAGGGGAACCGTTCCTTTTCAGTCACTTTATTTAATGCCCTGTAATCTACGCACATGCGGTATTCCCCATCCTTTTTCTTAACAAGTAATACCGGGCTGGCATATTGAGACTTAGAAGTCTCAACAATACCCGCTTCCATTAATTCCTCCACCCTTTTTCTTACAATTTCTCTTTCATGGTATGAAATTCTGTAAGGCCTGTAATTGATTATCTGATTTGTGGTCAATTTTATGGTCATCTCTATGTTACAATTCCCTAGTTCCATTCCTTCACCAGAAAAACAATGCTGGAATTGTTCTAGCAAGTTGTGTAGGGCCTTTTTTTCATTTGCTGTGAGATTTTTGCCGATTTCTGGTTCTAGGCACTCGCTTCCTAACGTTATTATTTCAGCCCGTGCAATACAAATCTCATCTTTAATTTTTATTGGCTCACTGGTCAGGTTCACAATCTTAATCAGGGCTGATCCGTCTGTGATTTCTATTTCATTACCCAGTACGTTTTTTTCAGCTCTTAGGTCACGGTGTTCACTGCTATTTACTCTCAACACTCCGGTCACCAGTGGTTCTGTCCTCGCCATGATTTTGTTGAAGCCGGGCTCCAAGGTGACATTTGTTTGTGGGAATAGTCGTACTTTTTGAATCTCTTCCACCAGATCAGGCAATGCTGTATCCACCTTGCTATCATAAATGTCCAGTCTTGTAGGTGTTTTTACCACCACAATATCAGGTGATTCGGTGAAGGGCTGTCCAATAAGAACATCAAATTCTTGTATCTTGTCTGGCACAACCAGGAAATCACAGGATCTTTCAACTCCATCAACCGTCAAGTTTGCTCGGACTATACCCAAAGGCACAGTCAAGGCATCGCCATACCCTTTAATAATCAGTGATGTATCGCGCTGCGGAACAAGGCCTAGTTGTTTGCAGAAAGTTTCTTTAATGGCATTACATGCACTTCCAAAGTCAATAAATGCTTTCGCTTGAGTCTCATTTACCTTTGTCAATTTATAATACTTGGTATCAGCAGAATCGGAACAGACACTGTGCACTTTCTTTACTATTTTGTCCTGCGTTGCTTTCTTACGGCATTCCTCCACAGTATGTCCATTAATATGACAGTAGGTGCAATACAATACACTCCTACTTCTCTTAATTTTGCAATCTGCTTCTATATGCCCGATACCATCACAATACCGGCATTTCCTCTTGGTATGACATTTAGCAGCCTTATGTCCTATTTTGCTGCATCTGAAGCATTTAATAATAGGATTTTCCTTATTTCGGTCCCAATTTTTTGTAGGTATCCTGTCTTTTGTACCATATTTCTCTTTGGTATTAAAGCTTTCCTTCATATTGCGTGTTTCTGTGGGTTTTCCGGTGCCCTCTTGGTATCCCATGTCCTCAAGGTGTTGTGATGATGATGTTCTAACATTTGCTAAATATTTTAATAATGAAGTGGTATCATGGCACCCTGCTGATACAGCGCCTACTTCCATTAATTTGTCTCCTAAGGTTCCTATGATAGCTTCAGTGGTTAATTGATCCGTCATTCCACAAGACATTCCAATACCTAATTTCTCATAGTAAAATTTGATAGGATCTTCTGCAGTTGCTCTAATTCGATTGACCAATTCTCTAATCTGGCTTAACTTGTTTTTAGTGAATGGAAAAGCTTTTATCAAGCGCGCTTTCCACTCTTCCCAAGTCACATCATAAGAAATTTGCCTCTCATACCATCCCTTCGCATAACCTCTGAGTTTTGAAGTGCAATTGCAAATAAGAGTCCGCTCGTCCCAGCCATACATATTGGCCATGCTCTCAGTGTTCCGGATCCAGTGTTCGATTGAGATTGGGGATGTTTGAGGGTCAAACTCTGGTAATGCATCATTTCTGCCCACATAACGTACCACTGTGTTGACATGGTCGTAACTATTTTTCTCTGTCAGTGTTGTTGTTAATAGAGGAACGTTCGACGGTGTTGATGTCACAGGAGTATTTTCATTACTATAATAGTTACGTGTCTGCCGCAGTTCTCTAATTAGACCTTCTAGAGCCTCGATTCGGCATTCTTTCCTCTCTATCTCACTTTTATATTTTTTTCTAATTTCTAATGAATCAGCGTCAGCATCGTCAGAAGAAACGCTGCTCGTTCGACGCCGTTTATAGGTGTGATCCATTTTTCAATAGAAATTTTCAATATAAGTGTAGCTTTAAACGTTGTTCGCGATGTACTTGACAAGTAACAACCAATGCAATCAGTCTTAACACCATAAATATTAGCTTAGATACACGAAATAACACTGATTTTACAGGTTTCTATCTAATACTTCATACCACACGAGTTACAAAAATGTTTTTAGTTCGTATAATTCACTTGGAAAACACAAATGGACGAGTCCACTATTGCAATTGTTTTCTGACGAAGTTTAGCTACTGTTATAAAAATATAATGGAACGAGCTCACCAGTATTCCGTGGTTCGTGGTATGTTCATCATCACAATTCACTAAATTGGCCGACACAGCCCAATTCCACTTAAAATTTTCACATAACTCGTCACAACAGCGGGAGCGTCCATTTTATGGCGCGAACAGTCCACATTTGGTTTGAAAAGTCACAATATACGTTGTTTTTCACTGGATTCGTGAGCGTTATTTTATTTGCGGTGTTCTTATCCCTCTTCTGATTTCTGTTAGACACCCCGAGGAGCGCCTGGAGGCTTAACAGCAGAGAGGATAAAAATCTTACTTGAGCGTCGAAGCGATCCCGTCCGCAAGTGTCAAACTCAGTTCCTCTTCCCTCCGCCGTGCGCCCCAGTCGCGCGGCAACGTCATACAGTCTCTGGGACGCATCGTTCGTTCAGAAACCGACTACTGGCTTCCTTGGTTATCACTACATAACTCTGTATACATTTTTGACGCTATTCATGCAGCTGTGATCATATCTCTTACATTTTTTTAAGGTAAGAAACCCACTTAGGTATTGATTCAAAACTTACAACTGCTCAAAACAAGTACGTTTAAATTTCTGCCATTCCAATGCCACTATGGATATACCTACTAGTTTAGATAGTGCATCCACGAATGCCACAAAATCCAACAGTAGATATAGTATATAAAACATAAATTAAAAGTAATCGTCGCAAAATCCACCAAACTATAACATTGTAACGAGTTTCTCCCAACATTCCAACAGATATCATGGAACCGTGTTTTATGTAACAATATGTTTGTGACGCAACTAATGGAAGGCAGCCAAATATTTATATCAATTATTCTACATTAATAAAAAACGGGAACGGTGTTGTTTGTAAACATTCTAAAAGAATTCAGGACATTGTTTAAATGAATTATTTGGTGTGGAAAATAAAACTAAAATTTAACAAACGCAGGTATAAACACTGAGTAGGTATAATACTAACAATCTTATTTTATCATTGAAATGATAAATTTAGCATAAGCATGAGCATAAATCACTTAGGTCCGATTCTATATAATAAAGTCAGCAAAGTCATAGAAATTGCAAATGCCAAAACAGATTTGAGACAGTAGATTTTTTGTTAACTATGGATTACGACAAGACGGAGAGTTTACTGGAGACGATGAAGTGATGAGTGGCCAAAAGAACAGCTGATGCACTTGAAAATACACACAATCACAAACACACACACACACAATACTACAGTAGGTATTGTAAGAGAGAACACAAAATTTAGATGTAGGTACATGAAATAAAATATTAAATGCCTCAAGTAATATATATATATATGTATATATGTATATTTTGGAACATCTTACACACGGCCTCTGAACCCAAACTAACCTAATATATAGGATTGAATGCTCATATAGGATTAAAAGTTTGAAACTGTACTCTGCAACACAGGCTCCTCGGAGACCTAGTGCAGAGTGCAGCGTACTTAATTTAGCCTAAGCGTCTTTTTGGAACAAATAAACTATTATTTATTATATTTATTATGTCTTACAGTTAAACGTTTGAGTCAACAGATACAAATTATCATTACCATATACTAAATAATTTGTTGCTCAACATTAACTCAATTACTTATGTATGTTTTGCGCGATTACCGAGCCGGTCAGCCTTAACATTGAATTACTAAGCTTATTTAAGTATTTTAATATCTGCTTTGTTTTTGTAAACAAATTTGCTAAAATACAGATTTTTCCTTATTTTTCACTCTCATTTACAGCTTATTGGATGGGATTTAAAAACGCAATTAGTTAATGAAAAACAGCCTTGGAACAGATTTTCACGGTTTCGTCATTAATTTGAAAAATTATTTTGTTTACTACTTATAGGTACTTAATATCAACATTAACATTATCATATCAGCTGTAAGATCTCCTACTCAATCAATGTACCTACCGCAACTTAGGTAGGTACATCTTTAGTTTATTTTGTATCATAATTATAACTAAACAAAAACTCTACTTTCCGAATACCTAACATCCTGCAGAGCTCAAGTTTCTGTCATGATAATATAATATATGTGAGAATTATTTAATGCAAAATCAACATCGTGTTGGTAGGCGACGAGCTTTTGTTGGTTCTTATGCGAAGAAGTTTGTTTTGGTACTTTAAATTAAGATAAAATCCAAAACGCTTTCGTAGCTGTACTAATTACAATATGTGGTAGTAAATTTACTGTTCAATGTGAATGTAAAGTTATCGAATAAACATCACACACTAGCAGATGCAGCATAAGATATTCACTTACACAGTGGACTGTCTGAAATTACGACTATTGTTACAGAAATTCTAATCTGATTATATAGGTATTGTTATAATTATATTAGATATTTGAGCCATTTGGAGTTGAGACTTTGGGTCCGTGGGGGCGAGAGCTCATATTGTTTTCAAAAGTCTTTCTGAGCATCTGATAGATGCGACGCGTGACCAAAATGACGGTGTTTATTTGGCTCAACGTATAAGCAAATTTGCTAAACTATGCACACAGAAATATGTATGTGCATTTTAGTTGTAATGTTATGGATGGAAACTTTCAACTTTAGTTTTTATTTCAACGATAGGTAATAAAGTTACATTCGGCGCAAATTATGGAAATTTAAATGGCAATTTTTGTACAAAATCACAAAATTCTATATTAGTAAAGATAAATCACAACATGTGAATTTCCAAAAACTATTCAAAGCGTTTGTTTGTCATATACGCATACAATGTATGTATATATTAGTATTTTTCATATTAGATTTTTTTGTTAAAGTACATCAAAAAACAAAATTAACAGTATTTTCAATCTCATTCTATTAATCAAATCAAAAGATATTAAAAACAATTTTTAGTATAGTTACATGTGATCGATATATGCTAAATAGGGTCTTAGAATTTCAATGCCTCGGTAAGTGCTCAAACTTGTAAATACGCCACTGAGACAGCTGTAGCAGGCTGAAAATCTATTCAAACACAAATGTCCGCTAGCTTTTGCGCATTAAGCTGTCATAACTTTAAGTCCAAAATTCCTTCGAAATATTTCAAGAAGACGGAAGTGAGTCATGAGTCATTGCTAACGTCAAAACAGTAATCATTCAAACACAACGAGCTGAAGCGCAACACTTATCGAGAGTAGTAAATCTTACAAAGAAAATAATCTGTACCATACGAACAAACGAATTTCCTGTGAGACTTTAACTGGGAAATTCTATGGTGCTCTCAACTTTTAACTAATGTATTATACTCGTATTTACGAGCGCAGAATAAAAATCGAAAGAGCAAATATTTTACTTGCTCTGTCCTCTTCTGTCTTTGCACTGTGGTATCCCGATAAAGATTGAGTTTGCACGTGTGCAAATAGTAAAAAAATAACAATTAGTATTGATACTGTTTTTCATACAAATCTGTACATGAACTACAGAAGGATATGGACGAACTAAAAATGCCTTGATTTGCTTTAATTTTGTACATTTTGGTCTTGTGTTATTTCGCTTTAATTATGGTTTAAATTTCATCTACATTAACAGCGTAGAGTAGACCAATTCTTGCATTTGCAAACTTAACTAAACTAAACTGAAAGTTATTATTATATACTACGGGACTAAAATTACGAGATAAATAAATACCTCCTCATCCCTACAACAACATAACAACATATAACCTAATAATGTGTTCAAATCGCGAAAGTTTAAAAACAACATAAACTGAAAGTGTATTTGTTGGTTTATTGGTTTGTTCCTCTTTCACGCAACAACGGATTGACTTGACTTTTAGTACGGAAATAGTTTGAAAGACGGAAAGTGACCTAGGTTACTTTAATTCCGAAAAAACAAAAGGTTCCTATGGGATATCACAAATATCAAAATATCAAGCGGGCGAAGCCGCGGGCAAAATATAGTACTAAATGAACTTTCGTTGAAAAAACTTTCTTTGAAAATGAAGATATTTCTCTGCGTATTTATTTTATCTCAGCTAAAGCAAGGCCGCTCAGCGCTCGCGCATGGCCAAGGCACATCCCGTCTGTTCACCCGCCTTATGACAAATATCGGGTTATTTTGGGCAGCGATGATGTCTCATTGTTATTCAACGTTGTCACTAGACGGAGAGGTGAAAATTTTATATTTAGCTGAGATATACCTGTCCGCTTGTATATATAATAGCGAAGCTATTGGATTTCATACCACAAAGATCAGATGAAATATTATTATGCTGAAACAAATGTGTACATGTAAAAACTCAAATTGAATATAGTGGGTGTACCTGTCTTTATTAATTCTTATAGTTTATGAACTAATGCACAGTTTTTATTTTATTTTAAAAAAGCGAAAAATCAGCAAAACCCGACTGTAACTGGTAGGTAACATATACTGTAGTTTAGCTAAAACTATTAAACGCCGGTATTATTGTATGGTAAATAAATGTATTAACTAGAAACTAAAATCATATCATATTAAAATCATATTTAGATATTCGCGTACAACTACAAATTATTTGAAAGCTTGATAAAAACCGCGTTGCGATTTTGTATAGGGCAGCTGATTATTATTTTTTCTCGAATTCTGGGTTTGGACACATAGCAAAAGTGTTTTTATCTATTTACCGCCTTACCACAAAAGTTTTAAACATGCTTTAAACACTGTTTTACCGTGCAATTTGTACTGTAAAACATTGTCTAAATTATTATTATCTTTTATTCACTTAAAATCACAAGCAAAGCTTGGTCTTTTGGTAGGCATCAGTGGGGCCGAAGCCAACACTGAGAGGCCCTTTTACATTTCTTTTTTTATAAAACTAATATAAAATGTTGTGTACATAAAGTAGAATGAAAATATAAAATAACTATTGCTAGATGTGACTTACAGCATATTATGGGTTGTGGTGCGCTGATCGATGACTTAAAAAGATGGGCTATGGAATGAGGTACGGCACCCGTCAAATAATGCCTCATTTCAAATTTTCAGGAGGGTGGTGACTTGCCATCCACTAAATGGGCCCCCCCTAAATAGCTACCGTATATTGGCGCCGGAGGGGCAACATTGGTGTGGACGGCTTAGGTACTTTTGCTTACTTGCTTAGTTTATTATTATTATTATTATTCACACTTTTTCGGCTTAGTACACACTTTCCAAAACCCTGTATTGGAAATCAAACTCTCACCAACGTTTATTCAAGTAACAGAAAGTAATTAAGTATAAGAGAAAGTAATTAAGATGCATGTTGATAGAATCTTCAAAGCTAATACATTGCCAGACGTTAACTAATTATAAAATAATATTTTGGGTCTTCACCAAAATATTATGAAACAAATAATATTTTTTGATTAAAATAGATGGAGAATTTAATACGAAACAATTTTGTTTAATTTGCAAGCACGAGCGAAATAAATATTGTCATAAGCATAAGTCTTTATACAAGCAATTCTTGTATATTATAATATTGTTCGTACAAAATTCTGATGCACAGGGTTACAGGCTAAGTCGACCTATTCCCGTTAAGCGTGTGTAGTTTACTACGTTTCTGACTGATTTGACTATAAAGTAAGTAAGTTCGTACAGGCCGGGTGACTAGCCCTGGTGTCAGAGTTATAGGCCGCCTGAAGGCCTCTGACATGGCTAAACGGTTAAAACAACCATTTATAAATTTGACTATGAAACACTATATCATAAATCTCACAGTTTTCGAGATTTTTAAATTCAAATACTTTTTATAAAAGGTTAATTTTACGGACAATATTGGATGGTGAGGACATAAAACATTATTTTAGATGTAAAAATCAAATAAAAATAATAATACGACTTACACGTTTCAAAATATCTGAGCTCATAGCCGAAAATTGGGTATTTTAAAAATACCAATTTCAAATATCTGTTTTTTTTCATTTAGGATAGTGTATTTGATAGTCAAATTACTCAAAAACAAAGTAAACTACACACCCTTAACGGGAATAGGTCGACTTACCCTGTAACCCTGTATAAACACTTTAGTTTTTTTTTTTTTACCGAGAAGAGCTCAGTCGCTCTCTGTTGTTATATGAGTTAATTAGTTTTCAACACCCAAAAAGTGACAAGTTAGACCCTTTTTTTACCCAGAGAAAGTCATTTATGGTTACCACCCTACCTCGGGGCATGAAAGGTGGTTTACGTGGGAATCCCACCTTGTGGCAGTGCACTCACTAAAAGCCCTTGGGTGTTCCTTCTCTGCGCATCTTATTCGGTATTGCGGGAACGCTTACGCACACTTCTGCGACCAAATGGACCATATTACTCCAACTTCGATTAGTCCGTCACACTATAAATATCAAAAATTAAACTATGTACGAATTCAATGTTATACCTGCTTAGCTAACTTTTACTCGCGGTTTCGGTACACACTCTCTCAACTTGAGCCATCAATCCGTTGATACGAGAAAGAAAAACAAACATACCTACCAAGAAATATACTTTTGTAAAAACATTTGTTTGTATGTAACATTACTAAAACTTATCTAGGAAAACTAATCGCCAAAATATTACTACTAAAATAAAATATTATTTTCAAACCGGTATTTTTATAACAGATTTTTTATCAGCTAATTACTTAAACTTGACCCCAGCATTAACTAGTCCAAATAAATATACATATTCTACAAAACTCAAGTTAAACTGGATCTACTCATAGTTAACGTTTCTAATTTGACATGCTGATTATGTATTAGTGCGACTTGATTCACTTGATTCACACATAACCAATATTTCATGTGTTTAAGGGGAATTTCTGTATAATTTTTGGCCCCCTAAATACAGTTTATACTAGTTTAGGAGTCTATGGATCAACTGTTACTGTATATTTACATTTATGTCTCAAAAATAAACAAATTATTTACTAATTGTTTTTGAAACAAAATAAGTCAATAATCATTTGTATCTTATTAAACAAGGCATATCACTTAAGATAAAAGCTATGCATACTTACATTCGTGTCATTAGTAAATTTAAAACAAAAATGTCATGCACTCGGTTTTAGGTAAATTATTAAGCCAAGTGTGCAAGATGGGAGAAACAATTGAGAAATTCCGCGACTGTGCGTCATATTGCAGGAATGCTCTACAATTCTCGCATCAAAGACAGGTGTAGCATTGTCAGACAAACTGTGAGAGCGTTTCCACACAATATTACACGGTCGGAATCACAGATATCTAAATTTAACAGATTGATAACACTGTTCTCACTTAAAACCTTGACGCAATTCTCAACCGCAAAATCTATGGAAAATCTTTTCGAAATATTGTCACTATCAAGTTTATGTGATTTGACGTTCTCCAAAAATCCAGAAATCGAACCGACACCGAATCAAGATATTTTTCATTTCTCTTTCTAACTCATGCCATATTGAATCAATGTATTTTTTCAGATTTTCTCCGTCGACTAAATTATTCATCTGGTATCTGTGGTCGACGTGTATTATTTGATTACAGACCTTATTTACAGAGAAAATTTATCTGCGTTTATTAAAAAGGTTTTGATCCAAATTATAAAATGTTTATACCTCTTTATACTTAATAAATGAAAAGATGACTCTTGCAAAATTTTCTAGCCAATTAAAACCCGTCGTATTACCTTTATTTTCAGTAATAGACATTTGAAATATCCTACAAATCTTAATTATAATTAATTACGGCCCTGACAAGAATTGAAATCGCAAAGGTACCAATTCCGTAACCATACCGTATCGATAGCAAAAAGATTAAGATACATTCAGATTTTTTTAATCGAAACTAAATCTAGTTGTTAAAGTGTTGACCTATCGAATTTGTGTTTGACTATGTAAGTAAACTACATATATGTATTCACTTGGCTAGTAACCATACAATACAAATACAAAACAACTTTAATGGCCATATTCAAGAAATAGTCCATAAAATAGTTAAAAACTGTATCTCAGTGCCAATGGCTTCTCCCGTTATACAATCTAGTAACAAGTTATAGAAAACAAAAGTTAATTTAATTTAGAAAAATAAATAATATGGATTATTTACCGAAACGTAACCAAATATGAATTTAAAATTATAAGTGGTAGGTAGAGCTACTTCTCTAAATATCGCTACAATACAAGCTAAGACCCTTAAATAAATCCAAAGCTACCCAAATCCAATCAGAAACTACAGTTTCTCAAATGCAACTAGCAAAGCTTTAGTCATCGAACGAAGACGCTGACTTATACGCAAATAAATCTAGACTTCTAATTAGGGCACGGATGCTACGTAAATCTTTCTGACGTATGGTACGAGATTATTTCCATTTGCATTCCAGACATTCTTATCTGAGTTTGCAGCCAAATGCCTTTGATTTTTGCCTTGCTTTAAGATCCTGATAACGTTTTATAACTTTTTGCCCTGTACTTTGCTTGCCCCTTAGCGTGATAATATCAAATTATAACATCGACTAAAAGTAAGTGAATTAGTATAGCTTTGTCAGCTTGCCCTGTTAGTTTAAGTTTAGGCAAACCGAAAACCACTGACATAACTAAACGGCTGAAAAACCGAAACTCATTATTTAATTTGAAATCCGACGACAGCGCTAAGTTGTAAATGCTACCTGGAGTCACTACGACGAAGCTGACCGTGTCGAATGTTTTTTTTAACTTCAGTGAACGCTAAGAAAAATCACGCTATGAATGTTACATACCTATAACGTAGACTCATAACCGCAGCTTCATTCCGATATTACGGATGCTATGAAACATAATTTAAAACGGTAGGTAGCTACCTAACTCTCTAATTGAGGAAAAATAGCGTTTGGATCTGAAACAGATATTCCGACGCAGAAATGAAAGTAAAGAAATGATATGGAATAGTCCAATATCCGATCAAATATAGGTTGCAAACTCTAATTAAAAACTGTTTGCTTTATCGAATAAGCTATTTCTAAATAGACGAACCATTTTCAATAATAAACAAGACAGTACAACATGAGAGATTTCTTTTACTTCAAGATCATTAGTGTTGGTACTTGGCACTGTTGGTATGGTATCAAACAGCAAATTTTTGTTGCTGCTCAGTATTTTTCTATTTTCGATTCAATTTACCTACTACTGAACATTTTTGTAATACTAAAAAAAATAGCAACTAAGTAATGTAATAATCACAGAGTTCCAGATATCTGTGGTAATAAAAAAGAAAAAAAATTGATATTTTCCAATGTCATTCGTCTAAGGATATTTTTGCGGCACGGTTTTGACACGTTTTCGTTACAAGTTATTAGTATCAACAAACCAGAAAAAAGGTTATAGCTTTTACTTTGTAAGGCCGATTTTTGTCGAACTTTTTATGATCGAAATACTTCGATTCGATCTAGATCGATTATATTTAAATAAGATGTGAAACCTTTTTTTAAATAAATTAAACGCGCGATAGCAAATAATTTAAATAAATGCTACACTAAGTATTACGTGCGTTGCTAAAAAGTTCACTAGTTAACCCTCACCCGATGGAGTTTTTCAATTACAACCTGCTGTCTTGTAATGTATTTTGTAGAAAGTAGATTTTATATGAAGAATTGTCGAGTTTCCAGAGTTAATATCGTCATAATAAATATGTAGTATATATACTTATAGGTACTAACAAACGATAATCTCCATCTGCATAAATACTTCACTTTTCCCCACCGTCACAGCTCAGTGAAGCAGAGAGTCTCTCAACGTTCGAAGAATGCAACAGGGAATAGGGATGTTTACTAAAAAAATATAATTAGTCCGTCAAATAGATTATCAAAAAATATTAGACACGTATTTTTTCTTTTGTCAATTTAACACAAATTGATGAAAATATAGCCTGTTGAAGTTCCGCGTGACGTCATTAACCGCTATGAAATGTACCGGCTAGTGCCGTCACGAGCCCCCACTCTCAAACTTTGACAAGGTTTATCTTAGTCGCTAATTGTTTGATTGACAAAAGAAAAAATACGTGTCAAATATTTTTCAATAATCTAACTGACGGACTAATTATAATAATGATTTTCATACCCAGTAAACATCCCTATTCAATATAAGAGCTAATGTAGAGTTAATCCAAAAGGACTGATTCAGATAAAATCATACATTTACAGTTAAATTGCGTATTACGTCACATATGTTTCAAAAATCGTATTACATAATTACCTATTACCTATTGTTTGAATCGAGTGTCACTTGATTCAAATAATAGTATAAACAAATTCGCTTTCCGCTGTCTGTCCCTATGTATGCTTATATATTTAAAACTACGCAACAGATTTTGCTGCGTTTTTTTCAATTGATCAAGTAATTTAAGAGGTATTTTATATGTATAATACACCTGTGCAAAGCCGGGGCGAGCCGTTAGTTAATTATATCATGTACTGAATTTTCCCGTACTATATTGATTAACAAAGCGGTCTATATTTGTTGATAATAACACACTGTCACAATGAAAATTGTACTCAATAATTTATTACAAAACACACAGGTCATTTTTATATATACTTAGGTAAGTACTTGTGGTTCTTTAGTAGCATACATACAATACAATACAATACAAAAACACTTTATTGACACCACAAGTAGTAAAAAAATAACAGAAAAATAAATAACGACAGAAGAATGGTACAAAAGGCGGTCTTATCGCTAAAACATACATACATAGGGTATAAACAAATTTATTTGTATTAGAACTTTCCTGGTATGCGAAATAAATGTTTGAACTTGTATTTTAAAGTTATTTTTGCTACCAGAGCTAGTGCAATAAGCTCAGAGGCTTTATCAAAACAAATAGCGTTATAGTATTTACTCACGCCTTTATGGCCTCCAATACCCTGTTTTAATTAACAAACATGAAATAAAATTGCGTGCGTTTATTAAAATCTCTCCCGAGTCAAATTAAAATAAAATAAACACTAAGCGGCCTTTATTTAGGATTAAAATATCTTATTAATGAAATAAACACTGTATGCAATTTTCAAATATGTCCATTGTGTAAAAGGTACAAAGGTTAATCAATCAAATGACAAGTCTCAATAAAATTTGCCGAAAGGTGAGAGAGAACTAATGAGCCAGTGATGTCCCTGATACGGCTTTTGTCGTATTATACGGCTTTCAGACCTTCTAGGAATCCAAAAAAAAAGGTTGCCGTTATAAAGCCGTATTTTCATACAAATATTTTAAATGAAAACTACGTTTATTTCTTGTACCTATCAATTTTTCGCCTATTTTTCCCAGAAATGCGGCTATTTTGAGACTGACATACAACCACCCTCAAAATAGACTTGGAACAACATTTTAATGAGTTCTTAGGATATAATTATATGGCCATCGAATGCGTCCCTTTTCTGTTTGCCTGGTTTCAAAATAGAAAAAGCTTTTTGTTAGGGAGCTGAATTTGAGATTTTGTCAAAAAGAAAACAAGTATTATAATAAGTATAATTATGTATATGCTTACATTCTAAAGGTAAACTCTGTAACGTTGTAATAGTATTTTAGAGTTTACTCAAATTGTTCTCTCACAACTCAAAAAATACCTGATTTAAAAAAATTGGGTGTCTGTAGTTTACAGACGATAGTTTAACGTTACAACCTCATTACAAAACATTGATGAAATGATTGCACCGAACGCAAAAG
The DNA here is from genome assembly GCA_949316475.1 of Hypomecis punctinalis. Taxonomy (NCBI): domain Eukaryota; kingdom Metazoa; phylum Arthropoda; class Insecta; order Lepidoptera; family Geometridae; genus Hypomecis; species Hypomecis punctinalis. Next base: position 14,925,493 of record OX438812.1, read on the forward strand.
CCGATAGTGCCTTTCACTCGCTCGTGTAGTGAGCGTATCGGAACAATGAGTCATCCTTTTTCGTGCGTGCAGCCAGCGTTCATCGATTTATTGTCAAGTCAAAAATACATACATAAATACATACGTTGTAAAATACATTTTACAACGTTTATTTTACCTATTAGGACACTAACGAATTACAGAGCTTCCTAGAATTTTGACATAGAAAATACGAAATGCGCTTTAAAATTAATCTAAGCATCTCTTTGAACTACTTAAAAAATTGCAATGGTAAAACTTGTCTAATTTAATCGATTTCGTTTAGTTCGTCGAAATTATCGCGTCTGACTTAGACGTGAAAAAGAGAATTAAATTTCTAGTCACGTTTCAATTATTTTCTCTATTCAATAGAAGTCTATTCTAATCTTAGGTCAGATACTTTACATACCGACGATATTGGCTGTCGCCAATTTCTCTGAACCCACATCAGCCTATGACAGAGTAATCAGAGGCATAACTCGGTCGATTGAAATATCCCAAAGAGATGCGTAGATTTGCTACGGCACTAGTTAGAAAGGGACGCGGTTGGCTTTTTTCTGTCAATGGAAGTTGGACATAATTGAATCACATTTATGCACTGAAATGTGACAATTCTAATCAAAAAATGATTAAAATTGTCACATTTCAGTGCATAAATGTGATTCAATTATGTAAATATAATTTTATTGAGCATAGACAAGCTTGCAATCGGATTTAGAGGTTAGGTTCAAAGTTATTATCGAACAATTTTGAGGTGCTACAACAGTCTGAAATTGCCACATATTAGTAAAAATCTGCCGTATTTTCCTGTAACACGACTTGAATTGCCGTAAGTTACGGCTATTGCCGTACCTATCAATTATAACACTGGTTAGGTTTCTACTAGTTTATATTCTGAGGCCTATGACAATTCAATTGAATGTGGACCGTGCCAAATAGATAAAAAATAGTGAATGAAACTGCATTCTTCATGTCTAACCGAACGTTTCCGATAATTTTAGAAAAACAGGCCAAGGCTTTGATTGAACTATTTTGATTCGAGGAATCGTAAATATTGGATTCTATTTTGGTTTTTGACATAAATATTTTTTGTAGCGAAATACTCAGTCACTCAGTTTTATGCTACGCAAGACTACAGCTGATACTAATTAATAACAGATGACGCCATAATAATATGCTTTAGACTAGTCTAGACTTTTGTTGTCAAATTATATTCCTGATTGGATAGCAAATATTAAACCTATTAATATATAGGTAGGTATAGGTAGGTATTTAGATCGAGATAGAACATCGCGAATGTATTCAAATTACAGTTTGATTAGTATTAGTATTACATATTGACGATTATTTTTGAAATATTAATGAACTAGCTATTGCCCGCGGCCTTAGCGAAACTATTATTTTTCGGGACAAAAAGTAGCCTAGGTCACTTTCCGGCCTTTGAATATATCCCGCCGGCTGGCCTATATCTATGCCAAAAATCAAGTTGATCCGTTGTTTCGATGCTGCGTGAAAGAGGAACAAACCAACACACTTTTCAGATTTATCATATTTATACTGACTGATATAAAGAAATTTAGACTTTGAATAGTTTGAGAAATTACCTACATATTTCAGACATAATTCGATAAAACGCTGCACGACTTGGAATGCGCCATGATAAAAATTTAGGAGGAAATTCTTAGGACCGGGAATTGTTGGAATGCAGTTTTCTGCATATTTCCGTACTTTTATAACTTTTTGACGCCCTAGAAGCTTGGCGCTCAATTTTAAAACAACAAGTGAGAGAAAATACTTTTCCTCGAAGACTCAACTGTAGTGTTTTATATCGCAATCGACAATTTAATAAATAATAGAAAAAAAAAACCGGACAAGTACGAGTCAGGCTCGCGCACCGAGGGTTCCGTACAAATCCAGAAAATTTCACTAAATTTGGAAGTAAGTTGAACAAATCTCTATACTATAACCATCAACAATAAGTTTTTTTTTTTTTTACTTTTCTAGTCATACATCAAAAATTACACATTGTTAAAAAAATTAAAAACCTGTTTTAGCATGTGCTAATGAAGTTCTTTAGTCTGAAGTTCTTATGATACCTTACATGATACGATTTACTCACTTTGAATTTTGAAAGAACCCATATTTTGTGAATTTTGAGGCCCTATTTTTGTGATTTAAATAAAAATGTACAGTTTTCAGATTTATTCCTATATGTGTACTCTGAGACAATGCTTCTCGCCAAATTTCATAGTTCTATGTCAACGGGTACCCTGTAGGTGTCGAAATATGCGGTTTTTTACGACATAAACGGCTCTAACATTTTTAAACGATAACTTAGAAGTTTTTCTTTTACACAACTGCAAGAGACTATTGATATACGTATACAGTTTGAATTTCAACTCGATATCTTAACGCGTTCCCGAGATAAAGAGTCTTGACATACACACAGACGGACAACAAAGTGATTCTATAAGAGTTCCGGTTTTTCCGTTTGAGGCACGGAACCCTAAAAAACAAGATAAAATGTAAATATTGAAGGCAAAGATTCATCGAAGCGAAGGACTTATTCTTAGGATCCAAGAGAAACATACCGGAACGTCGTGCAACATTCTACAGCAAACGCATCAGATTCGGCTAAATAAATACATCTGGTGAGAGGATCCACCTGTCTGAGTTTAAAAAGAGCAAACCTTGACGATCCATACATTTACACAAGTGTAATGTGTGTACAAATTCTCAAACAATTAATTTCGTGTTCTCTGGCAATGAAGTGAGATATTTTCAAGATTCTGAAAACATGCCGTAGTATTTCGCCGCGAGTCTAAACAATGTAGGATAATTTTGATGATTGTTTAAAGTGTCTCAAATAGAACGCACTGACATTGTAATCGAGGGTTAGATGTTCATTATGCTGACGAAAAATGACAAAGTAATTTTGCTAAAATTGTTGGTTACTATTAGTCACTATTATCATTAATTAATTTTTAATCACTCACAATATGAGTAGGTACGCGCTCTGATGAAAACATTATGTATTTCAATGTACAAACTTACCTATTAGTAAGATTGTAGTCATGTATTGTAAGTATACAGGGTTATTTCTAATCAATTAACATCCTTTAAGGGGTTTATTCTGTACATCAAAACTAACAACTTTTGTTCTACAACTATCGTTAAAACTATAAAAAAAATCAGCTGTTCCATACATTTCGTCGCGGGTGAACGATATTTTTCTATGGAACAACAAATTTTTCTTTTGAGTTTTGACAAAAGTTGTTAGTTTTGATGTACAGAATAACCCCCTAAAAGGACGCTAATTACATACATAGGTAGTAAGTACTGCTATCTTTTTAATTACAAGCTTTTATTTAGTTTCACCTGTGCCGTTGTCTGTCTGTCGTCGGTCTGTAAAAAAATCTTGCATGATAAATTTGATCGACTATTCGGTTTGCGATTGAGCTGAAATTTTGCATACATGTGTAAATTGCGTGACAATGCAAAATTATGATGACATGGTGACTGCTGATCTGATGAATTTTGCAATGAAACGACACAACCTTATCGAGTTTGGGCTCGTTTGATTTGTCTTGGCGAGTACTTGTTTAGACAAAGCTGTTTTAAAAAAAAGGTTTTTTTAATATAATTCGATCATAATGAGAATATGAGTCTTAAAAGGAAGCTAACGACTTTAACTCTGACTTGATTTTAATTATTCTTGTTTTCATATATTTGATAAAGACAATAATAATAACACTGTATAAATAAGAAAACTTATTCGGTAAGATAGTAAGAAACGGTAATGAAGCCCATTGCTGGCCTCCGGTATGGATTTGTAATGAGACCATATGGAAGTGGCTTACATCCAATGTGTTAATTTTTTTTTTTAAAAGTAAGTGAAATTACTTAGGTACTTAAAAGTTTATTAGTAAAAATATACCTACTTATTCATTAAAATAACGATTATTACATAAGAATCTAAACAATATTAACATAGTTTTTAGGCTTCACTGGGGCTGAAAGAGATTCAATTAATTTATTAGCCGAATAAATTAGTCAACGAAAGTTTTATCACGCAAATACAAAAATATGAGTGGACTCCATAAAACGGGATTCATTTTGCTCTATGCAAATACAAAGCACGTACTAGTAAAAACATGGACTTTCAGTATTATGATAACGTATAAATATTATTTTGTCCGTCTTTAATTAGACAGAGCGGAATCATAACATTTAGTTTTGTAACTAGGCAGTTGCCTTGTTGACTTTAAATTTTACGAGCATTTCATGGTGTAATTTTATTTGTTTTGACTTCCAGTCACATAATAATGATAAAATGTACATTTTTGTGATCAAATTTCTTAAAAAATAAACTTTATGATCGCAATTTTACATAAAATTGCGATGGTTACGTATAAATTTAATAATTTTAGCAAATATTGTTTCAGCTCGACTCGACTGCCTCGGTGGCTCAGTGGTTAGTGACCCTAACTTCTGGATCAAAGAGGCGTGGGTTTGATCCCCACCCAGGGCAAATATTTATGTGATGTTTGCTCTGTGTCTGGGTGTTATTTAGTTACTATATATATATAAGTATGTATTTAAAAATAAGTATTTGTAGTATATCAGTCTCTGGCAGCCATATCACAATACTCTATAAAATTTAACTTGATCTCTGCGACAGCTGTCAGAAAAATCACGCCTATGAAGTCCTGAATTTCTTAATAGTACAGATAGTACCTGTCAATGTCATACTTTATGGACATGCCGATTAGTGATGGGCGACGAATGATCGAGATCACAGAGTTTTAGATAGAGTTTTATTTAAAATATCGATAGTTTATACTAACGATATTTTAAATAAAACTTGATTTATCATTTAGTTTTTTGTATATTTTAATATTATAACATTTTTTACAAGTGTAATTAAAGTAAACCATCATCATTTCGTGTCAATGGCTAGACTTTTTTTTTATTTTTTTTTTTTATTTTTTTTTTTTTTTTTTTTATTATATGTTACATTAGCATCGATAATAGCAAAAAACGTCGATAAATACTATCGTTACATTATTATGAGTATTTAATTAATATCATAACATTATTTACATGTGTACGTACTCGTACTTGATCTTAAATAATAGTAAGTAAATAAAATCAACTTTCTCACCTTCAACTACCCATTCGATTTAATTACAACATTGTTTGAAAATCGATTTTTTCCACCATTATCTCAACTCTAAAAATGTCAATCTTCTATGTCAATGTCACTGTCGCAGAGATCAAGTTAAATTTTAAAGAGTATAGCTTTGCTTAGTTGGGAGTCAGAGGCCGTGTGTAAGATGTCCTAAAATATTTATTTATTTATTTATTTATCTTCAATCATAATCTCTTTTAAAGTAAATGAAAAACAAACGAAAAAAACAATTCATTTGTCTAAGATCTATGATGTGACAGACACGTTAATGTACATGTTAGAGTTGTAATAAACAATTATAGTGCATTGAGGACTTAAAAATATAAGAATTTATAAATCAAAAAGTGTCCAGAATCAATCACATCGCAAAACTTTACCGATTCCATAAAAAATACATTGGACTGGAAACTATCAAAATTCAGTGATGTCGGTGCACGGTTAGAACGTTTTTATATTCTGTGGACTTTGGGCAAATAGACATGGTTGCCATATTGCAAAGGACTACATTTTTCTTTTTTTCCAAAAACAGAAACTGATGAAATAATTAAAAAAACTGGACAAGTGCGAGTCAGGCTCGCACGTCGAGGGTTCCGTACACACATATTAAAATTAAAATAATTTAAAACCTAAAATAATTTAAAACCTTTTTTAGCATGTGGTAATGAAGTTATTTTATATGATACCTTACATGATACGATTTACTCACTTTGAATTTTGAACCCATATTTTGTGAATTTTGAGGCCTTATTTTTATGTGATTTAAATAAAAATGTACAGTTTTTAGATTTATTCCTATATGTGTACTCTAAGACAGTGCTCTTCGTCAAATTTCATAGTTCTATGTCAATGGGAAGTACCCGGTAGGTTATGATTTTTGTGAGCGTTGAAATATGCGTTTTTTACGTCATAAACGGCTCTAACTTTTTTATACGGTAACTGAGAAGCATTTATTTTACACAACTGCAAGAGTTTATTGGTTTACGTATATAGTTTAAATTTCAACTCGATGTCTTTACGCGTTCCCGAAATAGAGGGTCTTGACATACACACAGACGGACAGACGGACAACAAAGTGATCCTATAAGGGTTCCGTTTTTTCCTTTTGAGGTACGGAACCCTAAAAAACTATAAGATCGCGGCATAGCTATCGTATAAGTTTAGTCGTAGTTAGTAACATGTGCAAATGGGGCTTAGCCGAACCACCAAAGGAGGAATGCGACTGCGGTGCCACTCGACAGACGATGGAGAATCTAGCCCACTGTGACCTAACACCTGCACACAAGAAGATCTCTACGAGGCCAACACCGCCGCAGTCTCCGTGGCCTCCAACTGGTCGAACAGCATATAGCAAAATACAAATTTTATGATCGTATCGCTGACTCGAAAAGAAGAAAGAAGAAGTCGTAGTTAAATAGAGTAAGAGTTATAGATGTTATTTAACATCAGAAACATAATACACATTTCTGTCCTTTACGTGACAACATACAAATATATGACAGTTTGTTTAGGTGAGATTCAAATTCAAAATTCTTTATTTCGTACAACAACATAAGGTAACATAAAACAAAAGAAATGATGTAGTCAGGAAGATTGTGTCGCAGATAGCAACGCCCACCTCCAGCAAAGAATTGTACAAAATAAGTATATATATATATACATCACTTTATTCGTCCTCTTCATTACTGAAGGTCGTGCCCGTCTTGAAATGCTCTGACGGAATCAGTAACGAGCTGCTTCCACTCCGCCCTATCTTCGGCTTTCTTCAGAGCAATGGAAACTGGAAACCCGGTTATTAACTTAATCTGATCAGACCAACGGGTAGGTGAGCGTCCACGTGGTCTTTTGCCATCTACTTTCCCAATTACAACCAGTTTATCAAAATTATATGCATATAACATAAATAAAATGAAGAAATCTAAAGTTATTGATTAAAATTCACACACACATTTTTGTGACAGACCAACAGTTATAGTCCGAAACCCCACTGCAAAATCATAGAGCGCTCATAGCGTACACGCTTGAAATATTTTTTTACTTAAATATATAAATAGGAGAATGTAAATATACACGTATATACAGGGTTGCCTTGCGAAATATGGCCGCAAGCGTTTGTAATTTGTTTGATTCATTTTTAGAACAAGATTATTTTTTGCAAAAATTAGCATGACCGACTTCACCCGTGTACGGAATTCGCGAATATTTCGCACGGATCGATGTAGAATTTTTCACATTATTGTTGATTAATCAAAAATGGCTGAGCCGATTTCAATAAAATGGGACCAATTTCGAAGTATACTCTTTCCAATAAAAAAAAAATTATTGAAATCGGACTACTATGAAAAAAGTTATGCGTGGTGGTTCGTCGGTATAATATTTCATTCGATTATATTTTTCATGCGTTTAACGAAATAATTCCAAACAAAACTTGCCTTGGACAAAGAAGATATAATAATACTACGTATGCCTTGGATGAAACTAAATATTTTTTGATATCGACACAAGCGCGCTTCACGTTCTAGACACGTGAATGTTATATGTATACGATTGTTTATCCTCATAATTCACAAATCAAAAACGTAATAGGTAGATAGCTACTACTAATCTTGCGTACGGGCTTTGGCAGACAAGCGATTTTCTTTCTGGATACAAAACATTTGCCAATTAATCCACCATCATTAACGACATTTTTGAAAACATCAGATGTCATTCATGACCCATATATCTTTAGAGCTATGCATACTGTACTTTACCAGCATTTTTAATAGTCCACTGTAGGACGTAGGCCTACCCACGAAGGGTGATTGGGCCATATCCACCACGCTGGCCCAGTGCGGGTTGCAGGCGTAATACCTTTTAAAAAACAATTATTACAAATAAATTATACCCCAGATATTATCTCCAGTCCTGCAACTTTTCTTCACTGCGCTGACTCAGTACAAAAAGAGTACAAACGTTTTAACCTGGCTTTTACGATTTAATAGTGATGCGGGTTGACAGATAGGGTGGAGCGAAAAACACTTTTTTGTTAACTTATCTTCCTCAGGTATTTCTCATTGACCTATTTTATGTTTGGGAGTAAATTTAGGATATTTGAGTGCAAAATTTAAGCTGTCTAAGTTCATATCTTAAGGTGGTGCGTTGAACTTGAAGTTTGAAAAAATGTTAGTTATGGCACATTCCCAAAACCGTTTTACTGGTAATATTATCACCTACGGATATTAACTTAGAAAGCTTAAATTTTAAAGCTAATATTCCTTAATGTATAGGTCAATAATAGGCTAGTTGACAATTTTTTGATGTCCTCTTGTAACAGCTAACCATAAAAAGAGCCGATTAAAGAAAACAAAAATAAAATCAACTTAGAAATAAAGAAGTAACAAGCATTTTATTTTCTTGCTAGGCAAAGAGCGCACTATGACAGAATATGTCGTCACGGTCCGTAAGTGTCATACATTCGCCATACTATGTTATGATTTTTGGGAAAGGGACAAAGCATCCCCTAAATCTTTACAAGCTTGTATATCTGAACTGGATTAGCCAATTTTAGTTATTTTTTCAGTTTACGAATCATAATTAATTGCAGAATTCAGTAATTTTAATACTTTTGACTAATTCAATACTGGTCAACTACCCAATTGTTTCCTAAAAAATAATGTCTCCGTGCCAAATTACATCCCATTGAATAAGAAATAGAAGTGTTACAGAAATGTACAGTAAGAAAACGCAAGCAAAACTCCAGTCTGCCAAAACTTTATAACACGGAGCCGTAAATCTGGTATGCGTCTACGCAGAGTTGTTATTGTTTCATTTGACGTATGCTACGTTTCGCATTACAATAATGGCCTAGTTTAATGGTTTGTTTTCACAACAGATTGGCCATAGCAAAATCTTGGAAGCATCCTAATGTAAAATACCCATCAGTAAATATTCCATTCAAAAATTTTGCTATGAGATAATAGTATTATATCTATCGAAGAAAAAAAAATACGATACAAAAAAAACATGCAAAAAAATAATACAGAAAGAAAAGTAAAAAAGTATTTATATATGAGGAAAAAAAAATCTTTTATTTCGACCCCACGAAAATTGCATACACGTTTGTAAAATCTCGTATTGCTCGACGTATATAATAGTAAATTTGCAATAATCGCAAGATGATCTATGTGTTTGTTGCTAACGTCTCCGACTTGCGTTGGAGGAGAAGACTGACGAACATACAAAAACAAGTATTATATCTAAAATGGTATACTTTTTTCATCATATCACTAAAACCGAAAACCGAACAACTAGAGGGTCATATCTAACCCGCTCGTGTAGCAGCAGGTTGTAGATGATACTTCATAGAACTTCATTAAACTTAAGTACTTTTTCACAAGCATGCACATTTTCCCACGATGTGTTCCTTGAAGACTACTGTGATATTTATACGTTGTGCTGTATTTTTTGGAGGTTACTTAGTGGAAATATGTAACATTTAAATATTACAAATGTAACTGCATGTGTGGGCCCTGTATCGTCTTATTTAACCATGAGCGTAGATGTAGCCGGACAGAATCTACTTCGTCTAATCTAATCGTATCAATCTTGTAGATGTGAAAGATCAATGCATAGATAAAATATATAAACATATACATATATATATATATACCTACTTATTGTAGTGCAAGAAGCCGTGGTGGTCTATTGGTAGTAACACCCGACCTGCAATCGTGAGGTCGTGGGTTCAAATCCCGATCCCGTACCAATGAAGTTCCTTTGGAACTTATGTACGGAATTTCACACCATTGGCTTTTCGGTGAAGGAAAACATCGTGAGGCAACCTGCATACGTCCTTAGAAGAAATTCTATGACATATGTGAATCTACCAACCAGCACTGGGCCAGCGTGGTGGATATGGCCCAATCACCCCTCGTGGGTAGGCCTACGTCCTGCAGTGGATTATTAAAAAGGCTGGTACAGTAGTGCAACCGGCCGTCCAGAGCTTAACTCTCAAAATATATAAGTATTCAGTGATTTCTGAAGTATCTACTTAATGCTGTACGGCACTTCATTAGCAACATGGCGTCGGTAAGACAATAATATGGAATAAAAATAAATCCGTTTAACAAATACCGAGAACACAGAAAGAAACGACGGAATACAAAATGTTGAAAATATCTGATATTTAGGAAAAAGATGTAATGATTGAATGGAAAGGTAGTTTAAAAATTGAACAAAGGAAAACTTTACAAAAAGTTTTAAAGTCTGAACTCGAAATGGACAAAGCCGTCATTATTGCTAAAGCTTGGCTCATTCACACAAATACAAATCCATTAATTATCGAGATACGTAGAGATAAAAGAGAAGGCCTCTGCATTGCTCATCAGGCCTGGAAATTGCCGGCCATTACCATTCCATTCGCATTTATAAAACGATAAACATAAAACCTAAAAGGAACTTTAAGACAAATGTAAGACATTGTTGGCGCATCGCCAAAACTCTGCAAACAGTTACCTTTGAGATTGTGAATACAATGTCACTCACGGTAATGCATCAGTATCAGGTCGCACTTTTGAACAAATAAGATGTGAATTCTGTGCCGGTTACAATGTCAAGTCACTAAACGAAGTTTAATCAATTAACGCCGGAGTTACATTGCGAAATAAGACATAAAATTAATTTCACGACAATAGTTTTATAAACAATTTCACGTGTAAACATCAAATTTTACAATGCATGCATTAATTTCATAACACTAATTAGTTTTATGCCCTGCGCATTTATTTGGTATAATTAATGTCACGCAACTAATTTCAAACCCGAAACGCGCATGCGAAGGGTGGATATGTGGTTAAAATGGCAAACCAATGTTGGAAATCGATAAAAATGTTTACTTGTTTTTTGTCACCAAAAATTATTTTTTCTATATTTGGTACATAATTGTATAAAACGTTATGCATTTCAGAAACAAGTTTCGATGCGTATAGTTCCATGGTTGCTGTGATACTGAAGGTTTCATGACGCTGTTTATTTTAACGAAACTAGCTTTACAAGTCCTGCAACAAGTTACATGAAATAAAAATTTTCATGTGTGCTACTAAGTTCGAAATGTAACCCCGGATTTAGGTATCTACTACTATGCTATAAGTTTAAACATTTAGAAGATCATAGTGACTAATAAAACACGTGATAGAGAAAAGAAAATTTCAATTGCAAATAATGTGATGAATTTAGACAAAAAGTTTACAACGCGGTCACATTAACTCGACGCATCGCTGGAATTTGCAATTTTTACTCGATCTTAATAAACAGGTAGAAACTTATCTTTTATAGATGATGGTTCGGAACCTTTCGTGCGGGAGTCCGACTCGCACTTGGCCGGTTTTTTTGCAAACCGTACTTGAGCGGTAAAATAACGTCACATGGTCAAGCGTCTAGTTAATGTGACCGCGTTGTAGCTTACCTTCATATTTGGTAGGTAAGTTTTGGTAAACTAAAGTGAATACTAATACCTCGAACTTTTCGTTTGCTTTCTTCTGCTAAAATGTTCGTTTTTATTTTATGACTGCATGCAAATCTTAACTTTCAGTCAAGGTTACTGTGGCTTTTCGAGCGTAAACTGCAAACTTGAAAGTGTCACAGGAGTTTGGGACGCGAAGAATATGAAATTAAATAAGGTTCTGAGTTTTTACGGGTTAGAAAACGCTGCAGGCAAAAGCGATCCCTGATCACGTTTCTTGGTAGGTATACTAACGCCACGCTTTTTCCATTCAAAGGATAGTCCAACATGAAACTTTCTTTTACAAACTTTCAATATCTGGAATACCAAGCTCCGCTCGACGCAATATCTGTTTCATTTTGAATACAACTATTTTTAACCGACTTCCAAAAAGGAGGAGGTTCTATGTTCGTCTGTATGTATGTTTTTTTTAGTGTATGTTCATCGATATTTTCAATGATTGTGAATCGATTCAAAAAATATTTTTAATTCAAAAGGGTATACTTTCGAGGTGGTCCGATTTAAATTTTATCGAATTCAGCTGAGACGTTTTTGAAGAATCAACAATAATGTAAAAATTGTATTCTTCAATTCGCATGAACTATCGGTCGCCCCGCATTGTTGGACCGGGGCGAATGGGGACCTTCAAAAAGAGTCTTGGGCGATTCGCCCCGCGGGCCGAAACGCCGCAATACTATTTTGTACGCGATGGAAGTCAGTTTTGCCATTTTTTGCGAAAAATAAGTATATTTTCATAATATCTTTAACTTTATTATAAAAACAATCCTTATGACCATTGACTGTCATTTGGCTGCCTCGGTGGCTCAGTGGTTGGTGACCCGGAGTTCTGGATCAAAGAGGCGTGGATCCGATCCCCACCCGGGAATGCATTAATGTGATGAACATAAGTGTTTGCTCTGTGCCTGGGTGTTATTTAGGCACTATCTATATAAGTATTTAAAACTAAAACATGTATACGTAGTATATTAGTCTCTGGCAGCTATATCACAAGCTTTGCTTAGTTTGGGGTCAGAGGCCGTGTGTAAGATCCCCTAATATTTATTTATTGACGTGCATATGACAATTGTACTCGTAAGTTTTTGTACCTACGTATATTAAAAAAATACTGAATTGAATGATCAAAATTAAAAATATATCAAAATTGCTACACTGTTTTCTCACATAAGCTATTACATAATCAAGTAATTCTGGTTTTAAAGTTATTCCATTTCGTACGTTTCTATTACCAATGCGACCTTCTTCACTTTTAATAACGTGGAAAATTTACTTAATGGAAAAAAGATATAATAATTTTTCGCAAAAAATGCCATATAGACTTCAACCGTGTACAGAATTCGAATAGTTCTCGCGGATCGAAACGGCTCAGCCGATTTCAGTAAAATTTAAACGGGGTCATCTTAGAAATATGATCTACCTAATAAAAAAGAATTGTTGAAATCGGACGACTATGTAAAAAGTTATGTGTTTATAAACAATTTATTTTACTTAAAAAAATATTCGCGTCGCCTTATAAGCCTCCTCCGTTTCGTCGGTTAAAAACTTTTATCATAATCAAATGCTACCCCATTCAAAGAAAACACATTGATTGTTATTTTAAATTAAAAATACATTTTGGTTCCGTTCCAATATACATAGATGGTACGGACGTTTACAAAGATGTAGACACGACAAATTAATGTTTATTACAGTAATTAGTATAAAAACTACATTAGCTAAAAGCGCAGACGTAATCCGCACCCATTGTCTACTTTGTTTTTATTTATAAAATCTGTCAGTAGTAGGATGCCAAGTCTCGTTCAGACATACCTAAGCTAGTAGCGCGACTGCTGTGCTTGTGTAAAATGTAGCTATGTAGCGCGTTCGAGCTGAACCATAAATCTGTGACATTTTCGTCCATTCCCCGTTGTAATATTAATTTTTATACTTAAACCTTTCTCATGAGTTTGTTTATTAAGGAAAAACGCAGTAAAATTCGTCGCGTTTTTTTTAATATTTAATCGTACATACGCATGAAAGTGACGGTGGCAACCTTAGATATCATGGCAACGTAGGTAGTCTAAATTTATAATATATGTTCTTAAAATAATGACAAGGTGGAAAAGCTCGATTAACACATCATTTACTTATACACAACAAAAACGTTTTTCGAGGATATTTTCGTAACTATAACAGAATACGGCTAAAACTCACGTTATAATTATACGGTCGATCCGCAAGGAATCCAACCAGTTTCAGAGCCGTAGCCGTATTCTGTTATAGTTATGATGAATACTCACGGTAGTTTTAATGAAGTGATATTTTCGTACTTCACTAATTTAACAAAATTTTGGATAACTTGCTTACCGAAGGTGTAGCGTTTCTAGTTGCCCTACAAACCGTAGAATAGGGAGGTAATAAGAACACCTTGAAGGTTAACAAAAGTATATTAATAAAATAAAACAGAAAAAAGAAAATAGTTCATTGGAGAGAAATAAGGAAAAATACAACAAACTAGATGGGTCGAGGTAAGACACATTCATAAGCCGAGAGGCGTTGTTAAACCGTATAGTCTAGATACACTGGCCTTGAATTCGCAATCCGTCGCCAGCGGTGGCGTCGGATCCTTAGGTGGCAAGTCGTCCCCGAAGTGCAGTGAAGTGCAATATTTTTAAAATACTTTTAATAAAACTAAATTAGCCAATGACTAGCAAAAACTATTGTCGACGTATGGCGTACTCGTCTTATGCATGCTACTATAATCACAAAATTAAATGCCTCACCAGAAATTTTGTACAACTATCTTAATTACGAAGTAATTAATATTGCGATTGCAAAAACTACTTACTATTTATTATGGTGAAAATAAATCCCCTAACGGATTCATTTTCGTCGTAAAGCTCGCTCAGGTGTGTTTTAACAGCCCAAATTTTAGATTAGTAAGCATGCCTTTGTAGACACATTAACTTTTTTCAATTGGTCTGACATTAGATTTTTATTATAAGCAAATATAAAAAGACCAACTTTTATGAGTTTGTTTAAAATATAATGCTCAAATTGTGTAGGATTTTCATTCATTTAATATGTACGTATGTAGCTATGCCATAGAGCTAAAACTCACACAGGCGGAATCCACCAATTTCTGCATGTTGTGTTGTTGTGTCTGCATTTACTGTGCCCATTCATCAACAAATTACTACACATATATACAAATAAAACGAACAAGCAAAGCAAGTCTTCATTACGTTTTGATCAAGCAGCACTTTTGAAGTATTTTCCTTTTCCGACTAGCGTAAATGAATCTCTGAACAAATTTTTCGTTCAGATAATCTGGTTTCTGCTGTGATAATTTGAGCAATAATTTGAAGGATTTCGTTACCTAAGGGCAAAGTTATTACGAGAACTAAATTGAGTTGTCGAAGTCATAAAACTTACGTAGGTCGTTCAGAGATCTTACTGATAGATACTTATTTAGAAATATCTCAATTTATATCGTGTTTTAGAAATTCAGATTAAGATTAATCTTACGTAATCTGTACAACACCAATCTGTATGTATAGTTTATGTACCTAGGACAAGTAGTCCAGCTAGGTAAGACCAACTTTAAGAAAGAGGTCGATCGCCAAATCCGACTCGGCTGGGCAGCGTTTGGAAAATTGCGTGATATCTCTTCATCCGATATACCTCAGTGCCTCAAGACGAGAGTTTTCGATAGTTGTTTGTTGCCAGTGATGACATATGGAACGGAAACGTGGTCTTTTAATGTGCGCCTCATGAATAAGCTCAAAATAGCCCAACGTGCTATGGAGAGGGCTATGCTCGGTGTCTCTCTGAGGGATCGAATCAGAAATGAGGAGATCCGTAGACGAACCAAAGTTACCGACATAGCCCAGAGGATTTATTATATTATATATATATATATATATTAGCAAATTAAAGTGGCAATGGGCAGGACACATTGCTCGAAGAACGGATGGCCGTTGAGGCCGAAAAGTTCTCGAATAGAGACCACGGACCAGCGAGCGCAGCGTAGGACGTCCACCGACTAGGTGGACTGACAATATAATAAAAATCGCGGGAACGCGCTGGATGCGAGCCGCTTCCAACCTGCCTTATTGGAAATTTATGGGGGAGGCCTATGTCCAGCAGTGGACATCCTACGGCTGATAGATAGATAGATATAATCAGTATAAGCCGTGACGGCCAAGAGGGAGAATTTTCGCTTTACAAGCAAGACGTGTGGGTTCTAACCAAGTCCTGAACCACAGTAATGGTATCTAACTATTGTGACCCTGTCCTTGAAATATAATTATAACTACAGCGCCACGTGGCCACGCAGAACGTCTCACGCGCTAGGGGCAGCACTTCAGTATTTTAATTACATCTACTCTCTTTTTACATATTTAAGTTTCTTTCTAGTTTTGAATCATATGAAAGAGTTATTTTTAGAATTCTGTAAGTACCTCAAACGGAAAAAACGGAACCCTTATAGGATCACTTTGTTGTCCGTCTGTGTGTATGTCAAGACTCTTTATCCCGGGAACGCGTAAAGATATCGAGTTGAAATTTTAACTGTATACATATATCTAAGATTTCTAGCAGTTGTGTAAAAGAAAAACTTCTCAGTTATTGTTTAAAAATGTTAGAGCCGTTTATGTCGTAAAAAACCGCATATTTCGACACTTACAAAAATCAAAACCTACAGGGTACTTCCCGTTGAGATAGCACTATGAAATTTAGCGAAGAGCATTTTCTCAGAGTACACATATAGGAAGAAATCTGAAAACTGTACATTTTTATTAAAATCACAAAATAATAGGGCCTCAAAATTCACAAAATATGGGTTCAAAATTCAAAGTGAATAAATCGTATCATGTCAGGTATCATATAAAAGAACTTCATTAGCACACGCTAAAACTTCGCTTCCCAATTTTGTGAATTTTTCTGGATTTGTACGGAACCCTCGATGTGCGAGCCTGACTCGCAGTTGTTTCTGTTGTTCGCATTGACCCCCAAACGAAAATTTCCAAATTCACTCGGTCAAATATAATGTAGATATATAAGCCCACTATAAACATAATGTTTATTCATTTTTTGTCATTGTTCCAGAGTTCATCGTTGACAGACCTCATATCGGCGTTCGACACAAAAGCACAAGCGCACAGCGACCTGCAGAAAGTCACAGCTTTCAGTGGAAGCTTCGATAAGAATCACAAACCAACGTTCTCTAAAGACGAGTATGGCAAGTAAGTACCAAATTATAAACAAACAATCTTGTGCCCACTGTTTCACCCGCATGATATCTAGTTTGATAGTTGTGATATCCTATAGGAACCTTTTATTTTATTTTCCAACTTATGAACAACATCCATGCCAAAAATCAAGTCTATCCGTGGCTCTGTTGCTTCGTAAAAGAGTAACAAATAACAAACGCACTTTCAGATTTATAATACCTATCTACTTGTATTACAAAAGATGCACAAAGGTAGCAAGGAAGGAGTAGCACATGCAATAATAATTATTTTCAATCGCGCAAATGCTGGCCACCGATAATCCGACTGCACCCAAAAGCAGTCGGGTATCTTTCGAAGATTTCCCCCTCGTAAAAAAAGGACGTCCACCGTCCACACTTCACATACGGTAGACAAACGACCAGACTGCAGAAACACTGGGTGCAAAACGCTCACAGCCGATCTTATTGGAAGCCTATTATAAGGAAGCATAAGTCCTGTACCTTACCGTCATTATTTGGTCACTGGTACCTTGGCGGGGATGGTGATGGATTAATAGAAAAGTGCAAAGAGTTACGAGTACTTTGCAAAGTGAAGAAATTTCAGGGGTATACAAACTTTCCACCACTATTACTATGGGGCTATATAACCCCGGAATCGAGAATCAAAATTCAACTGTTCCATACATTTTCTTTAAATTTACTTTCTCGGGATTTCAGGGCTTGACCCCGCTTGTTTATAATTATGAGTATATAAACTGTAAAGTCCCTACACTTTGCAAGGCCTATATATTTCTTCTTAAAGCATTCTAATTTCATGAAATTGTCAATAATATCGATAAAGTTAGACTTTACTAATAGGTAGTAAATTTTGATAGCTTTTTATAAATTTAACGGAAAAGTAAGCCAGTTAGAAACCTACTAATTGTATTGTTTTGTCCTTGTCATTAGTTTTTTATATAATGTGGTTGTCTAATAAAGTGTTATTGTTTGTGTAACGTATTGTGTCTTTGATATGAATAAATTGACTAAATAGACAAAAATTCTTTTTTATATTTATACGTTGTCAATATTTGACTGGAACTGAATCACTTCTTGTTCAAATAGTTACAGCGAGTAAATACGAGTGTGCTGTCTGTTTGTTTGTGCTGGGTAGGGTTGATTGGAATGTTTATTGAAAAAAAAAGTCAGTAGGTACATATAGTTCGTATAGGGTGGCAATCCCTGGTGATAGTCATAGTTTTTAAACTAGAATGTTAAAATTAGAAAGTTTAATTTACTTCAGTGATCGCTTAAAGACATCTGCAAATGATACTTATACTTACTATTCAAAGTACACTATTAAGTAACTTATAGCTTGTTGATCATCGAAAATGCATAAGAAAGCATAACCATCAAGATATATGTTTATTACCGACCTAGTTTGACGGTTATTGCACCATTTTATGTGATGTACCTACTATAGAATTAAATGAATCACTAATATTTTGTAGTAGTCACATTTGTGACATTATGTTTTGCCATTGATCCCATTGTAAATTTTGTTTAAAATTGGTACAATTAATTCATTCCTGTATAAATATGGTGTAGTATGTCACCCTCTTTCCCTGCAAATTTTGTTAACACGTACCTCTGCTTATAGACAAGCAAAATATCATATTACCAGTTCATCCATCCAACCATCCATCAGCCACAGGACGTCCACTGATGGACATAGGCCTCCCCTATAGATCTCCAATAAGACCGGTTGGTAGCGGCTTGCATCCAGCGCGATCCTGCGGTCTTAATGCGGTCATCCGTCCACCTTGTGGGTGGACGTCCTACGCTGCACTTGCTGGTGCGTGGTCTCCACTCGAAAACTTTTTGTCCCCATCGGTCATCAGTCCTCCGCACTATGTGCAGTTGCCACTTCAACTTGCCAATCCGCCGGGCTATGTCGGTAACTTTGGTCCTTCTACGTATCTCCTCATTCCTGATTCGATCTCGCAAAGAGCTCGCTATCTCCACAACGAGCTATGTAGATGGCTATCTCCATAGCTCGTTGTGCTACCTGGAGCTTATTAATAAGGCCCATAGTGAGAGACCACGTTTTAGTGCCATAAGTCATCACTGGCTACACACACTGGTCCAACACTTTCAAATTGAGGCACTGAGGTATGTCGGACGAGAAGATGTTACGCAATTTTCAGAACGCTGCCCAACCGAGTTGGATTCGGCGATTGAACTCTTGAAGTCGGACCTACCTAACTGGACTATTTGTCCTAGGTATACCAGTTATCACTCTCAAATATGCGGAACAGATAGCTTTTAAAGCTGCGACCAATATAATATATGGACTTTACCACTCAGAGCAAATAAAAAAAATCAAGAGAGAACGTCGTCGTTGCACAGTCAAGTGAAGCCGGTTTTTTAAACAAGTGTGAGTGCGTCGGTGTTGCGCCGCCTTAGTTCGACTGACAAGCCAAGGCGTAGTTTCGTTGTACGTGGATGTGTGTGTAATTGTCTATTCACGGCGCACAATATTCTGTCTTTATTTTTTATTTGGTCTGAGCTTTACTATTGATCGTTTTCCACTAATTTGAGTGAAAATCGTCACATATTATATGTATTTCAATGCCTAATCGTACTAAAAGCATTCATACACGCTTTTAAGTTAAAGTATATTCCAAAAGCACGGAAATTTATTGGAAAATAACGGAATTTTGTATTCTTTTTTATTGGAACGCACCAGACACGTTTTTACTGTTCTTAAGTTCTAAAATAAAGTAAGGCATAGTGCGAGCATTGAGCCTATTTAATCGTTAACATGAGTGCATCTCTTGAAGCCTTGTTCTTTTATTTTATTTTGGTCAAAGATTGAGCCAAAAACTCGCAAACTAAATTCTGAAACTTTGAACTGTATCATTTGCCTCAAGACTTCATAAGTATGGAGAAAGTCGACAAAGTAACAGGATCTGATGGACCTTTTACGAATAATCTATTTTATAAGTAAGTTATAAAAAGGTACTTATAGTCGACGGGTCCTCTATAACTGAGATAAAAGGCGTGCCATAAAATTTAAGTATCGGCACCGATTAAATATCTAACAGTTTTTGATAAGTTCTTCGTTTTGACCATGAAAATGGAAAAAATATTCTGCTAGCTAAAATAGACCCATTTTCTACTTTACCCTCCCATTTTTTACTCCCATTTTTTACCTTACAGAATTGAAAATATTTATATATGGACTATGCTCTGAGTTGTTTTTCGACTTGGCATTTTTTCTTTCAATATCGATGGAGTTGCCACTCCGTGAGATAGAATAAAGTATGATGAGATCTATAAATAAACCAAAGTAATCGGCTTGGCTTAAAAGATCAGCAAATTAAAAATGGCAGTCGGCAGAGCATGTATGCAGAAAGGCTGATGGTATTGCAACATTCTAGAATAGAGACCATTTACCACCAAGCGCTAAGTAGGATGGAGTTTAGGCCACCTTAGGCAACCATAAGGCAGACTATATAACCTGATTGAGGAAAATAGTGCTGGACGCAAGCCGCATTCAATCGGTCCTATTTGAAATTTAATCTAGGACAAGCATTACTCGCCGGGCGAGTTATATCACCATTCCAAAGCATCGAACAAATTACGGTAAGACAATGCTCACAACTGAAGGTGCCAGACTTTATAACTCACTACCCTCACAAATAAAAAATGCTGACTCACTTCATGCCTTTAAAAAAACTTTAGCCGAATACATCATAGAAGATGTATTGTTATAAGTAAGACAAAATAAGTGTGAAGTAAGTCTGTATTATGTTGTATGTTCAATTAGTTAATTTACTTTGATAATTGAATAGGTACGACTAAAATTGTAAAATATGTTGTAATGATGTTATCATGTAAGTGACAAACTGTCTTTGTCTTTATGATAATAAATAACTTTAAACCTAAACCTATTAGTCCAGCGGTGGAAGTTCTGCTAAAACGATGATGGTTGATGCACATTGCACATATTTGTAGTAAAACCAACTGGGTATGAGTTGTATTTGTTATGACAAGATATTTTCAAATCTAGCCTAGCTAAAATAGACTGATATGTGATCCTCAGCACTAGTTATCAAATATGTTAAAAGGTGGTGTGGTATTCGTAGAAGATGGTAAACACACTTAGAAGGGCGGGAAACCGCTATTAGTAGGTACGAGGGAAGTTTCCGGAACACTTTGTACTTAGCAACAGAGTTTGACTAAATGTGGGGCTACACCGTAGATCTCAAACATAGGACGTGTCAACTAGCACAGAATTTCGTACAAAACTATTTTCATCACATCTATTCGAAAAGGACTACTTGGTTCGCCTTTAAGTGCGCCCAAAGGTGGTGTTTTCTATAAGAAACTTTATAAGTGCGCCGGAATTATCTTTGCCGCGCACTTTTTGAATTTGGAACAAATAAGTACAACCGAATGATCTTTGCCGCGCACTTTTTGAATTTAGAAGTATTTGTAATGTTAGTGTTCAGCGCCAAGAAAATGACTGAAAAGAATGTAAATATAAGTTATTATATGTTTTATTATTAGATACTATTTAATTTCAATTTACCTGTTACTCTACGTTTTATTAAATAAGATTATTATAGTAAAATATGAGGCGCCTTTTATTTTCTCATAGAGGTGATGAAAAGTAGAGTGTACCACTCGGGCGCAAAATATATTTTTGGCTCGGACGACGTACTTTGAATCCCTCGCTACGTTCAGGATTCTACTAAAGAACTGTACTCTAGAATCCCTCACTTCGCTCTAGATTCAAAAAAGCGCCCTCGCCGTAAAAATATTATTTTGCTCTCATATGATACACTCCACTATTGCGTAAATTATTAAAACCACAAGTTACGCGTATCAATCATTATTTATTTAACTATTACTCACGGAGCAAAGCATATCACTTAGCTTGATAGGTAGGTACCTATATGCGATCACAAAATACTGCACTAAGTAGAGTTTGTGAAAAAATAGAACTATCTTAGGTGAGGTCGCCCGTGTGCCGTTTTACTAATTTTGTTACGTTGACAACACTGCTCTGTCATCAATGTCACTAGTACAACTAAAACTGTTTGATAAGAAAGATCTGTTAGACAACTTTATCTTCTACAGTTGTTTATACAACAACACACTAAGCCTCAGTCAGCAATAAACAATAACTTACATAATAAACGCAACAATAGGAACATATATAATATTTACACCGTACCACTGACAAAATCAGTTTTTGCAATGCACTTTTCCTACTATTTGGGTCCTAAATTATACAACAAACTTAGTAAACAATCTACTGTTCAGACGCTAAAAGCGCATAAATTTAAAAAAAAAATTGTTATCTTTCCTAAAAGATATGGACTATCAAAACACTGAAAGCTTTATCTCTGTTCATTAAATTTCTTCTATTAATTATTTATGCTAAAAAACGATTCTAACTATGCTTATCATAGTTTTAATACGTTTTAATAGCTTATGCATGAATGTTTAAATTTTATTATTTTAAATATTATTTCTAAACTTATTGTTAATATTGATTCAAGTTTCTTGTTTATAATTATTTTAATCTAGTGCAACTATAGGGAGAAGCCACCGGATTCCGAGACACAGTTTTTAACTAGTTCGGAACCGGTGGATTCAATTCAATAGCACGTATATTTTGTGTCCTAATAAAGATTTTGAATTGAAGAAAACTTGGTGAAAAAAAAATTGTCGGTTTTCATCAACCAAGTATAAACGGTACCTTGGCTGCTGATTAAAATCTTGTTAGTTCACGGTAGCGCCACGACGACGGTTCTTTATTTGCACATACTCTACCGACATACTCAATTGATATAGGTATATGCAATAACCATCATGAAATATTATTTTACTGACCTAACTTTCAATGATTTTGAGATTATTTCAATTTTACCCCATAAAGAGCAATTCAGCTCAACTGTCTATCTGTATCGACATCTGTCAGAGAATTAACGTATAAAGCAACATTGTGCTCCGGAAGTCCTACTGGATTCAAAGGGTTTCATCGAAGTAATTTCCGTCTGATTTTTACCTTGTCATCGACCTTTCAATCCCAGAAACACGATTATCTGAAGTGATAAACATTTTCAGTGGCCAATAAAGCTCTGGTCACAAAATTTACCTGCCATTTATGATCATCAAGGGTATCAAGAATTGAGATAAATCGTTAGCAAGGGATTATAACGATATGACTGTTTCGCTATCTGCACATGGGCGTAAAGTGAAGATTAATTATTAACTGTTCATTAATTTTGTTTTACAAATAGTTCTTGTTGTAACGAAACGGCCGAGTCGCCAATATTGACCAAGCTGTCAAGTTTGTGAAGTAAGGACTTGTAGAGTTAAGACGTGTAGAGTTAGAAGCTTGGCTCTACGTGAGATCTGTCAATTTTTTGATAGTGTAAACTGTGTTCTTGTCTTGGCTACATTTTACATAAAAATGTTTTTGTTGGATTTTGGTTACGCACTAACATTATGGTTGTTTTTGTACGTTGTCACTATTTGCGCCGATAGTAAATTGATTAACCTGTTTTTTGTTTGAAATACTTAATAATTAGCCTTACAAAATAAATTAGTAGGTGTAGGTACCTACATACTTTTTGGGTCGTAAATTCCATGTAAAGAAAAAATAAGTTTTACTTATTTCTTGCAGCGTACGATTCACGTTAGACAATATTGACTACCAAAACACATATGATTTGTCTAAAAACGTACTCCTTTATAACAATGTTCTTTGTTATTGTTACAATTACTTTATAGTTTTTTTTTAAATTAACATCTTTTTCAGGCCTATTCCCGGATCTATGACGGAGTTCAGAGGAGCCGAAGCGCAAGCGAGAGTATGCACAGAGATGAAAGAGCTCTGCGAAATCATAAACGAGTACGGGAAGACGCCGTGTAAAGGCCTACTTCCACCTGAAATGCAGTGCGCCACCAAAGTCATATCATTCGGAGAACTATTTTCAGTAAGTAATGATATATCAATTCTCATAAACAATTTCTTACTTTTTAAAAGCTATTTTTCATAATATAAGCTAGAGAGTAATAAGTATATAAGATTTTATACTATATATAACGGGGATAGTCGTAACGACTATCCCCACACGTGAGTTCAGTCCCGTTATATATAGTATAAAATGTGTGAAAACCACGTTAATTTCCATAGTAAAATAGTATATAAGATCAAAGAGAAATAAATATTCCACAATCTTTATTACCAAAATTAATATTTTTAAGTTCAAAACTAGCTTTTGCCCGGGATCTCACCCACGTGATATTCTAATTTGAAACTTTATTTTTTGGAACTTTTTATTTGTCGTGATAAAATGTAGCATATGTCACTTTCTTATACATATACATGTTAAAAAAAATGCCAAGGCATACATGCCAAAAAACAAGTTGATTCGTTTCTCTTTTGCTGCGTAAAAGAGTAAAAAACCAACATACACACTTTGGGATTTACAACACTAGTAAAAATACCGCATTTTAGAACAGAAATAGGTATAGGTACATAATAATACCAGTTTCAAGTTAAAAATTCAGTGCATTGAGGGTGGCATTATCTTGCGGATTAAACCCTCTATAAATAAATAAATATATAATATTTTTTTTGGGACATCTTACACACGGCCTCTGACTCCAAACTAAGCAAAGCTTGTGATATGGCTGCCAGAGACTGATATACTACATATACCTATTTTTAAATACATACTTATATAGATAGTAACTAAATAACACCCAGACACAGAGCAAATACATCACATCGCATAAATATTTGCCCTGGGTGGGGATCGAACCCACGCCTCTTTGATCCAGAAGTTAGGGTCACTAACCACTGAGCCACCGAGGCAGTCAATAAAGATTTTTAAAAAAAGTTAAAAATTCTTTCAGAATTTATATTTAACTAGCAACTTCCATGTCTCGCGGTCTTCCGCCAGTGTCTTCACCTCCCTGTACGACGTGAAATCTACCTTTTCTTTGATCTGACCCGAAAATGACTTTACAAGATACAATTTTTTTCGAAATCCTAATCACGAGCTTTCAATCCAAAAGATACTCAGCCTTAATTATAGTTTAATGCTTGGCTTATACACGTGCGTAACCCAGCACCCCTCTTCTGAACTAATTTTACCAAACCAATTCATCAACTTCCGAGAAAACTTCTACTTAACCGATACCCCTAGGAATATCTAAAACTGGAACTATTCAAAGGTTATCTGAAACGACTTCTAATTAATATTCAATGTGACAAATAACTTTTAAGTACTAACCCAAAACTAATATAATTATCAGATCAGTATCAGACCGTACATTTTGCTACTTTGTGGGTCACTTAACTCCCTGCCCCCTTTTTCTTATAACACGAGTAAGAAGGAATGGATAATCCCAATCAATAAAAATAATGGTTTTATGATATTTTTTTGCAAAAATACGACGAGTTTTACAAAAAAATCCGCTTCGTTAGAAGTGACCTTTTCACATCAATAAATTAAATCCTACTAATATTATAAATGCGAAAGTTTGTGAGTTTGTGAGGAACGATGGATGGATGGATGGATGTTTGTTACTCTTTCACGCAAAAACTACTGAATGGATTGAGATGAAACTTTGGAATAATATAGCTAATATCAAAATAACACATAGGTTATAAATTATAATAATATTGCGTAAATCCTACTTCCTACTAGGTAATATTATAAACGTGAAAGTTTGTGTGGATGGATGGATGGATGGATGGATGGTTGGATGGATGTATGGATGGATGGATGGATGGATGGATGGATGGATGGTTGGATGGATGTATGGATGGATGGATGGATGGATGGATGGATGTTTGTTACTCTTTCACGCAAAAACTACTGAACGGATTGAGATGAAACTTTGCAATAATATAGCTTATATATCAGAATAACACATAGGCTATAAATTATAATGATATTGCTTCAAAAATCAAAATATCATGCGGGCGAAGCCGCGGGTAAAAACTAGTGTTTCATAATATAACAATAAGTCTAAAGTAAGAAGGAAAAAATTTGCTATCTGCGAGCGCTTGAGTGCGCTATAAGAAATGTCAAAAAAAAACAACTGTAGAATCGAACAACCGTCAAATCGTTTTTTTTATTATTTTTTTATTTTCCACCTCCTTTATTAAGGGTGGTAAGGTAGGGGCCTCAGGGTGGAAAGACGGAAAGTGACATAGTCTACTATTTATCCCGGATAAATAAAGGGTTCCCATGGCATAGCACAAAAATCAAAATATCATGCTGGCGAAACCGCGGGTAAAAACTAGTGTAAAAAAAATACTTTGTTGTTGTCTACATTAAAATCAAAATACTTTGCAGGTATAGAGACAAATTTGACTTAAAACAAAATAATTTGACCCTTAGCTTATATACAATCACAGTTAACACTGATTTCAAAAACTTAAGTACGTTTAGCCTTGATGTCGGAGTTTATTAGCCGCTCAATTGCCTTTGACACAGCTTCGGTAAATAAAATCGGGACCTACCACCATCCCAAGACTGACCGCGCATAACGTTACTTAACTTCGGTGATCACTAAAACACCTACCGCCTTATCACAAAAGATTTAAAAAACACTCCTTAAGATGACGCATTGACAAACTATTGTTTCGAAAATTCTCCCTTCACTCGGACAAATTTTACGCGGTCGCGCTCGACACGATCGCGCCAAAAAGGCGGGTGGCAGTGAGTTTTTAAATAATTACTCATAATGTACCTACACATAGAAAAATAACTTCTCGGTCTATGAAATAGAATAGCGGTCTAGCTATTTTATTCGTAAGAATAATGGGGTGTTGTCGCTGATAATTCTGAGCGTTCGAATTATTAAACTTTTTTTTGGTGAGAAATTGAGAAAGTCTTTTTTTAATAATGCCGATTACTTTTAAAAATTTTGTCCGGTTCATTAAATTTTTCAATATTTTCCCTTATCTATGATGTTTTTAAATTTGAATCAACAACATTCGTCCTCTCACATCGCGTATTCAAAAGTACTCGTTTTTGTGTTTCTCGGCCCGATGCGTCATCTTAAACACTGTTTAACCGTGCAATTTTTACTGTTAAACATTGTCTAAAGTGTGCATAAAACTTTTGTGGTAAGATGGTAGGTCTTTACTTTATCTTTAAGCGTTACATATCAGATGTATCAAATTTATCCTTGTATCAATGTCTAATAACAAGTTCCAAGAGAGTAATAAATCAGAGACATGGACGTGTCAAAGGTGTCGGTAACCTTTTTCAGCTGAAACTTGCCTGGAATCTTTGATATTGGGAAAAATCCTTATGAATATAATTAACTTGGCGTGGGTATTACCTTTACAAGGTGTCATTGCTCTTACATTTAATAATGATTAGGTACTGTTTGCCTAATCTTAGTCTATGTTATTATCAATTATGTGAGTACTGTAATTCGTAAGCCGTGGAGGTCTAGTGGTAATGACACCCGCCTTACAATCGTGAGGTCGTGGGTTCAAATCCCGGTCCCGTACCAATGAATTCCTTAGAACTTATGTACGGAATTTCATACCAGGGGCTTTTCAGTGAAGGAAAACATCGTGAGGCCACCTGCATGCGTCCGTAGAAGAAATTTGATGGCGTATGTGAATCCACTAACCCGCACTGGGCCAGCGTGGTGGATATGGCCCAATCACCCTTCGCGGTTATGCTTACGTCCTGCAGTGGACTATTATATGGCTGATACAGTATAGTACAGTAAACTAAAGATATTTGTAGTTCTCCACAACAGTCATGGATCTTCGTATATTTGGTAAAATTTCAATCACATTCTGTGTAATTGGATTTTAATTAGCCTATATCTGGAGTCGCTCTTGACCGATTTCGTTCATACTTGCAAATATTGTTAGGATTTAGATACAAATTTAATTATTGTAATATTGTTAGATACAAATTTAATTATTTTGCCAAATGTTATCGAAATCAGCTGATAAATAACGCTTCAACAAAAATTTTCCCCATTTTGAGGGTAATACCTACAAACTCTCCAATCCTAAGCGCTGACGAATAAAAATCGTCGCTTTGGTGGTGAAGACAGCTAACCCACAAAATCAAGTTTTGAGATAATGAGCAATTAAGGGACAAGGAGCAACTACAAAATATATTTTTTATAATATCTTCTAAAACATTGGTCCGATTTTTATGAAAATTGAGTCGTATAAGAAAAATATCCTTATTGAATTCCCGTTTAAATATAATAATTGGTAATTATCTTTGTAACTAATTTAACTAAAAATGTGGGTTGACCTCTGTTCACCACCAAAGCGACGAAATTCAAAATAATATAAAACCCGAGAACCAAAACTAAATTAATACTATGTTTCGTCAAGATTCGTTGAAAACTGCGTCCTTTAATATACCTCAGATTAGGACTTACTTGTTTGTCATTATTCTGACGATGAAACCAAAATTGTCAAGTCAAAAGTGAGAAGCTTCGCTCACTTCGTTTGCTCAATCGACTACACTTTACTATATCCGTCTGTATACTTACTATTGTCTATTTTTTGTGCGAACTTAGGCAACAGTTTTAGGATATGACGTATGTGTGTGAATCAGCTCCACACGTAGGCAGACACAAAGTATTCATCACGTTTCAAATATTTTCTATAGGTACTTTTCGTCTATTTACGTGTATCCAACTAGACAAATAACAAACAAATTACGTGAAGCTTTGTTCTTAAATTAGCACTTTCCAAGGTTGCTATTAGTTAACGTAAAACTCATTATTATGGTGTAACGCCCACCTCACTCTTGTTCTCTAAAGCTTTTCAACTTTCAATGCTCACAGTGCTTGACTATGGGCCATATTTTTGAACTTATTACCAGACGTATCCATAATCAAGAATTTAAACAAAATTTGAATTCTATGATTCGAATGTCTCGCTTCGGTAGTTATTTAAACAAAATTTGAATTCTATGATTCGAATGTCTCGCTTCGGTAGTTATTTAAACAACATTTGAATTCTATGATTCGAATGTCTCGCTTCGGTAGTTATTTAAACAAAATTTGAATTCTATGATTCGAATGTCTGGCTTCGGAAGTTATTTAAACAAAATTTGAATTCTATGATTCGAATGTCTCGCTTCGGAAGTTATTTAAACAAAATTTGAATTCTATGATTCGAATGTCTCGCTTCGGTAGTTTTAACCCCAGAAGAATTACAATGGTTTTAACAGCTTCGGTAGTTATTTAAACAAAATTTGAATTTTATGATTCGAATGTCTGGCTTCGGAAGTTATTTAAACAAAATTTGAATTCTATGATTCGAATGTCTCGCTTCGGAAGTTATTTAAACAAAATTTGAATTCTATGATTCGAATGTCTCGCTTCGGTAGTTTTAACCCCAGAAGAATTACAATGGTTTTAACAGCTTCGACAAATGTCAGAGTTCAGAATAATGACAATCCTTATTCTGAGTGTCAGAAGTTTTAACGGCCTGTAACTCTGTCGGCCTTCACCACGAGTTTGTTCACTTTTCCGTAAGAATAAATGATAGAATAATAGAAATTTACTAATAACTGAAGCATTTGAACATCTAATAGTCCTCAATTCAAGTACATACTAATAATGCTATAACGGTTCAAGTGTATTTCTTTCGAATTAAAATGTTTTCCTATTAAATCGTTTCAGTGCTCAATATTTTCAGAATAGACTCTTTATTATTTTATAAGTATGATCAGTATAAGTGCCTTCAACAATCTTCAAATAAATTAGAGTGCCTATAGAAATATTACTAAGAAACCCATAAATTATTTTGCAATATATCAAATCTGTCGTCGCAGTCTCTGCCATAGAATTATGTTTCTGCACACGTGGTCGAAGCAATTTGGCGGCATCGTGAGGTCGTCAATATTTCAGTTTCCGGACGATGCGAACTTGGCATGCTACGACGGGTGACACATGCAACAAACACGAAATATCTTTAGGCTTGAATTCCTCGTATGATGACGTCGATAGTGCCTAAGGAGCAACCAAGGCTTGCAAACCCGGTTAATTTTCGAACCGAGTGAGGCAATGCAAACTGCATGAGGCAATCAAATTGGCCGATCATTAATAAAATAGAAAATCGCGGAAGCGTCGCGTAAAATGTTCAGCTTGACAATGTCTCCGACTTAGGTCGGGAGAAGTAAAAGAGGAACAACAACAAAAAAGGCTTTATAATGGACTTTAATAGCTTTATTTTTAGGTTTCGTTCTAATTGGGTTTAATTTTAAGGGTTTTTGTTCAATAAATTAATAACAGTTCCGTAAATTAAAATCGGTGTAACGGAACAAACCAGTTTAGAACAGTTCTTTCCTCCCGCGCGCAACGTCTTCACGAATTCAATGGGCCACGTGACGCGAGGGTAAGGAGCGAATTAGCGCGTGTGTGTTACCCGCCCCCTGTACATTGTCTATATGTACATACTATAATGTACTCTCGCGGAATAAACTGGTCAATAAAGGTTTTTGTAACACTCTTTTTAAAAAAATCAGAGAAACCTGTTTTTACCGTTTTTCATTCTGTTTATTTTAAACCGGTTTCAAGCCTTGGTAGTAACTTGTACCTACTTACTGCATTCTTCAATCGCCACATAGCGATGTAGTCCAGTCTTTACCACAGAATATGGAGTCCTTATTCTGAGGTCATCACGTTGGAAAAAAGGGCTACTTAGTCATAGAAGCGGAAAATGCATGTAGGAAATTTTGATCGACAATTCAAAGCTAAGTTTTTCTAAACCTTCTATGCGTTTTGAGAACATGTACAGCATTGTTAAGTAAAATTTCCTAGTAAATAGTTTTATGTTGGGACACCCAAGATACAGGCTTTTCTGCCTAGTTTGAGGCCCGCAGTATGTCTTTCGAGTTTTTTGTATAACCAAAACAATGTAATATTAGCAAATGTCATTTGTCTAAGGTATTTTATCTATATATATAAAAATGAAACCCGTTTTCCGTTGTCACGACATAACATGAAAACGGCTTGACCGATTTGGCTTATTTTTTTTGTAGTTTTCTAATACTCTGTAAAAGGTTCTTACGGAAAGCGAAACGAAGTTCGCCGGGTCCGCTAGTAATGAAATAAATTTCACTTCACTCACGCAATATTCAAAATTTAAGCTTCTTTAACATGGTATAATGTCTGGATGCAGCCAAAAATGTGACGCTGATATATTATCCACATCTGTATGTAGTGTTGAATCATTATACATAGGCAAAAATGTAAAAATTGACTTCAATAATAACACCTCAAGCAAAGTATGGAACAGTGATTTTACCATTTAATTTATGTAGACACTACAATATTTATCAATTGCTCCAAACCATCTACTAAACCTCTGGTCTCTCACTATGGGCCTTATTAGTAAGCTCCAAGTAGCCCAACGAGCTATGGAGAGGGCTATGCTCGGAGTCTCTCTGCGGGATCGAATCAGGAATGAGGAGATCCGTAGAAGAACCAAAGTTACCGACATAGCCCAACGGATTAGCAAGTTGAAATGGCAATGAGCAGGGCACATAGAGCGGAGGACTGATGACCGGTGTAGTCGAAAAGTTCTCGAGTGGAGACCACGTACCGGCAAGCGCAGCGTAGGACGTCCACCCACAAGGTGGACAGATGACCTCATTAAGACCGCAGGATCGTGCTGGATGCAAGCCGCTATCAACCGGTCTTATTGGAGATCCATAGGGGAGGCCTATGTCCAGCAGTGGACGTCCTTTGGCTGATGGATGGATGGATGATCCACTAAACCAAAAAATTTGAAACCATTTTGCGATCTTTATATACAGGTTGAACAATCGTGCAATCGACCGATACACAAGAGAGAAATCAGGTAACATCGGAAACAAAAAAAAATATGCCAAATAAACCAAAATAAAAAATATACAGATGAATTGAGAACCTCGTCTTTTTTTAAGTCGTATGAAAACGCAGTACTTCGTGACGAATATACGCGACCGACGTCGATGTCGGAGACATTCAATATTAGGCTTATTTTTCACTAAAATTGAGACAAGTAAAGCAGACTATATGACTGTAGGTTTGTTTTCTCCATTTGTTTTTCTCGTCCTTAACACTGATTTTAATCATATTTTTTTCCCTACTAAGCCAAGGAAGGATATTTCACTATCCTCTGATTTTTAAACCCACTTTTATAGTCAAGTTGTTTTTTATCGCCACATTCCTGCTGTAACATAATTGCACGTTTCCACAGTTCGTAATCATATAACTTACCTATAATATATAAATCATATTTATGTTATAGCGACTGTAGTTTAATTAGAGGTTAAAGTCTAGACCAGCTGCTACGATTAAACATAAATAAATAATTTTTAGTGGACATCATACACACAACACAACAGAAAAAGTTTTTGATTAGTAGGCTTTTGAAAACACCTTTAAAGCAACTTTAAAAGTCTACTCGCAACTCGTGATAACATTTGTTAACAATCGAGAACAATTATAAATACTCAATGAGCAGTATTTCACCGTAAGTGGCCCCATTAAACTCAAAGAAACGATTCTTGGAAAATAATCCGAAAAGCAGTTTTCTTCATGTTTGGCGTCAAAATTTACGACATCCTTTGATGAAGTAAACTCAATAGAAATAAAATTCATCACTTGTAAATTAACACAAAGATGGACGTCAGAGTGCTGGACCTAATTTACCAAATAATTCATGATATGATATCGAGGGTTCCGTACAAGCTTGTTAAAATAATTAAAAATCTGTTTTAGCATGTGCCAATGAAGTTCTTTTATATGATAACTTACATGATACGATATACTCACTATGAATTTTGAACCCATATTTTGTGAAGTTTTTCTTTTACACAACTGCAAGATATTATAGATATACGTATACAGTTTAAATTTCAACTCGATATCTTTACGCGTTCCCGAGATAAAGAGTCTTGACATACACACAGACGGACAGACGGACAATAAAGTGATCCTATAAGGGTTCTGTTTTTTTCCGTTTGAGGTACGGAACCCTAAAAACATAATTCAGGCTCATATATCCTATCACGGAACTTGATTATTTTATTTGTTTATATAATTTTAGCAGTATAGCTCTAAACAAACTGAAAAGACCCCTCAAATAAGTAAATAATATTTCTTACAATTATTTTCTTTGCATTATTGATCAATATTTTTGAACTTTCACAGTACCTGCAACAAAGCAATGGAAATGTAAAACAAAACCAAAATCAATAAAGCTGGAAAAATACTATCGGACGCGGCTTACGGACGCGACTGACAGCCGCGACTGATAGGTATCTAGACTATGAAAGTACACTGAGCCGTGCACACTATCGGACATAAGTCGCGGACGTCACCTTCGTACGTCCTTGAGCGTTCGGACGTCCGAGAGCGATCTGGCACACCGCATGTTTTAAGACTATGCACATTGCTAAGTCGCGGCTGTCAGTCGCGTCCGTCAACCGCGTCAAATAGTATGTTTCCGGCTTAAGTTACCTAATTTCACCTCAGTTTGATTATTATTATACCTTGCGGTCTGATAAAAATCGGTATTTTTGATTTGTTGAAAATATTTTCTAAATTGATTTTTGTTTGCATGGCTGCCACATTTTTTCGAGCAATGTGATAAACTGCAGCCCGTTATTATAGAAAACAATAGTGAAATATTTTTACAAAACAAATAAATCTAATAATACACAGGGGCTCTGTATGTTGAGTCATAAGAACGGCTGAAAGTATGAGTAAATAGTCACGAGACCGAGAAATTTATGCTTCTGCAAACGCATGTGATGCGTGTGCATGTAAGCGATAAGCCCGCCAATTAGAAACCTATTAATTGTATTTTTTTGTCCCTGTAATTTGTTCTTATGTAATGTGGTTGTCTGATAAAGTGTTATTGATTGATTGATCTTCTACAAGTCATTTCTAACGTTTTAAAAATTGGGCTCCAGGTTCAGTACAAGTCCATGGTCTTACCCTTACGTAGTCGGAATTCCTCATTTTTATTTAGAGTATTTTGTTCAAAAAGCGTTTCTATCAAACACAGAGATAATTCACTAGAATTCTATTATCAACCATTATCAGTTGCGCGAACAAATACCTATTCAGACCGGAAAACGATATTTGTGTGTACAATACATTCTCGAATCATTCCGGAACCATTGAAATCCAGTACAAATTAAGGTAAAGTTCTTCTTTCTTAGGGCTTAATATTACTTTGTACACCGAGGGGAGAAAACGATTTATTTCTGTCCGAGAGTATGTTTAAGCCCGACGCGCAGCGAAGGGCTTAAAGAAAACTCGAGAACAGAAATAGAACTTTCTCCTGAGTAATACATAGTGATTTATACTACACCTACGAGGAAAATAAATTGCAATATTTCCTTAATTAAAGTTTAGGAAGTAAGTTATTTAAGACTTCTTGGGCTGTATTTTTTATTTCTGGTGGCGTCATCATTACAAAATCGTTACCTTCACTATCAGATGTCATTTTGGAAAATTATTTAGAAAATTAAAAGCTAGGTACTGTTAAATTATCAATGTAGTTAAAAACAAATCTTAACGCAACGAAATAAATCGCATTGCAGAATAAGGTTGCCATCCTCATTTCATTAAAAATAGAAAACAAAAAAATCCGCCTCTTTTCTCTAATTATTTGATATAAAACCTTTTTGAGATTTGAGGTTTGTATGTTTCCCGCCTCTTTTTCTAATTATTTCATACAAAACCATTTTGAGGTTTGACGTTTGTATTTTTTTATGTTCACTGCTAAAAAACAAAAGAAAGCTAGCCGGGCAGTAATGGGTTTTCATACAACATTCCTGCCCTGCTTCGGAGGGCAGTAATAAAATTCCATAAAACTTTTCCCGCCGCACATTTTTAAGGGAGAAATTTCGAACTTTGTAACCAACCCGTTTATGAACGAGTAATAAGACACTTTCCGAGTGGGTGTGGTATAAAATGTGTTTACTGAAGTGAAACTTGTATACCATTTTTAACCGACCTCAAAAAAGGAGGTTTTCAATGGGCTGTTTGTTTTTATACAGGGTTATTTCTAATCAGTTAACATCCTCTTAGGGGCTTATTCTGTACATCAAAACTAGCAACTTCTGTTCTGCGACTTATGTCAAAACTAAAAAAAAAACAACTGTGCTAATACTCCAATAGTTATTATGAATCGATTTTGATGATTATTTTTTTTGATTTGGTAGATCACACTTCAGAAGTACCTAAATATAATCGAAATCGGTTGAGTGGTTTTTAAACAAGAATTATATTTCTAAAAAATCTTTTTTTAAGACTTGTTATTACTGAGTAAGTACTCGCCAAGCGAATCAAACGAGCCGAAACTCGATGAGGTTGCGTCGTTTCATTACAGAGTTCCTATGACCACTTTTCAGCTCCATCATTTACCCTGGTTATCATTTAAAGACAAACTACTCGTGATGACATCAAATGAGTTCAAACTCAATGAGGTTGTGTCGTTTCATTGTAAAGGTACTTAGGTAATGATATCGTAATAAACATTAATTAAATATAGTAATAATAATTTATTAGTAGTAAATGGTCTAAAAATCTAACGAAAATCCATGATATTTTAATTGACCTTCTTCTACATTCTATAATATTTACATTGATATTTTATATTATTCTGACATTTTTTAATTCTTTATTCAATTGCCTCTCTACAGCATTTGAATGAATTTTTATTGTTGAAGTAGATAGTTATTTTTTTTTGTTTTAAACAATTTTTAAATTTAATTTTTGCGATAATGTATTTTGAAATGACGAGAACTATTTTGCGGTACTACATATTATTATACAAACTGTTGTATATTTACTTTTAGTATAAAGCTCAATACATCAAGAAATGATTGTAATTCTAATTCTATTACATTTTTTTAATCTTTACAGTTGTTTATGCCTTTGCGTTAACAATACGGACGCTGTCCACATTGTCCTTGCAAAAATCTGGCATCGTAGAGGCTGTAAAGTAAAATTATTGTTCATAATATAATAATTTACTTATTAAACTTACTATTTTTATGCATTGCATAGAGCTCGTATCAACAACTTGTTCTGAAATATCATATTCTACTAATATTATAAATGCGAAAATTTGTGAGGATGGATGGATGGATGGATGTTTGTTACTCTTTCACGCAAAAGCTACTGAACGGATTGAGATGAAACTTTGCAATAATATAGCTTATATATCAGAATAACACATGCTACTAATATTATAAACGTGAAAGTTTTTGTTGATGGATGTATGGGTGGATGGATGGATGAATGTTTGTTACTCTTTCACGCAAAAACTATTGAACAGATTGAGATGAAACTTAGCAATAATATAGCTTATATATCAGAATAACACATAGGCTATAAATTATAATGATATTGCGTCAAAAATCAAAATATTATGCGGGCGAAGCCGCGGGTAAAAACTAGTGAGTATATAATATGTGTGTTGCTGGAACGGGCATTCTATCAAACTTAATTACTCTAGCCTCGGTGTTTGTGATACAATCCTTTGAATTGGTATCGGAAATCATTGAACCAATTCTGAAAATGGGAATGAAAATTCACTTCCAAACCTATTTCACAATTGTCATTGAATTTGGACGTTTCATTTGAACAAACAGCTAATATTAGCACAGCATTTCAGAATTGTGTAAAATAAAGACTGCGTTTACGCTATCGCTGGCACGCAGCTCTTTTGTTTAATTTTAGTTTCAACCTAAACGTATTTACATTTCCACCGTTTCTTTCGACCGTAATATGTACAATGTAACGGAAAACTTATATTTTAACTTACGGGTCTTATTAGTAAGCTCCAAGTAGCCCAACGAGCTAAGGAGAGGGCTATGCTCGGAATCTCTCTGCGAGATCGAATCAGGAATGAGGAGATATGTAGAAGAACTATAGTTATCGACATAGCCCAACGGATTGGCAAGTTGAAGTGGCAATGGGCAGGACACATAGCGCGGAGGACTGATGACCGATGGAGTCGAAAAGTTCTCGAGTGGAGACCACGCACCGGCAAGCGCAGCGAAGGACGTCCACCCACAAGGTGGACGGATGACCTCATTAAGACCGCAGGATCGCGCTAGATGCAAGCCGCTACCCAACCGGTCTTATTGGAGATCTATAGGGGAGGCCTATGTCCAACAGTGGATGTCCTATGGCTGATGTATGGACGGATGAACTGAAAACTGAGTTAAACGACATGACTCAGTCACGGAACCGTTCAGATCAACAGGAGGTCATAGATCACCAGTAGATCATAAATCGGACATGTGTGATACATCGAACCCGTCCGGTCCAAGATGTGACGTCACACATTCCGCGTCCGGGCCGTCACGGCCAAGATGTAAATTTAAATTTGGAATCGGTTTGCTAATGCCCTCTCGCGCGTAATTAGCAGCATAAACACGCCGAGCGCGTCCAGATATGGAAACGGAAGATGGAGACGAAAATATCGGAGATATTTTGTTTATATTCCGGTTCATCGACGGATTGACGTGGGCTGTTTGGATGGAATGTTTTAAGATGATGATAGCTCAGTTATCGTGTGAGGCTGCGTCCACTAGAGATGTTAAAAAGAGATCTTCGTTCACTGCTAAAGGCCGAATCAAATTTCTTGACGGTTGTGGTGTTAACTACAAGCTGCGCAAAATCCAATCAAAATCTAACTGAAGCTCACTTAGTTAACAGTTGCGCGTGAATTGGGTTTTGCGAACTATTAAACTTACGATGGCGCTTTCAAAATTGGCGACAATGTTGGGTTGCTTTGTACACTTTAGCAATACCTAGAGCTTTTAAAACCACTTTGTGTGCACTTTGTGTGCTATATTCATTTACTCAATTTACTCATACTCTAAACCGATGCAAGCTGGGTTCACGATTAATGCATAGATACATCAAAAAGGATCCTATTCAATTAGTAAAATACATATAAATTTATTTTTTATAATTTTATTTAAGGTGTACTGGTCTTTTAGTAGTCCACTGCTGAATATTGGCTTACCCACGAAGGGCAATCGAACCATATCCTCCACGCTAACCTAGCGCAAGTTGACGATTGCACATGGCGAATGTCTTTGAAATTTCTCGACGGACAAACATATTATTATAGCTTCCTCGCGATGCTTTTCTTTACTGAAATGCCAGTGAGAAAATTCATGCATAATATCCACAGTCTACATTAAAACTGGAACAAGCGTTCAAACTCACGACATCACGATTGTAACACGAGTTCTGTACTGTACTGTACCAGCCTTTTTCAATAACCCACTGCAGGACGTAGGCCAACCGAAGAAGGGTGATTGAACCATTATGGGATTATTCACCACACTGGCCCTGTGCGGGTTGGTGGATTCACATACGCCATCAAATTCATCTAAGGACGTACCTATACAGGTTGCCTCACGATGTTTTCCTTCACCGAAAAGCCAGTGGTGTAATATTCCATTCATAAATTGCAAGTGATGCATTGGTATGGGACCGGGATTTGAACCCACGACTTCACGATTGTAAGGCGGGTGCCATTACCACAACACCACCACGGCTTCAAGAAACCAAACACGAGTGCTACTTCTAAATACTAAGCTGAAATTCTAAGCATCATAATTTACTGTAGCTCTGTCATAAGTAAGTAGACTAAATTCAGATAAAAGAGAACATGCGATTTATCTATAAATAAGGAATCTAAGCTACACTCAGAGTAGGGCTGGAGTGGTGGCCAATTCGACGGAGCAGCACAAGCGACGCAAATATGCTGACCTCGGTAGTGGTTACATATTTGAGCCATTTGGAGTTGAGACTTTGGGTCCGTGGGGGCCGGGAGCTCATCTTGTTTTCAAAAGTCTTTCTGAGCGTCTGGTGGACGCGACGCGTGACCAAAATGCTGGTGTTTATTTGGCTCAACGTATAAGCATTGCCATTATCGTGGCAATGCTGCCAACTGGCAGTGGGCTTGAGCACTTGGATTATCTTTAGACCTTCAAGGGTCTATGGATGATCCAATTGCTTTCAATGTAGTAATAGAATAGGTAGTTTTAGCATATAAAGTAGTATTGTATCATTTTGTAGTTAATAAAGGCACTTTTGTAAAAAAGCTACTCTCAGTTTCCGAGATTCAAATTACAGTGTGTCACATAAAAAGATAATATCCTGTGCAAGGTTTTTAATTTTTTTCTTGTCTGTTTCAGATATACACAGTAATCAACGACAAACTAGTCGGACTGCTAATTAGAACGCGAAAACACCAGCTCACGTACTTTGAAGGAGAAGTTTTATTCCAGGTGAGCACTAACATTTGATTAGATATTTTCAAACTCGCAGATCAAAAAGAAATTTTCTCTTAGATAAACATATGGCTGATATTCCAATGATCCCTAACACCTATTTGAATATCAAAACAGGATGCATGAAACATGGAATATTCGAACATGGAAGAAACCAGAAAGGTTTTCCTGCTCTAAAAGTGAAGCCACAGAAGCTGCTCTCAAACAGAATATTTTGTAGTGAGCTGTCTGTGTTTTTTTTTTTTCAAAATATAATTTGTTTTTTGCAAAAAATAGCATGACCGACTTCACCCGTGTCCAGAATTCGCGAATATTTCGCACGGATCGATGTAACATTTTTCACAATATTGTTGATTTATCAAAAGGAGATATTGCAAAAATATATAGAAATTGGGCCACCAAAGGGTACAGTATATCAAAATTAGCTTCGTTTCTTCCGGAAAATGATTTTCCCGTTATTTTTTACAATAACAGTGTCCATTAAAAGTACTTTTTTATATTCGGATTGAAAATTACATTGACATTGTTTGAAAATAAGTCGACCATACTCTTTTATATCTTGGTGTCGCATGGTTTATGCATTTGCTAGTGTTAAGTATAAGTATGTAACCTTTTTTGGTATTTTATCTAAATAGTTACAGTCTAACTCACGTCATAGTCCAAAAAAGTCGCGGTCAAGTTAGATCTCAGTAAAGCATTGGCAAACTAATTATCACTGATAGAAACATGTTTCACAATATAATAAAATGCGGCGACATGATTTTTCCGCGATCCCGCCAAAAACCAAGGGGCCATACTCGACTTGAAACATTAATGAATATAAAATGTCACAAATAATAAAAATTGGCTAAATGCCTGTTTTAAACTGATTTCTATATTATCCTGGATTCTTATTTCAACGAAAAGAACACGTTTCATCGCAATTCGATGGATGATTTTTGATTGTTAACTAATACAGGATTTAGAACTTCGTAGTCAAAATATTTTATTCAGTTTTCTCCATAATCCTAGTAATATAAGATTACAAACATTTTTCTACTCCTCGCTCCATTTCCACATCATTGATCTTCCTTAGTTACTCCTTCTTTCTTTTTCGCTTTCCCGCCAAAAAGTATTTATCCTTCATTCTCTTTTTTTTTTTTATAAGTTCGATCTAACTTGTCCCGCGAGTTTTATTACTAAAGAGGTTTCTTTGTGCTACGTGATCTTTATACACCATTATAATAATACAGCACTGTGAATGTGGGGCTGTGAATGTGAAGTAACTTTACTTCGAAATAATTCACAGCTGTTTAGATCCATTTATACAGAAATATTGGTTAATTTTAAGAGAATATAAATTACATTACACTATTAATGAATGTTTTACAAAATTAATAGAACGACAAAATGTTCTTGATTATTTATATGATAAACACGAAATTAAAACCAAACGCCTTCGACTTTCTCGGTGACCCGCGACTTGACCAAGTTACAACCTAATCCTCCTGAGGGCCAGCGCGGTGGATATGACTCGTAGACCTATATTCAGCAGTATATTTTTAAAAATTACAGGTACATGAAAGGTAGATGGATTATAGTCATAGTTATATCGTTAAATGGGCTCTCAGTGTCGGATAGGTACCAAAGTCCGAGAGATAATAATTGATTAAATTATTATTAGCTATCTAAAGAGAGCTTATATATTATTTATTTTCATTTATTTACTTTTATACTAAACTTATATTATTATTACCAACTAACGCATGCCAATCAAGTTCAATAATATTCAATACCTATAAATTGTTACTTTATGTTGGTTTTGTTACTGAATACTATGTTAAGCATAATATTATTGGGTACAAGTAAATTATTTTTATTAATTTATTGGATTTAACGAGTATTGCGGCGTTTAGCCCCGCAAGCGGTTCGGCCCGCGAGGCGAATCGCCCATGACTCTTTTTGAAGGCCCCCATTCGGCCCGTGGGGCGAAACGCCAAGAACGATGAAAGACGCTAAAATTAAACAAAAGAAACGTATAAAGTCTTAATCGAAATATAACGTACCTATAAGCGTGTCAATTTGATGTACCATTAACGTCTGAAAAGTTTTGCTAACATAACTAAACTCTTCAGTGCATTTTTTACATGTAGGCTATTAATTCTAGGTAGGTTATATCAAAAAGGTTACATGTGACCAAAATGGCAGTAATTCAATGACTGAACCAAAACCAAATTGGAAAATGTGAAAGTACTCATAAATTAAGCATTTAATGGGGTTGTTTTACTCTGCGCATTTATTTATCATAGTTTATCGGATTTTTTGAGCTACTGTACCTAGTCAGAGCCCTTTTTGCAATATCTCCTTTCATCAATTTCAAAGTATACTCTTTTCAATAAAAAAATAATTATTGAAATCGGACTACTATGAAAAAGTCATGCGTGGTTATACACAAAAAATAAATATATACGAGTCGAATTGTATACCTCGTCCGGTGGTTCGTGGACCAAAAATGAAGGGTGTGTTCGAAGATAATTGTGGAAACAAAGCATAATTCAAATGCGTCTTAAGAGTATTTCTGGTTTCTTACGTGTTCTATGTTTGGAATATGCTCTGAATAGTAAGTGATCAAAACAAGGATCAGTATACTGTTCATAGGGAACGAAAGGTCAGTAGATTGAGTTGCAAGTAGGGGTGAGTATAAATATATTTACAAGATTTTTATTTTAATTATATGTACGGGATAAAGTATCCCGCTATTTGTACTTAACGAGTCCATATAGTAACGAGTACGTATCACATACGAGTAAGTAGCACATTAATTTGCTCTCCCTTCTATGATGTACCTACATATAAATCGTATCGAATGCGTACAAAGAAAACATCTAAATTTACAAGGCTTAAACGTAAACTTCAATCATACTCGGATAAATTAGTCAAATATAGGTTCCTTGAATCCAGACGGTCAAGTCCTGATTTAGTTTTTTTTTTAACGGGTAAAAGTGCCTTTATTAACTACAATATGATACAATACTACTTCATATGCTAAAACTACCTACACTACAACTATATAGAAAGCAATTGGATCATCCACAGACCCTTGAATGTCTAAAGATAATTTGTTTTTTCAAAATATTACATTCCCAGATCGACTCTCCTTCACTTCTTTCAAATATAAACACTAAACCTGAAACTCGCGATAGGTTTTCTAGTCAAGTCAAGTCAAGTCAAATTCTCTTTATTTCGTTGACAAATTACATGTTCTTGAAAACGTCCGTCAACAATGCTTTTATAATATGCAGAAATATTACTTAAAATTAAATTTTATTTCAAAATACTTTAAACTTATCAAAATACAACTAAAATATATCAAACTAGCTGCCCGTCCCGGCTTTGCCCGGGTATGATTGGCTATACATATACTTAACACGTAATGTAGGTATGCGCCACACACATGCTAGACATACCGGATGAACCATTATTATGAGTTAAAACCTACCCAAATCGCGAGAGTTTCAGTAGTCTTAAACTTTTCGAAGTTATGAAAAAGAGATAGTAGGTATTGGCATATCTAAA
The DNA here is from genome assembly GCA_949316475.1 of Hypomecis punctinalis. Taxonomy (NCBI): domain Eukaryota; kingdom Metazoa; phylum Arthropoda; class Insecta; order Lepidoptera; family Geometridae; genus Hypomecis; species Hypomecis punctinalis. Next base: position 14,968,302 of record OX438812.1, read on the forward strand.
TAAAAAAGAGTTCGTATGTGTCGGGTGGCTGTACATAATATATAGCCCTGATTTCATAAAATGACAATGATGAGAATGAAAGCGACGTTAAAATATTAGAGACCCACAGTCTATACATTCTACCCATGTAAGTTAGTTTCTTGATCTTATCTTCACTCGAGAACTTTGAAAAACATTGGACATCAGTTCTACGTCTACGAATTGTGTGCCCTACCTAAGGCCTCTTCAACTTGCTAACCCAAAGAGCTGTGATGGAAGGAATCAAAGCGCTGGCATCCAACGTGTTCCGGACGTCACGACCAGATCTTAGATTCACGTGAAGACCTTCGCTACACTTGCCAATACATTGTCTAGATTCGAGAACTTTAAGGTCCCATCGACAATACGTTTCACATACTATGTGTAGGGGCGTAGCTACCGCAGCATCAGCCGTGTCAATAATACGGGGCTCCCGGGCTACAGGGGCCTTAACGTGTGTAAGCAAAACCTAGTAAAATGTTATCCACAATGTCACTTAATCTCGTGCTTCCCGAAAAAAATCATCTCTTTTTTCCCGGGTTAAACATTCTTCCAAAAGTTGTCCTAAGAGGCAGAAATTTTATAACAACTGAAATCGTCTTCAGCTAGACTTACTTAGCTGTTATAGGTATTCTATTCATTATTTATCAATTATCAATTTCCTGAAAAAAAGTCAAGAAAAGTGTATATTTCATTTGAATTGTTTGGCTAGCTCAATTTCTAGGAGGAAGTGACAACTTATAAATAACCGTCTTACCACAAAAGTTTTACGCTGGCTTTAGACAATGTTTAACAGTACAAATTGTACGGCTAAACAGTGTTTAAAGCGTGTTTAAATCTATTGCGGTAAGGCGGTATATATTTATTTCAATTTAATGCAAGCATTTTTGTTTCTTTTGTGAGAAATGAGTGATTTGGGCTCCCCAACTACCCTGTTTGATTCAGGGATCCTCCAAGGAACGCTACGCCACTGCATACCTATTTACTACCAGTAAAACATAAATCGACACACTAATGGCGGAGATATATAACTTTGGTGGTCTAGTGGTAGTAACGCCTGTCCTACAATCATGACGTGGTGATTTCAAATCCCGATCCTGTATCAATGAGTTTCTTTGGAACTTATGTACGGAATTTCAAATCATTGGCTTTTCGGCGAAGGAAAATATTGTGTGGCAATCTGCACCAACCCACACTGGGCCCTGGTACTGATGGTGGATATGGCCCAAGCACCCTTCTCAATTCTCAATGACCCGTTTCCTCGAATCTCGACGTTATGTCACCTAATAAGTGCCTTTAACCGAACACTTTGGCATCGTGCGGCGGTGTAGTCGGCTTGGGATCGCCTTACGACTAACTAAAAAGCCTGCCCTCTACGTAGCTTGGGCAGGATTTTGGCTCGGACACTTTTTTTCACGATTGTGACGCTATAGATATTTGCTCAAAGTGAATTTTGTATTATGTACATTGTAAAAAGTACATGAATTGCCAAGCGGGGAGAGCGGCGAAACGGAACTTTTATAATACTTACATTTTTGAACTCGTGATATCTTTGTAATAAAATGTCTGAATTAAATAATTTAAAAAGTCGCATAAAGCTATTGAAACAGTCTTGAATATAAAATAATTTATTTTGATAAGGATTAATACCAAAATAAAAATTAAGATCCTTTTCCTGCGACGGTATTTCAATTAATTTTTAAGAATAAAAGAACAGTTATTACGGCTTAACCATAATAGTTAGATATATGCTGTCGCGACATTTTTTGTAAATTATGGTGTGTTCTATAAAGTCGTAGTACATTATTTTATTCCATCATCAATAGTTTTCGCAGCGCACGCGATGTAAAGAATATTTTAGTCATTTTTTTACACCTTGCGTAACATTATTATAGTTTTAATAGGGATCCTTATTTTTTTCTTGCAATTAAAATAGCCTATGTTACTCAGTGATAATGTAGGTTTCTAATGAAAAAAGAATTATTAAAATCGGTCCAGTACTTTTTGAGTTTAATCATTACATACAAAAATACAAAAATACAAATCTTTCCTCTTTATAATATTAGTGTAGATGTAGATACCTACAACAAATTAACAAAAATAAATTAATAATAAAACAAGATTAATACAATATAAACAAAAATAATAAATGTCAGTGTCATTTGACAATTTGGATGTCAACAGGTACAGATATGAAACAAGTAGTATTTAAGAACGTTACGTTATCGTTATCAACGATATTATAATAATTATAGTTACGTTATCGGCAACAATATTATTATGTTAATATAGCAGAAATTACTAATAATTATTAAAAATGTCATGTCAGAATTAGAATATAAAAATAGTTATCTAAAACGTTTATACTTCAGGTCTATAAAAATATTACCTCGTTCTATATTCCAATATTAAGAATGTGTCGCCAATACAATGAGATTTTGAAATAATCTGCCAAGTACGAGTCGGACTCGCGCACGAAGGGTTCCGTACTCCGAAGCCCTCCTTAAATATTTATTTCATTTTAATATAATTATTTATTATTGTCTACGCATCAACGCAACATCGAAGCCCGCCCGCTGGCCGCCACCGCGGCATCGTCGCCCCCGCGCGCCGCTTCGTACCCTTGGCTCGTTTATAAGGGCATGCGAGCGCCAGCTCGCTCTCTTCCTTCGAGCCGGATCACACTGGGAAAATAAGTACAACCTAATTCCCTATCCCTAATTGTAGGGGTGGTAAAATAAAACTTTGCTGTTATGAGTGGACTGTATAATGTTGTAACGCAGATTAAATACATGAATCGAGTGACAAAGCGAGTAGTAGATATTAATACTTGTAGGCAGGCTGTAGCGTCGCTGTGGTCGCAGGGAAAAGAGAGCGAGCGGGCGCTCGCATGCCCTTATAAACGAGCCAAGTGTACGAAGCGGCGCGCGGGGGCGACGATGCCGCGGTGGCGGCCAGCGGGCGGGCTTCGATGTTGCGTTGATGCGTAGACAATTATTAAAGTAAGCATGTAGCTAAATATTCTGTAAAAACTTAAGCATCCACCTGTTACCATTATTTATATAAAACGGCAAAATAATCAGGTTTGTTGTATGAGAGCCCCCCTTAAATATTATATTTATTATATTTTTAGTATTTTTTGTTACAGTGGCAACAGAAATACATCATCTGTGAAAATTTTAGCTCTCTAGCTATAACGGTTCACGAGATACAGCATGGAGACAAACATACAGACAGACGGACAGAGGAGTCTTAGTAATAGGGTCCCGTTTTTACCCTTTGGGTACAGGACCCTAAAAACATCACGCGTCATTGACGTGTTTGATCAAAGTCTAAGCAAATACAAAAGAGACGTCAGAAACATTGTATTCACGGCCTATGGTAAAAGTAACATGTAATTAGTAAACTTAAGTTATTTTAAATTTAATTTTGTATTTTCTGCTTTTATAAGTTTAATCATGTTGTGTAAACATGTTTAGAAATATAGTTTTTTGTAACTGTATTTTTTTGTGTGCCAATAAAAGATAAAACAAATCCACAGGCTGAAGGTATAAAAAAGAAAATAAGCTGAATTAAGCTGCATAAAAATACGCTATGAACGAGGCCAAACAATCATATTCTTTTGAACTGTGAGTTGCGAATTTTAAGTTCACGAAATGAAAATGATACATTTTCGGTCGCTGCGGCTGTGTGGCACAAACAGGATTTTAATATCAGACCAAGTGCAGTGTTAATTCCGCGACTCACACCTCATAAAATAGCGCTCGATTGACATCGACCTAAACGCAATTTAACTATTCACGGATGCAATACACCATCAAACTGACTTTTTTTTGTGATCAATGTAGAGATCAATAGGGATACCTATCGTAATAAATAAAATGGTGATGTTGATGATGATAAATAAAATAATGATCTATAATAAAAAACTCAATTTAAGCGAAAGGAAAGGGAACGGAGCGTTTCAGTTCGTGACTCCAGTACTTATTCAGTATTCAAATGCTTATTGCACCAAAAGTAAAACGTTTAAATGCTATATAATTCTTAGAGAAAAACAAAAAAAAACGCATAAACGTGAATCATATTATTATAATAGCTGTATTTATATTCGGTAAGCAAATGTGATATTTTTCTATAACTCACGGCTCCCAGCTTCACCTATATCCGCTCTTTTCCGTTTTAGTGGAATCTGGCAACAATGCTTATTGAAAAATTCGTTCAAATATGACCCATATTTGGCAGTAGAAGCCTCTTGGCTGCAGTAACGATGTTTATTTTTCATTTATTGATCTAAGACTCATTTTTAATTTACAAACTTTCATGGACGGGACGGGACTTCTTTTCACACAAAAATTAAATTATTTTGAATAATTTTATCTAATTTTAAATCAGGTTGTCAACTTCCTGTTTGCCAAGTTGACGAGGATATTGTATTTTATAAACTCGATATTTCGTCGATTTTTATGAAGGTATGTTGCAGATTGACTAGCTACGTCCTGCCGCTTTTTTGCTTTTCTTTAAAAGTAAGTTTGTATAGATTATCATTATGTACTACGGGACTAATCGCGCACTGAAATTACGAGATAAATAAATACCTCATAATCCCGACGTTTCAACTGAGTTTCATCGATCTTGGTCACGGGTAGACTGTCTACCCGTATTTTAGTGCGCGACTGGTCCCGTAGTATATAATAATAATGTGTTCAAATCGCGAAAGTTTAAAAACAACACAAGTTTGTATAGACCGGGTATTCCTGATGCTCGAGCTTGAAGTTGACTGTATTGGAGGCTCTGAAGTCGATTGAGAGGCGAGCCAGGAGGCTGATTGACAACGCAACTTTGACTAAGTCGCAGCTGCAAAGTCTCGAGCATCGACGAAAGGTGGCGTGTTTGTCGGCCTTTTATCGGATACACTTCGGAGAGTGCGCTCAGGAGTTGCACAATCTGGTCCCACCTGCCCCTTTCTTCTATCGTACGGCTAGACAGACGCGACCAAAGCGCCACCCTTTTATGGTGGACATTCCGCGCGTTAGAACTAAGCGTTTCGAATCCTCATTCCTCATACGAACAGCCAGAATGTGGAACGCTTTGCCTGGGTCTGTCTTCCCGCTTAAGTACAACGTGGGTTTCTTCAAATCCTGAATAAATAGGTATCTTCTAGGTAAGCGTGCTACACCCTAGACCGCATATCTGCTCAACATCAGGCAGTATGTAGTCAAATGCAAACCTATACGGAATAAAAAAAAAAAGAACCTTTTGCTGTGAGCAGTCAATTGGTCCTCTAGACTTAGGTACATTTGGTTGAAATTGAACCTTGAATGGAGCGATATGAGGTTATTGAGTCGATTTCGATGTTACTATAGTCGGTAACGTCAAGTGGCTACATTATACCACGCGGCATTCTGTTGTAGGAGATTTAGATTGGTAGAGATGGAACACTTGGCATATACCACAGGTGATCAAAGATAGGATGGAGTAAACGTTGTTAACTTTTACCTCCTTTAGAAAATGAGTCACTTAGTAGTCGTTCCCCAGCAGTCCGTCAAATACAGTAACTAAAAAACAGACCATTGAGGCCTTTAGCGGGTACAATAAGTACGAGTACATACGACTTACAACAAGCTGTGGAGTACTCCCCAAACCTTTTGAGTGTGTTATGAATTACCTTCTCTTCAACATAAATAACAACTAATTCAAATCTATTATTTTAGGTTCATACTAACAAACTTTAACATAAATATTTTCGTAATGGTTGAGGAAAAATTAGGAAAAATTCAGATTTAATTAATTTTCCTTAATTTCCTGCGAAACGAAAGTAAAAGTATGTAGCAGATTTTTTTTTTAAATGTTGTCTTATTACTGTGGGCCATACAAATAAGCTCAAGATAGCCCAACGTACTATGGAGAGGGCTATGTTCGGAGTCTCTCTACGAGATCGAATCAGGAATAAAGAGATCTGCAGACCAAAGTAACCGACATAGCCCAGTGGATTAGCAAGTTGAAATGGCAGTGGGCAGGGCACATAGTTTAATTAATACACTTATTTTTATAAAGAGTCTTATGCTAGAGTAACATAATAAAATTTCAAATAAATTGGGTAATCTGAAGGTAATTAATTTGTAATTTTCAAAATATTATTTGATAGAATAGAAAACTTCTGAAACTAGCCAGGACTTCAGAGTTTTTTTAAAGCTATTTCTTTCTAATACTTTTATATGCATAGGTAAACAGTTATATATTTTAATAGCCATAGCGTATGCACTATTTGAGAACATGACATTATTAAATTGAGGTTTCATGCGAGGTGAAAACAGATTAGGACACTTTATACTTATATAGTTTGATACTTGGTAAAAATGCTAGCTACCATTTAGGTACCTAAAAACAACTGCCTCGGTGGCTCAGTGGTTAGGTACCCTAACTTCTAGACCAAAGAGGCGTGGGTTCGGTCCCCACCCAGGGCAAGTATTTATGTGATGAACATATGTATTTGCTCTGTGTCTGGGTGTTATTAGTAACTATAGTTACTATCTATATGAGTATGTATTTAAAAATATGTATATGTAGTATGTCAGTCTCTGGCAGCCATATCACAAGCTTTGCTTAGTTTGGGGTCAGAGGCCAAAATATTTATTATTTATAGTTCGGGGAACGAATTGCCGATAGGGCCGTATTAATTCTCGAATAAAGACTACGGACAAGCAAGCGCAGTGTAGGACGCAAACAGATAAGGTGGCGACGATATAATAAAGATCGCAGGAACACGCTGGATGCAGGCCGCTTCCAACCGGCCTTATTGGAAATCCATAGGGGAAACCAATGTCCAGGATGGGTGGACGGTATTTTTCAAAGAAAGAAAGAAAGTAAAATGGTGGTACATTTTCTGTTTCAGAAACGTGATGATGACGTCCCGGTGTTCCTGATGATGCCCATCGCCGATATCCGAGAGTACTGCAACAACAAAGCGCTCCAAGCCAGAAGATCCGTCTCACCTATGCCTAATTAACTTTACTAATATTTAGTTAGGGTAAAGATCGGATTACATTTGAGCAGCGGTTAGTGTCTAACAATTGATTATTTTGAGGTATAATGCTTGCAGCAGCGCAGCGCTAAACCGTTGCCCTAGGTGAGCGACGGGACGCGACAACTCGCGACGCGACAGAATACGATTTGCGTATTTCAACTGGGTGCAAATCGATAGCAATCACTAATAAAGAATACATTCAAATGTAGAGCTACGATTGATATTGTTGCATCGCGTGGCGTCGCTCTGTGTTGCCGCGCATGTCGTTCATCTGGATCATCCAGTTCATCCGTGTGGCCATAACACAAAATTGCCAAAAGAACATTTCGACGTTTCGTGCCGTGACGATACCAGGCCAGCGTCGCTGAAATGTGATCCGATCTTAGTTTTATTTCCACCGAACCAGGAAAACATTTTTGAGGATTTTTGATATTTCGGTTGTATTAATAATGCAAATTAAATGAAGCAGCTACCTGTATATACCTCCATATAACCACGATAGGCCATACGCTATTTCATTGACGTCAATTAAATATCTCTATCTCCCTCGCATAAATCAAGCATCTCTAGACACCTTGCAACGATCTCGGACCATAGCTCGATCCAATAAAATCAGAGGTTAATTATATTACTTATTCTATCCGACGCCTTTACCACAGCACAATAAGAACAGTAGGTCATATCTTTATAGAATTTGGCATTGTAGCGTATATCGCTCTACATGTAACTCTAGTTTTAATTGTAGATTTTTTATAGATTTTTCGATATCATTTTCAGTTTAAGCTTCTATAGATAGTTTTTCTTTTTAGAAGCATCGTATTTTGGGGGGGCATTCTCGCTATGTGTAGTTTTTCTTATTATATTTATATTTTTTTTTACTTGGAATTAATTAAAAAAGCCGTGGTGGTCTAGTGGTTGTAGCGCTGGCCTGTCATTCTTGAGGTCGTGGGTTCAAATCCCGGTCCCGTACCAATGAGTTTCTTTGGAACTTATGAACGGAACTTCACACCACTGGCTTTTCGGTGAAGGAAAACATCGTGAGGCAACCTGCATACGTCCGCGGAAGAAATTCGATGGCGTATGTGAATCCACCAACCCGCACTGGGCCAGCGTGGTGGATATGGCCCAATCACTCTTCGTGGGTAGGCCTACGTCCTGCAGTAGACTATTAAAAGGCTGGTACAGTACAGTACAGTTGGAATTCACAGTTTTAACAGCTTTTTGAAAGCTTCTTTACAGTTTTAGTCTAAGTTGGGACTTGAAATACTGCAGCATGTACAATCGTACACATTATACACACTCTCTCGGAAGGACTCGGAAGGGAGTCGGGTGACGGTAGCGTCAGGGCGATTGCACGCGTTCAAGTACGCTGCACGCCCGCTTGCAATCTCAGTTTCCTTAGTTTTTAAATGATGTAAATAAAAATGTAGGCTTTCTCAAAACACGAAAACTGCATTTAACTAAAAATAAAAGTAACAAGTGACAACCCTAAACGTCAATGCAAGATTAACTCTCCAACTGGCCTAAGATGAACTATTGTTTTAGTGTACCTACTGTGTATAAATGTATGGGATAGCGGTATACCGCTAGGCGGAAATTTTCTCCGAATTCCGTGGAAGTATCGAGGAATGTAATTGTTGCAAATTGGAAGAGGAAAGGCATGAGTGGCATGATAAGTGGTTGCGAAAACGTTTCCTATTTTCCTCCACATTTCAGATGTTTTCAAATATGATATATCTATCTACTTATCCATAAATAGATCTGTTTTTGCAAAGAAGGGAAGGTGCGGAGATCCGTATAAGAACAAAAGTAACTGACATAGCCCAGCAGATTGAAATGGCAGTGAACAGGGACATGTGCCCTACTCATGCTCACAAAGGACGTATGAAACGATGGGTATAATACTTGGGATATTGTACTAATCATTATAACTTTTGTTATCGGATCAACTCTAGAATCGGGAAAAAAAATAGCAATTCCAAGCTATTTATTAATTTACAACAAAGATCAAGAAACAGTTGTTTTTTGATATAAAAGTATACTAAGCGCCACACAAATCGACGGGTGAGAAGTTAGCCGTAGATGACACTTCGCCGTGATTCGCTAATTATTGCGCATGTGTGCACAATTTCGACGTCGCGTGTCGTAGTAGTAAGTACGGGTGCAGATAGCGCGCGGGAGGCATGAGGTTGGCAGGCGGGTGTGCCCCGGCGTCTCGTTTTGTGTGGCGCTTAGTATGAAAAGGTTATACACATAATGATAACTTACAATTCGACATGCCCGTCGTCGTGTAAGAAACAAATGGTTAAAAAAATTAAATATACACATTTTTTTGGTCGGTGGAAATAAAACAAATGTTAAATTACTATTACGTTGTTAAGTGATTAAGTAAGTTTTTTAATTGTGAGTCAAATAGTATTTATAAAGTTGTATTAATTGTTATTTAGAAGGTAACAATGAAATTGTATTGTACGATACAGAAGGTAAAACTGTAAAGGGCCAAAGTTTTCATATGAAAAGTGAAATTTTATCATTATGTTGCTTAACTTCGGTGCTTAATCGCTACGAAACACATAGATCTTCAAACTTTGAGAGCAATACGCAAAATTAAATAAACCGAACTTAAATAAATGCAAAAAATTTCGTGGCATGTATCGGGTCACACGGCTGATGTTTTTAACGTGAAACGTCTGTCAGCGAGTCATATTTTATAGATGAGCTCTACGCTAAGCATTTTGGTCAGATTGAGAACTTTGAGGCACTCGCGAAACCGCCTCGCTCGCTCAGAGCCGGACATTGGGGTACACATGGTCCAAAGCCCCCCTCTTTTTGATTAAAGCCATGATTTATATTTCTTACTGGCGTGGGCTGTAAATTCCATAATTATGCGAAAGACTACACTGCGCTATCACTTGTGCAGTGTGCACGGTAATTATATCTAACAGTAATCATACAAACGGTGTGCAATTAAAGTTTTTAGGGTTCCTCGTTTTACTACGGAAACCTTAAAACATCAAAATAACCCAATATGTATTTCTATTGAACGTTTCCTTTTTTATTCACAACGAATTTATTTTTTGTAATTAATATAATAATTTTACATCATAATAAGAGATTTTAAAGTTGACTGTTATTTAAATTAGAATATTAAAATTTAAATTAAAATTAAAATTTAGAAATCATGATAAAGAAACTCAAGTAGGTAAAGAGTAAGTAAATTAAATTTAAATACTGATGGCGCCCCAGCGCGTGATACGCTCCGCGTGGCCACGTGGCGCTGTAGGAGTACTTTTTTGCGTTTTTCATACAAAAAGTTCGTTAACGCGCTTCAAAATGTATAGAGAAGCGAATTTTTTTGGGAATTTTTAAAAGTCGTAGTACAAAAGTTGTTTGTCCAGATGTACTAGACCCGCTCTTAAAAGGTTTTGTGTTAGTACCTATGACCCTGTATATTTCATAGACAGGGCCGAGTCACTATACTGTTTGATATCATTACCGTGACGTGTGAGTCGTGAGTTGCACTGATTAAAAACTAGCGAAAACGCGAATTTCGTTCATTTTACGCAGTGACCCCTCTCTGCTATGTCCTCCGGCCCCGCCGCAAATTCAAGGTTTCAACAGAGAGCTGAGTATATAAGCTAAATCATGACATCAGATTTATGTTACTAAGATTAATACTTTTGTACTTAATAGGACAAGATGATACAAACCATTTCCTTACACTCCACTTTTCTGACCCGCCCCCCGACCGCCTAAGCAATAGCAATCGTAATAGCAATCGTTTATGACTTCATTTTAGTCATTTGGCACCGCCTATGTGCCGTTAGCCATCAAAGTTGTTCATTCAACGATTGCTTTCGCAATCCGCGCAAGTCAATTGATGGCTAACGTCACATAGGCGGTGCCAAATGACTAAAATGAAGTTATAAACGATTGCTATTACGATTGCTATTGCTTAGGCGGTCGGGGGGCTGGTACTGACTGTGATTTTCAAGAAGTTTTATGTCAAAATATGATTTCCAACAACACTATGTAATCACAAAAGTTCTCTCATTTTCAAGAGCTTGAAAGCCACAGACTGTAATTAAGTGTCTGTGCCAATCTTTAGAACTAAAACTAACAGCAAACTAAAACAAAACCAGTTTTGAACGCGAACAAAAACATTTGTTGAATTAAATTTAAATAAAATTTAAATCTCATAACTAATATCGGCTATAGTCCTATTTTTATCTAGCAGAAAATTAATGTACCTACATAAATGGCATGACAACAAAACTGCACTGACAAATGGTGCAGCAAAAACCCTATAAAAATGCAGCCTGTGTTAACTCTTATCTCTCTTTTAAGTAAAAACTAAAAAATCTATACGAGGAATACACGCGTATAAAAATAGCAACAGACAGAACGGGGGAAAGTAATATTCTCTACTAGGGGTACCACAGACGTTATAATCTACAAGTGCATTCTAGTACATAAGTGTAGATATATAGAGTTAACTACTGTATTATGACAATGAATAATTGTAATGACAATGAATTGTATCTAATGAAAACACGACACAAGAAGATACAAAGAAAGATATTTCGAAAAGATTTAGGTATGAAAAATACAAAAATTACTGTCTTTTAATAATGTTTAGAACATTGTTGAAAAGTAACAAGAATATCAATTGCTAAATAAGTTTTTTATTCATGATATGCTAGCATTTGACCACATCTTGTCTGATGTTAAGTAAATGTTATCTAAGATACACCTACACCTGTATTGTAGGCGGGTACTTTATTGAACCACGAATTGTTTAAAATTCGCCTGAAACATTCTAGCTGTGCGTATAAAAATATAAAATAAAACGGAGCTTTATGGAACCCAGGTAAGAAATTCTTATTTACACAATAATCAGTGGCGGATTTACCAGCAGGCTGAGTAGGCTGAAGCCTAGGGCGGCAAATTTCGGACCATTAATTTTATAATTGACAGAAATACAAGATTAATTTGTATACTTAAAAATTAAAACATCATACATGATTAGTTTTACAGCTTAGTATCAAAGTCGCAGGGTAGCAAAATTCAACAGCCTACTGGCGGCAAATACATAAATCCACCACTGACGACAACCGCACGTTTCATAGAGGGTACTCAACTCAAACTTGTAAGTACTCAACCAAAACTTTACTAAAAGCTAATGCGAATACACATACCTACGTACATACCTTGGTTGTGTAAAATGTGTAACTTGTACGTAATTATTTCAAGAAAACTAGAATGACCTTTTAAAGTGTATATCAAGAAAACTTAAATATAGTATCGTTTGGAATATTTAAAAGATTTTAATATTCTATATCAAAAATATATTTTCTGGTAACATAAATGCCATATTATTATTTGAAATCTTCGTTATAATTTTAAAACGACGTGAAAATACATTAATCGTTATTGAGAGTACGTAGAAATAGATATTTAAATAAGGATCATAGTTTTTATTGAATCTGAAAGATGTGTAAGAAATGTCTGCCTATTTTTATATTAAACCTTTTAACCTTAGATAAATATAATAAATTGTTGTGTGAAAAGAGGGACCTTTCTATTAGTCTAAATGAATCAAATTAAACGTTAACCACTCTACCATAAAATATTCACGCACGCTTTAGACAACGTTAAACAGTACAAATTGCACGGTTAAGCAGTGTGTAAAGCTTGTTTAAATCTTTTGCGGTAAGACGGAAGACGGTAAATGTTTAATTGTATTTACTAACTAGTTTAAGAATCTTTGTGTTTGTGAATATTATCTGAGGAGAACTTAAAAAATAATTTAAAAAAAATGGAGAACTTAAAAAAATATTTTAATTTTTTTTGCTAATAATACGTAATTAGCTGTAGCAGCGTGAAGGCCTCATTAAGCCCTCAGGATCGCGCTGGATACAGGCTACTTCCAACAGGTTTTATTTGAGTTCTGTAGTGGAGGTCTATATTTTCAGTTGTTCAGTTGACGTCTACAGTTGGACTAAATATTTCTTTGTTAAAATTTCAAACAGACCTTTTAGAAGCGGTTAGTTTTTTGCTTGTATTACGGCTATTATTCTTTAAATTTTCTTCAAAAAAAATTTTGAAATGTATTGTATAAAATTATATAATATTACATTCTAGTCCATCTAGTAAATCTAGTCGTTTTTAATGTTTTGAAAATTAAAATAAGCTAATAAGTAAATTTGAGTTTTAAGTAGATTAGTATAGTTAGATATTATTATTGTCAGCGTTTTAGGTTAATTTATAAAATAAATACTGTTACTTAAAAAATATACGTTTATTTTCAAGATCTTCCGCTAAAACTATTAAAATCTAGTAGTAGTCTAGTCTTATTCCACTTTAGGGTTCCGTAGTAAGACGAGGAACCCTTATAACTTTGTTGTGTCCGTAAGTAACGATATATAATTAGTGATCATTTATTTTGATCACTGTTAGGGCTATATTTCACCGGGACACCATGGTGGCGCAACTGGTTGCGCCAACGTGGTATCCGTAAGCTACCAAACTAGACACCACAGATACCAGAGTCGCCACACCACACTGAGACAGTATCAAAATGGACCTCGAAGAGATAGCACTACTGCTGTATGTACGTAGGAAAAGAGAGTTCAAGAGAAAAAAGAAGAGTTGGTCGCGCCACCAAATTGGTTGCGCAACCAAACGGACACCAGGTGAGTAACTCTCTATGGAGCTGTATACATTTTGTTGGTAGCGACGACTGGTTGCGCCGCCATGGTGTCCCGGTGAAATATAGCCCTTATAGTCGTGCGGCGGACGTCCATAGATATAAGTATTGAAAGAAAAAATGACAATTCGATGCTTTACTATAGATAAAAATACGAGAAAGAAGAGAAGAAGAGACTTCTAGATAGCAGCTCTAAATTATTAGCTCAGAATTTAACATGACAATGAGAATTCTCTTCGCGCAGAATTAGCAAACTAATACGGTTCAAAGGAATCCTACATTGAGACTAAATATACGACATAGGCTTAACAGGATACGGACTTTAGTTCAAACCATAATAGCAAGCGTTTACAACATTAACACGTTACACGCCACGCGGCCCACCGGTGAGCCTACCACACCTTTCCGTTCAGGCAACGCCAAAATCACGAGATGGGTCATTTTCATCATCAATTTTTATTGCAAAGTTTAATAAATGCGGTAATTCGCTTAGAAAATAAAAATGAGCAACTTCTACCTACAGGCATTTTCGCGCGAACTAGGATTTTAGGAGGTGAGGTGTGGGTGGCCGCCCGCGCGTCTCGTCGTGAATGTATGAACGGGCGGAGAAAATTTGGCAAAGGTCTAGCGTTGGCAAGCGCCAGATTGCAATTGATGGGGGCGGTGCGGCGTTTTGTCAAACCGCTGGGAAATATTCAAGTTTTGGGATAAATATTTAACACAAAAATATAGGAATTTAGTTGGAACCCACATTTTAGCAGGTTATCTGTAGTATTCAAAGAGAAACATTTCCATATGAAAATGATGTGGAAAGTCAGAAATTTCATTATTAAGTTATTCGATTTAGACTTTTACATTAAGCTGTTTTTGGATTTTCTATGATCAAGTAAAGTACACCCTATCGTGTAACAAATTAGCACATTACTTAGGCAATATCCTTAAGTATATCGTATTTTTTTTTTGCAAGACCGATATTTAGTAGTAAATACCTAAAAAAAATTATCTAGCAATTTCTCCGCTTCTTCACTGGTGGCTCGCCTTAAGAAATATAGCCAAAGGCTCATTAGTGAGTTCCGTGGCCTAACAAACGATTCTAACATTTCCTTCCGCGGGAGCCATGCAGCTCACCCCGAAGCCTAAGCCGCACGCACGCTTTGCACTCCTTGATTTTGATAATAATAAGCAAAATCGTTTAGTAACTTAATCCTAACAACATCTGCTAGTATGAACCAAATCGGCCAAGAGTCAAGATATACGCTTTTGAAAATTTAGTTAACACGTCAGGCCACACGGCCCATCGGTGAGCCTAGCTTTGAGCATGCTATAAATTTATAGTTACGAGATCTACTGTTCGGAAAACTACTAGTTTGTATGGTGTGGTATATATGGTGTTTCTGAAGTTTATTAAGGTCATTGACATGTCTTGTTGTTCTAACCGTTTTTAGAGCAACCGTAGCATTTTTATACAATAGTCTTAAATATAAGTGTACTTATCCATTGGATTTTAAAACCACGCTGTCCGAATCATCTACAGAGCCACGCGGCTCACTTCAATACTCGTATTGTTTGATAGCTGCTGTCTTCGGCCCGTGGGGAGCGTTTATGTCAAAGGTCTGACGCGGCTCACGGGTGACTCCCATGGCCCAAATGGTTCAGTACGGTTAGGCTCACCGGTGAGTGTCATGGCCCAAATGAAAAGTCTCAAATTTTCCCGTAGCGTTTAACGTGTTTAAAGCAATTATTAAGCATAATATCTGGTATTTCGTGAGATGTAAGATAACCCTAGACTGGGGTAGAATAGTAAACGTAATGACGTGTAAATTCATAATCTTAATCCTAATAGATACATATTAGGACGGTGATATAGGATACCTCAATAGCGAATAGGAGACATTATACTAAGCGCCACACAAGTCGGCGGATGAGAAGTTAGCCGCAGATGACACTTCACCGTAATCCGTTTCGCTAATTATTGCGCATGTGTGCACAATGCCGACGCCGCGTGGCGTAGTGTTGAGTGCGGGTGTAGGGAGCGTGCGGGAGGCATAAGGTTGGCGGGCGGGTGTGCTCCGACGTCTCGTCTCTATGGGTCCCGCGTATACCTATATTTCTACTTTGCACAGCCTTGTGCGCATAACTTCCCATCCGCCGACTTGTGTGGTGCTTAGTATACTTTGAATACCTCAACTGCGATATGTATCGTCACGTATGATATCGCGGCCGGGCCGCTGGTGCGCGTGCGCCAGTCGACGGTAGCGCGCGTATTCCCTGACGAAGGAGTACTGATTACTCCGAAACCGGTCGGGTTCCCAGTGACCCGACCGCGTTATCATACGTGAGTAAAAACCGGTGTTTTATTTAGTATAAAATTATCACTTGACGTTATTTTGTTTCACACCTACTCGGCTCTCTGATCATGAAATCCCACTGGCGATCCAATCATTTTTTCCATCACACAAAACTTCTGAGGGATCTGCTGACTTTTTTCCTAGAACCTTTATAGCTGTACTTTTTGGTACGGAAAATTACGACACTCTCTCTCTGTGATGCCTACCTCATATAACCATATCGGATAGTTCTTAAACTTCAGTTCAATTATACAAATATTTACCCCAGATAATATGATCTTATAGAAAGACTACAATACTGTAGCCCTCTCCATAGCTTGTTGGGCTATTACGAACTTATTCATAAAGCTCATAGTAACGCACTACAATCTACCAATCACTAATAAGGCTTTTCCCAATACATAAGTAAATCTTTGATGTAAGGCGCTCATAATATAACCATAGACTAATATAACCTACATTTTTTGTTCGCACCCCTTTGTTGTGTTGCCTTTGAACAATAGCGCTAGTTAATTGAGGAAAACCTTCAGGAACTTTCGATTGTTCTCGTAAATTTTCTAATTTTTAGCTATAATAGCAGTTGGGTGGTAATATTATAAAAACTAATGTCTAAAAAAATATTCACTAAGGATAAATAATGAAGCTTACAAAGTTAATGTTACGCTACTTTATTATACATATAAAACTTTCTCTTGAAACACTCTATCTATTAAAAAAGCTGCATCAAAATCCGTTGCGTAGTTTTAAAGATATAAGCATACATGGGGACAGACAGACGGCGGCAAACGACTTTGTTTTATACTATGTAGTGATATATAACAATCTAGAAATCAGTACGTACGTTGTGTTATCAACATTTGAGATAAGAAAAGTACAATACACAATACAGATTATATTATGTACAGTTGGTATAGATAGTAAAATTATATACATTTGGTTTTTACAATTAAGATATAAATCAATAGGTCTTAAGTTATAGAACTGATGATCGAAATGGGGTCGTAATGTTCTCAAATGGAGACCATTTACTGGTAAGCGCAGCGTACTGGCGACGTCTATCAGAAGACTTCCTACGGCTGAAATGATAATGAAATTATTTACCTACACTTCTAACAAATTTATTTTCACAAAACTCAAAGAGAAACAGTCTCTCAGACAGAAACTCTTACAGAGTTGTTACAGAGTAAGAGGGAACTCAATAAATGTTTACAGTGTATTTTATTGGTTTACAATAAAAATTAAAATGGGTCAACCATTTTACTGTAACTTGGAAACTTTTCAGGTCAAACAAGAACCACTCCACGTTTTTATTCCTTTCCTATATTTCTCAGTATGATAAGTTATCACTAAATTGCCTTGGCTGCCTGGAAGAAATCGCTTGAAGCGATAAGGCCGCTACTTAGTAGGTATATCTAATTGGTAATGTTTTTTTATGTGCTTTGCTTTGTTTTTGTTGTTAAGCTAATAAAGAAAAGGTAGACGTGTAGTTTTCTAAAGATTAGAGTCCAAGATAATTAAGGTTCCCAAAAAATGGCATAACCTATTTTAACCGTGTACAGATAGTTCGCACGGATCGATGTAGTGATTTTCACATTATTGTTGATTTATCAAAAATGGCTCAGCCTAATTTGATAAAATTTAAATGGAACCACCATTGAAGTGTGATCTACCAAACAAAAAACAACAAATTTATCAAAAATAGACTACTTTAACTGACTGTGTAATATGTAATGCGTGGTTAAATATTAAAAAATATATATACCTCCTCCTCGATTTGTAAACCTCCTCCGTTTCGTCGGTTAAAAAATAATGACAGCTGCTCCGAAAGTCAATGAACTTTTTGTATGAGACAACTAGACAAGCACTGCGTAGATTTTCATACTTAAGTCAAGATTAAGTTTAGTATAAACATAATTATCTAGTTATAATGACTCAATATTTGGGGGGAGAGACGTGGAAGAACGACCTTCACCCACTCGATGACCAGATGAGACATACTTTTTATGAAATGTTATTTACACACAAAATATATACCTGTCGAATCCATAAAAGGATCCGCATCAGTTATGGTGATTCCATGTGGTAATGATTTTATACCATCTGACCCAACAATGCTTCAGTGTGGCGTGGCGTGGGTTAAGCGGGCGAGGAGATAAATTGCGACATCACGAACAATCAGTTTATTTCACAGAAGATTACGTATGACTACAATTATAAAGAAAACTTTAAGCGAAGGACATGGCGTTCCGCAGCGTAACTCACGCTGCGACCATTTTATCAAGAACACAACCCGAGCCGTTCCAAACACAGTTCACCATAACCTCTCCGAACCAGCTCTTCTCCCAACTCTCAAGTGACATCTCTCAAGTCATCATCGCATTTTCCCGCCCATCGGCCGATTATGCGATATCAATCGAAACCTCCTTGGAACTCATCAGCAGCGTTTGTTACAAGCGTTACACCAGGAATGTTGCCACTTCCATTCCTAGTCCTTCGAAATTATACTAAGTGGCACTATTTAAAAATAAACTTAAAGCTATTGTCCCGTTATACCTATGATAACTATCAAAAAGTGTTCATGACTATATTTAGTTCGATGATTTTTATGAACTGATTTTTCTTACCTTCACTCTTTTGATAGCCGGTATTGTTTTATTCTTATAGTTATTTTTTTATGAAGACAATATACTTTGGTAAGTTTGCTAACTTAAATTTATTCATACTACCTAGCAAGCAACTATGTACAAATAAGTCAATAAAAGTATGAAACCGATCTTATAACCAGTCAAAATTGGTATCATAAGAAAGATAATTTAATTACAAAATTAATCGTACAGGCTTGCCTTTAAAAAATCGTTCATAACATACTTTAAATATAATGAAAAATTGTCATGAACACTTTTCGATAGCTATTATGGGCGTGTTTATAAAAAATCTCTATGGTTATCACGTGGGTGAAGTTCGATCTTCAGCGGATCTTAGGCCAATAGTGATGTATCACATCACTATATTATAGATATTGGCCTATTTATAATTAATTGATATTTTTGTAATAATATTTGAAAATGTTTTGCAAGGCCATTTCGGCCTATTTTTATAAACAGTTTTCTTTTTCTGTTTCGCGGGACTTTTAGGGAAATAAAACAGCTTTAATAATAAAAACAATAACACCATATATTTATTATTCCATCGAACAGTCCAAATTTAGTAACAGACACATAATTATGTAAGAAGTTGTACATATTTACATACATATATCTACAAACATTAAGTAATTTTAGATACCGACCCTAAAGTTAAATACTTAAGAAATATATTTCACTGAAGGACCAGACTTTTTATCATGTTTCCAAATATAAGCATAACAAAATGACAATGTTATTTACCTACTCTGTAGGAATAGTAGTTTGTATCATATGGGAGCAAAATTATATTTTTACAGCGAGGGCGCTTTTTTTGAATCCTGGACGTAGCGAGAGATTCAAAGTACGTCGCCCGAGCCAAAAATATATTTTGCGCCCGAGTGGTATACTCTACTTTTCATCACCTCTATGAGAAAACAAAAGGCGCCTCATATTATACTATGATATTATTATTTAATAAAACGTAGAGATAACAACTAAATTGAAATTAAATGGTATCTTATAATAAAACAAATGAAAACATATTTACATTATTTTCATTAACATTACAAATACTTCCAAATTCAAAAAGTGCGCGGCAAGGATCATTCCGTCGCACTTATTTGATCCAAATTCAAAAAGTGCGCGGCAAAGAAAATTCCGTCGCACTTATAAGTTTCTTATAGAAAACACCTCCATTAGGCGCACTCAAAGGCGAACCAAGTAGTCCTTTTCGAATAGTGCCATCTATATGTGATAAAAAAATATCTTTATGCCATATTTTTTGAGCACTGTCAAAATAACACGATCGGAAAATATTTTCCTACCTTAACGGAAAGCTGTTGTTAAAGAAAATACCTAATAGTGAAATTATTTCACAAAACAAATGCCTAAAGCTAACAATCAGGTACCGTAAAAAGTCATGGCTTAAGCTCCAATCATTTTAGCAATGTCTCGTTTCATAAAATATCTTTTTTTTCTTATAAAAGACATCGTGTGAAAAAATTCGGAAAACAGGTAGGTAAAAGGTAGATACATAATTCATATGGTGTTTGAAATAACGAAATCGGCCTTCTACCCTTGAACCCAATTATATGTGTTTCTCAATATATGTTTCTGTTTTTAGAATAAGTAATGTAAGTACAACCTATAGTTTTATTACAACCCACAAATTCAAAAGAGCACAACTTAGCTTTTTCTCGCAAATGAAGGGTGATGTTTTTCCTCCATCTATTTTTCATAACAGAACAAGCCGGAATTCCCTTAAATACCATCCTTACCAAGTCGACATACCTGCTCGTACTAAACGATTCGCTTCTTCCTTCATGATGCGAACCGCTAGGGATTGGAATGCCTGACCTCCGTCACTATTTTCTGACAAATACAACCTGGATATTTTTAAGACCTAGGGATCTTCTAGGTGACCGTATACTCCATCTTCGGCTACAACATCGCTTTCCATCAGACGAGTTAGTGACCAAATGTAGCCCTATTGAATTAAAAAAATGTCCATCTCTTTCGCGCAATATCGCATTAATAAAGATAAAAAAAATCTCATCATGTGAATGAGACAGCCGTGACCGGTTTAAAGGCAAGTAACATATTTTTTTAAAGTATTAGAATGTGACAATTATTTTCACATTTTATTTAGATACAAATGTAGATGACATTATCTATGAACCTTATTTAATATACCTACATATGGCACAGAGTAACAATTAAAAAAAAACATCTTTACAATACTACTAATCTATGACATTGTAATCAACTAGCATAATTTTATGACATTCATTTCTGTAATAATAATTTAATTAATTTCTGTATTAATTTATTTGTTTTACCTAGTCTAATTTATAAAAATTTGCCAGTAACGTTGCACGTTTTGAAGAGGCTAATTTGAATTGAGCCTGTACGAAAATAAAAAATGAGCCATGATATTGTTACATACAAACTGCAATTAACAATTTGACTTCGAATACCTGTGTACAATTATTGTTGTACATACAAAATCTAGACCTTACCCTAAAGTTAAAGTAAAGGTGAACCTCATTAGTATGCACTACTCTACCAAATTAAATCAATTGTATGTTTGGTTTACCTACGTATGTCAGCTTACTTTGATATGTTACAATGTTTTGATCAGATTTATAATAAATGAGACATACCTATATTAACATCAAAGAGTTATTTTTGTGATAAACATTTCAAAAATTCGTCGCGGATGCAGGACTCGAACCTTGCGTCTTTGGAACACTAGCCCGACGCTCTGCCCAACTGAGCTAATCCGCTGTACTGCCTCCGCGTCGAATTTGTGAAGTGGTTATCATTTTAACCAACTTATATTTACATCCTTTATAACACTAATACCACGGTAATGTTCGATATCATTATCGTGCCAATACAATGTTTGTCGGGTCAACTAGTACCTAATCAATTATTTTGAGCACAATATGACCTATTTTAGGTCGAATGATTTTGACCTCACATTAATCATTACATAACTACATGATACTTACATGCATTATTTAACACGTATTTCGTGTAAATTAAACACAATTATGTCCCAAGGTACAAAAACAGCCATATTAAAGCAAACTAAATAATCTTAATTTGCATGTTAGGAAACTGCTTTGGTATTTATGGTATTGTAGAAAGAAAATAACAGACTAAAATATATGTGATTTAGTTTTATCAATTAAGAGCACCTATGAAATGTAAAACTACTCCAAAATATCTAAAAAAAAATACTTTTGACTCCAAAATACTTTAAACTGTTCTCAAAATTCACTAGAAGCTGGAATGGTCACGAGACTTACTAGTCTTGCTAAGTTATAAATATACTACGCAAAGGATATTATTTAACTTTTTTACTGTTGCTAGTTTTCAAATATAACGAATGTCCCTAGGAACAACCGTCCCAAGGTACAACACATGACCCTACATTAATTACTTAATAAAACGAATTCCTGTAGATTGCCCTACTAGGCTGAGCCTGTATCAGGGCAACCTGTGAAACTGGTTGTGCCGTGACATTGAATACAAAATGTTGTCATGTTCGGAGCCTGAAGCTTTATGCTAGATAGCATAGCGTACAACGAAACTATTAAAAAAGCGAAATCGCCCTTATGTATGGGTAAAGAGCTATATTGAAAAAGGGCTCGCTTCACGTACATGAATCAAATTCGAAAAATATATTTAGTTAAAATTATATTTAATCGAAGTCGCCCAATATTAGCAATCCCTTCCCCCAGTAGAGCTTTGGGCTGTAGAAAATGCACAAATATCCGTAGATTTTGCTACGGCCCTAAGCCGTAGCTTTTGTGATTTTTTTGACCCAGAGTCCGTAGAACACGGTGTTTGCCATAGCATTGGTAAAACTGCGCGCCGTTTGCTTGGCGAGCCGAGAACAACTTGAACATGTTTGACGAGCCGCAAGCCAGGCTCGTCGGTTTTTAAAACCGCGGTTTTTGCATTAATCGACACGCGAACTTTGTCGACAGATTTTAAAGCTCGTTGAATCGCTCGTCGATAAGCGGCTTAAGAAGAAAAAACAACACTGTTAGCAGTTAAACTGCCATGAGTTAGGTATAAAATCCTAAAAATCACAACACAGATTCACAATAATCTTCAATAGCGTCCAAATCTTGTCTCGTAGACGTTTTGAAAACCTTATTCTACAAGACGCTTACGTTACAAGTCCTTTCAGGAGGTGAATGTAGAACGAAAACCTCGCAACTGTGAGCTTGCTTTAGAACCAATTCTTTGCCGTCGTAGCTGGAGCGACCGTTCCAGATTGGGATGGGATCAGAGTTGACGCTAGGACGTACTGATGACTCTTCGAAACGAGGGCATCGACGACTTATTCGCCTCTGAAACAAATTACTTATGTAAGATTACGACTTTTTTATAAATACGCTGTAGAAGAAAAAACTATATAATTACTACCTACTAATATCTAGGTTGAGAAAATGTATATCGAGCTTTACCGAAAGTGTCAATAGTAAATGATATAGGAGCAAAATAATATATTTACGGCGAGGGCGCTTTTTTGAATCCAGAGCGAAGTGAGGGATTCTAGAGTAGAATTCAGAGCCTAGCGAGGGATTCTTTAGTAGAATCCTGGACGTAGCGAGAGATTCAAAGTACGTCGCCCGAGCCAAAAATATATTTTGCGTCCGAGTGATACACACTACTTTTCATCACCTCTATAAGAAAATAAAAGGCACATCATATTTTATTTAATAAAACGTAGAGTAATAACTAAATTGAAATTAAATGGTAGATACCATATAAATATATCTATATATAATAATAAAACAAATGAAAGCTTATATTTTCATTCTTCTTCTTTTTCTTTTGTTTGGCGTCGCATTGCTGTGCCAGTGCCAGTGTCAAGTATTAATTTTTAATATGTTTTGATATTTTATCAAAATAATCACTGTCGTAGTCATGTTTTAGTCCAATTAAGTCGCGGTTAAGTCTAAACGTAGTCCAAGTCATACCTCAGTAAAGCAGTGGAGACTTTACTAGAGGCGTCTATGGAGTTTTGGTAACAACACGGAACGACATAATAGCACTGAAAATTTCGGGAATCAAGGAAGTGAACATTACTATTTAAAAATGTATTTATTGCTTTTCGAAGTATTCTCCGCAAAATTTGACACATTTTTCCATGCGATGGAACCAATCATTGAAGCAACCATTCCATTCGGAAGTTGGGGTCTCCAAAATGGCCGTTTTGTAGGCGTCCACAGCTTCTTCAGGTGATGAAAATCTCTGACCAAGCAATTTATTCTTTATTTTAGGGAAAGTATAGAAATTATTAGGGCTTAGGTCGGGGCTGTACGGCGGATGGTCTAATGATTCTATGTTTTCTTGCTCTAAAAACTCTTTTGTTCTGTTCGCGGTGTGAGAACTCGCATTGTCGTGATGGAGGATGATGCGGCGGTTGCAGTTCTCTTTACGGAGTTCAGAACCCAGGTAGCATTTATACGTTATTATGACGTCCGTTTACGGTACTGCTCGACGTAAGAGACGTCATTATCATGACGTCGGTAGTTTCTTCAGATGACGACAATTTGTCACAGCCTCATGACGTAAGTTGGAGGACGTTGGAGTGACGCCATATACTGACGTTGGAGTGACGTCATATACTGACGTTGGAGTGACGTCATATACTGACGTTGGAGTGAAGTCATATGCTGACGTTGGAGTGACGCCATATACTGACGTTGGAGGGACGCCATATACTGACCTTGGAGTGACGTCATATGCTGACGTTAGAGTGACGCCATATACTGACGTTGGAGTGACGTCATATGCTGACGTTGAAGTGACGCCATATACTGACATTGGAGTGACGTCATATACTGACGTTGGAGTGACGTCATACGCTGACGTTGGAGTGACGCCATATACTGACGTTGGAGTGACGTCATATGCTGACGTTGGAGTGACGCCATATACTGACGTTGGAGTGACGTCATATGCTGACGTTGTAGTGACGCCATATACTGACATTGGAGTGACGTCATATACTGCATTCATAGAGACGACACTTGGACGTTTATAATAGGGCAGCCACTGACGTTGGAGCGACGTCATTCACTGTATTCATAAGAACGTCACTAGGCCGTACATATTAGAGCAGCCACTGACGTTGGAGCGACGTCATTTACTGTATTCATAAAGACGTCACTAAGCCGCACATATTAGGGCAGCCACTTACGTTGGAGAGACGTCATTTACTGTACTCATAGGGACGTTACTGGGCCGTACATATTAAGGTAGACACTAACGTTGGAGTGACGTCATATACAGTATTCATAGTGACGTTACTGTGAATCCTGTGTATGACGTCACTACTATGTCGGCGGCTGCCTTTGTATGTATGGCCCAGTCCCTGTGAACTAAGTAAATGACGATACTCCAACGACGATGGCTGCCCTAATATGTACAGCCCAGTCACTTTCCTGTGAACAAAGTAAATGACGAAAAGAATTTAGAATTTAGTTTGCGATAGCAGGCATCCTATATTATACACGTACGAGTACCCTGAACAGACTCTTAGGACTATGGATGAAACCAAACAAAACAATGTAAGTAGCATAATAGATTTATATTCAAGAAGTATATACATACATAGACTGTTATATATAATCAATAATTGTTATAAATCCATAGTCTTAAAATTACAATGTCGATCCCATAGCAATTTTATGACCATGGCACATTTAGATTAACTATTTATTCTCTCTTGGAGAAATTACTAATGCACTGTTATCACTAATCAGGTTGGTGTTAACTTGTTTCTGCACCTGCATCGGACTTTTGCTGACACTTGAAATTATTTGATTTGTTTGTGCATTACATTACAATGACTCGATGCGCTGGTTGCGGTCGCAAAGCATTTTAAGTAGGTATCTATTGAGGTCAAATCGCACGAACATCGCCTATCTTTTATAACGGTCTTTAGTACCTGAATTTCGTCATTAGTAGATGAACATACATTTTGAATTTGTAAAATATGTTGGTCTTGCGTATGTAATCTTTTTCTAAGTTCCCGACGAAATTCTTGGAATTCTGATAACAAACCGCCGTCATTCTCCAGCACGGAAACTTCCATTTGACTGCACTTGCTACCCCGTAGGTTATTGACATAATTAGGGCTCGCTATTGTTGGTAACTTCCTATGTTCTGGAGTGCGAACTGGCGTGTCATTCCCAGCACGTTTTCTTTTTGTGCTGTCACACATCGGGCAAATCCATTGGCGCACATAGTCCGTAGAAAAAGACTCGGAATCTCGTCTTTTAATACCGAGACACAATATATAATACACTTTTTCACAGTTTGATAGTGTACACTTCATTATAAGTTCACCGGTAACGTCTTTTTTACAAGCCCGGCAAAACGTAAACATTGCGATCGAACTAAATAGAAATAATTGCTGCGACAAAAAGTAAACACGTCCGCACCGATGCGAGCGCGCGTGCAAACAATATGGTACAATATGGTACGTCCATTAGGAGGTTTTAGGGTCAATATTAGGACGTACCAAATTCGCCACAAAGTGGAAGATTTACTGACGTCTCTTCAGGGTTATTATTAAGACGTATCATATTCGTCTCTAGTGGACGTTTTACTGACGTCCATTTAGGGTCAATATCAGGACGTACCATATTCGCCACAAAGGGGACGTTTTATTGACCTCTATTTAGGGTCAATATTAGGACAATATCAGGAATTGACCCTAAATAGAGGTCAATAAAACGTCCCCTTTTGTGGCGAATATGGTACGTCCTGATATTGACCCTAAATGGACGTCAGTAAAACGTCCACCAGAGACGAATATGGTACGTCCTGATATTGACCCTAGATGGACGTCAGTAAAACGTACACTTTATGGCGAATATGGTACGTCCTGATATTGACCCTAAATGGACGTCAATAAAACGTCAATTTTATGGTGAATATGAGACGTCGAAATAATGACTTTTAATTGACGTACATTATGACGTCATCGACGACGCATTAACGACCGACCCTATTATGACCTAAGAGTGACGTCGTTTATGCGTCACTGACGTCACTTTGCTACCTGGGAAACGACCTGTGGCAAACAAATGCTAGCATACCATTCTGCGTTAACCGTTCTTTATCCCTCAAGAGGAATAGTCGCAACATGGCCGGTTTTGCAGACAAACGTGGCCACCATTTTTTTTGCAACACTCCGTGAACGAACAATTTTTGTTGGTTTTAACTCATTTTCGAACACCCAAACTCGTGACTGGTTTTTTGTTTCGGGTTCGTACGCGTATATCCAGGATTCGTCACCTGATACGATGTTGTATACACCATTTGAGGATCCTGCGTGGAATCTTTCGAGAGTTTTGTACTCAAGCACCAAGTAACGCGAGCTGCTTTTTGCTCTTCACAGAGTGAATGCGGTATCCATCGAGAAAACAACTTTTTTACACCTAATTGTTAAAGCAAGATTATTTGTATTTGACTCATGCCAATGTCTAAAGTTGCTTGAATTTCGCGGTATGTCACATGTCGATCTTCCTCAATCAGCTTACGCACAGCATCAACGTTTTCTTGGGTGACTGCAGTTTTTGGACCTTGACGGGGATCATCATTGAGCTTGACACGTCCACGTTGAAATTCAGCAAACCAGCGATAAATTGTGGTTTTGGATGGGGCTTCATCACCAAATGCAGAAATCATCCGGTCAACACAATGTTTTTGTGTTAAACCACTTTGAAAATCATAATAAATCATCGCTCTTGAATTTTCTCGAGTCAATTCCATTTTCTCAACGACTAAACAAGTTTGACAAAACCTTGTGACAAGACCGAGAATGTTTTTTGAAATAAATAAATGGTATTCGATTTTTAAAACCAAGGAGTTTTCAATTAAAAAGATTTTAATATGACAGGAATTGTGGAAATATTCTATTCCCGATAGTTTTAGAGCAGAGTAGGTACATCACATTATATCACTTGCCTACACTCATGCACGTAAAACAGCTCATAATCAGCGAAATACTGCAATTTTTCAGTAATTATCACTGATAAAAAGGATTATTCCAGTCTTAACAAAATAATACAATGAGACGACATGACTTTTCCGCGTTCCCGCCAAAACTTATATTTACATATTACATTATTTTCATAAATTGAGGAGCTGGGGAACAAAAGCGGATTTGTCCAATTAATCAAATTTTACACTAGAGCAAAAAAACTGAAATAGGTATATGCATATGGGCTGTAATTTTGTGCATTTCAGTATAATTAGTATTTAATACAACATAACTAATAGCCTGCTTGTTGGTCATAAAACTATGCGTTTTCAATTTTTTTTTTTTTTTTGTAATGGACAAGTCCGGTTTTGATTACAAAAGGTGGACAACTCCGGTTATGATTGAAAGAGTTATGGACATGTCCGGTTATGAAAGAAAACTAGATTCTATTATTGTATTTTTTTATTTAAAAATTATTTGAACTCTCCCACATCTGGTTCGCAACAGTCACAATCGTCACTGTGGTCGTCGTCTTCGTCATTTATTTGACTTGTTTCAGCAATTGCCACTGGTGAGGTATGGAATATATTGTTTTTAAACCAATCAAGCTCTTGATTATCCATCCAACTATCTCCGAATTGTTTCTTTAAGAGTGTTTCAACATCTTTTTTCTTGTTTGGTTTTAGTTCATTAACCATTGAAAATCTTTTTAGTAAACTCGGATGGTTTTTTGTCATTTTTAACAATGATACAGCATTAAAATTTTCTGATGATTCATCTCCATAATAGGTGTTTAAGACTTTCACACCAAAGTTTACGTGATTTAAACGTGCAGTAGGATCTCTTCGTATGTTTGCAGTGCCTCGGCCACGTGCTCTGCCACGACTACGGCCCTGACTTCTTCGTGTTGATTGTTGAGATTGACTAGGAGTTTCTGTTTGGATGATGGTTGACTTTCTTTCTATTATTATTCTCTTTGCATCACGAATACTTTCCACTTTCTTGTAATAGTCTTCAAGGTTTTTGACGTTGTAAAGGTTCCAGTTTTCAGCTAAAATATGAACTTTGCCATGCTTTGCGTAAACCTCATGATATTTTTTTGGATCCAAAATGAAAGGCATCTTCCGCAAATCCTTTTCGACCCTCCCGAACACTCGATCCGCCGGCAAGAAGCTGTGACCGCGTACAGGAAAGGTTAGTACGATTTTGGCGACATTTTGAGGGGCGTAGTTTTTCAACCAGAAAATCAAAGTGTGGACGACATGTGCATTTTTATTTTGACCTCCACACCCGTCCGAAAAAAGGCGTAAAACTTCCACTTCAGAAAAATCAGTAAACATCAGGTATGTTAAAAGGGCAGACGCAATTTCGGTGGCGCCTTTTTTAGCTTGGTTTTCTGTCCATATGAAGAAATGTGGCTCCTTTGTAGGCATATCAGTAATGCAGAAAGAATAAAGTCCAACTTGTCGTAAATAAAAACATTCCTGGATTGGCGTTTTAGGAAGGGATTGAATTTGTTGGAGATCAAAACATATTGTCATAGAATTTTCAGGTTTTTCTTTGGTAAGGGAAAAGAACGCTTTGGCTCTAGCTTTATGAACTCGGAGTTGAAGTTTCAATGATTGAAGTTCTTCAGGATTATTTTCAGTCTTCTGCCTATTTTTCAGCAGTTCGCAGGTACTACATATGTCGGAAGATGGTGACGCAAACCCAATATTAAAATCGTTCTCAAAAACATTTCGGAACATCGTTTGTGAGACTTTCAAATCATCAGTCGCTGAATTATTGTACAACTCCCACAACTTTTTTACGTTTAGCTCGTATGACAGGTACACTCTTTTTGATTTATTTCGATTGTAATGTGACTCCTTTGCTGGCAAACCACCGAGAAATTTTCTTACAGATTCCTTTTTATCAATACTTTTGAAACTTTTCCTGTCTCCTCCTCTGCCGTCAAGTGGCGTTTTGCCTTCATATAATTTGCTCGCAATTAAGTTTACCCTGTGCTTACTGAGCCCAAGAGCAGCCAAAAAAAAAGATTTGCATACTTTTACTAACCTTTTTGAATCACGGAAGAGAAAGTATGTCACAAAGTACTTATTCCTCTGCGGTTTGCGAGATTCCTCTCTCGATCTTTCTCTTTCTATGGGGCATGGTGATATGAGCCGTGACAAGTAAATATCCTGTAATTTTTTGCCAATTTTTTCATATAGTAGTTTGCGGTTGTAAACAATTTCGTTTAATGTCAAAGTCTGGCACTTAAATTTTCCCTTGTTATGTTCACACGCAGACACGAAATTCAAAGCAAGGGGGTCTTTATCTGCGTACCTAAAACAAAATAATAGCAATTTTAAATTCATCATAGGTTAGAATAATAACAAACACGCACCGGTAGGTATAATTTTACACTCACTTCGATTCCCTGTTGTTTTGCGCTTGCCGTCCTGTTTTTTTTCGTTTACGTGAGCCGTCATTTATATTGGCCACTATTTCTTCGATTCCGTCCATAATTTTGTCGGTTTTCTAGGAAAATTCTTCTCAAAATTACGAAAGCAATGACCGTCACACAGCTGATTATCTTTTTTTTAATTTAGCAGTGTTGCCACAACTGATTTAGGGATATCATAACAAAAAAACAATGATTTTTTTTAGACTTGTCCGGTTTTGTTTGACATTTTTCGTACTAACGGCAATTCTCCTTACGTTTTTGTCCGGTTTTGATTGGAGAAAAAATCCCTTAGAATTTTAATAAATTTCTAACAGGACAAGTCCGCTTTTGAACGAAATCATCATTTTTAACAATTTTTTTCTCTAAGATCGGACCGCTTTTGATACACAATACTCCGGGGTTCGATAGATATGAGCTTAAAGAGTGCAAAAAAATAAAAATAAAAAATTCGAGTACAGTGGACAAGTCCGCTTTTGTTCCCCAGCTCCTCCATTAATTTTCTTGGCGCTAAACACTAACATTACAAATACTTCCAAATTCAAAAAGTGCGCGGCAAAGATCATTCCGGCTCACTTATTTGTTCCAAATTCAAAAAGTGCGCAGAAAAGATAATTCCGGCGCACTATAAATATAAGGAACTTAATAAAGTTCCTTATAGAAAACACACTTAAAGGCGAACCAAGTAGTCCTTTTTGAATAGATGTGATGAAAAGACTAGTTTTACCGTCATCGGCTATGAGACCTAATTAGCATACTTATATTTGGTCTATATATCTAAGCGACAGGCATATTATTTATAGCATAGCATTGTACTCATAATAATGACCAATTTACGAGAACGATTCTAAAAGCGTGGAAAGAATAATTTGCTCATATTACCTTCTACAAAAAGTTATGATTTGATATGCTTAACAACGTTTTTGCTCCATATATTTTGTCAAAGTGAAGATAAGTATATGATATCTTAAAATATATCCATTGTCCTTTATTCCTTTATAAACAAGTAAGCAGATAAAACTAAAACCTCAAACGGCACAAAATATGAGTCGTTGGACATAATGTACCATTTTGTGCCGTTTGGGGTTGAGACTTTAGGTCCGTGGGGGCCGGACGTTCTCTTTTCGTGCAATGACCTAGCTATGCGACTGGTAGAGGTGACACGTGACCCGAATACTGGCATCTACTTTGGCCAAAAAATTAGTGTTGCAATACAGCGAGGCAATGCCGCCAGCATTCTGGCCACGTTACTCTCTGCTACGGTTCTTTTAGATAACTTTTATTTTAGTATAAGTTCTTACTATAAGTAGGTTTTTCATAAAAGTTATAGTTTATGAAATGTTTTTTAAGTTTTACAACAAGTTACAAAATGTATATAACTATTATGTCAAGCAATTATAAGCAATAATATATAAATTATAAAATAAATCATGTCACGCTTAAAACTACACAACACACAGTGAAAATATTTAAATAATTTGTAAATCTGTCCGCTGAAATGGTACTACTGACAGAAAACTAATTATTTGCCCGCTGTCTGTTTAATAAACGTAGAGTTACTTTGAAATGGTCAGTCCATCTTTTGTCTCTTACAAGTGAACTACAATTGCCACAGAAAGAAAAGGACAACTAACTACTAATGAGCTATTCTGAGTTTTATTAATAAGACGGCTAGAGTTAAAAATATGATTGTGAAAATAATAATTGTGAGGGACATATATAGAGCACAGTATATGGCCCTTAATTGTAATTATTGTGGCTTCTGTATAGAATTTCCCGAGGCAAGTAGTCCTTGTAACCGTAGGTAGCCAAAATTTCAGTAAAGGTAATTTTTATAAAATATTTTTTCATAAAAATCTTAAAAGCATTCTATTAAAGAAAGCCTATTACTCAATAGATTTCAGGCGGCTTAAAAACTCTGACACCAGGGCTAGCCACCCGGCCTATACGAACTTATTTACTTACTTACTCAATAGATGAATATATACAAGACAAAGAAATCATATAAGTTCCATAAAATATAAACAAATAAAATAATAATAATCTGTAAACAAGCTGTCCGCCTCTCCTTCACGCCTGAATACATTTGAGCAATGCCCGATGGGGCCCACAATTATAGGTACATATTTTAAGTTTTTACCATCTTTTTATAACATTGTGGAAGCAAATAAATATGAATATGAATAGGTAGTAATAGCTATATGATCAATAAGCTAATTATATTTAGCGAAAAATGCCTTATCGTTTACAGAATTCGAATAGTTTGCACCGATTAAAAAAAATCATCAATATAGATTCATAATTGGCGGAGTAATCACGTAACATACCTACATACAAAAATAATAATATAGTTTAAAAAAAAAACTCGCTTAGGAGCCATATATATTTTTAATGCATTGTTATCGGTCTTTGATAGGTGTACAAAGTTTAAAGAAAATCTGATCGCTCAAAGTAGGTCAAAATCGAGTTCAAAGGAGTTGGTTACAAGCAAGCAAACATACAAGCGAAACTAATAAAAGCATGTTAATAACGTACAGTCGAATTGAGAACCTCCTCTTTTGAAGTCGATTACAAAGTCCTACTTCATCTTGCCGAATGGTGACATGATTTTATTTAGAGTGCTTTCTGCACTAGATTTTATCTCAAAGAGTTATCTTTGTGATAAGCATTTCAAAAATCTGAAGCAAACGCAAGTTAGGAGAGCGTCGGGCTAGTATTCCGAAGGGGCAGGTTCAAATCCTGCGTTCGCTTTAGATTTTTGAAAAGCTTATCACAAAGATAACACTTGCCAAATGGTGTTAGTTACATATTTTTACTTCAAAAATAAAAAATAAAAATTAATAAGATATAAAGAGCAATTCTAATGAAATATATCACCGTTGAGACGATCCGTTCAATTTTCTAATTTTTACAAGGGATTTACGCTTGAGACTCTTATTTCGATGTTTTGTGCTCTTACCTTGAAGAATCAGGTATTAATAATGTAAGCTAGGTAACGAAAAGATATGTTATTCAGAACACGTTGTTCATTCATCTCACAAAGCTTTTGAAAAAGTTACGAGATAGTATTTTGTATCTTATTTTAAATTTCTTAGACTTTTGAGTTGAATCTATTCTACCATTAATCTTAACTTTACAAGACTGACCTAGGATTGTTTACTGAGATTTAAGTTACGTCATTTGTATAGTTTGCATATATTTAAAAAAGGTCTAAATAATAAGTATATACAGGGTGATTAGTAAACAATTAGCATCCTTTTAGGGGCTTATTCTGAACATCGAAACTAACAACTTTTGTTCTACGACTTTTGTTAAAACTCAAAAAACAAATCAGCTGTTTTATACATTTTGTCAAGGGTGAATGATATTTTTCTATGGAACAACATATTCATTTAATTACATTCTGTTATTTGTTATCTGTTGATTGATACGATTTCTTTTACTTGAATTTACAACATCTACAAATTTTAATGTAGGTATGTTACGAGTTAACGATTACTTAGCGGCGAACACGAGTGAGTCGTTGCGAGTCAATCAAAAATCTACATGTGCTATACGTCGGTGAATGTATAAATAAACAACTACTTATCAAAAAAATTCAATCTACAATGTCAAATAGATACATGAACTGTTTATTTATACTTGTTGAATATGCGTTAGAGCTTTTAAAATCTGGTTAGATTAAAAGTTTATTACGGTTTTCACTTTATTTCAAAATTAGAATACCGTTTGAAGTTATATTTTAGTAAGTAAAGATGCCATAAGTATCTAATACATGAACTGTTTATTTAAACTTGTTGAACATGCGTTAGAGCTTTTAAAATCTGGTTAGATTAAAAGTTTATTACGGTTTTCATTTTATTTCAAAATTAGAATACCGTTTGAAATTATATTTTAGTAAGTAAAGATGCCATAGGTACCTATTTATTACTTTGATTTGTCATCATTAAAAAGTCATAATAATATGTGAAGTCATATGACTTTTTAATGATGTAGTAAGTCTTGTATAAAAAGGCATAAAAAGGGTGTCCAGCGGAAAATTTTCGAGTTAAAATTGATATTGCACAAAAACTAAAAAGGCAAAGGGAGTAAGGGTAAACCGAATGACGCGCGCAGGATGCGGATTAGTTGGTAGCCACACGGTAATGATTAGATTAGTTAGGTAAAGATTAATGGAAGCCACAACTTACTGATCTGGATTGCACCGTGCTTATTCGGTCGAGCAATATTTAAAGTGAAGTAAATCACTTATGAAAAAGACCAAATGATAGCGGCTTGCATCCAGCGCGATTCTGCGGTCCTAATAAGGTCATCCGTCCACCTTGGAAAGCATTAGGGGAGGCCTATGTCCAGCAGTGGACGTCCTATGGCTGAAATAATCATGATGATGATGATGAAATCACTTATTTGTACTTATAGTTATTTCGATATTCGCCGAGTAATTCATGGACCGAACACGCAACTTATCTGATTATGGGTGCAGAAATTTTGACAAAAGGGAATAATGATCATCCAAACACACACGAGCGCGCATGTTCAATAGATTGATTAATAATAGTAGATTGTATCATATGGGAGCAAAATAATATTTTTACGGCGAGGGCGCTTTTTTGAATCCAGAGCGAAGTGAGGGATTCTTTAGTAGAATCCTGAAAGTAGCGAGGGATTCAAAGTACGTCGCCCGAGCCAACAATACATTTTGCGCCCGAGTGGTACCTACACTCTACTTTTCATCACCTCTAGTAGAAAATAAAAGGCGCCTCATATTTTATTGTAATATTATTAGTTAATAAAACGTAGAGTAAAAAGTAAATTGAAATTAAATGGTATCTAATAATAAAACAAATAAAAACTTATATTTACATTCTTTTCATGCATTTTCTTGGCGCTGAACACTAACATTACAAAAACTTCCAAATTCAAAAAGTGCGCGGCAAAGATCATTTCGTCGCACTCATTTATTCCAAATTCAAAAAAAACGCGCCAAGGATAATTCCGTCGCACTCATAAAGTTCCTTATAGAAAACACCACCTTTGGGCGCAATTAAAGGCGAACCAGGTAGTCTTTTTCGAATAGATGTGATGAAAAATGGTTTCTGTCATACTAAGTAAAATGGCACACAGGCGACCTCAACTACGACGATTCTCTTTTTGCACAAACTCTACATAAAGTATATGTAAAATGTGCGAAACCCCCGTTTATTTCCATACCTAGTATAACAAATCTATCGACCCTAGATAAAATGTATGGTTCAGCTACTCTATATTTTTATCGCGACGTCGCATAAGGCCCCTTAATTAAAGTAGGTCATAATAATGAGTACAATGATATCATATCCTATAATGATATAGAATATCCGGTCGTCTAGAGAAATAAGAAAAAACTTCGTATTAAAACGTTATTTTACCAGCAAAGGATATTGTATTCCCCGCTTTGACACTTTTTTATCAAAGAAAATGAAGCTTAAAATTTATGTTGTGTGTGTGACTAACAAGCAACTATGA
Organism: Hypomecis punctinalis; assembly: GCA_949316475.1. Taxonomy (NCBI): domain Eukaryota; kingdom Metazoa; phylum Arthropoda; class Insecta; order Lepidoptera; family Geometridae; genus Hypomecis; species Hypomecis punctinalis. The sequence goes on from OX438812.1 coordinate 15,003,995, forward strand.
CCTTAATAGTCATCCTCATTTCGCGGCAATGGCTAAGTTTTTTTTTTAATGACTTTAATGGATTGTACAGAGCAATGCAAGTGCAGTAAAATCACAGTTCACTGTTCAATCTTCATACTGACACTCCAAAAGGAGAAAAAAAAATAGCATCAACCAGTGTGATACCTACGTAATAAGCAATAACTCATAATGTAACTGTTCGTGTAAAATTATCCAGTATCATTTAATTATCATATCAATGTAAATTTATGTAGACCATCTGTTTAATCATTTTTTTATTTTTTTTAATTAATGACAACAATACTACACTACTACTACATAGAAAGCAATTGGATTATCCACAGACCCTTGAAGGTCTAAAGATAATCCAAGTGCTCAAGCCCACTGCCAAAATATGTAATAAATATATAATCTGTTCAATTAATATATATCATTAACCATTAGGTATAAGCCGTAGAAAGTCCACTGCTGAACGTAGACCTCCCATATGGATTTCTTAAAAGGCCGGTTAGAAGTGGCTTGCATCGAGCGAGTTTCTGCAGTTCTGATTAAATTATTGATCCAATTTATTGGTGACTCCTTTCGATAATTTTACGGCCCCATCAGTCATCAATTCTAAAAATCTTGTAACATGCACACTATCACTCAACTATCTGATCCGATATGGGTTGTGTCAGTAACTTTTAGTTTGTTAATATGTCAACATTGTTTTAGTACAAACTAATAATGCCGGTTGCAGACCAAGAGCTAACCAAGCTAACCAAATCTTTTTGAGGACGCTACGCGTGACCAAAATGCTGGTGTTTAAGCTCAGCGTATAAGCATTGCCATTCAGCGTGGCAATTCTGCTGGGCACGCTGCCAACTGGCAGTGGGCTTGAACATTTGGATTATCTTTAGGCCTTCAAGGGTCTGTGGATGATCCCATTGCTTGTTATGTAATAGTAGTTTATGTAGTTTTAGATTTTATAGAGCTAACCTAAGTTAATTTAGTTTAGCTCACAGTCTGCGCATATCTATGGAAAACTGTTTCAGCTATGCGAGCTAACCCCGAACTAACTTAGCTTAACTTAGTCTGCAACTCGCATAAGTATTCTAAGCTAAGTTATCCGAATCCTAACACAAAACTCGTATAACAAAGAAAATATTCGTATTTATTGCCACTCTAACAAAATAAATAAGTTTTGTATTTTAATAAAAATAAAACGGGACGAAGACGAGAGAATTGAAGACTCTAATAGGGGCTAAATCTTTCATTCTATTTTTACAAATGATGAGCAGTCGACATTTCTATTGCGTTAGCTTTGGTTTTTTGCTTCATTATCCTTTGTTTTTGACAAATCTATTTGACAAACACAAAGAAACATTGAGCAGCTATTGATTATATGTGAAAAATGATGGTCAAAACGGCACACGGAAAAATATTCTTATCAATTATTTACGAATGTACTATTTATGAAAAAGTGCTGTATTTGTATTCATTGTTAGTTAGTTTATCTTAACATTTTCAATATATAATATATGGAATGTTTAAAAAATATTTATATGCCTCTTTAAATATTTTTTAAACATTATATTTAGTCGCATTAATCAGGACGATGATTTGAAATCAGCATATTTGAAAACAAGGCTTCCAAGAAAAAATATCACGGTAAGGCGAGTTTTATCACTGGATAACCGTTGTCGTCTTCGTCTTTCAGGCACAGAACAACTACTGCTGGACATAGGCCTGTTGTTTTCAAATAAAAACCAGTTAGAGGCGCCTTCCATCAACACGATCTTGCGGTCTTAATAAAATCATCCGTCGACGAGTTGACGTCTTACGCTACGCTGCGCTTGCTGGTAAATAGCAACCGATAGGCCATAATAAGCATAATGACTAAACAATATAACTAGCCCGTCAGTCCTTTTGTCAATTAAACAAAATGGGCTATAATTATCTTCATGATATAGCCTGTTAAAGTTCCGCGTGACGTCAGAAGTGCCATACAAATGTATAGAGATGACGTCACTAGCCCTCTCCCAAACTTTGACAAGGTTTACCTCTGTCATTAATTGTTGTTTGATTGACAAAAAAACGTGTCCAATATTTTTTAATAAATCTAACTCACGGACTATCACATCATTGATTTTTTTACCCAGTCATCATGACTATCACCTATGTACAGTTCACAATGCATCGGTACATTTTACATAAACTAAAGGCCGATTCACACATACGGCGGGCGCGGGTCGGGTGCGGGTCGGGCGCGGTGCGGGGTGGGAGTATGGCGTGTCTATTAGTACCTGTTTCAATGGACGACAACACACAGAACGCGAGCGCGGGTCGGGCGCGGGGCGGGGCGCTCGACCCGCACCCGACCCGCGCCCGCCGTATGTGTGAATCGGCCTTTAGTTTATGTAAAATGTACCGATGCATTGTGACATTATTACATTTATTTATTGACATTAGCCCACGGCTTTTCAAAATTTGGCTGTCATTACTTACATGCCATGCATGAAGTGCGTGCCGTGCCGTGGTGGTCTAGTGGTAATGACATCCACCTTACAATCTTGAGGTCGTGGGTTCAAATCCCGATCCCGTACCAATGAATTCCTTGGAATTTATGTACGAAATTACACACCACTGGCTTTTCGGTGAAAGAAAACATCGTGAGACAACCTGCATACGTCCGTAGAAGAAATTCGATGGCGCATGTGAATCCACTAACGCGTGGTGGATATGGCCCAATCACCCTTCGTGGGTAGGCCTACGTCCAGCAGTGGACTATTAAAAAGGCTAGTACAGTACAGTACTGACAGTGAAGTAGTGCGTAGGGAGGTCTCCCTCCATGAAACCACGCAATCGACGAAATCAGTCGAACCTATTCTAAGTCAGAATTAGACTTTGAATTGGAACGCTGTAGATTAATCAGTTCCCGCTAACAGCGACCTTCAAGATAGACACCTAATCGTACCAAATGAAATGTCGCCGAACAATATCAACCAATACATATAGAATCAACCAATCTGAACACTAGTCTTCATTAGACTGGCGTTGCTGTCGCGTCTCAAAGCAACAAGGTAAATATGGTGAACTGCGTCATTCCATCTTGCCGAAATTACTCGGTATCAAAAGAAATAACGAACACACATTGTCACATACCACCAGTAAGTAATAAATATCTTTCTATGTGATTTAAAAGCAAAAGCAAAATATTGAAAATGAAATCATTTGACAATGTAAACAGAGTGGAAAATTTATCTATGGTCAGTTAGGAATGTCGGATAATGTCCGTATGAGATCGAATATTGACTCGTCAAATCGATTAACTTTAAGGTCAAAACTGATTTTGACCCGGGCGGCCGGCCATGTAAAGGAATAAGGTCGTAAGGTACATGTGGGTCGAACTACTAGTTTTAGATCGATTTAACAATACGGAGCAGCATCACGTGATGTGTTCACATTTTAACCGATTTAAAAAAATGAAGAGGTTCTATGTTCGTCTGTATGTATTTTTTTAGGTTTACTAATCAAATAATGTTTTTTATATTTCTGGAAGAGAAAAGATCGAATTTAGAGGTACTTAAGGCTACCAGCTGTTATTTCATAGTGTTATTGACTTTTGTTTATAACTTCTGGAATGAACGATAAAAACGTATTTATAATATTACTTACATAAGTCCACCTATTAAAAAGAGTCAAGATGTGAATAGATTGACGAAATTTCAGCCAGTCGGACTTATCATGTGATAAGACATGACGTCATCCTAGACTCGAATCAATTTAGGAATCGATTCTTTTCATCATGTATTTTGAAATCCCTATTTCAAGTGGCAACTTCACTTAAAAGTTGTCTATGGTACAAATTGTATTTTTCACATTTTTAAGTCTAGGTTTGTATGAAGAGGCTCCTTCTGTGCCCTGTGTAATAGGGCCTATTCTGTGCCCGCTAAGTGCAAATTGCGATAAATCTTTTTCAGGCACAGACTTCAGTAAAATAAATTGTGCCTAGGCATCTTAAATTGGTGAATATATTTGCGAAAAGAAGGCCGTATGAACATTGAACAAATCTGTGAAGCTATAAGATTTTTTATTTCACTACGAGGCCCGTAAAATGTATTTGTTTCAAAAGATTATTATTATTGATTATTATCATTATCATTTTTTCTAGATATATGCTTCTCTCCTACTATATCATTTGTCCCACAACAAGTTTGAAAAAATCGTCGATTATTTATTTAAAAAGAAAAATCAAACAATCATTTAAAAATATTGTTACGCGCCGCGGCCCATAGTGCTTTGCACGAATCGAGCAATCTGAATTGAAACTTCCGTCTGATGCAGTTGAAACTATAGTCAATCCGACTCAAAAATTACGTGACTGATTTCCTGTATATAATAGTAGATTAGTAGCCAAGGGCTGTAAGGCATCAATCGCAGCCCGAGATATTTATATCCTATAGTTCGAGGGTGCAATAGGAGCTTACACCTGAGCTAACTATTCTGCTTTACATCTCGATTGTGAGTTAAGTAGAAAAAAACCGGCATTACAAGAATAATAGTAGATTACTTACCGCCCTAGGGCTTTTCTAGCTACATTATTACCCTAGAGCGCTAATTAGTCACCTACAAGGCCCATTTGGAGGTAATAAGAACCTACTTACCGAACATAAGAGATGTAATAGTAGATTACTTACCGCCCTAGGGCTTTTCGAGCTACATTATTACCCTAGACTCCCTAGAGCGCTAATTAGTCACCTACACGCCCCATTTGGAGGTAATAAGAACCTACTTACCGAACTTGAGAGATGTAAACATAATTTATTTAAAATATACTTACATTACTATTGACATTGTCCGAATCCATCATTGATATCTTGGCCTTTATCGTGCCGTTGCCGTTGAGCCCTGAAAAACAACAATAAAATGAAGCTCGTAACGCTGAAATTTGACGAACAATAAAAATTTGGGACAAAGTATTGCAGCAGTAAATATCAGGTTGTGGGTTTTTTCACCTTTACAAGGCTCAGTTATGCCTAGTTATGTTACGTGTTTTATGTTTCCAAATAAAAATGGCAAGACGATTAAATATAAAGCTGAGAAAGATATAAAATAGGTCGAACTCGGAGTAGTTAATTCTGCAAAATAAATATTTTACGCTGTGCCGTTTCCACGGTGTAGTCGTGATAGTTTATAGCCTAATTCCGGGCCAATATATTATTGTACCAATGGCGTAATAACTCTCATTTTAAGCAATTTTGCACTTAGTGAATAAGTTTATCATAATCATTGAGTTGTGAAACGGGGACGTCTCCTTCAGCAAAAGTGAATCCTAGATGCTAAGAAAATAAATAATCGGCCAAATGCAAGTCGGACTCGCGTTCGAAGGGTTCCTTACCATACGGAAGCTTATATATTTTACGATGTTAATATATTTTATTTTAATTTAATCATTTATTTCTAAAGGAAAGATCAGAGCAAATAAAAAAATCAAGAGAGAATGTTGTGAACAAACAAGTGAAGTCAACCAAAACTACGCCTTGCCGTGTACAGACAATTACACACACATCTAGGTAACTATGAAACTACGCCTTGGCTTGTCAGTCAAACTATGGCGGCGCAACAGCAACGCACTCACACATGTATAAAAAACCGGCTTCACTTGACTGTTCAACGACGTTCTCTCTGGATTTTTTTATTTGCTTTGAGAAGGAAATATACAACTTAATATACTGTGAATATCTAAAGCATCTTCCTGTTGATGTTATTAATATTGATCAAAAAACACTTCTCTTGTAAGACAATTCGCTTAAATATTTATTTATTTTACTTTAAACATTTATTTTTAAAGTGCATATTTAACTAAATTTTCTGTGCATATTTCAAGTATATACCTGTCACCGTTTTTAATATCAAAAAACGGCAAACAATCATGTTTATTGTATGGAAGCCCCCCTTTAATATAGAAATACGTCAACATTGAAAATTTCAACGTTCTAGCTTTCACGGCTCTTGAGATGCAGCCTGGTAACAGACAGATAGACGGACAGCGGAGTCTTAGTAATAGACCGTTATTACCCTTAAGGTAGAAGGAAAAAAATCAAAGATTTTATAACTTATAAATAGTCATAATATAGTAATTTATTCAGAACACCATTTGTTATAAGTCAAGTAGTAAACGTTACATTACAAAGCATTACGTCATAGCACTATACAATTATTACGAATAAAAATTAAAATAAATAAAAAAACTTAAAAACTACCGAATTAGTGTAAAATATTATACAGTTCATGTTATTTTAAAAAGTCATTAATGTCATACAAAAAGCAAAATTAAAAGTTTTGAAAAATCCCTCGACGGCTAGATTCTAATTGAAAAAGGATAAAATAATTTAAAACCCCCCACCAGCTTATAAAAATAAATAAATGATAATAATAATAAACGTAAAAAGGTTTAGTAAGTAGAGTTGATCTCTTGCGGAAGAATATCCGTCCGGGGCTGCGGATGTGGGGAATTTTGTATGAAAGCAAATGTAATATATAATAAATTGTAGAAGTCGTAGAAGAAAATAGGTATGTTTGTTTTGATGTACAGAATATGCCTTAAAAGGATGGTAATTCATTACCAGTAACCCAAAGTCAAAGTCAAATCATTTATTGCAACATATGAAATAAGAATAATCGTCTGGGGCTGGGGATGTGGGGAATTTTGTATGAAAGCAAATATAATATATACGAAATTTTAGAAGTCGTAGAAGAAAATAGGTATGTTTGTTTCGATGTACAGAATATGCCTTAAAAGGATGGTAATTCATTACCAGTAACCCAAAGTCAAAGTCAAATCATTTATTGCAACATATGAAATAAGAATAATCGTCTGGGGCTGGGGATGTGGGGAATTTTGTATGAAAGCAAATATAATATATACGAAATTTTAGAAGTCGTAGAAGAAAATAGGTATGTTTGTTTCGATGTACAGAATATGCCTTAAAAGGATGCTAATTCATTACCAGTAACCCAAAGTCAAAGTCAAATCATTTATTGCAACATATGAAATTTACATGCGGTTCTTAGTAAACATGTTTTTATAGTGATACATATTATGAAAGCAAATATAATATATACGAAATTGTAGAAGTCGTAGAAGAAAATAGGTATGTTTGTTTCGATGTACAGAATATGCCTTAAAAGGATGCTAATTCATTACCAGTAACCCAAAGTCAAAGTCAAATCATTTATTGTAACATATGAAATTTACATGCGGTTCTTAGTTAACATGTTTTGTATAGTGATACGTATGACCCTATAAGAGTATGGCAATTTTATTATTTGTATTGGAACGATTTGTTATTATGTTTTCTAGATTATCTTTAAAAAATCTTAAAAATTCTTAAATATAACCCTTTATACATAATATACAATAATATTGTGCGCAAATTCAGCTAGTATAAAAATAACCTTTGTTTTCTTATGTAGATGACCTAGAGATTGATTGGAAGATCTATGGGATCAACTGAGTTAAAAAATATGTTTCTACTCAACTTTTACCTTTACCTTCAACTCAAATCCCTGACAGTTACGAAAAAGCATCAAAGGACTTTTCTCTGAAAATAAAGTGTGTATGCCAAATGAAGTTAATCTTCGTAGTTACAAATAAGGATAGGAACACAAACTAAAACATTCCCAAGTTGTTATTCGGCTTTAGTCTAGGGTGAATACTAAACAGCTTTGAAAACTGAAACTTCAAGATATATTAATACGAGTAGGTTCTTGGAAAAGCCGACAAGGTTTACCAGATTTTAAATTATTTTTTGGGCCTTATTCTGCGTACAAATCAGACCAAAAAAGGTTAAAAGGTAACTATTATGATTCCACAAAGCGAAGGCATTGTCAAAACCAAAATGAAAATGTAAAGTAAAATACCCTTTTAAAATATTCACTAAAAGTGAAAATTTCGAAGCATATTCAGCTGGGGTTTTGGCGTAGTGTTCCCAAATTTTATGTTATAACCACTTTTCAGAATTTCATTCCTCTCTACGAAAATAATTTACTCATACAGACATGTTTTTAAGTTTAATCGTTTCTTTTGATCACTGAAATAATGTTGAATCAGCTGTAATATACACAATAGGCCCTATTCTGTGTATTGAATATTACAATTCAACAATTCTGGCGTGCAAAGAAAACAGTTTGTTTAAAAATTAAGAAATTAATATTAGTCTATACTAATATTATAAAGAGGAAAGATTTGTTTGTTTGTTTGTTTGTTTGTTTGTTTGTAATGAATAGGCTCCGAAACTACTGAACCGATTTCAAAAATTCTTTCACCTTTGGAAAGCTACATTATCCCCGAGTAACATAGGCTATATTATATTTTAAAAAAAATTAGGGATCCTTACTAAAACTCCAATAATGTAACATAAGGTGTAAAAAAAAGACCTGAAAAATTCCTTAAGTCGCGTGCGCTGAGAAAACTATTGATGATGGAATAAAATAATGTACTACGACTTTATAGAACACACCATAATTTACAAAAAATGTCGGGACAGCATATATCTAACTATTATAGTTAAGCCGTAATAACTGTTCTTTTATTCTTAAAAATTAATTGAAATACCGTCGCAGGAAAAGGATCTTAATTTGTATCTTGGTATTAATCCTTATCAAAATAAATTATTTCATATTCAAGACTGTTTCAATAGCTTTATGTAACTTTTTAAATTATTTAATTCAGACATTTTATTACAAAGATATTACGAGTTCAAAAATGTAAGTATTATAAAAGTTTCGTTTCGCCGCTCACTCCGCTTGGCAATTCATGTACTTTGTACAATGTACATAATACAAAATTCACTTCGAGCAAATATCTATAGAGTCACAATCGTGAAAAAAGTGTCCGAGCCAAAATCCTGCCCAAGCTACGTAGTGGGCAGGCTTTTTAGTTAGTCGTAAGGCGATTCCAAGCCGAAGAAGAAGAAGAGAGACAGGCACTTAATATTAGGTGACATAACGTCGAGATTCGAGGAAACGGGTCATTGAGAATTGAGAAGGGTGCTTGAGCCATATCCACCACCAGTGCCAGGGCCCAGTGTGGGTTGGTGCAGATTGCCACACAATATTTTCCTTCGCCAAAAACCCAATGATTTGAAATTCCGTACATAAGTTCCAAAGAAACTCATTGATACAGGATCGGGATTTGAACCCACCACCTCACGATTGTAGGACAGGCGTTACTACCACTAGACCACCAAAGTTATATATCTCCGCCATTAGTGTGTCGATTTTTTTTTTTTTGGTAGTAAATAGGTATGCAGTGGCGTAGCGTGCCTTGGAGGAGCCCAGAATCAAACATAGTTGGGGAGCCCAAATCACTCATTTCTCACAAAAGAAACAAATATCCTTGCATTAAATTGAAATAAATACATACCACCTTACCGCAAAAGATTTAAACACTGTTTAGCCGTACAATTTGTACTGTTAAACGTTGTCAAAACCCTGCATAAAACTTTAGTGGTAAGACGGTTATTTATAAGTTGTCACTTCCTCCTAGAAATTGAGCTAGCCAAACAATTCAAATGAAATATACACTTTTCTTGCCTTTTTTTTAAGGAAATTGATAATTGATAATGAATAGAATATAATTTCCTATATCAGCTAAGTAAGTCTAGCTGAAGACGATTTCAGTTGTTATAAAATTTCTGCCTCTTAGGACAACTTTTGGAAGAATGCTTAACCCGGGAAAAAAAGAGATGATTTTTTTCGGGAAGCACGAGATTAGGTGACATTGTGGATAACATTTTACTAGGTTTTGCTTACACACGTTAAGGTCCCTGTAGCCCGGGAGCCCCGTATTATTGACACGGCTGATACTGCGGTAGCTACGCCCCTGCACATAGTATGTGAAACGAATTGTCGACCTTAAAGTTCTCGAATGTAGACAATGTATTGGCAAGTGTAGCGAAGGTCTTCACGTGAATCTAAGATCAGCCCCCCTACCGCCTAAAGCAATAGCAATCATAATAGCAATCGTTTATGACTTCATTTTAGTCAGTTGGCACCGCCTATGTGACGTTAGCCATCAAAGTTGTTCATTCAACGATTGCTTTTGCAATCCGCATAAAGCAATTGATGTCTAACGTCACATAGGCGGTGCCAAATGACCAAAATGAAGTCATAAACGATTGCTATTACGATTGCTATTGCTTAGGCGGTAGGGGGGCTGGTTGTGACGTCCGGAACACGTTGGATGCCAGCGCTTCGATTCCTTCCATCACAGCTCTTTGGGTTAGCAAGTTGAAGAGGCCTTAGGTAGGGCACACAATTCGTAGAAGTAGAACTGATGTCCAATGTTTTTCAAAATTCTCGAGTGAAGACAAGATCAAGAAACTAACTTACATGGGTAGAATGTACAGACTGTGGGTCTGTAATATTTTAACGTCGCTTTCATTCTCATCATTGTCATTTTCTGAAATCAGGGCTATATATTATGTACAGCCACCCAACACATACGAACTCACTTTTATTTAGATATGCCAATACCTACTACGAGTATCTCTTTTTCATAAACTTCGAACAGTTTAAGATTACGGAAACTCTCGCGATTTGGGTAGGTTTTAAACTCATCATAATGGTTCATCCGGTATGTCTAGCATGTGTGTGGCGCATACCTACATTACGTGGTAAGTATATGTATAGCCAATCATACCCGGGCAAAGCCGGGACGGGCAGCTAGTAGAATAATAATCTTAGTGAAAGACGTGGTGGCTTAGAGGTAGTGACACCCGTCTTGCAATCGTGAGGTCGTGGGTTCAAATTCCGGCCCGCACCAATGAGTTCTTTGGAATTTATTTACGGAATTACACACCACTGGCTTTTCGGTGAAGGAAAACATCGTGAGGCAATCTGCATATGTCTGTAGAAGAAATTCGATGGCGTATGTGAATCCATCAACCCGCACTGGGGCAGCGTGGTGGATATGGCCCAATCACCCTTCGTGGGTAGGCCTACGTCCTACAGTGGACTATATAAAGGCTGATACAGTACAGTAATAATCTTAGTAGGTTAGCCTTTCTTTGGTTATTCAGAATTTATTTTGGAAAAAAATGCTAGATATACATTGAAGTTTGCTTCTGTGACGTACGTTATTATAGCTCCGTAAAAATTCGATCTCAAAGAGGTTTTTTGCTTCAAAGCTGATGTAATCGAGATGATTCTTATCGTCATTTTAATGAAGAATCATATATCAAGTATCATTTTTAATTACTTCCCTTGTGACGTGTTTTAGAGATAAAAAATGATTGTTTTGAAAAACAAGATTTGTACATTTACAATTAAACATTAGAATTACGTCAGTAAAGATGTAAAAATTTACGGATTCATAGAAACTAATATGACTTCATACAGTCCTAGAAATTATATTTTGGGGTTTTTCCCATAGTGTACTACCGTGTCTCTAATATCAGGCCCTGGGGCCTGTATTGTGTACGCGTTTTAACGTTCGGCTTCGCATTTTCTCCTGCTGGCGCCAGTTACTCGCGCCACGAGAGCAAGCGGGATGAAAAGCGAAGCCCAATAGACGGGAGCGCGCGTGTTCCCTGCTGAAGGAGTACTCATTTACTCCGAAACCGGTCGGGTTCCCGCGGCCCGGCCGTATATCATACGTGAGTGAACACCGGTGTTTTATTTAGTATAATGTTTTCTCACGCGAGTTTTAATAAAGTGAGACCATTATTGTAGAAAATAAAATTTAGCATCTTTTGTTTCCGGTAAATATTTTTGTAAAACTTATTTATTGTTTACGATTTATGGCCCATTTCATGAATCAGTTTTTCTATCGGGTCGGGACAAATAATTTAGTGGACACAGTCGAAAAATTTTAACGAGGTCCAGATAGACACCTGATAATAATTTATTATTTTGTAGTTTGATAGAGCTTTTTGTGGTTTGATTCTCGAGAGGAACAGCAATTTTGAAGTGTGTCTTCTAGGTAGATGGCCATTATTGTCTAACGATATTTACGTATGTCTAGCAAAACATACATCCCAATCGATCTTTTTTCAGTTGATCGCCAGTTTCTTGTAATGTTCGTATTTTTCTACGTATTTTTTTTTTTGGCGGGCCTAGTTCAACCCTTCGCGCTCCGCAAACAGGCCGCGGTCCGCCTGTTGCCTACCGTTGTTTTAACTGATTAGTTATGTCAGTGGCCTTCACGTTGTTCCATAAATAGTTTTATAAACAAGAAGAAATATACCACCTAAAAATATTAATACCTCAAAGGATACTTGTCGCGTTAGCTAAAAATGCGTACAATATTTTGGTTCCAATTCAGAGAACTTGGAACATTCCATCCATTAACCAAATCTCAATTTTATTATGATCTATTAAACAAGTTTATTAACTTCTGTGATGAGTTTGACAAATGGCGAGGAAATCTGACAAGGGTTTAAATTGTTGTTGAGCGTCATTGCGGGAATTTAAGGTGACGGAGCAAATATATAAAAATATACCGACCTGATATCTGTTTTCTACGTAATTTTTGGCCTAATGGTATACAGAGATGCGATCTAAAGTAAACACTATTCTTTTAAAATATGTAATTTAATGCAGCTCACTGTACCAACCATTTAAGGATGATTTATATTAGGCCGGGGCGGGCGCGGGACAGGCCGGGGACGGGCCGGACAGGGTCCGTACGACGCACGAACGACGCACGTTCCATACATTATTGTCGTGGCCCGTACGATGCCCGGACGGGACCCGTATGGGCTTTTACACAAAATGTATGGAACATGCGTTGAGCGTGCATCGTACGGGTCTCGTTCGGCCTGTCCCGCGCCCGCCCCGTCGTAATATAAATCATCCCTTAATAGTTCACATCTGGGCATACCCTAAAAAAAAAAAACGGGTTGCACTCCAGGAGTGCCGGCAGAAGTGAAAACTTGAAAATCAATGTTGTGCATTTTTTAATATTTTGGAATGGTTAGGGAGTAGTTTCGCATGAATTGCTTAATTTATCAGCATAATAGTGCTTTCATTTTTGTGGTAAAATACAGGGTTATTTCTAATTAATTAGCATCATTTTAGGGGCTTATTCTGTACATCAAAACTAACAACTTTTGTTCTGCGACTTTTGACAAAACTAAAAACAACCAGTTGTTCCATACATTTCGTCATTCACATTTGATAAAAGTCGTAGGACAAAAGTTGCTAGTTTGGATGTACAGAATAAGCCCCTAAAAGGATGCTAATTGCTGTTATGTGGCTAATTGATTAGAAATAACCCTGTATATTGTCACACACGCACACCTCGCGCAAGCGCTCTGCGCCGTTTAAACGAAACAGCAGGAGCAGGCATACATTTTCGCCGCGCGGTAGAAAGAGAAAGAGATATAACTTCATGATCTACGCCGCGTCATCGGCGGTCTACTTTTCTTCCGTCTTACGAATTTTCGATGTCCTGCGGCCTTAGCATACGGACCATAAAATAACACTATCGACGTGTCAGAACGTGACAAAATTATGATGAAGCATATATCTGTCACCTTTGCACACGTCGGTAAACTCTTGTCGTGGTTTTGTATGCTAAGCTAGCTGGCGTGAGATTAACATTTTTACCCATCCCAAAAAGTGCCCAATTAAGGTTGAGCCACGTCCATCAGGCTGATATAGCAGGACGTATGAAAGTTGCTTCACTAACGTAATTTACTTCTTTCTTTGTACAATTCCATATTATAGAATTTGAAGAGGCTTACGTTGTATTTTATAGCAAACACAAACTGAAGTAGAAATTGTCATGCTCGTTAGGCGTAGTAAATACGGGTATTACCTATGTGTGTAATATAGGCTCATGAAGATTCAGATAAACAGATTCGAAGTCTACTGTTCGGAGAACTACTATTAAATAGTAGTACCTAACTCAAAAAGTTATAAAACCACACTACTACTATCACAACATTCAAAATAATTTTCAAAGAAAGTTTGTGTTATGGTCTATAAAGGTCTATAAACTCAGAAAGTTTGAACATTCTATCTTGTGTACTTTAGAAAATAAGGAGGGAACACAATTTTTTTTTAACTTTGGCGACTTATCACAAATGGTACACAGTTGTCAATTGGCTCTCGTTAGTGCAGGTTGTGGATCTTTGCTACGGAGTGCAAATAACTTTATTTTCATTCGGCGCGATAAGGGCGACAAAGTCTGGCGCCGCCTGCTCTGCACGATGGACGATTGTGTAAATAACGTGGAGGATAATGCGAATGTGAGTGCGATGGAAACTAGATCGGATATATGTGCGGAATGCAGTGGTTTAACCCCTAACAGAGAGAAAACACCGAAAAGATCAAGGGAGGATATCTCATCTGATGACAGCTGGACCACAATAGGTAGGGTGCGAAAAGTAAGAAGATCCAGTCAAGGTGAAAGTCCGTGAGACTGAACAAAACAGTGAAGTCAGTGTCTGATTCGGCAACGCCCTGCCAAAACAATTTGCGGTAGCACGCTTATTGAAAGACAAAAAAATTAAAAACATCGCCCGCGTTAAATATGTTCACCAATACAAAATGATCGTGACATTCGACGAAGAGTCTTGCGCAGAGACATTTATTAAATGCCAAATCTACTTTGGCCTGGGCTGGAGGTGCCAAAAGACGTCTAAAGTATGACGTCTAATCCTTTGGTCTGATCAAAAATATTGATTTGGATTTTCCGGAAGCAAAAATCCCGAATGTCAAAAATGTATATTCTGAATATGCAATAATATCTGTCAAGAGGCTAAAGAAAAGAAATCACGACAACACATCTAAGGGCGCCTGGATCTTCACCAGACTCTGAAAGTGCAAAAATTTTGTACAAACTCGTAGATATAGGTTTAAAAAAATTAGTTAAGTTTAAGTTATGTATCTTCTACTGGGCGATGTGGTCGCTAAACGACAAAGCCCTTTAGTTAAAGTGACGCATTGACAAACTATAGTTTACATGTAAAATACATAACATAATTATGTATTTTACATGTAAAGTATAATTTGTTTTTTTTTATGTAAAGTATCATATATATTTGAAACTATAATAACAAACATAAATACATAAATTTTAAAATCAACACCTTCACTTTACTGTTGTCGGTTCAAAGAATAGTCTGAATTGTGTACGTATACTACATTCTCCTTATCCATTGAGTCGTCCGTCTCCGTCGTACACGTTACACGTTGCCTAGTAAATGAGCGAGAGGAAAACTACCGCCCGAGATACAGTTTAAACTAGTTCGGGAGGTAGGGTGAATCTTGGTTATTTACAAAGCAGAAAAAACGAATACCTAGAATAAATGTCTTAACTTTTTAAGTAATGTTTGTATTATGACTAATATGTATCAATGTATCTATCAATGTACTTGTTCGTTTTATGAAAATAAATAAATTGAAATTGAAATAGTTTCGAAAATTCTCCCTTCACTCGGACAAATTTTACGCGGTCGCGCTCGACAGGATCGCGCCAGAAAGGCGGGCGGCAGTGAGTTTTTAATTAATTACTCATAATGTACACAGTAAAAAAAATAACTTCTCGGTCTATGAAATAGAATAGCGGTCTGGCTATTTTATTTTTAAAAAATAATGGGGTGTTGTCGCTGATAATTCTGAGCATTCGAATTATTAAACTTTATTTTTGGTGTGAAATTTTAAAGTTTTTTTTTTAATAAAGCCGGTTGCTTTTCAAAATTTAGTCCGGTTCATTAAATTTTTCAAGATTTTCCCTTATCTATGATGTTTTTTAAATTTGAATCAATAATATTCGTCTTCTCACATCGCGCATTCAAAAGTACTCGTTTTTGTGTTTCTCGGCCCTATGCGTCAACTTAAATTTTTAAAAAAATGGTACACGTGACAAAAACATAGTTTGAAATGAAATGAAATATCTTTGAAATGAAATATCTTTATTCGACACATGCATAACACGTTTAACACACATAGTTTAATAAACCTAACATTCATTTTAAAAACCTTATTTAACGAAACGAGGGGGTGGGATTGAAAAAAAACTGTTCATCCTCACTTTACATGTATGAAAAATATTCGGGCTCAATAACACGGATTTTATGAAGCAGTTACATTATTAGTTCGGATCGGAACATTTAGTAAGGTTTCTTATTATTTGGTTCTGCTATTGTCGGGAACCGAGGTCACTGGAGCATTTCTATTTATTCGGGCCTTCTTGAGAATAACAAATGTATCATATATAAGGCTTTACCAGTTTATAAGGCTTTTTTTTCTATATCAGTATTTCTGAACAATAAATTGAAGTAGGTAACTATTCGATTCGTCAGCCCTAGGACGTCCTTTGCTGGACATCACCTATGTATGATATTAATGTTAAGAAATTATTACTTACTATGAAATATAAATAAGCTGGTGAAAATATCCGGTAACTATTAAGTGTATAATAAAAATTACAAACACACATACTTATTTGCAATACGCACGCAAAAAATATAAACCTTGACAGTCGAGTAAAAAATCAAAATAGGTAACTGATAATAATTGCTGAAGTGTGTCTGTGTGTGTCTTTTCTCACTATACGCAATAAATAAAAAAGTAAAGCCCCAAGTAAGCCTACAGATAGTAAGATTACTATTGTAAATTATAAAATATTGAAAAAGTCACAATTACGACGACAAACACAACAATCAACATTTTAACAAAGTGTCGCGTAGGCGTCGTTAAATAGTAGGTACATATTTATTGCACATACTTAGCATATTTATTTTTAAGGTTTTTAAGGTTAATTTTCGTGTTTCGAATATTAAATTTAGCTTACGTATTAGTTGAACGTAGCAACGGTCTAAATCTAGCATCATGCAGTCTGTCCGGTCCGTAGGGGCCGAAAGCTCATCTTGTTTTCAAAAATCTTTCTGAGCGTCTGCTGGACGCGACGCGACGCGTGACCATTTTGGTCGCTGGTGTTTATTTAGCATTTCCTTTCAGCGTGGCAACGCTGCCAGCAAGTTGGGCACGCTGCAACTAGCAGTGGGCTTCAGCATTTGAATTATCTTAAGAACGTCATTGGTCTGTGAATAATTCGATTGCTTTTTATGTAGTAATACTTAGCTTGAGTATAAAGTTTCAGCTTATGTATGTATATAGTACTGTATTTTGTTGTAGTTAACATAAAGACACTTGCCCAGAAAAAATATATCTTCTCATATCATTCACATTACTTACGCATACGGAAAATTATTCTAAAACATCATCTTACCTATTGTTTATTCATTGTGTATTATCTTTTATTTTATATAGCTCTGAATAGCAAAAAACTGCTGCTCTATAATTGTAATAAATCGCAGTTATGCCTATTTCCGTCTCTATTTTACTACGAGAAGGAAAAAAGGACCTCCTCAGTGTCCTGTACAGTTGATCTCCTCGAATTGCTTTCAAATCTTTCGATTTCACGTTAATTCAGCTTGAGAAAGAAACAAACTGGCGGTATCTCGGTATATTTGTATCCCGATAAATCTGGGTCGTTTCAGCCACCCAGGGCGATTAGGTTTCTTTTAAGTCTACATAATTTACCTTCAATCACATCGTCGCTTTTAATCAAGCGGTGAAATAAAAAATATTACCAGAATATTTTATGCGTAGGTACTGCCAGGGAATGGAACAAATTGCGGCTCTCCTGTTTCCTAAGAGATGTAATCTAAAGCTTTTCGAAGTCAGAGTGAATAGGGGTCTTCAAAGTCTTCGTGTTTCATCTTCGACCAAAACGCTTACCATCAAGCGACTTGGTGGTCAAGCGCAGCTTTATTCCCGATAAAAAAAACTTACCAGATATTTCAGGTGGCTTTGTATGGATGCAGAAGATCTTCCTGAAAGCCCTGCTCAGGGTTCTGGGGTCTATAGCGTAGGAGCCGTAGACCAGTGGGTCCATGCAAGAGTTGGAGACAGCCATGACGAAGAACAGGTCCTGGAGTCGAGATGACACGTGCTCTGCTGACTTGCGGTCCACCATGTACCTATCAACAGAAATTATAATATGAATTGAATTCAAACCTATTATAATTGGCATGGATGGGTAAAAAATAATCATTATTACAATTAGTCTGTGAATTAGATCAAAGTCAAAGTTATTTATTTGCCAGTACAAAGGTATGCACATAGTACAGGTCTTAAAATCTTAAATGTTTCATTATATTCTATCCGTCTTGGACATGCAAATATGTATTTTCATAATAATAATAGCAGAATTTAATATATGACACAAAATATAAATACAAATGTCAAAATTTGAATAAATAACACACACACATTAACACAGACAGCCACAGATAGGGTTGCAGCCGTTTCATAGATGTACCAAGTTTTACATTTATACAAGTTAAATTAAAAAATATTCTTTTTAGTCGTTACGCTCTTGACAGAGCGGTCGTGGTCATTACGTAGTATTTATGTTAGAGGTAGATGTAGCACGCCTCATGTATGTCTCGCCATCACTCTCTATTAGAAGTCAATCATGTACGGGCCCACAGCTGATTTGATTTGGTCGGTCCATCGCATGGGTGACCTTCCGCGCGGTCTAGTGCCTTCAACTTTGCCCTGGACAACTAGATGGTCTATGGACTGGCTACCTCGTCTCGAAACGTGTCCGAAGAATGCGAGTATACGAGACTGTACTGTGGCCGACAGACGCTGCCTGATGCCGAGTTCTTCAAGTATCCGAGACATTGGTGCAAAATTCAGTCCACGTTACCCCAAACATTCCTCTCCAGCTCCACATCTCGAGAGCATCTATCTTCTTCTTCTCAATATCTCGTAGTGTCCACGTTTCCGAGGCGTACAAAAATATAGGTAAAATTAAAGTACGCACGAGTTTGGTCTTCGTGGTTTTGGTGCTGTTTCGGTTCCTCCATATTCTTGTCATTTTGTCCATTGTAGTTCTAGTAATCGCCATACTATACAAAAATAACAACTATAAAAAAAAAATTAGGTACGTAGTTTTCTTATGTCAAAATAAAAACCGGACAAGAGCGAGTCAGGCTCGCACATCGAGGGTTCCGTACAAACATATTGTTAAAATAATTAAAAATCTCTTTTAGCATGGCTAATGAAGTTATTTTATATGATACCTTACATGATACGATTTACTCACTTTGAATTTTGAACCCCTATATTTTGTGAATTTTGAGGCCCTATTTTTATGTGATTTAAATAAAAATGTACAGTTTTCAGATTTATTCCCATATGTGTACTCTGAGACAATACTCTTCGCCAAATATCATAGTTCTATGTCAACGGGAAGTACCCTGTAGGTTTTGATTTTCGTGAGTGTCAAAATATGCGATTTTTTACGACATAAACGGCTCTAACTTTTTTATACGGTAACTGAGAAGCTTTTCTTTTACACAACTGCAAGAATTCGTAGGTTTACGTATACAGTTTAAATTTCAACTCGATATCTTTACGCGTTCCCGAGATAAAGAGTCTTGACATACACACAGACGGACAGACGGACAGACGGACAACAAAGTGATCCTATAAGGGTTCCGTTTTTTCCTGTTGAGGTACGGAACCCTAAAAACAATAAATGGCAAAGATAAACCTTGCCAAAGATTGGGAGTGGGGGTCGTGACGTCACGTCTCTCACAAAAGTTTATACATTTGTATGACACTCGTGACGTCATGCGGAACTTTAACGAATTTTATTTTTAAATTTTTGTTTAATCGACAAAAGAAAAAAATACGTGTCAAATGTTTTTAATAATCTATCAGACGGACTAATTATATTTTTAAATTCATCATGTTTATTGAAGCGAAATGAATAAATTCCATGAATTAGTTTATTTATCCAAAATCTTGATCAAATCTCCTGGAATTCTCAATTTAGGTTACCATTTGATGTTAAACTTAGAATACTAGTAATCAGAACAATATTGTTAAAGTAATTTTATCAAGATTGAGGTACTTTGGATATTCTGTGGGCTGTGGATAAATAATCTAAGTAATTGGTTGTTGTATAGTGGCAGGCGGAGCACGTGTAGCATAGATTTATTATAATTTCTTGTAATTAATAAAGACACTTGCGCTATTTTTAAGCTAGCTTACCTTATTATATTATATTAAGCTATTTCTTAGTCTAAGTATCTTGTATTTTTTTTCTTTTACGCTTACTGTTACTACCACTATATTTAACGAAACATTATCTACAATAATATAATAGACATAGATGTAGATTCTACAATTTCTACATATAACAATCATATTTTTGTAGACACACGCTATTGATGAATTGTTTGTATTGTAACTCTTAATTTACTAATAGTAGAACTTACAGGAACGACCCTTCTAAAGATGTTTGCATTTGTTACCTTTACCAACATAAAACAAAATCAAGTCTGAAACCTACATAATAGGTTAAAATGAACACAAATAGGTACGATTGACAACGATCACGAAAGACAATAATTGTATATATGTGTATTATGTCAGTCGAACCGACAAACCGTTTTACAAGGTCGATGTCCACTTTTCGTACGTACATCTTTACAGAAAATAAGTAAAAGTATTTTCTTATAGTTTCGGCTGCTATTAACATAATAGGAACATAGGTATTATAACCGGGCATTGATCTTAACAAGTCAATGACATATTATGCTTATTGGTTCCATAAAATATCCGTAGAGCAGATTAGCGACATGACAGGAGGAAATTATTTCTCATACCACTTGCTCAAAATTGATCAATTAAATGTCATACAATCTCAACGTAAAGAAATTATTATCTTAACACAATCTCGATGGCTATGGCAGAGGAATAATATTGTATGAAACTCCCTAGGGATTAAAGTAACGCCTAGTATTAAGTGCTGTAAGCTACATTTTCTGTAAATAAACAAAATTGAAAAGTGAATTTCCTAAATTTGGAATGTCTAACTCGTATGGAAACTTCTTTACTTCGAATAAACCTCTTTACAACGCCATAGGCATTGTAAAGAGGTTTTATCCGATAATCGAGTTGGCCACGACAATCGAGTAAGGGATGATAAGGCCTACTCGATTAGGCCAAGATTGTCACGTAGTATTTTCAATACGGATTTTGTTTGCATTTCCACGAAAATTTATATGTAGCTATCTCAGAGCAAATAAAAAAATCAAGAGGGAACGTCGTTAAACAGTCAAGTGAGGCCGGCTTTTAAACATGTGTGAATGCGTCGGTGTTGCGCCGCCATAGTTCGACTAACAAGCCAAGGCGTAGTTTCCTTGTACGTGGATGTGTGTATAATCCCCTCCCTCACTAACGCTCAGGATTCTAATTTTTGAATCATTCTTGCTTGGATATCAAAATTGAGCACGCGGTTAAAAAACAACTTTGCACTCATGTTTAACAAATAACTATTTGTTTTCTGGACATAAATTGCACAGAAAATTATTCTATTTCTAAATAATAAATATGCCAAGATGAAATAATTTAAATCAAATTCTGACCTCAAATTCTCCTAGTACCAAAATTAGTCCATGGTTAAACTAGGGAGTCTCGGAGGTTTACTTTAGTACCACAGATGATCCGTGGTTTAATATAAATGTTGTTTTCTAATAACGTTTTTGTGGATGGTGGATAAACTTTGTTTTCTAATAACGTTTTTGTGGATGGTGGATAAACTTTGTTTTCTAATAACGTTTTTGTTAGTCAATGGTTTAAGTTCGGTATTTAAGTCCAGTACCTACCTACTAACGTTAAACCATGTTTTGGAATGAAGCCGTCGGAAGTTTATAAACCATACTAAAAACTTATTCGCAAAATTATTTTGAGCGCGATTATACGAGTAACTTGTGTTAGAAACTACCATACTAGCACCTCTTTGTACAGATATCACAGTGGCAACACTACCGTTGGACTAGCCTCCTTACTGGGGCCTCTAAGCGGGTGCCGGCAGAAAGGTTTTGCGCAGCGGCCATGCTGTTTCTTGCAGTCATTATTTTGGTTATTAAAATTGAAGTACCAAGTTGTAATGGTTGAAAAAGGGAAAGTAGGTCGAGCATTTAAGGTACCGTGTTGTATTCAAGCTATTTTTAAAATAGGATTCAAAATTAGAGCTAATAACGATAATGTTTCGCATTTGTATTCATGATCGTTTTCTTGTTAATTACAATAATGAAACTGATCATAGACGTTTTATTTCAACAACATTGTCGAAGATATCATATCAGAAGTGGGATTGGCGGATAAGTTACCTATATTTTATCCGTCTATCCTAGCCCAAGTGATGTTTTATCTACCTATCTTTGCTATAAATATTTTTTTTTCTTTAAAACGCTATGATCAGAAAGAAGTTATTCCACTTACATATACTTACCTAATTTACATATGCGTGTGATTGATGTAATATGTATTAGAGAGATTTGTGCCCAATATTGAAAATGTCTGAGTACCTAGTGTAGGATTTAAACACCTCGTGGTCGGTGGTGCAATATAGTTTATTGAATATTTCTCCTTATATCAACTGGTATACCGCTACAGACATTTTTCTATTCATTCTCGATCGCCCTTTGTTTTTTTTCCTTCTCTCCATTCCCGCCAAAAGTTATGCTTCTTCTTTTATGTTTTGGCGTCGCATGAGCTGAGCATTTGCCGGTGTCGGTATTCGGCCTTCATTCTCTTTTATTTTAAAATAATAGCCAATTCGATCTGACTTGGCCCGCGACTCCCGTGAGTCTGTTTATGTGCTGAATAGGTTTCTATGTGATGCATGAACTTCATGCGCCACTATGTGAATATAGTATGTGTTGGCGGGTCAAGTTACTTCGAATAATTCACAGCTGGTTAGATCCGTTTATGCAGTGATATTAGTCACTTTTAAGAGACTATAAACAACCTTACACTAGTGAATACCTATTATAGTAACCCGACAAACTCTGTTATACTCACAGGTATACTAATACCTTTTTCGTATTGGCATGATATTTGAAACGATTAGGTGTTCAAATTAAATTGGATTATAACTGTTCGAATTTATTCTGTTTGGCACGTATTAGAATTGTGGAGCAAAATAATATCTTATTTGCAAAATCAAATGAATGAGGGGACTGTTTCCGAGCTCATACAAATACTGCAATAATGGGCTGGAAAATAACAACCAAGTCGGTTAACGACTATTAACGACCAATATTCACAAGTTTCATGACCTATTACGAACTTACTGTACATAATACAATAGTAAAAATCCATTGCACACAAATACAGCTGGGATTCATATCTATCCAGAAGAACTGATAAAATTACTAGACTTATATATTATAAGATTTATGACATTACATATCGAATAGATTATTAGGTATCACCAGCAGCTAGCTTAGCATATGACCACGAAGGGATTTTGTCTCTGTGAATAAAATGACACATTTACTTCACCATAACTCTGTCTCGTTCTGACGCGTCGAAGGAATTATTTCGTGGTGCGTATGCTGGTTCGGCTGGCCTAGTCTTGTGAAATTTTGGTATTAACATACTGCGCTTGATTACATAATGCTTCTTTCTTCAACATTTGAGGCTTCTAAGGTAGTTGGCATATTGTCTAAACTATTTTGACTCGATCAATATGTGAACAACTCAGTTATGCTAATAGATTGATGATGATTAGATATGACATCTCATGGCGGATGAGACGTTAAAATGTAATGTTTTAACAGTTTAGCCATGTCAGAAGTCTTCAGGCGGCCTAAAAACCACCATGCCTGGCCCGTACGAACTTACTTATTTCTTGTTTTGTATTTTTCCTATTTCTATTAGGTATAATAGTACAGAAATGTGTGTACCCAAGAATCGGGCATCATCCGTGCAACTAGTAATGCTTGTAACGTAAGTTTCAGATGGTACGAAAGAGCTAGTTCTGGACTGAGAACTCTGAGGATGGGCGGTGTCGAAGTTGCGGACACGAATCTGAACCGAAATGCTGTGAGAGCATCACTCGTCGACTCACATTCATAGACCAATATAATGGGTTCCCAATTCCAAAGTATTAAACTATTCGCGTTAAAATGATGTAGTTATTGAAAAATCATATAGCTATATATGACTATGAATTTTTAAAAAAAAGGTTGATTATTTAATTTTCACGTTATTTGAAGTAATATATTATTTTTTCTTGGCAATATTTGAAAGTAAGTACTTAACGTAAATGATGCAAATATCTGATGATAGCTTAGTGACTGCGGTTGTAGTGTCATGCTGAACTCGAGAAACTGGCCGAATCTTTGGCGTGCTAAAATAGGTACTTACCTACTAATTTGAATAAAGTGTATTTTAAAGTAACAATGAGAAAACTTTAGATGTGACCAAAATGACATCAATGACGGTTTAAAAATAATAAAAATATTCTGTTAGTTTTGTGTTAGTATTCAACCTACTATTCTTGGACGACTTAGTAGTTGATTAACGGCGTCCGCGCCATCAAACATATGGCCCAATTATTAACAATCATTTTAGATGACAATATATAATTTTGCACTTATTATGTTTACCAAATTACGTTTCGCAAGTTTGTATTGCAAAACGGATATATACAGTTTGAAAGTATGAACTCCTTTGAAGGAAAACGAAATTAAATTTTGATAGCTTATCTTATTTTTATAATGTTGAGGACACAAAGAATTAGTTATATGAAGCTTAGGTATAAGAATCACGTTTTAGCGCACCCTTCTAATGGAAACGGAAATTATTCCAAATATTTTAAGAAGACTATCTATGTGTTGATTGAATGACTCAAGCGTAGATACGCAGGACTGCCCATATGTTCTAAGTTTTATAGGTACATTTTATAATACAATACAACAGTATTACACTGTATTTATATCTGTGCCTTATTGTCCTGAATGATTCTGGAATATTTTCATTACTTCATCATTCATCTGGAATATTTAAAAATCTGTCATTACTGCGAAACTTCAACTTTTACTGCAGTATGAAGTTAAAATAATTTCATAAATGAGACAAATTAAATTACTTTACGAACTAAATAAGAAAAATAACTCGCGCCTAAATCACTATGACGTTTGATTACACAATCTACTCAACGACTTTGGATATAAATTTTAAGAGATCCTAAAACCATTGAACTACAAAATTAATATTATTAGTTTTACAATATAAACAAAAAAAAACTTATTCAGTAGGTTGGGTGGTAACTTAAATACTACTCGCGTAAATTATTTATGTAATGACAACTGACGATTGGACTATTTAAAATTAAATTAGATCTTAGTTTCATGATCAATCGAGATAATAACTAACATAATAAACCAACTATTAACTACTGTAATGTATAATTACTCTAAATGGTGTAGTTATATTAATCATTACTAAAAGTAAAAGGGATTAAGATATAATAAAAACTCAATGATTATGTATAGAAAGCATCACAACAATAATTTTGCCTTCTGTTTTGAATTTTTGAACACCTCCTAGAAATGTTTATTGTAAAATAATAATAATATAGACAACAAAGTTAACGTTGTTGCGTGAAGTCCTTTAAAAAAAAAGGGGTTTTTATGGTTTAGACTTTTAATTATAGTATTGCAGAAAATAATTGTAAATCGTGTTAAATTCGTTGTATTTTGACCGGACTGCCAAGAAAGGGTACTGATTTTTATATGTTAGTAATGTAATACATTACAATTACTTGGGTGCTGTAAGACTGTTCGGTGATTGAGATAGCATTCAACTTCAACTTTTAAAAATTGGTCTAACTGGGATTTCAATCATGATGAATAAAGGCCAAATTATTATACTAATAATATTTTTATACTAGATCGGTAAATTAATAAAATTCGTGAATTACACAATTATAGCGCTCATCAAGTACGATTAAAGCTTCATTTTAATGATTTTATGGTTGCACCTCCGGTGTGCCACGTGGCATTTATAATGCGTTGCGACAAGCTATGTCTATAGGTGTTAGACCTCTGAACCTATTGCGAGATGTAAAGATTTGGGAACCCTGGTCATAAGGAGATAAGCTGTGTTTGTGATACGAGTATAACGAAATGAGCGAATAAAAACTAGTCTTGGAGTACAGGCAATACCGTTCAGAGTGAGAAAGTGGAGCGAGTCTGCGTAGCAGGCGAGTCCGCAAGCACTCTGAGCGAGAGAGTGGGTGCCTGTAAGTTCACAGACAAGAGCATAAGAGTACAGGCAGTGCCGCAAACGTTCAGAGTGAGGGAGTGGTGCGAGTCCGCAAACGCTCTGAGCGAGGGAGTGGGTGCCTGTACTGAGGGCATTTTCATAAAATCTCGGAACATGACATCACTATCACGAAGAAATCGAGCAGCGAGTTATGACGGCAACAAAACCAAACGAGACGTGAATAAGATTAAGAAGTTGAAGATCGAAACGCGACCACTGGGGTCAAGCTGCGATTATGAACATAATTATGGTTTGTATCACTATTTATCCCCTGGAAGCTGTAATAAGAGTAACAATTGGACTAATCCCGACTAGGTTGGTTATAAGATTAAAATAGAGTTTTCCCCATCGAGGTGGCGATTAAGTTTGAGTTGAGTTAGTTTTTAATATAATTTTGCTATTAAGTACCCTTTTCGTAATGAAATACGTCGTGATGATGGTTTTTGATTCATTTAACCGTAGGTTCCACCTGATTGCATGATAATTACTTAAATATTACTGATTTAATTTAAATGATCAATTCAGGTAGATTTATCATTTCGTATCCGAATTTTGTAGTTACATCAAAAGAGCATTGGTCTTAAGTTTTGAACAAATGAACCGAATTTTGTCGGACCCATAATCGAAATGAATTAATCTGTGTTCATGTTATATATATTGCCATTTTATTGAATTACTTATAATGTACTGTACTAACATTTTTAATAGCCCACTGCTGAAAGTAGGCTTGCGCACGAAAGATTATCAGGCCATACTACTTTCGAAATAACGAAGTGTAGGTGTACTGCTTAAAACTGATAAGTCCATCACAATTTGTAATTATACTAGACATTTTAATAGGGTTTCATAAAATTAGACTTGCACAAATAAACGTACAAATATATTGATCGTAATGGAACTGAAATGATTTTTATTATAATATACGAGCAGCATAAATGCTGATGTGTCTAAATAATAATTGCCTATTTAACTGTCAAGGCATTTTTTTCATTATTTAAAAGGTCAAGTTCGTTTTTAAATATGCTTATAGCCTAACTATGATCTTGCTAGCCTAACTATGAGCTTCTTTCAGTTGTAGGCTACTTATTACTGAGAATGTGCCACGCTATGTTGGTTAGTGATGATTTAGGATGTAACATAAATTTATCGCGTCTGCTGTCTCGTATGTTTTCTTTCAGAGTCCACATGCATGTCGTGCACATCGGGAAGATTATAGGTACCTTTGAGAATTTTAATGGTCTTGATCAGGTCTCCAGTTCTCCACGCAATCACCGTTTCTCGAGAGTGGTGAGACGAAGAGCTGTGTCATGCGGCGCAGAGCATATGGTATCCTGGTAACTTTTATTCTGCACTTTCAAGTAAATCAATATTTTTCTTAAACTCTTCACCTGAAAGTCATATTCCAGAAGAAGGCTATAAATCTAGTACTTATTAATAACTCATTCATTGTTACTTACTGTCTCAAAGGACTTGCATAATATGTATAACACAAATTAATGAGCTCTCTGGTTTGACTATTGTAAATGTAATATTATATATTTATTACAAACAAAAAAATTGCTTACATATATTATCTAATGTTGTAAAATGACTTGTAGTTTATTGCTATGTATGATAAAATACTGAACTATATTGTTCAAAATTAAATTCAAAAAGTTTAAAATACGCTATGACGTACACGGAAATATCATTTGAGCAATGTAGCTTTTAAGTCAAAGCATGTTTAGCATATATTTAACCGTAAAACATAAGCTATCTATGACCAGCAGTACCAGTGAGTTATTCATAATTCTCACAACATACTTTGTGGATTGAGTTATACAAATAATATAGGTTACACCTCACTGCAGGTCTTTGACCTTGTAAACTGATTCTAAATAAGCAAAAATGTAGCAATGAATAGGCTGAAAAATGATCGGCATCTGGTGCTCATTTGTTTGTAGAAAATTATTTTCTGAATTAATTTTCGTTTTTATAATTTTTGAAACTAGGTATGCTGTAATTAATAACAATATAATTGGAAACCAGCACCATACGTAATTGTTACTAAAGAGGATGGTAAAAAAATAATTTACCAAACAAATAAAGCTAGTATTCAGGTACGGTATAAAGTCACGGTCTTTATACATTTTTGTAATACGATTTCATCTTTCTTCATACATTGATTTTTGTAAATTTACTTTTACTTAATATATTTAATATACCGAATCGGTCGAGACCAAAGTATTGTTTGCGAAAACAACACAAAACCTGTGTAATAGAATAAGGTTAACGTGAAAGTTTTATGTAATAGTAATAATCTAACAATGCAATTGTCTATGCTTTGAATACCTTGTTAGCGCTCCATGATAGAAAATAAAAATTATAAAGTAGCTACTACTTAAATATTGAGCGATACAATAAGTAATCTTCAGTTAACAAGTTTTGTTCAAAGTACGAAATACCCTTGAATAAATGTAAATTAATATCATGAAATTTTGAGTATAAAATATGTATCGGATTGTTCCCACCTTACTACTAATTACCGACTCATCGATGACTATTAATGTATGAATATGCCTAGTCTACCGTACATCATATGTTATTCGCCACACAGTGTGTTTCACTAGTTAAAATGAATAGCTGTGTCAGTGAGATAGACTGCATGTTTTTGGGGAGAACTGATTACTATATTTATGCCTTCAATTTAGCTGTAAATGCTTTAAATTATATAACTATATCAGTTTGTACTGTTAAAATTACTAATGAAAAGTTTTATATAGTTTTGTTTACCTTTTTTCTGTATAGAATTATTTCGAATCGTATTGCTAAAGCGCGGGGACTCGCTTTTGCAGGATGGCCGAGCTGTTAGAAACTACCATACTAGCACCTCTTTGTACAGATATCACAGTGGCAACACTACCGTTGGACTAGCCTCCTTACTGGGGCCTCTAAGCGGGTGCCGGCAGAAAGGTTTTGCGCAGCGGCCATGCTGTTTCTTGCAGTCATTATTTTGGTTATTAAAATTGAAGTACCAAGTTGTAATGGTTGAAAAAGGGAAAGTAGGTCGAGCATTTAAGGTACCGTGTTGTATTCAAGCTATTTTTAAAATAGGATTCAAAATTAGAGCTAATAACGATAATGTTTCGCATTTGTATTCATGATCGTTTTCTTGTTAATTACAATAATGAAACTGATCATAGACGTTTTATTTCAACAACATTGTCGAAGATGTCACTTGTTTTTTTTTTTTTGAGTTATAAAGGTAAATTGAAATTTTTAAACTTGCACACAGGTCAAAGGTCACAAACATAATATTTCTTAAACTATTTTGTTTTTCTACTTGTCAATAATCTAAAAATATTTTACAATCATTATCATCATATTTTGACAACTTATTTATGTTTTACCTTTCAGACGAAATAAAAAAATAAAGACAGAACGTCGTGAACAGATAAGTGAGGCCGGTTTTTTTAAACATACATGAGGTGAGTGCGTCAATTTTGCGCCGCCATAGTTCAACTGACAAACCAAGGCGTAGTTTTTTTGTCCGTGTTTGTGTGTGTAATTGTGTCTAAACGACGAGGCGTAGTTTTGCCGGCTTCATTTGTTTGTCCACAACATTCTATCTTGATTTTTTATTTGGTCTGAGGTTTTTTTTTACCCGTGGACTGTATTTTGTTTTTCTTATTATATTTTATTTATTATTTAACAAACTATAGCTATCTAGTTCTTGTGTTTTTGTTGAGTATAGATGAATAGTTAGTTATCGTAAGTACGTGCTGAAAACATATTTATATTCAAACTAGCTTAAAACCCACGGCTTCGCCCGCGTTGTCTTAGTACATAGGTACTTACTTAAAATGAAAATAGCTCGCGGTTTGATCTACAATGTCTTTGTACATGCTTATAATAATATCTAATAGTCCGCGATTTGGCCCGCGTTGTCTTATTACTTGCTTAAAATTACTTGCAAGGATAATGCCCACGGTTTGGTCAAAATTGTAACAGTATTTGCCTATAATGATAATAGGTCACGGTTTGGCCCGCGTATTGTTAGTATTTGCTTAAGATGGTTATTTATAGCACGCAGCACGGACTGCGATGTCTTAATACTTGCTTAAAATTATAAAAGCTTGCCGTTTGGCCTGCATTGTCGTATTACTTACAATGATAATAGCCCATGGTCTGGCCCGTATTGTCTTAGTACTTGCTCAAAATGATAAAATCCCGCGGTTTAGCTCGCGTTGTGTTAATAATTAGGTACTTACAATGATAATAACCCACAGTTTGGCCCACGTTGTTTTAATAGTTACTTAATTAATATAACAGCCCGCGGTTCAACCCGCGTTATCTTGGCATTTGCTTATAATAATATCTAATAGTTCGCGGTCTGGCCCGTGTTGTCTTAATAAATCCTTAAAATTATAGTAGCATGCCGTTAGCCTGCGTTTTTGTATTACTTGTAATGATAATAGCCCACGGTCTGGCCCGCGTTATTTTCGTAACTGCTTAAAATGATAAAAACCTACAGTTTGGCCCGCGTTTTCTTGGCACTTACTTAAAATAATAGTAGCTCGTGGTTAAGCCCGCATTAGGCTCGATTATCAAGGCGCCATCGTAATTATAATAGCTAATTATCATAATTATATCTGTTTCATTTTCACTTTAAGCATTCGATAGAGAGAACACTTTTTATGTTGTTATTATATTTACTATGGCGTCTTCATAACTGAATACCTACGGCTTAGCCTAATACCTACGGCTTAGCCAGAATTGTCTCAGTATTTGGTTATTTAATTTACTTGTATCTAAAGCTTATTACGGAGTACGTGAATTTTTGGATGACAAATTGCCGAATTTCTGAAATTAACTTAATAGTAAATAAATATATAAAATAAATATTGGGGGACATCTCACACACGGTCTCTGATCCCAAACTAAGCAAAGTTTGTGATTTGGCTGGCAGAGACTGATATACTACATATACATGTAGGTTGACTGGCAGATAATGCTGTTTAGCGTTAAGTCCTCCTTTTGTACAAATAGTGTGCAAGAAAGTGTTAAATAAATAAATAAAAATACATTAATAACACCCAGACACAGAGCAAACACATATGAACATCACATAAATATTTGCCCTGGGAATCGAACCCACGCCTTTTTGACCCAGGAGTCAGGGTCAACCACTGAGCCACCGAGGGAGCCAATAATAATAATTGTATGAGTAACTATGTAAGAAATTTCACTTTTCTTTGCTGGAAAACATTGAGGCAACCTATACGAACGTAGAAAAAATCAATGTCGTATGAATTCAGCAACCCGTGCTCGGCCGGCGAGATGGATATGGCCCTATTACCCTTCGCGGATAGGCCTATTTTCAGTCATCCATCAGCCGCAGGACGTCCACTGCTGGACATAGGTCTCACCTATGGATCTCCAATAAGACCGGTTGGAAGCTGCTTGCATCCAGCGCGATCCTGCGGTCTTAATGAGGTCATCCGTCCACCTTGTGGGTGGACGTCCTACGCTGCGCTTGCCGGTACATGGTCTCCACTCGAGAACTTTGCGACCCCAACGGTCATCAGCCCTCCGCGCTATGTGCCCTGCCCATTGCCATTTCCTACTTGCCAATCCGTTGGGCTATGTCGGTAACTTTGGTTCTTCTACGGATCTCCTCATTAATGATTCGATCTCGCAGAGAGACTCCAAGCATAGCCCTCTCCATAGCTCGTTGGGCTACTTGAATTCGGCGATTGGCCTCTTTGTTGAAGTCGGACCTACTGGACCAGTCCAGGTCCAGACCTGGACTACTTGTCCTAGGTAGACATACGAGTCAACGACTTCAAGAACCGAGTTTCCAACAGAAATCGGGTGTAGGTAAAATATGGGAATTACACATGACTTTCGTCTTGTCCATGTTCATCTTAAGACCCACCTGTTTCTATTATCCGTAGTGCTATTCGTAGTACCTATTTTCAGTAGTACACTATTAATTAAGGCCGGTACAGATATTCGACATGTTTCATTAAGTTATTAGATAGGTATTTAATTTTCCAGGCAAATGAAAAAATGGCACACAAGGCGTAATTCTAGTCAGGCATGTTCTAGGATGCTATTATACTCATAATTTGATTAACTTTTACAATGGTACCAACCCCAAAAGCACGTGAATAAAATCAGCTGTTCAACACAAAAAGTTCATCGACCCGCGACAAAATGTATGGAAAATGTAGGTAATTTTCGCTTGTCAGGGTTGATCCCATAGTAAAATACCTATATTGATCTATATGTGCGCTATTAAGCTTAAGACTATTGGCTCACAAAATAAAAAAAAATCGTAAAATTTTGGGGACCCATTTTGCCCCATTTAAAGATAAACTATCATTATCATAATCCTATTCTAAATACTACATTATTTAAAAAAGTGCATTGAAGTTTTGGGACGTACTGACCCCTAAGGATTTTTTTAAGGAAAATTCAGAAAAACAGGTACAGCCATATTTTTTATTTAGTCTCAAAAGCATCTATACAAAGTTTCATGTCAATCGGTACAGAGAATAAGAAGTTACATGCAAACAAAAAGGGCCCGTTTTACCCCGTAAGTTAGAGTTGAGTACGTTTTTCATCCTTAGTGGTTCATTATGTCGTACGATGTACGTATATTCCAAATTTCAAGCTCATATCTTCAGCGGTTTGGGCTGTAGCTTAAACTTATTAATTTTGCGTATCCCTAAGGAACCTTATAGATTTTCCTGGATTTTATTAGTTCCTGTATTAAAACATGCTGTGTGCCTCCTTCATACCAATTTTCAACCATAACCGTTCAGCTGGTTCGATGTAATTGACGCTTTTTTCACCAACTTTGGGACCTTATTTGACCCCTTAGATGAGGAAAATTCGGAAAACAGGAGAAAACGTAACTTTTATTTTGTTTGAAAAGCATGTATACAAAGTTTCAAATCAATCGGTACAGGGAATAAAAAGTTACATACAAACGAAAAGGGCCCGTTTTACCCCCTTAGAGGTCGAAAGTTCAAAATTTTCGTCCTTAGTGCTCCATTACGTCGTTCAATGTACCTATATTCCAAATTTCAAGCTCATATCTAAAGCGGTTTGGGCTGTAGGCTGTCTGTCAGTCAGTCACTCAGGGAAGCCTTTTATATAATAGATGAAAATAATTATAATACACTAGCTGACCCGGCCACGCGTTGCTGTGGCTAAATAAATTAAAATTGCGACTATAATTTGAGATTTAAACTATCCTATCTCTCAAGTTGGATCGAACTGCACATGGTGTGCGAATTTTATTATAATCGGTTAAGTGGTTTAGGAGTCCATTGAGGACAAACATTGTGACACGAGATTTATACATATTAAGATTTGGTTTTCTTTGACTTTAAGATCAATTACCTATGGGTAAAATGGGGCTAAAACCCTGAAAATATGTCACTGCAGTATTAGTAGGACCACGGGCACGACATTTTTTCCCGTAGTCCTACTAGGGTGCTTGGTAGGACCACGGGAAAAAATTCTTGCCCGTGGTCCTACTAGTTGTAAATTTGGTAAGACCACGGGCAACAAACGAAAACATCGACGTGAAAAAGAAAAGACGAAAACCGATCTTCACTTTTACATTTTAACATTAACGAACTTTATACATAAATAGACTGCCTCTGTGGCTCAGTGGTTAGTGACCCTGACTTCTAGATCAAAGAGGCGTGGGTTCGAAGTAGGTGTTTGCTCTGTGTCTGGGTGTTATTTTGGTACTATCTATATAAGTATGTATTCAAAAAAATATATAATGTAGTATATCAGTCTCTGGCAGCCATATTAGCTTTGCTTAGTTTGGGTTCAGAGACCGTATGTAAGATGTCTCCTAATAAAAAAAACATAATTATAATTACCTACATAGGTATCTATAACTACATAGATAATAATGATTTGGTAAAATATTGTGTACCTTAGTCTTTTGTTATATTTTTTTATTTAATTCAACTCGTAAATCCTTTGAGATATAAAGATTGCAGATACCATCTAAACATTTCCTCTGAGCCGGAACATAAGATGAAACGGCTTGATTTATCCCTTTAGGGTGAATTTCTATGGAATCCAAGGCGATTGTCTGAGGAAATTGAAAGTGATATAATTTCACACCTCAAAAACTATGTACTTAAGGGATACAAAATGTAATTTGAAAAAGGGAAAAGGAGAAGGTCGCTAAATTTAATAAAATAAAAGAAGCTATTTTCGTTTGTCAATATTTCCACCCAGTTATTTCGAATTGTGCGAGTGATTTTCATGGAATTTTCATTAACTTTTTAAGGGATTTATTTCTTGCGAGTGTTATTAAGCATACTTTTAGTTCCCTGGTCCTTATGCTAGGTCGAAACCTGTATTATAAGAGCCAGTACCTTTTTACTTACAATGAGTGCTGATAAATAATAATAAATTTTAGTTTAGGGGGGGGGGGGGGTGAGTAATACAGCAATACTATACTGAGTAACACTGCAAAACTTTAAACATAAAACTTTAAACATCATTTAAGTCAAAATTTCCACATTACAGGCACTTAAAATCGTCTGATAACCAATGATGATAACAATGTTAGTAAATACATACTGCTTAAATAAAATTACCTATCAAAAACTAAAACTAGATCAGTGTCATTCAAGTGTTATATAATGACAATTTGTCTACAACATCTACAACCAAGAAAAAATAATCTAAATGTGCACGCTAAGCTACAAAACGATGTGACCACATGTAGTTATGCACTAAGTTCTTAACTGATTTCACTCCGCTCTTTTGAGGGAATCAACCCCCAAATCGCCGAGCCTTGTGTACCATGACTCCTCAAGATTCGTTGAAAAATACGACCTGGATAAGAGAATCAACATCCAAACTAACAAACAGGACAGATGAAACAAAGTTTTGCCAATGTCGAAGCAAAGACGTCGTTTGTACCTATTTCCACAAGTCTTGAGCGTCTTGAGTCTAAATTTAATGTGTGGTATTTAGATGACGGAACTCTTGATGGTGATCCTGAAACTATACTCAAAGATTTAGAAAATCTAATTTCTGGAAGATGGGACGGCCCTTGCTGTGGGATGCTACTTGTGTCGATACTTTGGCGCCGTCACATCTTCTAGAGATATCAAGACAGCCTAGCGGTGCGGCAATTGCGGCAGAATCCCTCAAACGGCACAAATATTCATCTCTCGACAGAGGATATTTATTTGTGTCATTTGGGGTAGAGACACTTGGAGCGTGGGGGCCGGGTGCTCTAAAGATTTGTCGGGGAGATTAAAAGAAAGCACACGTGACCAGAATGCTGGCCTGTATTTTGGGCAGAAAGTCAGCCAGCATTTTGGGCACGTTGCCTGAGATTAGAGACTGTTTAAACCTTTTTTAGGTTTAAACATTCTCTAATTTTTAACTAGTTTTCTTTAGATAGGGTATTTTAGTTTAGATAGGATAATTTATTTAAGTTTTGTTTTGATGTTTTATAAGTTTTTTGTGTAAATAAATATTTTTCCACAAGAACTAAGGTAAATGCTGCGCTATTAAAATAGCCTACCCTGATTGATGGATATCAAAACTCATCTTTAGCTACACAACATTACTTATCAGGAAATAACACCATAAAAACTGTGCTAAAAACTAAACGTTTCGAAATTGCCAACATATTAAAAACAAAAAAGTTTATGAAGATTCCTTGTAGAACCGTAAAGTTAAAATTGCGGTCCGAAACAAAATTGGTTTTATGCCAACTGCGAATTCACGCTCTTGGCAGCCTTGACACCATCAACAAATATTTAATATGTTGTGTCCAGAACTGGCGGAACAAAATTCTGGTGAAATAAAGTTTTAATATATCACGCGATAAAAAGCCAAGGGCATAAGTGCGAGTCTTCGAGCAAATATTTATAGAGTCACAATCGTACAGAAAAATGTCCGAGCCCAAACTCTGCCCAAGCTACGTAGTGGGCTTTTTAGTTAGTTGTGAGACGATTGCAAGCCGACTACAACGCCGCGCGATGTCAAAGTGCTCTGATACAAGCACAAATACGTTAATAACAAATACGTTAGGCACTCGACGTTACATAACGTCATTGTGGAAATTATTACATAACGTCATTTCGAGAAACCGGGTCATTGTGGATTATTTAGTGTAAATATTTAACTCGGTATGTATGACGGCGCTCGGACATTTTTTTACTACTTTCACTTAGGGACTGTGGCTCTGTAGATATTTGCTCGAAGGTGCGAGTAGGTTTGATCTGGACTGCAGAGTACAATTTGTTTTGTCAGGATAAATCTTTAAACACCGTTAGTCACAATTGCACGGTAGTGATGCCTATTAGTCGATAAAAACTTAACGATACGCATCACTTCTCTCCATCATGGAAAGGTATTTGAAATCATCGTTATCATCTTCAACGGAGAGCCTATCAAACAAGAGACCAGCCGAAGATGCAATCTGGAGGAAACCCAAGCGAGTTATTACTAACTCAAGGAAAACATCTCCTTCAGCAACTATAAAAACATCCAATCGCTTTGGAGGCCTGCCCGAAGACTCTGACTTAGGGCGTGCAAACCCGGTTTTCCGGTTTTGCTGAAAACCGGAAAACCGGACAATATTTGCCGATTTCTCAAAACCGGTGTTAAGAGACAAAACCGGAGTTATCTCCGGTTTTCCGTCACTGAATGTGATTTTGATTTAAATCAAATTTACTTAACTTTTTCGAACTAGCTCAAGAAATATTTAATTTTAAGTCATCAAATATATCCGAACGCAACCTATAACCACTTAAACCCCTCCCTCCGTGACCCCCGCACCCGCGACGAGACTCCTGCGCCCCGCCCGCGGCCCGCCTGCGTCTCCTGTTAGCAGGTGTCTTGCACTATTTTCACGATTGGGAAGACTACTCCACACAAGATGACGATGATACTTTTCCTAAACCCTGATACTGTTGCAAACTTATTACTGCACTAAAATATAAGCCCAAGGACTCTGATGCCGAGCGGTCCGTGCCATCGTCATCGTCATCATTTGACGCTGAAGTTGTAGTTGATGAGATAACTCTTCAAGAGCAGCTTGATAAGGAATTGAATAAACCCCCTAACGAAAACCCCCAATAATCGGTCTAATTTCGACCTTGCAGGGTTTGTCAAGGTAGAGCAATCCATGTATGAAAACGGAGGGCAACGCGGTGTGTATCTCACAGAAGCTTACAACTATTTGATGTGTGTACTACCAACAAGTGTTGAGAGTGAGAGGACCTTTTTGAGTGGGTATTTCTGTAATAAAATAAGAAGTACGATGTCTGATAAAATGTTGGATGCACTTTTATTCTTAAAACACATTATCAAGAACAGCGGTCTTTTGAAAAAAAAATGATTATTGTTGATTTGAATAAGTATACGGTACACAGTTGATTTAATCTCGTTTTATAGCCAAATAAAGAACTTAAGATTCAAGAAATTGAGACGTTATCTTAAGATGATGAATGTGTTTTGTATGTTTAAAATATATTATTCTTGATAACAGAATTGTTACTAAAGGTGCCACAAACTTACTTGTTGTTGATTTGATCTTAGTTAGTAATCTTTATATTATTTTAAGCTCATGTTAACCAAACTTTCTTAAAGTGGTCTACTTGGTAGGCAGGCATTAATGGTTTATTAAAAACAGGTAGGTAGGTATATCATACAACTTGCTTTATTTGTAGATTTAGTGGGTATCTAAGATTTTTTTCTTAAAATTTTATGTTAATAGTTACTATATAAAAAAATATTAAATTGTTGTCAAAACCGGAGCTAACACCGGTTTCCGGTTTTGGGCCCTCAAACCCGGAATTTAAAACCGGTTTTGAAAACCTTCCGGTTTTGCACGCCCTACTCTGACTACAGCCAAGGTCAGACTACCCAAATCCCTGTAAAATCTAAGCGTAACAAGCCAAGCTGAATGCCTAAGATCATATTAGAACCGGGAGATGAATGGTCCCATAAAACTATCGTAGAACTAGTAACTCGTGTTACGAAAGAATTTCACCTGGAATACAAGCCATCTGGTAAAGTAGTTATATACTGCTACTCGAACGAGAGTCACAAGATACTTTTTGATGAAAGGAAGAAAGAAAATACAAGGTAGTCATTCGTGGTGTCCCTACTGATTTAATCGACACAATTGGTGATGAGTTGTCATTCCTTGGTTTCGAGGATGTGACACTGACGAAACTGAAAAGCAGTTTTGGAGCTAGCAAATCTGCGTGTTTGCCTATATTGGCGCAGTTTCCAGCCGGATCAGACATTGTTAAATTTAAACAAATCAAACATCTTTGCAATTGCCTGATAAAAATTGAGTGGTACAAGCCTAACAATAGCTTTGGTACTCAATGCTACAGATGTCAGTGCTTTGATCACGCGTCGAAAAATTGCAATCTCTCCGAGCGCTGCGTATACGTACGGAGATAAATACCGACACCTCCTCCACCCTTACCCATACGATCATTCCTTATAAGTCGAAAGCCGGGAACGCCACAGAAGATGAAGGGAGGACAGGTTTCAGCCACGTCTCGGAAATTAAAATTGCGTGAATATTAGGATGTACGAATGACTTTCAGGTAAACCTTTTTAAACTTACCGAAAAATACTTTTGTAACAATGCTTCAGAAGGCCCCTAAATTAAATACAAGCCGGATCGTACAAAAAAAAATACAGGAAGAGACAAATCAAATTTCGACTGCTGAAACTGCACATCACTAGGTTTAGGCCCGTGGTGTGTATTTATTACCGAGATTCTTATAATTTCGAGTTTTAAAATGCTTTAAAAATAATAAATAAGTCGCCAATAGGCCTGATATCGTTACGTAGTATTATTATATCTTCTTTGATATTGTGATTACCCTTTACCCTCCCCTTATCAATTCAGTCCATATGATATTTGTTTTATTTCTGAATTATGACTAAACTTTTTCAAGCTGTTTAAAAGGATCGTGATCCGTAAGACGGGCGGATGCATTGATAGAGGAACATGCGACTTACCCCATCTACCTCGTCACCAAAAATCTCCGTGTGTCGCGTTTCAGGGTCCTGTTGAAAAATAAGCAAATGCTAATCTTAACCCAATCTAGGTACCTCGTTCATTGAATCTCCGGTTCACGTTGCGTGGCCTAGGCATTAGACAAATAAAGACGGCGTCGATGTTGCCCGTTTATGATTTACGCAGTACGAAAATTTCCGATTCCGACAGGCGTGACCTTATACACGCTACCAAAAAAAAAAAAAATAAAGGCGTGTCGATTCGTTGTCTTCACTTGCACGAAAAATAAATAAAAAAAACAGGCAAGCGCTCAGGTGTGAGCTCTACAAAAAAAATTATAAAAACAGGCGCGACTTTTATACACGCTACCAAAAAAAATTAAAAATAAAGGCGTGTCGATTCATTGTCTTCACTTGCACGAAAAATAAATAAAAAAACAGGCAAGCGCTCAGGTGTGCGCGCTACAAAAAAAATTATAAAAACAGGCGCGACTTTTATACACGCTACCAAAAAAAATTAAAAATAAAGGCGTGTCGATTCATTGTGTTCACTTGCACGAAAAATAAATAAAAAAACAGGCAAGCGCTCAGGTCTGCGTGGATGTTGTAATTTTTGTCACCTAGTCGAGTAAAGATTAGCACACTTAGCTTTTTATTGTAGACTCCGCTGAGGCCCCTCACTTATTGGCACATCACTCTAAATATATAATATTGTAACAAGACTAGACTGAACTTTTTAGTTTAGTAATGGAGAACCTTCCATTGAGCGCGCGCGATTTGAACTGACCTAAATAGATTTCGCACTCAAGTTATCCGCTACCTGTCTACCCTTATAGCAACTATGTAATGCACATGTTATCCTCATTATCACCCAACCCACAAAAATAAACCCTCAGGCAGGCGCCACTATTCTGAAAAACGATATTTATAATGTCCGTGTAAGATGCACAAATTATGTTCTTTTGTGTTTAGTTTACCCAAAAGCTTCCACTTGACTAAACCATGTCCCTTGAAAAAACTTACGAACCACACTTTTGTAATGCGATATCTATGACTCTTGAGCATTTATTTGCTTTTAGTCTGAAGTGTTCCTTTTTGCTAACTTTGCAAAAAAATAAACCATAACGTCTGTGAGACATAAGATGATTGTGCACTTAACTTGTAATAAATTACAGGATTTATGGGTTAGCACTCCATTTTGAATAGCCCTCTAACTTTCCCAAACGAATAGTACTTCCACATGTGAGAAGTTAATAATTATTTGTGGTAATAAATCTATGCACATTAATTTATTTTTATTTTATCCTTGCTAGCATGCCTAGGTAAGAGTCAGTCACAATATCGTGGTGGTCGACAGGTCTCAGCGCCGGGCTGTGCTCGTTGACATCACCATCCCACATGACGAGATTATCGTGAAGGCCCAGAAGGACAAGCTCAGCAAGTACCTTGACTTGGCCCACGAGGTTACCGCCATGTGGAATGTTGACTCGACTATCATTGTCCCGATAGTCGTGTCGGTAAACAGTTTAATAGCGAAGAGTGTCAACACCTCAAGAGGCTCTCGCTATATCCAACTGTCTAACTAACCGTCAAGGGCCATACAACACAGCCATAATTGCTATATACCGATCTCCATCAGAATCTATACTAGATCCCTTTTTAGATACCTTAAATAATTTACTCGACCAATTGTCTGCTTATAAAACCGTTGCGATTTTAGGAGATTTAAATTTAAATATTTTATCCAATAATAAAAACAAAGGTGACGTCCACAAGTGGTATATTATTCAGAGAAAAATCGAACCAAGATGATATATACATCATTTGGAAGCTCGATTTATGGGCTTCTCAAAAATATTAAATTTAGATTTTATCAACCCTCCATTTTTTTTTAAATGTGAAAAACAAATTGTATGAAAAATAATAATACAGCTTTGTATTTTTTTCTAGTTTGGCAATAATAAAGTGATTCTATCGTTATTTTACCTGCATTCGTAGCTGATTCTTCCACATTCTTATGATAATTTGCTAAAATTAAAAATTATAACCTACTAGTGTGACCAGTCAGTAGGTACAATGTGACAAAAATCACTTAAAAAACTGTGTCTAATTGATAAAAATGATTCTATTTAACAATTTGGAGGTTACATAATCAGGGTTGCTAGAGATAAACAACTTATTGAGCCAAATATATTTATTTATCCTAATAGATTCAAAATTAATTTTAAAAAAAATGGAGGGCTTTTTTTTGGTTTTAACTGATTTAATAGACTCAGAAAAATATGAACTTTCTCGAAATGTAACGAGTGTAGTGGTTCGAATTTTTGTTTATTATTATACCAGCCTCCATACATTTTGAGGACATGTCCTTTTCTGATTTCTACTTATCTATGCTGTCCTCCTACGGTATGCTACCCGCTCATACGTATCCAACGCGCGATTCGGCTTGTTTGGATCACGTGATCCTGCGTACTCATACTCAAGCTTGTACGTTCGTCATAGAAAATACAGTAACCGATCATGCTGCAACTTTATTATGCTGTAATCATAAAAATATAAAAACTAAACGAAAACAAACCTCGAAAGTTGACTACTCAGCCGTCATTGCTGAGCTGAACACTACTGATTTTAGACATATCTATGAAATCCAAAATCCTAACATTTCGATGGACGCTTTGATTCAGACCATCTCAAATATAATAACTTCTAATACAAAAACACTAAAAACACCGGGACGCAAAAATATTATAAAGCCATGGATTACCCCTGGTCTTCTTAGATGCATTCGTAATCGTGATAAATTGCATCTGCAATATAAAGCCGACCAAAAAAATTATGTCAATAAGATTACCTATTACAGATACCGTAATTTTTGCAACAATTTACTTAAAAATTTAAAGTGTGAATACGAAACTAATGAGCTAAGGATGGCCAAGGGTAATCCAAAGGAAACCTGGAAAACAATAAAAAAAATTGCTAATATTTCCCAATCGCATCCATCAGCTTCTTCTTTAATTGACAAATTCAGTGACCCCAAAGTAGGCCTTAATAAGATTAATGATTTTTTCGTAGGTATAGGCTCTAGTTTGGCTAGTAAGTTCCAGAATACATCCAATGTTCAAGCAGTTGGTTATATTAATAGCCAATGCCCTCAAACTATGGCGCTTTTTGAAACCGATCGTGCGGAGGTAGCACGTATCATACGTGGACTAAAAAGAAACTGTGCAATCGGGTGGGATGGTATTCCTGCCGGCCTTATCATTGATGCTTGTGATGTTTTGGTTTCCCCACTAACCCATATATTCAACCTTTGTCTCTCAACGGGGACTTTTCCCAGGTCATTAAAAAAAGCACTGGTTTTACCAGTTTTTAAGGGTGGAGACAGAGACAGTGTCAACAATTATAGGCCAATTTCCATCTTAAGTTCTATTTCTAAAATTCTCGAGAAATTGTTAAACATAAGACTCACTAAATACTTGGATAAACATAATATCTTAGCTAATAACCAGTATGGTTTCCGCAGTGGAAAGTCTACTGAGGATGCAGTATTAGACCTCACACATACAATTGTTCATTATCTCGATACTAAGCACAAATCAATTGGAATTTTTCTCGATTTATCCAAAGCTTTTGACACTGTTTCTGTCCCGAAGCTCTTATTGAAATTGGAAAGGCTAGGGATTCGAGGTCTTGCACTGAAAATTTTTGGGAACTATCTGACAGATCGCTCCCAATGCGTAAAGGTCGACGGTCACTTAAGTGATGATATGTTTTTAAATTTTGGAATTCCACAAGGCAGTATTTTAGGGCCTATCTTATTTCTTATCTATGTAAACGACCTCTGTCGCCTTAATATTCCAAATTGTAATATTTTCACATACGCAGATGATACTGCTTTGATTATCAGAGGCAAAACTTGGAATGATGCAAAAATTAATGCTGAAAACGCTTTGAGAACGGTCATGAATTGGCTCTCTTCGAACCTTCTTACATTGAACATTCCTAAGACCAATTATATCACCTTCTCTCTCAGATCAAATCTTCAACCAAGCCCAGACTCATTTTTAATCACCGCCCACACATGTGAAGGTTTACCCCAAGCGAGCTGTGCTTGTGTTGCTTTAACTAAAACAGATAATATCAAATATCTCGGAGTACAAATAGACTGTCTCCTCAATTGGCAACCCCAAATAGAAAACCTATCGTCACGAGCTAGACGCCTCATATACGTTGTCAAGAAGCTTAGATCTTCTGTGGATCTCAGTACTCTTAAACTAGTCTACTTCTCGCTGGCTCAATCCATTCTGACATACTGTGATACTGTTTGGGGAGGT
The DNA here is from genome assembly GCA_949316475.1 of Hypomecis punctinalis. Taxonomy (NCBI): domain Eukaryota; kingdom Metazoa; phylum Arthropoda; class Insecta; order Lepidoptera; family Geometridae; genus Hypomecis; species Hypomecis punctinalis. The sequence goes on from OX438812.1 coordinate 15,047,494, forward strand.
GCCTGTGCAGAAACACTCATAAGGCTAGAGAGAGCTCAGAGAGCCATTCTGAAAGTTATGATGAAAAAACCCATTAGATATCCTACAAGCACTCTGTTCAAGGACGCCAATGTATTGACTGTTAGGCAGTTAATAATTTTTCATATCGTTATGCGAAAACATAAACAGTTGCCATATGACCCAGACAAGGTCAGTAGAAGACAAAAAAATGTCTGTCCCATCTTACCTCACAGAACCAGATCCGCTAGCAGACACTTCAACCATCTTTCCACTCATCTGTATAATTTAATAAATAAAAATCTTAACATCTTCCCTCTCACTTTAAGAAAAGTCAAATCTTCTGTTGAAGGATGGCTTAAAACCTTAACATATCATGATACCGAAAAGTTACTCAGTATTATAAGCTAACAGACACTCACTCACTCACACACATACACACACACACACAAACACACACACACACGTGTAACACTGCAAACCTTGACTCTTATGAGATCTCGTGTATTGTAGTGTTACATACACACACACACACACACACATGCACCCACACATGCACACACACACGCTTTACGGCATACACGAAGAAACGAAGAATTTGAATTTAATTTAAATACGATATCTATGAATGATAACCTATGTCAAATCACGACAACATTTTTATTACAAACTTTAAGTGGGTACTTGATAAATATTTATTTATTTATTTATTTATTTATTTATTTATTTATTTATTTATTTACAATAAATATAGCTTGACAGACTTGCATCCAATACGCTACATTTATAGAGTTGGTATACTATACCTATATACAATTATGCTAAAACAGAAGCAAGGAAACAAAACGAGACATAATATATCTTAAATCATAATTAGGTACAACGAATTAATCAGTCTAAAAAAATCAGTTTATGTAACAAACGTAACAAAAATAAAAATCAATATATATGTTTGCGATTATTATCATATGTACGAATATTTAATAGCCGTTATTATTATTCGGGTACCTACCTATTTATTTAACACTGATTATTCTAATATTATTATAACTGTAAAAATAAAATATTGTTAGATATTATTATTAATATATGTTTCTTATGCTAAAGCTATAAGAAATGTAATTGTTGTATATTATTATTGTTTGAAATGCTAAATTCCAGAGTATAATAAGTACGACCTAAATATTTAAGATCACAATGGAGGGCTCTGGCGTCTGTAACACAGTTTCGTTACTAGTACGGACGCCAGCCAGTCATTTATAAAAACAAGAATTTGTACCTAACTTGTATCTTATTTTAAATGCGTCATAATATTGTAAATCAAATTATTGTACAGTTTGTAATCCTTTGGTTCAATAAAGCATTTATTTATTTATTTATTTATAAGGGCCAGATTCAGAAGACAGCGATCCTGGACACGGCGCGCATTGTTAGGAGGTTTCTCAGCATGTAGCCCAACCACCGGTAGCTTGAGCCCTGCCCTGCTGGCGGAGGCACTCTAGGTTTAGGTTTTTTTAAAGTATTTTATTTATTTTTTGAATATATATTGTAAAAAAAAACTTAAATAACATGGAAAGAAATAAATATGTGTAATAATAAATATTAGGGGACATCTTACACACAGTCTTTGACCCCAAACTAAGCAAAGGTTATATATATGGCTCCCAAAGACTGATACACTACATATACATTATATGTATTTTGAAATACATACTTATATAGGTAATAAGCCCGATTACAGAGGCGCTATCGTAATAATAATAGCTAATTAGTATAGTTCTGTTTCTTTTTCACTTTAGGCATTCGATAGAGGTAACGCTTTTTACGTTGCTTTTACATTTACGCTGGCGCCTCTATAATCGAGCTTTGTCTACCTAAATAACATTACTTTAGTTCATAAAAAAAGTCAAGATGAGTACCGTTACTCAGACAATAATATTACACAGAAGCTAGACGCGAAAAAACCCAACCAGCCTCGTTACTTCGATGTAAACGTGATAAAACAATTCGTATCCAATACTCTTTCCTGTCCTAAAGAAACATACTTATCCCCGAAATTTGTCACGTTTGGAAACTCTGCACGTGCCTGTATAGGTTCTAATGACGTTCTATGTACCTATTTAGTAGACACGTTATAGAATAATTATTTCTCGCAAAAAATCGACGAACGAGTACACAATTGTTGATTTATCAAAAACGGCTCAGTCGATTTCGATAAAATATAAACAGAACCACCTCGGTAGTATACCCTTACAAAAACATTATCAAAACATTTTTTTTTAAATCGGTTTACAATTGGCGAAAATATTGATGAACATACACAAAAAAAACCGGACAAGTGCGAGTCAGGCTCGCACATCGAGGGTTCCATACAAAAACAGAAAATTTCACAAAATTGGGAAATAAGTTGTTAAAATCTCTATACCATCGACCAAAAAAATTTTTTTTCACTTTTCTCGTCATACATCGAAAATTACACATTTAAAAACCTGTGTTTCGTTAGCGTGTGCTAACGAAGTTCTTTTATATGATATCTTACGTGATACGATTTACTCACTTTAAATTTTGAACCCATATTTTATTTATTTATTTAACACTTTATTTTAAACCATTTGTACAAAAGGAGTACTTAACGAGAGACCATAAATATACGTTAAAATATACCATAAATGTACAGTTTAAATTTCAACTCCATATCTTTACGCGTTCCCGAGATAGAGAGAGAAGAGTCTTGACATACACCCAGACGGACAGACGAACAACAAAGTGATCCTATAAGGGTTCCGTTTTTTTTCGTTTAAGGTACGGAACCCTAAAAACATACAGACGAACATAGAACCTCCTCTTTTTTGGAAGTCGGTTAAAAATAAATATAGCATGTCATTAAACACTGATAAAACTAATTACCATACTTTACTGTTAAGCGGATTTTATTTTTTTGATGATAATAATGGAATTTAATTAAGTTTCATACTTATACTCGTATATTTTGGGAAGCATTTTATCCACAAACGCTAACCGGGTCCAAATTTGGATATGACCCAATCACCTCTCATGGGTAGGCGTATGTTCAGCAGTTAACCACTAAAAAAATCGGTTAACTTCTTATCCAGAAATCGAACGTAGTAAACTATTGTTACGAGATGGGTTTTTGGATAATCAGTTGAAACGCCGATTATTCACTCTGCACTTTATTGCACAAAATCACTTCACATGAATCACAAAAACACACGATACAACCGATTCGCACAAACACTTCACACTGGCACTGATATTCACACGTACTTGTCACTGAACACGAGATGCTTTCGCTTCGACGGAAAACGAAAAACTTCGTCGGACGAAACCTCATCGCTCTTTTTATATCTGAATTAAGGTTGACTAGAATTCTCTGGAATTATCGGTGCCATTGTGTTTGACAAAGTAAACAAGATAAAAGTTCGAGACTTCCCTATTATTCTCAAATAAGGAAACACAAAAAAATCGCACAATAGTCGGAATGCCGCCCGAGTCATAAAACCATAAATCTCGCTCTTAGGTGTAAACAACTTGCCGTAATTACCGCGCGGCCTACTGCGTTACACTATCATTGTTTTAGTGGTCGGTAACGTTATACCGCATCTGTGCTTGGAGTGTGACCGAGTGAACATTCAGCATTTGCTTTTATCTTCCCAAAATATGAGCAAATATTACGTATCTATAATATTATATCATGAAATACATTTGGTGGCACTGTTTTAGTATAATATTCGTTATGCGGCGCGATATTATTTCGCTGTCTGACCCGATGTCACAACAAACTTGTCACATCGATATGACTGAAGGTAACTTCAGTTATTCGTTTGAGCAATTTATTGGAGATTGCGATATAATTCCTGTAACCTTTTGATCTATTTTGGTATATTCTAATAACCTATTTTGCTCATATCTAGTTAGGCCTTCAAAACATCGAAGAAAAGATTTCAAAGATTCTGATATTCAAAACTATCATTCAAATTATTTTTAGGTACTTTATTTTTAGTATATTCTGAAATACTTTGATACAATTTGCACTCTTATAATCTTAAACAAGAAGTCTAAAATAGCCAACTTGTCAAGGCTCTTGGCAATTTTGATCATCATTTCATTGCCTTTGGATATTTCTCAATAAAGTCCTGAAAAAGATAGCTCTTATAGATAGCACTTTAGTAAATAAGATCTTGTATTAGCTCTGCCTCAAGTTTTAAAGGTACTACGTAACTTTGAATCATGAAAGCAGAGCTTCGGAAAAAAAATTAATTGTTTGAGATGTGGTCTTACCGTTGCATGCTCCGCATCAGTTGGACGAACAAAGTTACAAACGTAGAAGTTTTAAACCGTATGGGGAAGAAACTAGAACTTGTCCGAACGATAAAATAGCGGAAAGTCGCCTTGGTCACGTCCTGCGACATGATCGGTAGGTTCCCTCCTGCAGACCATTATGACGGGCAAAATACCGGGCAAGCGCAAGAGTGGAAGGCGGAAGATGTCATGGCTTCGGAACATCGAGAATATACAGGCATTAAGACTGTCGAACAACTGTTCAAAACCTTAAACAGTTTCCTTGTCTAGGGCAACCGCCCTAGACAAGTTTCCTTGAACTTATAAGAACATACTTCATAAAAATTCAGTTAAAAAGAGTCGTTAGTCGCGAGGTCTACTGTTTGGAGAATTACTAGTTTTTTTCATTTCTACCTACTGTACTCGTACCTACTGATACTTGTAAAATGAATCATCTCTTTGGAACTGTTCTTTAAAACGGAAAAATCAGTGCATAAGATCTGTATGTATCCTACTAATATTATAAACGCAAAAGTTTGTGAGGATGGATGGATGGATGGAAGGATGGATGGATGTATCCTACTAATATTATAAACGCAAAAGTTTGTGAGGATGGATGGATAGATGGATGGATGTATGGATGTTTGTTACTCTTTCACGCAAAAACTACTGAACGGATTGAGATGAAACTTTGCAATAAAATAGCTTATATATCAGAATAACACATAGGCTATAAATTATATTGATATTGCGTCAAAAATCAACATATCATGCGGGCGAAGCCGCGGGAAAAAACTAGTCTAGTCATAAAGTGCGTATTTTTTCCGAACGCTTAATGCTGACTGTCATATAATAAGTTCAATTTAATATTTAGCACTTGCTTTTCAATCCCTCTAGCAATATCCTATCTCCACGGGTAATTTAAATTCCCCGCGGATCCGTTAATGGGTCAACCCAACGGGACCATGGGTAACAACTCAAAATACAACGGTAAATACATCTGCACCATTAAAAATGAGAGTTATTATGCCTAAAATTTCAAAATTTAACTTTCAGTCTTACCGTTTTAATTAAATGCTTAACGCCTTTTTTAATCTAAATATCCAACCGTGGGTAAATTAAACTCTAAGTTAATTAAAATTAATCTTGTGTCAAGAAATTAAAGCCTTCATTTAGGGCGACAAGACGGTTTTCGCGCTACCTATTGTGAAATTACGGAATTAACAACTGCGAGGGTAGAGACAAAAAGGTTTAGGGAAATTTAGGACCTGTCTTACCTACGTACGGAGTACCGGCCTAAAGTTAGAATTGCCCACTGAACTGTTAGCTCTGTAGAGGTGCTCTTTTTTACGAGCATACTCGCAAGCAAATAATTATATTGCAATGAAATCGCTTTAATATAGAGAATTTATTTAAAGTTAGTTGCACTCCACACTCTCAGCTACGCCAAAGCGTGCAGTTGGACGTGAAGCGTGCTTGCAAAGTTGGGTTACTTAAGGGGGCGCCTAATACCAGAATCAAGCGAAAGGTGTATTTTTAAAGACGTGGTGTAAAGATAACGAACATAAATATCCATATTAAAAAAATACTATAGGAAAGGAAAAAATCTATAGTAGCGGAGTAATTGCGTAGAATTTTGGAAAATAATATTGGTTACTTAAGAAAAAAATTAAAACTTCGCATCATAAAAATAAACTTTTTTTTCAAATGCTCGAAATTATCAGTGATAATACCACATTATTTTTGACAAATTACGTAGCCAGACTAATTGTCTAGTAGAGTAATCGATAATTTTTTTTGATATATACTTAAATTTTGAATAAATAAATAAAATGGCACCTAACAATGTAAGCTGGCGCTCGAAGCCAAAATCATCGTGGACTGTGTCATGCGGTTTTTGACTCTAAACAAAGCAGCATAGATGATAGCAGGCGATGCAAGAAGCGCGGGTGAAATCTGATTTTATTATGGCATTAGGCCTACTAAAACCTCCTAGAGCCTGGTTTTAGGCAAAATTTGAGCTTCAAGAAAACACACCGAAGCTTATAGCACTTTGTATACTAGCTCCTGCAAATCAATCTTATTGAATATCTATGAAAAAGAGGGCGCAGAATTTTTGTTTTCCTGTAGATGTCTCAAGGCTGACAATAATTATGATTTAATATATTATTATAGTGCAATATGAATGAACTTTTAAGTTAAGCCGCCATCCAATCTCAAAATATCTGTATAAAGCCCTAGTCAACCTGACTTTTCTCCATCAAACCTTGAAATTGTCGAATAAAAATAAAATACCCAATATTCTCAAAACTATACGGTAAGGGATTCAATAACTCGAAACACAATTCAAAAAACTTCGCTCGATAGAAATTAAATGCAAAGATACCGCTTTTTAGAACTGATTTCTAAGAAAGTTTATTGCATTTTTGGGCACTTTTCTACACGTTTACATTTTTTTAAATCTGTTATTTATGCAAATGAACTGAACTATAGCTTACATCCATAAAATGTAGGAAAACATGCTCGTAATATCAATTTTATATTGATTTTTATTTAAATGCAAAAATCGGGCAAAACCGGGGGCGTATTGGTCTTCACCCGCTCATATGAAAAATTACGCTGATACTAATCCTAATATGGCGCCTTAAGTTGCATCTGTACTTTGAACATAATATGGTAAATTATGTTCAAAGTACAGACATGCATGGTAAAAAGCACGTCAAAAGGGCACGTTTTAATTACATTAATAATACTGTCAAATTACATAATTATAAAGATTATTTTTTACAAAAAATGGAACCACCGTGTACAGATTTCGAATAGTTTGCACGAATTTATTTTATTTTTATTTTTTACAAGTTCGGTACAAAAGTGACGAGCAAACTTGAAACTTAAATAAACTAATCCACAAAAACATTTATTTACTATGCAGAAAATATGTTTAAGAATCATAGCACAAATAGATAACACTGTCAGTTGTAGACCTAACTTCATTAAATATAACATACTCACACTACCTTCTTTATACATACAAGAACTTTGCATGTTTGTATACAAAAACAATGACATGTTTTCCAAAACTAAAGACACCCATAATGTGAACACCCGGTATAAAGATAACCTGAGACTACCATACTCAAGAATTAAAATGTTAAATGAAAGCCCTTTCTATATGGTAATAAAGGTATTTAATAAACTACCAACAAATATTAAAAACGAACCTAAATTTGCTTCATTTAACACAAAATTAAGAAATTTATTCTCTGCAAATTGCTTTTATTCTCTAAATGAATACATAGAAGCTACCAGCTACAAAAAAATATTATATAAACGTGTTCTCAATACATATTGTTTTTACTACCCATTAATAACTAACCAATAAAGTGTTTAGTCATAAATAAGTGTATTTTAAGCTAGTATTATTAAGGTTATTTTAAGAGATGCCTACTTTAAATTTCATAAGTTTATTTATAATAGATAATATTATCTATGTCGTACTACAGAGAGCGTCCTGTATTTGCAATGCCCGACAAGGGCAACTAAGTCTTAAGAGTTTAAAATAATTATAAGACCTAATTGTAAAACACTTAGTAGCAAATAAAATATATGAATATGAATACATTATAAATTACAAGCTTACAATTAGAAATACAAGCTCAGTAATATTAGCACAAATACCTTCTGTCATTTTTGAATGATTTATAAGGCGCGAGAGTTTTGGAGGTAGGATAACTTTGTTACTTGTTCGTAGCAATGAAATTAGGGAAATTTGTACTCTAGACATATTTGTGAAGCTTTGATTTGAATTAAATTAGACAGAAATAAACATGACTATGGAGCCAAAGTTCCAAAGTTGCCGACATAGCCCAATGGATTGGCAAGTTAAATGGCAGTGGGCAGGGCATATTGCGCGGAGGACTGATGACCGATGGGGTCGAAAAGTTATCGAGTGGAGACCACTTCAGCAAGCGCAGCTTAGGATGTCCACCGACAAGGTACACGTCCTAAGCGGATCGCGCTAGATGCAAGCCGCTTCCAGCCAGTCTCGAGTTCTCGAGTGGAGACCACTTACCAGCAAGCGCAGCTAAATTGACGCGTTAGGACGTCCACCTTGTCGGGGGACGTCCTAACGCGTCAATTTAAGCAGCTCACCTATGAGGTCGTGACTCTCTGGGCACATAGGTCATGGAACTAAATACGTTAATTATAGTGACGGTCTCCTGCCGGGCCCGTGCCATCGGCGTCTTATCCGATAGACGCAGCAAGACGCGGCTGTTGTGCGATGTGTGCTATTTTTACTTAAAGTAATGATACGTATTCTCTTACTATAAAGTCATAGGAACGTATGACAGTCAGTAGCAAGCTAACACGGTGTCTATAGTGACGGTCATGCGTAGAGTTCGCCGCCGGGCGCGCGCCAACGGTCGCTGGTCTGACCGCCGCAGCATGACGCAGCTGTTGTGCTATGTGTACTTTTACGATGATTTTGATGACTTATCATAATATATAGAACGGATCTACTTACCATTAAGTCATTGTAGCGTACGGCAGCCAGCAGCAAGCAAACACGGTGACTATAGTGACGGTCATGCGCAGGGTCCGCCGCCAGGCGCGCGCCAACGGTCGCTGGTGTGACCGCCGCAGCATGACGCAGCTGTTGTTCTATGTGTTCTTTTACCATGATTTGGACGACTTACCATAATATATAGCACGGATCTACTTACCATAAAGTCATGGTTGCGTACGGCAGCCAGCAGCAAGCGAACACGGTGACTATAGTGACGGTCATGCGCAGGGTCCGCCGCCGGGCGCGCGCCAACGGCCGCTGGTCTGACCGCCGCAGCATGACGCGACTGTCGTGCGATGTGTGCTGCTTTTCTGTAAAACAGGCTCGGTGTTGGTGAAAATAGTTTTTAGTGTACTCACTCTACTCTCAGTAGAGAGTGTAGGTACATCATACTGGTTATTGCACTGAAATTATTCCATATCTAATTGTTACTGGGGACCATATAAAAACAGGACTAAGCAGGACCGAATCGTGTAATCTATTTATCGTCGGTGATTTTAGATTGGTTAGTTTTTCCCTCATACAGGAGGGGGGCTGTTCGTAGAACTATTAGTGTTAGTTTTCCTCGTTTCTGTCTGGGACATTGTACAAAAATGCATGCAGTCACACGGAATCGATTGATTACGTACAATTTATTACTACGCTAATATTACTTATCTACTAATCCTTCTGGTCTAAGCAAAACAAATTCTTCCTAAAATCAGCTTTGCCTCGGAACACGTGTGGAAAAAGCAATATATCACGATCTCTCAGTAACTTGTTATTTACTGTTATTCCGATAATATAGGGCTCCGAAGTTGCCTAATTAAGCAGTAGCGGATATCGAATTCCAGTGATTATTACGAGCGCTTTCATATTAGGTGACTTAGCCGTGCCAGTCGGGATTTAGATAATAAACAACATCGTACAAATACTACTCTAGTCATTTCGTAAACTTGCCTGAAAAGTTTTCCGGGAGTTGGGTTATTTTATAAACTTTAATGTGCTCTCTTTTTCTCTTTCTATCTTTTCGAAATTCAACTTTGTCACCTCGTATACACGATACACGATATACGAGGATATACGACACTGGTGATTTTACGAAAAAAGTTATCAGAGCATAAATCGAAGGAAATTTTTCTTACTTTAATTTTGTAACTTAAAAGTTAAGTAAGTTATAAAATATTTTAATAGCAGAAAAGAGATAATATACTCAAAAAACTACTAAAATACGCTATTTTGCCAATATGGCATGAGGTGGCAAAGTTGAAATGAAAACACATTAAAATTTATATAATAACCCATGTTTAAAACTCCCGAAATACTTTACAACCGCCTTTACTTTATTTTGGTCCAAATGACAGGAGTTTACAGGTTTATTTACATTGAAAGTGAGTGATTTAGACTATTATTATAAACACCTTTTACTATAAGTAGGCCAACCCAGAGTTCGAGAAAAAAAAACAGCAGTTTCATACATTCCGTCGATTATGAGTTGTTACTGTATTAATTTAAATAAGTAGTAATAGAAGATATAGTTACTAATGTCTACAGACGAAGTCGGGACAGGCTTTTACGTATTTCTATTAACAGTTCTGATTTTAGGAATGAGGGTCTAAGAGGTGTCACCTTTAAGAATCAGGGTCCATGCTTAAGTCGTGTATCAACTTTGATAAATCTTACCCCAAACTGAATGCCCTTTCCAAACCAAAATCAAGATCTTTAGAAGCTAAAATTTTGAATCCTTCTACTGTCCATAATCTTAAACAACACTGTGATATTTAGACAAGTCTTGTGAGCGTGAGACTTGACTAAATATCACATACTTTATTTATTCAACATCAATTACTTTTGTAAGTAACTGATACATTTCCTATAAACATTTTGAACTAAAACGCCAGCTTGCGCTTTGTATCTGCGAAGCCTGAGTTGCGTAATATGAAGAACTACCGCTCCAAGTTACGCTAGGCATTTTTATTTCGTACGGAATGACTCAAATGAAGCGAGTCAATCAAATACTCCGGACTTTCCGTCTGGAACTCAAAATTAATACTTATTAGTTGAGACTAGAGAGGCACGAAATGTATTGTTGCTCAAGTAAGAAAAATGCTAAGTTACTACAGCTTTGTTTACAAAGACGGATGGCTTTAAGTTGTTTCACCTTTTTAGAGTTCTGTATTACCCTTTTAATAGTCGCGGAACGCACCCACGTTATTTCTACTTGGAAGGCTTTGCTTAAAATTAATTTTCATTTCAAATAAGAATTAGATTAATATTCATGTCAAAGCCAATTGCAACCTTGCAATAACTGGCCAAGCGCGAGTTGGACTCACGCGCGAAGGGTTCCGTACACTATGGGAACCCCTTAGCTCCATTTTAAGCGTCTACCAGTTGCCGTTATTATAGAGCAAAAATGGCAAAAACCTTTGTTATATGGAAGCCCCTCTTAAATATTTATTTTATTCTGTTTTTATTTGTTATTAAAGCGGCACGAAAATACATCATCAGTGAAAATTTCAGCTGCCTAGCTATCTCAGTTGATGAGGTCCAGCCTGGTCACAGACAGGCGGACAGACGGGCGGACAGCAAAGTCTTAGTAATAAGATCCCGTTCTTACCCTTTGGCTACGGAACCCTAAAAAGCGTTATAACAGAATATAATCCTAGTAGAGAAGAGAATTGAAATCCCACAAAAATGTACCCCAGTATTACTTACTACGCTTTAAACTGCGCTAAGAAAGTAAAAGGTTTTATTTAAGAGAAGAAGATAAGATGATTATCATAATACGTCCGTAAATACAAAATTCTGTACAAATTAAATTAAATTATTTTTACTGAGACAAAAACGAGACTACATCACACTTACATTTATCTCACAAACTAATCAAATTATTATTAATAACAAATTACCAATTAAATTAAATTAAACAAAATATAGCTTATCTAAATTAACAATTATATTTTGCAAAAAATGGCATGAACGACTTCAACCGTGTACAGAATTTGCAAATAAATCGCACAGATCGATATAGAACTTTTCACATTATTTGATTTATCAAAAATAGCTCCGCCAATTTCGATAAAATTCAAATGAGACCAATTTTGAAGTATACCTACTCTTTCCAATAAAAAAGAGTTATTAAAATCGTACGTAAAAAGTTATGCGTGGTTATACATAAAATAGTGCATTATAATATAAGTGCGGTAAGTTGAAAATTACAGCCGAGGCGATATTGCTACAAGGAAGCAGAGGCTGTAATTTTCAAAGCGCACGTATGTTATACGACGTTTTATAACATATTTGCGAGGAAATTAATAAAACTCTGACTTTCTTAAACGAATAAATCTTTAATTACTTGTTAAAGCAGTTATAGAAATTTGGACAATTTTTAAAAGTGATTGTTACGTTGCATGTTGTATTGTAATAGTTAGCATTTTTAATGTTGTCAAGTTAGTATTATTAGTTACAATTTCCCCAGTCTCTCTTTCTCTCTCACTCTCTTAAGTGAAAGTAAATTCATCACTACTTGACGACATTTTCAAATAAAAACAATACAGCGAAAAGAAAAAGCGTGCCAAATAATTTTTATCTCCCAAAGTTAATTTTATTCATTTTTTTTATTTCGAATAGGTTCGCGTTTGATTACACACTGCCTGAAAAAAATCATAAAATATTGACCACTTTTCCGACATAAAAACTCTTTGCTAAGATTTTAAAAAGTATCGTTCATTTTTAGACGGAGCATCTTAAAAAACCGTGCATGTTACTTTATTAAGAAAAAAACTCCTGCGTTTTACATTACAATAACGCACAAGTGCGTAATGAAATACAATACGATATTGAAATTGGTGTAATTATAGCCACTTTACGAGCAAATTTGTTATAAAAATATATACATATACGCGTCGAATTGAGTACCTCCTCCATTTCGTCAGTCAAAAAACACCCTCCACGCGCCAAAAGAATCGTCACGCCATACATAAACATTAAAAGCAAAAGAGGAGTTCTATTTACAGAAATTCGCGCCGCTGACCCATAAATCCAACAATCATTTTCCTTACCACAACCCAAAATAAATTTCACTTCAATGCTTAGCACATTCAGTTCGAAGTCACGAGTGAACAAATTTAAAGACGCAAACTCGCATTGTTTACTGTCCAGCGAACAAAAGTAAGTACTTATTAAGATTACCATCTAGTAAATGTAAAAGGTATTCGTATTTTCTGGACTGTATAGTACAATGGAGTCGACAACAAAGAGCCCGCATAATTAACGATCCTCTTAAATGGGGAAAAATACAAGACATGAAATATTTTGCCTAGAAAATTTATCAGTATTTGAAAATAAGGCTCAAAATACTTTTAAAAGAGCTAAATCACTATCACTACAAAGTATAAAACAAAGCCGTTTCCCGCTGTCTGTCCCCATGTATGTTTATATCTTTAAAACTTCGCAATGGATTTTGATGCGGTTTTTTTTAATGGATAGAGTGATTCAAGGGGAGGCTTTATACTCGTATCTATCATACATAAACCTTCATATGTGCAAAGCCGGGGCAGATCGCTAGTTAGGTATAAATCGGAAAGTGTGTTTGTTGGCTTGCTCGTTATTCTTTCACGCAGCTACGGAGATACGGATCGACTAGATTTTCTGCATAGATATACTTACTTAAAAGATCGGAAAGTGTTATAGGCTACTCTTTGTCCCGAAAAAAATAAAAAAACATTCAAAAAATCACGCGGACGAGGCTATGGATAAAAGTTAGTTACGTTAGGTATGTTTATATTTGTGGAAACTCGAGTTGTGCCAAACGAAACTCTATCACCTATTAGTAGGTATACGATTATAATCTTATAAAACTTCTTAAAAAAACACTGCAATAGGTACTTCATTTTATTTGACTCTTATCTACTTTCGATTAAGTAGGCTAATAAAGCTAAAATATATTATGTCTATTACTGCCCGAGGCAACTAATATGAAACACGACATACGAAATCTTGTCTAAGCTGGATCTAGAGATTGTCCTTGGATAAAATATTCATAATATTACTATGGCAAAATGTATAATACTGTGACGCAGTAGGTATTCCGCATGGTAATGACAGCGAGTTGTTTTCACCTAAGTGCGAGATTTATGGTTTTATGACTCGAGCGGGATCATTCTTTGTCTGCCGTCTATTGTTTAGTTTTTTGGGTGTTTACACGTATTTGAGAACAATAGGGAAGTCTCAAACTTTCAAGCTGTTTACTTGTTAACACAAAAGCTTTTCTTAGATCAAGTAATGTCGTGAATTATTTCGTAGGTTCGAGACTGTAGGTAATAACGAATATAAATACGCCGGCCAACCCTTGGGGACCAGTTGTTCGTTTACCGTCGAAGCGAAAACATCTCGTGTTGAAGTGCGGTACCAGTGATTGTGAAGTTACTAGTTTGTGTAAATATCAGTGCTAGTGTGAAGTGTTTGTGCGAACAGTTGTGTCGTATGTATTGTGTTTTTGTGCAATAAAGTGCAAAGTGAATAATCGTTATAACTGATTATCCAAGAACCCATCTCGTAACAATACGAAAATTTCTTTTTGAAGCCTAGTAAAACAGCAAGTGAAAATTATGCAGTATTTTTTGATATCTTATAAATCGGAATGTTTAAAACGATGTACTCGGTTCATTCTTTGTAGATCTACGCGGATTTAATCAAGATTTATAAAAGTATTCTAATTTTCCTTTATTTATTGATTTGTTCTTATAGATATTTACTCCAAAGAGTTCTAAAATTCATACATGTAGCAGCACGTTTCTTTTTTGATACATTAATCTAGAGTCACAAATATTCTCTAATCTCTTTTCACCCTTAAAACGTTGCCATTTGATTATTTGATGACGGTATATTATAGTCGATATTTCCCATTTCGGCAAATGATAGAGCAGTCTAAAGCCAAACATTGTCGTTATATGTAATGATCGGATAAATTGAAATACATTGAAACCTCAATACCAAAGATACGGTAATACAATATACGAGTATACTCGTACATGTACGGTATACTGAAATTGCGGCACGTGCAATAGTCTAAAATCTGACAGACTATGACATAACTATAATTCTACAGAATACGCAGTATTTGTTTTACTGTTTTACAGTTACAGCTCTAGCTGTTTAACCAATTTAGAATCTTTCAATAAACATATAAGAACACTTCAATCAAATACTTCAAAATAAATACATTATCACAAATAAGTATAATATTACAGTGTCTGGGTGTCGTCAGTATTACTTTCATAGGAGTGCAACACCTTTGCATGCACTCTACGTACGTACGATAGGTACGATGGGGGTTTCAGAGAAAGGGCAAAAAAATACGCGAGCGTAGTGAGCACATTTTTTTACGTTTACTCATTAAAGAGCAGCAGATGTAAGAATAAATAATTATTTTCGTTACACGTGACCACTACAGCCATTCTTTACTTGTTTTACCAATACTTTAAAGGTACGTTTAGAGTCAAAATGGTACAAGTGCATGCCTTTACATCCTTCTACCGGGTTCCGTATTACCTATGCTTAAATAAAATTAATCAATCTCAAAATTAGCTGTTACACATCCTGCCAGTGAAAAGTTAGCTAAGTACGCATACTTTATACCTTACAGTACAGCAGCTTACTAGTCTCACTTTAAGTAAGACGGACAGCGGAGTCGTGACAGGGTTCGGTTTTTACCCTTTGGGAACGGAACCCTAAAAAAATACGGGTGCTAAATAATTACAACCAAACTAAAATTCAAAATTCTTGTCAAATTTGATAAAAAATAAGCTATTTTTCTTTTTTATCACTTTGAAATCGTGTTTTATTACTTTTAAAATCGTTTACTACCGCAGTCGATCATTAGGTTTATTATCGTGTCATTAGGCAGACATTTAAAGCTTTAACATCTGGTGAATGAAAATATAGATAGCTTTATACTTCCTTGAGAAATTAAATAAAATATTTATTCCACCAAAATAGAGTACACACATTGTGTTATAGCGGCTGCATACACTCGCCGAGACGTCTCGCTGAATGGCTCGGCCGTTGAAGCTCTCGACGAGAGCATACCAGTACCTACACACAAATTTTTTTTCGCGAGACCCAACGATATTCCTCAACTCGGATGCAAAATACCGACAAGCGATCGAGACCGACCGAGGGAACGCGCAAGAAAGCGAGACATGACCATGTACATACTCGCTCTCGGTCTGTCTCGGGATGTCTCGGCGAGTGTGTGCAGCCGTCATTATAGATCACATCGCTCCTTCTATTTGCCATTCACCTATTATCAAGTTCTTATAATAATTGATTCAAAATTATCCATAAAATTAATAACGAACAGAAAATTATTTGGCTCATCTTTTTTTTTGGTTTTTTGTGTTTTTTTGGAACGGCAATATAGGCATGATGACAAAAAAATATAATAAGTCTGTCAGATAGATTTAAAAAATATGTTTGACACCTATTTTTAGTTAATTAAACAAAAGGTGACAAAGATATGGCCTTTTAAGGATCCGCGTGACGTCACGAGTGCTATACAAATGTACAGACTACGTTGCACTAGTGACGTCACGAGCCCCCACTCCCAAACTTTGACAAGGTTTATCTTTGTAAGTTATTTTTTGATTGACAAAAGAAAAAATACGTGTCCAATTTGTTTTAATATTCTAACAGACTAATTACCTACTATAATAATGTTTTTTTTATCCAGTCATCATGTCTATTAAAATTAAAAAAAAAAATATTACAAGTCTAGTCATAAATAGCCACGGTAGCCTTATGGAAGATCGCTTGTTTTACTATTGTGGGTTTAATTAAGCTACACAATAAGTAGGTAAGAACGTATATATAGGCCGAGTTGGCTAGCCCTGGAGTCAGAGTTTTTAGGCTGCCTTAATGCCTCTAACTTGGCTAAACCCATTGAAACAACTAGAACCTACAATCCGAGCCACAGTAGCGCTTACTTTTAAATGCCACCCGCGGTTTGACCGTGCCGAAAAATCATTAACTTCAGTGATCACTGAGAAATACCTAGTCAAACAACGGTATGTCATTTCATTTCAGTCATTTCATAACACTTGAAATGACTTCTTTGGAATTAATGTTCGAATTCATACCACTGGTTTTTAGGGTTCCGTACCTCAAAAGGAAAAAACGGAACCCTTATAGGATCACTTTGTTGTCCGTCTGTCCGTCTGTGTGTATGTCAAGACTCTTTATCTCGGGAACGCGTAAAGATATCGATTTGAAATTTAAACTATAGACGTAAACCTGTGAATTCTTCCAGTTGTGTAAAAGAAAAGCTTCTCAGTAACCGTATAAAAATGTTAGAGCCGTTTATGTCGTAAAAAAACGCATATTTCAACGCTCACAAAAATCAAAACCTACAGGGTACTTCCCGTTGACATAGAACTATGAAATTTGGCGAAGAGCATCGTCTCAGAGTACACATATAGGAATAGAATAGGAATAAATCTGAAAACTGTACATTTTTATTTAAATCACAAAAAAATAGGCCTCAAAATTCACAAAATATGGGTTCAAAATTCAAAGTGAGTAAATCATATCATGTAAGGTATCATATAAAATAACTTTATTAGCACATGCTAAAACAGGTTTTTAATTATTTTAACAATATGTTTGTACGGTATCCTCGATGTGCGAGCCTGACTCGCACTTGTACGGTTTTTTTGATGAAGAAAGACATCATGAGAAGAATTTTGTATTTATTTATTATTTATCATACATAACACATAACATACACAATTCACAAACTTAAAGATGTGGGTACTTAGAAATGTAATCTTAAGGTAGGTATGCATGACAAATATTGGCAATAACCGTAATGCGAAATAGCTTTGCGAAGCAGCCCTCACTAGGAAAACCCGTGTCGAGGACTACTGCAGCCCGCTTTTCCCGCCACACAGCCGAGCAAACGTATGCGAATACAATTAGGTATTTATTCTTCATACACTAAATTTAAAAAATATTAATTAGTTATTTGAAAGTTTTCGAATCCATGTTACCAGTGATTTGAACTATCTAAGTAATCATTTTCAGTCGAATTCACAGGCTTGGCCTGGTCCTTTATTAGGCATCAATGGAGCCTAAGCCAACATTGAGAGGCCCTTTTTACAACTGAAATATGAAAAACAGCAGCACGTATAAAAAGGATAGCGTTGTAGACAAACTATGGCATATAAAAGACTTGAAATATTGAAACTGGCTATTGAGGTGAAATATTAAATGTTCTGTAAAATTGGACTATGGAATGAGGTTCGGCACCCGCTATATATGCCCCATTTCAAAATTTCGTAGCAGGTGGTGACTTGCCGTCCACTAAATGGGCCCCCCATAAAGGCTACCTTAAGTTGGCGCCGGAGGGGCAACATTGGTGTGGACGGCTTAGGGTGTCGAGAGGTGTGCTGCGCGTTCACTAAGAGCTACTAGCGGCGTTATGCCCTTTAACACTTCCACCCTTTAGCTATGGTTCTTAGCTCTTGCGATTTCTACTCCTAGCCGGCCGGTTAAAGCAAGAAAGCAGTCAGGGGTCTCATTTAGCCCCAGGGAATCGGTGTTCGCGGTGTCGCCACTCACCGACGGCTCGCCACAAAGCCGCCCCTGCGATATAATCATATTATAATGTAATCATATTCATATTATTACGTATGAAAATCATAAATTACTTCAGAATAGTCCTTGTTCTCAGTAAATAACCATTTCGAGTTGAATACGCCCCAGCCCTTTGAGACAAGATGTACTAATCCGAACGACTACAAATACACACAGGCATGTGATTGACGTTGATAAATGAAAGGTTCAAGGCTCCCCTATAAGGCTTAAGATTGTTTTAAGATTAAATATAAATTAATATAGGTATATATTAGGCGTGGTGGTCTAGTGGTGATAACATCCGCCTTACAATCGTGAGGTCGTGGGTTCAAATCCCGGTCCCGTACCAATGAATTCCTTGGAATATATGTACGGAATTTCACACCACGGGCTTTTCGGTGAAGGAAAACATCGTGAGGCAACTGCATGCGTCCGTAGAATAAATTCGATGGCGTATGTGAATCCATCAACCCGCACTGGGCCAGCGTGGTGGATATGGCCCAATCACATTTCGTGGGTAGGCCTACGTCCTAGTGGACTATTAAAAAGGCTGGTACTGTACAGTACAGTACAAGTCTACAATTTCTAAACACAGTAAAAAGCGACCAAACAAATAAAAATAGTTAGCCAATAATATTATACAATTATTGGAAAAAGAAATTACACTATTTCAATCTGTTTACACAAAACTGTGATAAAACAAAACTTAAACAACATTTTCTAATTTTTTTTTTTTTTTTACCCCAAACTAAGCAAACCTTGTGATATGGCTGCCAGAGACTGATATACTACATGTACTTAATTTTACATACTTATATAGATAGTAACTAAATAACACCCAGACACAGAACAAACACTTATCTTCATCACATAAATATTTGCCCTGGGTGGGGATCGAACCCACGCCTCTTTGATCCAGAAGTTGGGGTCACTAACCACTGAGCCACCGAGGCAGTCAATAAAGTAGATATTAGTTCATGTAGATGACTCTCTAGATTAGCAATAGGCTAGTTGACATTTTTTTTATGTACTCATGTAACAGCTACCCATTAACAGAGCCGATTAACGAAAACAAAAATATAATCAACTTATAAATAAAGAAGTTTTATATGTTCTTGCTAGACAAAGAGCGCATACTATAGCAATATGACATCACGGCCCGTACGTGTCATACATTCGCCATACTTTGTGATGCTTTGTGGGAGAGATACAATATATTTATCTTATCCTGATATTAGTCTGACATTTTTACAAGTACATTTATCAAGACCATTATAAAATTAAATGAACTTAGAGAAAGGAGTTATAAGAACAGGTATTCTCAAGTACATTGAGCCTTCATAAATGTTATTGTAGGACTAAGAGGCTTATAATAGTATTATCAAATGCGCTTATTTACATATATGACACTAAGTAATAAAAACGAGAATTCTTGACTTCGTGCTGGCTTATCTAATGCTAATATGAGAGCAATAGAAAATAACGCTCTTAGTATTTTTATGTTATGCTGATATTAGTCTGACATTCTTAAAAGAGCTTTTACCAAGAACATTATAAAATCAAATGAACTTACAAAATGAGGCTATAAGAACAAATATTTTCAAGTACAATGAGTCTTCGTAAATGTTATTTTAGGAGTAACAGGCTAATAATAGTATTATAAAATGCGCTTATATACATATATGAGACTAAGTATAAGACACAGAGCTCTTGAGTCCAAAAAAGCTTATCTAAGAGTAATATAAGAGCGATAATATGTTCTAAAACTATTATAAGAGCGCTAGAAGCCCACCATTCTTATCACAGCGAAATCCAAGACATTTTTGCTAGTTGGGAAAGCATCCCCTTTTAATCATCACCAAAATCTTTACAAGCTTGCATATATATCTCTGAACTGGATTAGCCAATTTTAGTTATTTTTTCAGTTTACGAATCATAATTAATCGCAAAATTCAATAAACTTAATACTTTTAACTAATTTAATACCAGTCAACTACCCTATTGATTGGTCTGTCGACATAAACATACAGCAGTAGCTAAATAAATGAAATAGCTTTGATAACTCAAGAATTTATAATATTGTCCACCGAAATAACGCAATTACAAAGGTCTTCGTCTAGGTATAACACGTGTAGCGTCGCGCGTGTCGTCACGAGCTCTCTCCGGGTCTTTTTTACCAACTTCAAACAAGATTATTTTTTGCAAAAATTAGCATGACCGACTTCACCCGTGTACAGAATTAGCGAATATTTCGCAGGAACTATGTAGCATTTTTCACATTATTGTTGATTTATCAAAAATGGCTCAGCCGATTTCAATAAAATTTAGTATATACGCGTCGAATTGTACACCTCCTTCGGTGGTTCGTCGGTCAAAAAAGAGGTTCTCAATTCGACTGAATGTTTTTTTTTTGTATGTATGTTAAGCAATTACTCCGCCAAGTATGAACCGATTTGATGATTTTTTTGTTCGGTATATCATACTTCAAAAATGGTCCCATATAAATTTTATCGAAACCGATTTTAATAAAAGGACATGTCCACAAAGTGTATGGAGGCTGGTATAATAATAATCTAAAATTCTAACCACAACACTTATTACATTTCGAGAAAGTTCATATTTTTCTGAGCCTATTACATCAGTTAAAACCAAAAAAGAGCCCTCCGATTTTTTTAAAATTTATTTTTAAACTATATAATTTGCGATTGACGATAAATAAATATAATTGGCTCAATAGGTAATTTATCTCTAGCAACCCTGATTAAGTCACCTCCAAATTGTTAAATAGAAGCATTTTTACCAATTAGATACAGTTTTTAAGTGTTTACACTGGTATGTTATAATTTTTAATTTTAGCAAATTAAGAGATAAATGTGGAAGAATCAGCTACGAATGTAAGTAAAATAACGATAGAAACACTTTGTTATTGCTTAACTAGAAAAATTACATAGCTGTATTATTGTTTTTCAAACAATTTATTTATCACATTTAAAAAAAATGGAGGGATCTATATCCCATTTAAAAAAAATGGAGGGGAATGGGGAATCTAAATTAAATATTTTTGAGAAGCCCATGCACCAAGCTTTCAAATTATGTAAATATCATCTTGGTTCGATTTTTCTCTGAATAATATACCACTTTTGGACGTCACCTTTGATATACGACTCGCGAGAGACGTTTTTGAAAAATTAACCATACCATAAAAAAGAACTCTACATCGATGATACAACGGTCCGCGCGAACTATTCGAATTCTGTACACGGATGAAGTCGGTTGTGCCCACAAAAGACAGAGAAAGAAAGCTGTTCTGTGGTTTTGGCGAAAATATTTACTGACTTTAAAAGTCGTTTTAACCCCTTAGACATGTTAGAGGCTTTTCAAGTGACATAAAAATTCTAAATAATACTAGGTACTATATGATAAATGTTTACAAAAAACATAAATAGGTACCTATGCCCTACGCCGATCGGTAGATTTTTAGAAGTCGTGATAGGAAAACAAGTTATTTTTATCTTTCTAATAGCTGACCCGGTGAATTTCATCTCACCATCTGTCAACTGTCAATGACAACTTTTAGGTACATGCAGGAACATTTTGTATAGGATAATTAAATTCATATTTTTATTATTTTACTGACTGTATTTTTATATTTTATTTACTCACTCTTTATCTTCTCTTGACTTCCACAAATAATTCAAGACCAAAGTCAGCCAATTTGGTTTAGCCGTTTTCGAGTTTTAGCGAGACTAACAACCGCGATATATTTTAATATACAGGGTTATTTCTAATCAATTGGCATCTTTTTAGGGGCTTATTCTGTGCATCAAAACTAACAACGTTTGTTCTGCGACTTTTGTCAAAACTCAAAAACAATCGCTGTTTCAATACATTTTGTCGCAGGTGAAAAATATTTTTCTATGGAATGACATTTTTTTTGACAAAAGTCGCAGAAGAACAGTTGTTAGTTTTTGACCGACGAACCACCGGAGGAGGCATACAATTCGACGCGTATATTTAGTTTTTATGTGTAACCACGCATAACTTTTTTCATAGTAGTCCGATTTCAATAATTCTTTTTTTATTGGAAATAGTATACTTAGAAATTGATCCCATTTAAATTTTATCGAAATAGGCTGAGCCATTTTCGATAAATAAACAATAATGTAAAAAATGCAACATCGATCCGTGCGAAATATTCGCGAATTCTGTACACGGGTGAAGTCGGTCATGCTAATTTTTGCAAAAAATAATCTTGTGATGTACAGAATAAGCCCCTAAAAGGATACTAATTGATCAGGAATAACCCTGTATAGATAATACCTACCTACAGCATTTTTTATATAATAATATGTTGAAATAAATGAGTACAAATAAACGCTGAGAGGTGCATTAAAGTAAGTGAAGACATGTGAAACATTTTTCATTTACATAATTTATTTTTTAAAAGCAAGTCAAATACATCAAATTCTTTTATTCTAAGTAAACTTGCTCTTTTATTATTTTGATATATTGAAAATACTGTGGAGCGACGTGAAATAACATGTAAGAATAGTAAGCTTAGAGAATCCGAGAATTTACGGTCTGACCTTTGATTTTCGAGATAAATGTCATTAAAAGTTACGTCTGTGTACTAAAGCTTTCGAACTAAGTTACTTACTAGGAAATCCTAAGCCTTTCCTGAGTAAGTTTTCAAAACTGAATAGCAAGTTTTATTCGGCCAAGATGGTACTTAACTCAGTTATTTTTTTCGTGATGTTAGGGATCGTCCTTTAGTTAAAATTTACTAGTTTAGTTATTTTCAGTTTATTATTTAATAACAAATAATTAGGTATCTACCTACATGTCTCACGATAATAACGCGTAAGTATTACAACAATTATCTAAAAAAAAATGTTTCTGCGAATATTCCCTGCGTGTTGGAGCCGCCAGGTCTGAGTAGATCGGATGGCAGGAGGCCGGATGGACTGACTTTGGTGCCTTGGAAGAACGGGAAGTGTCTGTTTTGGGATGCCACGTGCGTCAGCACTGTTGCTGCCTGTCACCTTAGTCGCTCAACCCAGTCTCCTGCGGCGGCTGCGGAGGATGCCGCTGCTAGAAAACGGCAGAAATACGAGTATGCGGAATTGGATTACTTTGTGCCTGTCGCCGTTGAGACATTGGGTTCTTGGGGGACCGAGAGCAAGAAGCTGATTCGGGAGATTGGGCAACGGATCAGGGAAAGAAACGGTGACCCCCGCTCCGGTTGTTTTTGGTGCAGAGGTTGGCCATTGCCATTCAGCGCGGTAATGCAGCCAGTGTGATGGGGACCTTTGCGCCGGGGACAATCAGGGGCGGGCTTTTCGATTAATGTTTTGTGAGCTAGTCTTGTGTTTTGTTATTAATGTAGATATTATGACACAGTGTGATAAAAATAAAATTTGATTTATGTTTACATAAAAGGTACTTAAAATAAAATAACATAAGTACTTTAAAAAAAAATATCTAAATATGTAATATAAATTTACTATAGGAGACATGAGTAATTAACTACCTACCCCGATGCATTTTCGAAATTGAGTCACATAATAGATAAATATATTGCAAGACTCACCGAGTGATATTGTAATTGTAGCTGACTGCCTCGGTGGCTCAGTGGTTAGTGACCCTAATTTCTGGATCAAAGGGGCGTGGGTTCGATCCCCACCCAGGGCAAATATGCAATGAACATAAGTGTTTGCTCTGTGGCTGGGTGTTATTTAGTTACTATCTATATAAGTATGTATTTAAAAATAAGTATATGTAGTATATCAGTCTCTGGCAGCCATATCACAAGCTTTGCTTAGTTTGGGGTCAGAGGCCGTGTGTATTACTCACGGCCTCTGACCCCAAACTTTATAAAGATGTCCCAAAAATATTTATTTATATTTGTTTATAACTCGGATGAATTTTGCCGTAACTATATACCTAAAACCTAACTAAGAAAAAGGCTCAACATTATATAAAGTAGGGTTCTGATTCAACTATTGGGCTGATTACTTTCAGGAAGTTGAACTTATCATAGTAACCTATACTTTAAGTGTATTTTACATCAACAAGTGTTACCTGGAAGAAATCGCTTAAAGCGATAAAGCCGCCAGTTAGAAATCTATAAATTGTATTGTTTTGTCACTGTAATTTGATTTTTATTTAATGTGGTTGTCTAATAAAGTGTTATTGTTTGTTTGTTTGTTGTGTATGATGTGATGTCACTACGTCAAACTCATACTCATTTATTTGTACAAACATCCATCCATCCATACATCAGCCGAAGGACGTCCACTGCTGTACATAGGCCTACCCTATGTATATCCAATAAGACCGGTTGGTAGCGGCTTGCATCCAGCGCGATCCTACGGTCTTAATGAGGTCATCCGTCTACCTTGTGGGTGGACGTCCTACGTGTTATTACGTAGCGCAGCGTACTGCGCTTGCCGGTACGTGGTCTCCACTCAAGAACTTTTCGACCCCATCGGTCATCAGCCCTCCGCGCTATGTGCCCTGCCAATTGCTATTTCAACTTGCCAATCCGTTGGGCTATGTCGGTAACTTTGGTTCGTCTACGGATCTCCTCATTTCTGATTCGATCCCGCAGAGAGACTCCGAGCATAGCCCTCTCCATAGGTCGTTGTACAAACATGTATACGTCAAATAGCAATAAAAATACAATTGAAATATCACTTGTTACGAATAATTACATTTTATACAAATTCATAAATAAACAATACAAAAGAAAAACAAACTAAAAGCAATTCAAAAATTTATAAATAAAAATATAATATTTACTGAAGTAATGTATATATATAATATCACCTTTATTAGGGTCAGAAATTTTGTGCCTATGTCGCAGAACCCCTGACTGATAAGCCAGCGCTTTTAACCTTGCCTTGAATATAATTAGATTCGCTGCCTCAGACCAAATAAAAAAATCAAGACAGAATGTTATGAACAAACAAGTGAGGCCGGCAAAACTAAACTTCGCCGTGTACCGACACAATACACACGTACAAAGAAACTATGCCTTGGCTCGTCAGTCGAACTATGGCGGCGCAACAGCGACGCACTCACATAAATGTATAAAAAACCGGACAAGTGCGAGTCAGGCTCGCACATCGAGGGTTCCGTCCGTACAAACATATAGTTAAAATAATTAAGAACCTGTTTTAGCTTGTGGTAATGAAGTTATTTTATATGATACCTTACATGATACGATTTACTCACTTTGAATTTTGAACCCATATTTTGTGTATTTTGAGGCCCTATTTTTATGTGATTTAAATAAAAATGTTCAGTTTTCAGATTTATTCTTGTGTACTCTGAGACAATACTTCTCGACAAATTTCATAGTTCTATGTCGACGGGAAGTACCCGGTAGGTTTTGATTTTTGCGAGCGTTGAAATATGCGTTTTTTTACGACATAAACGGCTCTAACTTTTTTATACGGTAACTGAGAAGCTTTTCTTTTACACAACTGCAAGAGTTCATAAGTATACGTATATAGTTTAAATTTCAACTCGATATCTTTACGCATTCCCGAGATAAAGCGTCTTGACATACACACAGACGGACAACAAAGTGATCCTATAAGGGTTCCGTTTTTTCCTTTTGAGGTACGGAACCCTAAAAACCGGCCTCACTTGTCTGTTGTTCGCGACGTTCCGTCTTGATTTTTTTATTTGATCTGAGTTTGATGCCTCTATCATGTCCTGGGGATATCTGCTTTACACCGACGTGCCCGTGACATGAGTTAGCTTCTCGGAGTTCGTGAGAGAGTGTTCGACAGGCATGAGTCTGTTTTTGTGATGAGTCACATCACATCACGGTGTTAAATACCTATCGATGTATAACCAATATTTCCGCTAGACACATTTGAATTCACAAGTCGCCACAAAAGTTGGTCGTTGAAAAGACATTTGGCTCGCTCGTAAAATAGTTTACGTTGCGGAGTGTACAGTATTTCACTTTTTTGCGAGATTTGTCTATCTGCTGTCTAGACAACATTGTTGAATTAAAAGACTTGAGAGATGAGAGAGTTGAGACGGTATTTCACACCTGAGCAACTGCTTAGTCTTTATAAAGCACACAAGTCAGGTCTTGCATGGAATACTGCTCTCACCTTTGGGATGGTTTTGCTAAATTTCAACTGGAGGCTCTGGAGTCGATTGAGAGGGGAGCCAGGAGGCTGATTGACAACGACACCTTGACTAAGTCGCAGCTGCAAAGTCTTGAGCATCGTCGCAAGGTAGCGTATTTGTCGGCCTTTTACCGGATACATTTCGGAGAGTGCGCCCAGGAGTTGCACAATCTGGTCCCCCCTCCCCCTTTCTTCTATCGTACGGCTAGGCAGACGCGACCAAAGCGCCACCCTTTTATGGTGGACATTCCGCGCGTTAGAACCAAGCGTTTTAAATCCTCATTCCTCATACGAACAGCCAGAATGTGGAACGCTTTGCCTGGGTCTGTCTTCCCGTTAAAGTACAACGTGGGTGTCTTCAAATCCCGAGTAAATAGGTATCTTCTAGGTAAGCGTGCTACACCCTAGACCGCACATCTGCTTAACATCAGGCAGTGTGTAGTCAAACGCGAACCTATACGAAATAAAAAAAAATAACTTATACCTACATACGAGTAGAAAAAAAGAGTGCTTCCACTTTGCCCCACCAAAGCGCCCCACTGGTGGGGCAGATTCCACTCCATCATTTTTTGGAGTGGAATCTGCCCCACTCGTCTCATCTTGGTGGGGCAAATTCCACTCACTTTTTAGACCAGTGGAATCTGCCCCACCAGGGGTGTCGCGCGATTTTAAATTAAATTGGTAATGCCATGAAGTGCAAATTTTACTGCAAAATTTTAATCATTATAGCGCCCCACCAAATGAACAGATAAGTGGAGACATTTAATGCAAAATAATTAAGAAGATTGTAAACTAAAAGCACTTTTACTTAAAGTCATATATTACGGATTGTATGCGGTTATAGTATTTATGTAGCAAATAGATGCAATGAGAATTAATTATGTTTTCTACATTAATACGTTATCCCAACATATGTTTGTAGTATACATATTGGAGAACTGACGCCGACATTAAATGTACAAGTATTACTAGTAACCCGTAATTATTAAAGCAATAAGAAAAAAGACTACATCATACAATTATTAGGAATTCATTCAAGATATTTTGACATTAGACTGGTCAAAATAGATAGGTATTCAAACCATGATGACATTGATGATTAATGTCAAAATCGCTCAAATTGTTATAACGTTATACTAAAATGATGTTTTAGAAAATTAAATTGTGCATAACTACTGTATTGTACTAAGTAAATATGTTATTTTTTTAAATTAAAATTAAGTCGACGACTTTATATTTAGAAAGTCAAATATGTAATTTTATTTAGTGCTGGCGTCAGCTCTCCACCCAGTCAACAACGTAAGGAAAACTGATAATAAAGAAGGAAAAACGGTACGTAAGTTAAAAAACTGTTACATCTTCACAGAAAGAAATTTCTACAGTCGCTATTAAAAGTGATTATCTATAACTTAGCTACTAATATTTACTACTGATCAATTTAGTGAGTGATTTTTTTTTTAATTATTTCATCATGTCTAAAACTTGATTATTGTTTTTAAAGATTGAAACAGATAGCGCGCAGCATAAAGACCGTTCAGGTAACTATAAATCATCACAGGATAGTTGACTACACAGATTTCCGCACCACAGCACATAATTGACTAAAATTCTAAGTTGACTAAATATTTAAAAAGCCAAACTTTTTTTGGAATCAATTGTTTTAAATATCATATAAGAAAGAAAAGCCCTACCTAACGCATAGGGGCTGGTAGCAATAATCGTTTTCTATCTCACTCGATCGTGTAATATAAGTGGCTTGATCACAGCAGGATAGAACGAAGCCGTTGATAGGTGTACTTATTTTTATAATCCTGGTCTGCGAAACAAACAACCATAGAAGTATTTATAAAAATTTCAATGCACAATTCAGAGTTGTATGAGCGATATTATGTGTGAATAAATAAATCCGTGTCTTGTAATGATTCATACTTACCTGAATGAGCTTTATGCTGCGCGCTATCTTTTTAAATCTTTAAAAATAATACCCAAATTTTTGACATGGTTGAATAATTTATAAAAATCACTTACATAATTTATAACAAGTTAAGAATAAGAAAATAAGAATTTTATCAAGCTACGTAACAGATAATTAATTTTAATGGCGAACGTAGAAATTTCTTTCTGTGAAGATGTAACAGTTTTTTAATTTACGTACCATTCTTTCCTCCATTATTTTCAGTTTTCTTTACGTTGTTTACTGGGCGGAGAGCTGACGCCAGCACAAAATAAAATGTCATATTTGGCTTTTTAAAAATAAAGTCAACATAATATGAATTAAAAAAATAACATATTTACTTAGTTATGTACAATTTAATTTTCTAAAACATTATTTTAGTGTAACGATACAACAATTTGAGCGATTTAGACATTAATCATCAATGTCATCATAGTTTGAATACCTAACTATTTTGACTAGTCTAATGTCAAAATATCTTGAATGAGTTACGTATGATGTCTTATTACTTTTTTCGTATTGCTTTTATAATTGCGGGTTACTAGTACTACTCTACTAGGGTCATTTAATGTCGGCGTCAGCTCTCCAATATGTATACTACAAACATAAGTCGGGATAACGTATTAATGTAGAAAATATAATTAATTCACATAAGAAAGACTGTTACAATTAAGATGGACATGTTCATTATTTGTAATAGGTCCATATTTTAATTACCATTTAAGTAATTTGCTGACTGAGATTAAATATCGAAAAGATTATTAAAGATTATTACGATGAATGACAATATTCAATTTATAATTTTCTTTTACTTTATGATGGCTTCGAAAATATTTGCTACATAAATACTATAACCGCATACAATCCGTAATTTATGACTTTAAGTAAATGTGCTTTTAGTTTATAATCTTCTTAATTATTTTGCATTAAATGTCTCCACCAATCTGTTCATTTGGTGGGGCGCTATAATGATTAAAATTTTGCAGTAAAATTTGCACTTCTTGGCATTACCAATTTAATTTAAAATCGCGCGACACCCCTGGTGGGGCAAATTCCACTGGTCTAAAAAGTGAGTGGAATTTGCCCCACCAAGATGAGACGAGTGGGGCAGATTCCACTCCAAAAATTGATGGAGTGGAATCTGCCCCACCAGTGGGGCGCTTTGGTGGGGCAAAGTGGAAGCACTCGAAAAAAACCCTAGTTTTTAATAGCTTACCATCACGTAATATTAGTAGTTTTTTAAATTTAACTATACATAAATATAGGTATGTGCTTAAAAACAATTGATCCATCTTTCCGTCGCTGCGTGACAGTGTATCAAACACACCAACAAATACACTTTGGGGCTCGTAACATTTATAAGAATTAAGTATGTAGGTTTATTATTAATAGAATTTATCTTTATGTGATCTTATAATAAACCAAATTATAGTTAACGATGGTATGACGATCCCTCAGTAGCTTTATATCGTATTGACCTCTAAACATTCATATTTAGAGATCAAGCATAGTTATATTGTACTTAAATAATTATTTATTTAAAAATACTAAATATTTAGAGAACACCTTAGCAAGAAATAATTTTGCAATCCCCGACAAGAGCTACTAAGTTATAAGTACAGAGTTGAACTAAGTACCTGAACTTTGTCTGTCATATTAGTAAGGATAGCCATCCGTCCGGGTTTGTCCTAGTTTAGAGGGCGTCTGGGGAGCTTCCGGGTGGTGTTTAATTTGTAGTCCGGGGTGTTCCGACTCGCTAAATTCACCGTGCATTAACCCCCCAGCACACTAAGTCGCAGTTTCGGTTAAAAAAAAATCAAAAATACAAAAACCTGTTGACATGCCCGGGCTCTGGGCTCTAAAATCCAGGGATTTTCGCACGACTTGTCCTAGTTGGCAAGTTTCAGAGGTGGCAACCCTAAGTAAATAATCAAGGATAATATACATATATGTAAACTCACCGGAATATTCCTTAGAGTTCTTCGATATCTCGTAAAAGATGCAAACGTAGCAGACGCATATTGCCATCAGCGGAATGAAATACATCGCACACAGGCAGAAGACGTTGTAGGCAAGTTCTTGTTGTTGGCTCGAGAAGGCGCCAAAGGATACGCATTGTTCAAACTCTGGGACTTTGGGGTGGCTCATCACTTGGAACACGAGGCTCTGAAATAAAAATGCTACCTTAAAATCTTACTTATTCATACCACCTGCTCATACTGAGCGTTTGGCTTTCTCTTTCATAATGCAAACCGCCAGGGACTGGAATCCCGTAAACAACTGGACGTCACATCACGTAAAAAGAACGCTGAAGTGTCAAGCTGCGTACAAGGAAATTCAACTCCTATTGTATACGTACTAAGAGTCAATTATCTTTACGTCAATTAAAGCTGCGTATTAAGAGATTAACTCCTTTAAGTTACAAGCCTTTATTTAACTTGCAATGTATGTATGTAAATAAGTATGTAAGTTCGGGTGGAATCTTGCAAGTTAAACTTGACCAACGACGGTTTTCGATTAAGCTGAAATTTTACACGCATATGTATATTGCGTGACAATGCAATATTATGGTACCCTGGAGCTGATCTGTCGAAAGGTGGCCATAGGAACTCCTGTACTAAACTAGATAGACCCGTCGTGTTTGGGCTCATTTTACTTGTCTTGGCTTGCATTCTGCTGATATATGATATCCAGGATCTCAAAAGCTTGTAAATAAAAAGTTATATTTTTATAATTATTTATTATCTGTGCAATAGGAGTTTAAATTTCCTTGTGCACAGTTTGAAGCTCCAGCGTCACAGAGATAATAGCTCTAGTTGTTTTTACATGACGCGACTTTTACCTTAGTTTCGTGACAATTACAATCGCCAAGATTGAATAGGTATCTTTTGGGTTTACATACGAGTACTTCTTCTTCGGCTACAACATCGCTTTCCAACAGGCGATTTGGTGCTCATATGTAGTATGTCGATGAAAATCTTACTTTCTTATCATCATCATCAGGTACAGCTTTTTTAACCGCTGGAGGGTGTAAGCCTCCTCCCTCTTTTACCAATTACTTAGCTTAACCTTTTGAGAGCCAAAGTCACCTATTCTATAGAATAAATAATAGTATAGTCCTTATATTTAGCCTCAGAGCAGATAAAAAAATCAAGAGGGAACGTTGTTGAACAGTCAAGTGAAGCCGGCTTTTTATACATGTGTGAGTGCGTCACTGCTGCGCCGCCATAGTTTGTCAAGCCAAGGCGTAGTTTCCTTGTACGTTGATGTGTGTGTGTGATTGTCTTTACACGGCGAGGCGTAG
This sequence comes from Hypomecis punctinalis, assembly GCA_949316475.1. NCBI lineage: Eukaryota > Metazoa > Arthropoda > Insecta > Lepidoptera > Geometridae > Hypomecis > Hypomecis punctinalis. Next base: position 15,079,377 of record OX438812.1, read on the forward strand.
TTTTGGTCGGCCTCACTTGTTTGTTCACAACATTCTCTCTTGATTTTTTTATTTGCTCTGAGTATTTAGCCAGCATTTGTGGGCGCCAACGAAATGTACATATTATAATAATCGACAAAAAAACCGTACTTTATAATATGAAATTAAAATGGAATGAAAATCATAATTTGTGGCGGCAGCTCAAAAAGATAAAGGTTACAAATAAAAGTAGTGTATTTTTAGAATAGAATAGAATAGAAAACGCTTTATTGTTCACACAATTGACAATGTAATTGAAGCGTTATGCTTCAGGGGATGGGATTTTAAAAGGATAAACCTCCCAAACGTAATTTTAAATCGATGCACTGGGCCGACTACTTCAATATACAACAAGTCACTCACCTGTTCTTTTCTTTCTTCCTGATGAATCTTGAAGAACTACTTCAGTGGGAGATCTCCAGGGGCTTTTACTTGCTGTTACACCATTTATTTTTATGATAATTAGCAGGGATCACTTATATTGTAGGTTTCTCTTAGATTTTTTAAACTCGAATGGCGGTGTTCGAGTTGAGATGCATACCCTCATAAATGCATCGATAATAGTCGATGATTAGGGAGGACTCGTTGGCGCGGTTTTTAATCGCACTTGCAAATAATCGAATCCAGTACATAATAGTCGATTACGTTTGATAGATTGAATGATGACGTTACAGTAATAATAAAAGAGTACAATATACTCGTAATTAAAATTGTGCGACAACCGGCGGCATTATCGCTTAGAGCGATTTCCTTTTGCTTTTGTTAGACATGGGGATACAAAGACACACGGTACAAACTTATAACAGAGGGCTAAGTGCGAGATTTTCGCTCGAGCTCGATCGCGTTAACGTTTGATGTGATTTCTATGGAAATGGCACAGCGCCATCTTGTCTCACGTACAGAAAACTGAATAGCTAAGTGTGAGTATTTTTTACGGTAATGTAACGAGCGCCATACCGATCGATTACGAGCGCGGCAACGTTTATGATTGGCTAATTCAAGCGTGTGTGTCAATGTGCTCGCGTGTGTGCACGGCGCGCTCGGTCAACGCGACGTAAAAGTAATTCGATTTGATTTGCAAATCTCCCACTTGACACTCAGCTCTTTTTGGGCCTAGATTAAAAATTTGGCTTCGTTTCTTCTATAGATATTAGGATAAGTGAGCAAGTAAGTGTTTACCTTTAGGTCGGGTGCCTAGACCGACAGAGCTTTTAAGCAGCTTGAAGGCCTCTGACATAGCTAAAACAACTAGAATTCATAATTTAACGTGTTATATAATGAATCCCAGTTGTTCCCAATTTCAAATATTGTTGTCTTTTTCAAATGCATACAGTGAAAAAGAAACAGAAATATTTTAAATTACTATTAAAATTACGATGGCGCTTTTAAAATTTACCACACTATCCTCATGATGTCCCTATCTTATGGGGATAACAAAGTTAATATGTTTATAACAACATTTATTAAGTAAAGTTGCCTCTTTTGTGTGTCTTATCTATGTATCGCCATAAATCTTCCAACAGATTGATATGCGGTCTTCAATATCTTTTAGATTTTTTTTTTCCAAAAGTGTATATAGAGACTTTATTATTCATTCGTAACCGGGCTAAGCCGGGACGGACAGCTAGTTAGATACTTATAAAAAATGAACGCTGCAAGAAATCCCATTATACTTTGTATAGTATTATTTTCGTGCAAAAGGAACAGATTTACCACGACACTCAATCATTAAAATTAACATGGTTATTGAAAGAGGCAATATTTCTTGCGGGATGAAATAAATTCGTTGATAGAAACCCGTAGATATTGAATTCTCTCTAATGTCTAGAAGGTAAATTTCAAAAACACCAAAAAATTATTTTTGAATTAAATTTTTTATACTCTAAATAATTTAATAATTGCTTGGTTAGATATGATATTATTGCGTACAGGCCGTGGTGGCCTAGAGGTAGTGACACCCGCCTTACAATCGTGAGGTCGTGGGCTCAAATCTCGGTCCCGTACCAATGAGTTCTGGGATGGAATGGAATTTATGTACGGAATTTTACACCACTGACTTTTCGGTGAAGGAAATCATCGGAACCTGCATATGTCCGCAGAAGAAATTCGATGGCGTATGTGAATCCACCAACTCGCACTGGGCCAGCGTAGTGGATATAGCCCAATCACCCTTCGTGGGTAGGCCTACGTCCTGCAGTGGATTATTAAAAGGCTGATACAGTACAAAACATATTATATTATTACATGTAAACCTCAGCTAGAAGTAAAATCTGAGTTACGCATTACGTCAATTAGGTAAGACCTAATTGCCCTTCGGAATAGACCTGTAATTAAATACCTACTACGACTAATTACCACTCGAAGGATGTTAAAATATGTCATTTTTTTGTACATAATTAAAAATAAATACTTTTAATTACAATAACTGAGGAATTGATTTATTAAAAAAATATGAGAATATCACATGACAACGTAATCTTAAGCCGGAAACATACTATCGGACGCGGCTGACAGCCGCGACTTAGCAATGTGCACAGTCTTAAAACATCCGGTGTGCCATATCGCTCTTCCGGCCGCGACCTAGACTATGAAAGTATACTGAGCCGTGCACACTATCGGACATAAGTCGCGGACGTCACCTTCGGACGACCTTGAGCGTTCGGACGTCCGAGAGCGATCTAGCACACCGGACGTTATAAGACTGTGCACATTGCTAAGTCGCGGCTGTCAGCCGCGTCCGTAAGCCGCGTCCAATAGTATGTTTCCGGCTTTATTCGGTGTGGCGGCGATAGGTCCAGGGGACCTAATTCTGAACTTCGAACGCCTGGGAACGTATACGGAACTTTGACAGATTGTATGAAAACTCTGTAGTGTCTGTGGAAGTTGCGAGTGCTACATACAAGTTCCGTATACGACCAAACCGTGCAAAGTTCAAATTTAGGTCCCCTAAACTGGCGTTACGCATGGGGCGTTTATAACCGAACGTGGCTCTGGAGCGCTGGCTTAACTGCTCCTAACTATTTTACCAATGCACAAAGGGAAATAATTTTACCTGTGGCAAGCTGCAGAAGAGTGCTAAAATCCAAGCACACGACAGCATCATTTTGCTTCTCTTTCTAGCAATTGCAAGCCTCAAAGGGTAAATAATTGCGAAGAACCTGAAAAACATAATACAGGTTAGAATTGGTATTGTAAGTACGCTTAATGATGTAGCTTACATTAATGAAACTTTGTTAACAATAATAACTATTTTTCGCAAATAATGGCGTAATCGACTTCAACCGTGTACAGAATTCGAATAGTTCGCACAAATGTAATGATGTAGTAATTTTTCACATTAATTAAGCGTGGCAATGCTGCCAGCATGCTGGGCACGCTGCCAACTGGCAGTGGGCTTGAGCACTTGGATTATCTTTAGACCTTCACGGGTATGTGGATGATCCAATTGGTTTCTATGTAGTAGTAGTGTAGTATTGTCATTAATAAAAAAAAAATAAGTTGATTTATCCAAAATTGCTCAGCTGATTTCAATAAAATTCAAACGTATTTTTTTAGTTAGATCACATTTATTCGACTGCCTCGGTGGCTCAGTGGTTAGTGACCCTAACTTCTGGATCAAAGAGTCGTGGGTTCGATCCCCACCCAGGGCAAGTGTTTATGTGATGAACACAAGTGTTTGCTCTGTGTCTGGGTGTTATTTAGCTACTATCTATATAAGTATGTATTTAAAATTAAGTATAAGGTAGTATATTAGTCTCTAGCAGCCATATCACAAGCTTTGCTTAGTTCGGGGTCAGAGGCCTTGTGTAAGATGTCCCCTAATATTTATTTTTTTATTAGGTTTCCGTTTTTTCCTTTTGAGGTACGGAACCCTAAAAAAGAATTATTGAAATTGGACTAAAATTCTACTAAGTATAAAAAAAATATGTATTGAGGTAATACATAAAAAATATATGTACGCGTCGACTTGTAAACTCCTCCGTTTCATCGGTTAAAAACTTAAATTATTGTTAAAAAAGACCGTCATTACGAACAACTCCTACGGGGCCAATCTGGAATTTGAGATAAAAAATTTGATAAACGTTGCTCACAATAGGTATAATTGTTTGAAACACACTATTTCGGCTAAGTAAACAATAGGCCCGATTATAGAGGCGCCAGCGTAAATTTAATAGCAACGTAAAAAGCGTTCTCGCTATCAAATGCCTAAAGTAAAAAAGAAACAGAACTATGCTATTTAGCTATTATAATTACGATGGCGCCTCTGTAATCGGGCTTATTATCTGAATAATCCTGTATAAAGTAATAACACCACTAAACATCAAATAGTGAACAAAATGTAATGAAATTTGAACCCAAATGTCTGAATAAGACCTGGCAGGCTTCAGATACGATATTTTTCGTTATTTTTATCGACGTCAGTAAAAATCTCATTTGTTAGGTGAAAGTGTGCGCACATGAAAGCTGTAACATTAGTCATTATGTCACTTCGAGAGAGCTACCGTTCCCAGGTTTTCGCCCTGATCCAAAAAAGGAGTACGCGGGGTATTTAGATTTGGCGTAAGTAAAATTATGATGTCTGTATTTGACCAGCTTTTATTAATTTTTGACCGACGAGCCACCGGAGGAGGTATACAATTCGATGCGTATATATATATATATTTTTATGTATAACCACGCATAACTTTTTTCATAGTAAATAGTAGATTTCAATTATTTTTTTTTGAAATTAGTCTCATTTAAATTTTATCGAAAAAGCTTAGCCATTTTTGATAAATCAACAATAATGTGAAAAATGCTACATCGATCCATGCGAAATATTCGCGAATTCTGTACACGGGTGAAGTCGGTCATGCTAATTTTTGAAAAAAATAATCTTGTTATGGGGCCAACCTAAATTGCGAAGAAAAAATCATCTTTCCACACAAACTGTAAAGAAGTGAAATAATGCCGGTCTGTCCCCCGATGACCAACAAATAACACACAAGATTTTTCCTTTCGTTTTGTCCCCCGGGCGACAGATACAGGGGACAGACTGGAATATTTTCGTTTCATTGACGAACTTTTTGAATGAAATTTGCTGATTTTTTAATGAGATCGGGTTGAATAGTAAAATTTAGTCATAATGACGAGCATAAACTACAACCTAGCCTATTGTATTGCGAATTAATTCATACACCGTACTGACCGTAAATACCTATTCCGAAATGAACCAGCAACTGTAAGTTAAAGAAGAGCAAAGAACGCGTGGCTAGCTCTGATATCGAAGCTTTTAGGGCGCTTGAATGTTTTTGACGTGACTTCGCCATTGCAGTTATACTTACGGCAAATAACTTAGAGCTAACATTTCGCATAGCATTCAGAGCAAACAAAGTCCAATACTCATTGGAGACCACCCAATAGAAAACTTGTTTATTTTTAGAACACTGTATTAACTACATAATCATTTTTAAAGTCTAAGAGACTAAGGTGGTACTTATTCTAAAACCGCATCTTTAGAACACTAGAGAATTTTTTAAATCATTATTTTTATGGACGTTGGATTTGCTACACTATAAGTTTTAACTGAAAGGTAAGACAGTTTGTAGTCGTTTTTCTACAGCGCCTTGAAGGCTTTATAATTATAACTCAAATCTTACCACAAAACAGACCATAAAATTGTAAGTAATTATTTTATCAACATTTATAAAATTTGTATTGGTAACAGAAGTACTACCACGAAATTGCCGTTCGTTACCCTCAAATTTAAATTAGTAGGTATAATTAAATTCTACTGAATAAATTTCAACACAATTACGTATTAATTCATAGCAGTATATCAGAAATCTCATTGAATATTTAGCATATTTATCTATAATTTAGTATTTACAAATTAGTTTATTTGTGAGACAATGATGATTTAGATCCAGCAAGATGAAAAATTGAAATTTGCACTGCACTGGCTTGACTCTGTGTAAGTCGTCTTATTAGTTTATGAAGATGGCCTATGTCCAACAACAGATGACCTACAGGTTGGTAACACTACATTTTTAAGGAGAATAAGAGGAAAAATGGAAAGATCTTAAATATAATTTTGTTTTGATAGTTTTCACGAAAACAAAACATTTTAGCGTCTATTAACTCTTTGAGGAGACGAGAGTTTCTAAGTATTCCAATTTAAATTCCCTCTTGATACAAAACATGAATTTAAAAGCGTTTTTCTTTAGCTTAGTAGACCAAACAAATTTGCTAAATAAACACGGAAGCTTTTCTTATTGGAAAACGACAAAACCACTTCTTGTTCGGATACATTCCGCTTTTTGTTTTCCTTTAATTTTTAGTTTTGGTTTGCGCATGGAACGTTCTAGATTTAGGATCTATTTTCACACAGAACATAAGTACGAAACGTGAACTGTACTGTACAATCTTTTTTTAGGGTTCTGTACCCAAAGGGTGAAAACGGGACCCTATTAATAAGACTCCGCTGTCCATCTGTCCGTCTGTCTGTCTGTCACCAGGCTGTAACTCATGAACCGTTTTAGCTAGGAAGCTGAAATTTTCACAGATAATGTATTTCTGTTATGTTACTAAAAACAGAATAAAATTAATGTTTAAGGGCTCCCATACAACAAACCTGAATTTTTAGCCATTTTTCGCTCGATATTAATAATGGTAACAGAAAGAAGCTTGAAATATTGACAGGATTGTTGTATAATATGTTCAAAAATAAAATATATTAGGAGGGGCTTACATGCGGTACAGACGTACAGAACCCTTCGTGCGCGAGTCCGACTCGTACTTGGCCGATTATTAATAGTCACAGCAGGATGTAAACCTACCCACCAACATTATTACAAAACTCACTATTATATAGCGTACAATATTCTATTTTTAACCAACGACGCAAAAACGACGGAATGTTTTAAGTTTGACGTGTGTGTGTGTGTGTGTGTATTTGTTTGTGGCATCGATGCTCCCTAACGAATGGACCGAGTTTGATTATGTTTTTTGATAGAAAATTAAATTAGTCAACAGTGTTTTTAGATTATTAACTTTTTTTTTTTCAAGAATTGTGACTACACCTTATTGAAGAACTACAGACCCATCTCACTTCTGAGCCATGTTTATAAGCTGTTTTCAAGGGTCATTACGAACCGTCTCGAGCGCAGGCTTGATGATTTCCAGCCTTGCGAACAAGCCGGTTTCCGAAAAGGCTTTAGCACCATGGACCACATTCATACGCTGCGGCAGGTTATACAGAAGACCGAAGAGTATAATCTGCCACTTTGCTTAGCGTTTGTGGACTATGAAAAAGCCTTTGATTCGGTCGAGACATGGGCTGTGCTCGAGTCTCTCCAACGATGCCATATTGACTATCGGTACATCGAAGTGTTGAAGTGCTTGTATAGTAGAACTCCAAGGCGATCCCTTTAAAAAGAGACGTAAGACAGGGAGACGTAATTTCTCCGAAACTGTTTACGACTACTTTGGAGAACGCCTTCAAGCTCTTGGAATGGAAAGGATTCGGTATCAATATCAATGGCGAATACCTCACTCACCTTCGGTTTGCCGACGATATAGTAGTCATGGCACAATCGATGGAAGAGCTCAGCACGATGCTCGAAGGCCTCAATCGGGTTTCTCAACAGGTGGGTCTTAAGATGAACATGGACAAGGCGAAAGTCATGTGTAACGCCCAAGTTTTATCCACCCCGATTTCTGTTGGAAACTAGGTTCTTGAAGTCGGAAAATTGCGTAGCGTCTTTTCGTCCGACATACCTCAGTGCCTCAAGTCGAAAGTTTTTGACCAGTGTGTGTTGCCAGTGATGACTTATGGCACAGAAACGTGGATTCTCACTATGGGCCTTATTAGTAAGCTCCAAGTAGCCCAACGAGCCATGGAGAGGGCTATGCTCGGAGTTTCTCTGCGAGATCGAATCAGGAATGAGGAGATCCGTAGAAAAACCAAGGTTACCGACATAGCCCAGCGGATTGGCAAGTTGAAGTGGCAATGGGCAGGGCACATAGCGCGGAGAACTGATGACCGATGGGGTCGAAAAGTTCTTGAGTGGAGACCACGTACCAGAAAGCGCAGCGTAGGACGTCCACCCACAAGGTGGACGGATGACCTCATTAAGACTGCAGGATCGCGCTGGTTGCAAGCCGCTTCCAACCGGTCCTTTTGGAGATCCATAGGGGAGGCCTATGTCCAGCAGTTGACGTCCTTTGGCTGATGGATGGATGTTTTTAGATATGTATTATGTTTCATCAAAAAAAAAGTTTTAGCCATTTTCAGCATTTCCAAAGTTATCTGCTCTTTTCTTAGCTGCGGTAGGAATCTTATGGCTTTGGGAGTTATTTAAGATTTTAATTTAATCTTGTGTATTAATTTGTATGTTTTATTGTATGTTGTTAATTGCAAAAACGAAGATTTAAATTTCTGTTTTTATTGTGAATCAGTATATAATATTTTCAAATATTTTTATAAGTCCTATTAAATCCTAATTATAATATTAGTTTCTATGATATGAGTTACTTTTTGATGCCAATCTTTAATGTTATATATTAAATAAATAAATAAATATTTTGGGACATCTTACACACGGCCTCTGACCCCAAACTAAGCAAAGCTTGTGATATGGCTGCCAGAGACTGATATACTACATATTTTTAAATACATACTTATATAGATAGAAACTAAATAACACCCAGACACAGAGCAAACATTTATGTAAATATTGTGTAAATGTAATGTATCAACATAAAATACCTACATTTTACTTTGAAATAAAATATTTTACTTTTTTTACGCATTTAAAACAGCAGTTATATTACATTTGTTGTTTAATTGTTATTTGTTGTTTAACACTCACCTGTCTATAGATATGCAGACCAAAACGTTGGATGATAGGTAGAGTCCAAATGCTCTCAAGACCAAAAAGAATTTACATGCCATGTTGCCAGCCAACCAAGCATTTGTTGTCCGCCAACCAATCTGTGAACAACAAAACATAATGTTAAACTTCATTTCTCCTGACAATAAAATGTTTTTTCACAACTGTAAGAGACTATAGATATACGTTCAATTTGATATCTTTACGCGTTTCCGAGATATAAGGTCTAGACACACGGACAGACATACAGACTGCCGGACAGACGGACAACAAAGTGATCCTATAAGGGTTCCGTTTTTTTCCTTTTGAGGTACGGAACCCTAAAAACATATACTTATTGTCTACAACGGGGAAATGACAGACTTTTGTAAAACCGCTTTCTACCTGGAGTCAGGGAATTCTGGAATGTTTTCATAATTTTTTTCTGACAAGTAAATGAGTTACCTATTACAATTCATCATCAAGATTTCGGCTGTAGGACACCTTTAAATGAATATATTCAACAATGATTAGATTTCCAATATTACTGGATGCATGCAATGATTACCTAGTAATTATAATTATGATTCTAATCAAATCACCGTTTTTCACCCTCTGGGTGGATGTCCTACGCTACGCTGTTATTACCGCGTAGTGACAGTTCGTTAAGCACATACCTATGATGCAGAATGGGGTTACAAAGTTCTCAAGCGGACACGTTTTGACCGACGAACCACCGGAGGAGGTATACAATTCGACGGACGCGTGTATATATATGTATATATATACAATACGACGCGTATATATATTTATTTTATGTATAACGACGCATAACTTTTTTTATAGTAGTCCGATACAATAATTCTTTTTTTATTGGAAAGAATATACTTAGAAATTGGTTTCATTTAAATTTCACCCAAAACGGCTCGGCCATTTTTGATAAATCAATAATGTGAAAAATGCTACATCGATCCGTGCATAAAATTTGCGTTCTAGCGATGCGCCCCGGCTTCGCACAGGTGTATTATACATAATATAAACATTTCTCTTGAATTACTCTATCTATTAAAACAAACTGCATCAAAATCCGTTGCGTAGTTTTTAAGATATAAGCATACATGGGGACAGACAGCGGGAAGCGACTTTGTTTTATACTATGTAATGACACGGTTCTGTACACGGGTGAAGGCGGTCATGCTATTTTTTGCAAAAAATATTATTAATTGATTGATTGAATCCTTGTTACTCTTAACAATGGTCCTGAAAGCGTCAATTTATTGTGTTGTGTTCAGTTTATTAATAAATATTTGAAAAGAAACAACGGGCAACCACACAAAGACAGAAACAGAGAGAAGTCATAAAGCCTTTTAACAATTATTTATAGCGCGAATAAGTGCCGGGGAAACGGGGAAGCCTCTACCGCAAAAGCCTAACGCAAAATAATTTTGGAACACACTAAACAAAGGAAAAAACATGTAAACCTGTGTTAGTGTATAAAACACGCTGTTACCCTAATGTGATGAGTCCCAAAACGATGCTCTATGCAAGTCATGTAACGGAGTAGAATCCTTTTTTGGGAAATATTGAATTGCTCGCTGTAAGTCTGCTTCGGCAAGTAAATTGTGATCAGCAAAAAATATACACAATAGACATGTTTACTAGGTATAAAAATCATAATTATATTAATTGCCCTTTAGTTAGATTATTAAAAAAATATTAGACACGTATTTTTTCTTTTGTCAATCAAACAATTATACTCTATAAAATTTAACTTGATCTCTGCGACAGTTACATATTGACATATTTAGAGTTGAGATAGTGATGGAAAAAATCGATTTTCAAACAATGTTGTAATGAAATCGAATGAGTAGTTGAAGGTGAGAAATTGGATTTTATTTACTTACTATTATTAAAGATCAAGTATGTACACATGTAAATCATGTTATGATATTGATTAAATACTCATAATAATGTGACGATAGTATTTATCGATGTTTTTCACTGTTATCGATGCTAATGTAACATATAATTGGGTTTAATTTAATTACACATGTAAAAAATGTTATGATTTTAAAATATACAATAAAATTAATGATAAATTAAGTTTTATTTAAAATATCGTCAGTACAAACTATCGATATTTTAATTAAAACTCTATCTAAAACTCTGTGGTCACGATCATTCGTCGCCCATCACTAATCGGCATGCCTATAAATGATGACATTGACAGGTACTGTCTGTACTATTAAGAAATTCAGGACTTCATAGGCGTGATTTTTCTGACAGCTGTCGCAGAGATCAAGTTAAATTTTATAGAGTATAATGAAAAAGGTAAACCTTGTCAAATTTGAGAGTTGGGGCTCGTGACGTCACTAGCCGGTACCGGTACATTTGAAGTAGGTTAGTGACGTCGCGCGGAACTTTGTCAGGTTATACCTTCATATTTTTTTGTTAAATTGACAAAAGAAAAAATACAAACAATTTGACAAACTAATTATATTTTAAAAAAACACGCCTATTTTAATAAAAAGCTACATTAAATATTACTGTTCTTTTGAGGGAATTATAATCGTACTAGTTTTTGCTCGCAGCTTCACCCACGGAATATTTAAAGGTGACGTCCATAAGTGGTATATTATTCAGAGAAAAATCGAAATATGATGATACGAGTATATACATCATTTCAAAGCTTGCTTTAGTGGCTTTTCAAAAATATTTAATTTAATTTTTTCCATTTCTCCATTTTTTTGAAATGTGAAAAATAAATTGTATGAAAAATAACAATACAGCTTTATATTTTTACTAGTTTAGCAATAGTAAAGTGCTTCTATCGTTATTTTACTTACATTCTTAGCTGATTCTTTCACATTTATCTCTTATTTACTAAAATTAAAAATTATAACCTACCAGTGTGACCAGTTAGTTGGAAGAATGTGACAAAAAAAACACTTAAAAAGTATGTCTAATAGGTAAGAATGCTTTTTTTTAACAATTTGGAGGGTTGATAGAGATAAACTACCTATTGTGGCAAATATATTTATTTATCTTTATAAATTCAAAATTAATTTTTAAAAAATCGGAGGACTCTATTATTTTGTTTTTAAACTTTCGCGATTTGAACACATAATTATTATATACTACGGGACTAATCGCGTACTAAAATTACGAGATAAATAAACCCGTGTCCAGTCTACCCGTGACCACGGTCGATGCAACTCGGCCGAAACGTCGGGATGAGGATCGAGGTATTTATTTATCTCGTAATTTTAGTGCGCGATTAGTCCCGTAGTATATAATAATTATGGACTCTTTTATGTTTTTAACTGATGTAATAGACTCAGAAAAATATGAACTTTCTCGAAATGTAACGAGTGTTGTGGTTAGAATTTTTTATTATTATTATACCAGCCTCCATACATTTTGTGGACATGTCCTTATTATGATCGGTTAAGAAAAGTGCTAAATCATTGTAACTACTACTAATTGAAACAAGTTGGAAAAGTACTGCTTCAGATAACTTTTATGTATTACGAAGAACTAGAAGCCAGGAATTTATAATGAAATATTACCTTAAAGTAGACAAAATAATCCTTTAATGTTAGTTTTTGATCATCAAACTCGAGAACATCTACTCAGAAGGCTTACTAAGATAACTCACATTTCACCAGATAAGTCACAAATCTATGACAAATTACAATGGTTTTGGCTCATGAACTCTGATAGATTATTGTGTTTAGACTACTAAAACTGGTTACGAAAACGCACTTAATATTTCAGTCACCCTCAGTTTTCTTGTGATGAAATCAAGTTCATTTTCGGAAATGAACTTGAGTTATACTTAATATAATGCTTATATAATATACTAGCTTTTACCCGCGGCTTCGCCCGCGATATAATTTAATTTATGTTTATCTTGTCAAAAAAATATGGTAACTAAAACAGTAAGTGCGCCACAAAATATTAGCCCCAATTCAATGTGAAACGGTACACAAATATTGTAGCAAATAATCATTTCAAACCCAAAAAACAGCCAATCTCAACTAATTTGTTTCGTCATCGTTATCATCCGCAGCTTTCTTTGACCCACTGTTGGGTATAGGCCTCTCTCTTGCAGTGCCATCTGCCTCGGCTCTTTGCCGGTCGTGACCAGGCTCGACCGGCGGTATTGATGATATTGTCGAGATAGTCGACCCACCTTGCTGCCGTGCCGCACATAGCTGAGCGCTCTCACCTATTCAAGTACCCTAGTTGACCAGCTTGGTCACCACCGTCTTTCTTGGTCAAGAAGCGCTGGTCGAATTGGTTGCCACGCCATTGTGAACGATGTCATACGCAGGGCTTTTGCGACCGCCAATATCGCAGCCGTACTCGAACCAAATGGGTTTGCGCGTGGTGATGGCAAAAGGCCTGACGGTATGAAGCTGGTCCCATGGAAGTGTAGATGGCCCTTAGTATGGGACGCGACTTGCGTCGATACTTTGGCGCCGTCAGCGGAGCAGCACAAACGGCGCAAATATGCTAACCTCGGCAGTAGTTACATATTTGAGTCGTTTGAAATTGAGACATTGTGCGCGTGTTGGCCGGGAGCACATCTTGTTTTCAAAAGTCTTTCTGAGCGTCTGGTGTACCCGCCGCGTGACCAAAATGCTGGTGTTTATTTGGCTCAACGTATAAACAGCATTGCCAAGCTGATTGGCAATGCTGCCAGCATGTTGGGCACGCTGCTAACTGGCAGTGGGCTTGAGCATTTAGAATATCTTTAGACCTTCAAGGGTCTGTGGATGATCCAATTATAAGTCTTGTATTTAGTGGTAGTTAATAAAGGCATTTTGTTGTCACTGTTCAAACCTATCCCGATATCAAAATACCTTATACTTATAAATGCTTCTGTTGATTTAGATAAGGTTAGAGTGTACCCGCCCATAGGTTTCCGCCTTGTCGTGGCAGGAGAACTTAGTAGCCGAGGCTTATGGGCGGCGCGGGAATCCCAGGTAGAGCCGCTTCTCTGGGTTTTTTCTGAGACAGCTAAGAAGGCGGCGCTCGAGGTCTCCCGATTCTTTTTGGTCTTTTCCCCCTAGGCAGTTTAGAAGTTTGCACTCGAGGTTGGGCCGCTTTTCTGGGGTTTTTAAATATAGCAGCTGAGAGGCTGGCCAGCAAGTTGCGTGCCTCATGAGGAGTGCCGCAACTGAGCCGGGCTGCACTTTTATCACTGTTCAGTCCTAACCAAACCAACAGAAATTTATGTTCGTGTCAAGGTCACACTTCAGAATTAAGGTTAATAACCTTAGTGCCAAGATATTCATACTCATGCCATACTACTCCTAAAATCAAGTCGATCCGTTTCTTCGTATATTAGCATGGATTCTGTACCATAAAGGTAGAATAAAGAAATATGTTTAACCTCTAATGGTGGTATATTTAAAAATATTTTTAATGTCAGACGAAATGACGGTCCAGTATTAAACGTCATTGTAATATGTAGCATGGCAAAGGAAAAACCATTTAGTCCAATTTTAATGTCAGTTGGCATTGTCAATTCATACTTTATTTCCTCTTCGAGGAGCTATAATGGTGGAAAGACAATTTGTCCCTTTGATATGCTAAGCGAGACATTTATAAAAATCTGCAGTCAATGTATGTCACCTGTCATCTAATTACATTTTGTGAATTCATGTTACGCCCAATCAACCCAATTATGAACGCGCCATCGTAAATTTAATAGCAACGTAAAAAGTGTTGTCTCTATCGAATGCCGAAAGTGAAAAAGAAACAGAAATAGTCTAATTAACTGTTATAATTACGATGATGTCTTCAAAATTGGGCCTTTTAGCGTCGTTGTGATAAGTGACAGTTTCGCTAAGGCAAGATTTTGTCCTATCCTACGGGAATTATGCAATTTTCGGGATAAAATGTAGCCTATGTCCTTTCTCAGGCTCTAGACTATCTGTGTACCAAATTTCATTGAGATCGGTTCATTAGTTTTGGCGTGAAAGCGCGACAGACAGACAGATAGACAGACAGACAGAGTTACTTTCGCATTTATAATATTAATTAAATTAAATAATTAAAAATTAAAATGTAATAAGTAAGGATAATATATTATCAGTATGATGATATCCAAGGACTGCACATCGATTGATTTGACAGATATTCGATCGACAGTTGTTTATTTTGACATTCTTGCAGCGCACGCTAGAGTAGCTCGCAGATGGCAGAATTTTCCTACTTACTCAACATTTATCGTTATATTTTGGACAATTCACAAAATATCTTTATAAATTGTAGCCTATGTGTTATTCTGATGTATAAGCTATATTATTGCAAAGTTTCATCTCAATCCGTTCAGTAGCTTTTGTGTGAAAGAGTAACAAACATCCATACATCCATCCATCCATCCATCCATCCATCCATCCTCACAAACTTTCGCGTTTATAATATTATATAGTAGGATAAAGCTTATAATATATATAATAAAAAGATTATATTGGCTTATATATGCAGCTTTGGAATACAATATATCCCTAAAACTTAATCTGGAGTTATTCCTTGAAAATATGGTAACTTTAAGTGATGAGATAATGATGTCCTGATGAAATATTTTGTCCACCAAATGTTTATCAAGACATATCCAAGATGAAGAATCGTTACCAGGGTAAGAGTCCAAGGATTTTGGGAGACAAAATGGACAATCAAAAAGGGTCAACTGGAAGCAAAATAGTATATACAACAATTTTTAGACTTTTTACCAAAACTATGAAAAACCATTTATTTTTTATGTTTCTTGTAAGCCAAAACCTGATTAAAAAACAGTAACAATGTAGTTTTATTCACATGTAATCAGAAAATACTCAAAAAGTTCGTTTGGATTGAAAAGGTTGAAATTTTGTAGACTAGTGTCTACAAATTTATAATTATTATTATTAGTTTATTATTTATTTATCATAGATTACAGCACTGTCATAGTCTAGACCAAGTTGATTCTATCCTTATTTAAATATAGTAACTAGCTGACACGGTGAACTTCATATCACCTTCATCTGTTCCACTAATTTCGATGTCTTTTAGCTCTACCAACGACCAGATGCGGAAACTTTTACATTTAGAAACATTTTGTATGGGATTTTTTTTTTCAGCGCAATTATTTCATTTTTTTCTTATTAGAACCTTTTTCTGACAGTAGCAAACACAACCAAATTAAGAATTAGCGAAATCGGTCCAGCCATTTGCGCGATACTGTGACCAAGGGAAATAAGGATTCATTTTTAAATAGATTTAAACTAATTAAGAGATAAAAATATATAAGGTTTATAAATATCTTGTTTTTTTTACATACCTAAGTATTTTCAGCGCCGCTTCAGCAAAATTTGCTAGGCTACACCCGAAAATTTGAACACAGGTATTTAGACATTATATTTAGTAGTGTTAGTGTACAATTATGATTAATATTATGTAAATTTTCGGCCCTAGTTGCTGACCACATACATTTTGATAATGACACAGACGATTTCGGCGAGACCACAGCCTTATGGCTGGCCATTTAAATCACACCCACCCTTTTTCCTTACAAAGGTCACGTTTCCAACCACATCCACAGCGCCGCTTTCCAACCGAGAGAACTTATTTCCTTGAGTTATATAATAATATTAATACAGGGTGTATCGGAATGTAGAAAACATTTCAAGGAAAGTAATTATAATTATTTTCCGACAAAAATGGCACAACCTACTTCAACTGTGTATAGAATTCGAATAACTAGTTCGCACAAATCGATGAATAATAAGTTTAATATTTTTTTTATTTTATTTTTAATTTTACAAAAACGGCTCAGCTTATTTTGATAAAATTTAAACGAAATCACCTCTGAATGATATACCAAATGAAAAATAATCATCAAAAATGGTTCATAGCTGACGGAATAATCGCGTAACATACATACAAAAAAACGAGATACCTAAGTACCTTAAGTACCTATTTAGATGATGAATATAAGAAGTGTTTTCAATGTGTGTGGATGTTTAGTATATTAAAATATTTAGGTATATGTAGTATATCAGTCGTGGTGGTCTAGAGGTAGTGACACCCGCCTTACAATCGTGAGGTCGTGGGTTCAAATCCTCGGTCTCGTACCAATGAGTTCTTTAGAATTTATGTATGGAATCTCACACCACTGGCTTTTCGGTGAAGGAAAAACATCGTGAGGCAACCTGCATATGTCCAGAGAAGAATTTCAATGGCGTATGTGAATCCACCAACCCGCATTGGGCCAGCGTGGTGGATATGGCCCAATCACCCTTCGTGGGTAGGCCTACGTCCTGCAGTGGACTATTAAAAGGCTGATACAGTATATCAGTCTCTGGTAACCATATTATACGTTTTGCTTAATTTGGGGTCAGAGACCGTGTGTAAAAAATCCCCTAATTTTTTTTTCTATATTAGGTACCTCATCATTCAGTCATTTATTACATTATAAAATCTTAAATAATAATACATGTTCTGTAAAGTTTACTATAACAATTTGTTCCAGTAGTTTTAGCAAGAAAATGCTCTTTTCTTTCTCGAAATCTCTTTTGCAAAACGCGAAGTGTATTAGTATGGTATAATAATTTCTGTCGTTTCAAGTAACACCCAGTATAAAAATGTTTTTTATTACGAACCAGTACAAATAGGCGTTGTACATCACGTTTGTAACTTTGGCGTGTCGACAAAAAGTTAAGGGTTACGTTGGCCGAGTTCCAGCCCCTTCTCATTTTGTCCGCCTTGGGATGACAAAAAGTGGTAATATCCACTTGTATATGTGTAATATAAGCCTTAATCGTTGCGCCTTCATAAATCTCCACAACTGTTTATTTTATATACGTTCAATCAAATGTAAAGTAAACAATTCTCAATAATTTCAGCTCCAAACACGAATAGCTCTTGGCAAGTTGTTCATTGACGAATTATCGTTTCTTCGAACAGTCGTCGAGCGCCCGAACAACATAATCAAAACAAAAACTACTTATGCACGTCTACATAGTTTTGACTCGATAGAAACTAGACAAACTAAGAATTTTTAGTTTCTTTACATAAGAAAAAATTGAAAATCAGAAAGAACTTTCTGTCTACCTATATAACTTATAAGCAGTACGAAAATTGATTTCATGTTGTTTTGAATCTTATTTTTAAAAAAAAAACGATCTTTCATTGAGGAAAAGAAATAGAAGAACAAAATAGAGTTTTGGCGGGAACGCGGAAAAGCCATGTTGCCTCATTGTATTATTTTGTTAAACTTGTGTTTTTGTCAGTGATAATTAGTGAAAAGTTGTGGTATTTCGTTGATTATGAGCTGATTTATGTGCATGAGTCATATAATGTGACGTATCAGGTCGTTCCGTGTTGTCACCAAAACTCCATAGACGCCTCTAGTAAAGTATCCACTGCTTTACTGAGGTACTTGGACTATGTTTGGACTTGACCGCGACTTTAGTGGACTATGACGTGACTACGACAGTGACTATTTTGATAAAATATCAAAAATTATTAAAACTTAATACTTGACACTGGCAAATGCACAACAATGCGACGCCAAACAAAAGAAGAAGAAGGAAAAAATAATTGTATAAATATTAACATTATGTACCTAAACAAAGCTCAAAAATAATGAATGTGGTATTATAGGAAGTTGTTAGGAAGACCAATTTGGCAACTTTTAAAGCCTTAATTATCTTGGTTTGCTAGAGGCCGTTCGAGTGGAGCATTTGTTTTTATGAAGCCATATTTTACCGTACAGAAAATGAGTATAATTTTGCCTGAACAAGGCCTTTTGAAATATTGCAGGCTATGTGTGGTGTCGCACGGGATTACAATATCGATTTATTTAACACCCTTGCCTTTTGAAAAGGAGCTTAAGGGTGATTTTCCATTAGGGATTGTTGAGCTGTGTGGCTATGGAAGTGTGTGATATCAAACAATCATTGCTGGACCAAATATTATTGAAAATCTGGTGAAAACAGGTTCAACGAAACTTTTATTTTTGTAGAGATGATGGCTTTACAAAGTGCGAGGAATTTTAGTGCTTTATATACTCAGAGCAAATAAAAAATCAAGAGAGAACGTCGTGGAACAGTCAAGTGAAGCCGGTTTTTTATACATGTGGCGAGTGCGTGGGTGTTGCACCGCCATAGTTTGACTGACAAGCCAAGGCGTAGTTTCCTTGTATGTGTGTGTGATCATGTACATGTACACGACAAGGCGTAGTTTTGCCGGGTTGTTTGTATCTCAACATTCTGTCTTGATTTTTTTATTTAGTTTGAGACTCATAATTATGAACAACTTTTACCACGGACCAACTCCGAAATGTAGAGAGTTATTAAACTTTTAAAGGTCGGTTTGGAAGTTCTCGTGTACCTATTTAAAGTTTTCGTCTCGAAATTCAGTAACTATCATCAACGGAGTCCTGGCATGTGTGTGTCGACGAGACAGTTTTCATAAATGATATGTAGCTTGGCATTAACCTCGCCTTTAGCTTATTTACCTTGCATATCTCTAGTGGAAAAATAGCTTTCGAGCGCTTATTCGCGGCCGTTTTTTTCATCGTACAACGGACCGTCAATACACAAATGCCTAGATTTTTCGCCGGATGGATGTCCGGTGCGTCTACACACGTTCATAGTAATCTATACACCACCGCGAATCCGGTGAAAAAACGGTCCGTTGTCCGGTGAAATAAATTGCCGTGAACAAGCGCTCTTAGATCCCATAAAAGGGGCGGATTCATTTACGATCTGCTAGATCAGCGACGCGTAAAGTTTAATATGCTCATGTGGACTACGAAATGAACCGTTAGGGTAACAAGCAGGTAGTAGTAGGTAAAGGGGAAAATGTGTATGTTATTATACTGAATATCTTTATACTGAATAGATATGATAACTAAGACAAATATTATTATAACTAACCCATTGTGTTATCTTTTCAAATAATATTGGAAATATTTTTTCAAGTGACTTCAAAAAACACAATTCGATTTTTCTTGTCTGCCAATTAGGAACCGACTTGATTTTTTTTCATAGATTCATACTTCAGGAATGGTTCAATTTAAGTTTTACTGACCATAACTTGACTAATCGAAGAACAATGAACTTCTCCTAATATAAAGGTCTGATTGAATAATTTGCAAGTTTAACTACACAGACATTAGGCCCTATTTTAGAGGCGCCATCGTAATTATAATAGCAATTTAGAGTCAGTATATGCATTTGATAGAGAGAACACTATTTTACATTGCTATTAAATTTACGATGGCGCCTTTAAAACTGGGCCTATTGAATTTCTGAAAATCTAAATTTAATTTAGTTAAATCGATATTTAGCATAAATTTATCAGTCATTGTTACAGGTATAAGATATTAGGTAGTAAATGTATCAAAAGAAGTCGACTTCTCTATTTTTCTTAAAAAAACATATCAATCAAAACTTTTTTTTCGATGCTTTACAATTACTAGTACCTACTTAGTTTGTGAAACTGACGTACTGACGTGAAACTGCGCCGCGTGGGCAAGATGACATGTCACTACATAGTATAAAACAAAGTCGCATCCCGCTGTCTGTCTGTCCTTATATATGCTTATATCCTTAAAACTACGCGACTATTTTTATGCTGTTTTTTTATTAGATAGATTGATTCAATAAGAAGGTTTAGTTGAATAATTTACCTTTGCGAAGGCGGGGATTTTATAAGTCAACTAGCCAAGCCAAGACCAAGACTAGCTATTGACTTATAAAATCCCCTTAAGCATAAACAATTTCTACTGTACAATTTAAGAATATTTGACCGTCATTTCCGTACCTACATTATACGCAGTACCACACCGGTGCACGCTCCGAACCCTACCGCAACGGCTATAACGTAAATCATCCTTAACCTAGCGTTTGACTTCGCAATATGAGGCTTTTTTTTTCACCAGAGAAGTGCAAATTATCAGAATTGATTGTATTGGTGAAAATTTTCCTCCCTTTGATCTGGATCATCAATATCTGTTGCCTTTATTAAGAAGACTTCAGTAATTGCATGCAAGTGTTAGTTTGACTCAATCATTGAAGTTAAAGTGCAGTAAGGACTGCAGTACAAGTAGACCAACGAGCTATGGAGAGGGCTATGCTCGGAGTCTCTCTGCGAGATCGAATCAGGAATGAGGAGATTCGTAACAGAACCAAAGTTAACATCATAGCCCAGCAGATCGGTAAGTTGGAATGGCAATGGGCAGGGCTGAGGACTGATGACCGATGGGGTCGAAAAGTCTCGAGTGGAGACCACGTACCGGCAAGCGCAGCGTAGGACGTCCACCCACAAGGTGAACGGATGACCTCATTAAGTCCGCAGGATCACGCTGGATGCAAGCCGCAACCAACTGGTCTTATTATGACTGCCTCGGTGGCTCAGTGGTTAGTGACCTTGACTTCTGGGTCAAAGAGGCGTGGGTACGATCCCCACCCAGGTCAAGCATTTATGTGACGAACATTGGTGTTTGCTCTGTGTCTGCACCTATACTACCTATTTAAGTATGTATTTAAAAATATGTATACGTACATATGTAGTACTAGTTTTTACCCGCGGCTTCGCCCGCATACGCAATATATAATTATAATTTATAGTCTATGTGTTATTCTGATATATAAGCTATATGATTGCAAAGTTTCATCTCAATCCGATCAGTGGTTTTTGCGTCCATCCATCCATCCTCACAAACTTTCGCGCTTATAATATTAGTAGGATAGGATATTGATCAGTCTCTGGCAGCTATATCACAAGCTTTGCTTAGTTTGGGGTCAGAGGCCGTGTGTAAGATGTCCCCTAATATTTATTTATTTATTGGAGATCCTTAGGGCAGGCCTATTTTCATGCAGTGGACGTCTTATGGCTGATGGATGGAAGGAGTGCAGTAACTTTTTTAAATTAGATATTTCACTGCAATTACATCTTTCTACATATATTTTTATATACTATATATATTTTTTGACCGCCTTGGTGGCTCAGTGGTTAGTGACCCTAACTTCTGGATCAAAAGGGGTGAGTTCGATCCCCACCCAGGCCAAATATTTATGTGATGAACATAAGTGTTTGCTCTGTGTCGGGGTGTTATTTAGTTACTATCTATATAAGTATGTATTTATGTATATCAGTCTCTGGCAACCATATCACAAGCTTTGCTTAGTTTGGGGTCAGAGGCCGTGTGTAAGATGTCCCAAAATATTTATTTATTTATCTTAAATGAGTAAAAAAGTAAGTAAACCACGCTAGTTTCCATAATCAAATCTTTCTACAGCATTCATAAAGAGGCGGATATCTCATCTTAGCCTTAGCAACTATGCAACCAGATAGATCACAATCACCCAAAAGCAGTGGCGTCGCGTGCCATGTCGGGGCCCCGTATAAAAATTTGTTTGGGGTCCCTTATGAAGGGTAAAGATTTTTCACAAAAGAAAAATAAACATTTGCTTAAAAGTAAAAGAAATATTTATTAATTTTGATAATTGTCTATAAGTATGTCACTTTTCCAAAAATTTTACAAGCAATTCAAAATAAATGTACACTCTCCTTGCTTTTTTTCGGCAAACTGATTTATTAAATCTACTATTTACTAAATCTACTAATACTACTAAACCAGAAGAACAATTATTTGTCTTGTGTTACAATGTAATGGACAATTAAATAGAAAAAAATTTTTTTTATTAATTCTTGCTTACGCACGTCGGGGGCCCCCGTGCCCGTGTGCCCCGTATAATTGATACAGCAGATACGGCGGTAGCTACGTCCCTGCCCAAAAAATCGGTCTCTTTTAGGAAACATACCAGATTTTTAATTTACCACACCATGTTACTTACAATAAAATATTTAACCACGCTTTAAATCGGTACAGTTAAATAATAGTACATTGTTCACCGAGAGGAGAAAGTGACCGATTACCGTCGAGGGTGTCGTTTGAAGCCCGAGCCGTAGGCGAGGGCTTTAAAACACCCGAGATCGGGAATCGCACTTTCTCTCGAGTGATACATAGTGCTTTATACTACACCTACGAGGAAAATAAAAAACTAAATCTTTACTAATTGAAATTGTTGCAGTTAGTGAAGCTTAATGTAACACTTTTTCCATTAATGTTTGTTTTTGCTGTTTCCTTCAACTGCGGCGGAGTTAAAAAATCTTCATCATCACTATCACTACTTATCATTTTGATAGTTTTATTTTACTTTTCTACGAAAACTGAATCCTCAAACAACACACAAATTGAAAATGGCGCCAATGGCGTCTGCAATTTTCACATGTTCTTTTTTCAAATTGTTTGACACCATCCAACACACAGCTAGTGGCCAGTGTCATTTTGCGAACTTGGAGATAAAAACTCACTGTAAAAACTTTTTGGCTTTTGATATTTAGGTTACCAGCGCATAGTCTTACCCAAAATTAAAAAAGAAAAACCACGTAAGAAATGGATTTTCATACACTTTTCTCTCCCGCTCAGATGCGTTTTCTCGCCGCATATTTGTTCGATATGCAATGACGTACTTTCTACCGTAAATTTGATAAAGTATCAAGGTACTTTCCGAGCAGGTGTAGTATAAAACATTTTACTACGTTAGATAGTGTTAAGATTCTATCTTATATATCTTTAAATATTTTGTGGCTAGATGGAACATATTTGTAAGTACTAATAGAAATTTCACGAAATAACTCTGCATCGAATTAGAATATTTATCTAGAACACGTGTATTGCCTAAGCAGATTATCACCTGTTCCGACCCACAGGCGAATTATAAAGGAGCATCGCGTCGAAACTTATTACTTCCGTTCAGTTAACGTGGTATTATGAATTAACCAGCAAAAGGGACTTCCGCATAGCTCTTTATGTCATATATTGTAGTATATACGTAGTAGCTACAGAGGAGAAGTATTTGCTTAGAGATTATGTGGGTTGTGTGTTAATAATTTTATCTGGGTTCAGGCTCGTCGAAAGACCGGGAAGTGAAAAGGAGTCACTGTAGTCACCAACTTTTCATTTAATTTTCTTGACTTAGAACCGACCAGTTTGTCTTATTATTATAAGGCCGCCACTTTATAATCATATTTTATGTCGTATAAGTATGTGTAAATAGTATTTATTTTTCATATTGTGGCTGTAAATAAAGAGTTTTGTCTGTCTGTCTGTCTTATTAAAATATCAATGGTGCTGACTTACTACTCCTCGTAGTAAACTACAAAAAGAAGTGAAATCCAACAAAAACATTTTCATGTGAAATGTAGCCAAGTCTAAATCACAGTTCACACTATCAAAAAGTTGTCAGATCTCACGTAAAGCCAAGCTTCTAACTCTACACGCCTTACTCTACAAGTCCTTACTTCACAAACTATACACCTTAGTCAGTATATGCGGCTTGGCTGTTTCGCTAACTGCGCATGGGCGTAAAGTGAAGATTGATTGTTATAATTCTGTTATACAAACAGTTCTTGTTGTAACTAAACGGTCAAGTCACATATATTGACTAAGGTGTAGAGTTTGTGAAGAAGGCCTTGTAGAGTAAGGCGTGTAAAGTTAGAAGCTTGGCTTTACGTGAGATCTGACAACTTTTGATAGTGTGAACTGTGATTTAGACTTGGCTACATTTCACATGAAAATGTTTTTGTATTTGACTTAGGCTTGTGTAGTTCATGTACTTAGAATTGTTAAGAATTAATTCCCAAAACTGAATGAGTATGTACTATTCACCAATCACGTTCTTATTCATTCATGAACGATTAAGAAATTTACAGCATACTATGAACTAATAAGAATCGTTAAGTTGTAATAAGCTGTATTACTACGCAGGAAAGTTTAATTTTATTTGCACTTCTTAATAGTTCAAACGAACTAATAAGACAGTGCAAACAAAATTAAACCTTATAAATATAAACATACAGCACAATACAGCATACTACAACATTACGATTCATAATAGTACTGAACTGGTAAGCATTGTAATGATGTAGTGTGCTGTATTACTATGCAGGAAGGTTCAATTTTGTTTGCACTTACTTATTCTTTCATTTGAACTAGTAAGAAGTCCTGTGTCAGTAGTAATACAACATACTACAACTTTGCGTTTGTTTTGGTAAGTGAGCAAGAGTAGCATTATTGGCAATGTAAAAGCTATTGTCGAATACTTCAAAACAAGTACAGCTGGCTTAATGAAATTAGAAGTAATGCAAAAGCAAATGAATTTGCCGATCCTCAAACTGAAACAAGAATGTCCAACACGTTGGAATTCTTGTAACGATATGCTGGACAGAATAATAAAAGTTAAAGATGCAGTCATTAGCACTTTACCTTTATTAAATAATGACTTAGCACTGCAACCGCATGAGTGGCAGATTATCGAAAAGATTATACCAATTCTACAGCCTTTCTACGAAATAACCGTGGAAATTAGTGCAGAAAAATCTACGACTCTATCGAAAGTGCTAATATTCGTGCAGCTATATAATGTCGCGTCACATTGTACGATCCCTTGCCCAAAATTAGCATGACATAATTTAAAAAATGCTCGAAATTCTGCAAAGTGAAACTAAAGAACGTTTCCACGATCTTGAGAAACACCCACTATATGCTGAGAGTACCATCTTTGATCCACGGTTCAAGCGTAAAGGATTCCGGACCATGGAATCCTACAACAGAGCTTGCGACAGCTTAAAACGCAGAGTTGGTGAGATAAGGTTGGAACAAGAGGTCCCAGAACAACAATCATTGCCAAAAGTTGAAGTGCCAAATGCGCCGGTTATAAAAAGCATATGGGACGATTTTGACCGCGAGATGTCAATTATCACACGCCCAGCGAATCCTATGGCAGCGGGGATACGAGAATTTGACAAGGACATCAACGAGGAGTACATTGATAGGAAAAGTGATCCCTTAGAATGGTGGCGGAGCAGGCGCCAAATATATCCGCATTTGTATATGTATATGCTCAAAAGACTCTGCATACAAGCCACATCCGTGCCATGCGAAAGGGTTTTTTCAAATGCTGGACAGGTTCTTAACCAAAGAAGAACCCTTTTAAAACCGGAAAAAGTGTCGCAACTCCTGTTCCTCCACAACAACTTAAATGCTTAGTAAATATTTAAGTATAAACATAATCATGTTTAAACTTAAATATATTTATTTACATATAAAATATTTTTTTTAATTATTAATGATTGTTTAACTCTACATTTATTTGACTTTCCAAGCCCCACGGTTCCACCCGCATGGTAATGTAAAAAGTCTAAAGCCGCTGATCAATGTACCAAAGACTTCGACTTTATAACCGCGGTTTTAACGTTGTAACATTCCATTTGACGCTTTCCACTTTTGCAGTTTACCGTTTCTCTTAAAATAGCCATGTTCAGAACTAAAGTTTTGCATGAAAGAGATACATCATTCTTTCTTTAATTAAAATTATCAATTTCGTACAACGCTTTAGCGCTGGACACGGCTATTTTAATAAAAATACTAAACTACAAAAGAAGAAAGCGTCAAATGGAACGTTAATTAAAACCGACGACCTGTTGGTTTGTTACTGTACTGTGTGTGGTTGGTAACTGTGGTTCTACTGTCAATTCTTGTATTAAATTAGTTTGTGAAATTGTGAGAGCCGAACCCTATTATATTTTTTATTCGACTCTTAACTCACAATTAAGGGCGTTTTTGTTTTTTCATTAATTTTTAAATACTAATACTAACCCTTGTACTAATATTATTTATTATTAAATATAACTATTAGTAAGCCGTGGCGAACAGATCTAACAGTCAACCATAAGTCACATTCTAATCCACTATCCTACCGTACTACTGTACTAATAGAGCTACTAGATTAAACTAGTACTACTACTAGCACTTTTTTAATTGAACTAGTACGGAGCGCTCAGACCAGTGACCGATTAAGCACAAACTCGAGTTTAAAATAGATGGCGTATTTTATCCAACAAATAAGTATCTGTTGGATAGAATGTAAAATGTAAATAAAAAGCTACTGTTTGGTTTTTTCACCCAACAAATACTTATTAAAAAACTAATGCTGTTTGGACTGGAGATATCGTCGAAGGGTTTTAGAGTAACTCTTGTAAACGTGGTGCCTACTTAAAGTCTTTTGAATCGAAATGGCCTACAAAAATCAAGGATCGCACCGTTTGTGAGGGCTATCTTTTCCACTAACGCCATCTATTGTGAACTCGAGTTTCATACTTGACAGTACTGAAAGCTATGTATAAATGGCATTTGTGGATGTCTATGATAGATAGTATG
Organism: Hypomecis punctinalis; assembly: GCA_949316475.1. Taxonomy (NCBI): domain Eukaryota; kingdom Metazoa; phylum Arthropoda; class Insecta; order Lepidoptera; family Geometridae; genus Hypomecis; species Hypomecis punctinalis. The sequence continues at coordinate 15,106,533 of OX438812.1, forward strand.
CTGCTCAAAAAACTGCGGTTACTGAGATTAACCTAATAGATTTTTACTTTAATTTATCAGGCACTCAAACAGGCCACAGAAAATACATAATAATTAAGAAATATTCTATTTTTCACAATGTTTAACCGATTCAGTCATCCCAAACAACGAGAAATACTCTTATAAAAAAATATTAACTATTGGAATAAATATTAGTTTTACTTTAATATTAAATGTAAACAAAAAACAATCAAAACGTTTAAATACCGCTAAATTCTGCTGACGAATACGGCTTTGGCATGTCGCCTTGGTCGAGTATTACATAATAAAAATGTGTTTCCATAAAAAAAACGAACTAATAAACAGTAAACAAATTGTTGACGCTCCATTTTTTTCTAAAAGCATATTCCAAATCAAAAGCTTTTTGTTGATATTTATTGACTGAGAAAAGGAAAATGCTCAGTGTACAGGAACGAAGAGCGAGATTTCTGAGAATATAGCCAAATCAAACCCAAGCTAGGGTTAGGTTTTACACGTCCTCTAGGGACCAAAATATACAGTAACCACATCACTGAACAACTAGTATTACGGGACCGTTGCCAACAATTTGGAAAAGACTTTTTTTGGGGTGAAATATGTTTTTATCTAACCATGCGCGCAGATCGTTCATATAAGTCTTATCATTTGATGTACGGCAAATAATTTCTGTAAATATTAATAGAAGTCAAATAAAATGGATGGACAGAAAAACATGGATCAAGCTATAGTGTACTCGTAAAGGTAATGGAGATGCTTTCCATCCTTTTAAGCGAATAAGGCCAGCAGGCCAATCGCACTGAATAATTACAGCTGAACTACAATTGAACTATAACCGAACTTCAACTTTTTGTCTATTTTCGTATCGCACTAATGATTCTGACTAAAGTTGAAACGCAACTTAATCAGAGTTGGAACGTAACCGGTGTCAAATGAACGGTTGGTGTATGATGTTTAGCGCAATGCCTAATTCCTTGAAGCTGAATCGAAACTTAACTACAATTGCAACCGAACTTTAACTGAGTTACAGATGGAACGCAGCTGTTTAAAATTAACGTGATTGGCCTGCAGGTTTGACCACCAACTTGCCTGATGGTAAGCGACGTTGCGATCTAAGATGAAACACGCAGATATAGAAGATGTTATCTATGTATATTCCAGAGAACCCTTCGCTGCATACAAACAGGTTGGTTCGAGAGATAATTAAATCATGTTACCTCTGTACAAGCTATTAAAGTCCACCCTTCACCACCCTTCAATTAAGTTGGAACCGTGACCACCACAAACACGAGTAATTGGAATTTTAGTGTACTTTGATGTTGCAATCAGTTTATCGGATGTACGATGTCAAATTTTCCGGAATGCATTGGCCCGTATTTTTGTTTGTGCATGAAAACTGAATTTAAAATTGAAAATTAAAAATGTGTTGCTGCGTAGAAGAGTAATAAAGCAACAGACACAGTTTTCGGATTTACAATATTATTAGTTAAATTAGTAGAAGAGTTAAAAGATAAGGATTTAAGTCGCAATCCGACTCGCCTTAGTCTGTTTATCTAAGCACTAAGCCTGAATTAAAACTTAATAACTGCTGCAACTCGGATATAAAGCCATGTATCACTGAGCAACAATTGTTTATAGACTGTTATAAATTGTTGTTAATTAATTGTTATTAAAATGTTAAGTCTACAAAACCGACGTGTTACTGAAACCAAAAAAATAATGTCTCAGTCACAATTATTTTGTCCTTGTCGGTATGTTTCGGTAAACATCTACGTGATGTTTCAGAAACTGTGTATCCGAAACATTGTTACTCAGTGAATACATGGCTTAATACTGATCTCTTACAGTATGTATGACTATAAAGGTGACCATCAGGTCAGCAATTATCATTGCTAGATGCGTCATCAGCAACTTAACGCAACATTTTTGCTTGCTCGACCGCAGCAGAGACGTAAACACCTCAATATATCTCGCTGCACCCACCAACACTAGTAATGCACTGTTCACTCTAATTTTTAACCCTGACCTAAAAAAACTAATAGAGACCGCAAAAAAATATACTAAGACAAGCTGTTTCCCGCGGCTCTGCCCGCGTGGTATTTTGACTTTTGTGCTATCCCACAGGAATCTTTTATTATTTCGGGATAAAAAGTAATATCCATGCCAAAATCAAGTCAATCTGTTGCTCCGCTGCTGCGTGAAAGAGGAAGAAACCAACAAACTTTTTAGATTTATAATATTACTACTATACTATACTAACCTCTAACGGTATGACTATAAATGTGACCATCAGATCAGCAACCGCCAGATGCGTCATTAGCAAATTGACGCGAGATTTTCTCCTTCTTGACCGCAGCAAAGACGTAAATACAGCAACATTCCCAACAGCACCAATCACCAACAATGCACTGTATACTCCAATCACTAAGCCCTGTTCGGGATCAGGAATCGTGACGTCATCACGGTCAGTCACATTTATACCACTTGGCACTTCCATGTTGAAATAGTCCAAGAACTTTTCTTTTCCCTCTGATGGCGTTGAGGTCTCACTTTGTAACATTTTATTTTAGGAAAGAAAAATAGTTTTTTACTTTTATACTAATCACAATTACTCGTAACAACATTTTTCATTAAATATCTTGATTTTTTGATAATGTTTAAACTATTTATTTTTTAATTAATTTATGAAATAACATTGAAAGTTAATATTGTTATTAAAACACTGATTTGCTGCAGAATTAAATGGATTTTAAAAGTATTTACTATTGGATTTCCCTTTGCACAGTTTCAAACTAGCAAAAACTCTCTCGCGAAGTTTCAAAAAGTTTAAGCGTCCACGGAAAGATTTTCACAAAAGATTAGGACACAATACGCTTAAGTTTAGTAATTATCCTAACGACGAAATTCCATTAGTGAGGAAATTAATTTATGAAGTTCAAATCGCGCTTTCGTAGCTCGTCTACGCGAATGTAGCGGGGCGGTTCGTAGCGGCGACGCCGTAGCTCCGTAGCACGTCTGAATCTGGAGGCTGCGGCACGGATACTACGGATACTGATACATCCCGTTGAAACTCTTATATACATTTCGATCTTGTTTTTAGGATATTTGTATTTTTAACATGTATCTAATTGAACTACTACATCTAATGTTGATTTAGAGATACCTTTTTAAGAAAAATTGAGAAAGAAATCCTTTTAGGTGATCTTTTATAAACGATTGTGTGAGATAATCCAAATCAATCTCAATTTTTATATACATAGCGACATTTTATCACGATTTGTAGGTATATAATTTGTTTTAGGCTTACATTTTACATAATTATAATTTTATTTATATTTTGATCAATTTGGCTGGTTGATAAAAATAAATTTATAAAAAGCATAAAAGTTTTTTTTAATGAAGGTTAACCCTAACTTATTTCTAATAATTACTTTTCGCAAAAAATTACAAAACCGTCTTCCATCATGAACAAAATTCGAATAATTCGCTCGAATTTATTATGTATACAATTTTTTTTTATTATTGATGATTTTTCAAAAACGGCTCAGCATATTTCGATAAAAGTTAAATGGGACCACCTCGAGAGTATATTGTTTCGAATTATAAAAGATTTTTGTTTTTGATTTAGGTCACCATTGGCATAAATATCGATGAACATATACACAAAAAGAAATACATACAGAGGAACATAGAACCTCCTTCTTTTTGGGAATCGGTTAAAAAGGGGTTTCAAAAATAGTCTGTTTTCCGTAATAGGAATCTACCTCGATTTATATTTGATTCACGTGTTCATGGGGACCTTTTTTCATTACATTACGTTTGTCACATAAAACTTCATTTGCTGTGGTGCAATGTTTTTACCAAACCCAATACTAATATGAATTGTTCTGTCGGGTGTGCCTGATAGGTTCGTAACAGCAATTTGCTAAAATTGCTTTAAATGCTTTGTCGTCGGCCTATGAAAGAAAATTTTTGTTATCTACCTTTGTAAGTAATTTTCTTTGTAAGTAAATTTGTTGATAGTTAGGGGGTTCGCATTGTTGTATCTGTATCTAAAATAGTCTTATTATTCTAGTAACACCAGCTTGTCTATGGTACTTGTGTTAGGATTAGTGAAATTAAATATGGCAGTCTGCACTGGATAACTGAACGGCGTGTTTTCTTACTATTAGGTTATGGGCTACCTCTCGCTTTTCCCATAATTTCCGCGATAAAATAATTTTATTGGAGAAGTTATAGTTTAATCGTCGTGTTGTGCAAGATGTCGGCTAATTATCTAGCCAGTGTGCCTAAGTTAAAGGGCAGAGAAAACTTTGACGAGTGGACATTTGCCGTTGAAAATTTGTTGGTGTTAGAAGGAACATTACATTGTATAGTGCCAACGGCGGGCAAAGAAATAAAGCCTGAAGACGATGCGAAAACTCGTGCAAAATTGTCGTTGACAATTGATCCATCGCTGTACGTACACATCAAGAAAACGAACACATCGAAAGAATTATGGGACAAGCTTAAATCCATGTTCGATGATTCGGGGTTTTCAAGAAAAATATCGTTATTGCGTCAACTAATTTCTATCAGACGAGAAAATTGTGATAACATGACAGCCTACGTAACTCAAATGGTCGAAATATCTCAGAGATTGAGTGGAACAGGATTTGAGATTACAGATGAATGGATCGGTTCATTGATGTTGGCTGGTTTACCTGAAAAATTTTCACCCATGATTATGGCGATCGAACATTCCGGCATTCCAATCACGGCTGACGTCATCAAGACAAAACTGATTGATTCAGAACCATCCGAGATGACAGCTATGACAACGAACGAAACGCAGAATTCTGAGTCGGCGTTTGCTTCAAAATGGTCGAACCAAAAATTCAGACCTGGCAACACCAAACAGAGCGGGACGTCAATGTCAAATGCCAAAGTGACAGGAGGAAATAATAAAAGCGTAATTTGCTACAAATGTAAAATGCCGGGTCATTATCGTAATAATTGTCCGATGATTGATAAATCAAGCAAAAATAAGTTTACAAATGCGTTTAGCGCAGTGTTTTTAAGTGCGAAATACGATAAATCAGAGTGGTACCTGGATTCAGGCGCCAGCGCACATATGACAGCTATCGAAACTTGGCTACAAAATGTTTCGAGTCCAAAGAGTTTTCCGGAGATTATTATTGCAAATCAAGAAAAACTACAAGTTATGTGCAAAGGAGATGTTGAAATTACAACGCAGCAAGGTTATGATGTAACCATCAAGGATGTTTTATGCGTTCCAAGCCTAACGACAAATCTATTGTCAGTGAGCCAGTTGATAAAAAATAATAACAGTGTTTCTTTCTCAGATAGGCAATGCTCAATTTACAATGCGAACAAAGAACTAGTTTGTGTTGCAAACCTAATTGACGGTGTGTACAAGCTAGATTTTAGAGCAACACCAGTGAAGTGTTTGATTGCCAGAGATAGTGCAATGTTGTGGCACAGAAGGCTAGGACATATGAATACCAACGACTTGAACAAAATGAAGAATGGTGCTGTGGAAGGTGTCAGCTATGAAGACAGTTATGATGTGACAAAATCAAACTGTGTGATTTGTTGTGAGGGAAAACAATCACGTCTACCATTTTCCACTGATACTAGAGCAACAAAAGTGCTAGAAATAGTACATGCTGATGTTTGCGGGCCGATGGAAACCAAATCTATTGGATTAGCAAGGTACTTCTTACTCTTTGTCGATGACTATACTCGAATGTCATTTATATACTTTCTGAAAGAAAAAAATGAGGTATTCAAGTACTTTCGAGAATTCAAATCAATGGTTGAGAAGCAGCAGAATGCTAAAATGAAGATTTTACGAACAGATAATGGTGGCGAGTTTTGTTCGAAGATGATGGAAGAATTTCTAAAGACATCTGGTATTATACATCAAAAAACAAATCCCTATACACCTGAACAAAACGGTATGGCCGAGCGTAACAACAGAACAATTGTTGAGAAGGCAAGATGTTTGCTATTCGATGCTAAGTTAAGCAAGAAGTTTTGGGCTGAGGCGGCGTCCACAGCAGTATATTTGAAAAATCGTTCTATAGCATCAGGTTTGAATAACAAAACGCCTTATGAAATGTGGTATGGCAGGAAACCAATATTGAGCCATATACGAATATTTGGGAGTCCAGTAATGGTACATGTACCCAAAGAAAAGAGAACCAAGTGGGACAAGAAAGCTGTTCAGCATATACTTGTTGGTTACTCTGAATATGTAAAAGGATACAGAGTTTATGATCCTGTCAAAAACCAGATCACTGTCAGCAGAGATGTAGTGATTATGGAAGGAGCTGAGAGAGTAGGAGGAATGTCTACAGTCAGTGAAGCGACATGGCACGTAGAAGAATTGATTCCTGATCCTGCAGGAAATGATCGTTCAGTGGGGGAATCTACTGAAGAACGATCAGAATCAGATGCTCAGTATAGCTCAGAAGATGAATCACAGTTAACATTCTATGAAGCAGCGGCAGATGAGACTTATGTTCCTGAGAGTCCATCAGCAGGAAGCAGCATAATTGAGATGTCAGTGCCAGGACCATCAGTGAGTACGCCCAGACCAAAGAGGGAGCGACGGCAGCCAAACAGATATCAAGTCACCGGCTTGTTGGCTACAGCAGACTCTGAATTGAATGTGACAGAGGCTTTGAACAGTCCTGAGAGCAAACAATGGAGAAAGGCAATGGATGAGGAGCTAGAATCGTTCCAAAAGAATGAAGTATTTGAGCTTGTCGATGCCCCAGAAGGAGCCACAATTGTGAAGTGTAGGTGGGTCTTAAAGAAAAAATTTAAAAGTGATAGTGAAGTGCAATATTGTGCGCGGTTAGTTGCCAAAGGTTTTACTCAAAAACATGGACTAGATTATGATGAAACCTTTTCACCCGTTGTGCGGCACTCTACACTAAGATTATTGTTTGCATTAAGTGTAAAACTTGGACTGAACATTACTCAATTAGATGTAAAAACGGCTTATTTACACGGTTTTTTGAAAGAGGACATTTACATGTGTGTACCTGAAGGTTTTGAATCCAAAATGGGAGGGAAAGTTCTTAAACTGAAAAAAGCTGTGTATGGATTAAAACAATCCGCTCTAGCTTGGTATGATAGAGTTAGAGATGTATTGTGTAAAAATAATTTTAAGAACTGTACACAAGAGCCTTGTCTATTCACAAAGATTAATAAAAATGATAAAATCATAATAGCTTTGTACGTAGACGATTTCTTGATTTTCTCTAATAACCAAAATGAAACCGAAAAATTAAAATATATTCTAAATTCTGAATTTGAAATTAAAGATTTAGGTCAAGTTAAGCAATACCTAGGAATGAATATTTCTGTGCATAAAGATTGTAATAACTATGAGATAACTGTTGATCAACAACAGTACATAGAAGAATTATTGCAAAAATTTCAATTGACTGATTGTAAAACAGCTGATACGCCTATAGAAAATAAATTAAATATAAACAAAGCTGAAAAATGTACACCAGGCATTAGCTATCAAAAATTAATAGGTTGCCTTATGTATTTAGCTGTAATGACTAGGCCAGACATAGCTTATTCTGTTAGTTACCTAAGTCAATTTAATAATAGCTATAGTGCTGAACATTGGAGCTATGCCAAAAGAGTTCTGAAATACTTAAAGAAAACTAAATCTTATTGTTTGAAATTTAGTAGCAAGGGAGAGAACCTACAAGGTTTTGTAGATGCTGACTGGGCCAGTGATAGCCTAGATCGAAAATCATATACTGGTTTTTGTTTCACTATGTCAGATTCAGCTATCTCTTGGCAAAGCAGAAAGCAGAGAGTTGCAGCTCTCTCCAGCACTGAGGCTGAGTATGTAGCGTTGTCTGAAGCCTGTAGGGAAGCCATATATCTACGAGAAATATTGTATGAGCTTACTGGATCTTTGATAACAATCAGTTTGCATTGTGATAATCAAAGTGCTTTAAAGATGGCCACTAACCATCAATGCCATAATAGATCAAAGCACATTGATGTGAAACACCATTTTGTGCGAGAAATGATCATAAATGGAAAAATAGAAATTAATTATTTATGCACCAATGAAATGCCAGCTGACTTGTTAACCAAGGGCCTAAGTACTATCAAGCACTATAAATTTATGAAAAAATTAGGTATAGTTGCTAAGTAAGATGATAAGCATTATCATTTATTGTATCATTCACTGGTATCACATTATTTTGTAGATTTTGTACTACCACTTACTTTGTATATAGTATACTTAGTTTATTTAGATAAGTGGGGGTGTTGTATCTGTATCTAAAATAGTCTTATTATTCTAGTAACACCAGCTTGTCTATGGTACTTGTGTTAGGATTAGTGAAATTAAATATGGCAGTCTGCACTGGATAACTGAACGGCGTGTTTTCTTACTATTACGCATTCGAGTCGGAATATTCTGTTTTTCGGATGTTAATGCCTTCCTGCTTGTAAGTGTTATTTTGAAGTACTCGCATCATTGATTCAAAATATATTATTTACTAGCTTTTGACCGCGGCTCCGCCCGCGTTGTTTTTTGACTTTTGTGCTATCCCACAGGAACCCCGTACTTTTAGCCTATGTCACTTTCCGGCCCTTGAACTATATCCAAAATCAAGTAAATCCGTTGCTCCGTTAGTGCGTAAAGAAGGAACAAACGTTTCGAATCCTCATTTCTCATACGAACAGCCAGAATGTGGAACGCTTTGCCTGGGTCTATCTTCCCGCTTAAGTACAACGTGGGTGTCTCAAATCCCGAGTAAATAGGTATCTTATAGGTAAGCGTGCTACACCCTAGACCGCATATCTGCTCAACATCAGGCAGTATGTAGTCAAACGCAAACCTATACGGAATAAAAAAAAAAAAAAACAATCTAACAAACTTTTCGTATTTATAATATTAGTATGATTTTGCACCAACAAAGCTTATGTCTAATTGTACTTGCGGTTAATAGGGTGTTGCAAATTTATACAATTGTAATAATTATAAACTAAGCTTAAAACTAGATTATCCTACTAATATTATAAACGCGAAAGTTTGTGAGGATGGATGGATGGATGGATGGATGGATGTATGGATGTTTGTTACTCTTTCACGCAAAAACTACTGAACGGATTGAGATGAAACTTTGCAAAAATATAGCTTATATATCAGAATAACACATAGGCTATAAATTATAATGATATTGCGTCAAAAATCAAAATATCATGCGGGCGAAGCCGCGGGTAAAAACTAGTTTATTATAAAAAAGCTTATCTAACAATGTATGCTGTAATAACCTTTTGATAATAAGTAGTTTTTGAATGTGGTTGGTTATATTTGATTCATATCTCATTGTCTGCGGTAGTTTATTTAAAAAAATCATAGAATATTCCGGACCTTTTTTACAATTTCCATTAGTGGTTCATGTATGTTAATTGGCATAACTTGGAACCAACTGTCTCGTAATAAAAACATTTATTATCAATCGACATGTCACGTTATGTATTAGAACGCGTACCAATTTTAAGTAAACGCATGCAACACCAAAGAAATAGTTTGTTGTTCTAAATAAATAAATCTTATCAATAAATAGCATCATCAGTATTGAATGCGCAATTATTAATCATGAATCTAATCTGTTCTTGACAAATTCTTATAAAACCGCTATCTTATCTCTTTCCTTTGAATCGGAATCCATCCAATCGGCACTTTGCTACGTCACAGCGATAAAGAGCGAAACAATTATTTGTTTAATTAGTTTTAGTTTGAACAAAGTGAATTGATTTTTGTGAAAAACATATAGATAAAAGATGCAAAGCCTGGTGTCCTAGATCGTACAAGAATAATTGAATTCATAGGAATTCTACGGTGTGTATTTTTATGTTATTTAGTTTGTTTATGGCACAAAATCGATAGACACTTAAAAGTTGTTGATAGCTTCCGTGTCCGTGTTTTTTATTTAGTGCAGAAATGTGCATGGCTCTCAAGCCATGCACATTTCTATACATTTCTAAACACATATCTAAACATTTAACTACACTTCAGTGTAGTTAAATGTTTAGATAGACTAAAAATAGTGATCAAAATACTGCATACGAATGTGCGAATGTGTAAATAGCCGTTATGTGTGCTGATTTCGCTGTAGTGTGTGTATAATTATGTGTGTTATGTGCATAGGCCACGTTTTTTTGTCAAATAATATTTTCTTTCCGTGCTTGGTTGCTTGGAAAAAATCGCTTAAAGCGATAAGGCCGCCAATTAGAGACCTATTGTTTTGTTTTGTCCTTATTATCTGTTTTTTATGTAATGTGGTTGTCTAATAAAGTGTTATTGTTTGTTTGTTTGTTAGTGCCAGTATGTGATATTTTGAGAGAGAGTATAGATCAGCGTAATAAGTGACATATGGGTCATTTACGAGGTTTTCTCGGGTTAAGTTCACAAAAGTCAGCTTTGTATTGTATTCTACAACTCGAACATAATCGAATTATGTAGGCACATTCTTATATCTAACGAATTTATTTTATTTTATTTATTTATTTGGTACACAAAACAGAATACAGTCAATAATATGCTTAAATATTGTAGTGATAAGAACTATGAGCTAAACCATATTCCAACACATGTGAACACATCATGATTATTATAAAACAGTACTTAAGTATTTGGTAAAATACTATCATTTCAGGAAAGATTATCCACCATAACTCAGGTGTCATACCTCGTTTGGTGATCATGGCTGCACTATTCATTGATTGTACTTATCATGTAATAGATTTATTTTTACTATGCCTGTATATACCGTTGGTTGTGTACTTATAGATATTTTTTATGCTTATATGTCCAATCTCTACAATGCCACAAAAGCTTAGTCAAAATATTGAAAGAGTCATGTATAGTGAATATCAAACAAGTAAGTACCCCTAGGTCACTCTGCTGTTCTGTGCCCCAGGTACACCGTAGTTATACAGGATCGAAATTGGATTACGAATCAAGCTCTCAATAGAAGACAATACTGAACCTCTCAAAAGATCCTAAGTGCATTTTAATTAATTTATGTGGCTTCACAATACAAAACAATTATTTTATTAATAATACCATAGTTACATGTCAAATTACAATAATATAATAGCATTCTTTACAATACACTTAATAGTAAAAATAAAAATCAAAAAAGTAATTTATAAGTCTTACTAGCAGAATATTCTTTTTTTTTATTTAATAATGACAATACTACACTACTATTACATAGAAAGCAATTGGATCATCCACAGAGCCTTGAAGGTCTAAAGATAATCCAAGTGCTCAAGCCCACTGCCAGTTGGCAGCGTGTCCAGCATCCAGCATGCTGCATTGCCAAAGCACAAGCGGCGCAAATATGCTAACCTCGGTAGTGGTTACATATTTGAGCCATTTGGAGTTGAGACTTTGGGTCCGTGGGGGCCGGGAGCTCATCTCGTTTTCAAGTCTTTCTGAGCGTCTGGTGGACGCGACGCGTGACCAAAATGCTGGTGTTTATTTGGCTCAACGTATAAGCATTGCCATTCAGCGTGGCAATGCTGCCAACATGCTGGGCAGAATATTCTTGATATTTCAATTGAGTATTAACAAAGAAACAGAAAAACTACTATCAAATGATTATAGTTAAAAGTTAAAATCTAAAAAGACGCATGTAGGAGTAGCTAGGATTTTCAAAAGGCGGTTCAATGTGCAAAATAAAATGCTACGTCTACAGGAATTCTTGATTGCACTTGAATGAAGCCTACCCACTGTATGCCTTGACAAAGACGTCCATGAAAGTCATTGGTTAGCTACCGAATCACATGATTACTTCCTTAACAAATTGACCCGTAGCAAATCTCAACTTTTATCTAGTATTGCCATATTCTGAAACAAGAAACTAAAATAATCGGGAATAAGTTTTATCACAGAAAATTGCATAAGCATCAAGAATTAGCGTATAATTTATTTAAGAAAGTACAATATATGTAATTTTATGAGATGCCACTAGACTGAAAATAGCTCTGCGCGATAATTAAGTCTATTTCTCATAATATTTTTTCAGATGTGGATACTTTTTGTTCGTTAGTGTTAACAATGAAGAATCTGTCTATGAATCGATAAAATGAAAGATATTTCTAACTAACTTTTGCCCTCGGCTTCCTCCGAGTGATATTTTGACTTTTATGCTATGTCATAGTAATGTTTTATTTTTTCTGTGTCGAATGTAGCCTACGTCACTTTCCGACCTTTTAACTATATCCATGCCAAACATGCCAAAAATCAAGTCAATCTGTTGCTGCATGAAAGGGTAACAAATCAACAAACAAACTTTCGGTTTTATAGTAGGTATTAGTAAGGATCATATCGTTGTTTTTCAATTAAAAAATTAAATCACAGTGTATCCCTACGTTTGAGAGCTACAAATCCATAAACTTAAACAATAACTTTTCGGTCAAGTCGGGAGTTAAAAAGGTGACAATCGACATCTCGATCCAAGATAAATCGGGGATTCACCTTGTCACCAGGCCCTTCAAAATCGGGAAATCCTGAACAAAGGGTCACCTGGCAACACTACCGGTACTTGAGAACGCCATCGATCTTTACCTATCGGCCTGAATCTAATTACCTGCCCGTCTGATCGCCTCATTTATTAAACGTCCTTCGTGTCAATTTCCGTATGTACGATACGTGCAACAAAGCTAAAATTGGCGTATTCATATCATGAGAATAGACTAAGTGACTCAAATTAGAACTAGTGGATGTTTAGCTAGTTTGAGAATGATGATGATGCATGATAGGTAGACATTATTAAGCGTAATTGATGGAATTTTTGACATACTTTAGAGCACCAATGCAAAAAGGACAATGTTTAGGTATTGTGTATCTTGGGGTTTGTATATAAACTCATCGTAGGTATGTACCTATAAGTAAAGAAGGTACCCTTTTTATGTAAATATGTTGAAAGTCTGTTTGAATATGTTTGCCCTACTTTTTTAGGAAAAAAAATCCGCGTAATAGTTAATCTTCTCTTTGGTTATAAATGCTTGAAGAATATCATAAAATGAGAATATAAAAAGTATTTTGAATTTTCCTTCGTTTGTGATGCAGTTTGTTTAGTTTGCAAGAATCAAATTCGTGGTTCTAATGGTTTCATAATGATTAGTTGGAGAAGATTAAATGTAAAACTTAACAAACTCTATATTAATAGCAAAAATAATCAAAAAGCGAGATAAAATTATCTAATAACGTTATGTATTATTGCTTGTAGCAACCTCTTATTGCTTGTCTTATTGCCCAGATGTTGTAAACAAACGCACGTTTCCAAAACGTGTGTTTACATTTTGCTAAAACAAGAGCGCTTTAAAGCCTCGTACGCACTTACAAATAGGGGGCGTTAAAGTATTACGTAACGCAATTTGGGGGGAGGGGGAGTCTTGTTAAACGTTACGAGGGGGGGGGGGTAAGGACTACGTGTTGCGTAACATTCTTTTTTAAATATAATTATTGTGGCTCGTTGTGCGAGCCATGGAGCGTGCTATGCTAGGCATCACGTTACGTGACCGAATTATGGAGATCCGTAGGAGGATCCGTGGGCTGGACATTTAGCCAGATGTGATGATGGCAGGTGGAGCAGGTCTCCGACTGAATGGTGGCCCCGTGACGGGAAGCGCAGTCCCGGTAGACCCTTACAACATTTGGCGTGATGACATTCAAAAGTTTTGCGTAGTGTTAACACAACAGGCTAACAATAATTTTATTTGGACTAATGGATGGCATATTCGAAGAATAAACACCAGCGATTGGCATTTTTTTGGCTGTGAACCTTCAAGCAAAAATCTACAGAGAAAAAACGGTTCGTCGCCACTAGTACCATTAACAGTTGACAGCCCCTAAGTGAAAGTAGTAAAAAAATTACCGAGCGCCGTCATAATATATACCAACTTAGATATATACATTAAATAATTCACAATGTCCTGTTTTTTCGAATCTCACTTAATTAGTGCTTGTAACCGAGCACTTCGGCATCGCGCGGCGTTGTAGTTGTCTTGAAATTGCCTTACGACTAACTAAAAAGCCTGCCCACGTAGCTTTGGCAGAGTTGTGGCACGGAAACTTTTTTTGCACGCTTGTTACTCTATAGATATTTGCTCGAAGCTATGAACTCAAACGTACAATGTAGTTCTATATCCTATATATATAGTCCCCCTAGTTCTATAAGAACAGTTTTCTTTAAATAACATTTATTAAAACTCTTCAAACATCATCCATACAGAACGTGCCAATACTGATCGCCGTAAACATGTTTGTAGAACAGAGTGTTCGATGTTTCTTAATGGTACGTACGTACGAACAAATTTGCCTTGCATGATACTCAATAACTTTGTTCGTACGTGTGTACGCGGCTTAAAGCCAACAATGGCGTGTAAAACCCATAACAGTACAAAAACAGGGCTGTACTTTAATTAGTCCAATTAATTAACCTTATAGCCGAAGACAAGAATGCTGCTGAGAATGGAAAAGTAGCACAAGACCATAAATTTTGCAAACAACATTACACAGCGATTTCGGTACTTAATGGAAATAAAACACAGTTTCAGAGACATTTAGACTACAATCAAAGAGGAAAAGATTTAATTGATTTATGTAGGTAATTGGCGATCGAAAATAAAATGCCGTTTCATTGGTTTCTCTGTGTTTTAGACTAAATTTTCTTTGTAGCTACTCGTTGATAAAATGTAGATGTCTAAATAAGAAGTGTATTTAGACTGCTACATTTTAGCAATGAATATAGCCGAGACATAAATATTTAACAAGCTTTCAGGTTTTTAAACTTATTAGATTATATTTGATTTGACATTGAACTCGATACTTAATTTAGATGAAGTCTACTTATTTCTAGCTAAAACAAAATTCTGCGTTCAGACTAAACATTATATTTGCTATGAATTATAAAAAGAAATAAAATATTTGCTCGATTCGTATAAATAATAACATGAAAACTTTAAAAATGGGATAATGTAAATCAATTAAAATAAATAATATAATAAAGACATAAAGGAATCGAACACTGTACTGTTTTTTTAAATGTCCATTGCAAGACGCAGGCTGACCCACGAAGGGTGATTGGGCAATATCCATTACGCTGGCAGTGCGGGTTGGTGGATTCATATACGCCATTGATATTCTTCTACGGACATACGCAGGTTTCTTCGCGATTTTTTCCTTCACCGAAAAGCCAGTAGTGGCGTGAAAATCTGTACATAAATTCCATAAAATAAAAATCATTGGTACGGGACCAGGATTTGAAACCTCGACCTCACGATTGTAAGGCGGGTATCACTACCACCATCTACCACTAAACTACCACGGCTTTTTAAACAATGTAAAACACAATTAAATGAATTAAAAAAAATATCTGCGACACGACATCATTCAAACTGAGAAAATTAAACATTAAACAAACAGACTAAAACACTTTAACAGTTTCATATTTTTTACGGGTTTTTATTATTTTTCAGACCATTACAGAAGACCAAATATGAAAGATGATACCACACGTTAACGAATCCAAAAATGAATTTGAGGACGTCGAATTACCTTTTAACAAAGATAAAACAAAAAGTAAGTATCAATTTTGCTCTCTAATGTATATGGGTTTTTTTTTTAATTTTGGTTCTCTCCTAAAGACTAAAAAGCGGTTGTTAACATGCATAACGCTTCTAACAGCAATTTTTTTCCCAATTTCTAGGTTAGTTCAAAAGTAAATCTTGGTCATAATGATGAGAACAATAAAATGATATCCTAGAAATAATGTAAGTCGTCTGCAGCTTGTGTGAATGCTCTTAAACAGCCCGTGATTTTTTTTTTGGGTTCTTTGCCGTTTACAAGTAAACTACTCATCGTCAGAATACAAAATCTCATGTTGCGACCATGAATAAGCGTAGTGTCAACGAGGTACATAAGTACACCAAAAATATGTCTGTGGTAGTCTGTCACAGGTCTGTCTATGTACAAAAGTGCATCAACTGATTTGCACCTTAGTTTTTAGTTAATGCACTTTTGTGCATAGGCTAACCACTATTTTGGTTTTATGGTATTATTATATACCTAGTTGACACCTATTCGTGGTCGCAAAATGAGTTTCCGTATGTTTACAATGAGTAGTTTATCTGTAAATGGCAAAATATCCATGTCAATGTCTGACCGAAAGCATATACCTTAATTCGAAGACTACAAGTTTGCTTGGCATTATAGACAATACTAAACATGTAGACACATATCAACTCGTCCTATCTCAAGAATATAACATGAAAATGTTGAAAGACGATGAAAAATCATATATAGTCCCAAAGACTAACTCTCGAAGGTCGACTGGGCTATATTCACCACTCTGACCCAATTGCGGGTTGTTTGTCACTGTACTAACCTCAATAACTCACTCGCACCAAGCTTAACAGAGTCAGTGTTGCCAACCAAAAATCTTGCATGCCGACTGGTCGTCATTTAGGCTACTTTGGAAAGGGAAAATGATTATATTGATCAAGAATCTTCACACGGAACATGTCACCAATTTAGGATACTTTAGTACTGCTGCTCCATTGAGAGGCCCGCTACTGCGATGTGTAAAAAAACGGTCGTTTTTAGGCCGAACCAAACTTTATGGCGTCTGTAAACACGAGGCGAGTCAATGCGCAAATTTGTAACGTCAATTGCGCGAGGAGTGGGGGATATACGCAGCTAGTTGACAGACGCCATTGAAATTAATTTGACTTATTTAAGAGTTTTATTATAAAAGTCTGATTAGGCAACTTTACTTCGCGACAAGTTTTGGGAGGCTGGAAGCTTGAAGCAGGCAACACCGAACAGATCGTGTAATACGCACACTGAAGTTACATTTGCAAGTGTAATGGGATGCAATTTTCGATTTTCCTTTGTTATGTGCTGTGTCTATTATGTGCTTTAGCAGCCTGTAGAACGTGCCCTATTCAATGTGTTTGTCTACCGGTGTCGGAACCTTAAGCGGTGACATCTATGGAAAATTTTGAACAACTTTTACTATGGGACCAACTCTGAAAACGTAAAAAAAAAACTGCTCTTCCATACGATTTTTATACACTTTCGAGAAAAAGTATGGAATTTTGCGTTTTCAGAGTTGATCCCACAGTAAAAGTTATTCAAAATTTGCCATACACCGACACCGGCAGACAAACACATTGTATATTGAGTAAGTTCCTATAGGCCGGATGGCTAGCCCTGGAGTCAGTATACTTTCGTTGGTAAATTCAAACACTCAATAAAATTTTCAAAACAAATTACTTATACCCGATTTTTTCCGCTCGTGTGTACCTAACACTTGGCTATTATGGAATGACATTCGACATCGGATGACTTACTTTAAATTTGTTGTATGTAGGTCACAGAGCTATTACAAGCAGAGGGATAATGCGGTCGATTGAGAAAATCTGAAGGAAATGCACTGATTAAAATATGGCATCAGTTAGAAAGAGACATGAAAAATATCTCGATTATGTGGCAGTTGCCGTGTTTTTCTCCGATAGTGTCAAATTCCAATTCATATTTGACAGTTTTGACACCTCTGGGTAAGATTTTCCGTATGTGTTTGTGGTTGAGAATTGCATCAAGCGACAACAGCGCTCTCTCTCTCTCTCTCTCTCTCTCTGGTTGTATTAGCTCTGTGATGTAGGTACTACTAAAATAAAATCTTATTCTCATATCGCAAATGTCACTATTATCGAAACAATGACAATAAGTTTGTAGTAAAATATTACGTTTACAAATGACTGATCTAAATCAATCAACTTTGTTTAGAAGTAGTAGCAAAATTTCAAATCAAACCCTACAAATAGCACATCAAAGTATTGTTAATGCTCAATTTTATTGTTGCAGATGTTAAATGGTATCACAAAGTGTTATTAAACCGTACTCTCAAGGTTGTTCTCTCATTGTTATTGGTGGCAATATTGACTCCTGTGCTTCTGTACCAGTTTATATTCTACGCTGGTGTGGACCTGATATCTCCTGATGGTTTTTCTCTGGGCTCTTGTCTCGTTTCACGATCTTCGCGACTCCCCTGTGGTATTGGAAACGTGACGGCGCAAGAATGCCACCAGCAATGCTGCTACGATCACAGCAACAACATGTGCTTTCACAGATTTCCGTCCCGATTCTCGTACATACTGGACCGACATTGGGCAGAAGAAGTCTCACTGAAACCCCGCGTCGCCACAGTGCCTTTCAGATCACAAAACAGCTTATCAAACATACGACTCTCCATAGACGAAGTATCAACTACGCATTTAACTCTAACTTTCTACAATTCGGAGGAGTTAATCGTCGGTCGAAGAGTTTTGAATAGACAATATCAATATCAGGTCGAGTCTCCTGAATTAAATGTCATTGTCAATTCTACAGAGAGAAGTATATTCAATACAATGAGAGGCCCAGTAATTGCGTCAGAAAATATTTGGGAAATTGCTTTGAAACTGACTGACGAATCCATGTATGGATTAGGTGAAATACCTATTAAACCAGACACTGTGAAAGTCATATACAATCATAGAGACGGGTTAAGCGCTATTCCATTGATATACGCGAAAATTAACGATTCTTACCACGGTTTGTTAATAGATACAGTTAATCCCACAGAAGTTACTTTTCGCGAAGAAAATGTGATAGGCATTAGAAGTATAACTAACTTTGGTTTGAAGTTTCATCTGTTTGTGGGGCCTAAACCCGATGATATTATGCAAGACGTTAGGAAACACATTGGGTTTGGCAAAGGTGTTGACTACTGGATGTTAGGAGCACACATATGTAGGTGAGTTGGGCATTTTTTTCGCTTACTTCACTAGTACATGCTAAAACTTATTCAGTTGAACAGTTTGATAAATAACAACTAATCCGTTCAAGACTATATTTAACCAAAAAAAAAAATTACGGTCAATTTCAAACCACTCTGCTCTGATACGTACGCTGCTAAACCTTAGTATTTATTTGTTTCAACAAAAAGAATCAAGTATTTTCAGCTCTATATTTTTCAATTTATGCGCAACTGAAATGGTTTTACTACATCAAAATTCTATTTCAATATTTTTTCGACTCGGTAAATGATATCTATATAGTAAGTAATTTTATACTTAGATTTTATTGACTGATGCATTTGTGCAAATCTCTAGATTTGAAAGTCGATTTGTAAATAATAGTTACAGGGATTTTACCGAGGCTTTTGTTTGTTGATTGTTCGTATTCGTACTGCCTCGGTGGCTCAGTGGTTAGTGACCCTAACTTCTGAATCAAAGAGGCGTGGGTTCGATCCCCACCAGGGCAAATGTTTATGTGATAAACATAAATGTTTGCTCTGTGTCTGGGTGTTATTTAGTTACTATCTATATAAGTATGTATTTAAAAATAAGTATATGTAGTATATCAGTCTCAGGCAGCCATATCACAAGCTTTGCTTAGTTTGGGGTCAGAGGCCGTGTGAAAGATGTCCCAAAATATTTATAATACTAAGGAAATCGAAACCAAAAGGATAGCCTAAAATAATAATCCGTAAGTTGGATTTTGCTTTTAATTCAAATAGATCTAGTTTGTTTAATAGCTGAAAAGTACTTTTGCGCTCTGTTTTTAATCACGAAATGTTTATATGCCCCTTAGAGTATGTAATCAAACTTGTCCTTGTTTCACATTTAAGATACTAAAACAACGAAATCAATGTAATATTCATGAAAGGTACGAAAACAATGAATCATATTGGCTACCATTAAATCCCTTTTCTCTGCTCAAATGTGAGAAAACAAAAACCCGGAAAAATCTGTGAGACGCTACCGACTTTATTACACCTAGGTGGACTCTGAGTGAAAAATAAATTCTACTAAGGACATAGTTTACGGTCATCCAATGATATCGCACCATTGGGGTCGTTTTTTGTGAAAGTTCACAGAGCTAATTTTGGTATTCCTGTATTTATGGTTTTCCTTCTCGTTTTTTGTGTACTTGGGAGTATTCAATAAAATTGGTTTCTCTTAAATTAGCCGTGTCAAAGGGGTCGGCGAACTGTATTAAAGAAATGATTCTTTGAATAGTTCTTGCGGAATTGTTGCTGAAATATTCTTTATTTGTTTAAGAAATAAGAGTTCTTTTTAATCAAAGGTTTGATGAAGGTAATAACAATCATACCTCACATCTTCTTAATGATATTTTCAATAGGACATTTTGGTTACTTTTTTCTTAGTAAAAATTAAGACTGACGCTAAGCAACTAAATAAACTGAACCAATAGTAAGTTATACAAAAATTGTAAACTTACTGTAAAACGGTTCAGAGTCAACCATTTATCAAGTAATAAATAAAGCAGATAAAATTACAAAGCATTGCTAGTAACAATTTATCCGACTGACATATGTTGAAAGAATCTGCCGTCGAGACACATAAGTACAGATTAGGTCCCAAAAGCTTTCCACTTTGACACTAGTGTTAATAAAATCCTTTAACTTCCAGTGAATTTTCCGAGGAGACAGAAAATGGCACAGATATAAGTACATTCATAGAGGAGGCAGCCACGCAAAATATGCCCTTTGAGAGCCACTGCGTGAAACCCGTAGTTTTCGACAATCTATGCGAGCAGGATCAAGTCGAGCATATCAATGAGGCCGCCAGACTGCTCAGGGAAGCCGAGAAAAAGTTCGTGCCCCATGTTTCGCCTTTCGTAAGTATCGTGCAAACATTTTTCGAGGAAAAGCTTGAACGGAAACTACACAGTATAAATTCATACAGCCGTCCAACGTACCCGACTTGATGGAGCAATGAGGTTTTCTTACTTGTGACGTGATATGTATGTAAACACATTTGTTTCTGATAGTAAATTGTTTTGCTATTGCGGGGGCGCGATTGTAAATACTATCAAAATGTTTTCTTTACAGAGATTTTTTTCTACTATCAAAGGTTACGTTTGGTCACATCCTGTCTAATGTTACGCAGAGATGCGGTTTTGGATACAACACGCTTAGTGTTCATTTTAGATTTGAAGACACGTTAATGAAAAAACAGACCCATAGCAATAGTTCTAAGTTACACATGGCACATGTGTCTTCACATATACTGTAACTGTACCAGCCTTGTTAATAGTCCACTGCAGGACTTTGACCTACCCACGAAGGGTGATTGGGCCATATCCACCACGCTGGCCCATGTGGGTTGGTGGATTCACATACGCCATCGAATTTCTTCTACGAACGTATGCAGGTTGCCTCACGATGTTTTCCTTCACCGAAAAGCCAATGATGTGAAATTCCGTACATAAGTTCCAAAGAAACTCATTGGCACGGGATCGGGATTTGAACCCACGACCTCACGATTGCAGGTCGGGTGTTACTACCACTAGACCATCACGGCTTCCCATATGCATCGTTATAATAATGATACTCGTAAGTAATGATTGTATATTCCGTAGCATAATCAGTTGATGTACTCGTATCTATTTATCTATGCATATGAAGGAGTTTTTGTCGGACAGACTTTCAAAGCACATAGTATTTTGTAGTTTTTGTACTGTAATACAACCATGAGTTGACTTATTTAGCAAGTCTTAATTACATGAAACCCAATTTGTTTTTAGGGTTCCGCTCTACTATTACTGTATTTACTTACTATTTGTATGCCAGAGTTATTTTATTTGGCGACCAATATTGACTTCACGTAGAGTCTCCACGAATACACAAAAATAAGATTAGTAAAAAGCAATGGCTTTTTAAATATTATTGACCAAATTATAAAAATCCAAACTACATAATCATATATCGCAAGAGCTGTAGTGGCCTAGTGATAGTACCGCTTGAATTCCGTTTACGTACCTATGATTTTTGAACGTTATGTACAGCTTTCCACACCACTAACTTTTTGGTATAGAAAAACATAGGAAAACTCTGAGTACGGTAGAAACAACCCGATGACGTACCAAACCTATAAAAGTCCACAAACACGTGCGTAGCCTTTTGCTTACGTTATTAGAAAAAAATTAATACCTAGTGGACGTGAATCCGTCAACCCGCACTGTATGCTGAGTGTGAGTTTTGTCATAAACATGACGCGTTCTTCGGCGAGCGCGTAAGCATGTAATTTGTATGAACTTGTTGTGTTTCAAAAACGATCCGCTAGTGGCGCTGTACATTTTTTCATACAAATTACATTCTTACTCGCTCGCCGAAGAGCGCGTCATGTTTACGACAAAACTCACACTCAGCATACTGAGCTAGCATGTTGAATATGACCTAACTTAACAATACATACGGTAAAAGAACATCTAAATACATTCTCCCTACATTAATAAATAAATTACCACTAGAATTAAAAAATAATCTTACCATAAAAAATATAAAACCTTGTTTAAATAAATTCTATTTAGATCTTGCATGAAATGGAGCATGCTGTATCGATGCGATACGTGCGCGCGAGCGCTGCAATGGTTGCGTTTAGGCATAAAGAAACTACTCGTTGTTGTTCGGAACCGGTTATGCGGACTCGGTTTCTACCTCTGCCTACCAGCCGTTATTGAGTTTTCGCGCGCAGCGAGCATCTATTGTTTGTAATTATTGGTATGTTAGATTAATTATAGATTGGAATGTAGTTATTGTTACGAGAATCTGTTGTCTAGACAAACCTTTTTTAGGTTTTTAAGACAATAGCATTAGTTATAATATGTTTGTAAAAGTTGTTTGAATACAATAAAAAAAAAAAAAAAAAAAAAACCACCGCAGCAGTAAACTTAGTGAGAAGTACAGTACTGAAAAGGCGGTTTATGTACCTACCTTTAAATATTAAGTTGGGCTAGCTCTGGTATCAGAGTTTTTAAGCCGCTTTTATAACTTTTATTAACTTTAGCTGCCTTTTTAAAAATTGAACTTATTAGGTAAGTCAGTTTTCACTCAACAACAGAACCTCAATTTGAGCGTACCACGACACGCACTTGACGGTGTTGTTATTTTTGATATTGGTTAACTTTTTAAAAGTTTTTAAAGAGTCAACCAAGCGTGCTCTTTTAAAAGGTTTTTTTATTAAGTAGGCGAAGTATTAACTGATCACTTTATACGTGTACAGAGTGTTTTTCATTGTATATTTTATTTGCAGTTGAAAGTTCCAATTCCAAGAAAATCATGGTTCATAGCTTATGGTCACTTTAATAATATCGTATACTAAGATGCCTAACCAGTTATTGCACTATTGATAAATACCTAGTAGAGTAATCCAACTATTTATTAACATACATAAATACCTACATGAATTAAACGTAGTTATAGACAATAGTTTTTTCTCAATAGTGTTCGGCGCTTGCAATTACTCTTACCTAGATACAGCGGTATTGTAAAATAGTTTATACTTTTTTAATACTTAAGATTACCTTGTGTTTCTCAGTTAAGTGAATTTTTGTTAATTCTTTTGAGAAATAAACCAGAGATATGGATATAGCGGAATAAAGCCGGTACTCCGTTTTTCCCGTTATTCACATTCCTTTTTTACCTGTATTGTACCTGAATATTAAAAAGTTTGTGCTTTTAATATGAAAAATATAAACGATAATAATAGTACTACGAAAAGAAAATAGTAAATAGCACTATGAAAATATACACACTGAATAAAAATTAACCACCCTCTATAATATTTTGAATAACTTAAATAACTGAAAAAACGATAGTTAAAATATTTAATATTTCAGATGAATTCAGTAGTTAATAAGTTTAATATATTTTCAGACATCGAATTCATTCGAATTCATTTGGTAGTTAATTGGACGGTTCATTTTAGAAATGATTTTTATACTGTACCTATGTATATTTTCATCGCAATATTTCAATTTCGAATTATGTGACTTAATTTTTAATAATTTTATCGAAGTATTTATTTTGATGTTAAAAAGTTAATCCGATTCCATGACTTAAAATTAACCCGCGAGAAATTACCTCTGAATATCATTCCTAATACCTACTACTATGACTATTAATATAATTAAATTAACTTATTTATATGTTCAAAGTTTTTTGAGTCCATCATCATTAACCAAGCGTTTCGAATCCACATTCCTCATACGAACAGTCAGAACGTGGAACGCTTTGCCTGAGTCTGTATTCCCGCTAAAGTACAACGTGAGTCTTCTTCAAATCCTGAGTAAATGTATCTTCTAGGTAAGCGTGTTACACCCTAGAGTCTATACCCGATATTAAATAGATACGAGTATGTCGTTGAGCACCTAGACGACATACTCGCATCGGGCATTGTGTAGTCAAACGAAAACCTATACAAAATAAAAATATCATGCCATCGTATGTATTAATAAGTAAAAACATAAAGATCAACTGGTTTACCCAACATCGTTATAACACCATTACTTTTCTAAGATATTTGCTAACAAATGAAGAATTTAATGAAATTATTTTTACAGCGATTACCTAAAATTGGCCACACTTTCTTGATATTTCTTGAGAATCATTTGTGACGGCAATTTTAAATAAATCTGTATAATTGTCTCGCATTTGAAATTCGCATTTATGAATTGTTTATCACAAAAAATATTTGAGTTGTAGGTACTTATATCCGACATGAATTTTAACATTTCAGGTTCTTTACGAGAGCATCTACACAAACACTTCAGAGACAAATGAAACTGAAACAACAGCTGGACGAGAGCTAACTTCCAATTGTACTAACATCGAGTATTATTCCGATCTCATGCTTCAGAACGCTAACTCAACAGGAATGTACAAAGGCCTAGTTGGAAACGACCAAGTTATCTATCCAGACTATGAGAAAGGAGCAGCTGAAATGCTGGATCACCTATGGGTATTTACTAAGGATTTAGACGGAGTGATCTTAGAAAACAACTGGCCGTTGGACGAATCGCAGAAGTTTGTTAATGAAACCCATCTGTATTTGCCGTATTTCAGTGAGGTAAATTTTAAAGGACTCAAATATAATCTAAAAATAACGCCAGAGGCACACGCCTAAAATATGCCTGCCTGGAATCGCCGTACAATTTCGTCCTTTTTGCTGTCGAGACGGCTGGTCCATGGTGCTCCAAAGCTCGGAGATTTGTTAACAACCTGGGACAGCGCTTTAGGAAAAAGGGCCGCGATCCTCGCTTTGGCTTGTATTTAGTCCAGCACAGATCTCTGGCGATCCAGTGCGGCAATTAACGCGGCTAGCATCATGGGCACTTTAATTTGGCCAGGGCACTTTAAGGGGAGCGCTGTTTGATTAGATGTTATAATTATTTTGACACTTTTTTTACTCATTCATTGTTAGTGAAATGTAAAATTTGACTTGCTTTTAACACTATTAAATGAAACCGTGGTGGTCTAGTGGTAGTGACACCCGCCTTACAATCGTGAGGTCGTGGGTTCAAATCCCGGTCCCGTACCAATGAGTTCTATGGAATTTATGTACGGAATTTAACACCGCTGGCTTTTCGGTGAAGGAAAACATCGTGAGGCAACCTGCATATGTCAGTAGAAGAAATTCGATGGCGTATGTAAATCCACCAACCCGCACTGGGCCAGCGTGGTGGATATGGCCCATACACCCTTTGTGGGTAGGCCTACGTCCTGCAGTTGACTATTAAAAAGTACGGAATTTAACACCGCTGGCTTTTCGGTGAAGGAAAACATCGTGAGGCAACCTGCATATGTCAGTAGAAGAAATTCGATGGCGTATTTGAATCCACCAACCCGCACTGGGCCAGCATGGTGGATATGGCCCAAACACCCTTCGTGGGTAGGCCTACGTCCTGCAGTTGACTATTAAAAAGGCTGATACAGTAAATTAAAATACATAACATATTACAGTTATCTAAAAGTTTGTATAACTTGTTTGTACTGGATATCTTCCACCTCCAACATAATTATTAAAGTATAGCATAGTAATAAATTAATCTTAGTGGAAAATGCCACACACTTCAATTCATATTGCTAAATTGCAAAATAGTTTATTCCGATAAGTAAATTCGATTTGTAAACTTTACCTATTAAGCTTCAGAGGAGTATTGATCGCGTCTGCTTATTCTGTTTATGCCTCAAAGATTCAAAAGTATCGAGGACTAATTTATTTGTGTAGATTAGTAAATAGAGAGTAAATAAAACTTGCTATGATTACAACCAAATTACTCTTCTATGGGTTTAAATCAAGTTTTTATCAATATACAACGAAACAACTCTTTTACAATGTTTTGTTTTCCGTCCTATATGAATATAAAAATACCTTTTCAGAGTTTCGAAACTGCGTTCAACCACACGCCTGCATGGAACGCGACAAAAGATAACGGAGAGAAATATCTCTACAACCACAACGAATATGCAAACAGTTTTTCAAAGGCTTTCGAAAGAATAACACCCGCCCACATCGGAGCTTCCAGCCAGTGGATGAATGGAAATGTTTATATTAGCAGACAAAATGTCGCAACTTCTTGGACTAACCTTCAAAGAGAGCTGGTCGAGGCAGCTTTGGGCGGAGTATCAGGGCACTGGCTTTGGTCCACACCTATTTGCGGCAATACGGACAACTTTAACCACGAAACTCACGCCAGTCTTTGCGTCAAATGGTATTTGGCTGCAACATATATGCCGATGGTTAAAATCCACTCAAAAGAAACCAAGAGAGACCCTCTATCCTTCGTCGGTACTCACAGAGCGTTAATGATTGACGCACTGAAAAACAGGCTGATGTTGGCTCCGTATTTCTTCACAACACTCCAAAGAGGTCCTATTCTAAGACCAATGTTTTATCAATTCCCAAAATCTGATGCTTTGAAGTATTTAATCAGCCAGTTCAGTGTCGGTGACGACCTTCTGATAGTTCCAAACTTACAGCCGAGGCAAAGTATGGTGCACGTGATCGTGCCTCCAGGAGTGTGGTATGAAATGTGGAGTGGTTTGAAGATAAATGCTGAGGAAGGTGAAGCCGTAACTATGGCTACGACAGAAGCAGATTTCCTGACTTTGGTTCGAGGTGGATCTATCATCGTCATGCAAAAGGTATTCGTCTATCACCCATAAGGTGTCCACTGCTGGACCTCCAAAAACATCGGTTATAGATCTCCAAAAAGACCGGTCGGAAGCGACTTGCATCCATCGCAGTCTTAATGAGGTCATCAATCCAACAAGAGGGTGTACGTTCTATACTGCACTTCTCAGTACGTGGTCTCCAGTTCTCCACTCGATAACTTTTCGAACCCATTGCGGTTATCAATCTTCCGTACTATATGCCCTACCCACTGCCATTTTAAGATGACGCATCGGGCCGAGAAACACAAAAACGAGTACTTTTGAATGCGCGATGTGAGAGGACGAATGATATTGATTCAAATTTAAAAAACATCATAGATAAGTGAAAATTTTGAAAAATTTAATGAACCGGACAAAATTTTGTAAAGTAAGCGGCTTTATTAAAAAAAAACTTTCAAATTTCTCACCAAAAAAAAGTTTAATAATTCGAATGCTCAGAATTACTCGTATCAGCGAAAACACCCCATTATTTTTTACATATAAAATATCCAGACCGCTATTTTATTTCATAGACCGAGAAGTTATTTTTTTAATGTTTACATTATGAGTAATTAATTAAAAACTCACTGCCGCCCGCCTTTCTGGCGCGATCCTGACGAGCGCGACCGCGTAAAATTTGTCCGAGTGAAGGGAGAATTTTCGAAACAATGGTTTGTCAATGCGACACCTTAACTTTCCCAATAGGTATCCAAGATTTTAATAAAGATAAGAACTTCCCATAAGCTAGTCTGACCGTCCAAACAAATTAGAATATTCAATAGTGAATAGTCTCTGTTTCTAAAGATAGCATATAAAGCTGGGTCGTCTTTTAGTTAGAAAGGTGGTGAAACTTGTTTTATTTCTATTTTTCACCGACGAACCAGCGGAGGAGGTATACAATTCGACGCGTATATATTTTTTATGTATAACCACGCATAACTTTTTTATAGTAGTCGGATTTCAATAATTATTTTTTTATTGAAAAGAGTATACTTTCAAATTGGTTCCATTTAAATTTTATCTAAATCGGCTGAGCCATTTTTGATAAATCAACAATAATGTGAAAAATGCTACATTGATCCGTGCATAATATTTGTGTTCTAGCGATGCGCCCCCGCTCCGCACAGGTGTATTATACATATAAAAAAATTTCTTGAATTACTCTATCTATTAAAACAAACTGCATCAAAACCCGTTGCGTAGTTTTAAAGATATGAGCATACATGGGGGCAGACATCGGGAAGCGACTTTGTTTTATACTATGTATAATGATTCTGTACACGGGTGAAGTCGGTCATGCTATTTTTTGCAAAAAATAATTATTATTTGAATTGCTTGATTCTTTTGTATTGTTCATTTGTTTGATTTCTTGATTATGATTGAATTTGCAAAGATCGCATAAATAACAATACATAAAGAAAAACTATTTCTTGTTAGACACTAAAATTGTAGCTGTCTCTGCCACTGTATTTAAAAACATAGGTGCAATGCATTAAGTATTAGTAGCTAGCTAGTACACGATACTTAAATATTATTCCATACTAGCGACCCGCTCCGACTTCGCACAGGTGTATTATACATATAAACCATCCCCCTTGAATCACTCTATCTATTAAAAGAACCGCATCAAAATCCGTTGCGTAGTTTTAAAGATATAAGCATACATGCAGCCCAATCGCACTAAAAATTACAGCTGAACCACAATTGAACTTTGACCGAACTTCAACTTTTTATCTATTTTCGTATCGCGCTAATGATTTTGACAAAAGTTGAAACGCAACTCAATCAGAGTTGGAACGTAACCGCTGTCAAACGAACGGTTGGTGTATGAAGTTTAGCGTGATACCGAATTCTTTAAAGCCGAATAGAAACTTAACTACAATTGCAGCCGAACTTTAACTGAATTACAAACGGAACGCAGCTGTATAAAATTACCGCGATTGGCCTGCTGGAGACAGACAGCGGAAAGCGACTATGTTTTATACTATGTAGTGATAGTGCAGTGATAGTTATACAGCCAACAACTTCTCTTAAATAAACAGCCAAATATATATTGTTTTAGGTGCGTGTTTGCAATTTTCTTTTTTCCTGTTTTTACTAAGTGCTTTGGGAAATACATTCACGAATACTCACAATTTGAACAATTAAAAAAAATTAACTTATACCTACCTAAATTCTTTAAACAGTCATTTTATTTATCAACGAAAATCAATTTGTGTTTACTCCAGGTATTCGAACCATATAATTTAGAACACTTATGCATGACTAATGAGTCTTGTTTTCTCTTCGCTAAAATAATTCGTTTCCATAACAGAATTATTTTTTGTACATAAGTATAAGTATTTTTAGTTAGAAATCTTGTACAGAAAACGCCATTTTTAGCAATAAACTAAATTACGTACTTATCGCCGAATCAAGAGATATACGTATACATATATACGTACCTAATTATTTTCGACTTAAATATCTCTCGATAGATTTCTCGATACTTGGAATATAAAATAAGAATAAGTCCACTTTTAACTTCAAGTAGGTATCTACTAGTCTGTAGGTAGCTATTAATTATTTAAGTGTAAACTCTATATATACAGAATATAATAACGTAAAATAGGTATTTGTATTTTGGGTAGTAATTTTAGTCGAGTGCCTATAAATTACAAAGAAAAACAATTTATAAAAATAAGGTTCTCAAGTGAAGCTCACACATCAGTAAGCGCCGCCGTCCAATCTTACGAGTAGAACGTTCATTAATAAAGTAAACTTACAATCAATGGAAGTCCCACCCCCCTACCGCCTAAAGCAATAGCAATCGTAATAGCAATCGTTTATGGCTTCATTTTAGTTATTTGGCACTGCTTATGTGACGTTAGCCATCAAAGTTGTTTATTCAACGATTGCTTTCGCAACCCGCGCAAAGCAATTGATGGCTAACGTCACAGAGGCGGTGCCAAATGACTAAAATGAAGTCATAAACGATTGCTATTACGATTGCTATTGCTTAGGCGGTAGTGGGGCTGAAAATAACATTAAATAACGTTGATAATAATTAAATATAAAATAATTATTTTTCGCTAACCGACTTCCAGCGCGTACAGAATTCGAATTGTACGCACGGACCGATGTGGCATCCATGTACTTAGTAATTTTTACATTATTTTTGATATCTCAAAAACGGCTTAGCCGATTTCGATTAAATTTTAATGGAACCACTTCGGGAACTCAAAATATTTATTTAAATCAGTTCACAATTGGCGTAAATATCGATGTATTGTACTGCACTGTACCAGCCTTTTAAATAGTCCACTACAGGACGTAGGCCTAACCACGAAGGGTGATTGGGTCATATCCACCACGCTGGCCCAATGCGGGTTGGTGGATTCACATACGCAATCGAATTTCTTCTACGGCAGGTTGCCTCACGATGTTTTCCTTTACCGAAAAGCCAGTGGTGTAAAATTCCGTAAAACATTAATTCTAAAGAACTCATTGGTACGGGACCGTGATTTGAACCCACGACCTCACGATTGTAAGGCAGGTGTCGCTAACTCTAGACCACCACGGCATAAAATATCGATGAACATACATAAAAAAATACATACAGACGAACATATGTATTCTACATACACCTCTTTTTTAGGAGTCGGTAAATAACACTATATGATAATGATACGATATTATATAGGACTTAAACTATTACATAAAAAGCAATCTGTCAATCGACCTTGTTCTCGAGTATTCAGTAACGTGTCTGCCTACTCTCTGAAATTTCAGCTTAGAATTCAGTGTTCAATTTTCTATTTTCTTATTTTCAGGATGTCAACCTCACGGCGGAGACGACTCGATCTCAATCCGACTTCTCACTGACAGTAGCATTAGAATGCGAGACGTACACAAACGAAACGGATCACGAAAATTCCACTAAGTGCTTCGCATCTGGGTCCCTGTACATGGCTTCAAACGCGAGCATCAATTTCGAGGCTGACGGGGAAGGATTACGGATCACCGTAGACGGGCACTGTGATGTATTCTGTGGCCCTGAATCCTTATGGGCTAACATGATACAAGAAATTAATATTTACGGGCTAGAAGATGAAGTGAACAACTATGATCACATGAGATATGTCAGAGTAGGGACTGATTTGTGCGCTTTGGAGACGGAATCCGAAATCGTTATTGATTTTATGAAGGTTGCTGATCAAGATGTTGATCCTGACGATGATCCTGGTGTTGATCCCGATGCTAGTCCTGATGTTGATCCCGAAGTTGATCCCGATGTTGATCCCGAAGTTGATCCTGATGTTGATACCGATGTTGATCCCGAAGTTGATCCCGAAGTTGATCCCGATGTTGATCCCGATGTTGATCCCGATGTTGATCCCGATGTTAATCCCGATGTTGGTCCCGATGTTGGTCCCGATGTTGGTCCCGATGTTGATCCTGAAGTAGATCCCGATGCTGATACTGATGTTAATCCCGATGTTGGTCCCGATGTTGATCCCGATGTTGGTCCCGATGTTGATCCCGATGGTGATCCCGATGTTGATCCCGATGTTGGCCCTGATGCTAATCCTGATGTTGAACCGGATGATGATCCACATGTTGATCAACACAATGATCAAAATGTTGATCAGGACGTTCAAAAACGCATTGATCAGGATGTTAATAAGAATGTTAATTAGAATGACAAGACTTTGTCTATAAGCAAAATAAAATAATTGTTTTACAAGGCACGGGCACTTTTAGAGGTGTATCTGTATATGCTCGTCATCCTTCCACATTTTGTTAAAAGTCAGTGCTACTGATTTTTTTGTTCAAGGTTTCGGATGTGGTGTCGTAGCCGAATTTAGGGGATGAACACTAACTATTAAACATCTTTTCTTTTGATATATTTTTGCTGTTTTACATAAACGTAGACAGTACTTTATAGAAATATGTTTGTTATTTTTACATATTGACAAAATAAAACCGATTCCTTTGTTCACTCTTATCATGTACCTAGTAAAGTATTAAAATTCCAAATCCTTCTGATAAGTACAATCCTTAAAATTTACTACCTATCGTGGAAACGTTGGGATAATGAGGTATTTATTTATCTCGTTATTTTAGTGCACGATCAGTCCCGTAGTATACAGGGTTATTTCTAATCAATTAGCATCCTTTCAGGAGCTTATTCTGTACATCAAAACTAACAAGTTTTGTTTTACGACTTTTCTTAATTCTCCAAAAAAAAGTGGTTGTTCCATAGAAGAATCGCGTTCACCCTCGACAAAATGAATGGAACAGCTGTTTTTTTTTAGTTTTGACAAAAATCGCAGAACAAAAAATGTTAGTTTCGATGTACAGAATAATCCCCAGCAAGGATGCTAGTTGATTAGAAATAACCCTGTATAATAATAAATAATGAGATACCTACCTATTTAAAGATCTCTGAAAGTGCCTGTACTTTACAAAACACTTTGTAGTTGTACAAATAACATACGTACCTGTTTATACAATTTAATTAGTACAACGTAAACAGTTAAAATATATTTATTTAGGTAAATAAAAATCATTCCCTATTTTATTTCCCTTGTTTGGTTTCGCGGAGAGTAAAGTTAATCAACCCATCTGCCAATTTAGGCCGTATTTAATCTCATTGTATATACTCTTATTTCGTGTAAGCAGAATAATGTAATTATTTAGATTTCAGTATCTACTTCCAATATTACCCGAGAGAAGTATTTACTGAGTGAATATGTAAAATATTATTTATACAACATATTAAAGGAACACTTACCAAGGAAGTATTAAAGGAGTACCAATCCCGAAATCGCAAAAATAGTAGATTATATCATATGGGAGCATAATACTATTTTTACGGCGAGGGCGCTTTTTTGAATCCCTCACTTTAGTTACGTCGGCCGAGCCAAAAATATATTTTGCGCCCAAGTGGTACACTCTACTTTTCATCACCTCTATGAGAAAATAAAAGGCGCCTCATATTTTATTCTAATTTTATTATTTAATAAAACGTAGAGTAACAACTAAATTGTAATTAAATGGTATCTAATTATAAAAAAAAATGTAAACTTATATTTACATTTTTTTCATTCATTTTCTTGGCGCTGAACACTAACATTACAAATACTTCCAAATTCAAAAAGTGCGCGGCAAAGATCATTCCGTCGCACTTATTTGTTCCAAATTCAAAAAGTGCGCGGCAAAGATAATTCCGGCGCACTTATAAAGTTCCTTATAGAAAACACCACCTTTGGGCGCACTTAAAGGCGAACCAAGTAGTCCTTTTCGAATAGATGTGATGAAAAAATATTTGGCTGTTCCGTAGATAACGATTATCGCCAAAAAAATGGATATTTCATAATGTTATTCTGGTATTGGATGTAGTTCTATCTATTCAAGATTAGATAATGCTGCCAGCATGCTGGGCACGCTGCTAACTAGCAGTGGGTTTGAGCATTTGGATTATCTTTAGACTTTCAAGGGTCTGTCAATGATCCAATTGCTTATTATGTAGTAGTCATTTTAGCTTAAGTACCTATGTAGTGTTGTATTTCGTTGTAGTTAATAAATACATTTTACTGTACTGTAATTGTAATGTAACAGCCTTTTAAAATTCCACTACAGGACGTAGGCCTACCAACCTACCCACGAAGGGTGATTGGGCCATATCCACCACGCTAGCCCAGTTGCGAGTTGGTGGATTTGTTTTCCATCACCGAAAAGTACATAAATTCCAAATAACTCCCGTACCGGGATTTGAACCAATGACCTCACGATTCATAAGGCGGGACGACACGTAAGGCGGGTGTCACTACCACCAGACCACCACGGCTTCTTAAATGTACTTCACTAGTAAAAAAAAAAGTTACGATGTACTCGGGTAGGTCACAATACGTAGCTAACGGTTTATGTTGATGACCCAAAGAAATCTGGTAGCGCGATGGGTGAAGAGTTAAGACAAATTGATTCCATTTCTCCGGGCACCCAAAAAGGGGAGCTCGAAAAGGACAGAGCCCTAATAGTTTTGAAGTGAAGATTAACGCAGGCGGTGTCAAATTTTTCGTATATACTACGATAATATTATGTACAATCTAATACTAAAATGCGAGAATTTCTGTAATTCATGATATATATAATTGTACATTTTTGTCTTTGGACATGTCCACATTCATAGACTTTGGTATATGTAGGTATATAGGGTTTTAAGTGGCTCAATAATGAAGAACTCATAACCAGGAAGATATCGGCCTGCTGAGCAAACGCTCACCCAATGGAGCGTATTCACAATCGAACTTTACATTTGGACGAATTCTGTAGTACTTCGGCCTAGGGCTACGAGCAATTATACAAAAAACCGTACATTTTACTACGGCCGTAGACCCTATATTTTTTACCCGATAGTCGTAAAACACGGTAATTGCCGCAACACAACACTGGCTCAGGGTAAAATCAAAAGCTTCGTTTGTCTGTCAGCAAGCTAGTAGTTTGTAATTAAAATGCTTTTACTTAAAAAATATAACTCTACCGAGTGACACAACAGAACACTAGTAGTTAGAAATAAATCGCATAACTCCGCTTGGCCCTTCCGCTTAATAAAAATGCGAGAAAATTGCTATCTCAATATTAAAACACAAGTCAAATTGCGATTACGGACCTTTCCAAGTAAAATTTCCGCTCATAGCATTTCTACGGATCTATAACTGCTTAAAGAATCTATATACGATACGAACTGGGTACTCATACGATTTTCAACAAGCGAGCGAACCATTCCAGGGGTTGGAAAGTTTATTTTTGATCTGTCCGCACGTTAGTTTCTTGTTAGTTTATTAGTTTGGATGTTCTTCTTTCGCATCGCGTACGGGTCGCTTTTTTCAACAAATCTTGGTACACAGTCTTGGTAAACAGTAAAATTTGGTACACAGTTTTGTATTTATTTGTAGAACATTACATATGTATTTGTAGAATTTTTGAAGCGATTCTTGATGGGGCGGGGTAGCATTTCTCTCAAAAAAGGGGAAAATTTGCTGTAGGGCTATGAAAATGTTTGGCAAGATCGATCGAAATCCATGGATGTATTACATAAACCAATCAAATCTTAACAAGTGCCATTTGAGTGGTACCTATGGGCCTGTTGCTCCCTGATAAGCTCTTTTTTAGACATGACTAACCTTTTCTGGAGATCAATAATTATTTTTAGACATGACTAACCTTTTCTGGAGATCAATAATTATTTTTAGACATGACTAACCTTTTCTGGAGATCAATAATTATTTTTAGACATGACTAACCTTTTCTGGAGATCAATAATTATTTTTAGACATGACTAACCTTTTCTGGAGATCAATAATTATTTTTCGCAAATAATGGTAATTCCATCGTGTACAAAATTCGAATATTTCGATCGAATTGTTAAATAAATAAAATATTTTGGGACATCTTACACACGGCCTCTGACCCCAAACTAAGCAAAGCTTGTGATATGGCTGCCAGAGACTGATATACTACATATATTAAATACATACTTATATAGATAGTAACTAAATAACACCCAGACACAGAGCAAACACTTATGTTCATCACACAAATATTTGCCCTGGTGGGGATCGAACCCACGCCTCATTGATCCAGAAGTTAGGGTCACTAACCACTGAGCCACCGAGGCAGTCAAATTTTTCAAATTGTTGATTATGACATTATTGTTGATTTTTCAAAAACGGCTCAGCCGATTTCGGTGTAATTTAAATGGGACTACCCATTCGAACTAAAAAATAATTTTTCGATTCGGTTCACAATTGGCTAAATTATCGATGAACGTACACAAAAAAAATACATACAGACGAACATAGAACCTCCTCCTTTTTGGAGGTCGGTAAAAAATTACGGAATAAGAATTTGAGATACAATCACAAATATTAAAAGGTTTCATTTGACAAGGGTTTATTTATTCATCACGCAAAGCGACCTTGTAATTTTTCTAAGTGACTGAGTAAAATAAATTATCAAAATAACATCTTAGGTATTTTAGAGAAGGAAATATTTAGTAAATTGAGTAGAATTAGATTTTAGGATGAGTTTCTATAATTTAGATATTCAACAAGTGTTTACGCTTTCAAATAATATACAAACATTTATAGGATTCGCTACTTATCTAGCCCGATATAAAGCGATTGTGTAACAATTATTGTTTTCGTACTGAAAATAATATAAGTAGGACTTTATCTAAACATTGTTCATCGTTGTTTACTCACTACTATTTTATTAAGTTATTTATGATTATGTGTAAAATATTTTTTAATCTGTTATTGTAGGTACTATAATAGGTACTTAGCTCAGAGCAAATAAAAAAATCAAGAGAGAACGTCGTTGAACAGTCAAGTGATGCCGGTGTTTTATACATATAATAAATTTATATATACGAATAAGCTATTTGGAAGATTCTTTATCTGTATTAACTTGTGTAAATAATACATTTGTGGAAGAGCCTGGAGCCCACGACACAGGCCACCCTAGTGTGGGTTCCAGTGCACACCTACTGTTTAAATAAAAAATAATCTCCATAATACTTAAATTGTAAAATAGGTGTAAGTTTTTAGAAATAAGTTATTTTGCATAATAAAGAATTATTATTATTACATGTGGTGAGTGTGTCGGTGTTGCGCCGTCATAGTACTGACAAGCCAAGGCGTAGTTTCGTTATACGTGTATGTGTGTGTAATTGTGTCTGTACATTGCGAGGCGTAGTTTTACCAGCCTCACTTGTTTGTTCACAACATTATCTCTTGATTTTTTTATTTACTCTGATTTACTTAGGTATATAGTTAAGCAATGTTTGGCACGGTCCGTCTTCGGATGGTGACTGCGGGTGGTATTTACAACTTAGCGGTTCCGTGGCTTGAATGATCCTGATTGTTTTAACCATTTGTTTTACTTAACCATGTCAGAGGCCTTCAAGCTAATTATAAAACTGACACCAGGACTAGCTATTTCATACTTACGAACTTAACCTACATAAGCTCAAAATCTGTATAGGTAATTGATTCAAATGCTAAATAATTAAAATCTACACCGTAACTCCATGCCTAGTTGACACCAACAAACACTTGTTTGTTAGTACCTACCTATACTTACAGCATTTAGTTACAAGTTCAGAACGTATCCAAAACGCAAATATTAATTACTGTATCTGTGCAAACTTTGTGGTCGACTGACTGAGAGTTGGTACTATATCCTTAGCTATAAGTAATTACAGCTTCGGTCAACCCAAGATCTTGTTAAAGTTGGGAGCTAAACCGCCACCAAAATTCGAAATTATGTCACGAGAACTAATAAAGAGAAGGTAAATATTAGCTTAGAGATATAGGCCACAAACGAAAACTAGTTTTTCCAAAAATCAATTTAGCCTCGAGTTCACCAACGCTTGTTTAAGTTAAACGTGTGATTACTGCTTTTAACCTACGGTTTTTGCTTGCTGAACAGCAAGATTTTTTTAAGCTGTGTAAGAATTAATCAACGGTTGATCAATTAAACATCTGTTGGTGAATTAGGCCCTAGTTACTAGGG
Organism: Hypomecis punctinalis; assembly: GCA_949316475.1. Lineage (NCBI taxonomy): Eukaryota > Metazoa > Arthropoda > Insecta > Lepidoptera > Geometridae > Hypomecis > Hypomecis punctinalis. Next base: position 15,144,182 of record OX438812.1, read on the forward strand.
TCTAAAACCTGACTTTAACCGTTGTTGGAATACAGTAATCACACGTTTTACTTAATCAAGCGTTGGTGAACTCGGGTCTTAGTAAAATATTTTTACTTTTCAAAAATGTGCTTGCGTAGATCATAAAATGTACATCGACAAGACAAAGGTCATGGATAATGCTCATGTTGTACCCACCCCAATATCTGTTGCGAGCTCGGTTCTTGAAGTTGTTGCTCGTACGTCTACCTAGGACAAGTAGATCCATAGTCCAGTTATGTATGTTCGACTTTAAGAAAGAGGTCAATCGCCGAATCTAACTCGTTTGGGCAGCGTTCGGGAAATTGAAAATTCTTCTTGTCTGACAATTCTGACATACTTCAGTGCCTCAAGTCGAAAGTTTTGACTAGTGTCGCCAGTGAGCTCCAAGTAGTACAACGAGCTATGGAAAGGGTTATGTTCGGAGTCTCGCTGCGAGATCGAATCAGGAAAAAGGAGATCCGAAGAAGAATCAAAGTTACCGATGTATCCCAGCAGATTGGCAAGTTGAAATGTCAGTGAGCAGGGCACATAACACGGAGAACTAATGACCGATGGGGTCGGAAAGTTCTCGAGAGGAGGTGAACGGATGACCTCATCAAGACCGCAGGATCCCGCTGTATGCAAACCGCTTAATTGCAATTGGTTTTATCGGAGATCTATACGGGAGCGTTGGCGCATATTTTTGACAATAGAAAATTGTTAATTTTTCGTTCCCTACTATTTAAAAAGTTCACAATTCTCAAGCACCGCGCAAGGCTCTGTGACGCATATCTACTATACATGGTGGAGTATTAATAATATTTGTTGACTCGAAACCAATTTGGCATAAACACATCTTTAATAGAATCTTATATGTATAACATGATCGAAGCACAAGCATTCGTGTTACCACAACCCGTCTACGATATCTTTCATAGAGCTTCATATCAATTTAAAATCTAATATATTCAGCTTCTTGCACCTAAATTATAACTAGATTTATTCCGTCCATAGAGTATTCAGAACGTCCCTCGCGGAATGCTTACCCGTTGAATTATATTCAAGAATCCACCCTCGGATTTGGGCCGTTCCCTTTAGTGTAAAACCATAGCTATATCTTCTACATAAATAACGGAGGCTGAATGACAAATTTATTGCCATAATGAGAACGTTTAGGGCTCTCCTTTTTACCGTTTCATACCTTAATACCTTTTGAGTAAGACTACACAGTAGGTACTGAAATATTATTCTGTTAGGGAGCCTCATCCATCATCTGATCTTAGGGTGTATCCAGATGTGAGTGAAAGCGTTACTGTGTTCACTCCACAAGGAAGAAGAGGAAGTTACGGTAAGTAGGAGTTCCTGGTACTGCGGCGTGAGTATTCCACCGTGTCAAAAATGTTTTTATTTTTTGATTGACCCAAGCGAAGCGATGATGCTGTGCTGTCTGTGCTTCCACACGACGATTTTGCTTTCGGTTTTCCGGATGTTGATTTTTGTCTACAGGTCGCATTTCCAATGAATCTCGAATCTTGGTACACAGGTTTTATAAATTAATGGGTTTTTTGTCGTCAGCGATTTTTGATTGGGAGGATATTTCCCTTAAAAAGGTGGAAAATTTGCTGTCGCGCTATATATTATCCGTTTGACAAAATTGTTTAGTATCTAAAAATCCTAATAAAATTTGCGAGTATGAACCAAATGAATCAAGAGCGAGTCGAGATATTGGCTTATGAAGATTCAATTAAAGTGATGTGTCGCGAGGTCTACTGTTCGGAGACTTACTAGTTTAAAGGTTTGCGTGTAACTACATTCTGCCTGGTGTTGAGCAGAATTTGCGCAAATCTGCAGGTAGGTAGAAAGTTTGAGGATCCAATAAATACTCAGTCAGCAGTTAGCATTTAAGCCATTAATTCACTGAGCAACAGTTTCTGAAACATCATGTAGATGTTTCTAGGAACTCATTTGTTTCCGTGTTCCCCGTCGCAAGCGGTGAGCACCGGAACATAACGATGAACACGTAAATGTTTGCAGACACAAAATAATTGTCTCTGAAACATTATTTTTTATTTCGGAAACATGCGTAGATTTTTTTCTGATACAGCGTTTATACATACACTAGCAACCCGCCCAGGCTTAGCAGAGGTGTATTATACATTTAAACCTTCATCTTGAATCACTCTATCTATTAAAAAAAACCGCATCAAAATCCGTTTCGTAGATTTAAAGATATATAAACACATGGGGACAGACGGCGGGAAGTGACTTTGTTTTATACTATGTAGTGAAAAAAAATCTACGATAGGGAACAGTTGTTTCTGAGTGAATACATGGCTTTACACTAGCTGTGTATTTCTTGGATCGTCGAACTTTCTACATAGTTGCACATTATTTGCGTAGCTTCCTATATATCAAAACCGAGCTTGTTAGTCGCCGATATCACATCAACCATACAATGTTCTGCACCATTGACTGTAGTAGGTAGGTAAATGTTACCTGAGAGATGATTACAAGGGGGAACAAAAAAAGTTTTTTCTGCGGTAGTAATTTGGTACTAATTGATTTTGATAACACCTAATGTATAATACATGAATATGTGTTTACTTTGTTTGGGTTGACTCTGTTTTTGAGATAATATGAGCATTAATTTAATTAATTAATTGCATGATTGAAATAGCTCTTTGGGCAATCCCCGGACAATCTGGGCGATTACAGTAAGGAACAATGAGAACAATTCCACTAGGACATCAGAACCACACAATATATATCAGAGCCGATAGGACTGCCATGTGATGGCAGAATTATGTTGGATAGGATACAGGGTTATTTCTAATCAATTAGCATCCTCTTAGGGACTTATTCTGTACATCAAAACTAACAACGTTTGTTCTTAGATTTTGGTCAAAATAAAAAAAAGTGGTTTCATAGAAAAATATCGTTCACCCGCGACAAAATGTATGGAACAGCTGTTTTTTCTTTGAGTTTTGACAAAATTTGCAAAACAAAAGTTGTTAGTTTTGATGTACAGAATAAGTCCCTAAAAGGATGCTAATTGATTAAAAATAACCCTGTATATGTTAATGAGGAATTGTCCGGACCAAAAATACAGTAGGAAAGCCTACAGAAAAAGTTTTTTGTGATTATTTTTCATTAAATGTATTAAATTGCACGTATTTTTCATATTTATATTTTAATATTTATATATACTCGTAGCTCCTCTTAAAGATATATAAAATTTTAATCAAACTAATATTATAAATCAGAAAAGTTTGTTGGTTTGTTCGTCTTTCACGCAGCAACGGAGCAACGGTTCGGCTTGATTTTTGGCATGGATATAGTTCAAGGGCCGGAAAGTTACTTCGGATACTTTTTATCCCGAAAAAATAAAAGGTATCTGTATATGTAAACTATATATAAACTATATTTTTTATTAATATAAATTTGATGGTCATTGCCTCATGTACCTACTCGAGTCAATTCGACAAATCTGCTATTTTACTATGTTCGTCTGTACCTATGTATTTTATGTGAAAATGTGATATCAATAATTATAACACGAGAAATAAGTTTAAATTTGTAATACCAAAGACTAGGCTCAGAAAGATAGATAAATCTTTTCAAAATAATTGTTTACGTTTTTATAATATTTTACCTGTAAGCTTGACAAGTCTAAATGACAATCGTTTTGAACATATCATGAAAAAATTTTTAATAAAGAAAGCATACTACACCATTGACGACTTCTTGAAGGATAAACTGGCTTTGTGTTTCCAACACATGACATTGAATAATATTGATTTTTAGTTTTTAATCTTTGACATGTATTAATAAAATTGATTAAATTTATAATTTGCTTTTGTTTATGTTATGACGTTCAAAAGTGTACTTTTTTGTGCCTATTTGATAAATAAATGATTGAATTGAATTGAATGTATGTTCATCGATATTTACGCCAATTGTGGACCGATTTAAAGAAACCAATAGTATACCAAAGTGGTTCCATTTAAATTTTATCGAAATCGGCGCGGCCATTTTTATAAATCAACAATAATGTTGATGCCAACATGGATGTCACATCGATTCGTGCAAACTCTGATTTTGTACACGGTGGAAGTCGGTGCTGCGATTTTTTGTGAAAAATAATAATATGAATTTATTTCGTATCAAGCACACTGAAGTTATACCTAAAACATTGACTTCTATTTTACCATGTTGTGGATTGTGAATGTCCCTCTTTAGATTTGTACCTGCCCATGAGTGCGAGCCTTTATTACTCTATGATTGTATACTCTGTGGTCTTATTATAAAAGCTCTGACGTTTTGACGTTTCGTTCTCTTTCTCCTGTGACCTGTGACCGTGCTCGTATTAAGTTATAATTTATTGATAGCGAGTTAATTAAATAGTATGTGCCATCTTGTATCACAATATTGTGGTTAATAAACTTAATCTCCTTTCATCAGTCGTTTTAGTCAACCCTGGGTCCCCTAAACCCATCATACCATGCCGCAAAATTACTGTTCCCCCAGTGTTATCTAACTAAGATTATTCTGAGTCACTCTAGATACCTACAGTTTCTAAGGCAGAAATAAAAAGTTTCGACACCGCAAACTAGTAAAAGTAAAATAATACATAATACTTAGCTAACGTTCCCATTACCTTAGTGTTTAAGTTAATTGCAATACCCTAATACAGGGTCCATAAGTATGTCACTCTAGGCTTATATAAATGATACATTTATAAATTAGACTAAGAGAATATGTATTTATGGTGCAATAAAAACGATTGAATTGAATTGAATTGACAGAGCGAGCGATGAATTTTGTAAATCTCGAGGCGTAGATTTACAAAATTTTCTTTTATCTATCCGGATGTTTGTTAGTTTGGATGTTGGTCCTTCTCGACAGGTTGCATTTTTCAACTTAATGAAACATAGTACACAAGTTTTACATAATTTCGGAATTTATTTGTCCACGCCGATATATGATTCGGGGCTGTTTCCCTCAAAAAAGGGAGAATATTCGTAGCGTATTTGTCAACCGATTTTGATAATAAGTATTTGGCAAGTTTGTTAAATACCCAAACGAAATCGGCCCAGAGAGAGACGAGATATTATACATACCTAGGCTTAAGAAGATTCAGTTATAGAGATGAGCCGCGAATTTGAACCATACAACTAATGCCATTAATGATATTTTTGGTTTTTTCATGTCCAAAATGCGTATTTTTGAGCACAGATTTACTCGTAAATGCTAATTTATGGATCTTGCCTACTGCTCGGAGAACTACTAGTGACAAAGATTGAGCGCTCTACTAAAAACACTTAGGTATTCTTAATTGGGATGTTTAAGCGTATAAAAATCATCAATCTTCTATTATATAAAAGGCTTCCCTGAGTGACTGACTGACAGACAGCCTACAGCCCAAACCGCTTAAGATATGAGCTTGAAATTTGGAATATAGGTATTGAACGACGTAATGGAGCACTAAGGACGAAAATTTTGAACTTTCGACCTCTAAGGGGGTAAAACGGGCCCTTTTCGTTTGTATGTAACTTTTTATTCCCTGTACCGATTGACTTAAAACTTTGTATACATGCTTTTCAAACAAAATAAAAGTTACGTTTTTTCCTGTTTTTCCGAATTTTCCTCATCTAAGGGGTCAAATAAGGTCCCAAAGTTGGTGAAAAAAGCGTCAATTACATCGAACCAGCTGAACGGTTATGGTTGAAAATTGGTATGAAGGAAGCACTCAGCATGTTTTAATACAGGAATTAATAAAATCCAGGAAAATCTATAAGGTTCCTTAGGGATACGCAAAATTAATAAGTTTAGGCTACAGACCAAACCGCTGAAGATATGAGCTTGAAATTTGGGATATAGGTACATTGAACGACGTAATGGAGCACTAAGGATGAAAATTTTGAACTTTCGACCTCTAAGGGGGTAAAATGGGCCCTTTTCGTTTGTATGTAACTTTTTATTCCCTGTACCGATTGACTTGAAACTTTGTATACATGCTTTTCAAACAAAATAAAAGTTACGTTTTTTCCTGTTTTTCCGAATTTTCCTCATCTAAGGGGTCAAGTAAGGTCCCAAAGTTGGTAAAAAAAGCGTCAATTACATCGAACCAGCTGAACGGTTATGGTTGAAAATTGGTATGAAGGAAGCACTCAGCATGTTTTAATACAGGAACTAATAAAATCCAGGAAAATCTATAAGGTTCCTTAGGGATACGCAAAATTAATAAGTTTAGGCTACAGCCCAAACCGCTGTAGATACGAGCTTGAAATTTGGAATATACGTACATCGTACGACATATACACGACGTACACAAGCCGTGGTGGTCAAGAGGTAGTGACACCCGCCTTACAATCGTGAGGTCGTGGGTTCGAATCCTCGGTCCCGTACCAATGAGTTCTTTGGAATTTATGTACGAAATTTCACACCACAGGCTTTTCGGTGAAGGAAAAACATCGTGAGGCAACCTGCATACGTAGAAGAAATTCGATGGCGTATGTGAATCCACCAACCTGCACTGGGCCCGCGTGGTGGATATGGCCCAATCACCCTTCGTGGGTAGGCCTACGTCCTGCAGTGGACTACTAAAAAGGCTGGTAAAGTACAGTACAGTACGACATAATGAAGCACTAAGGATGAAAAACGTACCCAACTCTAACTTACGGGGTAAAACGGGCCCTTTTTGTTTGCATGTAACTTCTTATTCCCTGTACCGATTGACATGAAACTTTGTATACCTAGATGCTTTTGAGACTAAATAAAAAATATGGCTGTGCCTGTTTTCTAAATTTTCCTTAAAAAAATCCTTAGGGGTCAGATACGTCCCAAAACTTCAATGCGCTTTTTTAAATAATGTAGTATCTAGGATTATGATAATGATAGTTTATCTTTAAATGGGGCAAAATGGGTCCCCAAAAGTTTACGATTTTTTTTTTATTTTGTGAGCCAACAGTCTTAAGCTTAGCGCACATGGATCAATATAGGTATTTTACTATGGGATCAACCCTGACAAGCGAAAATTACCTACATTTTCCATACATTTTGTCGCGGGTCGATGAACTTTTTGTGTTGAACAGCTGATTTTATTCACGTGCTTTTGGGGTTGGTACCATTGTAGAAGTTAATCAAATTATGAGTATAATAGCATCCTAGAATATGCCTGACTAGAATTACGACTTGTGTGCCATTTTTTCATTTGCCTGGAAAATTAAATTTCTAATGACTTAATGAAACATGTCGAATACCTGTACCGGCCTTAATTAATAGTGCACTACTGAAAATAGGTACTACGGATAGCACTACGGATAATAGAAACAGGCGGGTCTTAAGATGAATATGGACAAGACGAAAGTCATGTGTAATTCCCATGTTTTACCTACCCCGATTTCTGTTGGAAACTCGGTTCTTGAAGTCGTTGACTGGTACGTATACCTAGAACAAGTAGTCCAGTTACTCGTAGGTAGGTCCGACTTCAACAAAGAGGCCAATCGACGAATTCAACTCGGCTGGGCAGCGTTCGGAAAAGTGCGTAGTGTCTTCTCGTCCGACATACCTCAGTGCCTCAAGTCGAAAGTTTTCGACCAGTGTGTGTTGCCAGTGATGACTTATGGCACAGGAACGTGGTCTCTCACTATGGGCCTTATTAGTAAGCTCCAAGTAGCCCAACGAGCTATGGAGAGGGCTATGCTTGGAGTCTCTCTGCGAGATCGAATCATTAATGAGGAGATCCGTAGAAGAACCAAAGTTACCGACATAGCCCAACGGATTGGCAAATTGAAAGGGCAATGGGCAGGGCACATAGCGCGGAGGGCTGATGACCGTTGGGGTCGAAAAGTTCTCGAGTGGAGACCATGTACCTGCAAGCGCAGCGTAGGACGTCCACCCACAAGGTGGACGGATGACCTCATTAAGACCGCAGGATCGCGCTGGATACAAGCCGCTTCCAACCGGTCTTATTGGAGATCCATAGGGAAGGCCTATGTCCAGCAGTGGACGTCCTGCGGCTGATGGATGACTGAAAATAGGCCTATCCGCGAAGGGTAATTGGGCCATATCCATTACGCCGGCCGAGCATGGGTTGCTGAATTCACATACGACATTGATTTTTTCTACGTTCGTACAGGTTGCCTCAATGTTTTCCAGCAAAGAAAAGTGAAATTTCTTACATAGTTACTCATACAATTATTATTATTGTCGATGGCTCAGTGTTGTTTAACACTTTCTAGCACACCATTTGTACAAAAGGAGGACTTAACGCTAAACAGCATTATCTGCCAGTCAACCGACAGGCACATGTATATGTAGTAGGTATATCAGTCTCTGCCAACCAAATCACAAACTTTGCTTAGTTTGGGTCAGAGACCGTGTGTGAGATGTTCCCCAATATTTATTTTACATATTTATTTATCATTGAGTTAATTTCAGAAATTCGGCAATTTATCATCCAAAAATGTACGTACTCCGTAATAAGCTTTAGATACAAGTAAATTAAATAACCAAATACTGAGACAATTTAGGCTAAACCGTGGGCATTATTTTGCAAGTAATACGATAATAGGCTCAGTAATGAAGACGCCATGGTAAATATAATAACAACATAAAAAGTGTTCTCTCTATCGAATGCTTAAAGTGAAAAAGAAACAGATATAATTATGATAATTAGCTATTATAATTACGATGGCGCCTTCATAATCGAGCCTAATGCGGGCTTAACCACGAGCTACTATTATTTTAAGTAAGTGCCAAGAAAACGCGGGCCTAACTGTGGGTTTTTATCATTTTAAGCAGTTACGAAAATAACGCGGGCCAGACCGTGGGCTATTATCATTACAAGTAATACAAAAACGCAGGTTAACGGCATGCTATTATAATTTTAAGGATTTATTAAGACAACACGGGCCAGACCGCGAACTATTAGATATTATTATAAGCGAATGCCAAGATAACGCGGGTTGAACTGCGGGCTGTTATTTTAATCAAGTAAGTATTAAAACAACGTGGGCCAAACTGTGGGTTATTATCATATTAAGTACCTAATTATTAACACAACGCGAGCTAAACCGCGGGCTATTATCATTTTGAGCAAGTACTAAGACAATACGGGCCAGACCATGGGCTATTATCATTGTAAGTAATACGACAATGCAGGCCAAACGGCAAGCTTTTATAATTTTAAGCAAGTATTAAGACATCGCAGTCCATGCTGCGTGCTATAAATAACCATCTTAAGCAAGTACTAACAATACGCGGGCCAACCGTGACCTATTATCATTATAGGCAAATACTGTTACAATTTTGACCAAACCGTGGGCTCCTTGCAAGTAATTTTAAGCAAGTATTAAGACAACGCGGGCCAAATCGCGGACTATTAGATATTATTATAAGCATGTACAAAGACAACGTAGATGAAACCGCGAGCTATTTTAAGTAAGTACCTATGTACTAAGACAACGCGGGTGAAGCCGCGGGTTTTAAGCTAGTTATTTATTATATTAGTCCGCTAGTAAGATTATTAAAAAATATTGGACACGTATTTTTTTTTGTTAATGATACAATCCTACTAATATTATAAACGTGAAAGTTTGTGAGGATGGATGGATGGATGGATGGATGGATGTATGGATGTTTGTTACTCTTTCACGCAAAAACTACTGAACGGATTGACATGAAACTTTTCAATAATATAGCTTTTATATCAGAATAACACATAGGCTATAAATTATAATGATAAATTTCGTATGCGGGCAAAGCCGCGGGTAAAAACTAGTTAATGATAAAGGTAAAACCTTGTCAAATTTGAGAGTGGGGGCTCGTGACGTCACTAGCCAATACCGGTACCGGTACATTTGTAGTAAGTTTACCTTCCTTATATTTTGTTAAATTGACAAAATAAAAATACGTATCTAATATTTTTTATAATATATTTGAAAAAAAAATATTTCTGTCAAAAAAACTATTTAAAAAAATATCTATTTGACAGACTAATTATATTTTTTTAGTAAACAAACCTATTCTTACCGCTCCAAAGCTCAGACAAAGTGCTCGGCGCTTTTTTCTCGTAGTTTCGGTTAGGGATACAATACGAATATACTTACAAGTAGATGTATCGAATATATACAGAAGTAATTTTTTTAAAAGAGTGACAGAAGCGATGCTATACCGGTATAGTAAGCTGGCTTTTTGTGTGAATAGATCTTTACGTAATCCTCGTTACCGACGAATAAACAACTCCCTAACAACAGTTTTTCATTGACGAAACCTTATCATTTTCTAAATTAATCTCAATGATGCAAGTGTATAGAGGCTGACGAACCATATCTTAGTGTCAAACTATGTAAGTAAGATAAACTTACCAGTTACAAGCAAATCGCTTTTAAAAATAAACTATATACAATAAACTAATTACAGATATAAACTGCAGACATTTTTAGCAAAGTTAAGTAAGCAGATAGATGTTTACGAACGTGAACGAAGTAAACAAAGATAAGTCACAGTACACTTCCACTGCGGGGGATACGAACACATAAATATTACGTTATATTGAACTGACCCCTCGGTCTTGATCCGAGATAATTGTGTTTAAAGCAAACAGCAAACAACAATTTATTTCATAACCCGCACTCGAGCGGTAAAGTGGCCATCTCGAAATACTTCTAATGAATAAGGACGTAAATCCAAAAGATTTTGAGGAAAATAAACAAGTCAGGAACTTCTCGAATCCAGGCGCAAGAATGCCGAACATCAAAGTTTTCACCGGGAGCTCCCATCCAGATATTGCGAAGAAAATCGCTTCAAGGCTGAACCTCAACTTGGGACGAGCAACCACTAAGAAGTTTAGCAACAAGGAAACAAACGTCGAAATCGGAGAGTCGGTGAGAGGCGAAGATGTTTACATTGTGCAAAGTGGATGTGGAGAAATTAATGATAACCTCATGGAACTGTTTATCATGATCAATGCTTGTAAAATTGCATCAGCGTCTCGGGTCACCGCTGTGATCCCTTGTTTCCCTTACTCAAGGCAGGACAAGAAAGAGAAAAGTCGCGCCCCGATTACAGCAAAACTCTTGGCCAATCTCGTATCAGTAGCTGGAGCTGATCACGTTATCACTATAGATTTGCACTCATCCCAAATCCAAGGATTCTTCAACATCCCTGTCGACAATTTATACGCCGAGCCAGCCATCACAAAGTGGATAAAAGAGAATATTCCAGAATGGAAGACCTGCGTGATGGTATCTCCTGATGCAGGCGGTGTGAAGAGAATGACAGCTATCGCTGATAGACTCGACGTCGAGTTTGCGATAATTCACAAAGAGAGACAGAGAGCGAACGATGGAGACTCGACCGTCCTGGTTGGAGATGTGAAGAATAGAATAGCAATCATGGTCGATGACTTAGCGGATACTTGCGACACGATCGTGAAAGGTGCCGAAGCTCTACAAGATGCTGGGGCGAGTAAAATCTACGCTATCTGCACACATGGAGTCTTCGCTGGCAACGCTATAGAGAAAATAAATTGGTCCTTTCTGGAGGCTTTGGTTGTAACAAACACGATTCCCCAAGACTTAAACATGAAGCAATGTCCGAAACTGCAAACGATTGACATATCAGTGATGTTGGCAGAAGCAATCAGACGTACTCACTATGCGGAATCCGTCTCTTATCTTTTCACAAACGTACCCTATTAGTTTTTAACTAATTTTAAGTTGAAGTTATTATGATTTTGAGACTTATGTGAAAAATATTGTAATCTCGTAAAGCTTTTGTAAAGTAGCTTGAAACTTTAATGATTAAAACACTAATTAACATCTGCTTTAACTATGATTTATGAGTTATTTAATCAGTTGTCAGTTGGTTACAATCCATTTATTCTAGTTAACTGTAAAGGTCAGGAAATTACATTATTAATTTTAGAGACTAAGATATAATTTGAGAAAAGAAAAGACAAATATTTAGGAGGATTTTTTATTATGTGACCAAGCCTGAAATCGCGCAGAAATCAGCTGTTCGATATATTTTGTCGATATGAGAGGTAATGAACTTATTATAAGATAAGATAATATTTATTGTCAGAAAGTAAATCTGTTATTACATAATTAAATATAATAAAGATTAGGTACCATAATGTGCTCGTCAATTAATACATTTAGAGCAAATACGAAGTCAAGTACCTTTATAGAAATGTAGTGTATATTCTCGTGTATAATCATGGTAAGTATCTACCCAAATGTCTATGAACAATAAATATTAAAATTGTATACATTAATATTGTATATTAATTTCATATTGATATAGAACAGAACATTTACCCCTTCAGAATTAGTACCCTAGAAAAAGTTGTTTATTATGAATAACTATGACATTTCATAAATATCTGAATCTCCCCGCACTATGCAAATCAACGCCATCAATAAAATTATATCTACGAATTAACTGTTAATTTGTTCAATCCCGAAGACTTAGAACTTTAGAATTCCCTGATATTAGTGGTGCCATCTACCGTCAACATGTCGCATCTGATAAATTGATATGAACCATAGTTCCCAAGGTGATCCCAAGCAAACGACAACGCTTTGACAGCACCAAGACGATGTAGTGACGTCGTAGGTGTGTTGCGGTACTTTGGAATGGAACATTGACCTGATAACACACTAATATATCTTTCGAGTATTCACAACAAAACGATGTAGATGTGTTTATAAGTTTGCTATGAAAAGTGTGGTGTTAATTTAGTAGCCTAGGATACTGCTAAGGTTTGTATGTTCTTGACAAATTAAACTTTCTCTACGAGAATTTACGAGAAACTACTAGGTAGATATGTGAGCAGCGTAGATTAAAGATGAAGATATAGAGGAATCAATAGTTTATAATTTTTAAAGGTCGATTTTATTATTGACATAACAAATTATTATATTAGGTATAACAATATAAGTGAACTGTACATTATGAAATACTTGTACCTATACTTACGTAGTTACATTATGTGTTGTTTATTTAACAGACGAAACGGAGTAGGTTAACAAGTAGACTCGTTTTTTTTTTATATAGACGCATAACTTTTTGCAGAGTAGTCCGATTTTAATAATTCTCTTTTCATTGGAAATAATATTCTCCAAAGTTGATACCTTATAAACTGTACCGAAATTGGGTTGTTCCTTTTTGAAAAATAAACAATAATCTAAAAATGGCATAGATCGATTCGAGCGAGCGAATTATAAACAAATGAGATGGAGGAGTCGGGTAAACAGTGCAATTTTAATCAGGTATACTTAGAGAGTTTTTGTGATGTAGGAAGCTAAGTAATGGCCAATAAAAGGATGAAAAATGTATACTAAGTTACCTACTCCTGTCCCCGAAAAACAATACCCACCCCACCTACGATAGTCGGATAACAGTACCGTAGATTTGAAACATACAGGGTTATTCCTAATCAATTAGCATCCTTTGAGGGGCTTATTCTGTATATCAAAACTAACAACTTTTGTTCTGCGACTTTTGTCAAAACTCAAAAAAAATTTGGAACACTCCATAGAAAAATATCGTTCACCCGCTACTAAATGTATGAAACAGCTGATTTCTTTTTTCGAGTTTTGACAAAAGTTGTTAGTTTTGATGTACAGAATAAGCCCCTAAAAGGATGCTAATTGATTAAAAATAACCCTGTACAAACAAACAAATTATTAGATTATCATATTATTCTCTACTACCAAACCACACATTATCTAACATCTGGTACCTACTTTTAAAGGGACACATGCATGGTACTTAGATTACTTACAAATAATAAGTAGGTATTTACACAATGTATTTACAAAAGGTGTAGTAATACCTACCTACTGTAACCACACATGAGGTACATATCATGAACAACTTGAACCTATGGGGCCAACCCAGAATTAAAAAAAATTAAATCAGCTGTTCCATATTTGGATTTGTTCCGTTACCGGTATTAAAATAAATAAAAATTCTAACCAGATCAATGATTGCTGTTTTATAAAGAGCATTCAAAATGTAATTATTATCTAATAAAAACATATTTTTAAACCCCTGCGATATTTAGAAAATCGATAATATATATTTGGGGTATGTAACGTGAAACGGAACGGATATCTCGTAAAGAAACACATTAATCTGAAAAATATCAAAGCTAATTTAAAAAAAAAGTATAATAGAAATGTCAATGTCAAAAGAAATTGATTGATTAATTTGATTTTCAATCAGTGTTGCCACCTTAGCCCTTTTGGAGCTAGATTTAACACGGTTTACTGTAGGTGAACCTGATGTGTAATGATTTAGCCCGGAAAGGGCTATCTAGCGCTTATTTGCCCTATTTATTTTCTTAGAAAATATGATTTTGAATTTCCAATATATTTTTTTAAAATAACAATTAAAAAAAAATGCAGGGCTGTATATTATTGTTTATTACTCCATGAAGCTTTAAACTTTAAGTACATTCCTAGAAAAAATAAATGATCTTGGTTAGAATTTTAATACCGAGTTCCTTGTAAATCAGGTACAACTCCTTTAAACTCGAAATCGACAAAATGTGTGAAAAAGTATCTCGAATTCCGAGTTGATCCCATAGTGAAAGTTTTTCAATATAATATGTTGTACGTCGTGCGTGGTCACAGTAGGTACTAATACCTACACCTTTTGGTACGTATAGGCCGCTACACACAAGTTGGTGAAAATGAAGTTAGGTTCAAGCTGCGCAATATCCAATCAACGTGCGGCTTTATTGTGAGCTTCAGTCGGGATTGGATATTGCACAGCTTGTGCTGATGTAGCTAACTTCATTTCCGCCAATTTGTGTAATGCGGCCTATATAATAATAGATATAGATTGTAGGTAGGTACCTCAGACAAAATTAAAAAATAAAGACAGAATGCTGTGAACAAAGAAGTGAGGCCGACCAAAACTACGCCTCGCCGTGCACAGACAATTAGACTCACATCCATGTACAAGGAAACTACGCCTTGGCTTGACAGTCGAACTATGGCGGCGCAAAAGTGACGCACTCACACATGTATAAAACCGGTCTCACTTGACTGTTCAACGACGTTCTCTCTTGATTTTTTTATTTGCTCTGAGGTAGGTACATTAATTTGTATTAACCTTACCAGCGACAATCGCCAATTTTCGGGGAGGATTTTCTTGTGATCATTTCTAGAAACTTCCAGCGATGTCTTCTCTACCAGTCCTGTACCAGTCGGAGGCCAGTCCGCCGGCCAGAGCTGTGATGATGGTTCTGGACCTCCTTGGAATCGACGTGGAGAAACGGAGCCTTAACCCCGTGTTGCGGGAACAAGACACACCGGAATTAGTAAAGGTATTTTAAGCCAAATCGTATTTATTGGCAGCTATACATCGTACTTACCTGATGTTAGTTAAAGTACGTAAGTTACCTACGTCACACAAGTTGGCGGAAATTAAGTTAGCAACCTGCTGCTTCTTCTTCTTCTTAGTTTTGGCGTCGCATTATTGTGCATTTGCCAGTGTCAAGTATTAAGTTTTACTAATTTTTGATAATATTTTATCAAAATAGTCACTGTCATAGTCTCGTCATAGTCCAATAAAGTCGCGGTCAAGTCCAATCATAGTCCAAGTCATACCTCAGTAAAGCAGTGGAGACTTTACTAGAGGCGTCTATGGAGTTTTGGTAACAACACGGAAGAACATGATACGTCACATTATATCACTTGCCTACACTCATGCACGTAAATCAGCTCATAATCAACGGAATACCACCATTTTTCACTAATTATTACTGATAAAAACACAAGTTTAACAAAATAATACAATGAGGCGACATGATTTTTCCGCGTTCCCGCCAAAACTCCAAATTAAAATAAATTGGAGGCGCCGGGTAACGATAACCTGCTGCTCAATATCCAACAATGCGCGGCTTTGTGGTGAGCATCGGTCAGGATTTAATAATGCGCAGCTTGTAGCTAACTTCATATCCGCCAACTTGTGTGGCGCGGTCTATAATTAATTCATAGCTACGAGTAACTTCAGACGCCAAGAAGTTTGATTCGACCTATAGCAAAGAACAGCGTGTGTGATCATAAAACTATATTGTGGTATCTCTAACATTGCGGTTTTAATTTCAATGTTTTTATATCAATTAAATATTTTTTAAATAAATATTATCTTCAATTGTTCTGCTTGTGTAAACTGCCTCAGAAATAAGACAATTATTACTTTAATATTTCAGAAAAATCCCATGCGAACGATTCCCTTGTACGATGAAGGCGACTTTTCGATAGCGGACAGGTAAGATTGAATTACCTAATTACCAAAGCAAATAACTATCTAATAGATATCAGAGGGATTATTACTATATACTACGGGACTAATCGCGCACTAAAATTACGAGATAAATAAATACCTCCTCATCCCGAAGTTTCGGCCGAGTTGGATCGACCGTGGTCACTTGGCCGAAACGTCGGGATGAGGAGGTATTTATTTATCTTGTAATTTTAGTGGGCGATTAGTCTCGTAGTATATAGTAATAATCCCTCTGATATCTATTAGATAGTTAATTATTTAACATCGTAAATCTATCAAAAAAATTAATTCTAACTTAAATGTTTAGTACTTACAAGTTTTTTTTAATATGCATTCCATTTCGTTATTTTTAGCCACGCTATAATGATATACCTAATGGACAAATATGCGAAGCCCGAACTTTCCCAACTTTACCCCAAGGATAACAGGAAACGGGCCAAAATTAATCAACGGCTATTCTTTGACTGTGGAATTCTTTTTCCAAGGCTGCGCGCAGTTATGGTAAATTAATTTCAAATAATAAATTAAAAATTATAAGCTCATAACTCACCAACATTTTAAACATAAAACACAAATATAAGTATTCCTACTTTTCACAGATAAATCTTGTTCTTTAGTTAATTTATCTATGCTTGTACCTATAGGTATTTTAGATGTTTTATGGTGCATGGTATCCACTCCTATAATGATATTCGTAGCATAGTCATTGATAAAAATATATTGCAAAGCAATTATTTTGTCAATTAAACAAAAATTGATGAAAATATAGGCCGTAAAAGTTCCGCGTGACGTCACAAGTGCCAGACAAATGTATAAACTTCTGTAAGAGAGGTGACGTCACGACCCCCATTCCCAAAGGAAGGGTTTTTGACAAGGTTTACGTCATTTGTAGCTTGATTTTAAAAAAAAAAATACGGGTCAAATATTTTTTCATAATCTAACTCACGGCCTAATTAATAATAATGATTTTTTTTCTCAGTCGTCATGTCTATTATTGCAACATTTTAAATTTCGCTTGGCTAAGGTACAAAGGCTAGCTTTTCTATTAAAATTGCTTTGAATTTTTCGGTTTTCCTGCAGTAAATTCAATAAAATTTAAAACGGAAAATTCCTGAATGATGTACAAGGGAAGCTATAAAATTATACATTACACTGCTTCTATCCAAAACACTTCGAATTTTGGGATTTCCCTTGGCAAATTCAATAGAGAATAAAATAGGAAATACCTCCCCTCCCCCTAAGGGTCGTACCTATCTTTATAAAATTTAACTTGATCTCTGCGACAGTAGAAGATTGACATTTTTAGAGTTGAGATAGTGGTGGAAAAAATCGATTTTCAAACAATGTTGTAATGAAATCGAATGAGAAGTTGAAGGTGAGAAATTGGATTTCATTTACTTACTATTATTTAAGATCAAGTATGTACACATGTAAATAATGTTATGATATTAATTATATACTCATAATAATGTAACGATAGTATTTATCGACGTTTTTCACTATTATCGATGCTAATGTAACATATAATTGAGTTTATTTTAATTACACATGTAAAAAATGTTATGGTATTAAAATATACATAAAAAATTATGATAAATCAAGTTTTATTTAAAATATCGTCAGTATAAATTATCGATATTTTAATTAAAACTCTATCTAAAAGTCTGTGGTCACGATCATTCGTCGCCCATCACTAATCGGCATGCCCACAAAGTATGACATTGACAAGTACTGTCTGTACTATTAAGAAATTCAGGACTTCATAGGCGTGATTTTTCTGACAGCTGTCGCCGAGATCAAGTTAAATTTTATAGTTATAATTAGACATTGGGCCCAATTAAAAGTGCCATCGTAATTTTAATAGCAATTTAAAATGTTTCTTTTTCACTATCTTCATTTGAAAGAGATAACAATATCATGAGTTGCTATTAAATTTACGATAGCGCCTTTAAAATTGGGCCTAATGTCTAATTAGATACACCCCTTAGGAGGAGGCGAGGTATACTTACCGTTTTTGAAGTGAAACTTCTTGTGCAACTTCCAACAAGGTTGCGTTAAGCGTTTAACGCTACTATGGAGGGATATGAAAGCACTGTTGCGCCGAAGTTTCACTTCTGCGCGGAGGGACTCTACGCACTATTTTTTTTCCTAGGCACCAACCTACGCTGGTAGACTAACGGGACTGACCAAGTTCATGATTAAAAACATAGACGACGCTTACGGAATGCTGGAGATATATCTCTCGGATTCGCTGTATTTGGCCGATGATGAGATGACGATTGCAGACATTAGTGTGTTGACCACGATTTCTTCTTTGCACGGATTACACCCTATCGATGACAAAAGGTACCGCTCTCAATTTTTTCAACTAAGTATACTAAGCGCCACACAAATCGGCGGATGGGAAGTTATGCGCAGAACGCTGCGCAAAAGTTGAAATACAGGTATGCGCGGGAGCCAGAGAGACGAGACACCGGGGCACACCCGCCCGCCAACCTCATGCTTCCCGCGCGCTCCCTACGCCCGTGCTCACCACTACAACACGCAGCATCGGAATTGTGCACACATGCGCAATAATTAGCGAATCATGGCGAAGTGTCATCTGAGGCTAACTTCTCATCCGCCGATTTGTTTGGCGCTTAGTATAAGTACTATAAGTACATACCTAATAGACATACCTCAGTGCCTCAAGTCGAAAGTTTTCGATCAGTGAGTGTTGCCAGTGATGACTTATGGCACAGAAACGTGGTCTCTCACTATGGGCCTTATCAGTAAGCTCCAAGTAGCCCAACGAGCTATAGAGAGGGCTATGCTCGGAGTCTCTCTACGGGATCGAATCAGGAATGAGGAGATCCGTAGAAGAACCAAAGTTACCGACATAGCCCAACGGATTAGAAAGTTGAAATGGCAATGGGCAGGGCACTTAGCGCGGAGGACTGATGACCGGTGGAGTAGAAAAGTTCTCGAGTGGAGACCACGTACCGGCAAGCGCAGAGTAGGACGTCCACCCACAAGGTGGACGGATGACCTCATTAAGACCGCAGGATCGCGCTGGATGCAAGCCGCTTCCAACCGGTCTTATTGGAGATCCATAGGGGAGGCGTATGTCCAGCAGTGGACGTCCTTTGGCTGATAGATGGATGGGTGATAAGTATAGGCTGAATCAAACAACTAAGCGGCTGTGTGCGGATGACCCAATCCTCGAGCAGCTGTTAAGTGATCTTCAGTCAGTATTCGGTTATCCGCAGCTTGTATCTAACATCACAGCCGTTAAGTTGTATGAGTTGGCCTGTACTAGATTTTACCCAGTTTCGGATTTTTTTGGAAATAAACGGTAGCCTATGATACTCTCCAACCTTTAAACTATACGAAGACAGGGGAGAAAACCTAAGTTTTTTGAAGTCTTCGTCAGAAAACCCTGCAACCGACAGCTGGGGACATCCCGTTCCATGTTCGTCCATTCAGAGCGGTTCTGAAAGGATACAAGAAAGAACAGCGGCAGAAAGGGCCGCGAAACGGCAAAGTGACGGCAGACGCAGTGAGAGTGGAGGGCACGTTTCGGCTTTTTTGACAGCATTTAGCGCCGCAGCACAGAGCTTGTTCCCACAAACAACGAAAATAAAATGGCCCAGCACCCAATCAAACACAGCAACAACACCACGAACAAGGCAAGTGGTTCAAACGAGAGCCGACATGGGACAAGTTAGTCCGCCCCTCTATATCCAAGCCTCGACAGCAACAGATCACGCCAGAAACGCCTTCATAGAATTCTTAGCTATAACGAGAGCGACTAGAGAAGTCAATTTCAGAAACTGCGAAAACATCATGCAGTCTTTCAGGCTAGGAAATGGGAGTCTTTTGATGGCGAGACTGGAAGAAGCAGAAGCAGCCATATACAATAACGACACTTCCCAGGTCATCAAGGGAACGATGAGAGGTCAATATATGGCTGCTTATAATGCAATAGAAGGCTTCGTGGCCCTGGATGAGGATGAGACGAATCGGACTGGCAAACTGAGGTACATGACACCACCAGAAGACCCTATTGTGGTTGCCGCCAAGTGTACCAAAACAATGCTGGACGACAGAATTATTGACATGGCAAAAGCCATTGAGGGCAGTTCTGGAGTCGAGGCACAGTGGGGCAATTGGACGGTACCCAAGATCCAGTGGGTCAATGGAGTGCCCGGTTGCGGTAAAACAACTTGGGTGGTACGACACTTCGATGTGGATAAGGACGTTATCATCACCACAACAACTGAAGCAGCCAAAGATCTAAAAGAGAAGCTGGCGCAGCGTATAGGTAATCTAGTAAGAACTAAAGTGCGCACCATGGCTTCGACTCTCGTAAATGGTTTCTGAAATTTCGAGAGCTGCTACCGCTTAATGGTGGATGAAGCTCTCATGAACCATTTTGGAGCCATAGTGATGGCTTTGAGGCTGTCTGGTGCCAGTGAACTTGTCCTCATCGGAGACGTCAATCAACTACCTTATATCGACAGAGAAAACCTCTTCGAGATGAGGTATAATCGCCCTAACCTGGTCGCCAACATTAGCCAGGAGTTGTTATGTACGCGCCGGAACCCCATGGATGTGGCGTTTGCACTGAGGGAGATATACGCGGGTATATATTCTTCGTCTATCCAAGTCAGATCTCTAGAGCAGAAAAAATACACGGGTGCACAAATACCCTACAACCTCTCTAACACCCTTTATTTGGTCCACACTCAAGAAGAAAAGGAGACCCTTATCAGCCAAGGGTATGGAGTGGGGTCGGGGTCGCGCATCCTTACCATCCATGAAGCTCAAGGTCTGACATACGACTCTGTCATCGCCATTAAAATCAAGGCCAAGATTAGATTGCACGAAAGCGTTTCGCACGCGGTCGTCGCAGTTTCACGCCATACCAGGTCCTTCACATACTTTGCCGACAACGAGGAAGACGCCATCAGCCGCTTCGTGCGGCGTGCGACGACTGCGTCACCTAAGGTCATCGTAGACTATAATTTAAAGATGGCCATTAGAGAGCGAGACGCGGCGGTGGTGGAGGCCCTGAGTAGTATAAGTAGTCCTTTTTAAAAATCGTAATTTTAGAAATTTAACTAGGTTTAGATTTATTTTAGTGTAGAGTCCTCTAGTAAAGCCATAGTTTTAGAAATATTGTTCAAATCAATAAAAAAAAAGTAATGTATAATCTTAAAGAGCACAGGCCCCGGTGTCTGTGGAGTGTAATAAATAAATAAAAAAAAAAAAAAAAAAAAACCTTTAAACTATACAGGACTAGTTTTTACCCGCGGCTTCGCCCGCATATTTTGATTTTTGACGCAATATCATTATAATTTATAGCCTGTGTTATTCTGATATATAAGCTATATTATTGGAAAGTTTCATCTCAATCCGTTCAGTAGTTTTAGCGTGAAAGAGTAACACACATCCATCCATCCATCCTCACAAACTTTCGCGTTTATAATATTAGTAGGAAATGATTGCAAAGTTTCATCTCAATCCATTCAGTAGTTTTAGCGTGAAAGAGTAACACACATCCATCCATCCATCCATCCTCACAAACTTTCGCGTTTATTATATTAGTAGGATATGATTGCAAAGTTTCATCTCAATCCATTCTGTAGTTTTTGCGTGAAAGAGTAACAAACATCCATCCATCCATCCTCACAAACATTAGTAGGAAGTAGGATTATTCCTTATCAATTAGCATCCTTTTAGGGGCTTATTCAGTAGATCCATAGATTAATAATAGTAATTTGTCTATGGTAGGTACATCAAAACTAACAACTTTTGTTCTGCAACTTTTGCGAAAATAAAAATAAAATCAGCTGTTCCATGTATGTTCCATCAGAGGTATCGTGTCTTCCATACATTTTGTCGCGGGTGAACATTTTTTCATATTTTTGACAAATGTTGCAGAACAAAAGTTGTTAGTTTTGATGTACAAAATAAGCCCCTGAAAGGATGCTAATTGATTAGGAATAACCTTGTATAGTTGAGCTTGTGAGTTTACCTTGCATTCGATCAATTACTCGTAGCTAAGTCTAATAAATAATATACCTAAGTTCTGTTTGTGCCATACAGCAGTTGACCAATTATTCACAACTCAAAAAACTGCGCCCATTTCACCTTATGTCACTAGCTTCCCCTCCCCTGTATAAACAAGGTGTATTATTCTTTCATAAGATGGTCACAGTTGCAACACGACGTTATTTTTTAATTTAAAAAGCATAAACATGCTTCGCAGCAATGATAATATTTATACCTAATCTAAAAACCAATTTAGAATAAACAACCCCCTTGTTATCGCGGACTTTATAAATACCTAAATTCTTTTTTAAGCTATTAGTAGGTAAAATTGTGTTAACGTGTAATTCCAGCTTCTGACCGTAATGACATTATTTTAATTTCAGATTCCCAAAACTAAAACAATGGCTGTCCACTATGAATGAAAAAGACGTTTCCAAAAGAATCAATAAAGAAGGCAGCGAACTACACGTGATGGGACTGAAAGCTCTAATGGAGCACAACAAAGAAAATTCTAAATCTAAGCTATGATTTAAAATAAGACTAATGTAAAATGAGCGAGTCATACGACGCTAGAAAAAGCAGCCACAGACAAATGGCGACCAATAAAGCTGATATACCTACTAAGCGCCACACATATCGATGGTTGAGAAGTTAGCCGCAGATGACACTTCGCCGTGATTCGCTAATTATTGCGCATGTGTACACAATGCCTATACAAATGGCGAAGTAGTGAGCTCGGGCGTAGGGAGCGTGCGGGAGGCATGAGGTTGGCGGGCGGGTGTGCCCCGGCGTTTCGTTTCTCTGGCTTCCGCGCGTACCCATATTTCGGCTTTTGCGCAGAACGCTGCGCATAACTTCCCATTTGTGTGGCACTCAGTATACTCGTATTATATCCAAACTTATTTGGATTAGCTTGCCAACGCAGTTTTCTGTAGATTTGTGTATACTGCGAACTTTGCACACATTTGTATGGAAAACTGCGTGAGCTATAACATACATATACTAAAAACCAAAACTTACTTCTCGGGTCTGCAAATCGTATAACACATGAGCGTGGTAGCTACTGGGGTAAGGGGGGGCTATAAATAATTCAAAACTGGCAGCTAACAGCTGATGGCAGCCCCCCTAAGAAAAAAGTAAATCTCTAGCTACGTCAATGATGGGGTGCATTCATTATGTAGACATGTAAATGCTCGGTGAGCTGGCTCAGTTCGCATTCTGATGCCAATCTACTTATGTCGAGCATTTTTCAACAGCCTAGGCGCCTTATTAATAACGCAGCGAATAATCCTGCCAAATCGAATATGTGTGTAGATACCCCTCTGCATATATGAATAAGTTTGATCAGCTCGCCCCGTGCACAATTCGATACATACTCTTATGAAGATTTATTAGTATGCGTTTGTGGTTATGACGATACATTCGTTTGCAATGACTGTAACTAAAGGGTTTTGAACAATTTCTAAGCTGTGATAAAAGTTGATGTTGTTACTCTCTTCCCTACATAATTGCAGGCATCAAACGATTGTTTTACTATTTGGAGATAAATATTTTATTATTGTTCTTTTTGGTATTGTGGTGTCTAATAAAGAGATCATCTACATAATAAATATTGTGTAAATTTCAGATAAATGACTATTTTTGTTTAAGGTTTTTATATGTATAGTACCTAGTCAGGTCATAAGTATTGTCACACAGTAAAAACTTTTCTTTTAGAATGCTGGCCATAAAAAAGTTTATTGAATCGAATTACGAATTGTTCATGAAAATAAAAATGTATGCTTTTTAGAATTTTACTCATTTTTAAATATGGAGTGGACGCTTAAAGAAGAACGTGTTGCAGTTATTGCGTTGCATCGTTGAGGTTACGCGCCAATTCAAATTTTTGACATACTGAAAAATTTGAATATAACCAAAAGATTCGTTTATCGTACCATCAAACGATACAATGAAGACTATAGTGTAGATGACAGGTCAAGAAGTGGTCGCCCTCGGTCTGTTAGGACTCCAGCAGTGATAAAAGCTGTGAAGGCGCGAATTCAAAGAAATCCCAAACGTAAGCAGAAACTGTTGGCCCTTCAGATGGGGTTAAGCAGAACCACGGAGAAAAGGGTGTTAAATGAAGACTTAGGGCTTCGGGCATATCGAAGAAAAACAGGACATCGATTAAATGTTCGTCTAATGGACCTGACACTGAAGAGATGCCGCGCTTTGTTGAAGCGGTACGCGGGAAAAAAATATCGGGAAAATCTTTTTTCGGATAAAAAATTTTTACCGTAGAAGAGAGCTACAACAAACAAAATGATAAGGTGTACGCACACAGTAGTGAAGAAGCGAGCAACCGTATTCCGCGTGTCCAACGAGGTCATTTTCTATCCTCGCTCATGGTATGGTTGGGAGTTTCTTATTGGAGCTTAACAGAGGTACATTTTTGTGAGAAAGGTGTAAAAACGAATGCAGTTGTGTATCAAAATACAGTCCTGACGAACCTTGTGGAATCTGTTTCTCATACCATGTTCAATAACAGGCACTGGGTATTCCAACAGATTCGGCGCCAGCTCATAGAGCGAAGAGCACACAAGACTGGCTGGCGGCGCGAGAAATCGACTTCATCCGGCACGAAGACTGGCCCTCCTCCAGTCCAGATTTGAGTCCGTTAGATTACAAGATATGGCAACACTTGGAGGAAAAGGCGTGCTCAAAGCCTCATCCCAATTTGGAGTCACTCGAGACATCCTTGATTAAGGCAGCCGCCGATATTGACATGGACCTCGTTCGTGCTGCGATAGACGACTGGCCGCGCAGATTGAAGGCCTGTATTCAAAATCACGGAGGTCATTTTGAATAAACTTTATTGTCATAAGTGGTGTTTGTTATGTTAATTATGTGTAATAATTATTACTAATGTAAATAAAACAATCAGGAGTTCTTAAAATTGCTTTTGACTAATAATACAAATATTTTAGTAACCGGAGTAAAAACATTCATTTTTTCGCCTTTAACCTAAGCTTAAGGATACACTTAATAAATATTGCACATTCTATTTATAGACTCAAATAGGCTGATTCAATACGGTTCTAACGATACAACATTTATTGGGTCGTCCATACAAAAGTTACGAGAAATCTCGATTTTAGTAGGTCGCGGCGCAGATGCGCAAAAACTAAAAAAATACCGCGGCGCTTGGGGCTCTTGGGCGCAAACGGCGCGTGGCGGTTGGGCTACCAAAGGGTTAAGAATCTATGTTTTGTTAAGTTCATTTTGGTATATAAATGGTTACATAATGAATAAACTTGTTTCAATTATGTTATATTAAACATGTGACAGAATTTATGACCTAACTAGGTATATGAACCGAAAAATACCCTATCTCTAGACTGTGTAACAGAGATGTTTTTTATGTGGAATTTTAGTAGGTATACAAAACCAAACGGTAAATAAGACAACAGTATAAGAATCACAGGTTTTCTTTTAATTTCCATAACTAAACCAAAACTAGAAATGCAAAGATCGTTTTAACTTCACACTCCAGTAACGTCTAGGGCTACCATACAGATAACTTTATGAGAAAATCAATTGATTACAAAAAACGTTTACACATTTAAACATTTCCTATAAGTCTTGTAGAGTCTCTTTTTCATCGCCCTCTTGAACAGAACATTTTAGGGCAGCGCCACACTGAAAGCGTATTAGCGAAAACTTATCCTATACTTTTAAACTTACTGTATTCTCAAATTATCTCTTTTGTTTAACCACTTGCGCGAGCCATCTTCGAAACAACGTTACTGAGTCGCTTTCAATGTGGCGGAGCCCTTATAGCACTTAACGATAAAGTACATACAAACGCGTAGTCACCCACATAGTCCTTCAGTCATACTTAGCACACAATATAACTGCTGTATCAGGCGTTCATTGGAATTATATTGGATACATTCACGCATTCTCCAAGTCACTTTGTCAGATTTCGTAGGTGTTTTGGGCGTTATTGTTGCACGTTAGTTTTAATGTTAACGGCGGAAGGCGGCCGGCCATTAGCCGTCCTCTTTGGGCGGTGTGAACCATCCTGGAAATGCAGAAAAAAGGATATTAGATTAAGAGACACTATTTTATAAAGTTCTTGCCAAAATTGGGTGTGTTTTCAAGTATTCGCTCGTCAGTGAAAGTAAAGATGGTTGTAAACCAATTCAATTTCAAACTAGTTACAGATCTGTTCACTCACGAAGGCGCGCCCCTCCATATTTATTGAATGTAGTTGTACGACAGTGTAACCCTCTAACCTAAGTGATCATTTTTTATATTTGTTTTTACTGTCTGTACTATTAGTGCTATTAGCCTCTAGACGCACACTGAGGCGTTGTGTACAAACGAGGTCTACGCGTATAAATGCAAACCAATAATTCACTGTGGAGGGGCGCGACTTCGTGAGTGAAACGGTCTGTACCAGGGGGGTTAGATACATATCTGATAAGAAAAAAAACACTGAAAATCACACTTACAATTTGTAAGTTACAAATCAATACTAAAATCACAACAGCATTTTAATCAGATAAATAATCAACAGTACAATTGTCGCAACAAATATTTTTCTTGCCCCATACTATATGCACGCTTTACACTTCACTAGCGTGGCGGCATAATATAACCTTTATGGCTATAGAAACAAAAGCCACTGACCATACTTCTCGTGTACCTGCACGAAACACTTGAAGCTCTGATGCGCGCGCGCCAAGCTATACTGGGACTACGAGACGAGCTTGGTTGCCCCAAACTGAATGTATGCCTTGCCCTACATTGGCATAGTCACTATCTCATTTCATGTCATTTATTTAGTACTTCCAAAGTAGGTAAAACAATTTACATTGTGATCTTATTGGTAAGTAGGTACGCTACATCAGCTACATAGTTAGCATGCAAGCAGGTAATATTATGTATTACCATCTGCTTTATAACAACTCCTATTACTATAGACACATTGAAATTACTGACAATGATTCTCATATATATCTTGCACGAGACACTTGAAGCTCTGTTGCGCGCGCGCCAAACAATACTGTGACTGCGGAGAGGAGCTTGGTTGCCCCGAACTGAATGTATGCCTTGCCCTACATTGCCATAGTCACTATCTGCCTTATAATAACTCCTATTGCTATATAAATTTGAAATTACTGACCATTATTTTCGTGTTACTGAACGAAACACTTGCAAGTTTTGTTGCGCGCGTGCCAAACTATACTGTGACTGCGGAGACGACCTAGGTTGCCCCAAATTGAATGTACGCCTTGCCCTACATTGGCATAGTCACTATCTGCCTTATAATTAACTACTATTGCTATATAAATTTGAAATTACTGACCATTATTTTCGTGTTACTAAACGAAACACTTGCAAGCTTTGTTGCGCGCGTGCCAAACTATACTGTGACTGCGGAGACGACCTTGGTAGCCCCAAATTGAATGTACGCCTTGCCCTACATTAACGTATTAACCATCTGCATTAAGATATCCTCTACAATGTTATGGCTATAGAAACTTGGATATTACTGACCATTCTTTTCGTGTTACTGTACGAAACACTTGTAAGCTTTGTTGCGCGCGTGCCAAACTATACTGTGACTACGGAGACGACCTTGGTTGCCCCAAATTGAATGTACGCCTTGCCCTACATTAACGTATTAGCCATCTGCATTAAGAAATCCTTATGGCTATAGAAACATGGATATTACTGACCATTCTTCTCGTGTATCTGGACGAGACACTTGAAGCTCTGTTGCGCGCGCGCCAAACTATACTGTGACTGCGAGACGAGCTTGGTTGCCCCGAACTGGATGCGCGCCTTGCCCTTCACCAGCGTGGCGGCTATCTGCATGATGACGGCCTCGACCGTGTAGGCGGACGACCAGCCTTGCTTGGTGAGGAGCTCCATACATATCGCGCCCCCCACTAGGACGTAACCGCCTGAAATGCAACACATGGTCGTCAATTATTTTTAGCCATAAATGTACGAAAAAAGTACGCGCGAATTGATGTATCATCGACGTATCTAGTAATTTTAACAATATTTTACTACAAATTTTTCAAAAACGACTGCTTGTGACTGTAATTTAAAAGGGACTACCTCTGAATTATGATCTACCAAACAAAGCTGTGGTGGCCTAGAGGTAGTGACACCCGCCTTACAATCGTGAGGTCGTGAGTGCAAATCCCGGTCCGGTACCAATGAGTTCTTTGGAATTTACGTACCTACGGAATTTAACACCACTGGCTTTTCTGTGTTTGATGTGATTTCTATGGAAATGGCACAGCGCCATCTTGTGTCACGTACAGAAAACTGAATAGCTAAGTGTGAGTATTTTTTACGGTAATGTAACGAGCGCCAAACCGGTCGAACACGAGCGCGGCAACGTCTGTGATTGGCTAATTTAGGCGCGTGTGTCAATGTACTCGCGTGTGTGCACGGCGCGCTCGGTCAACGCGACGTAAAAGTAATTCGATTTGATTTGCAAATCTTCCACTTGACACTCTGAGCCAGCGTGGTGGACATGGCCCAATCACCCTTCGTGGGTAGGCCTACGTCCTGCAGTGGATTATTAAAAAGGTACAGTAAACAAAGAGGAATTATCAAAATCGGATCATAATTGGCGGAAATCACGTAACATAAAACAAACTTGAAAAAAAACATAGTTGAATTGAGAATCTCTTTTTTTTTTGTCGGTTACTAAACGGATATTGATATCGGTAACATTTTAACATTTTGTCTACACTATTTACTCTTTTAAATTTTTAATAACTTACAATAATATAAGTTATTCCAGATATTGTAATCAGTAGATCAAGTAATAAACAACTTTGAATGAAAGTTATTAATTACTTCATCATTGACCAGGCGAATGAAGTGAGAGAGGTCTCCGTTTTAACTCAACGATTTTGCTTTCATGAAATTTACTGTGGCGCTATTATATCAGCTGATTTCGATAATATTTGTCAAGAACGTTTAGCATCTAAATCTTAACAAGTTTTGCGACTATGAATCAAAGTCGAGACTCAAGATAAATAGGCTTATGAAGATTCAGTTAATCTGGTTAAACTGTATCTGTCGTAAGCGAGGTCTACTTTTCAGAGAACTACTTGTACCAGCCTTTTTAATAGTCCACTGCAGAACGTAGGCCTACCCACGAAGGGTGATTGGGCCATATCCACCACGCTGGCCCAGTGCGGGTTGGGGGATTCAAATACGCCATCGAATTTCTTCTACGGACGTACGCAGGTTGCCTCATGATGTTTTACTTCACCGAAAAGCCAGTGTTGTGAAAGCCGTGGTGGTCTAGGGGTAGTGACACCCGCCTTACAATCGTGAGGTCGTGGGTTCAAATCCCCGGTCCCGTACCAATGACTTCTTTGGAATTTATGTACGGAATTTCACACCACTGAGAACTACTTAGTAAGGTTTAAATACAAACTAACCTGATATGATAGGATATACAACACGGACGAAAGGCGGCTCAAATGGGTACGTCTCTTTGAACATAATATTCAGCAATATCGAGTCTTTTCCCTCCTTCTCCTTCAGCAGCAACAAATCGTTGTGTAGAGGGCTGTCCGGGTCCACCGAGCGCAGCCTGATGTTCCATTCGTATAGCGAATCGTTTATTAACTCTGTGGAAAATACAATAAACATGTTAGAGGCCGAATCAAACTTCTTGGCGGCTGTGATGTTAGGTACAAGCTGCGAGTAACCCAATCTGCCCCCCGACCGCCTAAGCAATAGCAATCGTAATAGCAATCGTTTATGACTTCATTTTAGTCATTTGGCACCGCCTATGTGACGTTAGCCATCAGTTGTTCATTCAACGATTGCTTTCGCAATCCGCGCAAAGCAATTGATGGCTAACGTCACATAGGCGGTGCCAAATGACTAAAATGAAGTCATAAACGATTGCTATCACGATTGCTATTGCTTAGGCGGTCGGGGGACCGGACTGAAGCTCACTTAACAGCTGTGGGTGTCCCGCAGCTTGGAGCAAATTTCGTGTAAGTACAAAGCCCTATTTTGAGGGTTCCGTACCTCAAACGGAAAAAACGGAACCCTTATAGGATCACTTTGTTGTCCGTCTGTCCATCTGTGTGTATGTCAAGACTGTTTATCTCGGGAACGCGTAAAGATATCGAGTTGAAATTTAAACTGTATGTGTTTATCTATGGTTTCTTGCAGTTGTGTAAAAGAAAAACTTCTCAGTTATCGTTTAAAAAAGTTAGAGCCGTTTATGTCGTAAAAAACTGCATATTTCAACACTTACAAATATCAAAACCTACAGGGTACTTCCCGTTGACATAGAACTATGAAATTTGGCGAAAAGCATTGTCTCAGAGTACACATATAGGAATAAATTTGAAAACTGAACATTTTTGTTTAAATCACATAAAAATAGAGCCTCAAAATTCACAAAATATGGGTTCAAATTCAAAGTGACAAAATCGTATCATGTCAGGTATCATATAAAAGAACTTCATTAGCACATGCTAAAACAAGATTTTACTTATTTTAACAATGTATTTGTAAGGAACCCTCGATGTGCAAGCCTGACTCGCACTTGTCCGGTTTTTTCTTATTTAGATGTATACTTATTTTTAATGTAGGGCTTAAAAAGTTATAAAATATGCTATCATTTCAACTTAAATTTTAAATCAATACCAAGATAATTTTCCGCCAAATTAAGGGTTAAAGATATCAGGGTATTTAGTTACTATCTATATAAGTATTTATTTAAAAATAAGTATATGTAGTATATCAGTCTCTGGCAGCCATATCACAAGCTTTGCTTAGTTTGGGGTCATAGGCCGTGTGTAAGATGTCCCAAAATATTTATTTATTATTTATTTTATACAGATTATTGTCAGGAAACATTGACGGTGGTAGGGTATTCCAGTCGCTGGCGGCCCACATTATGAAGGAGAAAGTGAATCGCTTATGGACCGAATCATACAAGTCGGCGGATGTGAAGTTAGCTACAAGCTGCGCAATATCCAATGTGCAACGCGCAGCTTTATGTGAGCTTCAGTTAGGATTGGATACCGTGCAGCTTGAAGCTAACTTCACATCCGCCGACTTACTTGAATGATTCGGCCTATACCAATACAGTACAGGACATGTCCACAAAATGTATGGAGGCTGGTATAATAATAATCAAAAATTCTAACCACAACACTCGTCACATTTCGAGAAAGTTCATATTTTTCTGAGTATTACAACAGTTAAAAACAAAAAAGAGCACTCCGATTTTTTAAAATTAATTTTGAATTTTTTAGGATCAATAAATATATTTGGCTCAATAGGTAGTTTATCTCTAGCAACCCTGATTAATTAACCTCCAAATTGTTAAATAAAAGCATTTTTACCAATTAGACACACTTTTAAAGTGTTTTTTGTCACATTGTACCTACTAACTGGTCACACTAGTAGGTTATAATTTTCAATTTTAGCAAATTAAGTGATGAATGTGAAAGAATCAGCTACTAATGATGCAAGTTAAATAACGATATAAGCACTTTATCATTGCTAAACTAGAAAAAGTAATAAGCTGTTTTGTTATTTTTTATACAATTTATTCTTCACATTTAAAAAAAAATGGAGGGGTGAAAAAATCTAAATTAAATATTTTTGGGAAGCCCATAGAACAAGCTTTCAAATGATGTATATATCATCTTGGTTCGATTTTTCTCTGAATAATATACCACTTGTGGACGTCACCTTTGGCTCAATTTTAAAGGCACTATCGTAAAGGTGACGGTAAAAATTAATATAAAAAAAACGGAGGGCTCTTTTTTTTTAACTGATGTAATAGACTCAGAAAAATAAGAACTTTCTCGAAATGTAACGAGTGTTTTGGTTAGAATTTTTGATTATTATTATACCAGCCTCCATACATTTTGTGGACATGTCCTTTAATAGCAACGTAAAATATTGTTCTCTCTATCAAATGCATGCAGTGAACAAGAAACAGGAATGTTATAAATTGCTATTAAAATTACGATGGCGTCTTTAAAATTGGGCCTATTGAAAGATCAAAAACAATATTATAAATCTTCTATCCCTTACCAATAGAGTACATGTTGTTCTTGAAAGAGCAAGAGCGGTATATGTCCCTGAGCTCCTTCATGAGGCGGTCGGTGGCCTGCAGGCTGCCAGACACGCTGCCCGCGAGGTAGTCCTGCCTCTGGTTCTGTCGCAGTCTTTCTAACGTTGCTAAATGTTCTGTTTCCATGTCGTCCTGCAAATTGAATTATGTATTTCAGTATAACAGCAGATCGGATTTTAATATGCTAAGTTTGTTTCTTTGTCTGTGGCTTTGTATTTAGTTATTTATGACGGAGATGCGTGGCGTCGCGTGTGGCGTGCGAAATGTAAAAATCAAAATGTTAGAAAATAGAAGCTACAATGGTGAGTCGCCTCAAGTGATCCGAAATACGTAGCTAGAATATATAATGGCACTGCCATGTATTATATATACCTTACCAGCCTTTTTTTTAATAGTCCACTGCAGGACGTAAGCCTACCCACGAAGGGTGTTTGGGCCATATCCACCACGCTGGCCCAGTGCGGGTTGGTGGATTCACATACGCCATCGAATTTCTTCTATGGACGTATGCAGGTTGCCTCACGATGTTTTCCTTCACCGAAAAGACAGTGGTGTGAAATTCCGTACATAAATTCCTAGAACTCATTGGTACGGGACCGGGGATTTGAACCCACGACCTCACGATTGTAAGGCGGGTGTCACTACCTCTAGACCACCACGGCTTATATATAAAAGTCCCAAAAAAATTGGAAAAAAAAAAGAAGCTACAATTCGTTAGGCAACCTTGTATAGATATATTATAAGCTTGGTAATGTATCTAAAAAACAAATGAAGGATATTTTTTGTTAAAAAATATCATCAACTTTTTTCAATCAAAAATACTTGCGGTCACATTTCCCTAGGCAACCTAGTATATATGTATTATATTCAATATATTTATATAAAACGAAATGAAGGATATGTTTTCCTATAAATTAATTAAACATTAATAAATTTCAAATACTTGCGGCCAAATTTTGCAAGGCAACCCTATTTAAATATATTCTCCTATTCATATAATTAGTTTGAAAAAATTGGTTTGAACTGTGTACGCTACGAGCGGGATGTTCTTGCGGTGGGATCTTGGACTATAACCAAATAAAAATACCTTTGCAATTTGTATACCTAGTTAAAATAAAACGAGATGTCATTGGAAGATATAAAAAAACAGCTACAAAATAATATAAAAGAAAACAACGGTAGATGGTCTTCGAGACCCTCATATCATAAATTCGTTATCATAAATGAATATCTAGAACTTGTTGTTGATAGGTTCGTTTCTGTTGATGGTAATGGTTATGAAGATGATCTACATCTAGTCATACTACTATCATACTGCACAGTTGATTAATACGAGACAAATATTAACTGCAGACACATTTTATTAATTTGTTTCTAATGGCTTTGACATCTTAGATATTGATAAATAAAATAGGTCTCGTCTCAAAATGTTATGATCCCACAGTACTTCTAGCAATTTAAAAACCAACAACTTGTAAAAGTTAATATTAATATTATATTTTATGTACTTTTGTGGCAATTTGAACCTTTCTGGGTGAGATTTCAATAAGTTTTCATCATTTTCATCATCATCATTTCAGCCAAAGGACGTCCACTGCTGGACATAGG
The DNA here is from genome assembly GCA_949316475.1 of Hypomecis punctinalis. Lineage (NCBI taxonomy): Eukaryota > Metazoa > Arthropoda > Insecta > Lepidoptera > Geometridae > Hypomecis > Hypomecis punctinalis. The sequence goes on from OX438812.1 coordinate 15,178,266, forward strand.
CCTCCCCTAATGATTTCCAATAAGACCGGTTTCTAGCGGTTTGCATCCAGCGCGATCCTGCGGTCCTAATAAGGTCATCCGTCCACCTTGTGGGTGGACGTCCTACGCTGCGCTTGCCGGTACGTGGTCTCCACTCGAGAACTTTTCGACCCCATCGGTCATCAGTTCTCCGCGCTATGTGCCCTGCCCATTGCCACTTCAACTTGCCAATCCGCTGGGCTATGTCGGTAACCTTGGTTCTTCTACGGATCTCCTCATTCCTGATTCGATCTCGCAGAAAAACTCCGAGCATAGCCCTCTCCATGGCTCGTTAGGCTACTTGGAGCTTATTAATAAGGCCCATAGTGAGAGACCACGTTTCTGTGCCATAAGTCATCACTGGCAACACACACTGGTCGAAAACTTTCGACTTGAGGCACTGAGGTATGTCGGACGAGAAGACGTTACGCAATTTTCCAAACGCTGCCCAACCGAGTTGGATTCGGCGATTGGCCTCTTTATTGAAGTCGGACCTTCCTAACTGGACTACTTGTCCTAGGTAGACGTACGAGTCAACGACTTCAAGAACAGAGTTCCCAACTGAAATAGGGGTGGGTATAACATGAGAATTACACATGACCTTTGTCTTATCCATGTTCATTTTAAGACCCACCTGTTGAGAGACTCAATTAAGGCCTTCGAGCATCATGCTGAGTTCTTACATCGACTTTGCCATGACCACGATATCGTCGGCAAATCGAAGGTGAGTGAGTGAGTGAGAGCAATAAGTTTTAATGAATCCAAATTCACTGTTCATATATTATGTGTACATGTACACAACTGAAAACATAACAATTGTTAAGCCAAATAAGCTACTAGTGTTTTATTCATCATCATCACACATAGGAGACATAGGCCTCTATAGATCTCCAATAACACTGTTTGGAAGCGTCTCGCCATCCAGCGCCATCCTGCGGTTTTAATGAGGCCATCAGTCCACAGTGGACATAATTCTATTAGAGCAACTTGAAACGAAATGAAGGTGTATTGACCTTATTGCTGCGTCCAGCATTCTCGCCCATCTCAAGAGGCAGGTCTTTCTCGCCCTCGGACTCGTCCTCTTCAGTGCCATATTCCGCACTGTTTGAAGTCACGCTTATACTCTACAAACGTTACATGTTTTTGATGGGATAAAAGTAAGTGTATTGACCTTACTGCTGCGTCCATCGTCCTCGACCACCTCGAGAGGTAGGTCGTCCTCTCCCTCGGACACGTCTTCCCCCTAGAACTCGCCCTTCTTCGTCCCAAACTCTGCACCGTTTGACGTCACACTTAATTAGCACTCTACAAAAGTTACATGTTTTTGACGGGATAAAAGTGTATTGACCTTTGCTGCGTCCAGCGTCCTCGACCATTTCGAGCGGCAGGTCGGCCTTGCCTTCGAACTCGTTCTCCTCCGTGTCAGACACTGCTGCACCCTTTGTGTCACACCGGGTACTCTACAAATGTTACATGTTATCGATGGCAAGTGTACCGACCTTATTGCTGCGTCCAGCGTCCTCGACCATCTCGAGGGGCAGGTCGTCCTCGCCCTCGGACTCGTCCTCCTGCTCGGCCATCTCCTCGTCCTCTTCAGTACCAGATTCCGCGCCGTTTGATGTCACGCTTGGTACTCTACAAGTGTTACATTTCATTTCAATTAGTTTTATTCATTTCTCAGAATCAACAACATTATACAGGGTGGAAATCACATGGAAGTGATGGTGAAGCCGTGGTGATCTAGTGGTAGTGACACCCGCCTTACAATCGTGAGGTCGTGGGTTCAAAGCCCGTATTGAATTGATGAACGTACAATGAATTCCTTGGAATTTGTGTACAGAATTCTACAGTACTGGCTTTCGGTGCAGGAAAACATAGTGAGGCAACCTGCATACGTCCATGGAAGAAACTCGATGGCGTGATGTGAATCCATGCACCAACCCGCACTGTGTCAGACTAGCGTGGTGGATATGGCCCAATCACCCTTCGTGCGTAGGTCTACGTCCTGCAGTGGACTATTAAAAAGACTGATACAGTAGGATATAGGGTGGAGATTGACGCCGACAATAAAACCCACAAATAGAACCAGTAATCATAAAAGCAACGTAAAAAAATCCTTAAATTAAAAAAAAAACTAAATTTTCAAATTAACTTAATACATAATAAATAATAGAAAGTAGGTAATTAGACACGATACATCGTTATTTACTTAGTCCCTGTTATGAGGTTGCTTGAAAATTATGTTTTAAACCCCTGATCGACGTACAAAATATAACCGTGATATTACCGTCATACCGTCGCAGTATAATCCACAGAGAAAACTTTAAAACCGCGGTTTTAAAGTCGAAGTATTTTGTACGTCGATCAGCGGCTTTAGAAAATTGTACACGACTAAGTTAACAGCTTTATTTATTAAATTCAAAATTGGACGCTTTAAAACTGAAGTCTAAATATGACTGTGATTTCATTTGATGTTGGCGTCAACACCTGAATAAATATCCATGATTTTCGGTCCCATCAGAAGACCAACGCGTCAGCATTATGATGAGATAGGACCTATTTGTGGCAGAAACAGATACATAAAACATGCTATTCATATTCAAGTATTTGTTTTTTTTCACTTGGTTGTTTTGTATTTGTGTTTGGTTTTCTTTAGCAAATAAAATTCTATTTTGTTTATGAAATGTACTATAAGTACATAATTTTTGTAATGAAAGTAAGTCGTATTGCTTCCCGATACTTTTTTTCAGCATTTTCAAATTGAAAAGCATTGGTCTTAAAATATCTCCCTGCTTTACGCCATAAAAACATCTTTGTCTAACACTAATTCGATATTTACATTCTTTGAGTAAAACTCTGTGGCATGTTACCATAAAACCACCACATTTGCACCTTAACCAATGAATACGAAGCACTGACCTTTGTTGGGGCGCCGGGTGCACGGGTAACGACAGTGAATCCAAATCTGGAGGCTCCGGGACGCCATGTAACTTGCATAGCTCTCTCAGCAATATCCCCACCTGAAAAGTAGCATCACACCTTTCAGACATTTAAAAAAATATATCAAGTAATATTGTAATATCATAACGCACAATATACTGAGCGGCACACAAATTGAAAGTTGGGAAGTTAGCCGCAGATGACGCTAATTATTGCGCATGTGTGCACAATGCCTATACAAATGGCGGCAAACTCTGGCTAACTTCCTATCTTTCAATTTGTGTGGCGCTCAGTATAACATGTATTTATGAAAGGAAGAAACAAACAGGAAAAATATGGACAGAGTACCTAATTTTATCTTTAAAATGTACCTATTTTTAATAATAAAATCGGACAAGTGCTAGTCGGACTCGCGCACCAAGAGTTCCGTACCATATATACCCCTTAATTTAACTATTTATTTTTGCAGTAAAAATACATCTAAATTAATATTCTGGGAATATTTTAAGCATCTACATATTACGGTTATTAGTATCGAGCAAAAAACGGATAAAAATCATGATGCATTCATTTAATATGGCATGAGTTGGAATGAGACAAAAAATATCTCGATTATAAGGATGTTGCCGAGTTTTTTTTCCCGATAGTGTCAAATTCTAATTCATATTTGACAGTTTAGACAGCTCTGACAAGATTTTCCATACATTTTTGACCGACGAAATGGAGGAGGTACTCAATTCGACGCGTATATATTTATTTTATGTATAACCACACATAACTTTTTTCATAGAAGTCCGATTCCAATAATTATTTTTCATTGGAAAGAGATCGTAATTGGGCCCATTTAAATTTTATTGAAATCGGCTGACCCATTTTTGATAGATCAACAATAATGGGAAAATTGCTACATCGATCCGTGCAAACTACGCGCGGATTCTATACACGGTTGAAGTCGGTCATGCCATTTTTCGCGAAAAATAATTATTGTGGTTGAGAATTGCCTCAAGCGACAACAGCACTCTCTCTCTGGTTGTATTAGCTCTGTGCACACGTCTCCGATGTGGTCTCACGGTTGCACTTGTTTTCCGGTGTGAGTAAACGCGGCACCCATCGCGCCGACAGCTTTCTCATGCCGAGTTCCTCGTGAAGAATATGATACACTGTTCCTTCTGAAATGCCTACAGTCTCAGCTAGCTCCCGAACCTTCAATCGGCGATCTGCCAATACGAGATCATGGTTTTTTTTAATGTTTTCCTCCGTAGCAGCTGTTTTCGGTGCACCTGGACGTGGTTCATCAAAAACCGACGTACGGCCACGTGCAAACTCGTTGAACCAATTCTTGACGGTGGCCATCGATGGAGAAGAGTCACCATACACAGCATCCAAGCGCTCTTTGATTTCGATGCGCGTTTTCCCTTCCAAAAATAGGAATCTAATCACCGAACGATATTGCTCTTTTTCCATTTTTGTAAAACCGATCGATACGTTCGCTTCCATAAGTTGTCAAATTAAAACAAATGAAGGGATTGGAATGAAAATTTGAAAAAAGAATTAAAAAAGAATGTGCTACACTGTGGTAAAACTCTTTTGAAACTACAGCGCCCTCTGGCGATGAGGCTAGGTACTTATTGAATGCACCTCGTAACATTTTTTCATGTGTAATTAAATTAAACCCAATTATATGTTACATTACCATCGATAATAGTGAAAAAGGTCGATATATTATCGTTACATTATTATGAGTATTTAATTAATATCATAACATTATTTACATGTGTACATACTTGATCTTAAATAATAGTAAGTAAATAAAATCCAATTTCTCACCTTCAACTACTCATTCGAATTAATTACAACATTGTTTGAAAATCGATTTTTTCCACCACTATCTCAACTCTAAAAATGTCAATCTTCTATGTCAATGGCACTGCGACAGTGCCATTGAAGGAAGATTTTATAGAGTAAGTATAGTTATTTTTTCTGTTAACATATCATAATTAATTGCAGAACTTACTAATCTTAATACTTTTAACTAATTCTATACTAGTCAACTACCCCATTTAGATCTATAGATTACTAGTCAGTATAAGCCGAATCATAAAACTTGACGGCTGTGATATTAGCTGCAAGGGGCCGTTCAAGTATTACGTAAACAGATTTATTACAATTATCCCACCCTCCCCCCTTGTCAGCAAAAGTAAGCAAAGTTCTTACCCCTCCCCCATTCTTACGTAAACATTGGTACCTGTACACATTTTTCTTTTTTATGGATTCATGAGCAGCAGATAGCATATCGTCGGTGATACTTCAATACCGCTTATGAGCACTTTGTAAATACCGCGTATCTACATTACCAAATTTTCGCCGGAGGCAAATAAAACTTTTGATTTAATTAGTTTCTCAATTTTATTTTTGACCGAACTCTTGTGTGACATGTCTGTAAAGTAGTGCACAGAGATGTCACCAAAAGAGTTCAGTCAAAAAACATTCAGAAACCGTTGAAATGTACAATTTTTTTTCCCTCCTGTAAAATTTTTAGAATGTAGATGCGCGGTATTTACAAATTGCTCATAAGCGGTATTGAAGTATCACCGACGATATAGGACTTTAACACTCACATGCGAAAAGAAATAAATAACTATTGCTGACATAATCACCTTTTAGACCTCCCCATCCCCCATGTCATCAAAAATAAGCAAATGATAAACCCCTCCACCCCCCTATAGTGCTCACGTAATACTTGAATGGCCCCCAAGATGCTGTGAACACAATCATCGCACAGCTGTTAAGTGAACTTCAGTCAGAATTGAGCTATCTGCAGCTTGTAGCTAGTATACATAAACTGTTTAATTTACATTTATAAAGAAGGTTCAATGCTCTACAGCAGAGATCAATGAATGTATAATCGGAATACAATGTTACAAGAGTTGCCACAAGTTTATTCTAAGTAGAATTAGATCAGGCTTTGAATTTTATTTCATTGATTCATGCTGCTATTCAGTACAAGATGTTAGTAACAAGGTTTAGATACAAAGTTAATAAATAATAAATATTTGGGGATATCACACACACGGTCTCTGACCCCAAACTAAGCAGCTTGTGATATGGCTGCCAGAGACTGTTATACTACTTAGACTTATTTTTAAATACATACTTATATAGATGGTAACCAAATAACACCCAGACACAGAGCAAACACTTATGTTCATCACATAAATATTTGCCCTGGGTGGGGATCGAACCCATGCCTCTTTGATCCAGAAGTTAGGGTCACTAACCACTGAGCCACCGAGGCAGTCTGTAAGTTCAGTATGGACCATGTGGGGCACAATATATTATGCTGTGTGGTAATTTCAATAATATACTAACACTAATTATTGGTTTGTCTAGACAACTAATATATTCACAAAAATACCTTCATAATAAACATTATTGCAATTTAATATTACAATAATTAATTTCAGAGCCTTATTGGTAACAAACAAAATCCTGAATGACTAATAAATACAACATAGTGTAGATGTGTCGATGTACTGCACTAGTAAAGGTAGATAAGTAACCACTCAGCACATTTTGTCTCACTCACACCAAGTAATTTACGCCATATTAGTGAGTAGGGCAAAGTATAAGTAGGTCATTAGGCTTAGAAAATTACACGCCCATATGGAACTGTCACATTATCAAGGTTTAGTTGTGTAATGCAAATACTTCCTGATATACAAAATAGATTTCATTGAATGATAAGCGATGACCTTGTTTAAATAGTAAAAATTAGTCTCATGCATAAAAATACTGATTAGTGAGTGTTTAAAAGTACCTATGATTCAAAGAAGTGATTTCCTATGTAGTATTTCCCAGTATTATTGAAATAATACTTTAAAATTTTACTCAGACCCACTAAATCAATATCATTTTAATTCCTTCCTCATGATTCAAACTGTACAACACTGCCATTAGTCAGCTATAAGTTAAATCTGTATTTTATAAAATTATCTTTATGTGAGCTATGTATACTAATAATAATTAGTACAGTATAACTCAGACTATGGAACTGGTACTAGAATTGATATCATATTCAGCCAAAGTATAATGAGCGCCACACAAATTGAAAGATGGGAAGTTAGCGGCAGATTTGTGTGGCGCTCAGTATAGGTACTATACACAGCATGTATTGTTCTCAGCATGAACACTTTAAATAAATGATTTTCATTTCCCAAATATTATGAAATGTGGGCTTTAGGTACCATGAAAAAGATCACATTACAGGGCCAAATATCACACCAAATAGCATGTCATTATGCTCTTAACCAGAAAGCCCACAATTATTATTGTTGTATCAACTAAGTGAGTAAAATAATGTCCTAATGAATAAAAGTTATTAGTGCATTGTGAACAGCTAATGCCACCTCAGCATATAATTCAACCAAAAACTTAGTAGTAGCTATGTTAATAGCTTATACCGTCTTCCAATTTTACAAATAATAATATCAGCAAATGAACATGTTCCTGGCCCGTATTATGTGTTCAGTTGTAGTGTATGTTTGGCTTCGCTTTTCCTCCTGCTCGCTCTCGTGGCGTGAGTAGTTGGCACAAGCCGCAGAAAAAGCGAAGCTGAACATCAGAATGCGTACACAATATGGCCTGTGGAACGGGAAAAATTGGCTTCAGTGGACGCTTAATAACTGCATGATGATTCAAAATACTACAGGGTCCAACACCCTAATTTGTACTGATTCTTATAATTAATTTGATGTAAATACAAAATAAGTTGTTGGAAAATTACCATTTTAATTTTTCTGGCATGCTTCCACCTGTTTATCTTTTGAGAGTGATGTAGAAATATCTGATTTTGATCTTATTTCACATTAAGTGCATTAAAACTTTGTGGATTCTGATATAAGCTATAAAATGGATGCATAACTGATGGCATATAAAAGACCATTGTAATCCATAATCTACATGGTAGCCATGTTTTTTCCTACCATGTAGATTATGGATTACAATGGTCTTTTATACCATCATCATCCAAAGCCTGAGATTGCCCACTGCTAATCTTGGGACCTTCTTTTTGTATGCCACCCCTTTTGTCTAGGTCTTGTACCACTGTGGTTGTGCCGCCATGGTGTCCCATTAAACCTGTTTTATGTGAATTTATGCTCAAGTTTATTTACTCACTTGATTTATAACATGGTTGTCTCTGCCCTGTGTGTTAGTGAGGATCTGGACAGCATTTGTCACGATTGGGTCTTCGCTGTCAGCAAACCAGACTGGTGGAGTTGTAGGGTATGTTTCCTAAAGAGATGAAACTCGGGTAAATTATTCCTGAACAGACAATCCTAAACAAAAATATACCTTTTTGTACATATCTTCATAACAACTAATAAAGCAACCTGAAACTGTAAAATAACAGTTGTTCCATAAATTTATCAGTCAATGGAATTTTTGAATGCAACAGCTGTTTTTAATCACATTTTCAGGGTTGATTCTATACTAAATATAGGTCATATTGATGATTACAATAATATCCTTGGATATATTTGTTTATGCTTTATAATTTTATTTCATACATTCAGTATGGCACATGAATATTTGTATAACAATCCAGAACAACCCTCAAGTAGAGTGAAATGGTCAGTTTCCTGACCACCGCCGGCTCAGGACCACTTTTTCATATAACCACTATAAATAGTTAAATAAAAGAGCACCAAAAATCATTTTGTTTTTAAACGATACTTTAGTCTATCGCTTTCCCTCCGCAACACTGTGATTTGGCTTCTGCTACATGATGCACATTAATGAGCCTGTGAACCAGACCCATAGTGGACGTGTCGGAATTGGTTGCACAAACTTATGAAAAATAGTGAGGACACTTTTTCAACCGAATGTAAAACAAGCTTTTGTACAGATTCATGCATTCAAATGTAGCTTGGAATGTTTAGGAAAACATGTTTTTACCCCTAAAAGGGTAATGCAAAATATGCGCTTTTAATTAAAATAATAGGTGTTCAGCAAATTAACCCACTAAAATTGTGCATGCATCATTTCACGACCACATGGTCAGCAAATGACTATTTTCCATCGATCTTATTCATAAAGATATGTCACGGTACGGCATTTTAGTCTTTGTCAGTTTAATCTTTAGTACGTGATTTAAATACACTTCAGAATGCGACCAGCAAAATGTGTTGATTACCATTAAAATATAAAGCATTATTTCAGTGGTCGGCAATCGGTCAGCTAACGACCATGTATCTTATGCCATACAAAAATGACTAAATAAATATTATTAAAATTACTAAATAAGTGTGAATAGATAAAAAATAAATATTAAAATAATTGAATGAATAAGATTAGATAACTAAAATTAAATGTCATTCAAACATGATTATTTGATGCTGCTATTATTTACGACTCTAAGAACATGCCTTAAGGCTCTTTTTTTCAATGGCTTTTGAGTGGACATCAACTAACGAAAATGTCGGACGAAACGGACCACATGTGGTCGGGAATTAAAATAATAGCACATTTTGATAAATCATTATTTATTTTATGTTAGTGTAAAATAACATAAAATACGAAAAAACTTATGTTATTTCAATTTTATTTAAGGTTTTTTCTAAACTTCTCAGTATTATTTGAATTAGAACATAATCATTATAGTGAATAATGTCATTTCAAAGATGTCACTAAGTGGACATGAACTGGCTATTTCACCTTATTATAGGTTTTTTGTAAGTGAAATATTGTAATCAGAGGCCTCGATGACTAGAAAATGATATCTTTGAATATTTCAAACATGCTAATCATTACCTACTCAGTGTAACATATTTATTTAATACAGAAAAAACAATTCAGCTGTGATAAAAATGGTACCTACTAAACTCAATTACACTAAATGAGGGTATAATGTCTGACATAATATCAATGTATTGTTTAGTATGCACATAATTGTTTTATTTACTCAGTGATAAGGAATAGGTAGGTACATAATCAGTATACCTAACATAGCATTGTCTGCAATGTAAACTAATAAACAAGGAAATGAGTAGCCAAAATAGTATTTCTACAGATACCACACATTTTTTCGTGAAATTATCGCGAAGTTTAGATAAAAAAGGTTACTTTATTAGGAGCAACAAAAATGTATTGACAAAAAGCAGGTAGAATGAACCTTTGTCCCCAAAACGCGCCTGTATACCGTTATGCAAACAAAACTGATGTTAATGTTACTCTCTCTTTACAATAGCTGTAATGATTCACGATGCAGAGTTCCTGACGCTCTGAAGCCCGAAATTATCGATAGAATTCGTCACAGCCCCGCGCGATCAATGATTGCAGGTGATTAGCTGAAAACAGCAATGTTAGCGCGGCGCTAGCTGTACATAGCATATTGATTTGTATATTTTACGGTACGAAACATGAAAAACTGGGAACACCACTAACCACGACACGAAAATGTGAGTTCAACTTCCGTAAATCCATTGTTGACAGCAGCCCTGCCCTCATAAACAACGACCCTTTGTCCCAACACAGATAATCAATAAATGCAATAAAGACGTAAGAAATTAGCTTTTTCGTTTCCTTATCTTATTTTAATGTTTACTTACCGTAATATTAGCGTGTATTTCGTATTTTTTTCCATTTCTGCCAACGAATCTGCAGGTCAGTTCGTCGACACTAGCTGACATTATCTGAAACCTTTCATGGTTTTTCGGAAACACTTGCTCCAAGGTCTTAATTTCTAACTTGAGTGTATTTAAACAAGCCATTAGTGTTATTAAACACTAATATATAAGTAATTATTTGCTAAACACTGTAAAATACATCGGAACAAATTTTACAATCACTCGCGAACAAGCAAAATGGCGGAACGCAATGGCGGAAAGGATACCATAGAGAAAAATAATATTGAAAATTCTTTCAAAAGTACATTATTGTTTATGTCACTTGTGTGTAAGATGTCCTCTATTTTAAGGCCGCGAGCCCCAGCTCGGATAGGTGCGGCTGCGGCCTAGTCCTCCACCGATTGCAAAAAAACTCAATACAAGATACCTGTAATATTGATTGTCTTGGCCGCAGCCAAAGCTATTTAGGGCACGAACTAAGATTTTAAATGTACCAACAAAAACATTTTCATGTGAAATATAGCCATGACCACAGTTCGCACTTTCAAAAAGTTCGCTGACAACTTTTTGAAAGTGCGAACTGTGGTCTGTGGATCTTATGTCAAGCCAAGCTTTAAACTCTACACGTCTTAACTCTACAAGTCCTTACTTCACAAACTCTACACCATAGTCAATGTATGTGACTTGGCCGTTTCGTTGCAAAACAAGAACTATTTGTTGATCAGTGAATTAATCTTCACTTTACGGCCATGTTCAGCGAAAAAGCCAAGGAGTTAAGGTGTGTAGAGTTATAAGCTTGGCTCTACATAATTAAGATCTGACAACTTTTTGAAAGTGCGTTTGTTTTTGTTGAATTTCACTTCTTTTTGTAGATTATTATTATATACTACGGGACTAATCGCGCACTAAAATTACGAGATAAATAAATACCTCCTCATCACGACATTTCGGCCGAGTTGCATCGACGTGGTCATGGCTGTCTACCCGTCGATGCAACTCGGCCGTAAACTATGTAAATATAGCTACAGTAGGTACTTAATACTTATGCAGTAGCTTGAAAATTGTTTTTGTTTTTATTATTTTAACTTCAATAAAAACGAATTTGTACATATCAGAACAGTTCTAGAAGCATCATAAATTACCCTGATGAACATAACATTCTTAGAAATAAACTTGGGAGAAAATTAGTGCGTTCGTATACAACAGGTACACGTATGTATGAGCTGCCGACATCCTTCTTTCATATATTTCGGTTGAATCGTTTTCGAGTTATGAAGGGATCAAAAGTGGCTCGAAATCACAGAGATACCAGAGGGATAACGTGGTGGATAGATAAAAGAAAGAAAGAGATGCAATGATTTAATATGGCATGAGTTAGAAAGAAATATAAAAATATCTCGATTCAGTGGCTAGTTGCCGTGTTTTTCTCTCAGTAGTGTCAAATTCCAATACATATTTGACAGTTTTGACAGTACCGAGCCCGATTTTCCATAAGTTTTTGTGGTGAGAATTGCCTCACGCGACAACAGCGCTATCTCTCTAGTTGTAGTAGCTCTGTGCTTGAAATGGTTCGTGTAATATTACACACTTCGCGTCGCCAGTTCCTTTTTCTTTGTCTTGCCTGGACACGCTTCCGCGTGTCTAGATGTTTGGGATATAATTTCCCCACACTCAGAAACATTTGCGATTGCTGTCACCGCTGCAGCAGCAATAACGATTTCAACGTGCTTTCAGCACTGAAAAGTTTAGTTTCTATGCGCTTAAAAAAATAGAAAAAAAAACCATTTTGAGCAACGCTGCGAGTCCCTATTGTACAGCACGTATTTGATGACACCAAATTGTACGGGCAGGATAGCACGGCCCGTATTTCATGTCCCGTGCCACCAATTATCACCAGTTATGTCGTACAATACTGGCCGGACAATATCACCTCGTGCAAATAATGTACAGCCCGTATTTAGTGACCCAATAGTTCTTCGCCAGCCGCTGCCGCGGCACGCTCGCTTCGCTCGCTCGGCTCGCGCATTGTTGTCACTGTACCAACCTAACCTAACCAACAGAGTCGAATTACAGAGAACTCATACTTTGTCATAAAATAACCAAGGTCCAGGGACACAAAATATCAGGCCGTACAATATCGGGCTGTGCAATACTCTGCCGAACATTATCGGCACAGGCCGATAATGTACGGCCTGTATTTCACAGCCCAATATTAAACAGCCTGATATTACCATGGCCAGTGACACAAATTATCATGCCATACAATATAAGGCTGTACATTATCATGTCGTGAATTACTGGGTCGTACAGTATTGGCTCCCAGCGCTGCCACAGAGCTAAACTCTGTGAGCGCTGCCCATGCGCTGCCCATTTGTGGAGAATTCCCCAAATTGCGGGGAACTCTATTTGCCATTGGAAATTGGCGGTCGTGAAAGTGGGACTGCGGGGGAGGAGTAGTGTTGGTGTTGCGTGGTGCCGCTCTCCCTATCCTCTGTAGCCGAAGTGGCAGGCGCGGGGCCACTTTAACTGACCTGTTGCATGAAGACCAGGGCGTTCGGATACGGGTGCTATCTGACGCCCACTTGCTGGTTCGGTCCCGAGTGGAGGATGACGATGTGTCTGGTGTTCCGACATATCATCAACGGCGCGAAGTGGAGCGCAAACTTCGAGGTGGAGCCCGACTGGGGCTGGCGTTGTCGAGGCCGCGGAAGAGTGTTAAGCGTGCCCGTAGCCCCGACATCAAACACTGTGGTGGAACACTCCAGGGTTTTTGGTGGGTATACCGACCAGTCAGCGGGACTCCCACATAACCACCCAATGCCTGCCCCCGAGGCGCGGTGGTATCCACAAATGATTTCACCTGGAAAAAAAATGGCACAGAAACGTAGTCTGTCACTTTGAGCCTTATAAGTCAGCTCCAAGCAGCCTAATGAGCTATGGAGAGGGCTATGCTCGGAGTCTCTTTGCGACATCGAATGAAGAATGAGGAGATCACATAGCACGGAGGACGGATGACCGATGGGGTCGTAAAGTTCGCGAGTGGAGACCATGTACCAGCGAGCGTAGCGTGGGACGTCCACCCACAAGGTTGACGGATGACATCGTCAAGACCACATGATCGCACTGGATGCGAGCTGCTACCGACCGGTCTTATTGGAGATCTTTATTAGGGGAGGCTTATGTTCAGCAGTGAACGTGATATATTTGAAAAGAAGAAGATTCAAAATTAGAAACAGCCAGCCGGCCGGCGTTCAAATAAGCCTTTATAAACACAAAAACGTAATTCAAAAAATGTAATCCATTCTAAAAAAGTTCCTTGTTTCAGTCACAAAAACTGTCTGAGATTTTTGGTGAATTAGGGAAATGGGTACTGGCAATGCTGATTTTGAGGTTATGTTTATGTTTTTATTTTTAAGTACTGAAAAATTTTGAAAATATTTTGAAAACTACCCACCTAGTTCTAGTTTTTACACAATGGGACGATCACCAAGTCCAAGGTCGAGAAAATATTACAAACGTAAAAGGTCGACGTCTCGCGAGTGGGACAATTACAAAATACGAAGAACCACTACCAGTCCCATTCCTACAACTTCTAAAAGCATCAATGAAGAGTTTAGTTTCCTTCATTACAAACGGGACTTAAACAAAATTATTCTCTACAGCAGCGAAAATAACACAGTGGCCAATAGTTTGGACGACTTCTGGGTGTTCATGAAAAAATATGAAGCTACTATGAAAAAAGCTGGTAAACCACTGGTAGATGAACCTAGTAAGACCATTGAAGCAAATAAAACTTTCTCTAAGTTTGATTGTATCAATTTTTCAACCCAAATGAAATATGTTTTCAATAAATGCATGTTGCAATAAATAAATGAATGAATGAATGAATGAATGTTGATGTAGTCCGAGATGATGGCGAAAGAAGAAAGCTAGATAAAAATATATTTGATTCATTCCTCAATATTATATCAATTTACATTGATTTTAAGAATAAGGAAAAGTTTGAAAAGCTAAAGAAGCTAAGACAAGCACAAAAAGAACTACCTGTTGCGAAATATCGGTGAGGTTTTTTATTTATTTGTTAGACATAATATAATACTATTATACAGCCTTGGCCAAAAGTATTAGGCACCCTGTATTTTCACTCTATCTTCTATACTATTTTCACTCCTCTTTGGCATTTTTAACAAAATTAGGTATCAATTTAATCACATTTTACATGTTAGAGTCCAGAACACAAGTGACAAAACATTGACTGATAAGACGGAAAGAAAACTGAATTCTTTGTTTTCGGTCACCAGGTGTTTATGACCCCGGTAAGTCATTTAAGATAAGCACTCAATTATTGGCTAAGTAGTAAACATGCATTTTAATTTTGAAAGGTGCCTAATACTATTGTCCATGGCTGTATATACTTAAACTTAAATGGTTTGTGATACCTATTACATTCATTATTTCAATATCCTGTAACTGTACCAGCCTGTTTAATAGTCCAATGCAGGACATAGGCCTACCTGTTTCAATATTGATTCAAATAAAATAATTACTACTTTTCATTCACATCACAGAAAATTAACATTAAATTTTTACAATATCAGCAATATTTTTACCAGTTTTGGTACAGACTCATCTTGTTTACAAAAAAAATAGGTTGCACTCTGGGAGTACTGGCAGAAGTGAAAATTTGAATATATAAAGTAGTATAATTTATCTGGTGAAATACAATTATTACACAAGCATACTCGCGCAAGTGCTCTGTGCCACTTAAACGAAACAGCAGGACTGGAGCAGGCATACATTTTTCGCTATGCGGTAGAAAGAGAGTGGGATATTACTTACTCTCCTACGCCGCGCCGGCGGTCTACTCTCCGTCCGTTTTACGAATTTTTGATCAGGTCACGTGTTCTGACGCGAGGTTTAAAATTTTTACCCACCCCGAAAAGTGCACAACGCCACTAAAGAAGTTATCACTTCAAAAATCTATTCGCATCTCTGATAGTTCCTGAGAAAAGATTTCTATCTATTGCTTCCTAGCTTGTCTGATACTGTAATCTGACTACAGAGAGTTACTAATTGTATGCTGTAATAGTCCAGAACAGTGGTCGTCACACTTTTCTGGTCAAGAACCACATAGGACAGTGCAATGTATCACTGCGGGCCGAACACTAATGAACTTGATTATAACATAGGTACTTGCCGGCGTTGTTTTAGGTTATCGCGCAGCCTAAGGAACATGCGAAGGTGAAAAAAATATGCGCGACCGAAGCGAGCGCGAAATTTTTTAGGTTTATTCAGTAATTTCAAAACAGATATGAGTAAAGCAGACTAACCACACTGCTATTATGCGCGACCTCAGTGAGCTTCAATTGTGTTTTGTTTTTTATTTTGTAGGTACTAGTCCGCGTTGTTTTTGGGTTACCGCGCTGCCAAAGAAACACCTAAAAAGAAAAAAATATGCGATTTTTTTAGGTTTTTTCAGTACTTTCCAAACAGACATGAGCAAAGCAGACTGTTTCTTTACTACTATGAGCGAGCGCAGCGAGCGCCAAACCGCGGGCCGCACCAAACTAGGCTGTAGGCCGCATGCAACCTGCGGGCCGTGGTTTGACGACTACTGGTCTAGAATGTTCAAATTTGACTTTATTCTCTAGTCACCTACTATCTAATTTGTATTACTTACACAATTTCAGTAATGAAATAGTAGCAGCTGTGCAAAATGAGAGGGTGGTAGTAGTGGCAGGGGACACTGGGTGTGGAAAGTCAACTCAAGTTCCTCAATATCTACATGAGGCAGGGTTTCAAAATATTGGTAAGATGCTCCACCATCAAATTAGTTGAAGTGAGATGTAAACTTTTTCATATGAGATATTTTATGTGCAAATTTATTTATTTTATCAACCCCTATTCAAAGCATTCAACTAAAAAAAGTAGGTATTGTCCCTATTCCTTTGGTGAGTGAATGTAAGAATCAAACCCCAACAAATTTCTTTTACAAATATAATTGATAATGTTTTTCTTCACCGAAAAGCCATTGATGTGTAAATCCATAAAAACACTCCAAAAAACTCAATGTGAAAAAAAAACCTGTGTATTACCAGCACCCTAACATGGCAAAAGGACAAATTGACTCTCCACCAATTTATCCTCTCAAAGAGGAAATAAAGTATGAATTGAAATTGAAAACTGACATAAAAAGTGGATAAAATAGTTTTATCCCTTTGTCATGCTAAGTGTTAAGGCAGAGTGTGTGTAAGTGTTAAGGAAAGAGATAGTACAAAAATGTGGAAAAAACATCAATGTTTTTTGACCGACGAACCAACCGAAGGAGGTACTCAATTCGACGCGTATATTTTTTTATGTATAACCACGCATAACTTTTTTTATAGTTTTTATTCCGAATTCAATAATTATTTTTTTATTAGAAAGAGTATATACTTCGTAATTGTTCCCGCTTAAGTTTTATTTAAATCAGCAGAGCCATTATTGATAAATCAATAATAATGTGTTGACTGCCTCGGTGGTTCCACCTGGTTCTGGACCAAAGAGGCGTGGGTTCGATCCCCACGCAGGGCAAACATTCATGTGATGAACAAGGTGTTTGCTCTGTGTCTGGGTGTTATCTAGGTACTATCTATATAAGTAGGTATGTATTTAAAAATATGTTTATGTAGTATATCAGTCTCTGGCAACCATATCACAAGCTTTGCTTAGTTTGGGGTCAGAGACCGTGTGTAAGATGTCCCCTAGTATTTATTTTTTTATTTTTTATTTTATAATGTGGAAAATGCCACATCGATTCGTGCGAAATATTCGCGAACCCTGTACACGGGTGAAGTCGGTCATGCAATTTTTTGCAAAAAATAATTATTAATGAATGAATGATCCATATTCGCCGTTGTGTACAAACGAGGTCTACGCGTATAAATGCAAACCAATAATTTAATGTGGAGGGGCGCGACTTCGTGAGTGAAACGGTCTGTAACTAAAACCATATAGCTAAAACTTAATTTATTGTTTCTAGCTTGCACTCAACCCAGAAGAATAGCCTGCGTGTCACTATCCAAGAGAGTTGCATATGAAATGCTCACACAGTTTGAGTCGAAGGTTGGATACCAGATCAGGTTTGAGAAAAGCAAAACTGCTGATACCAAGATCTGTTTCATCACAGAAGGACTTCTCCTTAGACAGGTTTGAAATGCTCTTTATATGATTTTACAATTTATTTTTTGTTGTACATATAGCAACGTATACCATCTGGATTATACCAGCTTATTGACAAAAATGATGCATCTAAATCTTCAAGCAAATATCTATAAAATCGCAATCGTACAAAAGAGCCAAAATCCTGCGGTGCTGCGCAAGCTACGTAGTGGCATAGATAATTTAGGTATTCAAATTTATCTAGTGGGCAAGCTTTTTAGTAAGTCGTAAGGCGATTGCCGTAAGCCGTGATGGTCTAGTGGTAATGACACCCGCCTTACAATCGTGAGGTCGTGGGTTCAAATCCCGGTCCCGTACCAATGAATTCCTTGGAATTATAATACGCGCAAATCTTTTGGAGTCTCGGAAGTTGGCTCAGTTTTACCTCGACGATTTTGCTTTCGTCTGTCCGAAAGTTGATTTTCCTATACAGGTCGCATTTTTCAAACATACGTAACTTAGTCACACTCAAGGTCCTATAATCGGCGATTTTTGATTGAGTGCGTTTTCTCCTCACAAATAGAGGAAAATTGCTATCGGGCTATTTATCAGCTGATTTCGTTTATTATCTATTATTTGGCAAAATCGCTTAAATCTTAACAAGATTTTGTCAGTAAGAACCAAATTGGTCAAGAGCGAGTCGAGATACAGGCTTATGAAGATTCAGTTAAAGAGATGTGTCGCGAGGTCTACTAGTTTCATAAAGAAAAGACTAATGGATCTAGTCATATCATCTGGGTCTTTCTTCCTGCTAAAGTACAATGTGGGTGTCTTCAAATCCTGAGTAAATAGGTATCTTCTAGGTAAGCGTGGCACACCCTAGACCGCATATCTGCTTAACATCAGGCAGTATGTAGTCAAACGCAAACCTATACGGAATAAAAAAATCTGTGTCTCTTAAAACTCTTCTTCAATTCCAGATGTCATCAGAAAACCTGCCCAACTATGACGTGATCATCCTAGACGAGATTCACGAGCGCCACCTGATGGGGGACTTTCTACTCGGCGTCCTGAAGTGCTTGATCCACAGCCGGACTGACATCAAGCTCGTACTGATGTCGGCTACTATCAACATCAAGCTGTTTGAAGACTACTTCAAAGCGGAGTCCGCTGTCGTTATTCAGGTGAAACTTGGTGGATTTACATACGGTAGAAGTCTTAAACGAGCATATCCCTCTGTCATGGTATAGGTTTTGCGTTTTCAGAGTTGACCCCACAGTAAAAGTTGTTCAAAATTTGTCATAGATGTCACCGCTTAAGGCTCCGACACCGGTAGACAAACACATTGTATAAAGACTGACAACGTTGTTCACACATAATGCGGCTGCGTTCATTTTGACATGACAGCTGATCGCAGAACGCATCCAGTGCGTCAAATCCTTTAAGGTGAAATTTGCTGGGCTGAACTGATCACTCTCGCTCCCCCTTTAAACCCGTAGAAACTTATCCGTTTGTCGAAAACACGCCACTCTTGTTTAATTCGGCCTACGCAATAATATACATCCTAAAATACCTATGCTATGTTGAACCTATTAACGGGTATAATAATGTGGACTTCATTTTACAAATTATGTATGATAGATAACAATACGTCTTGTTTTTTTTAAACGCAGGTTCCAGGAAGATTGTACCCTATTGAATTGAACTACAAGCCAATTTTGATTGAAGAAAAGCCAACAAGGAACGATCGACTCGACCCCCAGCCTTACGTACAAATATTGCAGTTGATTGATAGCAAATATCCAAGTAAGTGTTATTGCTCTACTGTATCAGCCTTTTAATAGTCCACTGCAGGACGTAGGCCTACCCACGATGGGTGATTGGGCCATATCCACCAAGCTGGCCCAGTGCGGGTTGGTGGATATTGTTATTACTCTACTGCATAGGCCGAATCACTGAACTTCTTGTCGTTTTGGAACACGTTAGCAATAGCGCAATAGCAATACAGGGTTATTTCTAATCAATTAGCATCTTTCTAGGGGCTTATTCTGTACATAAAAACTAACAACTTTTGATCTACGACTTTCGTCAAATCTAAAAAAAAAAACAGCTGTTCCATACATTTTGTCGCGGGTGGACTAAATTTTTCTATGGAACAACATTTTTTTTGAGTTTTGACGAAAGTCGTAGAACAACAGTTGTTTGTTTTGATGTACAGAATAAGCCCCTAGAAGGACGCTAATTGATTAGAAATAACCCTGTATATTTATATGTTGCGGCGCAAGAGAGGGGATGTGACCTGCTTGTAGCTTACTTCACAGCCGCCTGTAAGTTTGATTCGGCTAACATGAGGCCTACTCAATACCCAAGGGTCATTAATTGGGCTGTCCACTACTATACGCTGGCCTAGTGCGGGTAGGTGGATTCGCGTACACAATCAAATTACTGCTACTGACGTATGCAAGTTGCCTCACGATGTTTTTCTTCATCGAAATGCCAGTATCGCAAAAAACCGTCCATAAATTTCAAAGAACTTTGATTTGTTACCAAAAAGTTTAATGCCGCTTATACAAATATTCACTGGTTATTTAATACTACTTGGATGCCTCGGTGGCTCAGTGGTTAGTGACCCTAACTCCTGGGTCAAATTGGCGTGGGTTTGATCCCCACCCACGACAAGCTTTTGTGTGATGAACAATTGCACATGAACATCGGTGTTTGCTTTATGTTATTAGTTACTAGTTTTTACCCGCGGCTTCGCCCGCATACGCAATATATCTGTATAATTTATAGCCTATGTGTTATTCTGATATATAAGCTACTAGCTGCCCGCCCCGGCTTCGCCCGGATATGATTGGCAAAAGGGAGACATTATAAGTATTGTGCACTTATATACCTACCACGTAATGTAGCTAAAGGTCACACACATGAACACCAACCAGATCTTCGATTCACGTGAAGACCTTCTCTATAAAGTGATAATCTAATAAGTGGTAATCTAGTGGTAGTAACATCTATCTTATAATCCTGAGGTGGTAGTTCCCATATCAATGAGTTTCTTTGGAACTTATCTACGCAATTTCACACCACTGGCTTTCCCGTGGAGGAAAATATCGTGTGGCAACCTGCATCCTTACGTCTGTAGAAGAAACTGGATGACATATAGGAATCCACCAACCCGCACTGGGTCAGCGTGGTGGATATTATTTTGAAAAGGATTAATACCAAGATATAAATTAAGAGCCCTTTATTGCGGTGGCATTTCTATGTAATTTTTTAAATAAAAGAATACTTATTGTGGCTTACCTATAACAGTTAGACATATGTCGTATCTAATTTTTTTTGTACTTAAATGATTATTTGTTCTACAAAGTCGCAGTACATTATTTTATTCTATCGTCAATAGTTTTCGCAGCGTACGCGATGTAAAGAATATTTTAGGTAATTTTTTACACCTTGGGATACATTATGGGAGTTTTAGTAAGGATCCCTATTTTTTTAGGGTTCCGTACCTCAAACGCCAAAAAAAGAAACCCTTATAGGATGACTTTGTTGTCCGTCTGTCCGTCAGTGTGTATGTCAAGACTCTTTATCTCGGGAACGCGTAAAGATATCGAGTTAAAATATCGATTTAAAATTTAAACTATATACGTATATCTATAGTATCTTGCAGTTGTGTAACAGAAAAACTTCTCAGTTATCTTTTAAAAAAGTTAGAGCCGTTTATGTCGTAAAAAACCGCATATTTAGCACTCACAAAAATCAAAACCTTACTTCCCGTTAACCTTACTTCCCGTCTACCTTACTTCCCGGGTACTTCCCGTTGACATACTCGTAGAACTATGAAATTTGGCGAGAAGCATTGTCTCAGAGTACACATATAGGAATAAATCTGAAAACTGTACATTTTTATTTAATTCACAAAAAATAGGGCCTCTAAATTCACAAAATATGGGTTTAAAAATTCAAAGTGAGTAAATCGTATCATGTAAGATATCATATAAAAGAACTTTATTAGCACATGCTAAAACAGGTAATTATTTTAATAACGTGTTTGTACGGAACCCTCGATGTACGAGCCTGACTCGCACTTGTCTGGTTTTTTTTTAATATTATATACATGTATAGCCTATGTTACACAGGGATAGTGTAGCTTTCTATCAGTGAAAGAATTTTTCAAATCGGTTCAGAATTTTTAAGCCTATTCGATGCAAACAAACAATCAAATATTTCCTCTGTATAATATTGGTATAGATTATTTTCCTAGCTAGAGAGCTTCGATAAACACGTCCGTTTGCTGCTAATCATAAAGTGCTGAGGGCGCTGTCGCTGTCTGTCCGTCCCTATGTATGCTTAAATCTCCAAAACTACGCAACGGATTTTGAAGAGCTTTTTTTTAGTAGATAGAGTGATTCAAGAGGAAGGTTTATATGTATAATACATGCATAATATTTTAGAGAAACACTGATGAATTTACAGGTTTCTAATGTGATGTCGTAAATAAACACATTTTTTTGCGCTTACATTGCAAACGCTGACTGAACCCCACGAGATAAATTAAAATAATGTACTACAGTATTGTACACCTTAAAAAGGTCAACAAAAAAGTCCGCGATGGTATATGTCTATCTTTTAAGGATAACCCACAATAACCATTTTTATCCTTTAAATTTAACGGAAAAAAATGTATTATTTAGGAAGTTATTTTAAGCAACACAACATCCTTATCCAATTAAGTACATTCAATACATTGTCCATTCAATATAGATCAATATGGCCCTTTACAGCATGTAGTTTGAATTAATATTTCCGAAGATATTACAGATTTAAAATGCAGGGACATAGCGGTGCGGAGGTACCTACCGACCAGGCCGGCGACACATGCCTACAAATAGCGCGTCGGAGGCCGCGCTTCTCCCTCAGCACTTTATGATTAGCAGCTATCGGACGTGTTTATCGATCTATACCTCGAATCGAATCTATACCAATATTATAAAGAGGAAATATTTGATTGTTTGTTTGCATCGAATAGGCTCAAAAATTCTGAACCGATTTGAAAAATTGTTTCACTGGTAGAAAGATACACTATCCCTGTGTAATATAGGCTATACATATAATATTAAAAAAAACTGGACAAGTGCGAGTCAGGCTCGCACATCGAGGGTTCCGTACAAACACGTTATTAAAATAATTACCTGATTAGCATGTGCTAATAAAGTTCATATATGATATCTTACATGATACGATTTACTCACTTTGAATTTTTAAACCCATATTTTATGAATTTAGAGGCCCTATTTTTAGTGATTTAAATAAAAATGTACAGTTTTCAGACTTATTCCTTTATGTGTACTCTGAGACAATGCTTCTCACCAAATTTCATAGTTCTATGTCAACGGGAAGTACCCTGTAGGTTTTGATTTTTGTGAGTGCTAAATATGCGGTTTTTTACGACATAAACGGCTCTAACTTTTTAAACGATAACTGAGAACTTTTTCTTTTACACAAATGCAAGAGACCATAGATATACGTATATAGTTTAAATTTCAACTCGATATCTTTACGCGTTCCCGAGATAAAGAGTCTTGACATACACACAGACGGATAGACAGACAGACGGACAGGCGTACAGACGGACAACAAAGTGATCCTATAAGGGTTCCTTTTTTGGCGTTTGAGGTACGGAACCCTAAAAAAAATAGGGATCCTTACTATAACTCCCATGATGAACCCAAGGTGTAAAAAATTACCTAAAATATTCTTTACATCGCGTACGCTGCGAAAACTATTGACGATAGAATAAAATAATGTACTGCGACTTTGTAGAACAAATAATCATTTAAGTACAAAAAAATTAGTGACATATGTCTAACTGTTATAGTTAAGCCACAATAAGTATTATTTTATTTGAAAAATTACATAGAAATGCCACTGCAATTAAGGGCTCTTAATCTTGGTATTAATCCTTTTCAAAATAATATCCACCACGCTGACCCAGTGCGGGTTGGTGGATTCCTATATGTCATCCAGCTTCTTCTACAGACGTAAGGATGCATGTTGCCACAGGATATGTCCTCCACGGGAAAGCCAGTGGTGTGAAATTTCGTAGATAAGTTCCAAAGAAACGCATTGATATGGGATCAGGATTTGAAACTACCACCTCAGGATTATAAGATAGATGTTACTACCACTAGATTACCACGGCTATATACGGATATACCACCTCTATTTAAGCGCCGATTTATGTAGTAGGACCTACAGATTTGGAAAACCTTAGTTAGGCGAACCGACATACATACGATTTATAATTTCTGTTGT
The DNA here is from genome assembly GCA_949316475.1 of Hypomecis punctinalis. Taxonomy (NCBI): domain Eukaryota; kingdom Metazoa; phylum Arthropoda; class Insecta; order Lepidoptera; family Geometridae; genus Hypomecis; species Hypomecis punctinalis. The sequence goes on from OX438812.1 coordinate 15,202,307, forward strand.
AGTGATAGTGAATAGGTATGTGTAGTTACACACATAGTTCGTAAAACGAATGATCGATGGGGCTTTAAAGTTCTCGAATGTAGACAATGTATTGGCAACTTTGCAAGTATAGAGAAGGTCTTCACGTGAATCGAAGATCTGGTTGGTGTTCATGTGTGTGACCTTTAGCTACATTACGTGGTAGGTATATAAATGCACAATACTTATAATGTCTGCCTTTTGCCAATCATATCCGGGCGAAGTCGGGGCGGGCAGCTAGTAATATATATATATATATCAATCCGTTCAATAGTTTTTGCGTGAAAGAGTAACAAACATCCATACATCCATCCATCTATCCATCCTTCCATCCATCCATCCATCCATCCATCCATCCATCCATCCATCCATCTATCCATCCATCCATCCTTACAAACTTTCGCGTTTATAATATTAGTAGGATTATATTACGTACTAGTTATTACCCGCGGCTTTGCCCGCGTTCGCAATATATCATTATAATTTATAGCCTATGTATTATTCTGATATTTAAGCTATATTATTACAAAGTTTCATCTCAATCCGTTCAGTAGTTTTTGCGTGAAAGAGTAACAAACGTCCATACATACATCCATCCATCCATCCTCACAAACTTTCACGTTTATAATACAGGGTGGGCCAATAATTTTTGCACTTTTAAAACATGAATAGAAATAAAACTACAACTGTTATTTTGTTGATTATATTTTTAACGTTTTGAAAATTTAATGAAATTTATTTTTTAAAAATGACATCGTCGAGATGTGCACCGTCTCGTCGTTGGCACTCTAGCAATCGACTACGCAAACTTTGGAAAACTCGCTGACACATGCTGCGGGGGATCGCGGCTATCTCGTCGTGGATGTTTCGTTTTAATTGGGATATATTCGTCGGTTTATTAAGGTAGACTCGACTTTTCAGGTATCCCCATAAGAAAAAATCGCATGGTGTAAGATCCGGGCTTCTCGGAGGCCATGGAATATCACCTCTGCGAGAAATCAATTTATTCGGAAACATTTCTTTGACTACCGGTAAAGTCACATTTGACGTGTGGCATGTTGCTCCATCTTGTTGCATCCAGGTCCTGCTGTTGTATCCTTGAAATTCATGCAACTGCGGCGTCAAAAACTCTCGCAACATCTTGACGTATTCCGCTGAATTCACAGTTACATTATTTCCTTGATTATTTTCAAAGAAATACGGACCAATTATGCCCTTTGCCGGCTTATGGCCGGCCTGTTTGTTTAATATTCGTTGTCGATCCCGTTTGCTCGAACTTCACGACCCAAGCTTTGATTAAATTCACACTTGGACACTCGCTTACACGGCGTAATCCATATTCAATTCGAAACAGGCGTCGTACAGTAACGTAGGAATCGTTGTTTTTGTAAAATTGTTTAACACAAAAAGCACGCTGTTGTCCCGTGAAGCGCTCCATTGTGACTAAAATTGCATGTAGCGACGCATAGTTTCCCGCCACCCGCGCACCCCTCCCTCCAACGGTATTCGAGAAATTTAGTGTTGCAATTTGCAAAAATTATTGGCCCACCCTGTATTAGTAGGATTTATTTATAAAGTTATGCACATAGCCCAGCGAATTGGGAAGTTAAAAGGGCAGGGGACAGGGCACACAGCGCAGAAGACTGATGACTTATGGGGTCGAAAAGTTCTCGAGTGGAGACCACGTACCTACTGGCAAGCGCAGCGTAGGACGTCCACACACAAGGTGGACGGATGACCTCATAAGACGCAGGATCGCGCTGGATGCAAGCCGCTTCCAATCGGTCGTATTCGAGGCCTATGTCCATCAGTGGACTGATGTGAGCTGATGGATAGATGATGGATGATTATACATTTAAGTATGTTTTTAGAAATACGTATACAGGGTTATAGGCTTAGTCGACCTATTCCCGTTAAGCGTGTGTAGTTTACTATGTTTCTGACTGATTTGACTATGAAACACCATATCCTAATCTCACAGTTCTCGAGATATTTGAATTGAAATACTTTTTATAAAAGGTTTACTTTACGGACAATATTGGGTAGTGAGGTCATATACATCATTTTACATGTAAAAATCAAATAAAAATAATAATACGACTTACACGTTTCAAAATATCTGAGCTTGATAGCCGAAAATTAGGAATGTTATAAATACCAATTTCAAATATCTGTTTTTTTTATTTTTTATTTAGGATAGTGTATTTCATAGTCAAATTAGTCAGAAACAAAGTAAACTACACACCCTTAACGGGAATAGGTGGACTTGCCTGTAACCCGGTATATAGTAAAACTAGTAAATCAGTCTCTGGCAGCCATATAACACAAGTTTTGCTTAGTTTGGGGTCAGAGACGTAAATAAGATGTCCCCTAATACTTTTAATTTAATTTTCAGAGGAAGAAAGAGGCGACCTCCTGATATTCATGTCGGGCGTACAAGAGATAACAGCGATAAGCGACGCGGCGCAGCAGTACGCCGAAAAAACCAAGAACTGGATAGTTCTACCTTTGCATAGTGGACTTTCTCTTGTTGAACAGGATAAGGTAACTTTTCTAACCACAGAGCTATTATAACTACAGAGATAGCTCTGTTGTCCCTTGAGACAATTCTCAACAGCAAAAATGTATGGAAAATCTTGCCCATGGCTGTCAAAACTGTCAAATATGAATTGAACTTTGACACTACCGAGAGAAAAATCACGGTAACTAGCTACTGAATCGAGATATTTTTCAAGTCTCTTTCTAACTCATGTCATATTAAATCATTGCATCTCTTTCTTTCTTTTCTCGATCGACCACACTATCCCTCTGGTATCTCTGTGTTTGTAACTAAGTCTGGAAATAGCATTTTATTTTTTCGCCAGAAATGGCACAACTCCGACTTTTGTTTACAAAACACGACAGATATGGATTTTCATACAACTTTTTCCGGCCGCTGTTCGCATGTATTAGACAGTACAGCAATTTCGATTTATCTCGAAGAAGGTTGTCAAAGTACTCAATGTAATACCATAGGTAATACTCACATTTCCAAGCATGTTCACTAATAGTACATTATATCATCACTTATATCAAGTGCGGTAAGTTGAAAACTACAGCCGAGGCGATATTGCTAGCCCAAGCCGTAGGCGAGGGCTATAAGGAAGCAGAGGCTGTAATTTTCAAAGCGCACGTATGTCATACGACGTTTTATAACATATTTGCGAGGAAATTAATAAAACTCTGATTTTCTTAAACGAATAAATCTTTAATTACTTGTTAAAGCAGTTATAAAAATTTGAACAATTATTAAAAGTGATTGTTACGTTGCCAGAATATTGACCACTTTTCTGACATAAAAACTCTTTGCTAAGATTTTAAAAAGTATCGCTCATTTTTAGGCGGAGAATCTTAAAAAAGCTTGCATTTTACTTTATTAAAAAAAAACTCGTTCGTTTTACATTACAATAACGCACAAGTGCGTAATGAAATACATTACGATATTGAAATTGGTGTAATTACAGCCTTTTTACGAGCAAATATGTTATAAAATAAACCGGGAAGTTGGTCAAGATTAACTTAACTTGCAAGATTCCCCCCGAAGTTACATACTTACATACATACATTACAAGTTAAATAAAAGCTTGTAATACATGTAATGCATGAAATTATAAATAATATATTATTATACAATGTGTTTGTCTACCGGTGTCTCTATGGAGCTTCTCTGGCAAATTTTGAATAACTTTTACTGTGGGATCAACTCTGAAAACGCAAAAAAAACAGCTATTCCATACTTTTTGTTGAAATCCTGCAAAAAATCGTATGGAACAGCAGTTTTTTTTACGTTTTCAAAGTTGGTCCCATAGTAAAAGTTGTTCAAAATTTGCCATAGATGTCACTGCTTAAGGCTCCGACACCGGTAGGCAAACACATTGTATATGAAGTATGAAAATGTTTGTAATCCTACTAATATTATAAACGCGAAAGTTTGTGAGGATGGATGGATTGATGGATGGATGGATGGATGGATGGATGGATGGATGGATGTATGGATGTTTGTTATTCTTTTACGCAAAAACTACTGAACGGATTGAGATGAAACTTTGCAATTATATAGCTTATATATCAGAATAACACATAGGCTATAAATTATAATTATAATATATTGCGTATGCGGGCGAAACCGCGGGTAAAAACTAGTAATCTAATAAATTATTACCAGAAAGAAAGATTTGATTTGATTTTGATTTTTGATTTCAGGTGTTCGATTATCCACCAGAAGGTGTAAGAAAATGTATAGTGTCAACGAATATTGCGGAAACTTCTGTTACCATCGATGGGATCAGATTCGTTGTAGATTCCGGCAAGGTGAGTAGGTTACAGTGGCAGTGGACATGTCTTGTAGAAATACTTGGCAATCCAATGTCATCGTCTTACAGTTGGTCATAGGCTTCCCCTGTAATTTATTCGGGATTTGTAACTAATCTACTGCCATTTCAACTTCGCCAAAATGGCATAACGGATTTCAACAATTCTACAGTAAAAGTTATTCATAATTCGAAAAAATCGCACGGATGTACCTACCATCGATCTAGAAAGATAGTATATTTATTCCCACAACTTAAAAAACACAATTTATTCTAAATTATCATCGTTCTAGTAATTTTAAAATTATTGTTGATTTTTCAAAAACGATTCTACCGATTTCGTTTAAAGGACATGTCCACAAAATCTATGGAGGCTGGTATAATAATAATCAAAAATTGTAACCACAACACTCGTTACATTTCGAGAAAGTTCATATTTTTCTGAGTCTATTTACAATAGATACAAACAAAAAAGAGCCTTCCGATTTTTTTAAAATTAATTTTGAATTTATTAAGATAAATAAATATATATGGCTCAATAGGTAGTTTATCTCTAGCAACTCTGATTAAGTAACCCCCAAATTGTTAAATAAAAATTTTACCAATTAGACACACTTTTTAAGTGTTTTTTGTCACATTGTACCTACTAACTGGTCACACTGGTAGGTTATAATTTTTAATTTTAGCAAATTAAGAGATGAATGTGGAAGAATCAGCTACGAATGCAAGTAAAATAACGATAGAAGCACTTTATTATTGCTAAACTAGAAAAAATAATAAGCTGTTTTGTTATTTTTCATACAATTTATTTTTCGCGTTTAAAAAAATTGGAGGGGTGAAAAATCTAAATTAAATATTTTTGGGAACCCCATAAAACGAGCTTTCAAATTATGTATATAATATATCATCTTGGTTCGATTTTTCTCAGAATAATATACCACTTGTGGACGTCGCCTTTAAATAGGATCATTTCTGACTACCAAACAAAAAAATAATGATCGAATTCGGTTCATAATTGGCGGAATGACCGCGTAACATACGTACAACAATAACTTATAGTCGAATTAAAATCCTCCCTTTTGATGTGATGAACTCGGCCGAAACGTCGGGATGAGGAGGTATTTATTTATCTCGTAATTTTAGTGCGCGATTAGTCCCGTATTACATAATAATAATGTATTCAAATCGCGATAGTTTAAAAATAGTAGTAGTAGTTAGTAGTATATAATAATTTTTGAAGTTGATTAAAAAAATATTATCAAACCTTGATTTTACAGGTAAAAGAAATGAGCTACGATTCTACGACTAAAATGCAGAGGCTAAAAGAGTTTTGGATTTCGAAAGCCAGCGCCGACCAGAGGAAAGGCCGAGCTGGCAGAACTGGTAATATATTTAATGACCGAAGCGAAACGAAGGGTTTGCTTCAAGATTTTGTTCTCGTCTCTCCGGCTCTTTATTTTCGTCTACAGGTTTTCAACGAGCCTCGACGAAACTTGGCACACAGGTTTTATAATATTAATAAATAAATAAATATTGGGGGACATCTTACACACGGTCTCTGACCCCAAACTAAGCAAAGCTTGTGATATGGTTGCCAGAGACTGATATATTATCTATACATATTTTTAAATACATAAGTCTACTGTTCGGAGGATTACTAGTATACTAGTTTAAAAAACCGTGGTGGTCAAGAGGTAGTGACACCCGCCTTACAATCGTGAGGTCGTGGGTTCGAATCTCCGGTCCCGTACCAATGAGTTCTTTGGAATTTATGTACGGAATTTCACCTCACTGGCTTTTCGATGAAGGAAAACATCGTGAGGCAACCTGCATACGTCCTGAGGAGAAACTCGATGGCGTATGTGAATCCACCAACCCGCACTGGGCCAGCGTGGTGGATATGGCCCAATCACCCTTCGTGTGGAGGCCTACGTCCTGCAGTGGACTATTAAAAAGGCTGGTACAGTTTAAAAAATGCGAGCTGTAGAGGAGAACCAATGCCCAAACTAATACCAAGCTAATAAAAAATCTTTGAATTTTCAGGCCCAGGCGTCTGCTACCGCATTTACGCCGAGCAGCAATATACGGACATGGAGCCTTTCAGTACCCCAGAAGTGTCGCGAGTGCCTCTAGCGTCCCTCCTTCTGTTGATGAGCTCGTTAGGTGTGAGCGATGTGAGACGGTTCCCCTTTTTAGATGCACCGCCTGAGGACGCTGTCGAAAATGCTATATTGGAGTTGAAACAACATGTGAGTATCATAAAGTCCTTGCACTAGTATTGTAGCACTTTAAAAAAACCATTGGCATGTTAGCATTTGACTGGGCTGGTGCCCTCAAGCCCGAATATGTAAAATCCCGTCTGATAATTACGATTTTCCCTGGGATTTAAATGAAAAAACCGGACAAGTGCGAGTCAGGCTCGCACATCGAGGGTTTTGTACAAGTCCAGAAAAATTCACAAAATTGGGAAGTTGTTAAAATCTCTATAAAAACATCGACAAAAAAGTTTTTTTTTTTCACTTTTCTCGTCATTCATCGAAAATTGCAAGTTGTTGAAATAATTAAAAACCTGTTTTAGCATGTGCTAATGAAGTTCTTTTATATGATACCTTACATGATACGATTTATTCACTTTGAATTTTGAACCTATATTTTGTGAATTTTGAGTCCCTATTTTTTTTGTAATTTAAATAAAAAATTACAGTTTTCAGATTTATTCCTAAATGTGTACTCTGACACAATGCTCTCGCCAAACTTTATAGTTCTATGTCAACGGGAAGTCCCCTGCAGGTTATGATTTTTGTGAGTGTCGAAATATGCGGTTTTTTACAACATAAATGGCTCTAACTTTTTTAAACCTTAACTGAGATTTTTTCTTTTACACAACTGCAAGAGACTAGATATACGTATACAGTTTAAATTTCAACTCGAAATTTTTACGCGTTCCCGAGATAAAGAGTCTTGACATACACACAGACGGACAGACGGATAGACGTACAATAAAGTGATCCTATAAGGGTTCCGTTATTTCCGTTTGAGGTACGGAACCCTAAAAATTGATCACTGTTTGATAAAAAGTTACAAACTGTTGACAGTTCAATAGGCATGGGTATAAATTAGTCCGTTAGTTACATTTAAAAAAAATGGACTCGTATTTTTTCTTTTGCCAATCAAACAATTCCTTACAAAGTTAAACCTTATCAAATTTGAGAGTGGGGGCTCGTGACGTCACTAGCGGTACCGGTACATTTGTAGTAGGTTAGTGAGGTCACGCGTAACTTTACGCCCGTAAAATTGTCTTGTCTTCATCAATTTTTGTTAACTTGACAAAATAAAAAACGTCTAATACTTTTTGATAATCTATTTGACGGTCGATTTATATTGTTTTAGTAAACAATGCTATATTGAGAGCAAAAAGATTCTCTCCGGCGGGGAATCGAACCCCGGTCTCCCGCGTGACAGGCGGGGATACTTACCACTATACTACCGAAGATGTGATCGAAGTGATGAAATTACACATTCGCTTTATTTGAAGATTGAATTTTTCTAAACCGTCTATGTATATATTGCTTTGTATACACACAGGTGTACACATTGTAGAAATATTTTTAGCAGTATAGGAATGAACACAATGTACCTACCTACTGTAACTGATATACATGCTATTGATTTTCTTGTGACGTGGTTCTATTCATTATGAGCAAGTTGAAGTAGGTATGACATAATTACCTATATCTTGTAGAACTGTTAGTCTATACGTTTTGATGGGACTGTAAAGGTCTCGAATGAAGACCACACACACGACGGTATCAGCAACAGCAGAAGCATTTAGAACTCAAAAACGCGTTGGATGCAGGCGGCTTCCGATCGGTCTTATTGCAACCTTGAGGCGCAGAAATTGAGGCGCCAATATGACCATACAAAAATAATAAGCTGTTATCTACCTCTAAATGTTATCCGATTTGAGTGATTTTTTTTGTTCATGTACCTAATTAGCACTTCAATCGCTAGGTTTACACTAGTACGTCTTAGTATTTACAATTTTGTAACTGATCAAAAAGTCATATCTTTACGCAAAACTTGTAAATAAAATAAAAACACATCTGAAAAAAAAAAACCTACGAGCGTGCAATATTTCTTACTCAAGCGATTGACATCAAAAACAAAATATATTTTTACAATTTAAGGGGTGAAAAGAATTTTCTCCCAAAACGCAAATTTTAACGAAAATGTAATGAAAATTTTCTCGATATTCTACAGAAAACACTGATCGCCTCACGATCCTCTTAAAAATCTATATGGGAGGATGTCCAGTATCGTCCAGCTATAGACAATTGAAAAATCTACGTCTAATATCGATGCAAAAAATAGCCAACGAAGACGTCATATATTTTTTGCAGGGTGCTCTAACAGCCAACGAAAAGCTAACCGCTCTAGGTCAGGCATTATCCAACTTGCCCGTGGAAGTTTCCCTAGCCAAGGCGATAGTAATAGGCGCGGCGACGCTACCGCCTCATAAGCGTGATTCAGCGCTCGCGCTTACCGCTGCATTGGGCGTTCGCTCTATTTACACTACACGGGCTCATCGGGACTTCGAGTGTGAGGTTAGTTCAATCTAAATACGGCTATCTATCTATATCTATGGGGTTTAGTCGCAAAATGACAAAAGCGCGAAATGACAACCGGGGCGCAAATTGTACAAAGAGCAAAATGTTCAAAGAGCATTACGTCCAAGGCGCACAATGACTAGGAAGAAAAAATGTGCAAAGCGCACAATGACTAGGAAGCAAAATGTCTATAGCGCAAAACGTCCAAAATTTTATTTATTCTGTTAAATCAACTTCCATGACTTGTTTTGGTGTTCGAGTACAGCTATTTGTATTTTAAAACGGTTTAGTCGCAAAATGACAAAAGCGCGAAATGACAACCGGGGCGCAAATTGTACAAAGAGCAAAATGTTCAAAGAGCATTACGTCCAAGGCGCACAATGACTAGGAAGAAAAAATGTGCAAAGCGCACAATGACTAGGAAGCAAAATGTCTATAGCGCAAAACGTCCAAAATTTTATTTATTCTGTTAAATCAACTTCCATGACTTGTTTTGGTGTTCGAGTACAGCTATTTGTATTTTAAAACCATATGCGCCATCTATACGAAGCTTAACAGTGCCATCTACATACGCGATATGAAACAACACACTTAAGCCATGTGTACTAGTAAAACCATATTTATTTCCTGATATCTTTCATAATAATTATGTTATTCCTTAATTTTTAGGGTTCCGTACCCAAAGGGTAAAACGGGACCCTATTACTAAGACTCTGCTGTCTGTCTGTGTGTCACCAAGCTGTATCTCATGAACTGTTATAACTATAACGTTGAAATTTTAACAGATGTATTGCTGTTGCCCCTATAACAACAAACACTAAAAACAGAGAAAAAATATTTAAGGGGAGCTCCTATTTAACAAATCTGAATTTATAGCCGTTTTTCGCTTGGTAATAATAATGGTGACAGGTAGTTGCTTGAAATATTCACAAATATTTGGCCAATATTCACTTTAAAAATAAATAATTAAATTAAAATAAAATATATATTTACGGGGGCTCCCATACAAGAAACGTGATTTTTTGCTCGATATTAATAACGGCACAGGAAGATGATTGAAATATTCACAGAATATTGAGTTGTATATTTCCTTTAAAGATAAATAATTAAATTAAAATAAAATACATTAAGGGGGGCTTCCATATGGTATGAAAACGCACTTGGCCGATTATATTATTTCTAAATATTATTGCATCATTTATTTAACGGACATGAAATTTGATTGTTTTTCAATGACATGACAAGTTATTGAAAACATATTAATTTGATGGTAGTGTTATTGAAAAAATATAATTTGAGGATAGTCGGGTACTTATACTACATTAATTTATACTTTGTAGTTACCACACAACTTTGTAAAATCTTTTGTAGTTTTGTTTAAAATATGCTCGTTACTGTGTTGACTCACCAAAATAATTTGTATATCATCGCAGTTAGAACACAATATTATTAAACCCTATAAATTTTGTAGTATTAATTGGAATTTTGGACGTTGTGCGCTATAGACATTTTTCCTTCCTAGTCATTGTCAATGATGTTTAATGTCTAGATAAGCAGACTCAAACAACTGCGTTGCTAGGCATGGCGACACATTAACCGCCCGAATATCGTTGGTAGGTAATCAAAGAATCATATCTCTATCCCTGTTACACTAGTTGCTAAAGTACGGTAAGACGTTGAAAATGACAGAAATAGCAATATTTTTAAATTTAGTCGGACAATGCCTACTTAGGGTGCCAGTTCATTAGATTGAAATTTCCCCAAAATGTTACGATATCTTCTCAATGTCAGTGATACAAACCGATATTTTTAATAATCAACATTTTAGTAATAACATTATGAATTTGAGTCATTAATCAAAATCAAATATAATATGATGTAATTAAGAATAAAGTTATAATACAAAGAATATTCTATTCATTTATCCGACCAATATTTATTCGTTCTTGATAATTAAAATAATTATCGCCATAATAATACTTAATAATCAAAAACGTGTCATATTGTAGGACAGGATATTCCTTAAGAAAATTCGAAAGCATTGCATGAAGAATCTACAATATATTGTTTTGAAGATTGCAGTGATGTTTTTTTTATTCTGGAACCGTTGGAGTAAACAATTATAATAAATATAGCAGACTAACATAGCCACACCGCCACCCGCGCCCGAGTTCGTAAGCTCTTACCACTACCACTCCGCACGGCCCGCGTGCAGTCTTTGTCACTCATACATACTCGTACCTATACCACGCAGCGCGCGCTTTTTCAGTATCTCTGTATCACGTAAAACTTCTTTGAAAATTGTAGCCTAATATGTTATACTATACCTGTACTTCAATCTCCGGACATAGATACCTGTTGCCGTCGAGCTATTTGATTAAACTAATAATTACAAAACGTAACCTATTTAAGCCTGATTCTGCTGCTTGATTCATAACTATCAATAATTATAAAAATAGTAATGATTATTAGTATTATTTAAAATCGCTGTAGACGTTAATGCCGCCTATTAATCTAGGTACCGGATTTGTTATTATCTTTGTACTCTTGTATTTTTAGTATTTATTGAAGTTATATTGTAATCTATTGTAATTTTACTATTTCATTATTTACTTTTATTATCCAGTCAGTTTCTTTTCGTAATATTCTAATGGCTTTTATCCATTATTTATCGTTATCTTTACGTATTTTGTCTGCGGATATCCTATAGTATCAAAAAAGTAATTACGATTAGTCGAAATCTCCCATAATTATGGGGAAACAAAATCATGTTTCACCTGGCATCACCAACTGTAAAATTATTTACTTTTAAAATCATGATATTATATGTGATAGTTTCAATTAATACGAATAGTGTAAACCGTATTTACTTGTGGAAATAAATTCCAGAAGCTTTATGAAGAAATTGAGAACGGGATTAAAAGGTTTTGACTACACATTTCCCCATTTTTAATTTTTTAAATAATATTTTGACGTCTGATATATTCAACCATTTTGTTTAATCGCGACTAAGGCCGGTCGGCGCGCTTCGCCGGCGTACGCCGGCAGTTGGCTGACGTCGTCATAGACAACAATCTTCAGTTCTCGTGTATTATACTTCAATGGTCATTGTGCGCTTTGGACATTTTGCTTTCTAGTCATTGTGCACTTTGGACGTAATTATTTTTGAACATTTTGCTCTTTGGACAATATGCGCCCCGGTTGTCATTTTGAGCTTCTGTCATTTTGCGACTAAACGCAAATTAAAATTATGGCAATAAGGTTGAAAATCGACAGATGTTGCCCTAGCCAAGGCGATAGTCGTAAGTAGGTGTGGCTACGCTACCGCCCCGTAAGCGTGAATCAGCGCTCGCGTTTACCGCTGCACTTTTGGCACACCACTGGCGTTTGCTCCATTTATACTACAAAGGCTAATCGGGTCTTCGAGTGTGAGGTTAGTTCAAACTAAACACGGCTATGTTTATATAAATAAGGTTGAAAATGGACAGAAGCGTCATTAACCAAGGTGAATAAGCGCGATTTAGCACTCACGCTTACCGCTGCACTTGGCGTTTGCTCCATTTATACTACAAAGGCTAATCGGGTCTTCGAGTGTGAGGTTAGTTCAAACTAAACACGGCTATGTTTATATAAATAAGGTTGAAAATGGACAGAAGCGTCATTAACCAAGGTGAATAAGCGCGATTTAGCACTCACGCTTACCGCTGCACTTGGCGTTTGCTCCATTTATACTACAAAGGCTAATCTGCCCCCCTACCGCCTAAGCAATAGCAATCGTAATAGCAATCGTTTATGACTTCATTTTAGTCATTTGGCACCGCCTATGTGACGTTAGCCATCAATTGCTTTGCGCGGATTGCGAAAGCAATCGTTCAATGAACAACTTTGATGGCTAACGTCACATAGGCGGTGCCAAATGACTAAAATGAAGTCATAAACGATTGCTATTACGATTGCTATTGCTTAGGCGGTAGGGGGGCGGGTCTTCGAGTGTGAGGTTAGTTCAAACTAAACACGGCTATGTTTATATAAATAAGGTTGAAAATGGACAGAAGCGTCATTAACCAAGGCGAATAAGCGCGATTTAGCGCTCACGCTTACCGCTGCATTTGGCGTTTGCTCCATTTATACTACAAGGGCTAATCGGAACTTCGTGTGTGAAGTTAGTTCCATGTACACAGGGCGTTATGTACGTAGTAATAAGGTTGAAAATCAAATCAATTTCCTTAGCCAAGGCGATAGTATATGAACACACAAGGCATAAACTATTAGACCTATTAGAATAGGTGCGGCAATACTACCGCCTCACAAGCGCGATTCAGCGCTCGCACTTACAGCTGCACTGGGCGTTCGCTCTATTTACACTATCCTGTCTCATCCATGGACGTTCTATAAAGAGCATACTGGTTATTTAAGAATTGAGACGGCATTATTGTGAAGTGACAAAGTCGCGAGTTTATATTTGCGAAGAAATGTGTAGGCAAACATTATAATGTAATTTGTGTATCTATAACTACAATTTTGTGTTTGTTCTGAAGCTCAAATAGATCCTGTAGTGACATCCTCTTTTGAAGTCAGTAAAAATACCTACAAAAGTGTCCACTACTGTGACTTAACATTTATATTTTTGTTCTAGAATGCTCGAAAACCCGACGAATCCGACCACGGAGATCCATTAACCCTTCTCTCTTTGTACTGCGCTTGGTTGACGGTTAAATCTGAAAATAGAGGGGGAAGGGCGTGGTGCAAACGAAGAGGCATTGAAGAACAACGGTTGTATGAGCTGACGAAACTGGCTGCGCAATTAAGAAGTCTATTACAAGTAGGTTAAAGTTTATTTTTACTGTTAAATCTGAAAATAGAGGTGGATGGTGCAAACGAAGAGGCATTAAGAAGCAACGGCTGTATGAGCTGACGAAACTGGTAGCACAATTACGAAGTAGGTTAAAGTTTATTTTCACAGTAGTCAAGTACATAGGGCAGAATTTAGAGGTGTGGAGGCCGCGGGGCAACAAAAGAGTGGAGCCTCCTTGGTGACAAATAGAAGTTTAAGTACTTCATCAAGATGTGTCTCAGAAGAATTACAAGTACCTAATAGAAGTATTGCTAAATTTTACTCAAATAAAAACTATACGTTACAGCTGTCTTATTCATATCTGGTGATACAGCATACGCGAAAGCGAGTGGAACAAAAAAAAAACGCAATGTCTGTCGCATACGTCAAAATCACCAGTTGGAATGTCAAAATGGTTAAAATTTGGTTAAACTTGGTGATTTGTCTTTTTCGGAAATTTTAACCCTCTAGTTCCAGTAAGAAGGTTCAAATCTCTGATCATTTTACCTTCCTACTTTTTACCTTTTTTAATTTGAACACCCGAGATAGCTCAATGCTAGTTTGTGAAACCCTTCGAAATTACGTGAGTTCGGGTGTATGTGCATCTTTTTCTAACACCTTCTAAATTTGACGCTTAAAATGGGACAAAGTGATGCTATATCTATTGCTATTTTAGTACTGTTTCTATTACTTTAGTTCTTATTCTATGAGATGGGTAGTAAATTCCAAGTAATACCTATATTTATAAGAAGAAGTTCAAAAAACGATCCGCAGGCCATTTCCAACCTTAAACTTTGTTGTGGATAAAACTAGACATCCGGATTGTATATAACGTAATTGGAGGATATTGCAGCCCAAGATTTAAGCCGCTTTAGTGTGGGTCATTTCGCACAAAAATCAGTGGTGTTTCGTTATATGGTTTTCAATGGGCTGTGCACGTGCGGGTCAATTTATTAATTTTTAACTCCTAAATGATATATTTTACACTATGCTGCTGAAGCTTTAATATTATTACTTATAATTGTTTAGGATAACAATCTCATGGAGACCGCGGAACCTGAAACGATGTCTTCGGCTGAAAGGGCAGTCAGACATGGCCAATTGAAGCAACTGAAAGATATGAGACGGTAAGTCCTTAGATTGGACTGTGATAATGTTTAAATTAATATAATTTTACTATTAATAGAACTCTGGAATTAGAACTTTATTTTCATTGAATACAAACGTACATCAAAGAGTTATTATTGTAATAAACATTTCAAAAAGCCGCTACCGTAGGATTTGAACCTTCATCTACAAATACGCATTATTTTGGAGTTATGAGCTGGGTGAATTTTTATTGTTGATACACGTATACACAGAGACCTAATAGATTACAGTAAAACATCCACAAAAAATATTTATTGGACGAATATGATCTTTTAGGGTTCCGTACTCAGTAAAAACGAGGCCCTATTGCTGAGACTCCGCTGTCCGTCCGTCTGTCACCATGTAACCAGATTGTATCTCAGGAACGGTGATAGCTAGAACGTTGAAACAGATGACGTATTTCTGTTGCCGCTAGAACAATAAATACTAAAAATAGAATAAAATGAATTATTTATTGCTCAATATTTATAACGGTAACAGGTAGACGTTTGAAATATTCACTGAATATTTAGTTAATTAGAAATAAACGATTAAATTAAAATAAAACATATTAAGGGGGCTTCCATACGGTACGGTACGACTCGCACTTGGCCGATTATTTATAGAGATCCGTACCTCAACAGGTAAAACAAATGCTAGGTATTGGATCACTTGGTTTTCTGTTTGTACCTGTCATTCTGTCAAGACGGGTTTACTCAAAAACACGTGAAATATTACATTATTTACCCTGGTAATAATGACGTACTTTATGTTTATTTAAAAAATGTGTATTTTAATGTGTCTTTATAATAAGTATAACTGTATCTATTATTTTAGTCAATATAAACAAAAAGCAGCCGAAGAATCTAAACGCAAAAAGAGACTCAAAGTCGACTCCTGGGAGATAGTCGACGAAAATAAAGACGACGAAGATCAGACCCTAGACATAAGGGACATAGAGTTCAGAATGACGAACGACGCGCAAAGGATACAAGCGCTTATATCGGGCACTAGTGCTTCTAGCGGACGGGACCTCATCATGTTGAAGGTACAATTTTAATAATTATTAATTTAGTAACTAACTATACGTCTTCTCGTCGGACATACCTCAGTGCAAGTCGAAAGTTTTCGATCACTGTGTGTTGATTTCCGGGATATATGTAGTTTCTGAGATATACTATCTAATTTCAATTTAGTTGTTACTCTGTTTTGTTAAATAATAATTTTACAATAAAATAGAAGCCGCCTTTTAATTTCCCATAGAGGTTGATGAAAAGTAGAGTGTACCTATCACTCGCACGCAATAGTAGTTTGTATCATATGGGAGCAAAATAATATTTTTACGGCGAGGGCGCTTTTTTGAATCCCGAGCGTAGCGAGGTATTCTAGAGTAGAATCTCAAGCGTAGCGATGGATTCTTTAGTAGAATCTTGAACGTAGCGAGGGACTCAAAGTAAGTACGTCGCCCGAGCCAAAAATATATTTTGCGCCCGAGTGGTACACTCTACTTTTCATCACCTCTATGAGAAAATAAAAGGCGGCTTCATATTTTACTATAATATTATTATTTAATAAAACGTAGAGTAACAACTAAATTGAAATTAAATGGTATCTAATAATAAAACAAATGAAAACTTATATTTACATTATTTTCATTCATTTTCTTGGCGCTGAACACTAACATTACAGATACTTCCAAATTCAAAAAGTGCGCGGCAAAGATCATCCCGTCACACTTATATGTTCCAAATTCAAAGTGTGCGGCAAAATTAATTCCGGCGCATTTATAAAGTTCCTTATAGAAAACACCACCTTTGGGCGCACTTAAAGGCGAACCAAGTAGTCCTTTTCGAATAGATGTGATGAAAATTATATTTTTGGCTCGGGCGACGTAATTTGAATCCCTCGCTACGTTCAGGGTTCTACTAAAGAATCTCTCACTTCGCTCTGGATTCAAAAAAGCGTCCTCGTTGTAAAAATATTATTTTGCTCCCTTATGATACAATCTACTATTCATTTTGTTGCAGGTCGTCCTGTGTCGAGCGCTATACCCTCAAGTGGCGGTTGCTGATGAGTTCAATCATTGTAAGGCAGGTGGATCTGTTTTCTATACTCTTATTTCTGTTTAGGTAGGTATAGCAAAATACCAACCTGACTGTAGATCACTTAGCTGTGCGAGGATTGGGTTTCGCTCCTAAAGCTAACTTCTCACCCGCCAATAAGTTTGATTCAGCCTATTTAGCTTATCCTGTCTGTATTTCAAACTGTGCGTTGCGACCCCCCTAGGTGAAGCCTTACCACTACGCGATTTTCCATACAAAATCTGCTGTCTTACGCACACTACACAGAACTTACTCACAGACAACACACATACGCACGCTCGCTACACGTGCATATGTGTGCGGAACGTCTATGGCTGTCAGTGGTCACCACAACGTGACGATATGCCGAGCGAGTGAGACAGTTGCGTATTCAATTTGCAAAAGTGAATATTGTAAATCTAGTACTTAAAAAAGTATAACAATTATTTATCCTTAGAGAAATATAAAGGTGACGTCCACAAGTGGTATATTATTCAGAGAGAAATTGAACCAAGATGATAATTATATACATCATTTGAAAGTTTGATTTATGGGGTTCTCAAAAATATTTAATTTTGATTTTTTTATCCCTCCATTTTTTTAATGTGAAAAATAAATTGTATGAAAAATAATAATACAGCTCTGTATTTTTTTTAGTTTAGCAATAATAAAGTGCTTCTATCGTTATTTTACATGTATTCGTAGCTGATTCTTCCACATTCATCAAAATTATAACCTACCAGTGTGACCAGTTAGTAGGTACAATGTGACGAAAAACACTTAAAAACTGTGTCTAATTGGTAAAAATGCTTCTATTTAACAATAATGGAGGTTACTTTACCAGGGTTGCTAGATAAAAACTACCTATTGAGCCAAATATATTTAATTATCCTAATAGATTCATAATTAATTTTAAAAAAAATCGGAGGGCTATTTTTTGGTTTTAACTGATGTAATAGACTCAGAAAAATATGAACTTTCTCGAAATGTAACGAGTGTTTTGGTTAGAATTTTTGATTATTATTATACCAGCCTCCATACATTTTGTGGACATGTCCTTTCTTGTTTTGTTATGTATCATTGATATTCAACCACACAGTTTAAATCTTCCCTATTGTCACAGTCTAGGTTGTTTTTATTATAAAATCCACCGGCCCGTGCGTGCAGCCCGCAGAGTGCCAGTTCTGTCCGTGGACGCGGGGTGGAAGTGAGGAAGACTCAAACGGATGGGGGGTAACGAGTGGCCTATACGTAGTATAATTATATCTTCTTTGGCCTTACTAAAGGGATCTCAAGCAAGAGACAAATGTCTAGGTTACATGTAGGTTGAAAATGGAAAAAAATTAAAGATAGTTTTTCCAAGTCCTTAAAATCGTTTGATTATGACCCTTAGGAAGGTCCCTAAAACAGACGTATACTTAGCAGGGTTCAATAATATTTTTTTTTTAAAAACACTACTCTATACGATGAAAATACGAGTATTATGGATATTATGGTCATGTATACTGAGCGCCAAACAAATTGAAAGATGGGAAGTTATGCGCAGCGTTCTGCGCAAAAGTCGAAATATGGGTACGCGCGGAAACCAGAGAGACGAAACGCCGGGGCACACCCGCCCGCCAACCTCGTGCCTCCCGCGCGCTCCCTACGCCCGAGCTCACTACTTCGCCATTTCTATAGGCATTGTGCACACATGCGCAATAATTAGCGAATCACGGCGAAGTGTCATCTGCGGCTAACTTCCCATCTTTCAATTTGTGTGGCGCTCAGTATACTAGGATTTCATTGTACTCGTATGACGTATTGTAATTTAATGGAAAAGCCCAGCTTTAGACTAGACTTTGATTTTTTTTGTATTTTATTATTTGTTTTTTTACATGGTTTTAATACATTATTTCTGATATTTTCAGTCGGTAGCAGAGCAGTTGTATCACACGTGGAGTAAACCATACGTTTTCCTACACCCGACGTCGTATTTTGGAAAACAACCTAGAACTTTGCAGCTGAGTGAGACAGACATACATACTCAATGCGCTCACTATACTGGAAAGCTAGCACTGTCTCACTCGCACCAGATTCTATGCTATCTGTAAGTCGATTTTTTAACATTCATAGAACATTATGTTGCATAATTTGTATTAACTATGGTGTTTTTAAGTACCATATATATTTTTTATAGTAATAATGTATTATTTGGTTATTATACTATAAAAATATAGATACGAAACCTTTTTTAAATGAAATTATGAATACTTTCGTGTGTTACAATATGTCCTTCCTAATTATAGTTAGTTGAAGTACTTCTAACTTGTCTTTTATTTTGTAAAAATAATTTTAAAATATCCTACTAATATTATAAACGTGAAAGTTTGTGAGGATGGATGGATGTATGGATGTTTGTTACTCTTTCACGCAAAAACTACTAAATAGATTGAGATGAAACTTTACAATAATATAGCTTTTATATCAGAATAACACATAGGCTATAAATTATAATGATATATTGCGTATGCGGGCGAAGCCGCGGGTAAAAACTAGTCTCATATAAATCCACTTTCATGTAAAAATCCACTTTTTTGGGTACTTTGATCAAACGTATTTTATTCACTCCTTTTTTCGAATAGGTAAATGTGAACCTGCAAAACACGTGAAAAAATAACGGCTTCAATGGTTGCAATATTTTCGTCACATTAATATTTTTTTAATTATTTTTTATTCATTTATAGGTCGTTATTGGAAACCACGAAACCCTACATAGTGAATTCGATGCGGATGCCCGCCGCGCAAACGTTGCTCCTTCTAGCACATTCCATTGACACTAATATCGGCTTTTCCAGGTAAAGTATTGGTAATAATAATCATAGTTCTTATATTATTATAAACATTAAACTAGTAGTTAAGATGAGGCATCGGGCCGAGAAACACGAAAACGAGTACTTTTGAATGCGCGATGTGAGAGGACGAATGATATTGATTCAAATTTAAATAATATCATAGATAGGGGAAAGTCATGAAAAATTTTATGAACCGGACAATATTTTGAAAAGTAACCGGCTTTATTAAAATAAAACTTACAAATTTCTAACAAAAAAAAAGTTTAATAATTCGAATCATCACTTTTATATTTTACAGACCGAGAAGTTATTTTTTAATGTGGTCATTATGATTAATTAATTAAAAACTCATTGCCGCCCGCCGCTCTGGCGCGATATTGTCGAGCGCGACCGCGTAAAATTTGTCCGAGAGAAGGGGCGCGGTACTCGATTTTTGAAACAATAGTTTATCAATAAAATAAATAAATATTTTGGGACATCTTACACACGGCCTCTGACCCCAAATTAAGCAAAGCTTGTGATATGGCTGCCAGAGACTAACATACTACATATACTTATTTTTAAATACATACTGTCTTATATAGATAGTAACTAAATAACACCCAGACACAGAGCAAACACTTATGTTCATCACACAAATATTTGCCCTGGTGGGAATCGAACCCACGCCTCTTTGATCCAGAAGTTAGGGTCACTAACCACTGAGCCACCGAGGCAGTCAAAATGCGTCACCTTAAGCCGTGGTGATGTAATGGTAATGACACCTGCCTTACTACCGTGAGGTCGTGGGTGCAAATCCCGGTCCCGTACCAATGAAATTTTTGGAATTTATGTACGGAATTTCACACCACAGGCTTTTCGGTGAAGGAAAACATCGTGAGGCAACCTGCATACGTCCGTAGAAGAAATTCGATGGCGTATGTGTATCCACCAACCCACACTGGGCCCGCGTGGTGGATATGACCCAATCACCCTTCGTGGGTAGGCCTACGTCCTGCAGTGGACTACTAAAAAGGCTGGTACAGTACAGTATCCCTAGACGACGAACATAATCTAGGATAGAGTTTGTGCAAAAAATGAAGCGCCGTAGGTGAGGTCGCCCGTGTGCCATTTTACTAATTTTGTTACGTTGACAACACTGCTCTGTCATTGCTAGTACAACTAAAAGTGTGCGCGTCTATGAAGTATTGTCGGTACCTTGGCTGCTGTTAGTTCACCTTAACGCCACGACGGTTCTCTTTTTACTCTATCATTGTACCTACTGTACACCTTGGCAAAAAATCTAGAAACGGAACTAATTCTTTTTTTGTTTTTCTCTCATGGCAATTCTTACAAAATCCAAAGAAAAATATCATGGGGTGACTAGTAATCAGAGACATTTGAAAGAAAGAGAAAGAGAGAGAGAGAACGAACGTTTATTTCGTAACACACATGAGCTCTTACAGCTAATAACAAGAAAAACGAGCAAAATTTGCGTAGATAGTGCTGCACCGTTAAGTTATACGCACTTTTCCAAGCTGTACCTACCTCTTGTGTCACTACCTCTTGACCACCACGGCTTACACGGCATCTAGGGATACATTCCGTAGTAAATATTCATGTATGAGTAAGGCGAGATTTTTACAGTAGATATTATATTACAGGATAGTTTGCGATTCCTGGCTGCTCCTGGAATTCCCATATCCCGAAGACGGACTGAACTTACTTCTGAAAGCTACGAAGCTAAGACAGCGGTGGGATGCTCTTATCAACCGACGCCTAGCGGGTAACTATTATTTAAGAAACTAGCTGACCCGGCAAACGTTGTTTTACAATATGTAATTATGTATAATCTTATCACCTAGGGGCGCTAAAAATAGTTTGATGTCACCTATTCTCAGACGTACCGAATATGCAGGTATAATATAATATTCGTATACGAAAAAATCATAAAACTCGGTCAAAGGTGATGTCCACGAGTGGTATATTATTCAAAGAAAAATCGAACCAAGATGATATATACATCATTTGAAAGCTTGTTATATAGGCTTTCTAAAAATATTTAATTTAGATTTTTTCACCCCTCTGATTTTTTCTAAATGCGAAAAATAAATTGTATGAAAAATAACAATACTTATAGCTTATTATTTTTTCTAATTTAGCAGTAATAAAGTGCTTCTGTAGTTATTTTACTTGCATTCGTAGCTGATTCTTCCACATTCATCTCTTAATTTTCTAAAATTAAAAAATATGGACTTTCTCGAAATGTAACGAGTGTTGTGGTTAGAATTTTTGATTATTATTATACCAGCCTCCATACATTTTGTGGACATGTCCTTTTTACCCGTGGGCTCTCACATTGGGTTTATGTATCCGGGATAAAAACTGGCCTATTAAACTTTAACTAAGCAAATAACCAAAAAGAATCACTTTCGGGCTTGTAATAGCTTTTGCCCGCGGCTTTACCCATGCAATATTTTTGTGGTGTATAGGAACCGTTTATTTTTCCGGAATAAAAAGTAGGCCATTGTTGATCTCCGACGATGAATAAATAATCGATATCTCAGCAAAAAACCAAATTGATCAGTTTTTTTTATAACTAAAATTTACTAACCACAGACTCCAGGGTCTGTGCCCTTTGTTAACTAAAATTTAAAATTATTTTATTATACTGTACAAAGAGTAGATACTAGAAATCTTAGCCTAAGTTAGTCAATTCACTGCGTGAATGCCACGAGCAGAACGGCGACCCGCAAGCAGCACCCGATCACGAGTGTGACACATGTGCCAGCCATCGCTCTCCTCGACCATATTTGCGGGGGAGAACGACCCGAAACATGATGCCGCCGCAAGAAGGAGCCTTCGATGGCGAGCATGAATGCTTGGGGCATGCACATAATGCTTATTTCTTATAAATTACAAATACACATTTTTCACGTCCTATGCCAATTTATCCCGGCCCAAAGGCCCCATCACCGCCTCGTTCCGATCTCTGACGGCCATCTGCAGGTTGTACTTCTTGATGGTCTCCGATGACACAGACGATGCGCGCCGCACGAATCGACTTTTAAATTCAATTGATCACTTGCTCCATTGTTGCGTGAAATAGTAACAAACAAACTGTTGGGCTAATATTAGTAAGGATTTCTGATATGCTTGTTTTTTTTTTTGCTTTTATGTAATTTCAGAAGTACTCCGAATTGCTAAAGATTAGATGACCGTTGACGCACACGTGTTTATCAAACTTATTTTAGGTATCACGCATTCGAATTACAATGTGTTTTTTAAAGATTTTTATCTAAAAAATTGCTTTGATTTGAGATTATTAATGGCTATCTTGATTTACATAATTCTAAAACTTTGTTTTTTCCTGGTAAAAATACATTTTGGCTGCGTTACTGCACGTTACTTTCTTGTGAAATGTCCCTATAATCCATGCAGGCGTTTAATTGTGAAATGGCATTGCCAAGAAAAAAGTTTTGTGCCAAAAACGTCATATTTCGGAGTCTTTTTATTAATAATAATTAATATCAGGGGACATCTTACACACGGTCTCTGACCCCAAATTAAGCAAAGCTTGTGATATGATTGCCAGAGACTGATATACTACATATACTTATTTTTAAATATATAGGTACTTATACAGATAATAACATCCCGAACATCTATTATCATCACAAAAATGATTGCCCTGGGTGAGAGTCGTACCCACGCCTCTTGACCCACGAGTCAGGGTCACTTACCACTGGGCCAATAAGGCAGTCAAGCGATTTATTTTGCCAGTTCTGACTAAAATATATATCGTTGTGAGGTCTAGAGCTCCAAACCGGCTTAGGCGTTAGTTTTCTACGGTTTTATGCCATAAACAAACAATGTTTTTACTGATAAATCTTATAATCATTGATTGATAAATATTATTGATCAGATAAATATTGGTAAGTGTCGATTGTATCATCGTTTTTGATAAATGAAAATGCGTAATTACCATCTAAAAATATGTATAATGTATTGTTCTTGTACACAATCACTAAAATTATTATTATAAATGTCTTTGAAATGTTTCGTACGTCATTATACGTACATACCTTCTTGTAAATGATTAAAAGGGTAAATTGATTGACAAACTTTTTATAGTAAACACTACGTAGCCTCAGAGCAAATAAAAAAAACAAGAGATGACGTCGTTGAACAGTTAAGTGAGGCCGATTTTTATACATGTGTGAGTGCGTCGGTGTTGCGCCGGCATAGTTCGACTGACAAGCCAAGGCGTAGTTTCGTTGTACATGGATGTGTGTGTAATTGTCTGTACACGGCGAGGCGTAGTTTTGGTTGGCTTCACTTGTTTGTTCACTACATTCTCTCTTGATTTTTTATTTGCTCTGAGTACGTAGCATTCGAGACTAGAATCTATGTTACGTAAGTATCAAATAAAAGACAAAATGTAAACTTATCATTAGTAATCTTTACTAATATTAACTAGTAGTCTTTCGAACAGCACACCTCGCGTCGCGACGCATCATTTTAAGCCGCTATCCAATCTCAAAATACTTGTATAGTTAAACTGCCCTTTCTCCATCAAACCTTGAAGTTGTCGAATAGAAAAAAAAACCAAATTGAGGGTTCCGTACAAACACATTGTTAAAATAATTAAAAACCTGTTTTAGCACGTGCTAATGAAGTTATTTTATATGACACCTTTCATGATACGATTTACTCACTTTGAATTTTGAGCCCTTATTTTGTGAATTTTGAGGCCCTATTTTTTTGTCATGTAACAGTTTACAGTGTACAGTTTTCAGATTTATTCCTATATGTGTAGTCTGAGACAACGGGAAGTACCCTGTAGGTTTTGATTTTCATGAGTGTCCAAATATACGGTTTTTTAGGACATAAACGACTTTTACTTTTTTAAACGACAACTGAGAAGTTTTTCTTTTACACAACAGCAAGAGTTCATCGATATACGTATACAGTTTAAATTTCAACTCGATATCTTTATGCGTTCTCAAGATAAAGAGTCTTGACATACACACAGAGGGACAGACGGACAGACATACGGACAACAAAGTAATCCTATAAGGGTTCCGTTTTTTCCTTTTGAGGTACAGAACCCTAAAAATACACAATATTGTCAAAACTATACGGTAAAGGATTCAATTACTCGAAACACAACTCAAAAAACTTCGCTCGATAGAAAATAAATGCGAAGATACCGCATTTTTAGATCAAATTCATGTTTTCCACGACATTTTATTGCAATTTTGGGCACTTTTCTACGAGTTTACAATACTAGATGGTGATTACGTCAGCAATAGTAATTTATTTTTTTACCAATGTGTGTTAAAGTGCTCTATCTATATTATTTAAAGTATTATTGAAATTGGGTGATAAATATGAAACTTACATTTAAAACTGACACCAAGGCTAGCCACCCGGCTTATACGAGTCCTGCGTCGTTTCGCCCCGCAAGCGGTTCGGCCCGCGGGGCGAATCGCCCAAGACTCTTTTTGAAGGTCCCCATTCGGCCCGCTACAAACTAACTTAAGTAGGCACTTCTATTGTTAAATTTAAACATCAGTTTGCATTTTCAGATGCAAATCCCAAGAAATCAGTAGAAAATGAACTGGAGAAGCAAAAACACAGCGGAACGTACGAGGAGCTTCAATACGAGTTATCGTGTGATATAAGCTCTTATATGAACTGTCAAGTGTACTATGCTGTCAAGAGACTGGTGCCTGGCGATTTGAAGGTAATTTTAACCGACTTTAATAAAGAAGGTTTTCAATTCGACAGTACCTAATTAACTTATTATAATTTTTTTATTCTTAAAACACAAGCTTTTGAGATCCTGGATTTCATGTAGCATCAGGGTGCTAGCCAAGACAAGTAAAACGAGCCCAAACACGACGGGTCTGTCTTGTTTAGTACAGAAGTTCCTATGGTCACCTTCCGACTCTATCATCAGATCAGCTCCATGGTACCATATTACTGCATCGTCACGCGATATACATATGCGTGAAAAATTTCAGCTCAATCGGAAACCGGGAAGTTGGACAAATTTAACTTACAAGATTCCACCCGAACTTACATACGAGTACATAGGTTCCACTGCAAGCACAGCCCGGACACTCCGCAATTTTCCATACAAAATCTGCTGTCTTACGCACACTACACAGTACTTACTCAAGGCAACACACATACGCACAGTCGCTACACGCGCATTTGTGTGCGGAACGTCTATGGCTGTCAGCCACGTGACGACATGCCGCGTGAGTGAGACAGTTGCGTATTCAAATGTAGTGCTTAAAAAGAATAACAATTACTTAATTTGGAAGCATTTTAATAAAAGTAACCGATCTACTTTATTTGAAAAAAAATATCAAAAGGAAGTTACCAAATAATGTAGAATAAGTTCCATTTACTTATCCTTAGATGGACATTAAAATTTCTTCTTTTTTTACGTATTATTGATATTCAAACATACTCGTACATAGCACAAGTCTTCCCTATAGTCATAGTCTAGGTATTTTTTTATTACAAGAACTACCGGCCAGCGCAGCCCGCACGCAGAGTACACGATCGGTACGTGAAACGCGGGGTGGAAGTGAGGAAGACTCAAACGGGTGGGGGGTTACGAGTGACCGTTCTATACGTAGTATGGTGGAAGTGAGGAAGACTCAAACGGGTGGGGGGTTACGAGTGACCGTTCTATACGTAGTATTATTATATCTTCTTTGCTGCAAGTTAAATAAAAGCTTGTAAAAACGTTTTCAGTTAACGTTTACTGAAGGGTTACGGACGACTACGAAATATTACGAAATTCCGTTTATTCACTTTAAAAACATGTCACACTGTGGAAGAGATTTTGATTGATTTGTGGAAGATTTGAAAAAAATATGACTCAACGCATCAAACATATTATCACTGTAGGCATTACAGGTTGTTTTATGTAATACTCATCATTATAAACAACTTTTATTATTGAGCTAATCCGCCAACCTATCGCAAATACAAAATCAGCTATTAGCCATACCTTTAGTTGAAAGTCAACGAACTTTTTGCATGTTACAATGTTTTTCATCACATCTATCACATCAAATCTATCACAACTACTTGGTTCGCCTTTGAGTGCGCCCAAAGGTGGTGTTTTCTATAAGGAACAAGAAAATAAAAGTAAATATAAGTTTTCATTTGTTTTAATATTAGATACCATTTAATTTCAATTTAGTTGTTACTCTACGTTTTATTAAATAATAATCTACACTAATATAAAGATGAAAAGTTTGTATTTGTGTGTGTGTGTGTATGTTTGTAATGAATAAACTCGAAAACCACTGTGCCAATTTCAAAAATTCTTTCACCATTGGAAAGCTACATTCACCTTGAGTAATATAGGCTATATAAACTTATTTCCACTCGTGCCAAGCCGGGACGGGCCGCTAGTATTACAATAAAATATGAGGCGCCTTTTATTTTCTCATAGAGGTGATGAAAAGTAGAGTGTACCACTCGGGCGCAAAATATATTTTTGGCTCGGGCGACGTACTTTGAATCCCTCGCTACGTTCAAGATTCTACTCTAGAATCCCTCACTTCGCTCTGGATTCAAAAAAGCGCCCTCGCCGTAAAAATATTATTTTGCTCCCATATGATACAATCTACTATTTCTTGTGCTATTTTAGGTTTAGCACCATAATAAAAGTTGGATGTATCTGACGACGATTATATTAAACGCCACACAAATCGCCGTGATTCGCTAATTATTGCGCATGTGTGCACGGGCGTAGAGAGCGCGCGGGAGGCATGAGGTTGGCGGGAGGTGTGGCCCGACGTTTCGTCTCTCTGGTTCCTGCGCATAACTATATTTCGGCATTTGCGCAGCGTTCTGCGCATAACTTCCCATCCGCCCATTTGTGTGGCGCTTAGTATGTAATAAAAATATATATCTTAGAATACGTGCCAGGATACAGTTATCCAGTCCTATGTCGAAAGGAGGTGATTAAAACCATTATGAACAACGTTTACTATGGGGCTAGCCAGAAACTCGAGAAAAAATCAGCTGTTTCGAATACGTTTTGTCGATTCCGAGTTACAGTTATGTATGGAACAGCTGATTTTTTTTCTAGAATTTCGGGCTGGTCTTGTAGCTTAAACATTGTTCTTCTTCTTCGTCGAGTCAATGGTTCAAAAATGATTATTTATATAATTTTCTCCCAGTATTTGGCCACTGCGACCCCGCAGGGTGTAGCCTTGTACAGGTCGTCCATCGTGCAGGGGTTCGGACACTCTGGGCACGTAAGTAGGTGATCCGCTCAGAGGCATTGTTGATTATGATGGTTTTAATAGTTTCCTTTAGGCCTAGTACAGGGCAAGCTGATAACTCTGTATTTGAACCAAATCGGCCAAGAGCGAGTCGAGATATAGGCTTATGAAGATTCAGTTAAGGTGACGCATTGATAAACTATAGTTTCAACAAGAATATTTTTTTTGCAAAAATTAGCATGAGACCGACTTCACCCGTGTACAGAATTCGCGAATTTCGCACGGATCGATGTAACATTTTTCACATTATTTCACATTATACATTTCAATAAAATTTAAATGGGAGCAATTTCGAAGTATACTCTTTCCAATAAAAAAAGAATTATTGAAATCGAACTACTACGAAAAAATTTATGCGTGGTTATACATAAAAAAAAATTTACGCGTCGAATTGAGTACCTGCTCCGGTGGTTCGTCGGTCAAAAATCGGGTAACGAGCACTTCACTCGGACGAATTTTACGCGGTCGCGCTCGACAGGATCGCGCCAGAGCGGCGGGCGGCAGTGAGTTTTTAATTAATAACTCATAATGTACACTTTAAAAAAAATAACTTCTCGGTCTGTAAAATAGAAAACTGATTTAGCTATTTTATTCGTAAAAAATAATGGGGTGCTGTCACTGATAATACTGAGCATTTGAATTACTAAACTTTTTTTTGGTGAGAAATTAGAAAGTTTTTTTTAAATATAGCCGAATACTTTTTAAAATTTTGTCCGGTTCATAAAATTTTTCAAAATTTTCCCTTATTTATGATATTTTTTAAATTTGAATCAATATCATTCGTCCTCTCACATCGCGCATTCAAAAGTACTCGTTTTCGTGTTTCTCGGCCCGATGCCTCGTCTTAAAGAGACGTGCGGCGAGGTCTACTGTTCGGAGAACTACTAGTATTATTAATGATCAGTCATCAAATATTTATTATAAACTAATACAAACGTTTAATTTAGGTGATCTATCATGGCGGTGAAGACACGCACGGGAGTGTGGACCCTAACCCCTTTGACGAAGGTTTCAAATGCCTCGCCAACGAGAGGAAAGGAGGCGTTTATGTTACGGACAATGTGGTTTTCAATTGGTATGTTTTGTTTTGTCATATTTTTTTCTTCTATCACAGCCTTCAAATATTCAGCTCATCACATCTAACGAAGTATTAGGAAGTGCTTTTGCAACGTTTCTCATCATCATCATCATCATCATCATTTCAGCCATAGGACGTCCACTGCTGGACATAGGCCTCCCCTAATGATTTCCAACCGGCAACGTTTCTATGAGATTTTAAAAGGTATTAAGAATATTTTATCACTTTGTATTGCAGCTACAAGACTTAAACCAAAGTTTTTTTTTTCATTTTGCGAAATCCGTCTATAGTAATCCTTCAAATATTCAGCTCATCACATCTAACGAAGTCTTAGACTGCGTCAAATCTAAGAAGTACCGTTTGACAGTTCTGACAATTGAATGATAGGGATGGGATGAAAAAATATGAAACGTCAAACGGTACCTCTTAGATTTGATGGACTGTAGGAAGTTATTTTGCAACGTTTCTATGAGATTTTAAAAGGTATTAAGGATACTTTATCATTTTGTATTGCAGCTACAAGACTATTGAACCAAAGTTTGTTTTTCATTTTGCGAAATTCGTCTATAGTAAACCACAAAAACATACAATCTCTAAAAATTATGCTTATAAAATTGATTGAAAGCAGAATGGTAGTAAGTTGTGTTCAAGATGCCCCACTGTTGGACATAGACCTCATAGATTCTATTCTAAGGGGCTTGCATACAGCGCAATTAGTGAGGTCGTCTATCCACCTTGTCCTACGCTGTAATAGGCAAGATGACTAAATAAAGTCTATACATTTGTATGTGACTTGTGACGTCACGCGGAACTTTAACGGGCTATAATTACATCATTTTTTGTTTTAAAAAAGAAAAAATACGTGTCCAATATTTTTTTCATCACATCTATTCGAAAAGGACTACTTGGTTCGCCTTTAAGTGCGCCCAAAGGTGGTGTTTTCTCTATGGAACTTTATAAGTGCGCCGGAATTATCTTTGCCGCGCACTTTTTGAATTTGGAACAAATTAGTGCGAAGGAATGATCTTTGCCGCGCACTTTTTGAATTTGGAAGTATTTGTAATGTTAGTGTTCAGCGACAAGAATTTAAATGAAAATAATGTAAATATAAGTTTTTATTTGTTTTATTATTAGATATCATTTAATTTCAATTTAGTTGTTATTCTACGTTTTATTACAATAAAATATGAGGCGCCTTTTATTTTCTCATAGAGGTGATGAAAAGTAGAGTGTACCACTCGGGCGCAAAATATATTTTTGTCTCGAGCGACGTCCTTTGAATCCCTCGCTACGTTCAGGATTCTACTAAAGAATCTCTCACTTCGCTCTGGATTCAAAAAAGCGCCCTCGCCGTAAAAATATTATTTTGCTCCCATATGACATAATCTACTATTGACTATCTGACTCACGGATTAATTCTGTAAATGTTTTTTTTACCCAGTTACGAGTATCATGCCTATTGTCGGATCTCATGGGTTATTAATTCACTATCCTCCGGGATATAATATGTGCTTGATAATGATAATGATGATGAAGCCTATCTCGATTTCGGCTACGGCGACCATTTTCTGTATCTGGGAGGTTACTTATGTGCTTATCCCTATCCCCTGTCATAATTATGTTCTACGACTCTCCTCATTTTTGATTCGATTTCGCAGACTGACAGATTATGTGCGATACTATAGTCCGACCGCTTAACTCAGACTTCGCGCGGTACAGGGGCGCGGGGGTAGACGACAAAGGGGAAGGTACAGGCGGCGAGGACCGGCCGCTCGCAGTTGAGGTCTGAGTTAACCGGTCGGATTATTATTTGGTATAATCCGCGCCACACAAGTCGGCGGATGAGAAATTAGGCGCAGAACGCTGCGCAAAAGGCAAAATATAGGTATGCGCGGGAGTCAAAGAGACAAAACACAACATAGACATAAACTCTTAGAACCAAAGTCTAACTTAGCAATGCACAGTTCTAGCCCAAATTCTATGGCTATAAAAATATTGAATAAATTGACAAAAAATCTAAAAGATAACGAAAGAGAAAACTTTTTCATAAAACAACTAAAATAATCCTTTTATCGAAATGCTATTACACATTAGACTATTTTTTTAACGATAATCTAGAAAACATAATAATAAATCGTTCCAATACAAATAATAAAATTGCCATACCCTTATTTTTTATAATCAATGTACAAAACATGTTAACTAAGAAACGCATGTAAATTTCATATGTTGCAATAAATGATTTGACTTTGACTTTGAGACGCCGGGGCACACCCGCCCGCCAACCACATGCCTCCCGCGCGCTCCTAGCGCCCGTGCTCACCACTACGCCACGCGGCGTAGGCATTGTGCACACATGCGCAATAATTAGCGAAACACGTCGAAGTGTCCTCTGCGGCTAACTTCTCATCCACCGACTTGTGTGGCGCTAACTAAACCAACAAATAAATGGTTTTATAAATAAAATAATAATATTTCAGCGTGGTGGACACAGAATGGAGCTACAACATTTACGAAGAAACCTACAACCAACCCTGGACCTGCCCCAACTGCGAACTCACCGTATGTCTCTCCCCTATAGAAAGACTCCAACATAAGCACTTCACCTGTTCTAATAAAACAGAAACTAAAGTAAAAGAAGAAGCCAAACCCGCAAGGGAAAACAAACCTAATGCTAAGGAGTTTAAGTGCGAAAGTTGTGGAGAAAGTTTGTATTTGACGCCTGTGGAGATTTTGAAGCACAAGAAAGGGTGTAAGATGAAATAAATGTTTGGAAAATATAAGTAAGTTTTTTTTATCATAAAATCTGATATAGGTACAGAAAGTTGCATAAATTTTCTAGTCAGTAATTTTTTTGTGTGGAACAGCTTTTTTGCGATTCTGCAGTTGGTGCCATAGTGAAAAGGAGCGATAGTAGTTCATAATGATGAGCATGTAACTCTAAACGTTCCCACAGTTTGCAAAAAATCTCTTTGAATGAGGAATCAAATTCAAGCACCGTACCATACCACATCAGCTTCTGTAAAATATAGGCTTTTCTTCGAAATAAATGGGTCTCGCTGGCCTAGGCCTGAATTTACCTAGGCTGTATCATAAGTACCCGTGTTTGCCGATTGAGGGCACCACTGTCGCAAAATTTATATGCCATCATGTAGCCTCATCTTTACAACGATAAATGTAATTTTTTTTAACAGATTTATCGAGCCGTTTGGTTGTGACAGATGCTGAAAGTCATCAAGTCGTAATTATTTGCCTTCAGTCCTTTTTCACCACGACAACGCTCACACGATACGAATTGCTTCCCCACCCACCTTATTCTCCAGATTTGGCTCCAAGCGATTTATTTTTGTTTCCAAACTTTAAAAAATGCCTTGGTGGAAGGCGATTCTCGTCAAACGAAGAAATCATCGCCGAAACAGAGTCCTATTTAGCGGAGTTCCAGAAATCTTATATTTGAATGGTGTTAAGAATTTAGAATATCGCTGAACCAAGTGCGTCCAGCTGAAAGGAGACTATATTGAAAAATAATAATAACACATTTTCTTGGATAACACGGATATTTATCATACAGCCCACGTACTGGTTGGTAGATTTCACTATCCAATTTATCTTTGAGAAAATGTAGATTTACTCACAATATTGTGTTCCTTGACTGAAAATCAGTGATATATCTAAACTCTGTATGTATCTCCCATATAGAAAGATTACAACATAAATCTAAATAATCTGCCAAATATCAACTGGAGGCTCTGGAGTCGATTTAGAGGCGAGCCAGGAGGCTGATTGACAACGACACCTTGACTAAGACGCAGCTGCAAAGTCTTGAGCATCGACGCAAGGTAGCGTGTTTATCGGCCTTTTACCGGATACACTTCGGAGAGTGCGCCCAGGAGTTGCACAATCTGGTCCCCCCTGCCCTTTTCTTCTATCGTACGGCTAGACAGACGCGACCAAAGCGCCACCCTTTTATGGTGGACATTCGAAAGTGTTTTCGAAAGTGTTTCGAATCCTCATTCCTCATACGAACAGCCAGAATGTGGAACGCTTTGCCTGGGTATGTCTTCCCGTTAAAGTACAACGTGGGTGTCTTCAAATCCCGAGTAAATAGGTATCTTCTAGGTAAGCGTGCTACACCCTAAACCGCACGTCTGCTTAACATCAGGCAGTGTGTAGTCAAACGCGAACCTATTCGGAATACTGACGTCACAAACCAGCGCCATTACAGAATGTCGTTGGTTTTTGGCGGGAACACGGAAAAATCATGTCGCCTCATTGTATTATTTTGTTAAACTTGTGTTATTATCAGTGATAATTAGTGAAAAATAGTGGTATTTAACGAAATACCACATAATAACTCATAATCAACGGATTATGAGCTGATTTACGTGCATGAGTGTAGGCAAGTGATATAATGTGACGTATCATGTTCTTCCGTGTTGTTACCAAAACTCCATAGACGCCTCTAGTAAAGTCTTCACTGCTTTACTGAGGTAAGACTTGGACTATGATTGGACTTGACCGCGACTTTATTGGACTATGACGAGACTAGTGACTATTTTGATAAAATATTATCAAAAATTATTAAAACTTAATACTTGACACTGGCAAATGCACAATAATGCGACGCCAAAACTAAGAAGAAGAAGAATGTCGTTTTGGTGGGATCTTGAATATATGTTCTTTGACGCTTGATTAAAACGATTTACAAAAACTAGTCAAATAGCCTATTCCGACGCCGCGTTTCGTAGTGGTGAGCACGGGAGTAGGGAGCGCGCGGGAGGCATGAGGTTGGCGTGAGGTTGGATGTGCCCCGGCGTCTCATCTCTCTGGCTCCCGCGCATTCCTATATTTCTTCCATCCGTCGATTTGTGTGGCGCTTAGTATACAGAATGTTGCAATTATTTTGTAGAGTCCATGAACTTTTTGTATGGAACAGTTAATTTTTCTTAGAAATTCTGCGTAGTTGGTAGTTGTTCTCCCACCTAATTATCACGACTTTATCACGACACACTACACGCCTAATTTAGTCTCCTATAGATCTAACCGATTATGAAACTTATCTGTCCTTAATATAGACCGATTAAATGATGTTGACCTTTTGACGATAAAATACTTCGCAAAAGTATATTTGTTGTCTATTTACATATAAATTATAACAAAATGTAGCTTAAATAAACACCAAACATCCACCAAGCCACACTGGGTGGCTATCCAGCGTGGTGGATATTTATAGCCATGTTCAGCAATAAAAAGGACGGTATACTAAGCGCCACAGAAATTGAAAGATGGGAAGTTAGCCGCAGAGAGCTGCGCAAACGCCAAAATATAGAGGTTAGTGGGTGCCAGAGAGACGAGACGCCGGCGCACACCCGCCCGCCAACCTCGTGCCTTCCACGCGCTCCTTACGCCCGAGCTCACTACTTCGCCGTTTGTATAGGCGTTGTGCATACATGCGCAATAATTAGCGAATCACGGCGAAGCTGCGAAGTGTCATCCGGGGCTAACTTCCCATCTTTCAATTTGTGTGGCGCTCAGTATATAGTACAGTCGTCTCAAACACCATGAGGTTCCATCGGAAAAATATGTTAGCCTTTTTTATTCGATCCTTTTTTGCAGAAACTACAATCGTGAGTGAATTTATATTTTAGGTATGTACTAGTAGTTATACTTAGATATTTTTGTCCGTCTCCACCGAGGAAAATATTTGTGCTCAACAGTGTGCACAGTTGACATCTATGGTGGTTTATACATGTTACAGCTGTTATAGCTATAGCCCGCGTTTTCCTTAGCTAGAACTAGTTATTACGAAATTTATGCCTTTGTTACTACGCGTTTTCCCTAGTTATTTTGTAATGCCTTTGTTACAACTAGAGTTAACCGATATCAAGATGTAGGTACATACATACACCTAAACAAACATAAGTATACTAGCGTCCCGCCCCGGCTTCGCACAGGTGTATTATACATATAAACCTTCCCCTTAAATCACTATCTATTAAAATAAACCGCATCAAAATCCGTTGAATAAATAGTTTTAAAGATATAATCATACATGGGGACAGACAGCGGGAAGCGACTTTGTTTTATACTATGTAGTGATTTCAAGGGACTTAGTTAAAAAACATTACAAGTAGTACGTAGGCACCTTACTTTTATGTCTATATTTTTATAAAGTTTAGACGTCTAGCTTCAACAAAGTTACGGAAAATGGCCTAAATGGCTTCGAAAAAAGTATGGTATGGTTGTGCTTTTTTTTGTTCGACTGTGACTAGTGATCCTAAGGGGCAGGTTCAAATCCTTCGTTCGCTTCAGATTTTTGAAATGCTTATCACAAAAATAACTCTTTGAGATAAAATCTAGTGTGGAAAGCACTCAAAATAAAATCATAACATTGATTTAGCAGTGAGTCATCTCTCGTCAATCTTTAGAAGTTCTAATAACTTCTAGTTGAGTGATAATCTGTCTAATACGGGTGGCGCCACCAACGCTATAAGTTGGTGTAATATAAGCACTTCAAAGATTTGACGCTTGCATAGGAGGCGGGCTGGCTCAGTTGGTTAGAGCGTCGGGCTAGTGATCCGAAGGGGCAGGTTCAAATCCTGCGTTCGCTTCAGATTTTTGAAATGCTTATCACAAAGATAACTCTTTGTATCATATTTAGTCATAATGTAATTTATGTAATACTTTTCACCTTTTGCACCGCTCATCAAACCTTTGGCCAGCGCGATCCCAATTTAGGTCACCCTTCTACTTGCACCTACAACCTACCCTTAGTAAGTTAATTGATAATTTGAAAATAATAATAAATTACACTCATCCTATCCAGTCACAACCAAACCATCATAAAGGCCTAAAAGTCCATTAGTTCGAGAAAATCATGAAAATCATTAAGTATAGCCCTTTAAAGTTCCTCGTGACGTCACGCCTAGCTACACTTTCGGCATAGAAGTGACGTCGCGAGCGTCTACTCCCCAACGTTGATGCACTTCACCTTAATTTAGTTTAGGTATAACAAATAAAAATAATCAAAGTACCGAACTAGTGATAGGTACTTAGTTACTAATGTTTTTCTATACCCAGTCAACATGTTTGTTATCATAATCACCTTTGAACGTGAGTTTTTTGTACACAGCTAGGTACATTAGTACTTTTAACAAAACTGTATATCTAAACGATTTAAATTGCGATAAAGCATGAAGACTAGATTGTGTATCTTCGTAATGATGCCTCATCTAATAGATAAAATCCATGGTAGTGTGCTGGTATAGGTACTTTTGCGAGCTAACAGTTATCTAGAAAATTTGAGAATTTCGGTTCGATACTTATGCCTATTGCCCTTTTTTAAAATTAAATTAAATTATTCAACTGAAAACATTATCACAAATGTATCGTGATTCCATTGACATCGAACTAGTATCAAGCTGTTTCGGGTGCCAAAGGCTTCTCCCAAAATAATATAGAAAAATAATAAATTTAACATTAAATGAGCGAAACTAAAAATTTAAGAATAATAAAAAAAAAAGTTTACATTTTGCGAATTTTGACAAATTTAAAAGTTACTATTTGAAATTTAACTAGTAGGTAGGTATATAAAATTATTATTATGTAAGACAATAAAATATTAACACTAAAACTAGAAATAAAAAAAATATAAAAGTTAACTAGCCTCTACATGGTTATTTCTAATCAATTAGCATCCTTTTAGGGACTTATTCTGTACATCAAAACTAACAACTTTTGTTCTGCGATTTTTGATAAAATCTAAAAAAAAACTGCTGTTCCATACATTTTGTCGCAGGTGAACGATATTTTTCTATGGAAGAACGAATTTTTTTTCGGGTTTTGTAAAAGTCGCAGAATAAAAGTTGTTAGTTTTGATGTACAGACCCTGTATATTGCACTGAGCTGCAAGAGTTGTTTCTAAGATTTTCACTGATAGTGTAGATTTTTGTATTTTCTGCACAGTGTCTAGCAAAAACTCTAAATAGCTCGTACAATGTTTGGAACGACTTGATTTTTTTTAGTTTAAAACCGTTATAATAATAATTTATTATTATTTGTTTTCTTTTCTTCACGCGTCATAAGTAGGTATCAAAGAAAAGAACTAACACAAATGTAAGGAGCCAAACAATTAATAATGTCAGAAATACCTAAGTAGTTTTCGAATTTGAATAATCTCTTATTTTGCGGTGTCGTGTCAATCTGCAGGAATAGTAAGTAAAATTTTTATACGTAAACGAAAACTAAAGTAGTTTCCGTGGGGCCCCATACATTTTTGTGCAACGCCCCTGGCGCTACTACATTTTGTACAGTGTAGTGT
Source organism: Hypomecis punctinalis (assembly GCA_949316475.1). Classification (NCBI taxonomy): domain Eukaryota; kingdom Metazoa; phylum Arthropoda; class Insecta; order Lepidoptera; family Geometridae; genus Hypomecis; species Hypomecis punctinalis. The sequence continues at coordinate 15,239,856 of OX438812.1, forward strand.
AGTATACCATCCGGGGCCGGAAGGGCCGGCCCCGGATGGTATACTACACAAAATGTATGGAACGTGCCCCGTCCAGGCCACGTAGATACACGGCCCGTCCCGGGCAAGGGCCGGTCTAATATAGATTGACCCTTACATCTCTAAGTAACTGTAACTTTAGACTCTGGTTTAACTTCTAGTTTATAGGTAACCATGACCTAACCAGCTCATTCATTTCAACGTCCTATACGAAATGTCCGATATGAAAACCAACATGATCGCGTAGAGCTTAGCAGATGGGTGGTTAACTTTTAACCTCCAGTTTTACACTAACACCAACCAACATTTAACATTGCCTTGAACTCTATCTCATTGTACTAAGGGTGCTATTTGCTTAGCGAAGGTGATATATAAGTTTGCAAAACAGCGTAGTTGGCCCGTCAAGCTGTCAACGCGTAGGAAGCTGAATCAGTTGTTTAATGAAATAATTTTGTGGATAATTCAAGGCGGTTGAAGGGCAATCTTGAGATCGAGTCGTGGTTTCGTGATGCGGACAAATTGCACTGACTTATGGACGTAGGTAGGGGCTTGAAATTACGCGTCACGTTGTTTGTCCGCGATGGACTCCTGAACTACCTAACCGATTTTAACCGAATTTTGCACACTATGTGCAGTTTGATACGACTTGAGAGATAGGTTAGTTTATATTTCAATTTGTAATCTCATTTGTTTATTATATTTTTAGAATCTGTCCGTACTGAGGCGAAGCCGGGATGGGCAACTAGTCTAATATATTTTGTTTTCTGTGGCAGTGTTGTAAGTATGGTGGTGGGATATAAAGGACGCGTCCTTTAAAATAATAAGGAATCAAAATATTTGAGCAAGCGAAGCGAACGAAGTGAGGAAGCCTCCTTTTTAACTCTACTCGAATTTTTTGATTTCTGGTCAATCATAACCTTTTGCGAGGTCCGGATCCGCACCTGGTAATTTTTAAGGTTCAGTCAAACATTTCCGTCAGAGCCAGATTAACCATATCAGGGGCCCCTAGGCAGTACAATATCCGTACCTACCTCAAAAGGAAAAATCAGAACCTTTACAGCCATGGAGTGAAATGATAGACTCTGAGGTTTAGAATAGAATAGAATAGAAAACGCTTCATTGTTCACACAATTTACAATATATAACAATGAAAGAATACAATATAATTAAAATAGTGCGACAACCGGCGGCCTTATCGCTTAGAGCGATTTCTTCCAGGCAACCTTAATTAAGAGAGGAAAGGATTATAGAGGAAGGTAAGGGACGGGGTGTACAATAATGGCGAATTAATTGAAACAAAAATGAATACACTTGAATAAAGAGTCATAAATATACATAAGATATATACATACATATCAATATACACAATAATTTAATATTACAACAATAATAATGCATACAAAAAGATACTAATACTTAAATAAAAAAATAAAAAAGAGGTTTATAGTTTTTCAATAACAAACATTTAGTGATTTGTACGGCCCTTGTAGGCGAGCCTGAATCGCACTGTTCTTTTTTATTATGTGTTCACAGGGCCCCGTGCCTACGGGCCCCTAGGCGATTACCTAATCTGCCTCAGGAATAATCCGACACTGATTTCCGTGAGTAATTATAAGCATGATGTGTTCGAGCGGATGAAGTGATATCTAATGATTTTATCAATGTTATTGATGATGATCGATGATATGGTTACACGTGTCAAATAGGTAGGTAGGTATTAAACAGATGTCAATATCCAATAATTTCCTATCTGTGAACATAATAGGTACTTAAATTATAAGTACTTTTTTTCGTTTTGATTACTACAGCAATTTTTCTGTTTAGTTTTTGGTTACAGTTCTTTTTTCTTTTTATTTATAAGTATAATACTTAATTTCGGTTTAAAATACAAATCTGTTATGTTTTGTTTGTTTTTGTTATTTTAATTTCACGGTAGTAACACGAGTATTTTTTTTTACTGTTACAACTTTCAACTGTAGTAGTAAGAAGAGTATTCGTTTACCGTTCTTACTACTGGTAGTAAGAATGGTAGTAACACTGGGAACAAACCTTATCTTAAATTAAATATTGTCTCTGAAATTTTCTTTCTTATTTCATATTTTTGAGCATTTATCCGCGACTTCATTATGAGTCGTGCCTCATGCCTCCCGCGCGCTTCCTACGCCCGTGCTCAACACTACGCCACGCCCCGTCGGCATTGTGCACACATGCGCAATAAGCCGAACACATCGAGCGAAATTAGCGATTTTGCTATTAAATTTCTCTAGGCGTAGCTACTGTTATCATCTATTTCCTACATTTGTTTCGCATCTAATCCTAGTGATCGCCACGGGTAAATTATGTATTTTTCATCACATCTATTCTAAAAGGACTACTTGGTCCGCCTTTAAGTGCGCCCAAAGGAGGTGTTTTCTATAAGGAACTTTATAAGTTCTACGGAATTATTTTTGCCGCGCACTTTTTGAATTTGGAACAAAAAAGTGCGATGGAATGATCTTTGCATTTTTGTCACTTTTTGAATTTAAAAGTATTTGTAATGTTAGTGTCAGCGCCAAGAAAATGAATGAAAAGAATGTAAGTAAATATAAGTTTTCATTTGTTTTATTATTAGACACCATTTAATTTCAATTTAGTTGTTACTCTACGTTTTATTAAATAATAATACTATAGTAAAATATGAGGTGCCTTTTGTTTTCTCAGAGAGGTGATGAAAAGTAGAGTGTACCACTCGGGCGAAAAATATATTTTTGGCTCGGGCGACGTACTTTGAATCCCTCGCTACGTTCAAGATTCTACTAAAGAATCCATCGCTACGCTTGAGATTCTACTCTAGAATCCCTCACTTCGCTCTGGATTCAAAAAAGCGCCCTCGCCGTAAAAAAAATATTTTGCTCCCATGTGATACAATCTACTATTTCTTTCTGGGAATTTGGTTGCAAATAGGTCACGTGTAGGTACCTACGCCAATACGTGCAATTTATTCCCTCTGCTTTATAGATTGATCTAGACTGCATCCGCTGAGAGAACTCGTGATCGTGTTGGTCACACCGATCAGATAGGCCAAGTCACACGACAGTTAATTCCTTATGTTAGCGCCTGCATCGATAGTGCATGCAGTCACGCTGACTGCGCAGTAAACTTGTGGACTTGGAATTCCGGACTAAGTATTACCGGTTTTAGTATTATATCGCCACCTCTAGCATGGCAAAGGGATTAAACCATGGCATACTTACTACGGTGGACGGATGACCTCATTAAGACCGCAGGATCTCGCTGGATGCAAGCCGCTTCCAACCGGTCTTATTGGAGATCCATAGAGGAGGCCTATGTCCAGCAGTGGACGTCCTTCGGCTGATGGATGGATGGATGGATACTTACTAAGCACCACACAAGTCGGTGGATGGGAAGTTATGCGCATCACGCTGCGCAAAAGCAGAAATATAGGTATGCGCGGGAGCCAGAGAGACGAGACGCCGGGGCACACCCGCCCGCCAACCTCATGTCTCCCGCGCGCTCCCTACACCCGTGCTCAACACGCGGCGTCGGCATTGTTCACACATGCGCAATAATTATTAGCGAATCACGGCAAAGTGTCATCTACGGCTAGTATCAGTTTTTAATGTTGTAAAGTGCGTTGCGTCGCGTCGGCCGGACAATCACAAAACTTAATTAGAGTTGGGCAGGATACTTTGCTAGACAGAGTTGATGGCAGATGGTAAATAACGTTGACAGAATGTTGGCCACGACGGCAAACGTAGCGTGAGGCATCCACCAGCTCGTTGGGTCGAAGATATTGTTATCGCGGGTTCAACTTGGACGAGATTGGCACTAGACTGAGATAAGTCCCGTATGCGAGAGGCCTATGCTCAGCAGTGGACGATTACAGGCTGAGAATGATGATGTCAATTTCGATGCACACTTTGTGTCCTCTTCGCGGGGATAAATTGGTAGAAAGACAATGTGTCTATTTGCCATGATAGGGGACTTGCTGCGCCGCGCTGGTTCTCCTGCAGGATCTGTCATCGTCTTCGTGTCAATGATCCAATAATAAATACATGTATGTTATTATATTATTTATACGGCATTTTCCTAGTGCCTTGACAATGCCTCTCCGCGAGGGGATGCGTCGTGTAAATTCTGGAGTGTACCTACAGGAGTTTGGACATTGATGGCATGGCAGTAGGTATTGCATGTCCTGTACTGGAGCTCCACACTGGCACTACGCGCTCTCTGCGTATCCCCATTTTACCCATTTTTTTATCCCTGCAGCGGCACACCTGGGTCCGGAGTCGATTTAGTGACTTCCATATGGGCCATGGAAGGTTGTCATTGTCATAATCTGATATATCTGGATCATCTACTGTTGGATATGAGCCTCTACTATAGATCTCCAATAAGACTGGTTTGAAGATGCTTGTGTCCAAAGCAATGCTGCGGTCTTAATGAGATCACGAAAGATAAGGAGTCGATCCACCTTGAGGGTGTCCTACGCTGCGCTTGCTTCCACTCTTAAACTTATACTAGACGTGTATGACGCTCGCATGGTAAGTAGGTATAAAAAACGTCACGGATCCCCATATTGCTGATAATAGATTAGGTACATAGGTATAGGTCGCTGTTCCCAGAATTATCGAAAAATCTACTTATTTATTGTAAGTACCTAGATAGTAGGCAGGTACCTATATCCTCAAAGACATGGTTTTGTAGCTTTATCAAAATTTATAAAGCTTTAGCTGTAGAATAATAATAATCATAGATTCTGATTTATAAACTTGTCAACGGCGTCGATTATTTCAAAAAAATCTCTGCTAATCACTTGGTTAAGCTATCATTAGTTTTAAATCTTGGTAAGCCAAAATATGTCAGGTATTTGATAATTAGCTCTCTTATCAATGTTTAGTGGTGGCTAGTACCATAGCTAAGGCCTGCCGCACGCTCGCGGTGGCAGGTCGTGCGATTTGTCGTAGCGATCGTATCGCGGCGGTAATTCGGCCGCTGCCGTGCGTGCTTGCACTGCAGTCAACGCGATTGCACTTCTGCAGGCTTGGGACATACTAGAACATTCTATAGAATTATTCCACGAGTCGCAAATTGGAGAAATCCTGAATAAAACCTTGAAAGTTTACAGTCGTGATAAACTAGAATATTATAATTATGGTCTCATATTTTTGCTTTCAAGGAATACGCTCTACTTTATAACAAAAATTAGACTGTGTCTAAGAAGATATAATAATACTACGTAACTGTTTATAGGGTGGGTAGTAGCCGAGATAGAAAATCAAACATTCTATTGTAATATACCTAAGTGTTCCGTGAAAAGCACTATAAATTTCTTATCAATTGTTTTTTTTTATTTATTTATTTGATAAATTACAATGATAGATATCTCGTTAATATATAGTCTTAAAACCTAGATTAGGTTTGTCTAGACAATCTAGTTCTCTTATATTAACAGTATAATATTAATATCGCTGACTATAACCATATACCTATGTTATTATAAAAATACATATCAATGATAAACATATAAAAACATCATCAAATAGGTACATTTTAAATGAACGAAGAACTAAATTGACAAAGCAAACAACGCGCGAACGCAGATCAGACAGATCAGGTTGTCGGTAGGTACCCACGCCGGAACAGGTTCTTATATCTAGTCGTAGGCATTGCGCACCGACAGTGGTGATGACACCGTAGGTATGTGTATAAATACCTAGCTAAGGCTTGCCGCACGCTCGCGGTGGCAGGTGCGATTTGTTTTTATTATAATGATAAACATAAAACTAATCTCTAAAGTAAAAACTTGAAAAAACAAATGCAATGCTCCGAACATTTTATTATACCTAACAAACCTTTAGGTACAAAAAGTTGAATTCTTAAAATGTTGAATTCGCAGTATGTAAGGTTGAAAGCACAATCTCGTATCAATGTTTTGTGTTGGTAGGTACTTAGGTACGAATCTTTACGTTCACTTGTTCCGCGACTCGCAAATTAGTATAAACTTTTTAGGTAACCCGGGACAAAGCTTTTAGTTCACAGTGACGGTTGGGCCATATCAATCTGGCTGGCCAAGTGCGAGTAGGCAGATTTAGTACATAAGTAACTAGGTATGTCATTAAAGTTCTTTTCCGGTCTTTTACAGGGTAGTTGCCTCACGATATTTTCCTTTACTGAAAATCCAGTAAGCGCATTATTAATTAACAAGTTTTCATATTTCACAAGGCTATGAAATTCCAAAACCATTTCGAGATATCGGGATGCTGATCATTATGTTTATTTTTCCAAAATTTTTAATGCAGTAACTGCTAAGATATTAGATAAAAACTCTCACCTAAGCCGTTTCGCGATTTATACTAAAAGTTCAGTTGCCAATGATAAAAAAATACTAGCAATATAAAATGACAGTTAACACTGACAGTGTTGACACATAAAATGTAATTTTTTTTTTTTCTTCTTTCCCTATTTGGGGCATTTGGCTTCGCGCGATCGGCGCATTTGCCATATTCCAGTTCAAATGTATGACGGAATTATTTTTTATTTACAAGGTAGGGAAACGAAACACGGAAAATTTACAAGCAAAAATGTAATTTAAAAATAAAATGTCAGTCTCATTTTCAAATTACTTATTTTGCTTTAGCCCGAGAGGTAAACGCAAAAAATGCAAATACTTTCTAAAAGCTGAGTTATTGGTACAGAGTTATCAAAATGGTGTACATCAATGCCCTGGAGTCAGTCAGCTGGGTTCCCTAGCATTTGGTGGAAGAATCCGTTTGAATTTTAAAAGTATCTTGGAACTAGTACTACTTATTCTTCTTCTTTTAAGTGGTGCTAATTTAAAGCCTGTATGGCAGACCCTGTTACATATTTCAGGTGATTGGCAGTTGTTAAACATTTTTTATATTTTTCTTCCCATGGTATACCGCGGTACATAGTGGACTTTTTGCGCTGACCTCCTGGCCTATTTGTTGTGAATTGTGACGGATTGATTGGCATTGACAGTGACAGCAACGCTAGCAACTATTTTTTCTGATGTGGCTTCAGTAAAATTGTTAATGAGTCCTAAATTTCAAGTTACGTCCTTTTAGAATAAGCTACTTTTCAAAACTTAATTTTACAGAAAATACAAGTCGTATTGGAAAAATAAAAAATACGTATATGTTATTTTGCAATATTCTTTCAGATAATAAATAAATATAACTATGTTAAAAAATTGAAATGTTGTCAATTCAAACCAATGAATCTAAATTAATGTTTTTCATGTAAAACTGTTTAGAGTTATGTTTAGAAATCCTTTACTGAGTATAAAAACCAATGATGATAAAAACTATGATACAAGTACTTTTTATACGCGCAACTACGAGCAAATATTTGCTCGAAGTGTAATTACAATATCAACTATCATAGTCCTTAGTGATATCTAAATACATACCTAGTTGTGTACTTAGAAGATATGAAATCGGTAGATTCTAGAAATGATACAAGATAGGTATAATAGTTATTAACTAATCTACCCTTTTGATAGTTGGGATTGGCAGTGCTGGATGTGTATGTGTAAACATTTGCCACCCCAAAGCTATAAAATTTTTGCCGCTCCTACTAACTTCTAAAATTAGACACTGTTCACTATAAAGTTAATTACTTTTTAGGATTCTGTACCTCAAACGCAAAAAAACGGAACCCTTATAGGATCACTTTGTTGTCCGTCTGTGTATATGTCAAGACTCTTTATCTCGGGAACGCGTAAAGATATCGAGTTGAAATTAAAACTGTATAGGTATGTATATCTATGATTTCTTGCAGCTGCGTAAAAGAAAAACTTCTAAGTTGTCGTTTAAAAAAGTTAGAGTCGTTTATGTCGTAAAAACCGCATACTTCGACACTCACAACAATCAAAACCTACAGGGTACTTCCCGTTGACATAGAACTATGAAATTTGGCGAGAAGTATTCTCTCAGAGTACACATATAGGAATAAATCTGAAAACTGTACATTTTTATTTAAATCACAAAAAAAATGGGGCCCCAAAACTCACAAAATATGGGTTCAAAATTCAAAGTGAGTAAATCGTATCATGTAGGTAAGGTATCATTTAAAAGAACTTCATTAGCACATGCTAAAACAGGTTGTCAATTATTTTAACAATGTGTTTGTACGGAATCCTCGATGTGAGAGCCTGACTAGCACTTGTCCGGTTTTTTTTTAGGGAGTAATCTAGTTTCTAGATTATTTTATTATTATTTATTTTTACAACTTTTTGGGTATGTATATTTTTAAACTAAGACTGCACTACTTATAAATATAAGGTGTGGTGGGCTAAGAAAGATAGGTAGGTAAGGCCCGATACTGCTAACCATGCACCAAGTTGTAGTAGTTATTTGACGGAAATTACGGGACTATAATTATTTCGTAGGTACATTTTGTATGTTTTTTTAATAAATCGTTTTGAATTGCGGTTTTATAAATCTACAAAAAAACATGTCCTTCCGAATTTTTACTGAAATTTTAAAAGAGGCATGAGCCATAAAGATCGTGCCATCACAAATATGCGCGAGCGTAGTGAGCGCTAAATTTATTCCTTCATTAAATATGTATATGAGTGAGACAAACAATTTCAATATCAACATGCAACGTCCCGCATCAGAACAATTAATTGGTGGCTGTTGTCCATAATGCCATTCGAAGAGCTATATCTATGTTCGGGTAAACGGTTTCTAAATTTTGCTTTCGCAAGAGCGGGTAGAGCTGTTAAAAATAGATGTTGAGTCCGATTTATTCAAATTTTCTTAACATTGAAAATGTACACAAATTCACGAATTCAGATTCTAAATCATTAATATAGGTTATTTTCTAAAACAGTAGCTTATTCCTTAGCTTAAGTCGCCGCGGATAAGTCTCTCTCTCTCTCTCATTTTGGTTAGGAATGATTTTCTTTGTCAAAGCAGTTGTACACCTTTTATCACTAGTACTAAGATATAAATTAGTACTAGATATGCAATGAAACATTATCTTCAAAAATAAATATTTAAATTAAAGGAAAAGAAAAAGAAAGAATTTCTTCTACGAATCTACATCAGTAGAGTTATACAAGTCGCTTTACAATTTACCTTTTCTGAAAAGCCAGTAAGTAGTGGTGTAAATCCGTAGGACTTACAATTTTAGAACTTATTAGGTATGAAACTGGGTCTGCACCACAAGGTCTGCACTCACAACTGTAAAGCGCTTGCAAGACGTTCTTCCAATAGGCCATAGCAATGGCAGCTACTACATAACTCAAAAGCTTTCCAAACACTGATCAGTATACCTAATACCTACAATTACCATAATTTGAAAACTCTTTGAAATTCATCAAACATTTCAAAATTGCACCGCATGTCTGTCTACCAGCCTTAGGTAAGTACTTAAATTTATTAATACCTAACATTTATTTAAATTAGCTTAATTTACATAAGCACACGGAATAAAGTTCTCAAAGAATACACAATGAAAGCCCGTGGCAAAAATATCATCCCTTTACCATAGTGCACGCGACTCATATTTTTCACAAAGAATTCCAAGCTTTTTATTTCAATAATTTCGTTCTCGAAATCACTCGAATGCCTGATGGCGGAATCCAAGATTCGGTAGCTATTTTTAAATTGATCTCAGTGATTTGCATTGCATCAATCTGTCACGGATTTTAAAATTAGTCGGATTTGAATATGGTTCTCACGGGGAATCTGCCGCAGGAGTATTTGGGCTCGTGCTTAAGTCACTTTAAAATTTGAACATGAAATGAATTTAAATATTTTGTGAATTGTAAAACCCAAGAAATGTTAAACGGAGCTTTAGGACATGTCAGGCGCATGCAGGAATTTGTTACTTATTAGAATTCTTAACTGACAAGTCAAAATAACTAAACCAATCCGCCTTAAGTAAAACACCGAGTTTCTTCGGAGAAGCTAGTCCATGTATTGTCTTTTACAAATGAATTAAAATTGTCAAACATACCTAGATAAAAACAAAACATGGACTAAGCAATCCGAAGTAAGGCATGACGTTGCGTTTATTAATAAAGCAGAAAATGATGAATAAGTTATTATTCATAGGTAGGTACCTACCCAGGAAAATCTATGAAATATTATAATCTTTTGTTGTTGTAGGTACGAGTAGATTGTAGATATTAATGATATTATTGGCATTTAGTACAATTTTAGCAAATTTTTCCTCAATTTTTCCTCAAAGCAGATAGGGTAAACCAAGACATATTATAGAAATTGACGCTATATTTTGAGTTATAGCATCTCCTACTTAGTTTGATTATATGAATGAACAATATGAAATTAGTTGCTATCCGAATAAAATTATACAAGGTAGGCGCAAATCATTTCTTTAGCAATAATTAATTACGTAAGTATTCGCAGTTAATTATTGCTAAAGAAATGGTTTGCGATGATTTTAGCTTGCTCTACATATTATGTAAGTACATACATGTATACACTAATGTCATTAAATAAACTATAACAGCTTTGCTTTTTTAACAATAATATTTTTATTAGGTACTTTATTGAATTACTAGCTTTTACCCGCGGCTGCACCCGCGTTCTAATTTGATTTTAGCTTATGTTTATATCGGTATCGGTATTAATTTTTGAAAATTCGATGTCAAAAAACTATTCTGACAAAAACGGTAAGTGCGCCACAGAATATTAGCCCCAATTCGATGTGAACCTATATCTACTCAAAAATTGTAGCAAATAATAATTTCAAACCCAAAAATAGTAAAATTTTAATGGTTAATGATTTAGAATATTAAGTTAGGTTGGTATTTTAAATTTATTTTAAGCAACATGAACTGTACCTGAACTTTTTCTTTTTTTTTATTTCGAATAGGTTTGCGTTTGACTACACACTGCCTGATGTTAAGCAGATGTGCGGTCTAGGGTGTAGCACGCTTACCTAGAAGATACCTATTTACTCGGGATTTGAAGACACTCACGTTGTACTTTAACGGGAAGACAAACCCAGGCAAAGCATTCCACATTCCGGCTGTTCGTATGAGGAATGAGGATTCGAAACGCTTGGTTCTAACGCGCGGAATGTCTACCATAAAAGGGTGGCGCTTTGGTCGCGTCCGTCTAGCCGTACGATAGAAGAAAGGGGCAGGTGGGACCAGATTGTGCAACTCCTGGGCGCACTCTCCGAAGTGTATCCGGTAAAAGACCGACAAACACGCTACCTTGCGACGATGCTCAAGACTTTGCAGCTGCGTCTTAGTCAAGGTGTCGTTGTCAATCAGCTCCTGGCTCGCCTCTCAATCGACTCCAGAGCCTCCAGTTGATATTTGGCAGAGCCATCCCAAAGGTGAGAGCAGCCTAATATAATGAAACATTGTTAATTTGTTACAAGTAGTGTTGACAGGTCCGATTTGCTTAAAATCGGGACAAAAGATTTCATATTCAACAAAGAGATCAACAAAGAGAAGGAGAATTCAACAAAGAGAAAGAGATTCAACAAAGAGTTGATTTTTAGTGAAGAAAAACAAGTGATCAGAAAGATCGACATAGGTCAAATATCGGGACATTTAGCGTCCCGATCAGGTACAAATCGGGAGGCGTCCCAGACCCCTGAAAATCGGGACGTCCCGCGAAAATCGGGACACCTGGTAACGCTAGTTAGAAGGTTCAAGGTATATGAAATGAATGACACGAATATAAGTTTGAATATAATGATATATAAGTTTTGTAAATAAACAATATTTCGTCTTTAAAACAAAGTGCTAAAATCCTACCTAAAATGTTATCCATTATCCACTATGCCCCAGTTATACCACCAGCCTTACCCGAGTCCGAGCACCCACAGCACAGATAGCGACGCCATGGTTCGTGAGCGATGCCTCGCCAGATAACAATTGCTTTGTTTCGCTGTAAAACTCGAAAATTAACATCATTTGCCAACGCCCGATCGCGGAGGTGATACCGACACTAGCGTGGGGAGCCACAAGCGATGGGCTTGGCGCGGGGCTTCGGAAAATATAGGATTGGATCATTTGGTTTTGTTCCGAACTCAAAACGGTTTTACCATTAAACTACATAGATCATCCATTCATCCATCCATCAGCCAAAGGACGTCCACTGCTAGACATAGGCCTCCCCTATGGATCTCCAATAAGACCGGTTGGAAGCGGCTTGCATCCAGCGCGATCCTGCGGTCTTAATGAGGTCATCCGTCCACCTTGTGAGTGGACGCCCTACGCTGCGCTTGCGGGTACGTGGTCTCCACTCGAGAACTTTTCGACTCCACCGATCATGAGTCCTCCGCGCTATGTGCCCTGCCCATTGCCATTTCAACTTTCTAATCCGTTGGGCTATGTCGGTAATTTTGGTTCTTCTACGGATCTCCTCATTCCTGATTTGATCCCGCAGAGAGACTCCGAGCATAGCCCTCTCCATAGCTCGTTGGGCTACTTGGAGCTTACTAATAAGGCCCATAGTGAGAGACCACTTGAGAACTACATAGATGCAGCTGATGTTGAATTTTTCAGGAAGAATAAGATGATATCGACACTAAGTTAGTCTTAGTGGGGATGTGCAAGCGATGGTCTTGGAGCGGGGCTTCAGCAAATATAGGATTGGTTTCGAATTCGAATTTATAGCGGTTTTGCCATTGAACTAAGTGCAGATGTTGTATTTTATCAGGCAGAATGTGATTCTGACACTAGGGTAGGGAGGCGCACTTGGGCTTCAGCAAATATAAGATTGTATGGTTTCGAACTTGGAGCGGTTTTGCCATTGAACTAGTCAGAGATATTGAATCATGATTACCTACTTGATTGAAATTTGATTGAAGGAGCAGTCATAACCAACCATGCAACCACTGTCAAAACCAATGATTTTACCTATTCAGCTATAGCTTGAATGAAAAGAAAACTACCCAGATGATTTGTAAGCGATGGTTTGTCAAACAAAAATTGCTGTTTCACTGTACCTAAACCTCGGATTGGCAAGTTGAAGTGGCAATGGCCAGGGCACATAGCGCGGAGAACTGATGACCGATGGGGTCGAAAAGTTCTCGAGTGGAGACCACGTACCGGCAAGCGCAGCGTAGGACGTCCGCCCACAAGGTGGACGGACGACTTCATTAAGACCGCAGGATCGAGCTGGATGTACTCGTAAGCCGGTACTAACCGGTCTTATTGGAATTGGAAATCTTTAAGGAAGGCCTATGTCCAGCAGTGGACGTCCTATGGCTGAAACGAACGAACTGTAAACCTCGAAAATTAACATCATTTCCCAACACCCGGTCGCAGAGGTGAAACCGACACTAGTGTGGTGAGACGCATGCGATGGGTTTGCAGCGTTACTTTGGAAAATAATATAGGTAGGATCAGTAGCGAAGCCAGAACAGTTTTGTACAGTGTGACAAATTATGAGCCACTCTTTTGTTCAATCAAATCTCAATCAGTTGAGATACAGTTTAGCTCATTTTGAAGCTGGGTTCGCAACAAATCTTGAAAACTCTTAATCAAACCTATGTATTAATACTAGCTACAGTTAGACTGTAGCGCTCGTAGCGTAGTTTGACTAGGTGTTTGTCAGCGATCACCGAAATTAAGCAACGTTCCGCACGGTCAGTATTTGGATGGGTGACCGCGGGTGGCATTTCCCAACTGAGCGCTACCGTGGCTCGGATGACACGTTAAATTGTAGGTCCCGGTTGTTTTAACCGTTTAGCCATGTCAGAGGCCTTCAGGCGGCCTAAAAACTCTGACACCAGGGCTAGCCACCCGGCCTATACGAACTTACTTACTTAGTTAGACTATAAAGAATAGCAACACGGAAGATTTTAAGGCGCAGAGATACTGAAATTCTCAGTTTCCGCAATTTCAGAAAAGTCTTCAATGATTGGCAATGTCCAGGTATTTTTGAGTAGGTATTGTGTTGTGTTTACTTATAAAACACAAGGTAACACAAATGTAAGTACTATTTAAACGAGAAAATATGTTTAAGTACTTATTGTATGGGTACAATGTTGAGTCTATAACTTGGACTACCCAGCACAATAATATTGCGTTTAGTTTTAATAGTCGCCGAGATGTTGGGAATCGATGTATTTCCCATTGCCTGACCTAATGTCTCGTGTTTTTATCTCAAATTAAACTTGTGGGGCTTGCCAAGTTGCCAGTTGCCACCTATAGTTCACTCGGCACTGCACTCGTATCGCATATTGCTAAGTGGTGAAAGTTTAACATTAAGCCCGATTATAGAGGCGACAGCGTAAATTTAATAGCAACGTAAAAAGCGTTCTCTCTATCGAATGCCTAAAGTGAAAAAGAAACAGAAATAGCTAATATAATTACGATGGCGCCTCTGTAATCGGGCTTATTTTAAAGGTAGCCAATTTTTGTTTTTCAATTATATCTGTATTTTATTTCCTTTAATATGATAAGTACAACTTCCACAACGTCTGTTTTGTAATAATATGTTTGATTATCTTTATTTGCTTTGCGTTTGCCTTTGTAAAAAGATTAGCAAAAAGCGATGTCACTGTGACTTTTATGGGCTATAATTTTGTTAAGGTAATTAAAAGACGAAAATATGTCACATGTCCTATATTTTCTGATAATCTATCTGATATGTACTGATTGATAATGTATTTTTATGCATTTAATCTATTCTGAAAATTGTATGTAAGTAATTTAGGCGTCAAGAGTGTGATAAACCATTCCAAAAATTAAAAAGATATGTGTCATACTTGATTATAAGAAATTGTAATGCAATTATACATTTTGCGAAGTCCATTGAACATTGCACTAGATATGACAAGGTATGACAATTGGACCTCCCCTAAAGCAAAAAAAAAAAACATCCAATTTATTTCTCGTTTGACGAATAATCAAAAACTCTTTATGTAGTTGCCATAAGGCTTATTTTTTCTTGTAAAGGTAAAATTAAAGTGTTGAATAAAATGGTAATGGCGCTAACGCGAAGGTTTTGTAAAGTAAACCCAAATTTTACGCTACTTTGACCATTGTTCATGCTTCTATGAATAGAAATTATAATAGTCCTTTTGTCCGAATTATTGCAAGCTTGTGCTTTCGAGAAATATACTTCTTGAAATATATCTGTTACGTACTTACTTTATTTATACCTATTGTTGAGCAGATTTAACATGGAAATAAGTTGTCTAGTGGGTGTCTCGACACGCGTATGATAGGCTTCCGTAGATGGTGACGATGATTATGATCATGATAGAAATCAATTTTACGGTGTCATTAGATGGTAAACTGCTAGAAAAACATATTTGGCTAAGAAATATGTTTATGAGGTCAATGACCTTTGAGCTATGAGCAAATTAAAAAAAAACAATTTTCTTTTATAGCTCAAAAAATTATAATCTCACAGAATTTAAAAACAACAAATCTCACAAAGCTCAAAATAATTTTGAGAGATAGTTATCAATATGGTCTATATACTCAAAAAGTTTGAGGATTCTCTCTTGCACTGTTTTTCCAACTTTGTAGACCTATATCTCACCAATAGTACATGTGACAAAAAATTGTTTAGGAAACCTTACATTCATTTTAAAAACCCTACTCATCGACACCCCACATGAGGGGCGGGGTTAAAAAAATTCATACCTTCTTTACATGTATGGGAGCTACCCCTTAAATATACCTACCTATTGATTTTTTTAGTAATTAAAATTGAGATCTATACTTAAACTATCATAATATCGAATTTTAAGCAATTTGGGTGATAAATGTGGAAGTTATAATGCGGACGGACGAACACAAGTTATAAGGGTTCCTCGTTTTACTACGGAACCTTAAAAATCAAAGTTAGGTAATTTAACTAAAGTGCACTAATTAGTAAGTCAGTAATTAACTAGTAGGTAGGTACATAATTTAGATCTCCGAATCTTGTGCCTACAAAAAATTACTCGAATTTTTTTTTAAATCGCAACACCGACTTCTACCGTGTACAGAATTCGAATAGTTTGCACGAACCGATGTGACATCCATGTACATTATTGTTGATTTCTCAAAAACGGCTCAGCCAATTTCGATATATTCTTCCGAGGAGTATTTCCTCGGGAGTATACAATTTCGAACAAAAAAAAATATTTTAAATCGGTTCTCAATTGTCGAAATTATCGATGAACTCAAACCTCTTTACCTCCTCCTTTTTGGAAGTCGGTAAAAATACATAATTTGCACATGGTATGGTTCAAATTCGCGGCACATCTAAAGCCTTGAATCTTCATAAGTCTCACTCGCTCTTCGTTAATAAGATTCATACTCCCGAATCTTGATAGATAGGTACTAAACGATCTTGCCAAATAATATCAAAATCGGTTGTTAAATAGCGCTACAAAAAGTTACTCTCTTTTTGTGGGAAAAATCCTTCTAAAATAATAGTGCGGGGAGTCCCTCCGCGCGGAAGAAGTGAAACTTCGACGCACTAGTGCTTTCATACCCCCTTCATGGTAGCGTTAATCGTTTAACGCAACCTTCTTTGAAGTCGCATTAGAATTGATTAGAAGTGTTACTTAAAAAATCTAAAATATACAGAACCTATAAATACATTTATATAGGTACCAAATTCCGTCAAGATTTATTGAAAATATTACCTGTAGAAGAGAAACAAACCAGACTAACAAATATCCGGACAGTTGAATGAAAATTTTGCGAATCTCGAAGCAATCGCGCTTTGCTAGCCGGTCAATTTACCTGTGTTAAAAATTAAAATGAGAACGTTGAATAAATGGTAATGAGGAGATCCGTAGAAGAACCAAAGTTACTGACATAGCCCAGCGGATTGACAAGTTCACGTGGCAGTGGGCAGGTCACATAGCTCTGAGGATGACCGATGGGGTCGAAAAGTTCTCGAGAGTACCAAGTACCGGTAACCGCAGCGTAGGACGTCCATCTACGAGGTGGACAGATGATCTCATCAAGTTGAATGCAAACCGCTAACAACCGGTCTTATTGGAGACCCATAGGGCAGGCCTATGCCCTATTAGTGGACGTCTTACGACAGATATATGTTTGGATGATAACAGCTGGGCTATTGTTACTTTGCTTGGACGTAGATAATTATGGCTGATGGATGGATGGATGAAAATTGAAAGGGAAATTAAAACCGTTTTGTTCAGTTAAAGAATCGATGGGTCTAACATAAGTTTAGCCAAATAAGCACCAATCTCTGCTGAACTCTTTGATTAACTAATGAAATGTTAGCAACAGAGTTCCGAAGTGCATTTAAGAAGCTGCTGGAACCACAGCGGCGTAATGCGCATTTGAAAGAACGAACGTTACTGAATGAGCTGTGTCTTACTACCGTTCGCAAATAAATAATTTAAAATTTCTATACCTATATTTCCCTTCAAACAAATATTTACAGAGTTACAAGCAATGGTGCAAAAAAGTGTCAGAGCCAAAACGCTGCCCAAGCTGCCCAAGCAAGTGGGCAGGCTTTTTTGTTAGTCGTAAGGCGATTGCAAGCCGACTACAACGCCGTGCGATGCCAAAGTGCTCGGTTACAAGCACTAATTAGGTGACAAAGGTGGAGATTCAAGAAAATGGGTCATTGTGAATTATTTAATGTAAATATCTAAGTCGGTATGTATGACGAACATTTTTTACTACTTTCACTTAGGGACTGTAGTTCTGTATATAGATATTTGCTCGAAGACATTTCCTTACAAACTTTGTACTTAGGTATCTGTGCCATTCCATACATTTCCTTACAAACTTTGTACTTAGGAGTGCTTGATTAATAGGGAACGGAATAGGTAGTTCAATTTTGAGCACTTGCTATTTTGTGATAACAATAATATGGATATGCCTCCGAAATCTCGCGGAACCTATTATTATAAGAAATTGTAAATTTTATGTCGAACTATCATTCATTCTATTGATTAGGTATAATACAATAGCTAGCCTCATTGGTACAATACAACTTTTCTGAGAGATATAGGTAATAAAGAGAGTAATTTAAGAATACTTTTTGCTTTGCATTACATTATGTCCAGAATCAGAGAACGTTTTGTATGAAGTAACAATATTTTTTACGTATACGATGAAAAAGTAGCTCGTTTACTCAATTTTATCATAAATAAAACTTAACTATTGTATGTGAAAGTCTGTTTCCAGCTTTCAAGGGATATATTTCTTTGTCTGTATAGGTCCCTCCCTCCTCCTCTGTTCTTATTGCACTGAAAAGGCGCAGAACGCCCCATCTCGGTTTTAGTAATTTGTCCCAAGTAACCTTACTTTTTTGCATCCAGTACCTGGCAATTAGTGGCTAAGTACCGAGCGCGGCGATTGCGGCTACTCTCGATACGCAAATTGCCCCGGGGCTGTTTACAGACCTCCCCCCCTTCCCCCTGGGGGACACTTACCTTGGGGGGTCGGGCACCATTGCTTGAACTAGTGCGTCAATTGCCTGTTACTAGTCTTTTATGCAAGTAGGTATACATTTCCTGTGAACTTGCAAGTTTAAATAGCAATGAGTAGGGCACAAAACTCGTAGAGCGGTAGGTGGCTGATGAGTTCGTAAAAATCTCTCGAATGACGACCACGTACAAACTGGCAGTCCCTGTTAAACGTCTTCGGATAATATGAATTGGCTGCGATCGTAAAATCAATGATAGGTAGGAGACAACGTAGGGGGCTGTTCAATCTGTCCATTAATCACGTGATGTTTTTTAACATTTTTTAACCCCTCCCTCCCCCTTGGTGATACGTGGCGATGTTTAAGATTAACCCCCACCCTCCACCAAAAATCACGTGTATATTTTAGTACCTACAAAGAATCTTAAAATGTTTATTATATTACTTTTAAATGCAGGTATAAAGCATAATGTAATCTATCAAAAATCTGTCTGCAATTTTGCATGCAAAAGAGGGATTGAAAAAAGAGTTTCAACCTGATACAGATATGACAAAGGTGATGGAGCAGGACAAAATATTATACAAAAACATTAAACAAAATGCGGACAGCGACGAAAATGTTGAACAAGTAGAATATAGTTACATTTTTAGACATTCTAGACATTTTCTGGCTTTCATGTGAAATTGTTCGTTTAAATGTTTATTATTTGTGAAATAATATAGTACAAGTTTGATCTTCCAAATAGATTTAGTATATTTAAGTAGATTTCAGATTAAACTTTAATAGATACCTACCTACACGAAAAAAGTGGTCACGCTGCGAAAAAATAGATACACGTGATATTTTATATTAGTGTTGTTCCCCCTTGTGATATTCCGTTTTTAGGGTTCCGTACCTCAAACGGAAAAAACGGAACCCTTAAAGGATCACTTTGTTGTCCGTCTGTCCGTCTGTGTGTACGTCAAGACTATTTATTTCAGGAACGCGTTAAGATATCGAGTTGAAATTTAAACTGTATACGTATATCTATAGTCTCTTGCAGTTGTGTAAAAGAAAAACTTCTCAGTTATCATTTAAAAAAGGTAGAGCCGTTTATGTCGTAAAAAACCGCATATTTCGACACTCACAAAAATCAAAACCTACGGGGTACTTCCCGTTGACATACTCGTAGAACTATGAAGTTTGGCGGAAAGCATTGTCTCAGAGTACACATATAGGAATAAATCTGAAAACTTAATATTTTTATTTAAATCACAAAAAAATAGGGCTTCGGAATTCACAAAATATGGGTTTAAAATTCAAAGTGCGTAAATCGTATCATGTAAGGTATCATATAAAAGAGCTTCATTAGCACATGCTAAAACAGGTTTTTAATTATTTTAACAATGTGTAATATTCGATGTATGACGAGAAAAGTGAAAATAAAAAAAAAACTTTTTTGTCGATGTATAGAGATTTTAACTACTTTCTCGAAGCGAAGAGGTCTATGCTTCAACACGACTATTTTGCTTTCATCTGTCTACATATCGCATTTTTCAATTAATATCTACGAAACTTGGTACACACGTTGTATATAGATATTAATAATTGGTATTTCCCCCAAAAAGGGGGGATTTGCGATATTTATCAGGTGATTTCGATTTTTTTTGTTTCGAATAGGTTCGCGTTTGACTACACACTGCCTGATGTTAAGCAGATGTGTAAGTCCTTTCATACTTTTGTTTCTTTTCTTTCCTTCTTTTAGGAATAAAGCCCCAACTTAATTAAGATCTTAGTTCACTCTCATAGTGTGAATTGGATTTAAGCCGTTAAGATCTTACACGTTGTGCCTGTTTTTCTAGTTGTTAATATAATATTATTAAGTAGTGTACTATAAATAAATAATTCTATCTATCTATCAAACCAAATTAAGAATGCAATTCTTATACAGTTTTTGAGTAACAATCGATCACCTGTCTTACTCGTCAAAAATAAAGCAAACTAACGCTTTCAGCTTGTACCCCATTAAGTCCCTCTTAACATTGTGCCCAAATGATAGCATGGAACCTGAAATCAGTGCAAATTATGCGATCACTTACAAGCACCGGGTACACAGGGAGCGGAGTATAAAAATGGAGATTACCTACTTAGGTTCTTCAAACAGAATTGTCAGAAGGATTTGACTCTTACCAAAATTGTCACAGAATTTTTCTTTTCATAATCCCTTAAAAGTAATATAGGTACATATTTAAAAGGATCTAGAAGATGTCACTTTTTGTTGGCGATTTATTATTTTTGACCAACGAAAGGACGGAGGAGGTACTCAATTCGACGCGTATATTTGTTTTTTTATTTTTTGTGTACGCGCATAACTGTCTTACATTGTGGTTCGATTTCGATCATTCTTTTTTTATTGGAAAGAGTATACTTCAAAGTTGGTTCCATTTAAATTTTATCAAAATCAGCTGAGCTATTTTTGATAAATCAACAATAATATGAAAAATGCTACATCGGTCCGTGCAAAATATTTGCGAATTCAGTACACGGTTGAAGTCGGTCACGCCATTTTTAGCGAAAAATAATTATGACAATTATAATGGTTTTTAATTGCAAAGTTTAATTTTCGTGTTTCAGTATCATGATCATTATGTATGTCTAACTTGTGATGTGTCATTTTATTGTATTGCTGCTACTTTGGGCCATACATAAGTACCTGAAATAAATGAATTGTATTTTATTTATTATCAGTGAACCTGTCGGCGGACGTCTGCGCTTGCTGGTACGTGGTCTTAACTTATCGGCCCCGCCGGCTTTCAGTCCTCCTTACTATGTTCTCTGCCTACTGCCATTTCATTTTGCCGATCCGCTGGGCTATGTCGGTAACCTTAGTTCTTCTACGAATCTCCTCATCTCTGATTTTACTAACCGACTTCCAAAAAAAATGGAAAAGTCATAGAAAATTGGACCTCTAGATTAGACTACGTCCAAGCGAGCCGAGGCGGTCATATGCCAGAAGTCACATCTTTAGGAAAAAGTAAATTTCGTGCCACAAAAAAAACTTTGTTTTATTCCATTTCAAATTTCTGTACTCTATAAAAGACACCCTTGATTTTGGCGTTTCCGAGAAACAAACTTGTTCATTTAGGTGTATCTACCTGCTTTGGCCATTGCGGCAGCTTTAGTCACTTGATGTCAAATTATTGCATAAATAAATTAAAAACAATGCAGGTAATATAAATATTTTTTGTGCCAAAGCTTGAAAATTTCTTTAAAACTATTTTTTAACACTAAACTTGTCAACAAAATCATTCAACATTCAAAGTGGCCAATATAGACATAGTTATGTCTATATTGGCCTACGAGACAACTGATTTTGTCGTATGTACATAGTAGTAGTTGTTCACAATCATGGTCTAAATCAGCTTGTTTTTGCTCAGTACTTACACCTTTTGTGAATAATTCTTCATAGAACATCATAATATTAAATCACACGTAAGTATATGTACATTATATACGGTATATACCTACGTGAACATAAAAAGAGACCTCTTATGGGTAATGATGACGATACTAAAGAAAAACATGTACCTACCTACATCAATTCGAGCGTACTATTCGAATTTTGTACACGATGGAATTCGGTTTTGCCATTTTTCGCGAAAAATAATTATCTCGCTGAGAGCGGTATTATAATATCTTAAAAGTTGAGTCTCTACACGTTTCTTATTTCCAGCAGAGTCAGTAATAACAAGTTTGCGTTTCCCACGGTCTGGAAGATCTTTACAACAATTAGCAAGACTTTCGTGATTTCAGTCGCAGGACGCTTTTAAAACCTGCAACCGTATCTGCCTAAATAAGATTTTTGGTGTATAATTCCATATTTCGACCACCAATTTTTTAAGCTTTCTGCTTGGTATCAATAATGATGTACAACATTGTTAGTTCATCATCATTGTTAGAGTCTGGCTAACGAAAGTTGATACTGAAATTTATCGCAAACTTTTTAAATGACAACACACGGTGCTACTAACATCGCGGATTTACCTTTAAATTGGGGTATTTTACCTTGAATTAGAAACATTTTTCAAACCTACGTCATGTACTAAACTGAACAAAATGATTAATTATAGTATTGTAGTCTTCATCGTAATGAAGTAGATAGGTACGCGTTGAAATATTTGGACAGCAATGCAAAGCATCAGTCTGACATAATAATAGCGTCAAAAAACAGAAAATAAGTAACGTAATGAATATAAAACACCTACACGACAAGTTAAAGCTTGAAAAAAAAAAGATTTTTTTTTCGCGATTCCCCCAAAGATTTGGAAGAATTAAAATCGCAGTATGGTAACAATGCTACATCGTGTGAGTGAGAGAAAGTGTTTCCCTCTCAGTTTAGGGCTGCCATACTGATATTTTTTAAATTTGCCGCGCTTTGTCAGTATCAACTTTCGCTAGCCAGACTCTAGTCATCATTGTTAGTAGCACCGAGTAAAGAAAGACATTTTATATATTTTATCCCCTGTGACTCTACTGCTTGGCAAGTTGGTACAATCAGTAGAGTCGCTTTAGCTGCTCTACAAACTCGACCAACGCTGTAGTCAGCCGATTTTCTCTTTTAAAAGATCGATCACTATTTTTATCTTCCTAAACCCGTAAGTTCATTATGTATCTTATTAGATTTATAAGTATTGTCACTTTTTTCTTTTTATTCTACCAAATTTTGAGCTTTATATACGCGCAGATTATCTTTTACCCAACTTACAAAAAAAAAGCCGTTGTGGTCAAGAGGTAGTGACACCCGCCTTATAATCGTGAGGTCGTGGGTTCAAAGCCCCGGTCCCGCACCAATGAGTTCTTTGGAATTTATGTACGGAATTTCACACCACTGGCTTTTCGGTGAAGGAAAACATCGTGAAGCAACCTGCATACGTCCGTAGAAGAAATTCGATGGCGTATGTGAATCCACCAACCCGCACTGGGCCAGCGTGGTGGATATGGCCCAATCACCCTTCATGGGTAGGCCTACGTCCTGCAGTGGACTATTACAAAGGCTGGTACAGTAGGTACAGTACAGTACAACTTACAAAAATTGAAGCGTTATTTTGTTCTTAATATCGTTCATTATATTGTAAGACTAGCGACACGCCCCGGCTTCGCACAGGTGTATTATAAATATAAACCTTCCTCTTGAATCACTCTATTTATTAAAAAAATACATCAAAATTCGTTACGTAGTTTTATAGATATAAGCATACATAGGGACAGATCGACAGCAGGAAGCGACTTTATTTTATACTTTGTAGTGATTTATAAGTATCGTGACAGTTTTTTTTACTCTACCATGTTTTGAGCTCCGAATGCGCGCAGTTTATTTTTTACCCAACTTTCGAAAATGAAAGCGTTATATTTTTCTTGTTTTAAGAAAGTACACTTATTCCTTAAACAAATTTTGTTTTAAAGTATAATTCGATTTTATATTATGCACATATTTATCTATAAATCCTTGTACTGTATTGTACAAGTCTTATTAATAGTCCACTTCTGCAAGTAAGTCTACCTACCGATAGTGATAAATCAATAAATCATAAATTCTCTTAAATAACCCACTTCATCATAGCTTTATTGAGCTAAATACTTGTTATGTAGACGTATAATATTGTCATATAAGTTTGTATCACGAACACCGGTCCAATGGCCATTGACCATCTACACCGAGATTACCGACAGCAATTTATTCCATCCATACAAAAAGACATTACATTCACGCCCCCGGGCTCAGCATATCGCACACCTCATTTCTTCGGCGAGTCGGTCACATTCTCCGACTACCCGCAAGAAAGACACAAAAAATACAAAAACAGATCATTTGCCCCGCGGCAGCGGTCGCGAACAGACGTGCCTGCCCTGTCGCTTGATTGTGGGAACGGTTATGTGACCGCTTGATACAATGTACCAATCTGTGTTGGATAATTTGAAGAGCCAATTATTAAATTATATTCAGTAGTTATATTATTTCTTAAATCTAAGTTTAATTTAACAATAAAAAAAAATTATTAAATATTGTTATTTACCAACCGATTTCAATAATATTTAGTAAGACTGTTAGCCATTCCTCGTTCCTTATCCTAGTTTCAGAAATAGGACGTCCACTGCAGAACATAGGCCTCCCCCCTAGATCTCCAATAAGACCGGTTTATAGCGGCTTGCGCATCCTCGATCCTGCGGTCTTGATGAAGTCATACGTCCACCTTGTGGGTCGACGTCCTACGCTGCTCCTGCCGGTACGTGGTCTTCACTTGAGAACGTTTCGACCCCATCGATCATCAATCTTCCGTGCTAAGGGTACATAGCCTTCAGCCATTTCAACTTGCTGATCCGCTGGGCTATGTCGGTAACTTTGGTTTTTCTACGGACTTCCGCATTCCTGATTCGATCTCGCAGAGAGACTCCAAGCATAGCCCTCTCCATAGCTCGTTGAGCTACTTGGAGCTTATTGATAAGGTCAAATGTTCGAAGATTCGAACGATTCAATGAGCTATTACAGTAAAAGTTGCAGCACGGTGTAACACACGGCCGATGCAAATGTCATGCAAGCATCGATAACGTACTTAACAATAGCGAGCGCCCTACGGCGCGCATTGTGCGAATACACACGATTTCTAAATAACAACCAAATAACACCACCATGGAACACCACATTCGTTCGTTGCGTGCGTCGAATGAATACCTCTACCTGAAAGCTTTTTGTCAGTTTTCGCCTCTCAGAATTGGACCCCGAGCAGTTTTGTGATGTTTTCTTGGCACGCGTTATTGAAAAAGATAAAAAGATCGACAATTTCGTAATGATATCCTTGCGAAATGATTTTCTTTAGTATCGTCATCATCACCCATAAGAGGTCCCTTTTTATACTTACGTAGGTATGTGTACATTACTTACGTGTGATTTAATATTATGATGTTCTATAAAGGATTATTTATAAAAGGTGTAAGTACTGAGCAAAAATAGGCTGACTTAGACCATGATTGTAAACAACCACTACTATGTATACTACAAAACCAGTTGTCTTGTAGGGCAGGTGTATGTCTATAATTGGTCACTATGAATGTTAATGATTTTTTTGTCAATTTTAGTGTTAAAAAAATGTTTTTAAAGAAATTTTCAAGCTTTGGCACAAACAATATTTATGTTGTTACCTGCATTGTTTTTAATTTATTTATGCAATAATTTGACATCAAGTGACTAAAGCTTCTGCAATGGCCAAAGCAGGCAGATACGAGTACACCTAAATGAACAAGTTTGTTTCTCGGAAACGCCAAAATTAAGGGTATCTTTTATAGAGTACAGAAATTTGAAATGGAATAAAACTAAGTTTTTTTTGTGGCACGAAATTTACTTTTTCCTAAAGATGTGACTTCTGGCATATGGCTCACTTGGACGTAGTCTAATCTAGAGGTCCGATTTTCTATGATTTTTCCCATTTTTTTCGGGTGTTTTTGTAGAAGAATCGTGTCTTCTATAAAAATGCCCGTTATGTATAGCAAACAGTTTTTCTTGAATTTTAGATAAGTCCCATTGTAAAAGTCATTGTAAAAATGACAATGTGAATCACCTTTTTTCAGCTTAGTATTCGGGCTATCCAGAACTGGTGTTCTAAGCCAAAAGGAGATTCTTCATTATGAATACATTTTACTTCGAGGCTGACCCGGAATTCGTGAAAAAAACAGCAGTTCCACACAAAATTTAAACTCAAAATCGATAAAATGTATGAAACAGATGGCAAGTTTTGCTCGAATTCCGGGTTGGATCTATAGTAAAAGTTGTTTTCGGCTAAGAACAACGCGAACAGATACATTTTTATAATAATCCTCTAAAACAACAGTTTATCTTACGATTTCAGGGTGTATTCCGAATTATGTTCCCTGCCCACTGCCATATCAACGAATTTATAATACGTAGGTATGTTATTAGAAAATTATTCAAATAGTAGTACACTTCTTCCTTTTTGCTTCCACTGCCCTAGATTTGAGCACAATGATAAAAAAAAATCTAAATCATGCATGCCTCGAGGCTGAACTTAGCATGAATATGTCGAAGACCAAGCTCATGACGAATAGCACAGAAAACAAGATCGATGTAGAGAGGATCGAGATTAAGTATGTCCAAAGCTACCTTTATCTCGGCTAAATAGTCTCTTTCCATGCGCGTCAGGAAATGGAAGTTGCTCGACGCACCGATAGCGCTTGGAAGAGTTATTGGTCGATGAAAGACCTCATGAAAGGTAACCTACCACTATCACTAAAGAAAAAGCTTATGGACATACGCATTCTCCCCATACTCACCTACGGCGCACAGTCTTGGTCTCTGATTAAACATGAAAAGTCCAAGCTCGGGGTATGCCAAAAAGCAATGGAGCGCAGCATTGTTGGAGTAAGATTGGTTGACCGTATCAGAAACTCAGAACTGCGCTCCAAAACCAAGATCCTAGATGTCGGAGAGAAGGCTGGACGTCTGAAATGGAATTGGGCCGGACACATCTGCCGCATGCACGAAGATCTGTGGGCCAAAACCTGTACAATGTGGACACCCACCATCAAGAGACCCCTTGGTAGGCCAAAAAAAAGATGGCGAGACGAGCTTGATTCCCACTGCAGTGGATGGAACACCAAAGCTCTCGACCGAGAAAAATGGAAAGAGGGAAGGGAGGCCTTTGCCTTGCAGTGGGACGATAACGGCTAAAAATAATAAAAAATAAAGTAGTGCACTTGAGTTATCCGATATCAAAGTTCTGATAGAGACAGGTAATCTTTACACATTAGTATTAGGTATTAGATTGCGTTGGGATTACTTAACACGCCTCATTGAACTGATTAACAACTTAGTAAGAGTCTTAAGATTAAGTGAGTACCTATTGAGTCTTAGCATTATCACATTCCAGATTGTTTTGTTCATATTTTTTACGAAGATTTCAATCGGATTATGCATCAATGCCATCAGCTTGGAATTTAATGCACTTTGTGACTGCGCGGTTTTATCGGCTGTTACAGCTCAACGATTTTGATTGAACGTTGTAAGGAGACTGATAAAAAAAACCTTGTCTAAAATAGTCATAGCAGTAAACTTGGTATACAATTATAGTAGCAAACTTCATCATCATCTACAGTCTTTTTTCTCATTGCTGGCTATAGGTCTCTCCATTGTGGTGCCATTTGTATCTATGGATCCCATTTATCCTATACTAATCGTGTTCAGAGAGGCTAGACAAAGTCACGTTCCATTCCACACAATTCACATTATGGAATGTGACTTTGTCTAGCCCAGATCAGTCAGGTTGGATCTGCAATTTTCACTTGACGCCGGACGAGTCACGCTCCGCTCGGCTTGCCTTGTAGTAAAAAAATAACTTTAAAGTAATGCTTGCACACGAATGTCCCGAAAAAGGGAAAATTCAAAATAAACTTCAATTTTCATAAAATGTATTATCTACATACATAGGAATAAGTAGATTACAATTTTTATCAACCTACCCTAGGTATTAGCAATGTTAAAAATACCTAATACAGCATTTGGTATAAACACAAAATACCTAATCTTGATTAAATTACATGATAAAATAACAACTTTCCTATAAGGACATACAAAAATTAATTATAAGCGCATTGAGAATTTTGTCAGTTTGTTCACAGATACCTACTTGGAATTAGAATAATCCTACTAATATTATAAAGGCGAAAGTTTGTGAGGATGGATGGATGGATGGATGGATGGATGTATGGATGTTTGTTACTCTTTCACGCAAAAACTTCTGAACGGATTGAGATGAAACTTTGCAATAATATAGCTTATATATTAAAATAACACATAGGCTATAAATTATAATAACATATTGCGTATGCGGGCGAAGCCGCGGGTAAAAACTAGTCAATAATAATAATTAGCCTATCAACTCCATAATGTCGTTAGATTTAATTGATATAAATATTTTACTTGTTAAACTTATACTTTTGCTAAAGTCTAAAAAAACCTAACCGATCCCTTTTAGTGTCCTAAGACGGTAAGCCCGAAATATCGCTCTAGCTTTGCAAAACTAGCATACGTAATAGGGTATGTTACTATGAACGAGAAAAAATCTGTAAATGTGTTTTTGAGATAGCTTAGGCAAAAATCAATCGGAAAACGTTCTTTTTAGATCATAAAATAACAAAATAAATTTTAAAAATCAATACAAAGTATTCCGTTTTTTAATCTGTGCATAAAATAGTCGCCGCTATGTTATGACGTCATTTGGCGATGAAAACATTGGATAGTTTGTCCGGTGTTTGTACACTAGTATTCTAGTAACAGCTCACCAACGATAACTCATTATTAACCATTTATAATAACTCTTTTTCAACTTACAAACAATGACACTATGTACTGTGAAAAATATTTACACGCATTGTTTACATAGCCTAGTGACGTCATTCACGATCACAGAGTAAAATAATGACATACATCGTTTTCGTGAAATACGCGCGAAATTTTGAAACTGTAAAATTAAAACGAATTTTTAAAGCACTTAACAATGGAATAATTTTTTTTGCATTTTTAGTGGTTTATTAGACCAACAGAATCTAACTGGGATACTTTTCAAAAATGACTGTAATACCCTATTACGTAAGTCTTAATAATCAATCGTTTATTACACCACAAATATATACGACTCTTAGTCTCTAAGTTAAGTATACCTAGGTTTAATAGGCATTGTAAATGTTTTCCTATTATATTTTTATTATTATGCATTTTAGGGCTTTCTCTACATATTTCCATATTGAATTAACAGACAATACACATTCTCGATTAGTATTAACAAACATGTAGTTTTAATTTATTATTATATACTACGGGACTAATCGCGCACTAAAATTACGAGATAAATAAATACCTCCTCATCCCGACGTTTCGGCCGAGTTGCATCGACCGTGGTCACGGGTAGACTGATGTCTACATGACCACGTTCGATGCAACTCGGCCGAAACGTCGGGATGAGGAGGTATTTATATATCTCGTAATTTTAGTGCGCGATTAGTCCCGTAGTATATAATAATAATGTATTCAAATCGCGAAAGTTTAAAAACAACATGTAGTTTTAAGACAAAGAAATGCAAGAAAGAAACAGAAAAATCTTTACGACCATTAGCCATTAACTTTTTGGTTGCTATATTTATATCCTAGCTTAGCTATAGTATGGTTTGCTATACATATTTATATCCTGTAGCCTTCTTAGCGTAGTTTGTCTAGGCGTTTCTGCGATCACCAAAGTAACGTTCGGTTCGGTCAACTTTGGATGGATGACCGCGGCCGGCGTTTCCAACTGACTGCTACCGCGGTTTGTTTACGTTAAATTGTAGATCCCGGTTGTATCAATCGTTTAGCGATCAAACGCATTCAGGTGGCTTCATAACATTAACACTAAAGCCGAGCCCCCAGCCTAAAAGAACTTATTTATATCCCTAGAGCATAACTAATAATACTTATGTCGATTTTCAGTATCTAAATCTTATCATTTTCTTGGCACAAGGTTCACCCAGACTCCACCTTTGGTAGCGAGAAGGGTGCACATAGGTTCATAGTCTTCTATCCTTTTCGTCTTTTCCGATGGTTCTACTCGGAACCTGGAGAATATCTTTGTGATAGCCGCGAAGAACTGAAGCTTCGCCAGTTGTCTTCCTGTAAGATAAAATATGTTAAATGGAATCATCCAGATGGTGAAACAACGTTTTTTAACATTAGGTATCTTAGTCAATGCTAAGGAAGATGCTTTTGGCGAAGTGTTTTTCTGTAAGTACTAGACTTTTCAACACACTTGCTCAAAAAGTGGCTCTAATTTCACCGCAATCAGGCACATAATAACACCTGTAATCAAACTGTAACTTTTTCATTGCAATTATTTACAAGTGAGTTATAGAGTTTTTTTATGTTATTGGTTGAGTTGCTTTGTTCTTAAAAAAAGTTTCCATACAAAAAATATCGTTTTCAATAGTAGGTACAAATAAATTAAAGTCTATTGCTTAATCATTTCATGCAACTTCGTATTTAAATACATAATTTCAACATGTTCGTGTTTAATAAATGAAACTTTCACTCGAATATAACTTTTGTATTCTCTGTAATCAATAAAGATAACATGAAATTCTCCATTTTGTACGTGGCTAAAACGCTATCCGCGAAAAGCCAAAAAATAAAACCTAATTCTTTTTGTCTATGGCTGATTGCCGTTGCGCGCGCGCTTAGTAAAACTGATTAATTTCGAACTATAAGACCCGTTATCACAGACCCACACGAAATTTGTAATACATTTAATAACCATTTTATTAATAAAATTGAGCCTTTGCAAAATGATAGCACTCAAATACTTGATTTATCTATCGTGAGTAGGCCAAACTCTATGTTTTTCCTTCCCAGCATAGCACTTGATATGTTTAAAATTCATTAGAGAACACAAATAGCGCAGGATACGACGGAATTTGCACTAAAATAGTTAAACAAGTTTCTATTTATATATGCGAGCATCTTAGCTACCTATTGAATTTGTGCATTAGTACCGGCACCTATCCAGATGCACTTAAAATATCTATCATTAAGCCTGTTTTAAATAACTATAGGCCCATCTCGCTTATCCCTATATTTTCGAGATATCAGAAAAAATACATATACATACAACTTTATAACTATTTGGAGGAAAAGAAAAATATACTTTGTGACGAACTGAAAATAAAACTATTGACATGGCAATCTATGAATTTTTGGACAATGTAATGACTAATATTGACACAGCGACTCCTGTGTGTGTAATATTTTGCGACAGGACTCAAGCATTTGACTACGTTCAGCATGACATTCTTTTACATAAGTTTAATTATTTTAGTGTTAGAGGAAATAGTAATGACATAATCAAATCGTATGTAAGCAATAGGCAACATTTCACTGAAATATCTGAAATAAATCTGATCAAAAAGAAAGAGATTATACATAGGTCCGACCCACGCACACCCAATTATGGAGTCCATGACATGAGGTTGTGCTCATGTCTTAAGTCTATAATGACTTCCATCTCGTATACTACTTATATTATGTACTTTACCAAGTTCTGACAAATAAATAATATGAATATATGTACGTACCTGTGCAGTATACTAGGACTAACTAAGTAGTATTTTTGTCAAGTTATTTAGGCGCTAACGGTAATGGGATTATCAATACCCATAGAAAATAGTACTTAGTGTACGAGTTGATACAAAAATAATGACAGGTATAGAGTGCTTACTCTATCTAATATTTTTTAAAGCTTTGTCACTATTTGCTTTGTTAGAACGGTGAAATCAGTGCAAAATTTTATAACTAGTAGCTTTTAAACATATATCTATGATTTATCAAATAAATCATGTGGATGATAACAGACCAATCAAGAATAAACCTGTGTGATAAAAACAGTTTTTCCCCACTTTTATCTGATTTTTTCTTGTAATTTTTGTTTTGATGCAATTTGTTTCCTAAAATGATTATAATCTTTATATGACATTTTTTTGTTTGCAATGTTTTTATGCTATCGGATTATCGATATTTTGGCACCAATTATTATACTTATCACTTTTTAAATGTGTTAATCAATATCAAATCTCGCTAATGTTATAAAATGCGGAAGCGTGGATGTGTTTTGCACAAATTAAGATTAATAGGTAGAACAATAAAAATATAATTTAATAGTTGTATAACCTGACAGACTCAAAGAAATGAAATTTCCAAAGATAATCGAAATAAATACCCATAATATTATGAACTTACCAAGGCAAGATCTAGGTCCAACTCCAAAGGGAAGATAAGCGCAAGGATGTCTATTTGCTGAATTTTCTGGTGAAAACCTCTCAGGGTCAAAATGGTCTGGATCTGGATACAAATCTCCGTCACGATGAATGGCGTACGGAGATATTATAACAGTTGTTCCCTTTTCTATAACTATTTCAGTTCCAGGAATCTTGTAATTTTTCTTAGCTGACCGCTGGATTGAATTTGTTAGCGTATTCATCCTCAATATCTCTGAAAACACTTTATCCAAATATACCATTTCTTTTATAGCATCGTATGTTAATGTCCCATTGTGATTTGCGAGTACTTCATCAATTTCTTTTATCAATTTATCCTGTGCATCCTGATGTTTTGCTAGTTGAAAGAGTGCAAAAGATAGAGATAGAGCATTGTTTCCAAAGCCAGCTGCAAAAAATATAAACACTTGTCCCGCCATAACGTGGTCTGTTAATTTGAATTTGTTTTCTTTTTCTGTAAATTCTATTTCTTGCTCTTTCTTCATAGCTAGCATCGCATCCATGAGATCATTCCGAATTGTTGATCCTTCTTTTCTTTGAGTAATTGCTTTATTCACGACTTCATAACTGAAATTATTGACTAACTTTGGGTACAAAGAAAGATTAACTTTCCTCCAAATATTTGGTATTAACATATCCACTTCAGCAGCGTATGTAGATCTAAAAATATAATGCCCTGCTTTCTCTACGAACTCTTGATTTTCTTCGAAAAAGTCAATGTCCAATCCGAAGGACACACCCATTATAGACCCCATTGTAAATTTCTGGAATACCTGATGCATTTCATGATCCTTTCTTTTATCAGTAGTGAGCTCCAAATAGTTGACTAATTTGTCTGCGTGATTGTTAATTAATCCCATGGTATTTCTCATTTTCCCTGATGTGAATAAGGGAGTGAGTCGGTTACGTAAAGCTTTCCAAGCTGTACTGTCACAATGGAACAGGTTATCTCCTAAGCCTTCTTTGCTAAATTCAACTCCTCGGTCCGGAAACACGTCGAAATCCTTGATCAGTATTTGCTTCGCGATGTCCAAGTCACGCACTATGAGGGTTGGATTGGTCATCCGGTACATTCCAATAACATTTTCATTTGGGAACTGATCGTAAATTTCTTTGTAGATAATTCCAAGATGCTTGCGTCTCAGTGCACTCTCTTTCAAATTGCCAAAAAATGGTATCGGCTTAGGTCCAGCTATTTTTTTGTCTCTCCAGTAACTGAATGTCCGTGTGAAGTAATAGTACAAAAAACAGAAAATTACTGCTATCAGGAGTAATATTAAAACCATAATTGCACTTTTGCTTTCAATTAGGACAATACTTATTATTAACTGATATTGCCCTTATATTTGTAATAAAAACTCCGATAAGCGTCACGCGTTCTGACTTTCCAGATTATGATGTTTGATTGACTGTAACATCCGTTTCTTTTTATTTATTTCTCTCAATAATAAATTGCGCCCAAAAGTGGCATTTAATAATCACCGTGACACCTCACAGTCGTTTATATGTGTAGCGGTGCTATCACTTTACGTATCTATAAGTTTTATTTCATTTATCATCTTTGATTCATGAAATTGCAAGTTCTTCACTTATTACTTAATGCGGTTTTTCCTGAAATTATCAACAACTTTTGAAGTGAGACTTCTAATACGACTTCCAACAAGATTGCGTTAAATGTTTAACGCTACCATGAAGGGGGTATGAAAGCACTGTTGAGTCGAAGTTTCACTTCTTCCGCGCAGAGGGACTCCACGCACTATAATTTTATTTCCTCTTTTTCGTGTTTTAACTAGGTATGTGTTTTTTCAGAAATCCACTCAATTCACTGTTGATCATGCACGTGTAAATATTGTCGCCATTATTTTTTTATTAAAATTTATTTTGATATTGAACGGTCTTATTAATAAATAATTGTGTTACTGACAAAAAATACCGACGTTAACATTGCCTATGTACGTACTGAGTACTTTAACAATATACCATAAGAGTATTTATTATATCTGATACGTTTTGACATTAATCCACGATAATATTAATTTGTCACACTAACACTTAATTGAGTCTTTGGATAATACTTGTTATTTTGTTGCTTTAATTTTTTGGCATTGACTTTGATTTGATTTAGATTTCTAATAACATTTGCTATCTAATCTAAATGACGTATGATACTTATAAATACGAGTATGTGTCACTATCATTTGCATGATTGTTTCATGATGATAGATGATAGGTATACTATCTCACCTTTTCAGTGAGTCGTCGACCCGGGGCATGTTAAAAGAGCTTATTTAAATAAGTTTTCAACACACTTGCTCATAAAGTGGCTCTAATTTCACCGCAATTATGCATATAAGTCTGATTACAGAGGCGCCAGCGTAATTATATTAGCTAAGTAGCATTGTTCTGTTACTTTTACATTTTAGGCATTCGAAAGAGAGAACGCTTTTTACGCTGCTATTTAATGTGCGCTGGCGCCTCTGTAATCGGGCTTAATGACACCTGTAATCAAACTGTGACTTTTTCGTTGCTATAATTCACAAGTGAGTTATGTAGTGTTTTTATTTTAATGGTTGAGTGGCTTTGTTCTTTAAAAAAGGTTTCGATACAAAAAGATCGTGTTCAATAGTAGGTATAAATAAATTAATGTACCTATTGCTTGCTCATTTCATGCAACTTCGTATTTA
Organism: Hypomecis punctinalis; assembly: GCA_949316475.1. Taxonomy (NCBI): domain Eukaryota; kingdom Metazoa; phylum Arthropoda; class Insecta; order Lepidoptera; family Geometridae; genus Hypomecis; species Hypomecis punctinalis. The sequence continues at coordinate 15,274,777 of OX438812.1, forward strand.
AATAGATAATTTCAACTTGTACGTGTTTAATAAATAAAACTTTCTAGCTATAAATAAATAATAAATAAATAATAAATATAAATAAATATTTAGCTTTTTGCGGATAATAATACTAAAAAAAATATTTTTAACAATGAAAACGAGTTGTGAAAATGTTTCGAAATGGAGGGAAAAATTAATCAGTTTTCCTATGCGCGCGCAATGGCAATCGGCCATAGACTAAAAGAATAAGGTTTAAATAAACTTTTAGCTTTATAAAACATATTGCTACACTACGCTGCTTTATAAAATATATAGCTATCCGCAAAAAGCTAAATATTTATTTAGCTTTATGTTTTATAAAGCGAAAAGTTTATTTAAACCTTATTCTTTTAGTCTATCTATGGCCGATTGCCATTGCGCGCGCATAGGAAAACTGATTAATTTTTCCCTCCATTTCGAAACATTTTCACAACTCGTTTTCATTGTTAAAAATATTTTTTTTTAGTATTATTTTATTCACAAGTGTGTTGAAATATCGTCCTCGGCTCTCTTAAGACCCTCGCTACTGCTCGGGTCTCAATGCGGTAATCACCAACATTAGGTACACCCTTGTACCATAATGTACTACGAGTATTAACCCCATTTTAGTGATAAGTCTCAGATTTTGGTACTGTTTTAAAGAATATAATACACACAACTTGTATGCCTGGCTCTTTTGTCCTCAAAACAACCGTCCGTGTACTTTCCGTGGGTAAAATTTGACATTGCAATTTACAAAGTTTACAATAAGTAAGGAACCTTCACATACGAGTATGTACCTATACAGATTTTGTTGTGATTTTTTGCTTTGACCTTTTGAAACAATAATAATTATAAGTAAGTAGGTACACTTGCTTATATATTTTGGAAGCTGTGTTCTAGCCGAACATTTCTGGATTAATAAAATGCTACCTACCTATATGGAGTCTAACTTAGGATGTTTAATGTTGTCATAAACAAAGAGAAAACAAAAGATGTAACAAGTTTTTTAGGAGGTATCTAAGTATAAGTGCTTAGTTTTCAATTAAAGATAACTCGGTATTTATTATCAAAATCAATCACGATGCCAACTACACGAATGGCCGCCAACGGCTTGAAGCGTCGGGGTCAGATCTGTCAAATCTGACAGAACTATGACAGGTCAATCATTTGATTTATTACGCAATAAGTTTGGGAGTTAGGAACACCCATTATTTTCCCCTTGACGAGGTAGACCTTGACATTTGGTCATTGAAACTTCCTGGAATAATCAATGGTTAGTTGATAAAAAGTGTAACATCAATCACTGTCTCGTAGTCTCAATGACAGGTTGGAAGATTGTAATTAAGAGGTAGGTACTGTCAATGCGGTTAGATATGGCTAGACTTGAATTGGCCAAGAGCGCTTCAAAAATGAGGTACATACATAAGTAATTACAATATGTTCTTCGACAAAAACAATATAACCGACTTCAACTAATCAGGTCCTAAAGTAGTGCCTTGAGTGATGCCAAAACTGAAGCTAATGAGATTTTCTAGCATCTTTTCACAAATGTCGCTTAAAGATCAGAAAAGGTGAAAAAAATTACTAAAATTATATACCTACAATTAATAGTACAAAGTATACGTACTTACTAACGGATTTATTTAGCTAGTAGAAAAAACTTATACGATACTTTTAAACGAACAAATCTTGCACATTTATGTACATATACCTATCAGTGGTTGTACCTATGTATTTTGGGCTTCAGTAATGGCTCTAACAATTTTGATAAAATTTGACATTTAACCACCCTTGAGCTAAGTTTATCAGTATAGTATAGGCGGTGTTTTTAAAAAGACGCGAGTTCTTATTTTGTTTTTAATTTTGACTGAACAAAGCTTGGTCTCTTACTAGTATTTTCCATTACTTTACCTAGTCATATACTTATCCAGGTAATGTACCACATTATAAGGCATCTTTACGTCCCACCAAGTTTATCAAACGTTTAATGCCTACAATAACACGTAGATATGTACCTATATTGTATAATATGTTTCTATTAAGGATTTATAGACTTGACACGCACAAAGCTCATTATTCAACTACGGGCATGTCCGGCAGACACGTGTAAGCGTTTTTACAGCTTATTATGGGAACCGTTTTTGACCGACGAACCACCGGACGATGCGTATATTTTTTTTCCATGAATAACCACGCATACCATTTTTTGTAGTAGTCCGATTTCATTAATTCTTTTTTATTGGAAAGAGTATGCTTCGAAATTGGTCCCATTTAAATTTTGAATTTCATCGAAATCGGCTGAGCCATTTTTGATAAATCAACAATAATGTGAAAAAATGCTACATCGATCCGTTCGAAATATTCACGAATTCTGTAAACGGGTGAAGACAGCAGTTTCTTAAAACGCTGAAATGTCATAAATAATTTGATTTATTATACCTAATGTGATCTTTAGAAACCTTCGCTCTGCAGTGGGATAATAGATACAGGCTAGACAAAAAAACAGTGTCAATATATGGCTTTAGTTTAGTTCCACCCATCTATCCCTTAAGGACATAGGCCTCCCCTATGGATTTCCAATGTTGTTGGAGGCGGTCTGCAGTTTCTAAGCACATGTGATATGTCAATGGAAATAAATGAATTTTGAATTGAATTTGAATGTGAGCGCGTTCCTGCGATCTTAATTAAATACTCGTATCATCAGTCCACCATGCGCTTGCTAGTCCAGGTCCATGGTCTCCATCCGAGAACTTTTCGTCCCCATCGTCCATCCGCTCTTCGAACTATGTCTCCTACCCACTGTTATATTACTTGCTAATCTGCTGGACTATGTCGGTAACTTTGGTTTTCTGCAAGTTTAAACATTTCTGGTTCGATCTCCAAGAGAAATTCTCGCTGGTTTAGTTATCAATCATTATAGGTATCAATACATTAAAAAATAAGTGTGTTACTCAGATTAATCTTTCAGGCGCAACAGGGAATCGATTTGAGGAGAAACCTTTGATTTAAATAAATATATGTATAATCCTGCATGTATACGGGATCAAAGGTACCTATTAAACGCAAAACTTTTTATGGGTGGATCTAGTATATCTAGACAAAAAACTTTTGTTCTAGGACTTTTAAAAAAATCACAAGGGAAAAATCAGCTTTTTCATACAAAAAGTTCGTCAACGCGCGGCAAAATGTATGGAGAAGCTATTTTTTTTGCGAATTTTCAAAAGTCACTTGTCTAGATGAACTAGACCCGCCCTTAAAAGGTTTTAGATTTAACACCAACGACCCTGTATAATCCCATATCGCATCAAATCAATGCTATCAGAAATCCTTGAAAGAGAGAGTAAACATTTTGGAACAGAAAATGGTCGCCTTTCGTTTAATCATGTAGATGATGGAGTGTTTTTGAGTTTTTAAAGGTATTTACATAAATGTTTATTTACTAACTGCGAGTTTAAATCATAAAAGTGTTGTTTTTAAACTTTCGCGATTTGAACACATTATTATTATATACTACGGGACTAATCGCGCACTCAATTAATTTGTGTCTACCCGTGACCACGGTCGATGCAACTCGGCCGAAACGTCGGGATGAGGAGGTATTTAAATAAATATAAATAAATAAATATTGGGGGACATCGCACACACGGTCTCTGACCCCAAACTAAGCAAAGCTTGTGATATGGCTGCCAGAGACGGATATACTACATATACATATTTTAAATACATACTTATATAGATAGTACCTAAATAACACCCAGACACAGAGCAAACACCTATGTTCATCACAAAAATGCTTGCCCTGGTGGGAATCGAACCCACGCCTCTTTGATCTAGAAGTCAGGGTCACTAACCACTGAGCCACCGAGGCAGTCGATTTATTTATCTCGTAATTTTAGTGCGCGATTAGTCCCGTAGTATATAATAATAATCATAAAAGTGAACAGGATACGGACTCGATACACAGCACTTCAATTGCCAGGTTTATACGTCTTAGTTTTTACAGTTTTTTAAATGACCTTAAAGTTATGAGTCTCTAAAAGTCATATTTACGCAAATTACGCTAAACTCTGGCTGAAAAGTACCTATCTATGCATAAACTAAAAACTTTTCTGATAAAAAAACAAGGGGTGAAAAGAGTTTTTACCCGGAACATAAATTTTATCAAAAATGGATCGCGATTTTTTTTTAATGTTCTATAGAAAACACGAAAACAGGTCGATTCATAATCCTCTTTTCTAGAGTCAAATACTTATACAGGATTATCTCCTTACTCTAGTTGTTTTTAGTGATGGTCTTTATCGCCCCCTTTAGGCTTAGTACAGGGTACGGAGATAACCCTATATAGTTCTCTAATGAGACTACGTACCTATTCACCGGCATGCAACGCTTAGGGTCTACCGGCAAAGTGAACACACCGTAAGAACCCTATTTTACCGGATGGATTTAAGGCTCTATTCGGTCATATTGGAATGAAAAAAACATAACACCAGTGATACGACTTCGTATCACGTATCACTTATGACAATGGGGCCAACAGTAGTTGGAGTATTGCGGTGTTCCGCCCCGCAAGCGGTTTGCATCGGCGCGGCGGCGGGGCGAATCGCGCTAGATTTTTTTTTGACCTAGCTACTCAATTCGACGCGTATTTTTTATGTATAACCACGCATAACTTTTTACATAGTAGTTCGATTTAACTAATTATTTTTTTATTGGAAAGAGTACCTATACTTTGAAATTGGTCCCAATTAAATTTTATCGAAATCGGCTGAATCGTTTTTGATAAATCAAAAATAATGTGAAAAGTTCTACATCGATCCGTGCGAAATATGCGTGAATTCTGTACACGGTTGAAGTCGGTCGTGCCATTTTTTGCGAAAATTAATTATTGAAAGTCCTCATTCGCCCCGCATTGTTTGGAGCGGGGCGAAAATGGAGTTTGTCTTATGGCTGACATAGTGCTGAAAAAATATATCATGACAATATTTTTTGGGATCTCCAGCTGCAATAACTAAAAGTGTTGCCTACTAAGTAAAGGCAATAATATTACTTGTGTACATACAAGCTTCCTGGTCCACGTGTTAATACGTTATAATTGATTTCCTACGGCCACCCGCGTTGACTCACTATTTTTAGACTTTTTAACTCGAGAAATGAGTAATTTGGAATTTTATGATGTTTTGTTTATATTTTTTTTTGGAAATATGGTGGCACATGTGAAGATTTGTATTTATAATTTAAATAACCTATATAGATAATATAGGTACTTACATACTTAATTAAATAGTATATGAAACAAGAATACTATTATTATACATATATATTGCATAATAATAAGTAAGTTCGTATACAATGTGTTTGTCTACCGGTGTCGGAGCCTTAAGCGGTGACATAAATGGCAAATTATGAACAACTTTTACATGTTTACCTTTTACCTTTTATAGGACCAACTGTTAAAACGTAAAAAAAAATTGTTCCATACAATTTTTTATAGACTTTCGACAAAAAGTATGGAAAAGCTGTTTTATTTTGCGTTTTCAGAGTTGACCCCGTAGTAAAAGTTATTCAAAATTTGCTATAGATGTCACCGCTTAAGGCTCCGACACCGGTAGACAAACATTGTATAGGCCGGGTGGCTACCCTTGGTGTCAAAGTAATGTAGTATAATAATATATCTACTACGTTTATAGGTAAGTAAGTAGTTAAATCAAATCATAATTATTTATTCATTACACTAACACGCTAAAATCATATTTTCTCCGAACTTTATGAAAAACTAGTTTTAAGAATAAATAAAAATCACTCACATTATTAATTAAGGGGAAGACTATTGTACGAGCTTAGATAGCACGAACTATTTTAAACATATTTTCGAAGTGAACAAAACAAATGATTATTTTTACTAAGTGCGAGCACAGCGAGCGCGATACCTTTGTACCTATACACTTAATTACTGTATGTGTAGCGCTCATAGCGTGGTCTGCAACTATAGCTGAAATGAAGCAACGTTCAGCGCCGTCAGTCTTCGGGTGGGTGGACGTGGGTGGCATTTACAACCGAACGCTGCCATGGCTCCGATGACAGAAGCCCTCGGGCAGCTTAAAAGCTCTGACGCCGGGGCTAGACATCCTATAAATACGAACTTACTTTTGTATACCTATAGTCTATGCCTCTACCTATACTTACCTATAGAGTGTTCTAACAGTTATCTTTTTCAACTAGTAGTGACTAGAATACACCATAACTTCTACGATACAACAACTTACCTATTAAGCAAAAAAAATAAAACTCAAGTCTGTTGAAAGAACCCTTTATTTCACCGTCAATGGAAATCTGATTGTACTCTTTAAAACAAAAGTTTTAATAGACAAAATAACAAGTTTTCATTTCAGCCAGTAACAGGAAAAATACAAGAAACAAAACAATAATGACTGTTGTAAATGTTGCAACAGAAAAGCAATAACTCACGAATCATGAAATCACCAATACCGCCTCCCTCGTTAGCGTTCTAAGTTCAAATTTTAAAATCATCTCGAGCCATTTGCCGTCATCGCTGCGCAGGACACATGACGTCATTAATCAGCCAGATATACGTGGTATAATCTTGATACTTGCTGGAAAATTTTTACTTTCATGTGACTGAGTGTTTTACTTATATATGATAGGATATCATAATTACAATACGTGATTACCTGCGCATCCTTCCTTATAGATCAACATACGATTAAGTAGCATAATTTCGTGGATATATCTAAATTTTTTAACCAATATAATTATATCCGATTCTGATTGATCCTTTACATAAAGCATTTTACGGAAATCATGTATGTCATTCAGTACTACAATAGTACATTTATACTGCAGCGGCCAGCAAAAAAGGCATTGATGAACAAGCGTGTAGTAGGCTGAGGCAAAGCTGAGGTACACACACGTAAGTAGAGTTTTGCTTAGTAGTGGCCAAGGCTTTAACTTTTCTCATATACCTATATTCTCATATACCTATATTAAAACCCGCGGCTTCGCCCGCGTTGTCTTAGTACATAGATACTTGATTAAAATGAAAATAGCTCGCGGTTTGACCTACGTTGTCTTTGTGCTTGCTTAATAATATCTAATAGTCCGCGGTTTGGCCCATGTTGTCTCAATCATCCATCCATCAGCCAATAGACGTCCACTGCTGGACATAGGCCTCCCCTATGGATCTCCAATAAGACCGGTTGATAGCGGCTTGCGTCTCAATACTTGCTTAAAATTATAACACCTACGTTGTCGTATTACTTGCAAGGATAATGCTCACGGTTTGGCCAGAATTGTCTTAGTATTTGCCTAAAATAATAATAGGTCACGGTTTGGCCTGCGTATTCTTTGTACTTAAGATGCGCTTTTTTTGTACTTAAGATAATTTATAGCACGCAGTTTGGCCCGCGTTGTCTTAATACTTGCTTAACATTATAAAAGCTTGCCGTTTGGTCTGCATTGTCGTATTACTTGCAATGATAATAGCCCGCGGTTTGGCCCGCGTTGTGTTAATACTTAGGTACTTAAAATGATAATAACCAACACTTTGACCCGCGTTGTTGTAGTACTTACTTGCTTAAAATAATAGCCCGCGGTTCGACCCGCGTTATCTTGGCACTTGCTTATAATAATATCTAATAGTCCGCGGTCTTGTCCGCGTTGTCTTAATACTTCCTTAAAATTATAACAACGCAGGCTGTTGTTTTATTACTTGCAATAATAATAGCCCACGGACTGGCTCGGATTGTTTTCGTAATTGCTTAAATGATAATAACCCACAGTTTGGCCCGCTTTGTCTTGGCACTTACTTAAAATAATTATAGCTCGTGGTTAAGCCCGCATTAAACCCAATTATGAAGGCGCCATTGTAATTGTTATAGCTAATTAGCATAATTATTTCTGTTTCTTTTTCTCTTTAGGCATTCGATAGAGAAAACACTTTTTACGTTGCTATTAAATTTACTATGGCGCCTTCATAATTGAGCCTATTGTCATATTACTTGCAAGGATAATGCCTACGGATTAGCTTAAATTGTCTCAGTATTTGCCTAAAATGTCAATAGCCCACGGATTGGCCTGCATTGTCTCAGTATTTGCTTTTTTAATTTTCTGGTATCTAAAGTTTATTACGGAGTAGGTACCTACGTGAGTTTTTGATGATAAATTGGTGAATATTTAAAATTAATTTAATAATAATAATAATTGTATGAGTAGCTATGTATGGAATTTCACACTACTGGCTTTTTATTTATGGAAAACATTGAGGCAATTTGTATAAATAAATAAATATTTGGGGATATCTTACACACGGTCTCTGACCCCAAACTAAGCAAAGCTTGTGTATATGGCTGCCAGAGACTGATATACTACATTCATATACATATTTTTAAATACATATTTATATAGATAGTAACTATATAACACCCAGACACAGAGCAAACACCTATGTTCGTCACATAAATACTTGCCCTGGGTGGGAATCGAACCCACGCCTCTTTGACCCAGAAGTTAGGGTCACTAACCACTGAGCCACCGAGACAGTCATATATAATGTCGTATGTGGATTCAGCAATCCGCGCTCGGCCGGCGTGATGGATATGGCCCAATCACCCTTCGCGGGTAGGCCTACATTCAGAAGTGCACTATTAATTAAGGCCGGTACAGGTATTCGACATTTTTCATTACATTAGAAATTTAATTTCAATTAAGTATTCTGAACTCATTTTTCCCGAGAGACATGATAATTTAGCCCATAACCGTTCACCCAGTCAAAAGTAATCGAGACACTAATTGTAGGACTTTCAGACGTTGTCTAACCCCAGGTAGATAAAAAATGTCACACAATTAGGTATTTATTATTTTATTTGAGATACACATAGTGTGCCTATATCTAGACGACAGGCATATTTTAAGATGCTATTATACTCATCATTTGACTAACTTTTACTATGGTACCAACTCCGAAATCGCGTAAATAAATTCAGCTGTTCAACACAAAAAGTTCATCGACACACGACAAAATGTATGGAATATGTAGGTAATTTTCGCTTTTCAGGATTGATCCCATAGTAAAGTAAGTAAGTGAGTAAGGGTCAAAATATTGATCCGTATGTATTATAAGTTAAATACTATTGGCTCACAAAATAAAAAAAAAATGTAAACTATTCGGGACCCATTTTGCCCTATTTACCTAAGGATGAATCATTATCTTAATTCTGTTCTAGCTTTACTACATTAATAAAAAACAGCGGATTCAAGTTTTTTTAACGCTTATTCAGGGTTACGATTGATCTAGCGTTCAAGGAATCCGGGACTTTTCCCAGGATGTCAATAGTTATGTATTAGTTAAAATAGAAGGCTATTTTGAAACTTAATTGCATGCTATTTTGAAACAAAATCGCATTGATTTTCGAACAGTCTTTAATATTTAAAAAGAAAATTAATATTTAACCAAATTTTCCGTTTTAGCCAAATTGTCTAGCTTCGTACCAAATTTCGTTAGAATTCATTTACCCGTTTTATCTTAGCTTTATATTATAACTGATTAATTTTGACTATCCCTAAAAACCCCTGAAGATTTTCCGGGATAGTAATAGTTCCAGTATTGAACCATGTTGTGTGCTTCCTACATACCCGTTTTTATCTGTAACCGTTCAGCACGTTGGCTGTAATCGATGCTTTTGTTACCAACTTTGGGACGTATCTGACCACTAAGGAAAATATTTAAGGAAAATTCGGAAAAACAGGAACAACGATATTTTTATTTAGTCTCAAAAGCATCTATACAAAGTTTCATGTCAATTGGTACAGGGTATAAAAAATTACATGCAAACGAAAAGGGCCCGTTTTACCCCGTAAGAGGTCGATTTTAGAATTTTTTTATCTTTAGTGCTTCATTATGTTGTACGATGTACGTATATTCCAAATTTCAAGTTTATATCTTCAGCGGTTTGGGCTGTAGCCAAAACTGATTAAATTTGGCTATCCCTAAGGAACCCTTTAGATTTTCCTGAATATTATTAGTTCCTGTATTGAAACATGCTGTGTCCTTCCTTAATACCAGATTTCAACTAAACCTGTTCAGCTGGTTGGATATAATTGACACTTTTTTCAACAACTTTGAGACCTTATTTGACCCCTTAGATGAAAAAAATTCGGAAAAACAGGAAAAAACGTAACTTTTATATTGTTTGAAAAGCAAGTATACAAAGTTTCAAGTCAATCGGTACAGGAAATAAAAAGTTACATATAAACGAAAAGGGCCCGTTTTACCCCGTTAGAGGTAGATTTTTTAAAATTTTCGTCCTTAGTGCTCCATCACATCGCACAATGTACCTATATTCCAAATTTCAACGTTTTATCCTTAGCGGTTTGGCCTATGGGCTGTCTGTCAGTCAGTCACTCAGAGAAGCCTTTTATATAATAGATGAGAAATTCCTTACTAAAATACATTTCAAAATCAGTGACGAATAACGAACAACAATAATTTTTCACGCGACAAAGTGGTTAGATAGACCTATGTGCTTTTTTTCAATAAACAGCTTTCCGTTTGAAATCCAGCTCGAAATAATATATCAAACTTAGGCTATACCTAATAGCCATAGTACAGTATTTAATTATTTGCTTTTTTGTTTTGGAAAATGATGGATGATGGAATTGTCCTATATTTTTTTAAAATATAAATTATAATTTAAAGTAATTTAAAATTTTTGAATCTTGTTATCTTTTGACATTGCTTGTATAATATGGTGGAGTGATAGCGGCCACGAACAAAAATTAAATAAAAAAAAAAAAAAAATTCATTTAACCTATAATAATCAGTAAAGATTAGTAAGGAATTTGCAAAAGTACCAAGATCTATCGATCTCCACGCGAAAGCTCGCAGTGTCGCTGGCGTGGCGACATGACGAATGGCCGCTCGCGTTCCAAATTTAAAATCTGCCGCGTAACGTTGCCCGCTAATGGCATTGTTTATGGAAGTTTTACCGGGAACCTGCCAGTGACTTACAGTTTGCACGCATCGGGAAAATTGACAGGGATGTGTACCCAATATAGTCTATACCGCAAGGACGCAAGCAAATAACTCCAAACCTCACCTTCCCTATTTTTTATTACCTATAATACAGATGCTAAGATGATCTGTCTTTACAATAAAGATACGTCTGTCGTAAGATTAATAGATATAGTTTCTCTTCAAAAATCTTTTGCCCCGTGTTGGATAGTTAAAATATATAAGTGAGTCCGTACGAATCCTACGATAAGTATGATAGTTCTGAAATGCACAAATTTCAAATTGTCATATTGTTTTATTAAAGTAGGTATGCGTTGGGTAGACTCTCTAATAAACAAAATGTGAAAATTTGAAAGTTTATAAAAGAATAAAGCCATTATATCAATTGCCAAAAAAGCTTAAAGTATTATCTTAGGTACCCATAGGTTGCTGTTAGTATTTTTCTTTTATTATGTGTTAAGCTTCTCATCTAAAGTACCTACCTATTTTTTTTTACCAGGGGAAATCTTTTAAAGATACCACTGCACCTCGCGGCAGGCGGGTGGTTATGTGGGAGTCCCCGCCTATTGCTGGACGGTATACCAACCAATACCCCTGGGTGTTCCACCACTGCGCCTGGTGTCGGGGCTACGGGTACGCTTCCGCACTCCTCCGCGGCACCCGACAGCGCTGGCCTTACTCAGGCCCTACCTCGGAGCTTACGCTCCCTTCAGAATGACAATGTGCCGAACACCAGACACATCATCATCCCCCACCTGGGACCAACCAGCACTGGGCGTCGGACAGGACGACAGCCCTGGTCCCGATGCATCGGGTCAAATTAAAGTGGCCCCGCGCCTGTTACTACGGCTGCAGAGGATAGGGAGAGCGGCCGACGACATACCGACACTCTTCCCCTGCAGCCCCACCGCGTCCGCCATCATAACGGTGCCGACCCCGTCGAGGCGGCGGAAGTCAGGGAAAGTGGCAACGACACACCAGCAGTTCTCTTCCGCCGCGGCCTCCAATCCTCAGCTGCAGTGCCTTCCATACGACACTACAGCCCGCCTCAGTTGCAGTGCCCCCCATTAGGCACTCAACTTACTGTGGCCAGCTTCTACACGGGCTTGGAGGAAAAGCCCGGAGAAGCGGCCCCACCACGGATTCTTCTGCTTCACCCTAGTCTACCTCTACAAGGATCTTGAGGGAGAATCTTAGATTAGGGTTACTAAACCCCGCCACGACAAGGCGGCAACCCACCGGGGGGGATCTAAAAGTACCTAAGCAATTTTGAAATCAAATTTTTGAAAAAAAAAAAAAATCGCTTTCCTAATTAGGTAAGTATAGCTTAAAGATAATTTAGAGCGCAGCGTATAAATCATTTTATCATATTCAATTGCATGGTAAACACAGTGCCTAATAAATTCATAGATTACTCGTAATTTGCAATGACTCTTAATACGAGTAATTTTTAAGAGCTCTTTGGCAAATGCAGAAATGTTATTCAGCCCAGAAACAAACTACGACTTAGTACTGGAATGGAAATTCACGTTGCCTTGTAGGCAAGTTTATCTTATTTTCAAGCTAGGTGGAATTAGAAGGTGCTTTATGCGCAAATTAAACTGTCTTAGCATACAGGGAAGCAAATTTCACTGACGAGCCAGCGTGGAATAGACCACAAAATTACCTATTATTTCTTAAGGTACATTCAAAATGGTGCGAGCTACGAGTAAGTGGTGTTAGCAATATGTAATTCAGCAGTGAATATTGTCGCTTCGCTTCTATCTTATGTAATTGAAGGGTTTGGTATATACAGGGTTTTTAAACTTTCGCGATTTGAACACGTTAAACAGGGTCATTTAACAGGGTTTAATAAATTAGCATCATTTTAGGGGCTCATTCTGTACATAAAAACAAACAACTTTTATTCTACGACTTTAAACCCATATTTTGAATTTTGAATTTTGTGAATATTTTTTTTATTTTTATTTTAATAAATATGTTGAATTTTCAGATTTATTCCTATATGTGTACTCTGAGACAATGCTTTTCGCCAAACTTCATAGTTCTATGTCATCGGGAAGTACCCTGTAGGTTTTGATTTTTGTGAGTGTCGAAATATACGGTTTTTTACGACATAAACGGTTCTAACTTCTTTATATGATATTTGAGAAGATTTTCCTTTAAACAACTGTAAGAAATTATAGGTATACGTATACAGTTTAAATTTCAACTCGATATCTTTACGCGTTCCCGAGATAAAGAGTCTTGACATACACTCAGACGGACAGACGGACAGACGGACAACAAAGTGATTCTATAAGGGTTCCGTTTTTTCCTCTTGAGGTACGGAACCCTAAAAACACTTAAGTAACGAAATAAATGACAACTCTAACAATGAAAGCTCGAAAAGGAGAGACACCGAAATATCTATGGGCAATTTTGTTATAAATGTACGATAAGTACCTAGGTAAATGTAAATAATAATGATCTGCGATCCTAATTTCCAATTTTCTTCTCAGTGGGTAGGTACACATCTATTACTAACTATTAGAACACCTATGCAGGAACCTTGCACTGAAAATTATTTTTCGCCAAAACCTCAACATATTTCGAAACTAAATAAAAAAAACAACGGGTTGCACTCCAGGAGTGCTAGCACAAGTGAAAACTTTCTCCCGCCGTCTTAAGAATTTTCGATCAGTTTGCGTGTCCTGACGCGAGTTTAACATTTATCACCCATCTCAAAAATGTGCACAACGCCACTAAAGAAGTTTTCACTCAAAATTTTTCACTCAAAAGTTTTCACTTCAAAAGTTTTCACTCAAAAGTTTTCACTTCAAAAGTTTTCACTTCAAAAGTTTTCATTTCAAAAAGAAACATCAAAATAGGTTCATAATTGACGAAGCACCGTCGCGTGACAGTCATAAGAGTACCTACATACAAAAAAGCATACAGAAGAATTGAGAACCTTCTTTTATAAAGTCTGTTGATAACATATTTGTATATAAGCATAACCAAAATCTTAGCCATACAAAAGCAAAACACTAAAGTCACCCCATTCACAAGGGGAGGTGGTAATGTCGCGTGAACGTCACATGCAAACCTCCGCTGATTTATTGACAAATATTACAACAATGACTTGGCAATATTGTCAAACAAACCCATTGGAATTACGTCTGCAGTGTAGTCTTATCATCATCATTTTAGCCTTAGGACATCCACCGTTATACATAGTCATAGACATTGTCGCTTTAGTCATTGGATAAAGGCCTCCCCTATAGACCCCGCGTCCTTGATGAGGTCTTCCGTCCACCTTGTGGGTCCACCACGTTCTACGCTACGCTTGCCGGTACGTGGTCTCCACTGGATAACTTTTCAACCCCATCAGTCATCAGTTCTCCGTGCTATGTGCCCTGCCCACTGCCATTTCAACTTGCCAATCCACTGGGCTACATATGTCGGTAACTTTGGTTCTTCTACGGATCTCCTCATTTCATAGACAACTTATAAAATAAAATAAAAATAGCTATTAATTCCCATATTCCAAAAATTAGTCTAAAAAGTACATGTCAAAAAAATAGGTATTTGTCACATTAAAATTTTTCAATAGTATGAATAATTACTTGTCAAAAAGAAAAAAAAATATTATCACTATTATTATTTAATTAGTTCATAGTCTGGGATCATCCAGTTTTGGATGTAGGCCTCCTCCAACTCTTGCCATTTGCTCCTGTTTTGGGCAGTGCGGGTCCATATTTTGCCGGCCACTGCCTCGATATCATCTTTCCATCTTCTATGTGGTCGCCCTTTACATCTTTTTTGGTCTCTTGGTATCCAGTGTAGTATTTTTTCACTTCAGCGGTTGTCTTTTACTCTTGCCGTATGTCCGACCCATTTCCATTTAAGTTTTGCAGCTGCACGGAGAGCATCTATGATTTTAGTCTCTTGTCTGATAGCTCAGCTGTTCAATTTGTCACTCAGTTTCAAGCCCAGCATACTTCGCTCTGCAGCTCTTTGGAAAGACAAGGTATAGATGATACATATTCATAGATGATACATATTATACTGGACATGGGTGCTATTATTGGAATCCTAGAGGGGAATCCTTTAGAATTCCAATAATAAAATAGTAGGAAGAAACTTGTATCCAGCGAGAACGTTCTCGTTGACCCAAAGAAGTTCGACCTTGTCGGTAGATGTCCCACTCTGTGCTTGCCGGTAGGTACGTGGTACGTTCAATGTGACCTGCCTACTGCCATTGTAACTTATTAATTCCCAGTGCATTAATGTCGGTAACTTTGGTTCTTCTACGGATCTCCTCATTCTTGTTTCGGTCACCCAAAAGGAATAAGATCTGTTTAAAGTAGAAGGTAAGATATACATATAATAGTATTTTTTTCTTCTAATAAAGTTGTATATTCCAAACATTGCCTATAAAAGCTCTATACTCAACATTCTACCCTTAAGCAAACATAAAAAGAAATAAAATCTAGAGCACATCTACCCTTTTTCACAACTACCCACATTTACTTATTTCCTACCTACCGTCAAATTTGCATTCCATTTCATTTGGACGGCGGACACTTTATACGTTTTTTACTGTCGTTTTATTTGAAGGGTTGGGAGAGGCTAGTTTGTTTTTTGGGTTTACGAGATGAGAGGGTTTAGGGCCATTCTCTTATACGGGTTAGAGGTAAATGGAATTGATTTGTGGAACGTTATCGTAACTCTACATCTCTACCTACGATCAGGATGGATGTAGTCATACGCAAAACTATACTATACACACTACCAGCTACTTAATTATTTCTTGACGCTGAACAGATTATAAAAACGCATGCTATTGTTTGTAGGTAAGAGATAAATGTTTATTATGATTCGGGGGGCACGGCAGTGCCCCCGCTAATTACTCTTACTCTAACTACTAACTCTGACTGCAACAAAAGATCATATAAAATGCACACGAAGTATAGTAGTATGGTTCTCTTTTATTTGAACCGAAATTGAACCATATGGTATTCGACAACAGGACAACGGTAAGACTTGTATTAGTTATGAAATAGGGAGCATATAACAAATGATTCTTTCTGTTTTAATTTGTGAAAAAAAGAGAGTTTCTTCATGCAATCCTTTGGCCTTTGCTTTGCATTTAACTCTTGTATTGCCTAATGAAATATTCTACTTTATAAATAAAAATATTTCATGTCATACGAGACAAGTAGGTAAGGTAAGGATGCGGTTCAATTATATTTTATAGAGGTTGGGTTAAAACCTAAACTTACAGAAAAGACTTTATACAAAGTCACTTTATAACATTGTTTGATACTCTACATAAAAGTTCCCATCGCGAAGTCGCATGTACTTGTTGAAAACTTTAACATACTAAGTACAGTTCCTACATTCAGCCTTAGACCAAAACAAAATGGATGGATCCTTAGCTATTGTATTATATTCAGAAAGTAAGTCAAAATCTTAAACTTACCTTAACCTTAACTAAAACTTACCTTCCTCTATAATCCTTTCCTCTCTTAATCAGGTTGCCTGGAAGAAATCGCTCGAAGCGATAAAGCCGCCGGTTGTCTCATTTTTTAAATTCTATTGTATTCTTTTATTGTTAAATTGTAAATTGTGTGAACAATTAAGCGTTATCTATTCTATTCTATTCAATATCTTTAAACTAATGTCTAATTTTAATATAGTGATACACCATGTATCAAATATTATATTACAAAATATAGTTTAAGAAAACGGTATGATTTTGTCTTTTTTATCAGCATCAAAGACGTGTTACACGTCCTACGTCCAGAGATAGAGTGATATGTAATAGGAGCATGTAGCCCACTTGATAATTTTCAAAAGTGCGCTTCGTGCGGGCATGTCCTGTAATTTTATTTTGTCGAAGTATTCAGGTAGAGCAATGTTCATCGAGAGAGTGGCTTTATATCTCTACATAAAGTTTTATTCGCTCTCGGTTACGTTACCTTCTTTCTCTACATTTTATGTAGAGTTAGATTAAAAAACTTCAGTAATCAAACGTGATTACCTAGACTCTTGGAACTTTTGTGGGGAAGGTGAATTTAGGGACTTAATTAAGTACAAGAAAACACTTTTAGGGAAGAAGAATCCTAAGACTGAATTTCACTAAAAATACTGGATTTTCAGAAAAAAACTAATAAAATTAAGAAAGACAAGGACAAAACAGTAGAAATTAAATAATTATAGAAAGAAAGGGAAAAAAGAGGATTTATAGCGTTCACAGCTAAAATTGCACTGGTCACAAATAAAATTTATTTAGGATAACACAGAGAATAAGTAACAATCTGTTAGACAATAAACCATCATCACCATTTCAGCCATTGCATGTCCACTTCTGGGCATAGGTCTCCTTTATAGAAATCCAAAAAAAACGATCGTTAACAACTTGCAGTCAGCGCTATCCTGCTGTCTTAAATCATCTGTTTTGAGAGAAAATATCTTACGCTATGCTTGCCGGTACGTGGTCTCTATTTGAGATCTAAAAATATAATTTTATTTTTATACTTAACCTACTTATTACATTATATATATTTTGTTAAATTTGTTCACCAACTTACGTTATAACGTTAGCAAATATCTAGTTATATTATCATGGGAAAATTGCACCCATGGCAACTATGCACGGGTTAAAGCCCCAATAACCCTAAAACGCGTTACTTATGTTATTATACCTGTTGATATCACCGGGGTCTTTTATGACCTCGCATAAAATTTTACTTCTGCATGAACCGTTTGGTTGCCACTTCACTATTGGAGGATATTTACCTACTTTGAGTTCTGAGACCTTAGCATACGTTTGCATAGTAAATAAATTAAGACTATATGGCTTCATACGTAAAATAATCCGCCAAGTGAGAGCCGGACTCGCGTATGAAGGGTTCCGTACAGTTCCGTATAGTAGAAGTAATATATTCTATTTTAATTAATTTATTTATTTTTATAAGAAATATACAACTTAATATTCTGTGCATATTTCAAGCATCTTCCTGTTGTCGTTATTAATATCAATCAAAAAATAATGTTTCTTGTATGGAAGTCAAGAGGTAGTGACACCCGCTTTACAGGTATAGCCGTGGTGGTCAAGAGGTTGTGACACCCGCCTTACAATCGTGAGGTCGTAGGTTCGAATCCCCGGTCCCGTACCAATGAGTTCTTTGGAATTTATGTACGAAATTTCACACCACTGGCTTTTCGGTGAAGAAAAACATCGTGAGGCAACCTGCGTACGTCCTTAGAAGAAATTCGATGGCGTATGTGAATCCACCAACTCGCACTGGGCCAGAGTGGTGGATATGGTAAAATCACCCTTCGTGGATAGGCCTACGTCCTGCAGTGGACTATTAAAAAGGCTGGTACAGTACAGTACAGTTGTGTGGAAGCCCCCCTTAAATATATATTTATTTTTGTTTTTAGTATTTGTTGTTATAGCGGCATCAGAAATACATAATCTGTGAAAATTTCAACGTTCTAGCTATAACCGTTCATGAGATACAGCCGGACATGACCGACCGACAGACAGACGGACAGCGGAGTCTTAGTAATAGGGTCCCGTTTTTACCCTTTGGGTACGGTAAAAGAGTTCGTCTAGGCCGGGTGGCTGGTATCAGAGTTTAGCTACTTAGTTTTAGCAGCCCGAAGGCTTCTGAGGTGCTTAAATGTTTAAAATAACATGTACGTACATTTTAACGTGTCAAACAAGCCACGGTGGCGCTCGTCTGTAAATGCCACTCGCGGTCACCCGTCTGAAGACTGACCATGCCGAACGTTGCTTAACTTCGATGATCCTTGACGTGTTTGTCACACACCTAGTACCTAGCTCCCTATTCGTCGTCGCCGGGATGCTCATATTCTTTCCCTTTTGTACAGCACCCTGTTTATTCCTTCGTCCCCACCCTATCTCCGAGAGCGTTTTCGTTTTGGACACTCTCTATCGAGCCCCTACCTAAAATCTTAAGATAATCTCACACTTAGTTTCCCTCGTCACAAAACATCTTTCTACGATTCTTCTTTCTCTGTGGAGGCAGTCAGACTTTGGAATGACTTACCTTTAGAAATTAAACATTCTGCTTCCTTGAACGTTTTCAAACAACTTGTGAAAGCTCACTATCTGAAATCATATAGCTACTTGTTCCTTTCGCTACTATTTTATAACGTATGTAGGTATATGTATAATTATATTTACATATTATAACGTATATACACGTATATGTAAGTATATTAAAAAGTTAGATTGAATTAAGTAGGTTTAGTTTATTATTTATAGGTGTTTTCTTTGTTAATATCTATTTAAGGCCATTATTTCTTGTTCTTGTCAGTTCATATTCGTGCAAGGTTGCCTGGAAGAAATCGCCATGGGTGATAAGACCGCCACTTTATAATCATATTTTTTGTCGTATATGTGTACCTAAATAGTGTTTTATTTTTCATATTGTGGTTGTAAATAAAGAGTTTTGTCTGTCTGTCTAGTAAAACTCCGCTATGAGCGCTTCGACGTACCTAAATTGCTAAATTGCTGTTAGTTCTTCATCGTGGTCACCAGGGGCGCTGTTCAAAAATATACTTAGTTACATATGGATGTAATCTCATAACCCCGCTATATAATGTTTGACCGGCTTCCAAAAATTTTTCTCTCGTTGATTAGTAGGTACCTACTTAAGTACAATAGATCCTTTTGTATTTAATTTTATCACTTAAATAAATGGTTTTTATTTTCAATACTTCACCGATTCCCGTGATGTCTCACTAAACAAATCAACTTTTGATCGATTCAAATTCAAGTGAAACTTTCTGGGTAGCCATGATATGACAGATAATTTACACGAAACGATACTGTGTGCACCTGTACTAACATAAGTACTTATTATGTTTTACACGCTTTTATTTAACTTGCAAAGGATGTAGGTAGTAGGTACCTATATATGTATGTAGTATGTAGGTATGTAGTTTTTCCGGTTCCTGATTGAGCTGAAATTTTGCACGCATATGTATATCGCGTGACACTGCAATAATATGGTACCATGGAGCTGATCTGATAAAGTCGGAAGGTGGCTATAAAACTCCTGTACTAATCAAGATAGACCCGTTGTGTTTGGGCTCGCTTTACTTGTCTTGGCTAGCACTCTGGCCTATGCCTGGCAGAGATCGCTATTAGCGATAAGGCCGCCCTTTGTTACACTGTTTTTGTATCTTTATTTCTTCTTTTTATGCTTATTTCTTGGTGTGCAATAAAGCGTTTATCTATCTATCTATCTATCACTCTGCTGGTACATGATATTCTGGATCTCAAAAGCTTGTATTTTTAAAAAGTTATTTTTTTATAATAATTTATTCTTCTTCACATCTATAAGTGATTTAGTAAGGGATTCTTGGAGAATAAATTTTATTAACTATATTACTTACCAGTACTATCTAACTTTGTACACCATGACGATATACCAGTAGATACCTACGGAAAGTGCAGCTTTTGTTGTCCGCCTACGAGGCGGGCAAGATGACCTCATTAAGACCGCAGGATCGTGCCGGATGCAAGCCGCTTCCAACCGGTCTTATTGGAGATCTCTTTAGGAGGCCTATGTCCAGCAATGGATGTCCTATGGCTCATGGATGGATCGCACCGTGTAAATGGCATCTCACTCAGAATTACTCCGAAATACTAATAAACTGAATTTTTGAACGAAACTCTTCATTTTTGAGCGGAACCTTCGTTTTTACGAAGTTTGTTTGTTAGTTAATTGGAGTTTGAGTTTCCGCCATTGAAAAGTTCGTTTCAATTACTGCGGCCTTAATGGCCACTCCTGTTTCATTAGTATAACGAAGGAGTAGCCTTGACTTCATGTGAAGCCGATTTTACAGAGATATAAAATAGGTTTTAATCAGAAGTAGAGCAAAAAGGTAACCTACCTAAGTAGCTTTGATTGCCTATACTGCATTATTTATTAATCCACTGCTGATTATAGGTCTACCCAAGAAAGCGGGACTGATGCATATCCATACACCGTCATATGCATAGGCAGCTTTAAAACTCTGACAACAAGGCTAGCCTATATACAGGGTTATTTCTAATCTATTAGCTTTGTTTTAGGGGCTTATTCTGTACATCAAAACTAACAACTTCTGTTCTACGACTTTTGTCAAGACTCAAAAAAAAAATTAACTATCCATACATTTTGCCGAGGTTGAAAGATATTTTTCCATGGAACAACAACTTTTTTTAGATGTGATAAAACTCGTTTAATAAAAGTTGTTAGTTTTTATGTACAGAATAATCTCCTAAAAGGATGCTAATTGATTAGAAATTACCCTGTATACGAACTTCCCTTATACCAATCTATAATTTATAGTAGGCTGTGAGTAGGGATTCTCGCTTCACCATGTCCTATCTATCTCATATCTGGGGCCTTATTTTGTAAGCGCTCTGGCGTTCGGCTTCGCTTTTCCTCGCGCTCGCTCTCGCGGCGTGAGTAACTGGCGCGAGCAGTAGAAAAAGCGAAGCCGAACGTCAGAGCGCTTACAAAATAAGGCCCCTGGTCTAGATTACCAAGATGTTGGACATCATTTGTCAGTGAGACACCTACGGGCGTAAGCACCGCGCCTCAATCAATCTAGATATGCATACTTAAATTGTAAGCATAAATAAGACAAGTACGAGTAAGTAGGTATTTTCAGTTAGAAAAATCACTCCTGAATTCAAAATGATATATTTACCCACGACGGACCAGATACGGTATATGCGTTTGGGTGAGAGGATTTTTGTGTGTTTGTTTGTGTAAACTTATGTTGTTGTTTTTCTCCAAAACTGCTTATCCAATTTTGATGCAGTTTTAGTTTATGTAAATAAAATAATAGTAGGTAGGTATATGGATGTGGTCTATGGAAACAATAATAGTCTTTTCGGGAGCTGGCTTGTTTGAAAGGCTGGAAGTCAGCTACGTGGACTGACGAAGACCGCTGGATCGCGCTTGATGTAGGCCGCTTCCAATCTTATTGAAAATATATAGGAGAGGCCTATGTCCAGCAGTGGGCGTACTACGGCTGTTGGATGAAAATAATAGTCAATTAATATAGACTTGACTTGACTGCCTCGGTGGCTCAGTGGTTAGTGACCCTAACTTCTGGAACAAAAAGGCGTGGGTTCGATCCCCACCCAGGGCAAATATTTATGTGATGAACACGAATGAAGACACATACTATCTAAATAATTATGTATTTAAAAATAAATATATGTAGTATATCAGTCTCTGGCAGCCATATCATTAGCTTTGCTTAGTTTGGGGATAGAGACCGCGTGTAAGATGTCCCAAAAATATTTATTTATTATTTATAGGTAGTTGTAAGTAAAATTTCTCGCTTCACTATGGGTAAGTATATCACCTCTACTTATCCTCCTCGTTTTCCTATTAACCAGGCAATAATCCGGTCTAGACTTCCAGGATTTGTCATAGAGACACTTCCGTGCGTCGTCCCGGTCACAATCGATCAAATTATACTTAAGTTGTAAGCAAAAACGTTAAATTCAGTAAAAAAATCGGCGACCCTTCAATTCAAAAAGATTATTTACAAATAAAGTAACAAACAATGATTACCCAAGTAAGTTGTAGTAAAGTAGGAATTCTGGCGTCAATATACTTACTCACTAGCTTTTACCGCCGATTTCGCCAGCGTAATTTTTTTTTTAGTTCTGTCCCTTTGCAGCCTTTTATTTTACTGGTATACAAGATTATTTTTTGCAAAAATTAGCATGACCGACTACACGGGTGAACCGTGTACAGAATTCGCGAATATTTCGCACGGATCGATGTGGTATTTTTCACATTATTGTTGATTTATCAAAAATGGCTCAGCCGATTTCGATAAAATTTAAATGGGATCAATCTCGAAGTATCTCTTTTTAATCAAAAAAATGATTGAAATAATAAATTGACTACTACAAAAAATGTGATGCGTGGTTGTATACATAAAAAAAAATATACGCGTTGAAATTATATCTCCTCCGGTGGTTCGTCGGTCAAAAAGTAGCATTTCATGTCACTTTTCAAACTTTGCACTATACTTGACTATACCTATCCATGCAAAAATCAGGTATCTCCGTGTGTCATCCTCTGCGGCAGCGCCACCAGCTAGAAAAAAATCAATATTACCTTAAAATGATGTATAGTGCGTGCCACCAAAGATGAGACTTGACGAGCGTCATTGGTGAGAGATCTTGCGCAGGTACAGTCGCGTACAAACTAATTATCCAGAATTTGTATATTTATTACGAACCAAAGTGGTTTTTCAAGTCTCATATTTGTTGGCATGTAGTATACATTAGATGTACATGATGTACGTAAGTATAATATAATTGGTGTACGTCCATTAGGTACTGACAAAATAGACATCAATTGTGGCTCTGCTGCGGAGCATACTCTCCAGCAGAGCCACTCCGAACATGTACCTACTCACTCAGGAAAGATTAAAGCGACTGTTTTAGGATGGAAACTGTTGTAATTACGATTGGTACTTAAAGCGTACGTGTAAAACATTACTATAATGACAGTGTTTTCACTTAGTAATACTTCACTCAAATTTTCTTAAAAGCGCCTGGTTATTTTATGATAGCAAAAGGAAGTCTGGATTTTTTTTTTCGGGACAATAATATTTCCTGATTTAAGACACGTAGTGTGCTTCATCCATGGATAAAAATATCCAAATTACGTGAAAGAGTAAAAAACCAACAAACATACTTTCGAATTTTATTAAAAATATTAGAAAGGATTCCTCGTTTCCCTATTAACCAGGTAATAATCCGGTCTAGATTACCGGGATGTTGGCCATCATTTGTCAACGGGACACCTCCGGGCGTCGCCCCGCGTCTCAATCAATAGTTCCGCGCAAGCTCTGCACCTCGCCGAGACATCGCACCTAACCTTCTTTCGCATTACCTCTGCTGAACATGTTCAACCTCCTTTGCTTTTTATTCTTAATTTTTAGAAGTACTAAATCAGTATTACTTATTAACTAAATTATCTTTTGTATGACCTCAGCCGTAACCTGTTCAACTTTTGATGATTTATTTTTTAGTTAAGTTTGTTTATAAGTTATTTCCTTCTTCTGTTAAGGCCACGTTTTTTGTCAACTTCTTTTTTCTTATACGTACTTGGTTGCCTGAAAGAAATCGCTTAAAGTGATAAGGCCGCCAGTTAGACACCTATAAATTGTATTGTTTTATCCCTGTAATTATTTTTTTATGTAATGTGGTTGTCTAATAAAGTGTTATTGTTTGTATTTTTAAAATATCAAGTAGGTATTAAAAACAATACATTTATTTTACGAAGCATACGTGGTAAACCTACGTATGCTTCGTTCGTATTTAGGTAGGTAATACCTACCAGAGTTATCTCAAGTCTAACCCTCCTTATTAGTATTTTTTATATTCAAATTTAATTAGTTAAATATAGAGGTATAACTTCAGTAAAAACAATAATTTGCACAATAACTCTATACTTACCTACGTTAATCAAAGGTAATTTTACCTAAATTTTATTCTGGAAGCAATGCCTAAGCACTAAGCATATATGCAATAAGAAATACTTCTCTATTAAACCTTCAACCTTCATCAGTATCAAAAATATATTTTTATATTCGAACTCTTTAGCTGGTTTAACCTTTCTATTATTCTATTTTTAAATCCCATTATCGTAATGAAATTGATGATTGTTTTCCTGAAATTTTCAGGAAAACAATCATCAATTTCATTACACAAACAACAACTTTAAGTTGTTCAGCTCTACATTTACATAGTCTTAGAAGTATACAATGTGTTAGTCTACCGGTGTCGGAACCTTAAGCGGTGACATAAGTATATAGTAAATTTTGAATAACTTTTACTGTGGGATCAACTCTGAAAACGCAAACCGTCACCGCTTAAGACTCCGACACCGGTAGACAAACATTGTATAATAAAAGTTATCTCAATTATTGTAAAAAATACTCCAATGACTGGAAGAACGAAAATTCCAACATAATTTAAAAAGAAAATCGCTTTCACTTTTTCTATTTTCAGCCAGGGCGTGTCTCAGCGTTTGGACCAATGAGAGGTGTCACGCACTGCGACACTGTGACATTTCCCGCCAATGCCGCGGCGCGGTGCGTGGGTGGCGGTGACATTTTTAGCCAACCGTATAGAGCCCGCCCACTACATTTGACTTCAATGGAATAATTTGTGTGGAATTCGAATTTTATTTGAATTATTTTTAAACTGAGAATGGAAATAGCATTTAAAAAGGAGATTCAAATCAATCCGTAGGTTTTGTTTTTGTAAAATTGGGGCTACCTACGTCATTAGTTACCTACTTAGGCTCGAAATCCATAAGCGTGACGTGTTAAATATAGAAAACTGCATGACAACCAGAAATGGTTAAAATTTTAATTTGGCATCTCCGGAGATAAATAGGTAGGTTCTAGGTACCTACTTTGATAACGAAAATACTTATTGTGTGTTTTTTGGTAGGTATGCATTCACAAAGCTTTTTTCATTCATTCATTTTTTTTTCATTCATATGTGCAATTCATTTTTCCAATTGTTTTTCTTTTGCTATATAATTTTTCTTACACATATCAATGAATGAAAGAACCCCATATTTTATGGATACGTCTGTATAGGTAGATACTATACAATTTAATTGAAATAGTATGGTAAATAGAAGAAATATTATGTCATCTCAATAAAATTTAACGCATGAAAGGAATTATTTCAGGACAATGCGACATTTTCCTCCAATAGAAAATCGGAAGGCTGTCATTGGCTGACACTGTCGCATAGATGTCATTGTATGTCCCGTATCCCGATAGAAAAGGAAAGCATTATTACATTAGGTTGGGAGAGAGAGTAAGACGGGAGAATTCAGAAGGTTTTGGTGGATAAAGGTTTCTTTAATGAGGTTGACAATAAAATTCCAAAAGGTTTGTTTGGGATACTACAGGTAGTTCTTGCATTGTAGGAAGACAATGATAAGCTGTTTAACTATAAGTATAGGTACAATACTTGTCTTTGTGTTATTGTAGGTAAGTACATATATTATTTAGTCCTTATGTAATGAGTTAATGATATTAAGAACTTAGTAACAGTATTTCTTATCATAACTAATTTATTTCCTTAATAGGGTATATTTCAACTATAATTAAGTATGCTAAAATATTGAGGGTTCAAAACACACGCCGCGTTCACGGTTTATCTTGTCAGGTATAAAGAAAAAATCACAGAGTTCGAAACTCTGCTTAGGTAGGTACTCTCTATTTTTTGACAGGCGTTTTTTGCGTGTACGGACACGCCACGCCAGGCAGGAAAAAAAAAACATTTTTTAAACTTTATTTTCAAACTGCCACCTGCTTTTTAAAAAAGAATCAGTATTCGAAATCAATCAATCACAAAATGTAATATAGCTACCTACAAATTAAACCTGCGTGTTTAAACTTAGAAGCGTGCCTTCGAGATATAATCGAAACAAAACTCGATATCTCGACACGAGCTTCTGAAAATCGATATTAAGTATAATTCGGTTAATTTGGCAAATTTTAGCCTTTTGCTTCCGTGGTTAGTTTTCAGTAGGTTCGTTTTTTCGGGATAAATAAGTAGGTAGGTATGAGTAGGTGATATAATAAAAAAGTAAAGTTGTAATAAGCCGATAGATATGCCACTACAATAATTTTCATAGAATGTCTCATTGGATTGTCAGAATCTACCATAGGATGACTACTGCTGGATATAGGCCTCCCTCATAGATTTCCGTTACCAGTTAGAACTAAGCTTCTTGCATAAGTAGGTCAGCGCGATCCTGTGGTAGTGAGATCGTCAGTCCAACTACCAATACAGGGCTATTGGTAATCAATTAGCATCATTTTAGGAGCTTATTCTGTACATCAAAAAAAAAATCAGATCTCAAAAAAAAAAATTGTTAGGAAAATGTTGTTTACCCTCGACAACATGTATGGAATAGCTGATTTTTTTTGAGTTTTGACAAAAGTAGCGGAGCAAAAGTTGTTAATTTCGATGTACAGAATAAGCCCCTAAAAGGATTCTAATTGATTGTCAATAGCCCTGTATACTTAAGTACCTATGCTAAGCTGCGCTTGCCGGCACTTAGTTTCCGATCGACTATAAAGGTCAAGTTAATTTTTCGCTTTATCACGTCGTATTTCTTCATGGTAAATAGATATTTTTGTTTGAGACTCACGTGACCATTCTGGGGACCTATATAAAATATATACCTTAAAATGATTAAAAATTAGAAAGTCATAATTTCGTACATACTTAAACTACGATCGGTTTTCCTTTTTGTTATTTATTAAGTAACACAATATAGTAATTATAATTGATACAAACTTTTTCAATAAAATTAAGAGTAAATTGTGGCTTGAGAATATTCCAAGTTGTCTGCTCTAGTTCCGGTAACGTCTGCACTAAACATGAGATACGTTGCATGAGATAACATGGCGTAATGCATCAAAACGTCGTAGCCTAGACTATATAAAAAACAACGCTCCAAATTCAAATGATATAATGACAGTCCTCGACATCGCGTGCGATATGGCAACGATGGCGCCCCGAGCGATGCTTCCAAATTCAAAATTCATATTGTTATTCGATTGTTCAAAATTCGAATTTCGCACCCGCGGGCTTGTGGCCAGTCACTCGCGTGATCGTACGACCTCTTTGGAAACAATGA
This sequence comes from Hypomecis punctinalis, assembly GCA_949316475.1. Taxonomy (NCBI): domain Eukaryota; kingdom Metazoa; phylum Arthropoda; class Insecta; order Lepidoptera; family Geometridae; genus Hypomecis; species Hypomecis punctinalis. Next base: position 15,302,527 of record OX438812.1, read on the forward strand.
AGTCTTTGGACAATAGTATCTCAGAAATGTAGGTGCTTTATGATCTTTAATAAAGGTTGGTCATTGTGTGCTGTCTTGAATGGAAGCAACTTTCGAAATAAGAACGCGCAAATTCAATTTTTTCCTGTGTTTGAATGTTTACTACTCACAAGCTACTCATCATTATTTTATCAGTATGATGTATGGACTGTAGGACGTCAAAAGCTGGATATAAGCAAAGAATATAATAATACTACATAAGGTACGCGGCGTAGGCCGCTGAAATCCTTATTCTGACTATTACTTTTGAACGAATACCTTACCTTCGAAACTTTGCGGAAGACTTTTTTTTACATATATAATTTAAAAATATTTTCCTCAATATTCTTTACGGCAACAAATAACGTCAATTAAAATCAAAAGAAGTAGAATCAATAAAATAAAAATACAACTCCAGTTAGACAGACTGTCCGACTATAGGTACCTAATAACCGCAAATACCGGCTCCCTAAGAAGCCTCATATTCATTAAGAAAAAGAAAATAAAGGTTTTAGAAAGCCCCATTTCAAAACTTTTGAAATTCAAATTCAGAACCATGTAAGGGTGTGAGCACATGAGTTCTTGTCCAAATATATTTCGTAGTATTTAATTTATGGCTTAATTTTTTTGTTTGTTTAGAACTCAAATTAAATATACCTATACCTACCTACATAGGTAGGTACGCCTATGCTTTCTTGCCCATGGTCTTTTTTCGAGAGCTTGACATCTGACAATATTTTAAGTAGGTAGGTACCAACTTAGAATTACCGTTAAGCTGATTTAACCATCTAGCCAGGTGAAGGAAAACATCGTGAGGCAACCTGCATACGTCCGTAGAAGCAATTCGATGGCGTGTGTGAATCCACCAACCCGCACTGTGCCAGCGTGGTGGATATGGCCCAATCACCCTTCGTGGGTAGGCCTACGTTCTGCAGTGGACTATTAAAAAGGTTGGTACAGTACAGTACAGTACAGTACAGATATAACCATGATATTACCTATTTCTTTAATCTAAAGTAAAACACGCCGAATCAAATTTACTGGCGTCTGTGAAAGTTAGCTCCAAGGAGAATCAAACTTTTTGTGGCCGATGAAGTTAGCTAAAAGCTGCGCGAAACCCAATCCTCGCGGAGCTGGTACGTGAGCTTCAGTCACCATTGGGTTTTGCGGCTCATGAAGTTAACTACAAGCTGCGCGAAACCCAATCCTCGCGGAGCTGGTACGTGAGCTTCAGTCACCATTGGGTTTTGCGGCTCATGAAGTTAGCTACAAGCTGCGCGAAACCCAATCCTCGCGGAGCTGGTACGTGAGCTTCAGTCACCATTGGGTTTTGCGGCTCATGAAGTTAGCTACAAGCTGCGCGAAACCCAATTCTCGCGGAGCTGGTACGTGAGCTTCAGTCACCATTGGGTTTTGCGGCTCATGAAGTTAGCTACAAGCTGCGCGAAACCCAATCCTCGCGGAGCTGGTACGTGAGCTTCAGTCACCATTGGGTTTTGCGGCTCATGAAGTTAGCTACAAGCTGCGCGAAACCCAATTCTCGCGGAGCTGGTACGTGAGCTTCAGTCAGGATTGGGTTTTGCACATCATAAGCGCCAAAAAGTTTGATTCGGCCTAAACAAGCTGCGCAAAATCTCCACGCTTTACCGACGCTGATATAGGTACCCACTTAAAAATTGCTATCGACGACTCGCTTATAAAACATACCTACGACATTAAGTTTCATTAAATCTATACCAATGTTTTACTCAGACGCTACCTTGCACAAAGCAAATAATAAGGGAGAGGTAGAAAACTTAAAAATCAAAGTAGGTAAGTCTTACATAACTTTGTGTTATGGAAAATAAATCTTGACTTCTAAACTCTGCCTTATTTGCTTGCGTGACGATTCTTTTTAAACTTAGAACACTCGTTCTTTTTGCGAATTAGAAGTGTTCTCTTTTCAAAACAAATTGCTGACAACGGGACGTTTCGAGTTCTTATTTTAAACGCAACTCAGCTCAATGTAATTTTCATTATGAACTTTAAGAAATAGTATGTTAAGTCCATTATTGAGTGATTTTGTAATTGCAGAGTGATTTAGTTAGTTATTTTGTATTTAAGCGACGATGTCAAAACTGAAGCAAACTAGAGAAGCAATTAAATAGCTAAATTATTTTTTGAGAGTATTTAGCTGTGGTGGTATTGATTTGGTTTGTATTTGGAGTTAATTTTGGTAGTACCTACCTACGTAGTAAGTATGTAGGTAGTTCAAGCACTTAGCAAAAGTCATTTTAATTAGTGAGTATAACAATACTTTGTCGGATCAGCGGGGCGATTCTGTTACCGATCTCGTTGCTGAGGTGACACGTTTTAGAAACTCTCTCGTTTTTTTGACAGTTTTGAGCTGTTCGACCTGTCAGAAAAACGAGTGAGGTTCAAGAACAAATCACGTCAGTAAAGAGATCGGTTAACAGAATTGCCCCACAGTTCACTTTATTTATTTCTAAATACTTTCATAATTTTGGTCTCCAGAAAACACCAAAAAATATCTTGAAGATTTTGGTCTAGAATTCTAGATGCTACTTCCTTTGCTATTTCTATCCATCCATCTGCCACAGTACGTCCAATGCCGGCTTGGATGGATCTCCAATAAGACCGGTAGGAAGCAGGTTTCATCCAGCGCGATCTTGATAAGGTGGATATCCTATGCTACACATGCCGGTAGGTACGTGGTCTCCACTCGAGAACTTTTTGACCCTATCGGGCATCAGTCCTCTGCGCTTGTACCTTTGCTATTTACTGTACCAGCCTTTTTAATAGTCCACTGCAGGACGTAGGCCTACCCACGAAGGGTTTTTTTTTATTTCGAATAGGTTTGCGTTTGACTACACACTGCCTGATGTTAAGCAGATGTGCGGTCTAGGGTGTAGCACGCTTACCTAGAAGATACCTATTTACTCGGGATTTGAAGACACTCACGTTGTACTTTAACGGAAAGACAGACCCAGGCAAAGCATTCCACATATCCACCACGCTGGCCCAGTGCGGGTTGGTGGATTCACATACGCCATCAAATTTTTTCTAAGGACGTACGCAGGTTGCCTCACGATGTTTTCCTTCACCGAAAAGCCAGTGGTGTGAAAATTCCGTACATAAATTCCAAAGAACTCATTGGTATGGGACCGGAATTCGAACCCACGACCTCACGATTGTAAGGCGAGTGTCACTATTTCTTGACCACCACGGCTTACCTTTGCTATATACATTACTAGCTGCCCGCCCCGGCTTCGCCCGGGTACGACTGGTTAAAAAAGACATTTTATAAGTATTGTGCTTATATACCTACCATGTAACCAAGTAACGTCACACACATGCGCACAGTTATTTTGGCGCGTTTTCATATTACATTAGCTTACCTATACGCAAATATTTTCACCATAGAATACCCACTACTAAACATAGGGCTCCCTTATTAGATCTTGAATAACACCGAATAAAACCTTTGCAAGAGGTTTGTATCCAGCTTCCATCAATGTATCCACCAAAAAATGAGGTTCTCAATTAGATTGTGTTTCATTTAGTATGTACATATGTTATGCGATCATTCCGTCAATTAAATTTTGACTCTCAATAAAGTGTTGTAGTCTTAAAATGTACCTATCTATTATAATGTCCATTGCTAGACATACCGGACGAACCGATAGGATGGGTTGAAAGCTACTCGTAGGTACTTAAATCGCGGGTGTTCCCGTAGTCTTAATCTGTTCAACTATTAACATAAAATAAAGATAGTATTGGCCATCTAAATAAAAGTAAGTTCGTATGGGTCGGCTATACGTTATCTATGGCTCTGGTTTCATTGTTTTTAAACGGTTAGAATATTCAGTCCATCTACATTCTACCTACGTAAGTTAGTTGACGTTTCTACTATATACTTGTATTTGATCTTTTCTTCATTTGATAACTTTGTAAAATATTCGCCATCAGTTCTATTTCTACATTAAAAGCCTCTACAACTTGCTAACCCAAAGAGCAAATTGAACCGATGGAAACGCTGGCATCCAACGTGATCTGGTGGTCTCGACCTGATCTTAGATTCACGTGGAGACCTTTTCTACGCTTGCCAATAGGTACATTGTCTACGTTCATGAACTTTAAACCCTCATCGATCATTCGTTTTACGAACTATGTGTCAGTTCCTATTAACTACCACTACAACAGATATTTTAAATCGTCGGTATGTCGGCTCGCCTTACTTATGGGTAGATTTGGAGAACCAAATCTCAAGGTGTTACATAAATCAGCGCACTAATAGAGGTGGTACCTATATGGAGCCGTGGTGGTCAAGTGGTACTCGTAGTAACACCTATCCTACAATCGAGAGTTGTTGGATTCAAATCCTAATCCCGTATCAATGAGTTTCTTTGGAACATATGTACGGAATTTCACAATGTCGTGTGGCAACCTGTATACCTATGTAGCTATGTACATCTGAAGAAGGGACTTGATGCCGTATATCAACCAACCCGTACTGGGCCACCGTGATGGATATGACCCAATCACCCTTCGTAAACAGACCTATATTCTGCAGTGGACGATTAAAGAAGACTGGTATATAAACAGTACTTATAGGAATAGGGGTGATATAATACATGCACAACGCGACAGCGTTTATTTTTTTATATTTCTATGACTTAAAAAATTTCTAAGTGTTTCGGAATAGCCAATTTGACGATTCAAAAAACAATTTAATTATACATATAAATTGAAACAGTCTTGAAAACAATATGATTTATTTGGATAAGAATTTAAACAGAAGTATGAATAACATGGTCGAATATTGGTCGGTATTTCTATTAACTTTTAAAAAGTAATAAGTGGTTATTGTGACATAATGATAGTAGTTAGACATTATGGTATTGCGAAGTTTTTTTGTAGATATTGATATGTTCTTTAATATTGTAGAACAGACTTTTGTTCTATCATCAATAGTTTCCGCAGCGTATGCAACGAAAGACGTTTTAATTAAGACATTTTTTTTACATGTTGGGTTACGTTACTTAAGTTTTAGTAAGGATTCGTAATCTTTTCTAGGAATAAATATAACTTATGTTACTTAAAGTGAATGTAGCTTTCCAACGGTGAAAAGACGTTTTAATTAAGACATTTTTTTACATGTTGGGTTACGTTACTTAAGTTTTAGTAAGGATTCGTAATCTTTTCTAGGAATAAATATAACTTATGTTACTAAAGTGATTGTAGCTTTCCAACGGTGAAAGAATTTTTAAAATCGGCACAGTAATTTTCGAGTTTATTCATTACAAACATACCTACACACACACACGTAAATACAAACGTCCGCCGCGCGCCGGCCGGGCCGCTACCGCCCGCGCCGCACCGATTTGTCCCTGCATTTTAAATCTGTAATATCTTCGAAAATATTCATTTAAATTACATGCTGTAAAAGGCCATATTGATCTATATTGAATGGACAATGTATTTAAGGTACTTAATTGGATAAGCATTAATTATGTATTGCTTAAAATAACTTTCTAAATAAGCCATTTTATCCCGTAAAATGTAATGGATAAAAAATGGTTATTGTGGGCTATCCTTAAGAGATAGACATATACCATCGAGGACTTTTTTGTTGACCTTTTTAAGGTGTACAATACCGTAGAACATTATTTTGATTTATCTCGTGGGGTTCAGTCAGCGTTTGCAATGTAAGCCCAAAAAACGTGTTTATTTACGACATTACATTAGAAACCTGTAAATTTATCAGTGTTCCTCTACAATATTATGTATGTATTATACATATAAACCTTCCTCTTGAATCACTCTTTCTATTAAAAAAAACCGCTTCAAAATCTGTTGCGTGGTTTTGAAGATTTAGGGAAACATAGGGACGGACAGACAGCGACAGCGACTTTGTTTTGTACTATGTAGTGATAACAATAATTCAAATGGGTTAGCGACGAATTGTTGTAGAAACCCATGGGTACTTATCTACCTATATATAATTTTCCTTTTCATGTTCCCCCAAAACACCAGTAAAATAATTACTAAAACAGGAGCGACATAACACCAAGACAAGACAAGCAATAAAATATTCTATGTCCAAACACAAAATCAATTTGCCGTCCCCTAATAGAATAAAGCTCGATAATGGAAAGTTTAAAAATTAACTAAGGCCGTGCACGCGACGTCACGCCGAGTGACAGCGAAATGTCGCGTGACGGGACACGGTAAATGTCAACGTGACAATCACGTGCTATCGACGAAAGGGAGTCATGTACGTATATCATGAACGTACAATCCTACTAATATTATAAGCGCGAAAGTTTGTGAGTTTGTGAGGATGGATGGATGGATGGATGGATGGATGTTTGTTACTCTTATACGCAAAAAGTACTGAACGGGTTGTGATGAAACTTTGCAATAATATAGTTCATACTCGTATATCAGAATAACACATAGGCTATAAATTATAATGATGTTGCGTCAAAAATCATCCTACTAATATTATAAACGCGAATGTTTGTGAGTTTGTGAGGATGGATGGATGGGTGGATGGATGGATGTTTGTTACACTTTCACGCTAAAACTACTATACGGATTGAGATGAGACTTTGCAATAATATAGCTTATATATCATAATAACACATAGGCTATAAATTATAATGATATTGCGTCAAAACTCAAGATTATCATGCGGGCGAAGCCGCGGGTAAAAACTAGTATAATGTTAAGTGGACCTGGGGCATCATTTTTGAATTCCGCACAACTTGGTCGCATACGGAACTTGTATGGAGTATTCGCATCTTCCATAGATACGAATAGTACAAAATTAGTAGAAATAGGCAGTGCACCCATCCCTACCAAATATAGCTCGGTAGGGATAAGTGCACTACACAAATGGTCAGTGCACCTATCCCTACTGGTAGAACTAAATCTACAAAAAGTGCACTTATCCCTACCAGGGGGGATAGCTCGGTAGGGATAAGTGTACCAGCCGGACAATAAGCCTGATTACAGAGGCGCCAGCGTAAATTTAATAGCAACGTAAAAAGCGTTCTCTCTATCGAATGCCTAGAGTGAAACATAAACAGAACTATGCTATTTAGCTATTGTAATTACGATGTCGCCTCTGTAATCGGGTTTAATATAGAGTGTTTTCATACAATCTGTTAAAGTTCCGTATAAGTTCCGAGGCGTACGTTAAAAAATGATGCCCCTGGGGCTTTATTTTTGACTTCCGGAAGGCTGGGAACGTATACGGAGCTTAATGCACGACTTTTTTTTACGGCATTTATTTAAAATTATCCATTTCCATCAGTACTGCAGTATTAGACATGGCTGTTTTGAAAGAAACGGCTAACTGCTAAAGGAGAAATCGATAGATGGATCGCATGGATTTATCATATAAACGGGATTGAGTACTGGCAAAGAAAAACGTGCCGACAAGGATACCACATCAGATGATTGTGTCTCTTTTCCAAGTAGGATGACCAAAACATCTCGATCATCTTGGGATATAATTTTTCTTTGGAATGTTACTGCACGCAGGAATCGCAGTTATCTTACTCCTAACTCGTCGTCCTTCGTCATCGTCGTCGCTTTAGCAATAAGACGCCTACTGCTGGGCATAGGCCTTCCTTGAAGATGTCTATTAAAACCAATCCCCATAAAAACAATGGTCTAGAATTAATAATAATAATGACGGAGATGAACCACTTTTAAGTTTGACAGCTGTCATCGGAAATGTAGATCTCGATGAGTTCCTTCACTTTTGTAACGACTTTAATGGTCTGGAATCCATATTTACGGTGTTGAACAACGTTTAAATTTCATAGATGTAATCTTGACACATATCACGCAACCCGTGTCAGTACTTAACCACGAAAAATTTTTTCACAAAAACTTTTTCACGGAAAACTTTGTCACAAATAGACCTTATCACGAAAAATCTTAATCACGAAAACTTGTCCACGAATAGACTTCCGTAGTTAACAGAATTTTAAGGCTTCCGTAGTAAACAAGGCATCCATTTTGAAATAAAAAATAGCGGACTCACTTTTTTGAAAAAGTCGTCATGGGTGTAGTTTTAGAGATTTTTGGGGGTGTATATTTCAAAATTGGCATCCATTTTGAAGTAATGTCTTCAATCTTCAATTCCAAAATGAATGCCAATTTTGAAATATAAACCCCCGAATTCTCAAAAAATAACACTTATGACGACTTTTTCAAAAAAGCAACATCTGCTATCTCTAATTCCAAAATAGATGTCATTTTTGAAATCTACACCCCCAAAAACCTCGAAAACTACACCCATGACGATTTTTTCAAAAAAGTGAAGTCCACCATCTTTAATTCCAAAATGAACGCTAGTTTTGAAATCTACACCCTCAAAAACCTATTAAACGACACCCATGACGACTTTTTCAAAATAGTGACGTTCGCCATCTTTAATTTCAAAATGGATGCCATTTCTGAAATCTACACCCCCAAAAACCTATTAAACGACACCCATGACGACTTTATCAAAATAATGACGTCCGCCATCTTTAATTTCAAAATGGATGCCATTTTTGAAATCTACACCCCCAAAAACCTATTAAACGACACCCATGACGACTTTATCAAAATAATGACGTCCGCCATCTTTAATTTCAAAATGGATGCCATTTTTGAAATCTACACCCCCAAAAACCTATTAAACGACACCCATGACGACTTTTTTAAAATAGTGAAGTCCGCCATCTTTAATTTCAAAATGGATGCCATTTTTGAAATCTACACCCCCAAAAACCTTATTAAACGACACCCATGACGACTTTTTCAAAATAGTGACGTCTGCCGTTTTTAATTCCAATATGGATGCCAATTTTGAAATCTACAACCTAAAAAAATTAAAAATGACAACCACGACTATACACCAATTGTACACCCAGCATGTTTAAGAAATATGTCAAGCATAGTCACCCTACCACACTCCTTTGTATACACCATAGTACGCCATTTGCAATCGACGGTGATACTCTAGTAAAAATTAAAAAATAACCATTAATTATAAAGACGTAGGTATTCATAGAAAATAAATATCAAACTCTGTTTTATTAGCATCTATTCGCAATTTTAACTAAATTCTCATCAAACTACATTGTTATAAAAACTTAGAAATGGTTAATAGAGTCGCTACTTTACAGTTAATAATTCTACCATGTATAAGTGTCTTTTCGAAATGGCAATAGTGCGAGCGGGACAACTTCATCACTTTGGGAAGTCTCACTCGGCACAGCGTCTCTCATATGGCATTTCAAAGGAATATATGTTTTGATGCAACGTTTTAAGGTTGAATTTTCCTAAACTAACTTTGAGCCAAATTTTCGTTTGTGCGCAGTCCAGATAGTATACAAAGTCCTTGATGGATCGTTAATTTAAAAAAAAACCTGCCTTATGTCAAAAATGGCGAATGGTTATCGAACTGTCAAATTTACAATTTGTCAACGTTCGAAGCCTTTAGCCTTTCGAAAGTCAAAAATAGACCGTTCCTATGTGGTGGTAAAATTTATAATCTTTGACTAGGGCGCTTTTGAAGTTTGTTCGCCATCTTACTCAATCCAATGTGACATTTGATCAGTTGTTCAAGTGTCATTTGTGTCAAGATTACATAGCAGTTTCGATGCGTTTTCAAAACCATGTTGCTGTGATTATGTGTTACAACTTTTTTATTTTATGCCACTTCTACTGTCTTTCATTATTTTGAGGGGGCACTAGACCACTTCACCACCATTGAAGTCCGATAGCCGAGGCGCTTCAATCGCAGTTTCCAAATACATTATTTAAAATTTGCATAATTTAGTCATAAGAGCCGCCTTTGTCTACTGTCGACTTATCATCCAATCATAATAAGATGGACGAATTATCCAATGATAATTCGTCAAGTAAATAACATTTGTTCCAAATGTTCAAAATCTCCAATTTTTACCGTCGGATTTCAATGGTGACGTAGAGTCTTTATAACACAGCGTTTTTAGGTAGATCACTGATCTACTAATAACATCCCAAGTCACATAATTATATTGACTAAGGTGTTTGTGTAGTACCTAAGGGTATGTAAAGTTAGGACGTGTAGAGTTAGTAGCTTGGCTCTAAATGAGATCTGACTCTTAGATAGTCCGGGGTATGGTCTCGTCTAGGCAACATTTTACATGAACTTTTTTCGGTGGGATTTATGAATGCTTGAGTAAGTTATAATACTTTGCGTGTTGTTCTTTAACTCTCTATAGTTTTCTTCTTCTCCTCAGCCATTGGACGTCAACTGTTGAACACAGGCCTCCGCTATAGATCGCCAATAAGACCGGTTAGAAGCAGGTAGCGTTCAGCGCAATTCTGTGGTGAGGTCATTTATCCCCTTTGTAGGTGGACGTCCGACGCCGCGCTTACCGGTAGTAGGTACGTATACTACTAGTTCGGTCAAAGAAGCGATTCTAAAATGGCGGCTCGTACTTGCAATTCCATGAAATACAGTCAGCAAAACAAAACTAGCACTTTTTTAAAATACTGATTACTACTGACTAGTATCAATACTATGGCACTAGTATTTATTGTAGATTCGTTTTTAGAAATATTAGCATTATCTAATAAACCTATTCACTATGTAATATCTCTTAGAATGCTAAGATGTCGGCAGTCGACAGCACAGTCAAGTAAAACATGTGCAGCTGTTCAAGTTCTTTTGGTAATGCACCTGCGTACATTGTTTTGTTTAACATAATCATTTTGGCAACCTAAAGAGATAGGTTTTGACAACATCTATTTGGTAACAAATAAACAATAGATGAATCAATACACAATATTAGTAAAAATGTGTTTTTGATAACTTACTAATGTATGCAGTTGTGTGAATTCTTTTGTTAGTGCACCTGCATACTTTCTTTTGTTTAATATAATAATTTCTGCAACCTAATGAGATAAATCCATGTTTTTGACAACAATGTTGTTACAATGCTAATTTTTTTAGCTAAATCCTCGCATTGTTTCCGTGCCCTTTTATGAAGAGCTGCTGTCCATTCCTACATTAATTATAAAATCTTCTCTTTGTTTTTCTCTTGACACGTATCTCGTCGTCTGATTGTGTAGTATTCGGTATACGGTAATAAGTATTGAGTATTTTCCTTTGCTAACGGTACAGTAAAGAGTGAGTATAGATGGTAATAGTGTGCAAGTGCGAGAAGGTATGAGAAGTGCCGCCATCTTAGAATCGCTTTTTATCCGAACGGGTAGTACCTACTTTATTTTTATTACAATCGTACGTTAGGTATTAATATATTTACACATCCTTGGGTTAGTTATTATGTATCTTGTATTAAGTCATATTTACTATTTAATATTATATCTAAAAACAAAGATTTTTGTTTTGACCTATGACTATGAAAAATTCTTTAACTCAGTATGACTTTCGTAGAGCCAATGACATTTAGTGAGTAGGTAAGAATGTCAAAAAATCTTAATTTTCCTTTTATCACTACATAGTATAAAACAAAGTCGCTTCCCGCTGTCTGTCTCCATGAATGCTTATATTTTTAAAACTACGCAACGGGTTTTGATGCAGTTTTTTTTAATAGAGTGATTCAAAGGGAAGGTTTATAGGTAAGTATAATACACCTGTGCGAAGTCGGGGCGGGTCGCTAGTATTGTTTAAATCTATTTTCGGATTTACAAAACGTTCTTGGCAATGTAAAACAGAGAATGTGAATGAACTGAATAATTATTTTTCGCAAAAAATGGAACCACCGCACCGCCTTCCACCGTTTACAGGGGCCTGATTCTCTATCGACAAAACGTAACGTAACGCGGTAAGTATTTTTTTTATTTCCGTGAATTTCGTTTGGAGAAATATTTGATAAATATAAAATTACGTTAATATGAATAAAAAACTGAGTTTAAGTTATGATATTTGAAACATAAATATTTTTGATAAGAATTTATTAAAAATAATTAGCACGTTAGAGCGCGTTACACGCTTGTTATCATACAGAATCACCCATCTGAATTCAAATAGTTTGCATGAATCGATGCGATATCCATGTACAAAAGGACATGTCCACAAAATGTATGGAGGCTGGTATAATAATAATAATCAAAAATTCTAACCACAACACTCGTTACATTTTGAGAAAGTTCATATCTTTCTGAGTCTATTACAACAGTTGAAAACAAAAAAGAGCCCTCCGATTTTTTTAAAATTGATTTTGAATTTATAAGGATAAATAAATACGAGTATATTTGGCTCAATAGGTAGTTTATCTCTATCAACCCTGATTAAGCAACCCCCAAATTGTTAAATAAAAGAATTTTTACCAATTAGACACACTTTTTAAGTGTTTTTTGTCACATTGTACCTACTAACTGGTCACACTGGTAGGTTATAATTTTTAATTTTAGCAAATTAAGAGATGAATGTGGAAGAATCAGCTATGAATGCAAGTAAAATAACGATAGAAGCACTTTATCATTGCTAAACTAGAAAAAGTAATAAGCTGTATTGTTATTTTTCATACAATTTATTTTTCACATTAAGAAAAATGGAGGGGTGAAAAAATCTAAATTAAATATTTTTGGGAAGTCCATTAAAGCTTTCAAATGATGTATATATCTTCTTGGTTCGATTTTTCTCTGAATAATATACCACTTGGGGACGTCACCTTTGGCGAAAATATTGATACGCATTGGTATACATACAGACGTACCTCCTCCTTTTTGGAAGTCGCAAAAAATGGCTTTACATGTTTCGTAACTCTGGCTTACGAAACATGTACCTAAAGCCATTTTTTACCGACTAAGGTCTTAAAAGGTCAAAAAAGTATTTACCTACACAAAACATTTACTTTATATTTAGTTTTTGAACAAATAGCTCGTGGTTATTTGGTGTTTATAATAAATAACCTAAATTGCTACCTTACCAAAAATATAAGCTTCTGAAGATTCTCGTACCCTCAGGCATTCTCAAACAAAATACCTACTTATCTTCCTACTTTGTAATTTAAAATCTAAAGAAGAAATAAAATGCGCTGTAATTTTAAAAACATTTTATTACATATTCATTTATCGTTTGGCAAAAAGAAGGGACATTATAGAAACACGACAGTAATATACAGGTAACTTAGACTAAAGTAATACTTTTTGGTTCTTACAGTTATTTAAACGGCTGACTAAACATCTAAACAGTCACAAGAACAATAGAATGAAATATTACTATTTGTCATATAATTAGCACCAAAATATAGACAAAATTACAAGTAAACAAGTTTTGGACGTAATTAAAATACAAGTAGAACCCTTACACTTATCAAATTTTGTACATTTAGATTATTATGTACATAGATTATTGCACATTTTATTACTATGGAATGTTGAAAAGTTTATACAAATCCGACCTTAAAACTAAAACAAATCATTACATATTTAAACATCGTCAATATTAATACTAGTAGCAGTTCAAATCACAATACTTAAGATTTACAATGCAACAGTGTAATCAGCAGAAAAAATATTTACATAATAATGTTAGGTACAGGCTATAACGTTTTCAATGAGAATTGAAAGGTACTGGTATTCTAAACAGCCTAACTACAAAATTTGGTAAATCTACATGACATCACAAATGCACTGGATTATATTCCTTATTCACTGGAGATAAAACGGTCATGATGGTGCATGGACACTACTGCCGTTTTGTCTACGAGCCATATGTGACTCATAATGCATGTTTCTTTTAGTCCTTGAGAAGAAAGCGGCGTTGCACCCATTCATCGAACATCGATGCAAAGATTGTGAATGGACATTTTCGCAATGATGCTTTAAATTAGAAAGATCTTTGAAATTCTCTCTGCAACCCCGACAGGGATAGCTGCCATCTTTATTCGGTCTCGGGGCTTCGTCTTCAATGCAGTAGCTAATTTTTCGTGATAAAGGAGGTGAATAATTTTGATTTTGGCATCCAAATGCATTTAAACTTGGAGGAAGGAATCCCAGTGGCAGAGGAGGAAAATTTGGCAGCATTCCAAATGGCGCGAACAGAAATGGATGCTGGGGAAACATATCGCGGTTATTCAAATATGCTTCAGGTAGTAAAGGTGGATATGGTGCTCCGAATGGCAGTTGACTTAAACACTTGAGCTTGTCAGAGTCTTTAACTCTGTAGTAGACGTGAGATTCTACATAAGGGACGGCTCGCTCTACTTCGTCGTATCTCGAGATTATTTCCATTTGATCTCGTATTTTGTCCAAAATTCTAGATGATTCGTCAGATATCCGCACCTCTTCGGAGATTTTCCTATGAAGACTAGCGTTTGAACTGTGCCTGTCTCTGACTCTCTTAGATGAAAATGCTGCTCTACAACCATCCGTTGTGCATTTGTACATTAGTTTCAAATGTGCATTTTGATAATGTGTTTTTAAAATGTAAGTGTTTTGGAATATTTTTCCACAGACTGTACATTTATGAGGGTTCTCGTGATCTGTGGGAACTTCATTGGTGCTGACAAAGAAACCGTTGTCAAAATGTCCAAATATTTGGCCGTGGCTTTCTTCTGGAGTGTAATCGTAACTCGATACTGAAGAAGACGGTGAGCGATCAGAATAATCTACCGAATCATTCATAGATAAGTTACAAGGACCCATCAACTGACCATCTATTCTTTTAGGCATATGAGGAAAGTCACCCTTGGATAGGCTTTCTAGACGTTTTAGAGCATTTTCAGATGAAAATTGCTCCACGGTTGATGTTTTTGTGCTATTGCAAGATTTATTTTTTTCTGTTAATTCTGCAGGTTCTTCTTTAATTCGCAAATCTTGAATATCATGATTCGAGTCTTTTGGTTCCTCACTGTTATTAGTGATTTCTTGTTTTACTTTGACTTCTTTGTGTCGTTCATGTGGATTTGAATAAAAATTTTCGTCGAGTTCGTCAGTTTCTCTTTTCACCCTTTTTAAGTCAATAGCAGTTTCTTCCGTATCATGTTGATGATTTTGTTTTTCTATGGAACCGTTTTCGGAGACGTAGTTATTTGAACGAGTAGGGTTTAAATTTTTGCGTTTCCGTTTTAGAACTTCAGGGCTAGTGGTTCCATCTTTTCTATGTTCCACGTCATTGTTATCACTAATACTTCTCTGATCATAATCCGTTTCAGAGTCTTCGACTGATCCAGTAGATTTGTTTAAGTTTGAGTAGTAATCGCTGGTATCTATATGGTCACCATCGTCGTCGTCGTCATCTCCGGCAACCACAACAATACCATCATCTTCATCCGATTCACCGTGAGTGTCGTTGTCTTTATTATCTCCAGAATCAGATTCTCTGCGCAAAGGTTGTCTTTGATCATAAGGAGAGAATCCAACATTCATATTTTTGTAGTCTAATGGCATGTTGGAAGGAAACTGTCTCATACCTTGTGATGCGTTGAGAAGTGGATATGAACCAAATGCATGCATTGGATTTATTACAGGAGGTAACCCTAAACCTGCAGCATGAGGCGGAATTAAAACTGGGTGGGACTGAGAACTTCTGCCGTCATGCGGAGAAATTTTTCTCCTCAAGTGCGGGGAGTGTAGTTTTGGATTCGGGTTTGCGCTATGTCTATTTCTTGATCGCCGAGAACTAAACATCATACTGCATCCTTCAACGGTACATTTATGCATTTCCCGAAGATGTACAGCTGAGAAATGAATTTTTAATGCACCTTTATCACAAAAAGTTTTTAAGCAAACGTTGCATTGAACTCGTTTCTTTCCTGTAGCTGGGTTTATAAAATGGGTACCAAGATTTAATGGCAATTGTGTCGCACCCCATTGTCTTTTTGGTGGGCTCAAGCATTTATTTAACATCATATTTCTGTGATGTGGAGGTGGTTCGGGATAAGCATCTTTGCTCAAGTTAAGGGCATTATTTGCATCATCTGTACGATGTTCTTCTGGCCTAGGCTTACTAGATGAATTAGATGTTTTTTTTTCAGGCATGTCTACAGGCTTAGCTGACATTTGTGGTAATAGCGCTTGAAGAGACGCTAGTCCCATTGGGTTTTGACTCAAAGCAGCTACCATAGCAGCTGGATGACTGAACGTCGAAGGCATTGACATAGGTGGTAATGGGAGATTACCCGGTAAAGAAAAGTTGAAGAATTGACTTCTCATCAACTCCATTGTTGCTTTTTCAGCCGATGCTAAATCAAAGGATTTTCGAGCTTCTTCCTTTTCAGTTTGTTCGCTTAATCTGCTTTTTCGAAAGTCGAAAGGTTGCATATTTTGTAAATGACTTAGCGGTGACGAATTAATTGGACTAGTAGTTGATAGAGGGCTAGATGAGGTAGACAGCCGTACACTATGATTTGGCGAAGCTTCTGCAGATGAAACTTTGTTATGCGGCGACTGATTTCGAATTGGTGATGAGTTGTAATTACGATTTGGCGAGAACGTCTCTTTTTTGATGTTGACTCTATCTCCTGAATGATTCTTCATCTCTTTTTCTTGCATATGTTTTAAATATTCATAGTGATGTTTAGCTTCCATCATATGCTGTAGGTATTTTAGAGACTCATCAGTGCGGTTGTCTCTACTGGATTGCTCCATTAGTTTTCTGAATTCCGTCTCAAGATTTGATTCGAGACGTGGTTCACTGTGGTCAGGTTTTTTTTTTGCATCGTAATCTTGGCTGCCCCCTGGAGGAGACGGTAGACCGTTCTTTTTGTAGATAGGAAGTAGGGAGGTTTTGTGAAGAGCTCTGGCTTCTTGTAGCTTGAGTATCTGCTGTAGCGCCATATTGTGTTCTGGACCTCTCCCACTCCATCTCTCAGCGCTGCTCGATTCCTGTAACAAACAAATAACAAATTTAGACCATCGCCATTTGTTAAGTTTTATTGCTAGAATGCTGTGAAACTATTTGTCATCATAGTAGTTTACAGAGGTGTCAATACCAGTAATGGTTGGTTTAGAGCCTGTTCGTAATATACTGTCATTACTGTTAGCAAATACAGCATTAGTGCCTACCGTCCGGATAATAATAACCATGTTTATAATTAGCATATAACGAGTCAAACATGTTCAATGTTGAAACTGTCCTGTCTGACCTCAAACTATACAATCTAACAAAGCATTTAATATAACGAATAAGTTTTAATTCTAAGCGATTACCGAGTCTAGAGTTAAGCCCTAACCACGGGTTGTTGGATTGCCTCTTCAGTATAAGTATAAGGCTATAACAAAACCACACCTTGCGTTTTCAAAGGCTAATATCAAATTAATTCCGAGAACGGAGAGCAATTGGGTAAAATTGTGTAAAATGACGGTTTCGACTCGACTCGAGAATAGAAAAGTGGTTTTGTGTCGCGTGTTTGGAACGATTTCATTCCGAAACTAAATTACTATTCATTTAACTGTAGAGGGTGAGCCGATGTCAAACTCGAGTCGAGTTAATTTGGCCACTTTGATGCGGGAGCAGAAACATTTCTTATTGAGCTATTTATGAAGGTCATATTACATGAGTAGATATCAGTATTTACTTAGAAAAACGATATCAACAAAAATAAAATGTAAGAAATAGATTGCTTTTGCAAGAGTAATTATTATTTTGGTCACATAAACTGCAAGAGCAAAAGAGCGCCATTACGAAAACTGGTGGATAGCTTCAATGAAATTTCGTTAAAAAACTAAAGTTATAGAAAATTATACATTTTCAATTACAGATATAGAAACATATTAGATTTATAAGTTTTAAAACAAACAATAAAACGTATTTTTTAAATGCCTATACTTGAAACATATTGAAAATCTTTATTAGTGATGAAAGAATTTATGAATTACATATTAATGTCTATAGTTCCGAATGCCTAAAGTTTATAAAGTTTATTTAATATTGTTTGTGAAGTTGAGTTAGAGCTTCTAGAGTTATCGCGTGAAGCCCTACCTATTTGAAATATGATAAATAAAAATTACGACAGTGCGAGTTATTGTCACCCCTTAACAAGTTTGACAACATTTTACCTACATGTCAATCACCGACTTGACATTTTTTCTGTTAATAGATTAATTATTTATTTTTATTTCATTTATTGTTCTGTTAATTAAATAGAGCTATGTGGATGATGATGACAATGATTTTGGTTGGATTTATTTTGATACAAAAGTGACTTGAGATCACTTTTCAATAAAAATTTCTGCAAAAAATAGCATGACCGACTTCACCCGTGCACAGAACCATTAGGTACATAGTATAAAACAGTCGCTTTTCGCTCTGTCCCCATGTATGCTTATATCTTTATAACTACGCAACGTATTTTGATGCAGTTTGTTTTAATAGATAGAGTAATTCAAGAGAAACGTTTATATGTATAAAACACCTGTGCGAAGCCGAGGCGCATCGCTAGAACGCAAATATTATGCACGGATCGACGTAACATTTTTCACATTATTGTTGATTTATCAAAAATGGCTCAGCTAATTTCGATAAAATTTAAATGGGACCAATTAAAAAGTATAATCTTTCCAATAAAAAAAAATATTGAAATCGGACTACTATGAAAAAAGTTATGCCTGGTTATACATAAAATTTAATCGCGTCGAATTGTATACCTCCTCCAGTGGTTCGTCGGTCAAAAAGAGTGATTTCATAATTAAATTATTTCATGATTTAACTTTCATAATATTTTCATATTATTCGTTTTTTAAGTGCTCAGTTTTATTTCTATTTCTATAAAAGCTTCCCAACACTCCTAAGCAATCAGCAGTCTAATCAAAGTTCACGTCAGCGGCGCCGACCCTTCCGTGATACAATCGCTTTGATTACGGCAGTTTAAAACAGTTTGTCACTCGATTATACCGTGTAACCGACGGGGTTGCCATATCATTACCCCATTTCTCGGGAAAATTAAATTGTCGTTTGGCGGCGTGGCGCGTCGGGGGCAATTTCGACTGGCAATTATACAAAAAAATATTTGGTTCCTTCATTTCTAATGTTACTAAAACGGATAAACGCGGGATAATAAAGTGTCGTTTAAGAAAAGTATACGTCTGGGACGTGGAATTATTATGGAGCGTTCAATGTAATTTTCTTGCGGTGCAGTTGTTCTGATTTGGTTTTAAATTGTGACGTTTTTGTGACTGTTATTATGAAAGGGTTTTATGGCTGAGGTAACGAAAGGGTTGTGGTGAATGTGAAATAAGAAAAATGTGTAAGAATGAAAGATTGATAACGTATTTTATTTGAGTGAATATTTAATGTCCAAGCTAAGTATGACGTAGTGTTTTCCCGTCTTACTTTATTTTGTTAGTGCGCGGTGCCCGATTGGTTAGGTACATGTCTAGTAGAGCAAAAAGTCTACATTAAAGTAAAGTTCTGTTATCCTAGGATAGCGCGGTCTTTAACGGGTGACATGTGTAGGTGTAGGTAAAGTTATTTCACTAAATGTAGAGCTATTGACGAAAATGTAAACAAATTCCTAATCTGAACAGAAATAATCAGCCAAATGAATTGAATTGAAATTAAAAAAGCTTTATTCGACATTACAAATACAGAAGGCACAAAAAAACAATGATAATATAAAAATTAGGAATTAGAAATGTGGAAAAGGGCTCACCTCAGCATTATGCTGAATGCAGGTAGACCGAACACTCAGCGCTGGTTTTCAGGTTAGCCCTTTTTGAGGGTAGGTAACATATAACAAGTGCGAGTCGAACTCGCGCACGAAGGATTCCGAACCGTATGAAAGCTTATTATTATATTTTTTTCTAATTATTTAATTTTGAATATTCTGTGAAAATTACAAGCATATTTTTGTCGCCGTTATTAATATCGAGCAAAAAATGTTCAAATTTCAACGTTCTAGCTGTCACCGTTCCTGAGATACAGCCTGGTGACAAACAGACAGACGGACAGCGGAGTCTTAGTAATAGGGACCCGTTATTACTCTTTGGGTACGGAACCCTAAAAACGGCTACTACTAGGCCTTTTGTTTAGCAGATATTCATCTAGCTTGGGGATATATTTTGTCTTCTGAAAAGTTTTCAGTCCTTGCCAATATATTTAGCCAAAAATTAGCACCAAATAGGCAGCACAATAATATACCAGCAATAAGTTCCTAAGTGCGTTGTATCAAAAATGACTTTAAAAATTATTTTGTATCAATCAAGCAAATATGTGTGAGATTCCAAAAGCGCTAAATGCTTTAAAATAACACGTCTTTGCGAAACTTGATAAAATTAGCAAAAAGAACCTGAACAAGGCTTCGTTAATGTAAGAACAAATACCTTGTAGTAATGACCATTTTGCCAAACAATGTTCTTATAAGGAACGAGACCACTGTGGGAATGTGACAAGCAATTGTCAACAAAAAACATCGCAAAAAGTCTCAAGTAATATCAAGTTGGGGTCAAAAACCTGCCAAATCTACGCCAGCATCGATATACTCTTACTGCGTTTATAGAAGTACCATTTTTGAATGGCTGAAGTGAAAGATATAAATTTGCGCCCATCTGACCCACGCCTACCATCGCAGTGGACAAGCAGGGCATATTTCATGGCATTTTTCTTCCATCTATCATTACTAAATCACGTCTTACGGCGTTGATATACGGTTTAATTTTCGAGTAAGGTAGAGCGTGCTATTTTTTAAAAATGTCCATTTTACGTTGATCGTTTTTCGCTGTCTCGGTGTCGTGACATGCCATATTGTTCGGGGTATGATACATGAAGTATGTAAACAGGTTTGCGTACAGTGAAGCGCAAAATGCGTAGTCGTTTTGCTTAATGATCTTTAAACGCGCTTGAGAGAGACTTTTTCTTATGGGAAATGTTTAATATGTTTTATCCTCCGCCGCCGCTGGTAATTATTTGGCAGGGTAATCTGTTATCTTCTTATTGAGATTTACTTTTGTTCGTTTTTGTTTCGGAACTTATTGCAGCTGTTTCGGAACTTATTGTTTCATTTTCACCTTTAATTCTATAGCGTGTTAGTTACTGATTTTGTTGTGGTTTTACTGTTAGGCTAAAAAATAGGAGCACCGTTATTTTATGGACTGAAATGAATAATTTATTAATATGCGGAGTTACAACCACTTCTTAAATTAATAGTTAGTATTGAGCATCAGACAAAATCTCGTCATAAATGTCACAATAAATCATAAAATATAATCAATAAACATGTACCTACCTACTTATTGTAAGTTTGTCTCAGAGCAAAACTTTGTGTTTAGTGGCGATGTGGATTATGATTAGAATTTAGGATTATTATTTATTTTGGATTTAGTATTCAAATTTAGCTTGTGCCATGAACTATGGTAAGACTTACTATATATGGTCGGAAAACTAGAACTGATAACTAAGTAAAAAATTTTGGAGAAAAAATATGCAAACATTTTCTGGGCCGATAGATGTTAGATGAATTTTCTGGATAGTTCCGAGTATCATATTTGATACACTTAAAGACAAGTAAAATTTAAACTTTTAAGCACTTTTCTTCTCAACCTTCCTCCGTTAAGGTTCGCGGCCAATAATTAGGTTTGCGAAGGTAGTAACTAGATAATGTATTGGCGCCATCGGCTTATCGCGAATTTTTAAAAGCTGGAGAAGTTATAATTCTAGCGCTTTTTCGCACGATTGCACTATTTTCAGCTTTGTATGTGCGCTGTTAAGCACCTACTTGATGAAAAAGATATTATACTTAAATTACATGTTCTAGTTTTTATATTTTATATCTGTTCAAGACTAAGATATGTTTTTCATTTCTTGATCCAAAATTTATTTCTCATAGTTGAGTTTTTTGAAACTCTACGAAGCCATTCTGAAGCTTTAAGCTTCTATACAATTAAAATATGCAAAAAATAGACTGATTATCTGATTTTTAGTTAATTTAAAGTCGAACCCAATTCGAGAGTTTATAAAGATACCTACTAATCTTTATGACTAACTACGTATATAAACCATATATTGATTGACTGCCTCGGTGGCTCAGTGGTTAGTGACCTTAACTTCTGAATCAAAGAGGCGTGGGTTCGATCCCCACCCAGGGCAAATATTTATGTGATGAACATAAGTGTTTGCTCTGTGTCTGGGTGTTATTTAGTTACTATCTATATAAGTATGTATTTAAAAATAAGTATATGTAATATATCAGCCCCTGGCAGCCATATCACAAGCTTTGCTTAGTTTGGGGTCAGAGACCGTGTGTAAGATGTTTCAAAATATTTATATTTATTTATAATACATATTGTGGACACATTGTAGCGCTAAATGTTTCTTGAATTTTACGCGCATAAAACTTTCGAATAGTACCTACTCGTACCTACCTAATACTACGTAATATTTCATTCATTAATTGGTAATTATGTATAATATTATATCATATATCATATTTATCATTCAGAGATTGTAAGCTGTTATTCAAAATACAGATTTAACACGAAAATCGCCAGTTTAGTACAGTACGACATGTCACTATTTTCGATATCAAAATAACATGGATCAATATTTCTCATTCGTTTAAATGGATCATACCGCACAAAATATTTATATACCTACATACCATCTATGTACACACAGAGCTTTTATATTATTCAAAATACAGATCATAGAACACCAAATTCGCCAGTTCAGTACGGTACGACATGTCGACATTGTCGACATCAAACAAAGCGCATGTATCAATATTTGTCATTCGTTTAACAATGGATCATGCCGCGTGGGTGGCCGGTTCGAGTATGTCTATTAATTTAATTATCATTGCATGGAGCTATGAATCAGTGGAGAAAGCCATGCCCTGATTTGGTGGACGATAAGCGTCCATGATGTGTCGATGACTTTGTGCACATTATCGTGAGTATTCATCGACACTTGTAGATTGGCTAGATTCAAAGTGCAAGGCAGTGGCGGTGTAAGACCAAAATTTTATAAAGACTGATTCGGTGGTTCTGTGGTTAGTGATCCTAACTCCTGGGTCAAAGAGGCGTGGGTTCGATTCCCACGCAGGGCAAGAACTTACGTGATGAACTTATATGTTTGCACTACGTCTGGGTGTTATTAGGTATTATCTAAATATAACATAACATAAGTAAGTATTTAAAAAATATGTTTAAGTAGTATATTGTCAGTCTGGCAATCATTTCACAACCTTTTCTTAGTTTGGGGTCAGAGCCCGTTGGTAAGATGTCCCCGAATACATATTTAATTACTAATGGAAATCTGAACATTATTTATTATACACATTCACTAAAATTGTATATTCTTAACTTGAAAATGGACAGATTGTAGATTGGCTAAATTCAAACTACAAAACAGTGGAGGAATAAGACTAAAATTGCGTATAGGTACCGAGGCAATTCGCAATTTATATTTTTGCGGAGCCCTCTGGTAACACAAAAAGATTATTAAAAAAATTCGCGGTTGATTTCAAAATGAATAGATTTGATTCGATGTGAAAAGTTAGCATTCGATAGTATCTGATATTTTTTCAATGTTTTATTCAATAAAGTGTTTTTTTTGCTTGTTTTGCTTTCGAGGTGCAAGGGTTATAAAAGCGCTCACAACACTTAGCGCCATCACTACTGCTAGGCATTCCCATATATCATCTTTTTGATAGGTAAATTGATCTCGATTCAAACTTAATTTTACGAATTGAAGAATATATTTATCTAATTTCTTACACAGTGAGCTCAATTCTGCTATTGCTCTAAACTAAACTATGTGCCTATTCTCAGTTCTATTGCCTTCCTTTACTAACACAAAGACAAGATAAAAATAGTGCACAAGAAAAAAGTGTTTCGTGAACTGACAAGTTCGGAACATTGTCAGAAACGATTTCCCAGACCTAAACTTTAAAATACATCCTAATAACTAGTTACGCCAAATTTAATTAACTTACATGCCCGGCTAACAAACTTTTATACGCTTACAAAGTTAACCACAGTAATCCAAGTAGGGTCATTTCCTCCTTGATTGTCCATTACACTAAATTATTGGCCCGGAATATTATTACGGCGACACTGTAATCTGTCCACGAAACCTATTAAACGTTCAAATGGGTTTTTGATACAATTTAGATGCTGCGTAATCCTGTCGAAGATCGGTTTTCTTAAGTATAATGATATACTGTGGACTGGACGCAGTATAAGGCTTTGCGGGTTATGTACACTCATAAGCACTACAGATGCTACAATTCATCTTATTTCTTGAGATTAAATGCATGTATTTGTTTAAATGACAATACTACACTACTACTACATAGAAAGCAATTGGATCATCGACAGACCCTTGAAGGTCTAAAGATAATCCAAGTGCTCAAGCCCACTGCCAGTTGGAAGCGTGCCCAGCATGCTGGCAGCATTGCCACGCTGAATGGCAATGCTTATACGTTGAGCCAAATATTGTATTAAATATGTATTTGTTTATAAGTAAAATAACATTGAGCAAAAGTTTTATTGTTACTTCGTAATAACCTCCACAATAAAAGTGCCAGATCCATAAGGGAGGCCTATGTCAAGCAGTGGACGTTATATGGCTGATGAATGAGAATGTTACAAGTAAGTAGGTAACCTACTGGTTACTAGTACCTAACACGTTTGCTTAATTTTAGTTTCTTATATTAGGTATCTATACACATAAATAAAATTGGAGTGTCTGTTTGTAATATTGAAATAACCGTTTTTTACTACATGCATATGAATATATATGCGGTACATACACCAAAATAACATTTTTTACAATTTTTGTCTGTCTGTTTATTGCGGCTAGTCTTTGAAATGGCTGGACCGATTTTGACGGGACTTTTATTGGCAGGTAGCTGATGTAATAAGGAGTAACTTATAACTTATAGGCTACGTTGATCGACTGTTAGGTGGAACGAAGTTCGCCGGGTCAGCTAGTATTTTAATATAGTCCGGAAAACTGTACCGTATAGAAGCTATCGGGGTAAACGAGTACGTTTGTTTACCGGCGTACCATATGTTAGTACCACTAATGGTACTGTGGTATTTTTATAATATAAGCCTTTTTCTCAATATACTACATAAACTCGTGACAGCGGCACTATCACCTAGCTCTACGGTGCTAGCTCTCGGTATAGCAAACAGTATAGGTGAATACTCGTATTTAAACGTTTTGAAAAGCGAAACCATTAGGTGCATCTCCTCAAACAAGAAAGAGGTATATCTAACTAATTACGTCATACACCGACCTAGAGACACACACTTCAAACTGAGAACACCATTATTTTATGTCGAATACTAAAAACAAATCTATACTGGCCTGGGAAACGATACGCGTTTGTGCATGTGACTGTACCTATATGGTGCATATACGGTGTTTTCAGCTTATCTTAATCTGCTATAAGCCTGTCGGCGTCGTTATGGGTATTAAATAATAATTGGATAAGCCAGAGGTCAAATATCGATTGGAAATTTTGAGACGGGGCGGGGCTGTGGCGACTTTGATAAATGACAACAAAATTAGACGAGACTTATACGGTATTCCAAATAATATCACTCGACGCAACTCGTTGAATATAACTTATAGATAATGGGTATATTTTTGGACCGATTTTGAATTCGAGACAAAAATGTACTTATTACTTAATTGCGTTTTAAGATTTATCAACAGATTATGTACCTAATTAATAATTAAATCTTAATTAATCTTAAAGATTATGATAACGTATTTAGAAATACAAGTACAACGCGGTCACATTAACTAGTCGCTTGACCATGTGACGTTATTTTGGCGCTCAAATACGGTGTGCAAAAAAAACCGGCCAAGTGCGAGTCGGACTCCCACACGAAAGGTTTCAAACCATCTTCTATAAAAGATAAATTTCTACCTGTTTATTAAGATCGAGTACAAATTGCTTAAAAATTAAAACGATGCGTCGAGTTAATGTGACCGCATTATACATACTAATATCAACACAAGTAGCCCCGTCAAATTTAATTTATAGCAGCTGTTTTACTGTCATTGCTAGTCTTAATTTTGGTTGTGGCGATAACCATCCATTTATATCACCCACTCTTTTGAACGTAGACTTAATGTGATTTCCAAAGATTTCCCAAGGAAAATTATATTTGCGTGTCAAATTTTAAATCAATTGAGCTAAAGTTACTATTGAATGAGGAGCACAAACCTTGCCGTAGCCGTCTTCCCACCAACGTTTCACAAACTGAGTTAAATTTTTTAGATGACATTCACTAAGGTCACCCAAATCTTCTGGGCATTCGTACATAATCTCTGAGCACGTTTGTCGAGACATTTCACTAAAGTAACTAGTCCAACATTAAAACCTCCAGTCCAGCACTTAAACTTGTGCAATACTAAAGAAACTTCACGAATAATACAAGTTCTACATTTGAACTTTGCCCAAATCAACGGATTTCTATGATAGGCGCAAAGATTTTTCAGTTGAAACAAAACACAATGTCCACACTTCAGCACTATTAAACATTAGTCTTAAACTTCAAAATATACATCTCCAGTGAACCACACAGTACTATTAAAACTTTAATTATAATCAGGACGCAAGACTTGCATTTGCAAAGAGTGTCAAATCGAAAGATAAAAATTCACACTTCAAAATTTCTTGAGTAAATGTCCGGAAACGTAAACGAGGTGTCTTCGGTAAGATGACACGACCACGACTAAGCTTATCCTGATTATCCTGCGACAGAAGTGTTAAAGCCTTAAAGAAGCCGACAAAGTGGAGGGGATAGACGGCGTCACCAATAATCTACCTGGGAAAACAATAGAAAAAAAAAAATGGCGAAGCGCGGACTGGAATTGCGCGCTGTGAATTCCTGGAAGGATCTGTAGAAAGAGAAAGAGTTGTGAATTTTGTGGGTCAAGTGGTTTTTAGAGAAAACGCTAATAACAATACCAGAGTCTAAGGCTCGTACAGAGGAACCTACTATATGTTATATAGTAAAAGTTAGATGACTATCAACTCGCCTGACGGTAAGTGATGTTGTGGTTGACGATAAAGCACGCAGATTTAGAAGATACTCACTCTGATTTTGTAAAGCTTTAGATTACATATATCTCTCAGAAAATAGGAAAGATAATAAGAGAAAGAAATAGAAAAGAGCAAGCAGACTGTTCCATTCCATGGTCGTATACGAATCAGAAATATTGAGTCTAACCGTTACATACGTATCGAAGGAAAATGAACAAAAAATTTGAAAAGAGAAAACCTATTGTTATGCTGAATATATGTGTATAACATATAATATATATAGGTAAATATTATTTTTTTAACGGGCACAAGTGCCTTTATTAACTACAATAATATACAATACTACTTTATATGCTAAAACTACCTACACTACTACTACATATAAAGCAATTGGATTATCCACAGCCCTTGAAGGTATAAATATTATTACTTATGCCAAAGTCATCAATTCGGCAAGTTCGTCTGATTAAGACTAGGAGTACGCTGGATGCAAGCCACTTCCAACCAGTCTTGTTAGCTCCCAGGAGAAGCCTATGTCAGTAGACGCCCTATAACCGTTATGAGAATAATCGATTGTAGAGTCTAAAGAGAACTAATACAATAATTTACTTCTTATTATAAGAAATATCAGGTTGTAGAGGAACATCTTTGTGGTCTTGATTAATAAAACAACAACAATTTTATTTAGTTTTAGCAAATTCAGTAATAAGTACCTATATACCTACGTATATCATTTATGAAAGATTTAATTTACCGTCAAAGTTGGCGTTGTCTTTAAAAGACGACGCTTTTAATTTTTTTTTCAATTTCATTACTTTGACCTTTAGAGCAAATATTGCTCGAAGCTTTGACCCTAAAAAATCTCTAATTGCTTTCTAGTACAACCATGTCGTCCCGTGCTAATCTTCAAAAATACATACAAAAATATGTCTTTGACTTATACTACGTACAATTGTATACAATATAATATAACAAAACTTTTAAAACAAAATACAAAACCAAAAGTAACTAAATTCTTCTTTTTAAAACAAAACATGAGATAAAAAAGCACCAATACTCGGAATTTGAACCCATAGAACAATAGGCAGTCTCAGGTGCGCGGTTTTACTTCAGTAGGTAATGATTGTTCTAATAAACAAGATAATAGAGTCGTAACTAGGTTAAATTGGGTGGTTTCTAATCCCCTGGGTGACGGTATGATTGTTGTAGGGATTAAGCTGATTGCCACGTGCATGCGGCTTACTTTTAAGTTCGTTGACTTACTTACTTCGTTTACTTCAAGTTGTAAGTCGTAATACAAATTTAATGAAAGTCAATCTAATATTTTTACTAATAATTTAAATTCGAAACAGTGCTTGTTGGTTTGTTACTCTTGACATAACAAGCCACGATCACAAAGTTGAAATGGCAATGGTTCGAAAAATTCTCTAGTAGAGCTTACGTTCAAGCGTACAACGCAATGCATGCGCAGGCGCAGCATAAAACGTCTTAATCTCTACTCGCAAGGAAAGTTTTCTTTAGAGTGTTTAACTTTGTGAAGTCAAACTGATCTTTTCAAGTTATACATTTTAAGGCCTGTACTGTACTGTATCAACCTTATAATAATCCGCTGCAGGACGTAGGCCTACCCACGAAGGGTGATTGGGCCATATCCACCACGCTGGCCCAGTGCGGGTTGATGGATTCACATACGCCATTGAAATTCTTCTCTGGACATATGCAGGTTGCCTCACGATGTTTTCCTTCACCGAAAAGCCAGTAGTGTGAAATTCCATACATAAATCCCAAAGAACTCATTGTTACGGGACCGAGATTTAAACCCACGACCTCACGATTGTAAGGCGGATGTCATTACCTCTAGACCACCGCTAAGGCCTACCTATACACATTATAAAATCGATTGTTGCTTTAACGATCAAACTAATATTTTCATGTCACATGCAGAATTTTATTAGGATGTAGATTTTTAATATATTTATTATTTAAAACCAGCTAGTCTGACTAGGTTTTTCTTACTGATCATTTAAGTTAAGCAACGTACGGCACGGTCAGTTTTCGGATGGGTGACCGCGAGCGGTATTTACAAGTGAGGGCTGCCTGGGTTAGACAATATTTTAGACTAGTTTTTTCCCGCGGCTCCGCCCGCGTGGTATTTTGACTTTCGTGCTATCCCACAGGGACCCCTTACTTTTTCGAGATAAAAGTAGCCCATGTCACTTTCCGGACTTTAAACTATATCCATGCCAAAAATCAAGTATTGACTTGATTTTGCCTTGCTCCGTAGGTGCGTGAAAGAGGAACAAATCAACAAACTTTTCGGATTTATAATATTAATATAGCACGATTGTGTATCCCGGTTGTTTCAACGATAAGGAATTCAGGTAGCTTAGAAACTCTGACACCAGGGATAGTCACTCGGCCTGTACCTACCTTATTGGTATTTAATACAATTTTGAAGATTTCAAGAGTCTAGATGAAATATTTTACTCGTACCTATTCGTTCTAAAAAAGTCAGAATTTTCCCAACATTAAATATTCCTACCCACGAACACAAAAATATACCAATCTCATTTCTAAGAAACAACCTACGCTAATTTCTATAGGTATTCCCTTAAAACATATTGGCAAAGTCGTTAGCTCCTTTTTATTTACACAAAGGAAAAAGTCCAAATGTTCACACAAAAGCGTCAAAATTTGCAATTTTCGGCGCGTTTCTGTGTAAAGGCGGCGTTTTAGAAGTAGTCCGTATGTGAGACACATAATTACTATTAACTATTATCTATTCTTTATGCGCAGACAAAGTTTATTGTACCCTGAATATAAACAATAGGTTACTGATAAGGCTTTTTGTGTGTAACTAAAAGTTTGCTCGACGCGAAATAGGTGCCATTATTACATTCTTTGAATTTGCCGTAGATATTTTAGCTGATTTTCTTAAAAATCTTTACACAACAAAACCTCATGTGGCATTCTTTAACATTTCTAGTATGTAGGTACAGTACGTACAACCAAAGATAAGACTTGAGAAACCACTTTGGTTTGTAATAAATTCTGGATAATAGAAATACAAAAGATTAAAAAACGTTTAATATATACTAATTCTGGATAATTCGTTTGTACACGACTCTACCTGCGCAAGATCCCCCACCACTGACGCTCGTCAAGTGTCATCTTTGGTGGCACGCACTATACTATATATTTGGAAAATTGCGTAACGTCTTCTCGTCCGACATACCTCAGTGCCTCAAGTCGAAAGTTTTCGACCAGTGTGTGTTGCCAGTGATGACTTATGGCACAGAAACGTGGTCTCTCACTATGGGCCTTATTAGTAAGCTCCAAGTAGCCCAACGAGCCATGGAGAGGGCTATGCTCGGAGTTTCTCTGCGAGATCGAATCAGGAATGAGGAGATCCGTAGAAGAACCAAGGTTACCGACATAGCCCAGCGGATTGGCAAGTTGAAGTGGCAATGGGCAGGGCACATAGCGCGGAGAACTGATGACCGATGGGGTCGAAAAGTTCTCGAGTGGAGACCACGTACCGGCAAGCGCAGTGTAGGTCGTCCACCCACGAGGTGGACGGATGACCTTATTAGGACCGCAGGATCGCGCTGGATGCAAGCCGCTATCAACCGGTCTTATTGGAAATCATTAGGAGAGGCCTATGTCCAGCAGTGGACGTCCTATGGCTGAAATGATGATGATGATGACTATACATATTTTTATTTTTATACGACTTCAAAGGTGGCCTCAATTTAACTGCGTTTTTTTCCAAAAAATTAAATTCAGTGTTTCATTTTCATTAAATTCTCATTTTTCATAATTAGTATGTAGTTCATTTGTTCATAAAGTACTTTATAATGCATCAATACTTACTACCACTACTTAGCTATAAGAATACCGTGAATATTATTAATTTTATTGATTTAAATATTAAGTGTTTCATACATTTAGAGGCCGAATCATACAAGTTGGCGGATGTGAAGTTATCAAATACAAATCAACGCGGAGCTATGCGGCAGGTCTTATTAGGATTGGATATCGCGCAGCATAACTTCACAGCTAACTTAACATAGCTAACTTCACATCCATCAATTCGTATAATGCTGCCCATACTATCCATTAATTAATTAAGTAATTCCTCGTCACGTTCGCTCTTATTATATCAGCTAATTAAAAATTAAATTCTACAAATAATCATATTTACAAATAGGTACATACCTTATGCAAAATTGTAATAGATCAGTACCTGTTTACTAAGTTACGTCTAGATTACTTAAACAATGCGACCTGTACTCAAGTATCAACATTCAATCAAACAAAGAATTGTAAATCGTTAGATTACAGAAAAAAGTGCCAGGTAATGTATAGATGCTTCACTTATAAAACGATCGACGTAAAAAATGAAACCGCGGTTTTAAAGTTTTCTCTGTGTCTGATCTGATCTGATTTGATGCACTCGCTATGTGATATGAGATTGGAGAAGAGTTATGAACAAATATGGTAGATAGATATAACCACGCTAGTTTCTATAGTGACAATAAAGAGTTATATCTATCTATCATATTTGTTCATAACTCTTCTCCAATCTCACATCACATAGCGAGTGCATCAGATACCAGAACTTGCGACTCAGGCGAGCGGAGTCGCAAGTTCTGGTATCTGATTGCACAATAATTTTAGGCAATTAAAAAAAAAGCACTGTAAAAGCCGTGGTGGTCTTGTAGCAGTAACATCCGCCTTACAATCGTGAGGTCGTGGGTTCAAATCCCAGTCCCTTACCAATGAGTACTTTGGAATGTATGTAGGTAGGATTCACACCACTAGCATTTCGGTGAAAGAAAACATCGCGAGGAAACCTGCAGTATGTCCGTTGAAGAAATCCTATGGCGTCTGTGAATCCACCAACCCACACTGGGCCAGCGTAGTGGATATGGCCCAAATAATCATCACCCTTCGTGGGAAGGCCTACGTCACGCAGTGAACTATTAAAAAGGCTGGTACAGTACTTACTGTAATTTCAACTTATGACAGTAACATACCTGTATTTTCTAAGTTCTCTAGAGCAACATATCTAAATGTTTTCAAAGCACATATTGACGTTGTACATAGGAACACGTATTTTAAGTTCCCCATGTACATTTGTTTATAATTCATAACTCTTCACCAATCACACAGTCAGGGAGTGGATCAGATATATCCAGCTCGCGGCTCTACTCGCATCGCTTGCGTTGCAGAATATAATTTGAGCCAATTATAATTTCGTACTGTTATTGTAGCTTTGTTTTATTGTATGTGTTAATGTTGAGCGTGAATGAAAATAACTTTTAGTATGATTTTCTTTAGTTATTCCGTTTTTTGGAAATGTGTGATTTTAAAAAACATGAAAATTATTTTCTTTGAATTATAAATTTACCAGACGATCAAAATTGTTCTCTTAACCGTAAGTACACATTATACGTATAATATTATAACATGTATCTTAATCTATACGCATCCTTAGAAAGTGTTTACTGACTTAAGAATAGAATTGTGACTCTACCTTTAATAACAAAGAAAAAAAACAACGTAAGTATTTAAAATTCTTAGTAGTTAATTTTTTAATCAAATCAGACTTCCAATATCCACATTTAGGCAAGTACGTGTGACAAACATATATGTAAGTATATATCATCATCATCATTGCCAGATTTACTACAGATATTGTTTATGAGACTCCGGTCTGATCATTATTTATTACATTGTGCTCACCGCTGAATAAAAGTTATTAATTATTTGTAATTACGAGTACCAGTAGGTCTTGTTGAAATAAATAATATACAAAGCTAATCATTGAAGTATTTAATATTCCGTGGATATTTATGACAAAATTTGTCAAGTATCTGGAAAAGCTTTCTTGTTTCAAGTCATATCTACATAATAGATAAGTATTTGTATACTAAACCTGCGTATTGAAACAAAATACAGAGGACGTAATTGATCGCAGAGTAGATTCAGCGCCAAAGCAGACGTAGGCGGGTCTACACACGGAGATTTGTTGGCCAATATTGTAGCCAGTATTGTAACCGATCCGAAACCCTATTGTGCTTACCACAGATATCTGTATAATAATATAAGTGCTTGCCTATTTGTAATGTAAGATCGTTCGTACATACGGTGACTAAGTGATGTCGCTGTAGGAACGTGTTTGTGCGGTGCTTGTCGTTGACGTGCACGCTGTTACGATATTTTTCTCAATCATCGAGAAAGTTTCTCTAAAGCTCTCTATTAAACAAATTGATCAATAGTTTCATTTGGTTGTTACGCATCACTTTTTAAATCACTCGCATCACTCTTTAATTATTTTTTTTTTATATTATACAGTTATTACTTATCAACATTAATAAATTAATCAACATGATATGAACGTCTTCAACTGATCGACAGTTTTCTCCATCCATTTAAATTAGTTCTCTAAACCGTTTGCTTTCTGTTTTTATCTTTACAAATCATAAGAAAACTTAAATATTTTGTATTCAAGATTCACAAACACCTGTAAAATAATTATAAAACCACCTAGTAACTAACCAATTTATCGAAATTAATAGGATAATTTATTAGGCGCTACTAAGCGTAACTTAATGCCGTTAGTACCTATATCGAAACCGTTTATAAAGAAATCAAATTTGGACACAGTTACTCTACGAAATATTTTGAACACAAAAACACCTATTCAAATTCACTTCGTTATCGCAAAGTACACATCGAAGTACACTTTAAACTCACTTGCTCATCTTATGCACTGCATTATCAATTTCTTGTGCATGCAATCTGCAATCTTTTAGTCACCTCATGCACGAACGTCAAGAAAACTATTGTAACTGAAGTGAAAACAGTTTGATTGGAAGTTGTTCTTCTGGCGGAGACGTATTGGTCTATCCAGGCTCGTCCGAGGAGGTTTTAGGGCTTGTAAGTCTTAAGACGACTACAATTTTATGCTTTTGGTTTTTTTAAGTCAAAATTTAGGAAACCTGTAGGTAAGAACACACTTTACTTATTATTACTTATCAAATTTTGTTAATTACATTTCTTTGTTATTGATTTATTGGTTTTATTTGATGCTCTACGAAGTCAAAATATATAACAAGTATATCTATAACTAACATAGTATTTTTCAATTTTTTGATATGTAATTATAATTTCTTTATTTTCATACTTGTTGACATTTTTATTTTTGGTTTGTATTCTAATATTTTATTTTTTTGTGTACCTAATAATACTGATCTTGTAAAATTTAAAAAGTGTGCTTATTTATTTATAGTAAACATTTAATTAAGTAGAACTTTTAAAACTTGTAACTAGACGATTCCAAGTGCCTGTATTGTGTCTACGGAATAAAGAAATTTTGACTTTGACTATAAAAATAGAATATTAATTTCGTTCCCTCGTGCACGAACGTCACGAAAACTATTGTAACTGAAGTGAAAACAGTTTGATAGAAGTTGTTCGTCTGTTAGAGACATATTGGTCAATCCTAGCTCTTTCGTGTAAGTTTTAGGGCCTGTAAGTCTCTACGGTTTTATGATATTACTTTATCAAGTCAAAAATATATATTATAGGTATATTTTAACTATAACCTAATTTAGAAAATTGTGTTAAATTATTTTTTTTTTGACTCACGGTTATACGTTGACAATTTCTTGTTTTAAGTCAAAGTATAAGATAATCAGTAAAATAAATAAATAGGAACTTTTAACTAGTTTGATTTATTGTATCAAATTTTGTTATTTTTTAGGGTCAACACATATGTACTGTAATTTGAACATACAAATTTTGCAAGATGAAAACATTTCATTTTCAGTTCTATAATTATGTGATATTTTAATACGTAGGTACATTATTTAAGTTTTAGAATGTGTGCTAACTAAAATTATAAATGCATTTCTGTCTAAATACCAATAACCCACTCTACATTTTATATCGCCTTTAGTTCTTCACACGAATGATAGATGGCGCGACAAGTTTAAAATTTGGAGTCAGTACAAAACTGTGATACAGATTTTCTATAATTTAAAATTCCTTGTTTAACTTTTCGAAATACATCTATGTACAGTAAAAAAGATGCCTAAGTTATAAGTTTGCACTAAAAGAAAATCTCGTATATAAAATAAAGAGTGAATAAACGAAACTTTTTTGAAAGTTTCCACGAAAGTCCGAACAGGTGATAATAGAAGCATTATACAACTATCATTACCTGTTACTAGCCAAGCACGACGTCTCAAGTAAACAATTTGTTTGACCTTGAACCGGCTGGCCTTGCAGCCATTGATTTTACGGGAGCGTACTCTACGCTCTAGCAGGGCGGCCCAAGCAAGGGCCGGATTTGATATTAGAGTCTACGAATTAGATCTGAAAGATATGTTCTTTATAGATTAGATATTGATTATACTCGTAATAATAACCGCTAGCATTTATTTGGCTTTTGGCTTATTTCCCAATTTACTAAAAGGTATTTGGTGGATGACAAGGGGGTAAAAAAGAGAGTTCATCGAAATTTAGGTACCTACATACCTTAATTACATTAGCTTTCATAAAATGACATCGAAATCATACTACTTGAATGGCTGATATGAAATGGCTACAAACAAATACACAGATTATACATTACGTTAGTAGGTATTTAGATTTCACACGTTTTATACTTAACAGGTTTTCACATTTTTTTCTGAAAATCTTTTTTGTATAACATGTACCGATGCTTTTTACTAGACAACGGTAAGATGAACAAAAAAATATCTCGTTAATATTTAACTGTATGGTAGTTCTTTACAAAAAATATTTAGTAGAGATTCTCTGGTGATCTGGTCGTACAAGCCCGATATATAGTTTTTTTTAATAAATATACATCATTAAAATTTGCAATTGCGATACTTCTATTCTTGGAATATTTATGGACTTACTTTCAATTTCCGGCCGCCTTATTTTTTTTCTTCGTTGGAGTGTCCCCTCGATAAAAAAGTTGAGAGCCACTGCCATAAAATGTAATGTTTTTTTGCAACTTCGTTTTCTCGCTAATCATAATACGTGGCATAGAACATTTTCACAAAATGTTGTATTCCATATAGTATATTATTAGATACCTACATAAATTACTATGCGTAGGAATTGTTAAATAGGTCCTAACCTAACACCATTTTATAATAGCCATAACTTAGGCGGTACTTAGTACCTTCTAATTTACAGACACTAGTTTCAACACTTAAGTGAGGCTTGCGCGTCAGTTTCATAACAGAATACCTACAACCTACTTAGGTAGATAGTAAGTGCTTAGGTATTCGAAGCTATTGGGTATTATGTAGCCTAGGGCTTGATTTTGTGTCTGTTCTACAATAGACTTCTTTAAATAAACATAGGCCTAATAGGTCCATTTAAGAAGGCGCCATAGTAATTATAATAGCTAATTAGACTATTTCTGTTTATTTTTACTTTAGGCATTCGATAGAGAAAACTTTACGTTTCTATTCAATTTACGACGGAGCCTTTATAATTGGGGCTATTATTAATTTACCCAATTATTTATGGAAATTGAATTAGAGCGTATGTTACTGAGCCTCATACCGGGTGTGTTTTGGACGACAGAGATTAGGTAAGTATATAAATAGGAATTATTCCAGTCTGTCCCCCGGATCTGTCCCCCGGGGGACAGAACGGAAGAAAAAATCTTCTCCTTCTTTTCCGGCATGATTACACTCCTTGACAGTGCAGTCTGTCCCCCGACTAAATAAATTATTATTTTTTGCTTTTCTTCATCCGTTTCATCTGTAGCTTTGTCATTTATGTTAGATATAATAATAATAATTTGGTTCTATCATCATTTTTATAAAAATAATTTCTCGAATATCTTTGTACCTACTCATCATTATGACTAACTATTGATATGGGAGCAACCTCAAAATCGCGAGAAAAAAGTACTACATATTCTATAGGAAAAGTTCATAATCTTTCTACAATTTTGTGAAACAGCTTTTCTTTTCAAGTAGGTAACTAAAATAACTATGTATCTGGTTGATATACGATAGTTATAATAAAAAATATAATTAAATGGTTATTCGATACAAATATGTAGTTATTTATTGAATAGTAAAACATCGAAAATAATATAAAATCGGTAAGTATCTCATAAATACCACCTTAACTACTTACAATCTTTGTTCCGTAATAGGTACTCCATTTACTGGAAGTAAAATGGACTATTCAGGATCGCTATGATCACTACAATCCCACAAACAGACACACACTGTCACAAGTATACAAAGAAACCTGTCAAACTTATTGATAGGCATCCATCTTATAGTCTTTCTCCAGGAACCCAATCCCCTAATGGCGGACGCAAACTGTGCATTTTGCTGATGAGACTCGATTTATTTCAATAATCCTCCTCAGGTAATGGCGATGGGAAGGGCACGAATATTATATTGCATTAGCCTTTGATGCCTTAGAAACATAGACTGCCTAGGTATCTGTAATCTTAGCTTAGGCTCTACTGCGAGGATGTTGTATGGTTAGGTTTATGTCGTCTTCAAACCGGTAAACTTTCTGGTATCTTTGTGAGCTTAGAGCTCGTTGTGTTGTTTGATAACTATAACTAAATACTTTTAACTAGCTGCCCGCCCCAGATTTGCCCGTCTACAAATGAATAGGAGGAAATATTCGACCTATAGGATAGTGAAAACCTGTGTTATCTCCTTACATAGTTAGGCTATTTTTTTGTTTTATGATTAATTTATATAAAAATAGCTTTATAGCATTTAAGCATAAAGCTACTGACATTTACCTTTATTTTTAGGGTTCCGTACCTCAAAAGGAAAAAACGGAACCCTTATAGGATCACTTTGTTGTCCGTCTGTCCGTCTGTGTGTATGTCAAGACTCTTTATCGCCAGCGCATTCGTATTGATGATTCGTACTCTTCGTGGTGCAATCTATCTGCTGGTGTTCCACAGGGCGGCGTTCTATCTCCTCTTCTTTTTGCTGTATTTATAAATTCAATTTCTCAACAACTGACTTCTTCCTATCACCTCTATGCAGACGATTTGCAGATTTATACGCAGGCGCCTCTAGGGCAACTGAACGAGGCAATTGAGCGTATCAACGTGGATCTGAAAAGTATACTGGACTGGAGCAGATCATACGGACTCATTGTCAATCCTACAAAAACACAAACGATCATCATTGGGGGTTCTCGTATGATCTCCAAAATTGACTGGTTCTGCCTACCTCAGGTCATCTTTGACGGTATTCCGATTCCCTTCAGTGAAACTGTTAAAAATCTGGGACTTACTCTTGATAGACAACTCTCTTGGATTCCGCAATTAGCTGAAGTCAGTAGGAAAATCTTCGCCTCAGTTGCTTCGCTCAGGAGACTACGTAATTTTCTCCCTGTTGCTACCAAAACTGCGCTTGTGAACTCTCTTCTCTTCCCGATTCTGGACTACGCAGATACTTGCTATCTGGATTTAACCGAAGAGCAACTTGACAAGCTTGAACGTCTACAGAATGTCTGTATCCGGTTCATATTTGGTTTACGCAAATATGATCACGTGTCTGAATTTCGTCAAAAGCTCAAATGGTTACCAATCCGTCTTCGCCGCAACTCACATATTCTGGCCTTTTTGTATAAAATCCTATTCTATCCTTCCACTCCGCTATATCTGAAGGAGCGTTTTACTTTCCTTCAATCCCACTCTAGCCCTTTACGATCCTCTCGTGCTCTCAAACTTAAATTTCCTACTTCCGGTCACTCGAATCTATCCTATCATCATTCCTTTACTGTCCAATCCGTTATGCTGTGGAACGCACTGCCTGTCACAATCAGACAGGCTCAATCACTTAACATTTTTAAATCTCTTGTTTTTAAGCACTATCTGTCTACTTGTTAATTTGGTACATATATATGTATATATTTTATTATGGTTTTATGTATGTATTTTATGTAGGTATATAATTATTTATTTATTTGTATGTAATAATTATAATTTGTTTTTTGTATCTGTGTATTTGGTCTATGTAGTTTATGCTATTGAACAGCACCGACCGCAACATAATTGTCCTAATATTATTTCATTTAGGTTGCCTGGAAGAAATCGCTGCAGGTGATAAGGCCGCCCATTTTTCTACCGGATTATTGTTTTTATTTTTTCTAGTTTAAGTTCTTTTGTAATGTATGGTGTGAAAATAAAGTAATTTTGTATTGTATTGTATTTATCTCGGGAACGCGTAATGATATCAAGTTAAAATTTAAACTGTATACAGACAGACAGACAGACAAAACTGTTTATT
Source organism: Hypomecis punctinalis (assembly GCA_949316475.1). Classification (NCBI taxonomy): domain Eukaryota; kingdom Metazoa; phylum Arthropoda; class Insecta; order Lepidoptera; family Geometridae; genus Hypomecis; species Hypomecis punctinalis. The sequence goes on from OX438812.1 coordinate 15,341,825, forward strand.
TACAACCACAGTTTGAAAAATAAACACTATTTACATATATACGACAAAAAATATGATTATAAAGTGGCGGCCTTATCACCCATGGCGATTTCTTCCAGGCAACCTTGCACGAATATGAACCGACAAGAACAAGACGTATACGTATATATATATGGTCTCTTGCAGTTGTGTAAAAGAAAAACTTCTCAGTTATCATTTAAAAAAGTAAGAGCCATTTATGTCGTAAAAAACCGCATATTTCGACACACACAAAAATCAAAACCTACAGGGTACTTCCCGTTGACATAGAACTATGAAATTTGGCGAGAAGCATTGTCTTAGAATACACATATAGGAATAAATCTGAAAACTGTACATTTTCATTTACATCACAAAAAATAGGGCCTCAAAATTCACAAAATATGAGTTCTAAATTCAAAGTGAGTAAATCGTATCATGTAAGGTGTCATATAAAAGAACATCATTAGCACATGCTAGAACAGGATTTTAATTAACATTGTCTTTGTACGGAACCCTCAATGTGCGAGCCTGACTCACACTTGTACGGTTTTTTGACATTAACAACAACAAAACAACAATCTGTTCACTTGGAATAACTAACATACTTATTATGTAATTCTGAGTGAATTGACGGCGTAAACGTATATTTTTATATAATTGCAATATGTTAGGCTACAGAATAGATAACACGATACTTATGCCTTCACGTCACATTTCACGTATCTGCCAGTCTCATACCCCGACAGCCTACGGCAGTCCGCGCAGCACGAAACAACGCGCCACGCCGCGGCATCTGCCGCTTATTACATACCAAGCTTAGGCACTACTGTTACAGTTGATGATGACTATATACTGTACATTTACACTAATATTATAAAGAGGAAAGATTTGTATTTTTATATGTAACGAATAAACTCAAAAAGTACTGGACCGATTTTAATAATTCTTTTTTCATTAGAAAGCTACTTTATCACTGAGTAAAATAGGCTATATTTAGTACTAGATTACTATAGTACCTATTTATATCTACCCGTGCGAAGCCGGGACGGGCCGCTAGTGTTATAATATAAAGATAAGTCGCCTTTTTTCTGTGTCTGCCGATGAATCCGCTCAGATCGTCTAAGCTACACAACAAATTGCCTTGCGGATTTCGATGTCTTCTAGAATATTTTTCCGGATTAGTTAATAAAACTATTAAATTAGTTCGTACCTAGCCAGTATAAGCAAGGGTGGGCATCTGGTATACTACTTTATACAATTAATACTAAAAATCGACTGAATTTCACTCTGTAAAAAATAAGGAAAAGAACCTATCGCTTTCTCTGAAATATCTTTAGGGCTTTTTCACTAATTTTTCAGTTTTCGATAAATCAGCATTTCTTTAAAATTTAGGTTCTACCCCAGAATATCACAACTAGATAACTTTCTGTATGGTACCCACAACACGGGTCTCGAGCCTATAGTGGGACCAAAGGATATTTCGCTTATGAATCCTGAATCTAGTTATCTTGCCAAATTACAACTGTAATTACAACTGTTTTTCCGAACATATAAAATATACAAGAATTGTAAATATAAAGTATGGTATATAGGTATAAGATTTATAGTACATATATTTCTAACACAGATTATCTTCTATTGTGTGAATTCTTCCTGCTTTCTTAATTAAGCTACTCGTACATACAACTTTAAAAAAATCTGCAGATTATATTCTATTGTGTGAATTCTTCCTGCCTTCTTACTTAAGCTACCTACAACTTTAAAAAAATCTGCGTTTCTGCTAACTAACTGAATGGTTGAAAGATTTTTTTTTTCAGTAAACTTAGAGACGCTATATAGCTTGCTTCCTAAAAAAATCTTAAATCTAAATGAAAAATAAGCGCTTTTCGGAAATTCAGTCATAATCGTAACTTACAGCGACGTATAACTTTATACCGACGGCGACGTGCGATATTATTAGCGTCTAACACAATGCCTGCGTCGCCCGCAGCGAGCCGCGGCTGCGGAGTCATGCCCCTGTTACAACCAAAGTGCAGCCACCTTCTACCAACCTTCACAGTCACGACCTGGATACACTTTACTTGCATTTCAAGTGGCTTTTATGCACTCGATGATAAATATAATTAAAATATGTAAAAGCTACCTATCGCAATAACAAATACATAGAGAACAATGTATGTATACAGAAAATTTCATGACTCATAGTTACAACAAAATTGCAGTCACCTTTTAACCAACCTTCACAGTCACGACCTGGATACACTTTACTTGCATTTCAAGTGGCTTTTATGCACTAGATGATAAGTATAATTAAAATATGTAAAAGCTACCTATCGAAAAAACTGATACATAGAGAACTATGTATGTATACAGAAAATTTCATGACTCATAGTTACAACTAAATTGCAGTCACCGTTTCACCAACCTTCACAGTCAGTGGATACACCTTACTTGCATTGCACGTGGATTTTTAAGCATACTTTTGTAGAAAAGTAGTATTACCAACTGTCCACGTAACTTACTATAATTACTAATAGATTAACAAAATAACTATACAAGGAATTTTATAACTCAAAGTATAATTTGTATTTTGTTATTTTTACTCAATAAATTTGGAAGTGTATTTCCTCGTTTGTTCTTTACCATTTCACCCGTATTTTTTGCATGAAGATGCAAATTCCGGGAAAATAAGAGGTTCCTATGGAATAGTACACAACCAACATCTACTAATAAAAGCTCCAAACGAAAAACCTAATTATGTATTGTCTTATAGTTTTTATATGTAATTCTAATAGTTAAACCCTCTGCTATGAATATCGGAAACACCCGATGCATCATGCAACTGCTTCAACTGAAGTCCTGCTTTATAGTCACGACCGAGATACACTTGCTTTTGAATTGCAACTATCGCCCTAGATTACTAAGTAAGTAGTACTAAGTATGTAGTAATCCTGTGCAGCTATCTCAGAATCATTTCAGCTGTAAAACTTCCAATGTTGATTAGCCATACAGAATATACGTAGGTATGTACATGACGTACATTTTCTTACTCAAACTAATTTTAGTAGTGGGAACACTACCTATTAAAAACTTCTAACAAACGCTACTAATACTAGCGTTTATGTATTATGTAGTAGTATGTTATGTATTATGTAGTAGTAATGTAGCTTTTGTGCCATCCCATAGGAATCCCTTCTTTTTCCTGGAAAAAAGTAGCGTATGTCTCTCTCCGACCTTTGAACTATAATCTATATCCATGCAAAAAGTCAAGTTGAACTGTCACTGTCTTGCTGCTTGAAAGTTAAACAAACAAACGCACATTCAGTTTTATAATATTACTGAATGTACAGAAGTTTTAAGGCCCATGATGATGCTGCTCAGCCGTATGCCAACTTTATATCTACCTACTGATAGTTCAAATATTATATGAGCACCAAAATTACAATTGAGTTTAGAACAAAACTACCCATTACATCACACAGATAATAATAAGTATATCCAAAAACGTTTATTAAATAATGATGGTGTTCAGTGATACTCGTAGAATTGTTTTATAAACCTGAATTTGATAGCTCAAAATATATAAACACAAAAATGTAGTAAAAATTACAACAAAACATAAAAACACATTGTTTGCATCTGAGTAAGGCTACCTGACGAGTGTTAGGTAGGTAGTGTACATAAATTAAAGTGGTTTATGTAGAGCAGTCGCTCCGGTCATTAATTTTGTCTTTCATATAGTAAAAACTGTAACAAAACGAGTATTGCGTTCGTATATTGAAAGGTAAATAAGATATACAATTTTATTGATATTAATAAGCTATTACATCATGTGATTCTTATTAGAACTCATAAAGTGTGACGACAAAAACGGTGTTGTTTTTAAACTTTCGCGTTTTTTCAACACATTATTATTATATACTACGGGACTAATCGCGCAATAAAATTACGATATAAATAAATACCTCCTCATCCCGAAGTTTCGGCCGAGTTGCATCGACCGCGGTCACGGGTAGACTCGGAGGTCGATGCAACTCGGCCGAAACGTCGGGATGAGAAGGTATTTATTTATCTCGTAATTTTAGTGCGCGATTAGTCCCGTGGTATATAATAATAATGACAAAAACGGTGTCTAGAAGAAAATAATAAGATCTCTGATATAGAAATGTAAATATCTAAAATTATTGCCAACTGAAGTAGAAAAAGACAGGCATCAAATGATAAACTAGAGAGGCGACGTTATTCTGATAAGTAAGGTAAGTGTACACAATGTCGTCAATGTCCCAATGCCCGTTAAAATTAAATTAAAAGACTTTTACTAAATTATACCAAAACTTACATCGAAACTGTTTATGGCATCAAATTCTTGGTAATATTAGCTTTCATTTCAATGGCGACACTTAGTCGTAACTGTAATGGCGTCGGCGCAGTGTTTATCTAAAGTGCTACGCTCCGAAATTTTGTGTTTTTTGCAAAGTTTAGCTCCTGAACCTGAAGACTGACTTGCCGTGTTCTGTTCAATGTTTACTGAATCAGTTGCTCGTTTTGGTAAGCGAAATTATAATGAGATTAAAGCTTGATTAATATTCTAACGATATAACTTATAAAATTGTGCTTTCTTTAATCATAGATTTATTAATTACGTGTGTCAGGTAATGGTACACCGTAACTCCGATTTGTCCCAATGCCCGTCAAAATAAAAAATAAATTAACGGCTATTGGGACAGACTTGATATTCACTTTGAAATGTGCACCTAATGTCGTTATTTTTTGAAAATCAAACTTTAATAGTGACGGCATAAGGTGCATATTTTTATGGCTTAGTGTCCAAAATATACTTAAGATAATTTATAAATTTTTAAGCTATTTTTGATCTACACATGAATAATTATACTGATGTTTAAAAAATGCGCGTGCCTATTGTAAATTAATGCATTTTGTAGGAATATTTTTATGTCTTCATCAAGCATTGCTGGATACAGATTTCCAATACCAAAACTGGTTGAAAGGATTTCATCTAGTGTGTTCCTGCGGAAGCAGCTTGAATCTGGTCTGTTCTTACAGTATTAAGTACTCGTAGGTACATTCGTCAGAGCCACCTTGTTATCAACGGTTTACGAAATAAGATTTTTAGTTTTCTAGTCTAACCCAGAAATAAGGATGCCCGTAGCTCATACAAATCATTATTTAACATAAGGGTTCTAACCCTAAAATTCGGAGACCAGTAAATTGCGTGAAAATCCCGGATTATAGAGTCCAGAACCCGGACATGTCAACCCTACCTGACACACATGTTTCCCCCAAAGTTTTACATAAGCATTGATTGACAAAATTTAATTACATCAGTTTGCTTGAATAAAAATAAAAATTACAGATCATCATGGCCGAGAAAAAATACGCAACAGAGGCTATGATAAAGGCTATGGAAGCTGTTGCAAAAGGCTTACTTCCTTCTTCTGCAGCAAAAGAATTTCACGTACCAAGATCAACTTTGGTAGATAAAATTAATGGCAGAAGTTTGGTCGACTGCTCAAAGGGACCACCTACTATATTGACAAAAGAAGAAGAAGAGCATTTAGAAAAGTGGTTAATTTTTATGGCAGGTAGTGGTTTTCCTGTGACTAAAGACCAATTACGGGATAGCGTCAGCATACTTGTTAAAAAACTGGGCCGCAAAAATCCTTAAAAATAAACAATGAAAATCTAAAATCCAAAGAAGGAAACATAGTAATGTTTGAAGTAATCAACGGCGAACTTACCAAAATAGAACCTGACCAAACAAACAACATTCTAAAATTGAACTCTGATAACTCTGTAACATTTGGTGAATCATTACAACAAGAATTACAGACACCTCAGAAACCAGTGACAAATATTTATTCAGCGGGAAACGTAATTCGAACTACATGTTCTAAACCAATTTATTTGACACCACATACAGACAGAACCGACAAGACAAAAAAAGGACAGATTTTATCATCTGAAATAGTACAACTTGAAAACAAAGAAGTTCATGGTGAAAATAAGGAAAATAATGAATCAAAGAAATTATATGGGGATCTCCTTGTGCCAACACCATTTAAAGACGCTTTGTATTGGCCAGAGACACCATCTAATCCAAGTAAATCCAAAATAAAATACCATCCGTAATTACTTCCGATAGATGGCAAATATTTGCGCAACACAAAAAGAATATTAAAAAAGAAAATAATAAAACGAAAGATATAAAGAACAAAAGAATAAATAAATCCACCAAAGATTCAGGCAAAGAAAAAGAACGACAAAAAAAAACAATCAAAAAACGTTCTGACAAACAGGATTGATACTGTAGGATGTGCAAAACTTCAGTGAAATTAGACATGATTCAATGCCAATACTGTAAAATTTGGTACCATACATCATGTGCAGAAGTTCAGCCAAATGAATTATCGTTTAAATGTATTTATTGTGAAGATTAATAAGTAACTTGTAGAAGGACTGTCAAATTCATCAAATCTGATTTGCATATCAGCGGGGCAATTCTGTTGGCCGATCTCGTTGCTGAGGTGACGCGTTCTTGATCGTTTTGCTGATAGTTCTGAGTGCTCGATGCTGTCAAAAAACGAGAGAGGTTCGGGAACGTGTCACCTCAGTGGCGAGATAGGTTAACAGAATTACTCCGCAGTGTTAGATAAATATATGGTTAAATTAAACCATTTTAATTGTTTGGTTTTACTGTCTCACTGATCTTAATTTGAATTACACTGGTGTTATTCTCGTTAAACGTATGAAAAGTTTAAAAAGCGATTCTTTTTAAAGTATGACTTTTAAATTGAACTGGTATTTCTATGACTTTAAAATTGAACTGGTATTTCTATGACTAGTAAGTAGATTGTGCCAAAAAGTTGATTAGAAAGTACTACGCATGATTAGTTTTAAAATACAAATGTACCTAGTATTATTTTTGTAAGAAAATAGAACTTTAAATTTGATCTCATTTTTTGTGTATGATTCTAAGTAGATTCATAAGTTTGTCTATAATCTTTTAACATAACTTTGTCATAATTTCGTTTTGTTTTGTTTGTGATTTTTTTTAATTGAGCTGGAAGTTCATCTTATGAATAGTTTAAGAATGCAAGTGTAGTATTATTTATATAATTATTTAATTTATAACTTGATCTCATATTTTTATGCATGTATATAAGAAGATCCACATTTTTTTGATATGATAAAAGTGAAACTAAACCTAGAGTTTTGTAAGACCAAAGTCATAGGCCATAGGTTGCAATAGACTGTTGAATTATATTTTTAATTATATTTATAATCTAGATAATATCAAACATATTTAATATTATTAAGATTTAGATACATTTTTGAGTTTTATAAACATATTTAGGTAGAGCCCTCTCGCAATGAGCTTACTCATTAGAGGGGTGATATCGTTTCATATTGTTAATCACTAGATCTCAGAATGTTTTTTGAGTGTCGCTACCATACAGTTTATTTAGTCGTTAAAGTTTTTAGTATATAATATTATGACAATGTTGTTTCAGTAAAAAAAATGTTTGTTTATTGTATCACATGTGCCTAACAACCGAATTATTGTTGGATATAGGACAAGGGACTGATCTTACGTATTCCTTACGTATTTTACTACCTCTCTCACTCTCAAAATTTTGAAATGTTTTCTTTATTCATTCGATTCATACCTGATTAAATAGATATTAAAATAAAAATGTATTGCATTTTATTCCAATACAAATATCGTTTATAGGACAAAATTATAGAACTCTATAATATAGACAATAAGGTTCAAAGTCGGTAAAAAAAATCACGACTTCTGGGACACTTTGACGATAATTACCTCAAACCTGACGGGCATTGGGACATATGGGTATTTTTCAATATTTTAATATATTTATCTATTTTACAGTTATTATTTTATAGTAATAATATATTCCACGTACAGTATGATAAGTTCATGATCTGTCCAAAAAATTTCAGACCTCAAAGTCAATTACCTTTAGCATGACAGAGCTGCAAAGTCACCGAAGTTCAGAAATTCACGAGTATTGGGACGTTTACCTTAATACCTAAGATTAAAAAAGTTGATCTAACAATTGAGTCTTCGGTCGAATTTATATGACCATTGTCCATTCTGATTTAGTAGTTTGAAAGGAGAATATGAAAAATATAATGCAAACATTTAAATTGCAAATTAAGATTAACCATTATTCACGATCTGAGTGAGCTTTGTAACTAAATTTACTGCCGCGAAAAGATATAGAGACTATAAAATAAACTCATTTTGTTGAATATTGTATAAATATAGGGCTCTGTAAAAATTGCAGGATCAAAGTTTATAAATTTAAAATAACATCAAAAAATAACGAAAATTTCAATAAAAGTAGACTTTTATTAACGTAGCGTCCGTAACATAGCATTTAGCTCTAATTATTTTTGGTTCTTCGGAATAATAAATACGAATTTATATCAAAAAGGCCGTAGCGAAAAATGACAAGCGCGTATTGTCACAAAGCTTAGGAAATATTAACAAATTAAGTCATTAATCAATTAATTGGGTATAGAATTGTTGGCTTTATACCTAATTAGTGATTATTTTACAACACTGGCACAATAATCTGTTGTTCAGTTCTGCATTGAAATAAGTTTTAATTTAGAATTGTTTCTTTTAATAGATAAGTACATATGAAAATGCATCGATGTATATTATTAAAAACCTCGCAACCGAGCTATTTTCAGAAGTTTACAGAGCTTTCATTGTTCTATAGCACACCTGTAAAGTGTTAGACGAAAAACATGAAATTCGCAAACTAACCTGAATCATGGATGCGGCTGACAGGTGTCTTCCTCACAAACAAACATCAAACGACACTGAGCGTCACTTCACAGTACATTTCACATCTAATACCATCCGCTATACATGTAAGTACATACGACACACAAATGTATTCGTGATTATATCGTGATAGAGCGCGCTAACACGACCGCCTAACAGTCTACGAGACCGGACACTGGGCTTCAGCCGCCGCAGAGCGGGATGAAAGATACGCGGGGGGACACATGCATGTTGAAGGATACCAAAGGAGCCGGCCAGACGCGACAGGACTCCGGAGAAAAGAGACGACTACACTGCGTGACATTTGAAAACTGTGTCTTTACAACACCTTTTTCGTTCATTTGTCGACCTCGCTCTTCGCTGCCGACATATAAGACTCAGTTTTATTTGTGCCAATTTTGAGTTGTGCCGTTTTGCTACTGAGCGGCAGATGTCCTCTAATGTGTCGCGCAATTCGGGGCGCTAGCTTTAAAACTAAGTTGTGTAGAGGCTAGTATTGCGCGCCCGAGACGCGTCGCTTCGGCCGTCTGGTGGCAAAAGTGTGTGTCGCGTTTTGTCGCTTTTAGAGACGGTGCGGGTGTGCGAGCGGGACGGGAACACGTGGCGCGTGGGGTGGGAGGAGGACGGGGAGGTGTCACCACGAGCGCTTTTTAGGAGCAACGGATGAGCCAGGAGCGGTGCTGCGGGTTTGTGTGACGTTTTGCGCAGATGTCGGTTTTTCAGTAGCGCACTTGTGCATTACTAATGTAGAAGGAATGTCGAATACCGGGTACTGTAGTCGGATTTTTTGCTTTAAGATGGTGAATCTAATAATTATGCTGAAAAATTATTTATGCTGTCAATAGAATATTGGTAGGTATATACCTAAATGCGGTAGCGAACCAATTTGATTTTATATAGAATAATCAAACAAAGCTTTTAGTCACGTATAAATATTTTACTAAATATCATGACTTTTTTTCCAAAAAATACTTACCTACTGAATTATTACCCTAAAAGTGGCCATGTGACAAATAAATCTCATTTAAATTTCAGGGAGGACACGAATCTCGTAGATAGAGCAAAGAAAATTTGACGAACATTTAAAACAAAACTGGTAGGTAGGTATAGCTATTAGATAGTACCTAGGAACCTTATTACACTTGTTTTGTATTTTTTAAATATAAAAAGGAACATAATAAATTTGCTCTACTTACCTAAGAAGCGTAGTAGAGTTGGTAAACTTTGCCGTGGAGGGTTTTGAGCTAATTCTGTTTGAGACCCAGAGCACCAGTTAATTGTTGAGAAAACATGACGTTTTCCTCCAAGGGAGTATCTTGTTTATTGTACTGATCCATTTAGGGCTACAAACATTTATACGCCAATTTTCATATCGTTGCCGCAATACCACATTAATCAAGGTAAAAAATCACTAAACTTGTGTCGTTTTAAGATAAACAAATAATAAGCTTTTTATTAGCTTATGGAATATTTGTTTATCTTAAAACTACACAAGTTTCTTAGATTTATTATTGTTCAATTTCCTAATTTGCCAGACCAAATCTAAAATCATCCATCTATCAGCCAAAGGACGTCCACTGCTGGACATAGGCCTCCCCTATGGATCTCCAATAAGACCGGTTGGAAGCGGCTTGCATCCAGCGCGATCCTGCGGTCTTAATGAGGTCATTCGTCTACCTTGTGGGTGGACGTCCTACGCTGCGCTTGCCGGTACGTGGTCTCCACTCGAGAACTTTTCGACTCCACCGGTCCACGCCTGCCCAGCGCGGCGATTATGGGCAAACACCCTCAGTATGGAACAAAGAAAAAGACCAGGCCCCCAGTCCCCAGCAGCTCCGCTAGCCCGGGGTTACGGTATCGGCCCCGGTAACGGCGGAGAAGGGGGTGCTAAGAATCGCTGGCAGACGCCCGACTACCACTCCCAGTAAATCTAAAAAGACGATAGATAATGATTAATACTCAGTTCTTCGACATTTTCTTTTGAATTATCATCATCATCATCCATCCATCGGTTTTGCTAACTGCTGGGTACAAGGCTATAGGCCTACAATATTAGACGTGTTATGATTGATATTATGCTTAATAGGGACTTTATAAAATTTATTTTACGCTCATGTAAGTACCTATTTAAACCTGCAAACGTACGAGTGAGACATCTGTTGTCAAAAATATTATTGTATATTTTTTATCGTAACGAAAATGACCAAATTTTCTTTAGGTCACTATCATAACAACCTGTCCCACAAACGGAATTCACTACAATACTTTTTGCTATTCTACCACAATACAAAATCCATTTTAAAAATCACTTGTCCTCTGTCACTTGTCAGCCTCAGAATACAGCAAAAAATGACTTTATGCTTTTTCCCGACAAAAGCTCATCTCGTTTCTACACAATGCGGTAGCGCCACCGCACAATTATTTGACAATGACAATTGTGACGTTTCTGGCTTGTCATTTTGGTGCCCACAGGGGTTGCATTTGTGATGCTTCGATTTGCAAACGCTTAGATTGTTTTTGCAAAATTGTTGAACAGAGCCTTCCCCACAATTTTTTTGCAGTGAAAACTTCTTTAGCTGCTTTTCGCACTTTTTGGGACGAGTAAAAAATGTTAAACTGCGTCAGGACACGTGACCTGATAGAAAACTTCTAAGACGGAGAAAGCAAGTTTTCACTTCTGCCAGCACTCCCGGAGTGCAACTCATTGTTTTATTATTATTTGCTTTTGATTATTTTATATCCTAAGATCAAGGTCTCGATATGACATTCTGTAAGTACGGACTTCTAGTACCTACCTACCTTCATATTCATTTTTTTAAAATTCTTCTTTTTCTCAGCCGTAGGATGTCCACTGTTGGACATAGGTACTAGGTAGACCTCCTCTATAGATCGCCAATTAGACCAGTTGGAAGCGGTTTGCATCCAGCGCCATCCCGCGATTTTATTCAGGTCATCTATCTACATTGTAGGTGGACGTCCTACGCTGCACGCCTACCCGGCACTTGGTCTCCACTCGAGAGCTTGATGACCTCATCGGTCATCGATCATTTGTGCTATGTGCCTACAACCATTTTCAATTGCCAAATCACGGGGATATCATCTATCCCTCATTTCTGATTCGATCTCGCAGAAATACTCCAGCATAGCCCTCTAAGTAAATCAAATACACAAAGCATTGTTTTTTGACCGACGAACTACCGGAGGAGGTATACAATTCGACGCGTATGTTTTATTTTTATGTATAACCACGCATAACTTTTTTCGTAGTAGTCCGATTGCAATAATATTTTTTTATTGGAAAGAGTATACTTCGAAATTGGTCCAATTTAAATTTTATCGAAATCGGCTAAGCGATTTTTGATAAATCAACAACAATGTGAAATATGCTTGATCCGTGCAAAATATTCGCGAATTATGTACACGGGTGAAGTCGGTCATGCTAATTTTTTTCCAAAAAATAATCTTGTTTACTAAATGCATTATTATCTATGTTACTACTAATCTCTGACACCAGGGTTAGCCCCGCGGCCTATACGATCTTTCTTACTTTATCTGTATTGTAGCTGTGTAGTACCTATGTAGAGTCAAATCACATCTAATCTTACCAAAAATATAAAACGTACGAGCAACATGAACAAAAGTTTTTTTTCCCTTAACTAGATTTTAATGCGTGCAAAAAGTTGGGACCAACTATACCGCCAAAAGATCATCCAATTGTCGTACAATGGCAAAGCGCCACCGGACAATTACTGTACAATGGGATTGTGACATATTCGGCTTGTCATTGTACGGCCCACAGGGGGCGCATTTGTGTCGCTTGAGCTGAATCCGAAACATCACATTGGTGCTTTATTCCAGAACCAAGTTATGTTGACAGCTACAGTGGAGCCACTAACACAATTCCTTTATAAACGTGATGTCCTTTTGAAGTGAATTTTGTTTCTCCCATTTTGCCACTTTTGGAAATAAGTTGGTGGAATTGTAAATCCGTAATCTTGTTGTAATTTTTTTAAGGATTGTAATGTCACTGACCACCCACATTGCTTTTTGGCGTGAAATTATCTATAGGATCATCTGGCGGCAGCAGATTTGGGTTGTTAGTTTAGAAATTGGGAAATTATGCAAATTTTGCGATTCGATGATTTTACATCTGTTTTGATGAATATGTTTTGATAGATTAATTATGTTATTACGAAAGTTTAGATAGAGTTTGTAAATTATATTACAAAATTATACTGATGATGATAATTAGGTACTTATGTATTTTTTACACTCAGAGGCAAGGTTCGTTGACTGTAAAAACATTTTTTGTTGCAATGACCGAATGAAAAAAAGTGTTAGGTATGTAGTAGGTATCTATTTCTAGTCCACTTTATTCCTAAAATTATAGTTAAATTAAAATGACGCATACTTTTATCCTCTATTAACAAAACAATTAACTAGCTATAATATTTTAGCCGTTAATAATATTGTCGAAAAATTCGGATACACGGTTTAACAGTGTTTAAAGTGTGTTTAAATCTTTTGTGGTAAGCCGGTTACAGTCTAAGTAGGTAACTGATTACGAATAATAATAAGTGTTAATTATGCAAACTTTTTATTACGAATATTCAAAAATAATGATTATATTAGATTTACCTTCTTAAGTTTTAATTTTACCCATCTTTGTCTTCAGCAGTAAGAAAGCATTTTTTTCTAATTTTTATCAACAATGACTTCAGGTTTCGATCAGGAATCGAAGACTTCAGGGAATTGATCTGAAATCTAAGTTTGTTAAGTTTGTTAGTCAATTATAAATTTAAAAAAAACTTTTTACTAAAACAACACTCTCGTTTGTGACAGAAAAAGAATATAATTGGTATAAGACAGACAGAGAAAGAGAGCAAGGGAGAGAAAGTCTTTTAGTTTGAGGTAGGCTGAAATTTATTCAGGGTCATAGGTATTAAACGCAAAACCATTTAAGACGGGTCCAGTACATCTAGACAAACATTTGTTCCAGGACTTTTGGCAAATCACGTAGAAAAAATCAGCTTTTAAAAAAAGTTCGTCAACGCGCGTTAAAAAGTACACATGCAGAAACGAATTATTTTTTCTCATTTTCAAAAGTCGTATTACAGAAGTTGTATGTCTAGATGTAAGTACTATACTGCATAAAAGATAGCTTGATCTCTGCGACAGTGACATTGACATAGAAGATTGACATTTTTAGAGTTAGGTTTAAAAAAACGATTATCAAACAATGTTGAATGAAATCGAATGAGTAGTTGTAGGTGAGAAATTGGATTTTATTTACTCTCTGTTATTTAAGATCAAGTATCTATACATGTAAATAATGTTATGAAATTAATGAAATAAAATATAATAATGTTACGATAGTATTTATCGACGTTTTTCACTATTATCAATGCTAATGTAACATATAATTGGGTTTAATTTAATTACACATGTAAATAATGTTATGATATTAAAATATACAGTAAAATTAATGATAAATTAAGTTTTATTTAAAATATCGTAAGTACCTATAAACTATCGATATTTTAAATATAACTCTATCTAAAACTCTGTGGTCACGATCATCCGTCGCCCATCACTAATCGACATGCCCATAAAGTATGACATTGACAGGTACTTACTGTCTGTACTATTAAGAAATTCAGGACTTCATAGGCGTGATTTTTCTGACAGCTGTGGCAGAGATCAAGCTATATTTTATAGAGTATAGACCGCCTTTAAAAGGTTTTGTGTTCAATACCTGTGACCCTACCAAGTATATACCTAGGTATTATTTTTAGTTTATTTGCGTTATCTAGTAGCGTTATAAACTAGACGTAGTTTTTATAACACCACTAAAGAGATAACTACTATCTTACTCTCCAAGTTTCAAACAATTTCAGAAGGTATAATCATCTAAGGGACAACCGTCCATTATTATTGACAAAAAGACACAATTCAGACAAAAACGCCGCTAATGAAGTTGGGACCAATTTTTATTTCGCTTGCTTATTCACATCGTAAATATTCGTCAGTCACAACGATTGCCCCAAAAATGTCTTTAAAAAACAATAAAACTCTACAATGAAAACTGTTCTCTATAACCATGCTCTTAGGGGTGGTTTTAGTTTTTTTTTTCACTGTCGGCATAAGGGTATAAAGTCAAACTGTCATGGTACGGGTTTGGGTCACTTTTGAGCGATTCCTTTTTTCTATTTCGTGTTTTCTTTTGGCGGTCCGTTTATTGCGACCAAATGACACGACAGGTGACGCGTTTTTTTGGGATAGAGAATATTGTTATACATTTTATTGCGTGTCTGTCTGTATCGGGATTGGGATCGTTTGGTTATAATTTGCTCGTTTCGTGTTTTACTGCAGATGTTGCCGATAGAGATGTTTTTTTTGTTAGAGTTAAAATGGTGACTTTTATAGTTTATTAAAACTAGGGTTTTTAATTTTACAATTTAATTACGATTTTTTTAAATTTACTCGACATGTCGTTGAATAAAATTATTGTCATTTTCATCTCGATCTTCAGCAGTAGTAAAGCAATTCTTTATCTAATCTTTATCAGCGATGACTTTTGGGAATTGACCTGAAATCGTTACCAGTTTATCAAGTTTGTTTGACTTTGTCGAGTCAATCTTAAACAATTAAAAATACCTTTTACTACAAATCACTCATTTGTGACAGGAAAAGACTTACTGGCATAAGAGAGAGGGAGAGGGAGAGGGAGAGAGAGAGAGAGAGAGAGAGAGAGAGAACACAGGAAGTCTCATAGTTTGAGGTAGGCTAAAATATACAGGGTCATAGGTAATAAACGCAAAACCTTTACTTAGACGCGGGTCTAGTACAACTAGACAAACAACTTATGTTCTAGGATTTTTGGAAAATCACGAAGAAAAAAAAACAGCTTTTTCAAATAAAAAGTTCGTCAACGTTCGGTAAAATGTGCGCAGAAACGAATTTTTTTTTACGAATATTGAAAAGTCGTATTACAAAAGTTGTTTGTCCAGATGTACTAGACCGCCCTTAAAATGTTTTGCGTTTAATACCTTTGACCCTGTATAAGTACTTACACCACAGATGATGCTTGTCAATACACTTTATTTTGATCTGCACAATGTTTAATTATATCAGAAAAATCATTGATACAGAAAAATATTTAATTCAGTAAAGATAATTATATGTATACTACTAATGTTTATTTTACCACAAAAGATTTCAACACGCTTTTAATACTTTTTAACTCAGTAAACTGTTCTACCAAACAGTGGTTAACGCGTGGTTAAATTTTCTGTGGTAAGCCCTTTTTTGATACTGACAATGGTGGTGAGACGGTATATCAGTAAATACTTCTTGAAAAGTGATGTTTATAAAAAGCTCATTTCCGAAGACAATAATTAGAAACACTTCATCATGTCCGTAATATAATTTTAACAACACGTTAAAAATCAGTGACCATAAAGGTTTCTATCATTATGTAAATAAAGTCTAATTTATTAAAATTAAAACAAACGACAGCCGATAATCTAAGGCCATTAGTACACATCAGTCATAACGTTACAATGGCGATTGTTGTAATAAACAAAGGAAACTATTTAAATGATTCGCTGCAATTGCTTTGGTCAGCATTTTGTTAGTATTTGATCAGCTCCGTTATTGACTTATATAAACGAGGTAGAACAAAAATGACCAAAACCTTTGGTGTCGCTAACTGTGCCATTTATCAACAATATTGGACCACGTTATGAAAAGCGAACAAAACGACAAGATATGTATACTTACACTATCGCATTAAAAATCCTGTAAGGATAGTGTAATTGCTGACACCGAGGGTTCCGTACAAACCCAGAAAATTTCACCGATTGGGAAGTACGAGTAAGTTGTTAAAATCTCTATGTTATAATAATTTTTCTCGTCATACATCGAAAATCACACATTGTTAAAATAATTAAAAACCTGTTTTAGCATGTATTAATGAAGCTATTTTATATGATACGTTACGTGATACGTTTTACTCACTTAGAATTTTTTTTTGTGATTTAAATAAATATGTACGGTTTTTGATTTATTCCTATATGTGTACTTTGAGACAATGCTTTTCGCCAATTTCATAGTTCTAGGTCAACTGGAAGTACCATGTAGGTTTTGGTTTTTGTGAGTGTCAACATATGCGGTTTTTAACGACATAAACGGCTCTAACTTTTTTATACGATAACTGAGAAGTTTTTCTCTTACACTACTGCAAAATACTATAGATATACGTATACCTATAGTTTAAATTTTAACTCGATATCTTTACGCGTTCCCGAGATAAAGAGTCTTGACATACGTACAGACAGACAACAAAGTGATCCTATAAGGGTTCCGTTTTTTTCTTTTTGAGGTACCTACCCTAAACCTGAACTCTAAAAAAAGTTAGTAATATTGCAGATGGACGTGAGATATCTAAAACTACCTGTACCAGCCTTATTAATAGTCCACTGCAGGACGTAGGTCTACCCATGGAGGGGGAAAGGGTGCGGCTAAAACTACTTAAATAGTACTTAAATGTAAAAAAAAAAATGTTTGTTCGTTGTTGACAAACCATATGGTCCAATTATAAGGTTAAGTATATATTCAACTTCAAGTGGAGGCTCTGGAGTCGATTAAGAGGCGAGCCAGGAGGCTGATTGACAACGACACCTTGACTAAGTCGCAGCTGTAAAGTCTTGAGCATCGTCGCAAGGTAGCGTGTTTGTCGGCTTTTTACCGGATACACTTCGGAGAGTGCGCCCACGAGTTGCACAATCTGGTCCCCCCTGCCCTTTTCTTCTATCGTACGGCTAGATAGACGCGACCTAAGCGCCACCTTTTTATGGTGGACATTCCGCGCGGTAGAACCAAGCGTTTCGAATCCTCATTCCTCATACGAGCAACTGGAATGTGGAACGCTTTGCCTGGGTCTGTCTTCCCGTTAAAGTACAACGTGGGTGTCAAATCCCAAGTAAATAGGTATCTTCTAGGTAAGCGTGCTACACTCTAGACCGCACATCTGCTTAACATCAGGCAGTGTGTAGTCAAACGGGAAACTATTCGAATTAAAAAAAAAATAGAAAAAAACTCGTTTAGTTAAAAAAAAGTATTCTGAGTTTACAGAGTACAAAACAAACAGTGCAGCAATGTTGTTTATGATAACCTGAAAACTATAATAGACCGACTTTTGTCAAAAATATTATAGAGAGCGAATGTGATGATTTAGTTGTGCAAACAGCTACTTATTCTAAAGCTTAAGAGTATTTTTGACGTATTATTTGATGATTTTCTGATTAAACAATGTTAAAACCATTGACGTAAAAACCACGTTGCTAACATTTTAAATCATACCCACGAAAAAGTAACCTCGTCTACGATATTAGGTAAAGCACTTGTCTAAGCAAGCTATTAAAATAACATTATGGAAACTAAGCTACGGTTGGGTAAAAAAATGTTGGGTAAAGCAATTTGGGAACATTTGTTCAAGGTAGAGTCGAGATTGTATTAAAATCTAACAAATTATGTTTCTATGGATCTAGATTCTAGATCTTCTGACAGATCCTGGGGGTCCTCTACCTCACCGGTGGGGTCGGTGTATGTCGGTGTGCCTTTGGTAACCGGCACCTATACCAAATACGGAATACTTCCTCTTGCAATGAGCTGTCGGATCGGCCCAATTTTCAAAACGTTTAAAACGTTGTAAATCGTTATTTTATGCTCTGCTGTTCGTACAAGCACATATTTTCAATGCTCTCTCCTGCTCTTACTCGGTCTCATGATCATTCTAATGAATCAATTATAAAGTTCCTGTACTGAAGTTACTGCATAGATTTTAGCGTTGTATATCGATTTAATTTATCATAGTCACTTGTTTTTATCATCATTGGGTATATGATATCAGAATAGGTAGCAAATACCTAGCAAATAACTATGACTTAACCTGTACTCCAATTACGCACCGATCATTTATTTTTATCTTACCGCGACTTAAAAAGCTTTTAGCGTAATTAAGGTTTATTAACAAAAGCGTTATTTAATTGAGGCGTCAAGATCCAATTCAATTGTGGCTGTTATCTAGCCCAATTGTGGGCTATTTGCTGTTATCGCTTCATTTAGAGGCCGAGACGAATGTCCAAACGACTTCCTATGTATTGGTTACGTGAGCTGTTGATTAGTGACGGAGGCTGGGAAAATTATTCAGCCGTTTGATTGGTAGGGAAAAGCTACTTTGATATGTGGTACAAATCAGTCAGAAATTATTACACATTAAATATTTAATTCATGTGCCTGTATGGGGTCAATGATTGAGTATTTATTATTTCTCCTTGGTACTACTGAAGCCGTGGTGGCTTAGAGGTAGTGACACCTGCCTTACAATCGTGAGGTCGTGGGATCAAATCCCGGTCCCGTACCAATGAGTTCTTTGGAATTTATGTACGGAATTTCACACCACTGGCTTTTCGGTGAAGGAAAACATCGTGAGGCAACTTGCATACGTCCGTAGAAGAAATTCGATGGCGTACCTATGTGAATCCACCAACCCGCACCGGGCCAGCGTGGTGGATATGACCCAATCACCCTTCGTGGGTAGGCCTACGTCCTGCAGTGGATTATTAAAAAAAAAGGTTGATGCAGTACTAGTGTATTGATATTTAATTTCCAATTCACGAAAAATTACAAACTTCTCCCTTTGAACTGAGATTTACCTACTTACCGGCAAATGACAGTACCTACAATACCATTTTTTGGAAAAAATGTCATTCTAAAATCAAACTATAAAATCGTAAAAACTGTGTAGTTTCGTTGGTTTGTGTACGTTGGTGGAATAATAAAACCTTTAAATAGGTACGCTAGTATGGTTATTATTTTTCGCAAAAAATCGCACGGCTTCCACCGTGAACAAAATTCGAATAGTGTGCACGAAAAGGTGTGTCATTCATGTACATTATTGTCGATTTATCAAAAACGGCTCAGTCGATTTCGATAAAATTTAAATGGGACTACCTCGGGAGTATATCCTGAGGAAAATAATGAGGAAAATTCCAACTCAACGAGAAGACGGTAGCTGGAGAGTAAGGAAGAACGCCGAGATAGAGGATTTGGTCGCTGAACCCAATATCATAGGAGAAACTAAGGCCCAAAGACTTCGCTGGGTGGGCCATCTGCTGAGGATGGAGGAGGATCACAGTGTCAAGAAGGCCTATCTTGGGGTAGCAAGCGGCCGCCGATCCGTCGGTCGGCCCAGATACTGACTGACGCCGTGCGGTCCGACCTGCGTGAGCTCCAGGCGGACGAGTGAGAAGAGACAGCGCTGGACCGTGACCAATGGCGTTCTCTGGTGTCGGAGGCTAAGACTCATTTTGGGTCGTTGCGCAAGAGGAGTAAGTAAGTAATATTTCAAGCAGGATTTTCGAAATCCCTCACAAATATGCAATAGAGCTGGCGATACTCGTATCTTAAATTATTTCCTTAGGGCGAAGGTAATCAGTATGAAATAAATCTTTTATAGTCGTTCTGATTTGGTTGGACTACGACCAAATAGATCGTTATTCGTGTGAAATGTGGTCCAATATTTTTGTCATTTTATACTAGTTGGGGCGTCAGCACCAACCAACTACCACCGTACATCAGTCGGTACATTGATTGGGACATTTTTACTTGCACGAACATTTTTAATAGTCCACTGCAGGACGTAGGCCTACCCATGAAGGGCCACGCTGGCTCAGTGCGGGTTGGTGGATTCGCATATACCATCGAATTTCTTCTACGGACGTATGCAGGCTACCTCACGATGTTTTTCTTCACAAAAAATCCAGTAGTGTGACATTCCGTACTTATGTTAGTTCCAAAGAATTCATTGGTACGGACCGGGAACGGGATTAAACCCACGGCCTCAATATTGTGAGGCGGGTATTACTGCCTCTAGACATCTTTCACGGACATCTTTCGCAATGTCAGAAATCGGCCCCGATTAAATTGGTTGGCTACAACCAAATCGGAACGTCTGCCAAAGTTTATAAGCTTGAGGCAAGCCAATTGTCAGGGCGTAAGCAGCAATGCACTCTAGGCGCGGGCGATGGGATATTGAAATCGCAATACCGGATGGAAAGCGGCGTAATAAAGAGTCGAGATCACTTTATCGATCGGGATCGGGGTAACAAGGAACACTGTTAGATATTCTGCGAGAAGATTGGTGGAGATGGTGCTCTACTTTTGGTTATGTAGCGTCCGAAATTATTGCAGATGTTGCTCTACTTCTGTTACTTATTGTTTCTGCATGTATGTATATAATTCGACGATTCTAAGTGCGTTTTAATGTCTAAGGAAGAAAGCTCGTAAGTCGTTAAATGTATTCAATTCTCTCTGTAAGATTACTGTATCAATGCTGTATCATTGTTTTTTTCGTTATATCATTGCGTCATACTTATTATACAGGGTTACTTCTAATCAATTAGCATCCTTTTAGGGGCTTATTCTGTAAATCAAAACTAACAACTTTTGTTCCGCGACTTTTGTGAAAACTCAAAAAAAAATCAGCTGTTCCATACATTTTGTCGCAAGTGAACGATAATTTTCTATGGAACATCATATTTTTTTTGAGTTTTGAGTGTACTTATAATTGTGTGTTAGGTACGAGTATAGTACCTATGTAGTATTATTTTTTATGTTTATGATATCATTTCTGAGTACTCAACGTAAAATATTTTAGGAACATTCTGTTCAGTGCATAGGTTGGCTGGAAGAGACCACTTCCAGTGATATGGCTGCCAAGTGTTACACTAGAGTAAGAATTGCTTTTTATTACTGTTCGTGTTGTATTTTTGTGTACAATAAAATGTTATCTATCTATCTAAAGCTAATTTTGATTTTGACTAAAGTGACTATTATTTTTAACCTTGTCGGATGATTTCAGGTGGATTCAGAATATTGACGCCAGGGCTAGCCCCTCGGCTCACATATACAAACTTGCTTTTACTTATGATTATGACAGAGTAATAGGTATATCGCTGTGGTGGCCTAGTCATAATGACACCCGCCTTGCAATCGTGAGCTCGTGAGTTCAAATCCCGGACCCGTGCCGATGAATTCCTTGGAATTTATGTACGGAATTTCACACCACTGGTTTTTCGGTAAAGGAAAACACCATGAGGCAACCTGCATACGTCCGTAGAAGAAATTCGATGGCGTATGTGAATCCATCAACCTGCACTGGGCCAGCGTAGTAGATATGGCCCAATCACCCTTCGTGGGTAGGCCTACGTCCTCCAGGGGACTATTACAGTACAGTAATAAGTATATTTGCAACGAGTGAGTGATGCTATGCAAATTCGCGACAACCGACTTCGAAGCAATATTTTTGAATGTCAAAGAAATGGGTGAAAAATGGTGAAAAACGACTAAAATGAAGGTAAATTCTTTGAAACAAAAAAATAAGTTCAAGTTTTCGATTATGGTTTGTTTTCACACTAATAAGTATTTTTGTCGAATGACTTCATAAATAGTGAGTAGGTACGTATACCTACAGGTAAAATGCCGATTAGCATTTCGTCTATTCTTCTTATTGAAACACTTCTAAGAATGTCAGTAAATGATGACATGAAAAGGTACAGGCTATTTGACTAGTTTTTGGAAATCGTTTCAAATTATTCGTTATTACATAATAAGCACACTGCATTTATATTTCTGAGAGATCTACTGTATAAACAATGAAAATCAGTCTTAAAGAATAGATATTCAAGATCCCACCAAAAACGACATTCTGTAATGGCGCTGGTCTTTGACGTCACCCACTAGTAAATAACGTTAGTTAATACCATTAAATACGCTAGTTCACATCTAAAAATTGACAAAAATACTTTAAAAGTTACTTACAGATCCTGTAATATGACTCCGAAATCACAAAACACTAATTACACAAACGACAGTCAATCGAAAAATTCTTGTTTACTATTATGTGACGTCACCAGAGTAGCCGCCCTTCTTAGAGCGTTTACGTCACAGATAAAATATCAAAATAACATCGTATATTATTTCGTGCGATTTGCAAAAATTAGACATATTTTAGTTTAAGCAAAGTGAAATATGCTGACAAATAGCCTATTGCTCTCACAGGTACATTCAAAGTAGACACTAAAAAACTTTATTTTAGGTATACGTAAACGTGAACTTCAATATTGCACGTGCAAAGACGGTGGAACTATGATAGTATTGGTAACATCATTGTGGCGTTTTTAACCGACTTCCAAAATGGATGAGGTTTTATGTTCGTCTGTAGGTATATTATTATTTTTTGTATGTTCATTGGTATTTTCGCCAATTCTGAACCGATTTAGAAAATTATTTTTAAGTTTAAATGGAACTACTTCGATAGTAGGTATATCTACCCATATACCTACTATCGGAGTAGTTCCATTTAAATTTTATCGAAATCGGCTGAACTATTTTTGAAAGATCAACAATAATGGAAATATTCTATACATCGATTCGAGCGAATTATTCAAATTATTATTATTAAAAGTGTGCACGATTGAAGTCGGCTGTGCCATTTTTCGGGCAAAATAATTATGTAGTAAAATGTTTGATTTGTGGTGGTCCTGTTACTTCGAGAAGTACCAATTATTTCTCCAAACTAGTGGATAAAATCACAAAACGCTATGCGAGCTGAATAATACAAACTTTTCCTCATTCGTCACTGGAATTAGTCTTAAGCTAGTTTCGATTCAGATTAAACGATTTGTAAATTAATGGACTGTCATGTCATGACCAACCCCGGCTTTGTGAACATATCCGTATTATGCCGTGGTCTCACATTGCTGCCAAGCTTGGCTCCAATATTGGCCATTATCGAAACCAACTAATTGTAATAGTTTTTAATACCAACTTTACTCTTAGGTATATTTAGGGTCTAACCGAGTACTAAAATTACAAGATATATAATAATATATCAATGCAATGGTGCCCAGATATTATTTCGTGCCCGTTGCCGTGGAGACCATTTGTAGCTGGGGCACAGAGGCCAAATTATTAATTTCTGAAATAGGGCGCAGGATTCGGGAAAAAGGAGGTGACTCTCGTTCTACCTCGTTTCTGGTGCAAAGAATGTCCATCGCCATCCAAAGCGGCAATGCAGCAAGTGTTATGGGCACCTTTGCACCAGGAACGATGAGGGTGGGTTATTTGATTAATTTTCTAAGTAGGTGTACGAGTATTATAATGTATATATTTTATTTTCTGTTATTGTTGTTATTCATATTTAACAAACTTTACTCTCTAAGCCTTGTATATATATGTAAATAATCTAACGTTTTTTCATAATATAAATACCTCGTAATCCAGACATCAGTAGGTATGTACTATAAAGTTGATGTTTAATATAAGAATGAAGTGCGCAAATCGCGAACATTTAAGACGGAAGGTATTTATTTATGAAAACACAAGTGTTTCGGAAACTAGTTCCTACTCAGGGAACAATATTTTGTTGTGTACATATTTATTTAGGTTTTTGCTTTTATTTTGAACATTAAAAATTAGAAAATAAAAAGAAATAGAAAAAAATATGTAGTACAGATTTAACATTGAATATCATATCAGAATAGAATAATACTAACTTTGTTTCCAAGAACTGATCCACACATTTGACACATTGATGTTTGGAGCCTATGTGACAGATTGGTGCCAATACGACCAATGTGTACCCGAGGCATAATCATTTCTAGGAATTAGTACAGTGAGTTGTGACTGGTTATAATTATAACGCCATTGCCAAAAGTCGTATTGTTGTCGTTTAACTTTTTGTTGCGACCAAGTTTAATCCTAAGTTAGATTTAATTATAGTACAGAGTTATTGAAATCAGGAACTGAAGCGAAAAAATAGATTCAATAAATTTTAATTTATAAGAGAACGATAATAATCAACTTTACTTACTGAATAGATATGTAGAGTAGGTATGACTTAACACTCTATTTGTAATTATATAAATTGAAGAATATCAAAGACACGGACTATTATTAGATGCGTACATACTGATTAGCAAGTTATAGTGCCATTGGGCAGGACATATAGATAGATAGAAATATCAATTCTTTTTTGTCACACCAAAACTTAAATAAACTAGGAGAACGAGTTTAGTGGAACTTATTTATAGCTAGTGTTACGACCGGCGGCCTTATCGCTAAAAAGCATTTTTTTCTAGGCAAAAGTTACTTTTAAGGGATTAACAAAAAGGTTTATGCGATGGGGTGTGCATAAATACGATAAATATACTTACTTAAACAACATACATTGTAATAGATTCGAATAATCTATATATATATAAAATCGTGATCACTGACTCATCTATCACGAAATCTCAAGAACTAGGTGTCACATATTTAAAGTGCTAGGAGTCTCATATTTTACATCGGGGATCCTTATAGGATATAGGTGCTCACTAAGAACGGATTTTGCGAAATTCAAGCCCTAAGTGGGTGAAATAGCGAGGCAAAGTTAGTATGGAAGGACACGATTCCTTGGGCCGATTGACTTAAAATTTGGCATAGACATACCTAAACAAAATAAATTGTTATACCACGTGTTTCGTATTTTTCTGAATTGTATCACCCTGATAGGTGAACGTTAAAAACGGGAAAAAAGCTATTTTTGGGACGAATGATTTCGACGTCGGCATTAAAGTTAAGAAAATATAGGAGGCAGCCACAGCTTTTTTGTCATGTTTTTTCGATTTCACTTTCTTTATAATATGTTTTTATATATTATATTTGGCTACTACCCTACCCATTACCCTACTTACCCATATTTCTTTGGTAAATTAATACTCACTACGTAGATACTGCGAAAATAACGGGTTTAATAGTGAGCATTTATTTGACTATAAGAAAGTGAGAAAATTACATTGTCATTATGCTTCAAAAAAGAAGTTTTTCAATTCAGTGGTATGTTTTTGTGTATGTGAGTTACGCGATTATTTGGACAATTATAAGTCGATTTTGTTGTTTTTTTTATTTGTTAGGTACATCATAAGTACTTTAG
Organism: Hypomecis punctinalis; assembly: GCA_949316475.1. Lineage (NCBI taxonomy): Eukaryota > Metazoa > Arthropoda > Insecta > Lepidoptera > Geometridae > Hypomecis > Hypomecis punctinalis. The sequence continues at coordinate 15,367,705 of OX438812.1, forward strand.
AGGTAGTTTTATTTGACGAGCAGTTTTTTTAGAAATCAAGATACGAATTAATATACGAATTACATGCCCAAATAATATAATGTTGTTTCCATTCAGTTCATCAGTCGTTTTTGAAAGATCATCATTATCAATAAATGGTACCTACACATCGATTCCAGCGAACTATTTGAATTTTGTACCTATGATTGAAATCGGGTGTATGGCACACCCGGTTTTGGTGAAAAATAAACTATGTATGTAATGGCGGCCATATTGAGTCCTATCTGCTGTACCCTAATTAGTAGGTATTTTGATTCTACTTATTTATTTATCTATGATTAAAATGTGCATTCACTTGCGACCCTGCAACCTAATTTGATAGATTGTTAAACATAAACTTATAATGTTCCTTGCTTCTAATGAAACTGCTCACTTAAGGATTAATATTCGTGGCAACCAGGCGTCACATCATAGTATTCATATCTCAGCATGGTAATATTGTATCGATGTATTCTATCTCTTCCAACCAGAAAAGAACGTGGACGTGTATCATAATCCCTCATGACTCATAAACCTCTTGCTGAGATTTCAATCATTAGATCATTGGTGATTCCAAATAGTGCAGATGTATTCCGGAAGAAGAAGTAAATGTATGTGGTTGTTTTTATCAAATACACTTTATTTGCTATAAAAATTAGTTATGAAATCTAGGAAATGTCCAAAGTTCCATCTGTTCTTTGAATTTATAGACAGATATCTAAAATCAAAGAATCTGTTGATCAGGTGATGGAGACAATGCTACAGGCCGCCCTGTAGAACTTTTACATTAAATATAACTCATATGTAAGAATTTGTATGCATTATTTAAGTTTTTTTTAATTATTATTGTATTAACGTTACTGACATTAGTTTGCCCGTTTTTGTTTGTTTGTGTCCATTTTGCTTTATTATTCTTAGTGACATTTTATTGAAATTATTTTTACATTTATTTAGATTATTTGACATTTATTTTGATCATTTGACATTTATTTTGATTATTTGACATTTATTTAGATTATTTTGACATGTATTATCTCTATACTAAATGAAAATTGTAAAATACCCAATGACTCGTCATGCGCTTTGGCGTTGCTGTAAGCATGATGAGGAAATGAAATAAATAAATAAATAAAATAAATAGTCTCGCTCCCACAGGCTTGCTACATAAGGTGCTCCTTACGGTAGAAGCACCAATAATTCTGCTGCGCAACCTTCAACCTGCTTAATTGTCTTTCTACATTTTGTGGTTACAGATGAAAATAGCTATAATAGAAAATAGAATATAATCAAAGTAACATGAACACAAGAATTATTGAAATCGTACCACTATGAAAAAAGTTAAGCGTGGTTATACCTACATAAAAAAATATATATATACGAGTCGATTTGTATACCTCCTCCGGTGGTTCGTCGGTCAAAAAACAGATATTTTCGAACCTTATGTGTGTATTATTTAAAATAGTAAAATTCTCGGGTCAGTGTTTTTTATCAGAACAGCTTGACTGTTTTTTTTTGTATATATTTGGTAAGTCTGAATATCAAAGATGATAGGCTACGAGAGGTCATAGGTTATTTTTTGACCGATGAAACGGATGAGGTACTCAATTCGACGCGTATACCTATATATATACGAGTATTATCTGTAACCACGCATAACTTTTTACATAGTAGTCCGCTTTCGATATTTTTTTTTATTGGAAAGAATATACTTCGAAATTGGTCTCATTTAAATGTTATTGAAATCGGCTGAGCCGTTTTTGATAAATCAATAATAATGTGAAAAATGCTACATCGATCCGTGCGAAATATTCGCGAATTCTGTACACGGATATTCAGTCATGCAATTTTTTTGCGAAAAATAATTATGTATTATTTATTACATCCCTTGGTGTTAAGGCTTAAGCCCTATCGAGATGTTTTTACCCTCTCAGCTAGTAGGTATCTGTTCAAAACTAAACGTTTGAAAACCGCGCTAGTTTCCGTATTGGAAACTGAATTGCCATTAAATCTGCTTCCATTTTACGAACTATCAATTTGTGATTCCATCTGCGATCCCAGGATTGCCAACAGCAACAATGAGCTGTGCAATCACAAATAATTGAGTTTGAATCAGGAAAGTGTTGCTGGATTGTGGCAATTTCACTCCGGGGTTCAATTCGTTCTTTAGCGTTCATCTATCTGTAAAAGCTCTCATAGAAACATTGTTTTAATTCTAATATTGCAAAAAATCTCAAAATGCATAAGGCATATTTGGGTAAAACTGTAAAAATAATAGCCAAGAATATTTAATTGTGATTTAGATTTACAAATATTTCAATCATTGTTATTTTAACGTTTAAAATGATCTAAAGAGGGTATCATAAAAGGATTTCATGAACTAAGGTATTTTGTTTCAGCTGTAAATCAGCGTACTTATATGTACTTACTTTAAATACTACTTTAGCAAGTCGTATGCGGGTTAAATTTGACACACTTCACGAAAAAAAAATTGTTAGATTATTTTTTGAAATGTTCGAAACAAACAGCGTTTTCAAAGAAATACATTAGACCATTTGATCCAACAAAATCTACCAATATCTTGAATATAAAGGAATGAAATAATGCAGCGACAGACTTTCTAAGAAAAATAGAACTTGGCGATGGTACGAGTAAAGACGTTTCAAAATAAATATAGGTGTATAAAATTGATATATAGAACTTATGGGGAGAAATCAAAACGATTTCGGTACTCAAATTTACGTACGCTTGAAAAGGAAGTGTCCTTATCTTTCCTTATTATAAAAGCGTAAACATTGTATCGCTTTAAAGAAAAAGTGTACGCTGCCAATGTACCTATATAACCACATAAATCTCCAAACAAGGAAGTTGTGACAGAAACGTAATTACTATAGTATAATACAACAGAACTCAAAGCTTTCAATTAAAGATTCCACATAAATAAATATCGAATGAATGAATTGTTGACAGGAAATATTGTCACAGCACGTGACCGAAGCGACAGTGCTGTTGGAAAAGCAGTTAATCAAGTTTAAAGGGAAATATGTTTCCTATGCCCTTTTTCAATCAAATTACCTATTTTTTTTAACTGAAGTGTCCTTAGGTGTGTGATACAATTTTTCCGCCAATTATGAATTAATTTTAATCATCGCCTTGGAATTTTTTGATTTAAATTTTTTTGATGATTCTTCTTTTATTTAATTCACTGTTTAAATTTTTATGAAATTGCGGTTGAATGGTTTGGAAAATCGATTTACCTAATAAACCTAAAAATTGATTTCATAAATCAATTTTTTTCATAAATCATTCATAAATCGATACAAGTGAACGTATTCGAATTTTGTACGTAGATTGTAATGATTGAAGTCAGATGCCATTTTTGTCGAAAAATTATTGGTTGTTTTTGATTTCATTTTTTTTTATTGCGATGACAGTACTTCCCGCCTTTATCCTACTAAAGTAATAAACAATCCACATCCCACTATATTTAACCGACCTCAAAAAATAACTTCTCAATCCAACTAAATGTTTTTGTCAAATTATACCTTGTGCCAGTAAAATATGCAACTTGATCTTCTTTAAAAAACCGGACAAGTTCGAGTCAGGCTCGCACACCGAGGGTTCCGTACAAATCCAGAAAATTTCACAAAATTGGGAAGTAAGTTGTTAAAATCTCTATACTATAAACATCGACAAAAAAAGTTGTTTTTTCACTTTTCTCGTCATACATCGAAAATTACACATTGTTAAAATAATTAAAAACCTGTTTTAGCATGTGCTAATGAAGTTCTTTTATATGATACCTTACATGATACGATTTACTTACTTTGAATTTTGAACCCATATTTTGTGAATTTTGAGGCTCTATTTTTTTTGGGATTTAAATAAAAATGTACAATTTTTAGATTTATTCCTATATGTGTACTCTGAGACAATGCTTCTTGCCAAATTTCATAGTTCTATGTCAACGGGAAATACCCTGTAGGTTCTAATTTTTGTGAGTGTCGAAATATGCGGTTTTTTATGACATAAACGGCTCTAACTTTTTTAAACGATAACTGAGAAGTTTTTCTTTAACACAACTGCAAGATACTATAGATATAGGTACGTATACAGTTTAAATTTCAACTCGATATCTTTTCGCGTTCCCGAGATAAAGAGTCTTGACATACACACAGACGGACAACAAAGTGATCCTATAATGTATCATTTTTAGGGTTCCGTAACTCAAATGGAAAAAACGGAACCCTAAAAATGATACATTATCTTATTTTACTTACATAAAGTTTCTGAATCATTTTTCACATTAGATGGCAGTACGGTAGTTATTTATTTTCATGGCTGTAATCGTATAAACTGTTTTGGTACCTATGTAGAATGTAGCACATAGCCACTGCTATAATGCAACTCATACAAGCTGTTATTTGTTACTAATTATCTGCCTATTTTGGCCAAATTGATTTCTCCTGAGGTCTACAACTAACTACTTGCATTCAACACGTTTATTTTTAAAATTTTGATGAGGCGTTTAACCACGACTTCAATTGATTTACTGAAAGCTATTTATATTGCGCCAGTCCAGTGTATTAAAAGGTACTACATCAAGCCGCCCTTAGCCCTATATTAATGTCGTCACGTTACAGTAAATTATCGGGACATCCAATTGGACCGTGTCGTGACAAAAACGCATAAATACGGGGAAGTCGTAACGACCACAGGTTAAGAAGCAGTCTCTACGGTGCGACCACGAAGAGACACGCAGGGCTTAGAACCGAGCCTTGCGCGACTCCGCAAATGTTTTCACGATGTGTTTATTACTCGTAGTGATGTAGGAGATAGTTGTTTCCTTTTGTGGTATGAGAAAGATTTATTTAGTTTTAAGGCTTCATTTGAGTTTTAGGGTGGTAAGTGTTTCAGTTTTTATACTTGAGCAGGGTTATAAGGTTAGACAATAGACAATAGCAAATTCTTCTAAGCAAATTTGGGACAGTGAGAATTTAAGACCTATTTTCCATTTACATAATCACCTTCTGTAAGTATGTAAATGGAAAATAGGTTTTCTAATTTAGGTACTCCAGATTTGAAGAACACCTATGTCACAGAATCTATTACTATATCATACCCTCATTGTTATTGTCTAAGCAAAAAAAATCAACAAAGTATTTCTTTTTGAATACCAACATACTTAGTTGTAATATGATCTCAGAAAATGTTTGAGGTTATAAATTTATTAAAAAATTTGATATATTGATAATTTTTGTCATTGCTTATTTTTATAAACACATACATAATGTACCTATACAATAAATGCATTCAATCAGGTTAGGTATTTTCATCAAAGATAGTCCTTTTCGATGGCGTTAGGTTTAAAACATAATTCCATTCCAAAAACTAAAAGATACCTACTCGTAGATACTTTTTATTAATTTTAAAAAACTTTTAATTCTACAATGAATCCGCATTCCGAAATCGAAACAATTACATGTTTTTTTAAAGGAGTCTGCATTCACCAACCGAAATTATGACAAGCACATTACAAGTATCTTCAGAGGGGTTAGTACAGGTTTACACGAAAATTAAAACTAAAGTAATTGTATCCGTATGGCTCTATACATTTTTGAATAGCGTCCCAAGCGGAAACGAGGAAAAACTAACGAAAATGTATGGAGCTACATGCGGACGCAATAGTTTCAGTGAACTACGCAAAACCTGGACTCAGGGCTCTGACCATTACCATTGGGTAAAATTGATGAAGTACAATATGAAAGTAAATAAACCATCGCGAGTTCTAATAGCGAATCAGTCGGCTATCACTGCCTCTGATGCTGCCTCCCGCTGGGATACTGCCTGGTGACAGCCTGGACATGCAACTCAAGATGGTTGCACTTTATAGCTAAACTAGCTTTTACCCGACACTACACCCGCAAGTTATATTGGTTTTTGTGCTACTCAAAGTTATTTATTTCTTATTATTTACGAAAACATGAATTGTATAGTTTTGACAATTTTCAGGAGCTCTGTATACGGTACTTTGACAGATTGTATGGAGAATCCGTAAAGTTCCGTATACGTCCTGGCCGTCTCCATACAATTTTCTGTTAGAAAGTCAAAAATAGATGCACTACAAACTTCGAGCAAATATCTATAGAGTCACAATCCTGCAAAAAAGTGTCAGAGGCAAAACTCCGCTCAAGCTACGTAGTGCTTTTTACAGGCTTAATTTTTAGTTAGTCGAAAGGAGATTGCAAGCTGACTACAACGCCGCGCGATGCCAAGCACTAATTAGGTGACATGACGTCGAATTTCGTAAAAATGGGTCATTATGACTAAATTAATGTAAATTTCTAAGTTGGTGTGTATGACGGAGCTCGGACATTTTTTTAGTACTTTCACTTAGGAATTGTGGCTCTGCTCTCTCTCTCTGCTGCTCGAAGACTACAAACTATCATTCGGTCCAACAGTATCAACACTAAGCCCAGGGCCCGTGTTGTAGGCACCAAGAGAGACAACAACATGAAATATTCCTAATTTTATTCCATTGCAACCAACCTTACTTTTCCGGTTCAAATAATAATCTATGACACTTTTTAACTCTTAAACTACATTCATGTCAATAATTAAGTCGAACCTTCATTCTGTTGCTGCATGAAAGAGTTACTCTTTAACACACAATCACACTTTCGGAATTATAATATTCGTAAGGATTCTAAAAGAGGAATTTTGAATGTCTTATAGTCGAATACTGTATTGCTGTATTTTGATTTGAATGACTCCATATTAACTAGGTAACACAAGTAAAGGTGACGTCCACAAGTGGTATATTATTCAGAGAAAAAACGAACCAAGATGATATATACATCATTTGAAAGCCTCATTAATGGGCTTCTCAAAAATATTTAGTTTAGATTTTTTTATGCCTCCATTTTTTTTTTAAATGTGGAAATTAAATTGTATGAAAAACACAGCTATGTATTTTTTCCAGTTTAGGAATAATAAAGTGCTTCTATCGTTATTTTACTTGCATTCGTAGCTGGTTCTACCACATTCATCTCATAATTTGCTAAAATTAAAAATTATAACCGACCAGTGTGACCAGTTAGTAGGTACAATGTGACAAATAAACACTTAAAAACTCTGTCTAATTGATAAAAATGCTTCTATTCCACAATTTGGAGGTTACTTAATCAGTGTTGCTAGAGATAAACTACCTATTGAGCCAAATATATTTATTTATCCTAATAGATTCAAAGTTATTTTAAAAAAAACGGAGGGCTCTTTTTTGGTTCAGAAAAATATGAACTTTCTCGAAATGTAACGAGTGCTGTGGTTAGAATTTTCGATAATTATTATACCAGCTTCCATACATTTTGTGGACATGTCCTTTTGTCGAGAATCGATGAACTTACTGTATGGAATAGCTGATTAGCGATTTTGGAATTGGTCTCATAGCAAACAAAAGATTAAATGATATCCTAAAATATATCCGTTGCATAAAGAACAGTTAAATGCTGTAATTGATTTGAATCCCAATCTTTACATAGTACAGATAACTGACATCAATCAACTCATGTAGCGCTCGTAGCGTAGTTTGACTAGGTGTTTGTCAGCGATCACCGAAATTAAGCAACGTTCCGCACGGTCAGTATTTGGATGGGTGACCGCGGGTGGCATTTTCCAACTGAGCGCTACCGTGGCTCGGATGACACGTTAAATTGTAGGTCCCGGTTGTTTTAACCGTTTAGCCATGTCAGAGGCCTTCAGGCGGCCTAAAAACTCTGACACCAGGGCTAGCCACCCGGCCTATACGAACTTACTTTTTTTAATCAACTCATAAAACCCTCGCTTTAGTCTTAAACGTCGCTTGGATTCAAATCCTTCCATCAAATCAAAAGGAGATCGCCATCATTATTCGCCGGAGAGATCGCGGCCATATCACACGGGTTCCCTGCGTCGACACATACCGTGTTGGTTTAGTGGAACACAGCACCGCTCGCCGGTACGCAGCAGGGTTCCCATCATACCCATTTTTTTCTTTATTTTTTCTTCCTCACATGCCACAAAGGACGGCGACTTTTGTTCTCTTGTCTCGCTTGTTAATGATTTTTACGAATTATTAATTGTGGGCTGATAAAAGCCGATTGAAAAATATCGATTTGTATTCGGTTATGAGATATTGTCTCGGTCGGTGCCGGGTGGTGACTGTGCCATTTGTTTTATTGGGAGAGCAGGAACATCAAAAGTGGAATGGTTATTGTTTTTTGTTTGTTAGGGACATTGTGTTTTAGTTGGGTTTTGTCTAATCAAACGGAAAGTTTAATATCGATTGAAAAAACCGCTGAAGCAGTTTCTGAAGGTTAATTTGCGTGTGGGTGTTCTTACTGTTATTTATTTGATTGACGAATGAGACTTTTCTATTTGAATGTCTTTTGCCTGCATTTTATTCTATTATTGTCATCAACTAATCATAATAAAATATAATTATTAGTAGGTACCTACTACTTGATGACTTGATGTCTTAAACAACAAACAAACCTCCAAACAAAATAACAAGATTATCCTTGTTAATAATATCACAGTTTAGATCAATCAATGATGTGGATCCAGATTACATCTCGCAGTATTTAATCTTGGAGTTTTTAGTAGAAATAATTAAAAAAATACATATTCAACCAATTCTGACGGCAAAATAAATAAAACCTTAATTCCAGCCCCACAAAAGCCCTATCAGCGACTACATTGTCAACTTCCCAGAACAGCAAATCATCGAAGGGTCGATTAATCAAAATTCCACCGTTCGTCCTTAATTATTAGACACGAGTTTATTTAATTTATTTCGGTGTCCAATACGTTATGGGTCGTCCCGGTGAAGCGACGGTGTAGTGCTCCGCCCCGCTATTACCCAATGGACGGGCGCTCGTATATCATACGGTATCACGAACGCACTTATTACGCGTTTAAACAAAAGCAAAGGTTAATCTCGGACATCGGTGAAGTAAACGTTCGGGATTATGTTGGTTAGGTGAAGTTTGAAGTTCAGAGAAATTATGATGAAATGAAGAAGACTAACGAAAAAATATATTATTAGATATTATTAAAAAGTAAGAACGATGAACGAAATACATTTTTGGTATGAAACCGTTATTAAAAGAACTTTATGTAGTCTAAGAATCAATATTAAAATAAATAAATTGTTAGATAAGTTGACATTTCAAAATCCAAAGCCTTGTAACGTAGACAAATTATTTCATTGAGGTTCCAAGAACATACTGGATACATCATGGATCTTCCAATCTGTTCTATTAGAAACCTTTATTCACGTCCTAAAGTTAATGACGGTAGGTGGTGCTAGGTAAAATTTTGTACTACTGTTACTAAAATAACGTTAGGTTTATTTGTTTTAAAATTAGTTGACTATATATTCTGTACTTAATAAATAATAGGACATCTATTTTTATGTACATTTAGATGCGAGAGATCCTATAGATCCCGTGAACCGGTTTATTGATACAAACTAATGATTTTATTCAAGATTCAAACCTACATAAAAGTAAAAAAGTACAGCATAAGTAGAAACAGATGGCGCCACAGTTCATATAGCACAAGGTGAGATCCCACAGTCCAGCTTATCGTTCATCATCTATAACACCACTACATTGCGAGAAGGTAGAGTAGGGATTGTACGTAGAGAAATGATCTCGAATCAACCAATTTCAATCACTGCAATCTACGTACAAAATTCGAGGCGTTCACTAAATTACACTTATTTTTGATTAAAAAAAAGCTAAGTACTGAGTAAAACTCAAACTTTCCCTTTTCGTAGAATTTGATGTCGGGCAGAAGTTAATACAGTAAGTATACATATATCGAAGCCTAAAGAGTAAAGGGCGCCAGAAACCAAATTACTCAGAAAATTATGTTTGAAATTACGAATTGACACACGATAAAAAATGGATTTATGTAACTTGGCAAGAGCAGGCTTTTGCTTGGACAAAAGTGCCAAAATAGTCCTGGTACAGACATGGGAGTAAACGCATTCGAAAGAATTCGAATTCGGAAAAGGTTCTGTGCCTTTAACTCCACTGCCATTTCATTTAATTGTGTTGTTAAAAATTGTGAATTCAAATTCACAAATCGAAATATCAATATGAGTATTGTTGCCTCTGGAACCGAGATCATCTATAACCCTGACGAAGGACGTCGGCCGCGGCGGGCCAGGCGAAACATCAACCATTTTAATTATGTTCGGGACACCATTAACAATAAATCTGTTGTTCCTATACACGCACACAGACACACCCCTATGACTGCCCCTCACACAATCAAATAAGTACTCGAGATTGCAAACTGGAAGAGAGGCAGATGGGGAACTTGCAAACGTAGCGCAGTCGCAGAGATAATTAAGATGTTATTGATAATATAGATAAGAAAAATGCAAAAGAAAATAAATTGAATTATTTCTAACACTAACAAGTAGGTGCATGTGGCCTTATAAGGATACATCAATGGAAAAATATCTCCGATACTTTAAATATCAGCTTGACAAATAGGTAGGCACAAGATTGTTATGATTTTACATCATCCACAGAAGGTCTAAAGATAATCCAAATGCTGAATCCCACTGATAGTTCATATACTCGTAACACCACTTACTGAGCATTTATCTTAATTGTATTGTTTTTGTACTGTAGTGTTTTTTATGAAGTGATATTTTAATTCAACTTTCTAGGTATAAGTATATATATTAATATAAACCCCGGCTTGTAAGGTTTCAGTAGTGATGGCGCGGCGGCGGCGGTGTGACGCGATACTCGCGGTGCCTATCTTTGTATCAGTGAGTAGTAATCAGGTAGTTGTGTGATATTCTAGTCATCTGTATCTCCATGTTCTGCATTATTATCGCGAATCGAGCCTCGGTCGCCACGGTCCGATTTATGACTAATTATAATTTTGTTTTAGCCATTCGCAATCGTAAACTACTCTGTGACCAATTTGCTAATTATATACGTTAATACCTTTTGAACTCCCAATGACACTTTAAATCAAGATTGGCACTTACGAAGGGGGATATTGAGATAGGCCTCCGCAGGATTCCATTTTTATTAGCTGGACTAGCGGCTTCTTGCGATTTCACCTGCGGGTAAATGCGCCGTGTGCAATCGTTATTTATTTTGATACAACAAAATAATACTAGAAAGGTTTTCTTGAGATATCCGTTTGCTATTAACATACGGTGAAACAGAAAGACTCTTGCACGTTAAGCATGGCAAAGGGACAAATAGTCTTTCCACCATTACATCCCTTCGAAGAGGAAATAAAGTATGGATTGACAATGACAACTGATATTAAAAGTGGATAAAATGGTTTTCTCCCTTTGCTGCGTGCTACCGGTACTGAATGTACTCAAATGATTACATCACACACACACACACACTGTAACTATAATAATAACTGTAACTATTTGTGTATTTATATACCATAATTTTTCGGCAATCTGTATTTAAGAACTAAAATTGCACCAAATTTTATATCGAAATCGTCATTTAAATATAGTCCCCGCGATACAGGCTTTGCTAAGTGCAAGTGCTTGAGTAATGCATAACATTTTGAAATATGTTTTGTAAAGTGCATTTGTTAATATAAGTACTTATATAAATTATAAATTATTTTGTGTTTTATTTTGTATTATTGGAAATTTAAAACAATATCGAAATTATACTTACTTGCCTAGAAGTTGAAACAAAATGTTTATTTCGACTCTCTGCAATGTCTAAGAAATTTCTGTTTTTTTTGCGGTGTTGGGTTTCGTCCCATAGTAAAATTTCGTCATAATGATTAGAACAAACTTAAATTTTGTCATGTGTGTTTATACAGTTTGCAAGGACGTGTGTCGTCCGTGCGTCGCCCGGGCCCGTCCCGTGTTCTAATATAAAGCAACCCTAACTCTAGGTCTAGGTGTCTAGGGACTCATAGGCTTCGTTTCCACCAGAGATGTGCGAGTATGCGTAGCGAGGGATGTGTTTGTAAGGAACCAATAGAATCGCTTCATTTACCTCGCCTCGGTCAACACAGCTCTGGTGGAAACGGCTCAGCGGTGCTAGATTTTTGCGCATACAAAACAAGCGAGGGATATGTGCGAGGGATGTGTTGCTAGGAATGTGTGTTGAGAAGGATGTGTTGCGAGTCTTGCGAGGTTTGCGCATACCAGCCAGTTCATAGACGGAGTTTGTTTGAAGTAGAAGTGCGCAATACAGATATGGATAATTTGAAAAAGAAGATACTTTTATATTTAACAATTATCGATGAAGAAATGAAAGAAATCGACACATTTCACAGCTTCGCAACGCATCCTCACACCACACATTAATGCGCATTTTCACAGTTCCACTACACATTCTCGTCGGCACATTTTCATCGCACAGCTTTGGTGGAAACCTCCACACATTTTCACAGCATACCAAGACATCCTGGCACGGCACATTGCTGGTAGAAACGCAGCCTTAGGCTGCGTTTCCACCAGAGATGTGCGATAAAAATGTGTCGTGCGAGGATGTCTAGCTATGTTGTGAAAATGTGTCGAGGTTTCCACCAAAGCTGTGCGATGAAAATGTGCCTACGAGGTTGTGTAGCGGAGCTGTTAAAATGCGCATTAATGTGTGGTGCGAGGATGCGTTGCGAAGTCCTGTCTGGTACAGTATGCGCAAACCTCGCAACACATCCTTTTCACGCACATTCCTCGCAACACATCCCTCGCACCCATCCCTCGTACACATCCTTCGCACACATCCCTCGCTTGTTTTGTATGCGCAAAAATCTAGCTCAGCTGAGCCGTTTCCACCAGAGCTGTGCTGACCGAGGCGAGGTAATTGAAGCGCTTCTATTGGTTCTTTACAAACACATCCCTCGCTGCGCATCCTCGCACATCTCTGGTGGAAACGCAGCCTTAGCCTCGACTCTACACACGATAACTATAATCCTTCCGCTTACCGGACCCAGACAAGATATTATCGACAATTATTCAAAAACACAGACAGACTCAACAGTCCAATTGCATTTTATTTAGGTACGTAATACGTAGGTTTCCTTTTATTTTGCCGATTGATAGAAGACCCATTAAGTACCCGAGAACGCAGTCGCAGAAAATTGTCTTTAATTGTACATGAAGAAATAAAAATTACGGAGTTTATATCTTTTTTCTTGCCACTAGTGTTGGATAGAGTTTTATCTTTGTAATTTGATAGGAATCTTTTATCTTTTTACATATTCTAAATTTAAAATGAAAAACTGTTTGTCGCTTTATTTTATTTTTATAAACTTGGATATTTAACAGATTTCAAAAAGTGAGGGTGTCAATTCAACTGTATATGTTTTTTTTTAATGTAAGTAAGTATGTTATGTAAATTACACGATTACTCCGCCAATTCTAAATCGATTTTGATGACTTATTTTTTATATGGTAGATCATACTATAGAGGTGCACCCATTAAGGCTCCTTTACACACAGGTGGTACGAGCGGTATAGCAGACGGGCGGGCATCTGTATTGTACTGGTTATATAAGAAGGGCTCACACAGGTCCGGTCGCGGTACTGCCGTACCGCCCTTTACCGCTCGTACCGCTCGTACCGCTCTACCGCTCGTACCGCCTGTGTTTGAAGGAGCCTTTAAAGTTTTATTAAAATCGGTTGAGTAGTTTTCGAAAAATCTTAAGATGATATACTTCGATTCGACCAAACGGATTGAATGTTAGAAATGTACCTAGTCAGTTAGTGTAACTTTGTCATATACAGGGTTATTTCTAATCAATTAGCATCCTTTTAGGGGCTTATTCTGTACATCAAAACTAACAACTTTTGTTCTGTGACTTTTCTCAAAACTCCAAAAAAAAATCAGCTGTTCCATACATTTTGTCGAGGGTGAACGATATTTTGCTATGGAACAACAACTTTTTTTTGAGATTTGACAAAAGATGTTGAACAAAAGTTGTTAGATTTGATATACAGAATAAGCCCCTAAAATGATGCTAATTGATTAGAAATAGCCCTGTATAATTATTTGACAAAGTGATCTAACTGTAAAACAAAGTGGTCTAATTAATATAGTTTAACTGATATAAGTAACTTACTTAGTAAGTTGTCACATTTCACGATTGTATACATTCTTCTCGCTGTCTTATTAGGTACATTTCAAACCACATGATTTGATGACCATTGTTTCAAAGCTTTGTATTATCTCCGATCAATTTCGAGTTAAATTTATATCTCACAACATATAATTACGCCTGAAGCCATCCTCATAATAATCATAAGTGGGTTGACTCGGGACATCCAGGAATCTTTATCGCGACATCTATTGGAATTTTATTCTTACTAATATGTATTATAAATCCGAAAGTGTATTTATTATTGGTTTGTTCATAGTTCACGCAGCAACGGAGCATCTGATTGACTTGATTTTTGCCATGAACATAGTTTGAAAGACGGAAAGTGACATGAGCTACTTATTGTCCCTGAAAACGGTTCCTATGGGATAACATATTAATATCATGCCAGCATAGCCGCGGGTAAAAGCTAGTTGTAAATAAATTCACTTCTTCCTATACTCTAACTCCTATATCTCCTATAACTTAATATAGGAGAAAATATCTTTGTGTTATGTGCAGTCTATGTAATTAAAACCTATGCGCGATAGTAGTAGAATAACTTTTGTATATATAATAAAAATAATTACCAATAATAAAAATAATTGTTACAAATGATCTTACGGTTTTTCCTATTTTTTTAACAACTTTTACACATAAGTAGTTACACCTACGTTATTATTATATTGTCTTGAAAATTAAAGAAATTGTACGTTTACATGTTCTTGATGGTAGCAAATCAAGGCACATTTCATAATTATGATTTTAAACTTATATTCGTGATAAAAAATTTAAGCTAACTTGATTATTAAATAGAAATTATTTTTAAATTTATAGTGCTCTCCACACTATGTTTATCTCAAGGTTTATCGTAGCAACCGAACAGAAACCGTATTACTTTAGTCCTTATTCTGAGAATAGTACTACTACAGCAATCATTATTATGGAGTGAAAAATCATAAGCGGTTGTTAAAAATGAAAAATCAATGCAGTATCTGGTCTCAGAGCAAATAAAATAATCAAGAGAGAACGTCGTTGAAATGTCAAGTGAGGCCGGTTTTTATTCATGTGTGAGTGCGTCAGTGTCGCGCCGCCATAGTTCGACTGACAAGCCAAGGCGTAGTTTCGTTGTACGTGGATGTGTGTAATTGTGGACACGGCGAGGCGTAGTTTTATTTGACTTTACTTGTTTGTTCACAACATTCTCTCTTGATTTTTTTAATTGTTCTGAGTATCTGGTAACAAATAATTTGGTGATAAAGAAAAACTTTTTTGTAGGTATAGGTAAATACTTTTACACAAATCTCTGAAAACGGTAATTATGTACCTACCTATTGACGGCGTTGACGATTTGTAATACCATGCGCTGGAAGAGCACGTTTGGAAGCTTGTAAACCTCAGTTATTATACTTTTCTTTCATTACCTTAACATTAGTATAACTAGACTAATTTGACGCAATAATCACTGTATAATGTTCAGGTTTTATTGCCTTAGCACCTTCTGTATACAATTTCACCTAGCATATTACTTAGCTCGTCAAAGATAATATGAGTCCTAATATAAGGAGTTCATATAATTAGTACCTAACGTTTACATCTTGGGCAATATCGGTTCTAGTTAATACAAAAAATACATATTTAAACATACCTAGGACCACAAATAGAAAAAAAAAAAATCGATAAGTTTTAGGGCAGTATCAGTTTCGGAATTCAGATTTTGAGAAATTCACCCTTGGATAACTTAAAATGTATAATTACAAACTTACCGTTTTATAAATTATGGATACTACCAAGTTTTTTGATTTGTACTTGAGGTCTCGAATCGTCAAATTAATCAATTTTTGACCAGTCGGAATAAGGAGGTTATCAATTCGTCTGTGTTTTTAGGGTCCCGTACCTTAAAAGAAAAAAACGGAACCCTTATAGGATCACTTTGTTGTCCGTCTGTCTGTCTGTCCGTCTGTGTGTATGTCAAGACTCTTTAACTCGGGAACGCGTAAAGATATCGAGTTGAAATTTAAACTGTATATTTATGGTCTCTTGCAGTTGTGTTAAAGAAAAACTTCTCAGTTATCGTTAATAAAAGTTAGGGCCGTTTATGTCGTAAAAAACCGCATATTTCGATACTCACAAAAATCTAAACCTACAGGGTACTTCCAGTTGACCTAGAACTATGAAATTTGGCGAGAAGCATTGTCTTATAGTACACATATAGGAATAAATCTGAAAACTATACATTTCTAATTAAATCACATAAAAATAGGGCCTAAATATAAACAATTTTAGCCCAAAATTCAATGTGAGTAAATCGTATCATGTGGGGTATCATATAAAAGAACTTCATTAGCACATGCTAAAAAAGGTTTAACTTCCGATGTATGACGAGAAAAGCAAAAAAAAAAAAATTCGATGAATATTTATTTATCCTCTAGAAATTTCAACATTACAATTTTGTGAAATACAGGTTACATACAGGATTTGTATGGAGCCTTCGGTGTGCGAGCTTGACTTGCACTTGTCCGGTTTTTTTGTACTTATGTTACGCGATTAATCGGCCAATTATGAAACGATTTTGATAATTTTTTTTTTGTTTGATTGATATTTTTCAGTTTTATTGAAATCAGTTGAGTTGTTCATAAATCATCAATAATACAAAAAATTGTGTTAACTATCGGAATTTCGTACTTACACGATTGAATTCGGTAGTGCCATTTTTCGTGAAAAATAAATTAATGATTAAGTAGTTAGATAATGTCATTGCAACAAGCATGACTTTCCCTAAAGCTCTAATACCCAACTAATTTTCTAATACACAATTCAATGTAGGTATTTAAAAAAAAAAGATGGTAAGTCGATGATTGTATATAGGTATTTACATAACCTAAAAACTCTGACACCAGGGCTAGCCACCCAGCCTATACAAACTTACTTACTTACTTACATAACCTAAAGTAAAGGGTTTAGTTTTTGTAGTACCTATTTACCTCGTTGCATGTCAAACTTAAGTTTCAATCGCAAATCAGGCAAAGTAATAAATCAAACAAAGTAAACCATGTACTTATATATATCAGAGAACAAATTGATAACAACGCGCTAAAATGATTTAAGTTCCGAAATGATTTCACGTCAGACATTTCTAAAGTTCTAGTTATGTGTCACTTCTGTCACTCAAAATAACAGATATACACGAATGATGTCAGAGCGGGAAACTTCTGAAGTCGATTTCTAGTTAGACATATCGCGAAGTGACACTTCGTGTTCGATAACCTTATTTCATCGATCAAACACTGCTGACCCAAAGACACAATAAGGACCGACGTGTCCGATATGCTTATTCCGGTATCTATCGACTTTATCAACGCAAATTGTAATAAATGGTCCGTTTTCTAGGAACTTGTAATGAATGCGTGTGAGCAAGTGATGTCATTGTCATAGATAGGTCGATTTTGGAACTCTCTTTGTCTTGTTCTAACGTCATAAATGTAACGTGCAGGCACTGTCACTATATTTAATACTAGGTAGCTTTTTTGAGTAAATGTACATACTAGCTTTTTCCCGCGTGAAATTTTGATTTTTGTGCTACAGTAGAATGCCGACTATCCGAATCAATTGGGACAGGGGTCGATTCAGTTAATCGAAAATACGGATAATCGGACATAGACTGGTAATAAAGAAAAACGAACTATTACACATAGAATAATAGGTGCCGGACGGCAAGAAGTTGTACACCGTCGGCCGCATTCTGGTTGCCGCTCCATCCACTTGAGGGCGTTATCGAAGCATATAGACGCCTCGAATCGCTGTGAGATGATACAGTTTGGTCTTGTGCCTATTCGCCTTCGGAGGACCGATTCGGATAATTGGCGATTCGGTAATTCGGTGTTCGGATAATTAGCGTTTTACTGAAGAAGCCTAGATGTCCTCCTGCAACCTTTGAATTCTATATCCATGCCAAAAATCAAGTCTATACATACGTTGATTTGTTTCTGCGTGAAAGAGTAACAAACCAACAAACACACAAAATAAAAGATAGTAAGGAATTAAGGATACAATAAACACATTCAAACACATAACATACATATGTAGCGCTTACAGCGTAGTTTGACTAGGGTTCGTTAACGATCATTGAAATCTTTGGATGGGTGACCGCGGGTGGCATTTACAACTGGACGCTACCGTGGCTCGGATGACAGGTTAAATTGTAGGTCCCCGTTGTTTCAACCGTTTAGCCATGCCAAAGGCCTTCATGCAGCTACTCGTAAAATAACTCTGACATTAGGGCGAGCCACCCGCCCAATACGAACTTATATCATACTTACATATTAGGTAGGTACATATTATTATAAACTTAAGTAATTGTATACAACTGACATGTACGTAAGTAGTTATGCAATTAAAGCAAAAACATACAATCCAGCTTCCAAAAGCGGTGTCTCTTGGACTTCAATAATATCGGCGGACAAAGGACCAAACTTTCAATAGATATCCTTTTGTACATAATCATACATTCGGGTAAAACATGGCCGCTCAATAGAAACATAATCCACATCCTAACAACGACAAAAGACGTAATTGTATTACTGAGCAGTTAATATCTCCTTTCTAATACATTTTTGCTGAAACATAAATACACAACTTCCAAAACTACAGAAGAAAAAAATGAATCTATGGCTTAAGAAATAAAGTTGCAATCTGTTTGTGTACGTGATAGCAAGTAGGGCCTATTGGATCGTAGGGGATGTGAGGGCACATTCAGGCGACAAAAAAATATCACCGGTAGAAAAGATGTCATATTAAGAAACATGTCAATCATATTTTTATGAGGCATTCAATAGAGCGTTGTTCACTTGCGTAATTTTTTTCCATATTTCACGCACCGTTTAAGGTTTTCGAGTTTTTGTTCGGTTTTTTCGGTCGAGGGTCGTTAGAAATGTTTGAAAGTCCGATTATTCTTTTGCAATCGTATTGGTACTTGATTCGAGTGGTTGTACAATGTTTGAGGACTTGTTTCCTGTTTGCAAATAAATATGAGATGTAATTTTATTTTCGTGTAGCCCCAAAAATTTAATGGCTTAATTGTCGAGAAAAACATTAAATTTGGGATTTTGGGGTAATTTTGTGTAATTTACTGCTTTATCTACGTCAGCTATGTAAGGCGTAGATAAGTAGGGTCAATTAAATCGGTGATATTTTTAAATGACCTTTTTTATTCTTGTGATTTTGAAAAAATCATACCTAATAGTTGCCTATTGTTTCTAAAGTTCATTAATATATAGATCCTGTGTGCTCAGTTTAGTCAAGATTCATTGAAAAATGCAATCTGTTGAGGGTATAATTATCGTCCAGACGGACGAAAGCAAAATAGTTGAGATAAAACGGAGACATCACTAACTTCGTTCGCTTTAATCAAAACAAATGTATACAAAAAAATATAGCCGATGGACAATTTGCTAGGAGAGACTGGTTTATTCAATGTTTTGATGTTTGTGTGATTTGTTCGCTGACGATTGGAATGTAATTTTTTCTGAGTGCTTTAAATTTTATGACAAGATATTGTGAATGTTTATTTTTTTTTTTATTTTAATGACATTAATTTCATAATTTTTAATATTTGGATGTGTTGTTTTTATAATTATTGTATACTTGAATCTATTATTTATTAAATGAAGTTAATCCCAATTGTTGTAGGAACTAGTTGTAAGATAATTTTGTAATTGGTGTAATTGGCGTATGCCGTTCTAATGAATAAATAAATAAAATAAATAAATAAATTGATTTTTTAGTGAATAACAAAACTGTCACTCCATTTTACCAGTTCTTGGTTTCATGTTACTGATTTTTCTTTTGAGCTGGCGGTATCATCAGAGAGCAAGGAAGTGCAGCCAGCGACAGCACGTGAAAGTGATTAGCGTCGGCGCACAGTGCTGCACTGTCGCGCACAACAGGGCCTTGTATGGTAAGGGGAGACTGGGGTGAGGCAGACTTCTTTACTTTGGGCTTTTTATTCCAGTTTATTAGAGAATCGGTTCAATGTAAACCGTCGAGGACTAAATTCAGTAATAGACTTAGACTTAAATACATATTGATCAAGTGAAAAGGGCTGATATAAATGGATTCAGTACAGTCTAATTCGATTTTGAGCGATGAAAGTTTTTAATAAGTTTAGTCTTAGCATGATACTATATCAACAAAACTGTTTTATTAATGAATTCTAGGTCAGAATTAATCATTAAATAAGCTACACACATACCTACATTTACGTTAATTATGTTTTTTTTAGGGCAAGTGCTTTTATTACCTACTACTAAATACAAACAAGACCTACATAATCGAAAATTAAATAAGCTACTACCACATAACAAGCAATTGGATCATGATTTTTATGAGTTTCAATCTGGAAAATTATCGAAAATATGCACCGAAACGCACCGCATACTGAACTACATATCTAAACCTAATTTAGCCCACAATCCCCTTAGTCGGGCGATGTCGCGTGCGATCGAATTTCAAGCACAACGGCTCTTTGTCCTTCCACAACACAAGCGAGAACAAAAACAAAACGTGTTAGCGGCACTTCGCGATGCAATTCGTCGGGCCTTCTTGCTAATTACCCTTCTTTGGCGGCCAGCGCTACTTGACCTGCGTTTCAAAATTACTGTTCAGCTGTAAAACCTTGGAAAATGTTCTACTAAGTACTAGAGAATAAAAAAAACTTGTAGGAAAGTTTGATGTTTTCAGAAAGGTAATTTTAGTTACAGTTACAATCAGAATTTAGCGTATCAGTTACTTAATTCTACTATTTTAAAAATATTTTATTATTTTTTAATAAAAATATAAATGAACTATACAGTTACTTATATAAAAAGACTAGAAGATATATGAGCTACAAAAATACCGCATTATAGAAAAATAATGAGGTTTTAACCACTAGGAGAGCATGGACATGCTAGATACCAGTGAATTTCAACCGGTACGGTGTATGGTTGGATTGGAGGCTTTGCCTAATATTGAACATGTTTTTAGATAAAACTTCTTTTTCAATTAAATTAAAATGATATGTCCATTGCAATTCATATTGATTAAATATTCAAATGAATATTGTAGCTCTACAGTGCCTACCTACTTTTGCCCGGAGTTCTATCTACGCTGGTCGGAGCTCAGTGCCAAATTTTCTGAAACCTCCGGTAATTAGAAGACAATGCGATACGAGTCATAAACGTTTGACGTGGCCATGCGAAGGCACACAATGAGGTCACATTGTTCGAGAATTCTTAGTCTTACTACTCGTATGTACGGATAATTTTATTCGGCAACTTTTGTGGGTTTTCTTCGACTTACGTACCGATTCCTTTCTTATCTTTAACTTTTCTCAACTTAAATACAAATTAAATACTTCATTTCATTATGTCGTAGTCTAGACCTTTAGTCTGGTTCAAAAATAGGGAATAATTAAAATCAAGTCACTGGATATTTTTTTCAAACAATTTGTAAAAATGCATCCAAGTCATGCGGTGCAACATTGCGGTTGCCACTATGATACAATAACCTAATTTCTTTGCTTCTAAATTGTGTTGAAAATTATAACCAGGTGTTCTTATTTTTATTGTCTATTATTATCGTAAAGAAAATTTTGACAACACTGAGAAATAAAACTCACTATGGGCCTTATTAGTAAGCTCCAAGTAGCCCAACGAGCTATGGAGAGGGCTATGCTCGGAGTCTCTCTGCGAGATCGAATCAGAAATGAGGAGATCCGTAGAAGAACCACAGTTACCGACATAGCCCAACGGATTGGCAAGTTGAAATGGCAATGGCAAATAGTTCTAAGTCAAATTATGTTACCAAAAAAATATTGTTTAAAAAATGCTCTCTGCGAGATCGAATCAAAAATGAGGAGAGGATGAGATACGTAAAAGAACCAAAGTTACCGACATAGCCCAACGGATTGGCAAGTTGAAATGGCAATGGCCAGGGCACATAGCGCGGAGGGCTGATGACCGTTGGGGTTGAAAAATTCTCGAGTGGAGACCACGTACCGGCAAGCGCAGCGTAGGACGTCCACCCACAAGGTAGACGGATGACCTCATTAAGACCGCAGGATCGCGCTGGATACAAGCCGCTTCCAACAGGTCTTATTGGAGATCCATAGGGGAGGCCTATGTCCAGCAGAGGACGTCCTTCGGCTGATGGATGGATGGATAAGAAATAAAAAAAATAGCATTTTCAAGTTAAAGGTACATTAGTGATAACAAAATTAATGGACATATGTGTGGCTATAGAAATCTAACGATAAATTAGACTTGAACATAAGTATACTCAAATTCACAGAAAACACACAAATTTATAGAAGAGAGTGTATTTTGTGTGATAGGCTTAAAAATCTATTCTATTGTACCTGTACATAACGTTAAATAGGGACATTCTGAAGACATATTTACTGTGTTACCTTTCAGTTTTAATCAACCTGTACGATGGATATTTGATAAACCACAATAAAATTTAACATACAATAACTCAAAGAACGAGATAGGTACTTATTTATATCTAAAACCTAATATATAATATAATACAGAAAATAGCACATTTCTTTTTCATCTCACTAGCTGCAATATTGTGCCTAACAACAGCCGCATTGGAAAACCAACCACAAGAAAATTCAACATGAAAATTACGTTTTTGCGACATAATAAAGGGCTCTACACTGGAGGAACATAGCCGTCTGATCGTAATGGGGTAACAGCACAGAATAGGAAAAGACAGATGAAGGCTGGTATAACTTCTGAGAATTGTAAACGTATACTTTGGGCTTACACGTAAACTTCAGTTATTAATTCGAAGTTCATCATCGTCACCTTCAAATGTCAGTCACAAGACAAAAATAGTTCTTAATAAGACCAGATCCAGCGCTTCCTCGAGATCTTTATCAGATCGTTCTGTCCACTTTGTCGGTATATGTCCTATGCTGCGCTTAATGGTATGGTAAATGCTCTTCATTCGATAACTTCACGCCCCCATCGGCCATCATACGCCCTGGCCACTGCTATTTCCAACTTGCCAATCTGCTGGGCTGTATTGGTAACTTTGGTTATACTACAGATATCTTCATTCCTGATTCAATCACGCAGTTAGACTCCGAATAGTTCTCTCTATAGCTTATTAATAAGACACACATTGAGAGACTGCATCTCTGTCCCAGAAGTCACCCTACTATCGTGCACGCATTGATCCAATTCAAGGCCCTGAGGTATGTAAGACGAAAGAACGTTACGGTAGCTTTCCGAACGTTGCCCAGCCGGGATAGATTCTGACTGCAGTCAGAAGTGGGGTATCTGATGCTGTCTATTGTGTCGCAAGTAATAGTGAGTGCTCAATAATTTCGTGTCATGGCGAGTCGGGACTCGGCCTGCTACCCGTTCCCATGGCATTCCGAAAGGACATGGTGGTGTTATTTGCAGGGATTTGAAGAGAGGTCGCAGAAGGGATACCTACTGTTAAACTAATATTTACCTATAAGCCAAAAGTAATTAAAGCTTACATGGTGAATATGGTTACACAAAAATTACAATTCGTCAATTGTATGTGGTATCTTTAAAAACAAGCATGTAATTGAAATATTGGCAAATAAGTCTTTGAGCGGTACCGAGTGACTATTTATGTGCAGAAAAGTTCTTATTTTAACTTTGACAGAATTAATGAACGGTTTCCAATAGCTAAAATAATATCCATAAAGCGAATATTTAGTTTTAGTTCTTCCTATTACTTATTTTAAGTTACAGACTTATTGGCATTAACAACCTATCAATCAACCATTGTTAAACTGTTGCAGACAACTAAAGTTTCCTATTATTATATACTACGGGATTAATCGCGCACTAAAATTATGAGAAAAATAAGTACGTCATCATCCCGACGTTTCGACCGAGGTAGATTCTACCCGTGACCACGATCGATACAACTTGGTCGAAACGTCGGTGAGGTATTTATTTATATCATAATTTCAGTGCGCAATTAGTTCCGAAGTATGTTATAATAATGTGTTTAAATCGCGAAAGTTAATAATATAATTAAAATAATCGCGAAATAAAATTTCCTACTCGCCTAAGACCTAATAATAAAATACCAAGTTGTTAATGTTTATTTTACCACTTTCTTCTAATTTTTATCCACCCTTCTGTACACCGAACTACTCTCGCAAAATATGGCGGCAGGCACGTAAACAAAAGTAGACAAAGAGAGCAATCTACGCAAAAGGAGCAGGACAGGATAAAAGTAGCTGTCACGGGCGGTCACGACATGCGGGCATTATGAAAAAATGTGCACCTATGGGAACCCGGGGAAATGAGACGATGTACCCGTAATTATTAAACAAGAACGCTAGTAAGAAAATACTTGGCGTGCTTTTGAGCTTACTAAGAATCACTTAAAAGATTTGTAAAGATATTTTTATCACACATTTTATTTTAAGAACAAATTATTGTTGTAAAAAGTACTCTTATACTTACTTAGGGATGAACCAAAATGAGACGTGGAATTTTATTTTAGGTACCTACAAATTTTATTCCTGCGAAAAAATTTCATAAACTTAGTGATGAAATAAAATGAGATACATGGATGTAATAATACCTATCTACTATTGTAATAAATTGATCAATGTCCTAAGCAATGGAACAATAGTAGATTGTATCATATGGGAGCAAAATAATATTTTTACGGCGAGGGCGTTTTTTTGAATCCCGAGCGCAGCGAGGAATTCTTTAGTGGAATCCTGAACGTAGCGAGGGATTCAAAGTACGTCGCCCGAGCCAAAAATATATTTTGCGCCCGAGTGGTACACTCTACTTTTCATCGCCTCTAGGAGAAAATAAAAGGCACCTCATATTTTATTGTAATATTAAAATTTAATAAAACGTAGCGTTATTAAATTGAAATTATATGGTATCTAATAATAAAACAAATGAGTGGCGAGCCGTCGGTGAGTGGCGACACCGCGAACCCTGATTCCCTGGGGCTAAATGAGACCCCTGACTCTTCTCTTGCCTTAACTGGCCGGCTTGGAGTGGAAACCGCAAGAGCTAAGAACCTAAGCTCCAGGGTGGAAGTGTTAAAGGGCATAACGCCGCGAGTAGCGTCTAGTGAAAGCGCAGCACACCTCTCGACACCCTAAGCCGTCCACACCAATGTTGCCCCTCCGGCACCAAATTACGGTAGCCTTTATGGGGGGCCCATTTAGTGGATGGGAAGTCACCACCCGCCTAAATATTTTGAAATGAGGCATCACTTGGCGGGTGCCGCACCTCATTCCATAGACCAGCTTATAATCATGTAATAATTCATTATAATAGCCTAAGAAGTACCTATTCCCCGCCTTTACAATAGTTTACCTCTTCCTATCACCCAAAAACTGTATTTTTTTACTTGAATGATTGTAAAAGGGCCTCTTGGTGTTGGTTTCGGCCCCATCAATGCCCTTCAAAGATCCGGGGCAACCCGTGAGTTGTAAAACAAATAAAAACTTATATTTACATGCTTTTCATTCATTTTCTTGGCGCTCAATACTAACATTACAAATACTTCCAAATTCAAAAAATGCGCGGCAAAGATCATTCCTTCGCACTTATTTGTTCCAAATTCAAAAAGTGCGCGGCAAAGATAATTCCGGCGCACTTACAAAGTTCCTTATAGAAAACACCACTTTTGGGCGCACTTAAAGGCGAACCAAGTAGTTCTTTACGAATAGATGTGATGAAAAGTATTTTTGCACCTGCATGAATATCTATAAGTGCCTAGATTGGCCCTATGAATGAAACAGGCCTAATACTTAAGGAAAGTATATTTAAGCGAAGATAACAATAAAATAGATTTAATGATATAAAATTGTAATTGAATAAAACCAATCTAGATTCAAGCAATGCAAAAGATGAACCAAAGACTACACTGAATATAAGTGCTAGAATGAGTATCTACTGAAGCCTCGACAGATTCATGAACCAATTAGTTGTAAGTCACATTGATTAAAGCCTAACCTGAACTAAATAGGGTTAAGTAACTGCTGGTCAGAATTTTTGAAGCAGCCCAAAACATAAAGGCTAGTCACTTGTCTGCTTAAGGTCACTATTTTAGATCAATCTGTCAAAATCTCACACAGTCACCAAATACCCAATAAAGCTTATGTTACAAAATATACGGGGACGCTATAATTTATACGACTTGGCGACGTGATCTAACGTCCAATAAAGAGATTAACTTATATTGGCTTAAATGGACACTTACCGAAGTACCGCCAAAGCTTAGTCATAAAAGATCACAAAATAATGCCCAAACGTCAACAAAATCACGAGGAGAAACTTGAAGAAAATAAATAGAGCTAAAAATATAATCCTTCTTGGCAGGCAGATAAAAAGAAAAAAACAGCAACACCGAGTGAATTACCTATTGGAGAAGGATCTACATACCTGTAACATACCTAACATTCCATGCATTTTAATAAATTGCTGAAATAGTTATAATCATAATTTTTTTAATTTTATGGTGACAAATAAACTATATTAATATAGTTCTTTTCCCCACTAGGTTTATCTCAAAGAGTTATATTTGTCGTAAACATTTCAAAGCGTCGGGACGGTGACCCGGAGATGCAGGTTCAAGTCCCGCGTCCTCGAATTGTTTTATAGTATTGGTTTTTGTCGTAGTATTATTGTGTTAGGTATTGGGATGTAGTATTAGTATAGGTCTATTCTATAGTGTAATTTTTAGTACCTATTTATTGTACTCCCCCGTCAAATATTTTTCGCACATTCCTTCCTTCCTTCTTTCCGTACATGGGTTGCCTGGAAGAGATCGCTTCCAGCGATAAGGCCGCCTAGTGTCGCACTACCTTTTAGAATTTCACTGTCGTATTTATGATATTTTTATTTTATGTGTACAATAAAGAGTTATTTGTTTGTTATATATATCCTACTAATATTATAAACGCGAAAGTTTGTGAGGATGGATGTATGGATGTTTGTTACTCTTTCACGCAAAAACTACTGAACGGATTGAGATGAAACTTTGCAATAGGTAGTATAGCTTATATATCAGAATAACACATAGGCTATAAATTATAATGAAGTTGTGTCAAAAATCAAAATATCATGCGGGCGAAGCCGCGGGTAAAAACTAGTATATATATTTTAAGTATGTGACAAAAATAGCTCTTTGTTTTAGTTTCCATTTGTGGTTGTTGACTTGTTAGGTATACATTTTTTTCTGACATTTTTATAAATGAGAATGAAATCTAACCTAAACATCATCTGAATAAAATGCCCTTGTCTGAATTATTGTAAAGCCAGATTGTTTTTATATCATAGGTTTTACTAATTGTTTAATAATCCTCAGTGTGAATTATATATTTATCTATATATACTCTTAGTAATACGCCGACAACTAAACCACGAAGTTTTGTATGGGTTTTTAACACCAGAAAGATTAATTGGCCACATCCACCAAAAGCGATTAATACATACGCTCGACGCTATCTTATTTCGTATAACATTTTTCTGAAAACAATTTCATCCATGTACTCCAATCAAGAACGCTCATCTGAAAATGTGACTGCCATTTAAACCCACACCGGCATTTAAGCAGTCTATCTTTAAACTGTTCTACGGATGAGGTTACATTAAGTACTGGACGTCAGGTGCCTGGGACGGTCCGGTCACGATTCTTTGACCGATGTCTAGCTGAAGACACATAACGTTCCCCCACTTAAAATAAACCTTCGAACTCTACAACGTAAACTTCAATCTCCCTTGGCAAAACTCGAAATATCCGCATTGCAGTGCCAGTTAATTTTCATCGTTGTTTTGAGGGAATTAAAGACTGTTTTAGGGTGTGGTTGTGTGATGAAACTATGCGTTAGTTAATGCTCTACCTATGATCGTAATAAGTAGATGGTGTGTTGAAAAATTATCGGTGCGATCGGAGGCGCAATGGACGCGTGACTTTTTTGCTGTTTATTATTGGGTTTGAAAGTTTGGAGGTAAGGTTTGCTAGAAGAGGTACTTTGTTACCGCTGTCCTGGATATCTGATAGTCCCCTAGACGAAGCTAAGCCGGTAGCCGTGGTGGTCAGTGGTAGTGATACCTGCCTTGCGCCACGGGTTCAATGCCCGGTTCAATGAGCACTACTAAGGTACTAATGAGCTCTTTGGAATTAATTTACGGAATTATTGCGGAATCTATTTTGATATTATTTACTTAAAATGTGAATTAGTCCGGAGTGTTCTCAGATATGTTTTATCAAAATCGGTTCTGCCGTTCCAAAGTTTATCAGCTCTTTTGTTAACTGCGGTAGGAAACTTATTGTGTTAGGGTTTTTATTTTAGTTGTATTAGGGTTTTTATTTTAGTTGATCCTGTCCTTGGAGTGAATATGATTTCCAACGTAAGATTTCTAATGAGTCACAATAAGTATAACAGTGTGACTCGTCAAAAAAACCCTAGTAATAGCATGATTTCAAGTGTCGATCGTGTAAGGTGTAGTATACCTAACTGGTTATAATCACCCCATAATTAAAGAACAAGTGGAAATAAAATTGAGTGTATGTTATTACTGTAAACAATCTGGACATATCCAGTAAAGAACACGCGCTTTGTAAATAACAAGTTCTGTACCCGCTGCGAAGTAATAAATGTAAAGCAAATGCGGCGTCCACATCAAAATGTCATCAGTGTTTCGGTAAATAAGTGACAGGCTACACGGCAACATTGGTGTTTGTACCATAATGGACCTTAGGCCGATCTTGATTGAAAGATGGGGACGACTGGCCTTCGTGTAGACAACTCATTAAATTTTATCGATGTGGTCGATCGAGAAATTCAATTTACGGGTAGTGGTTACTAACCTACGTGCTTCATGGCTAAAGCTTGACATTTGACACGAAATGCTTATTGGCTAAGTATGATGGCGTTGGTTTTCACGTTTCGTTTGGTTGTTTTAAGAGGGCGCCTAATGCCAAAATCGACTTTTTAAAGACGTGGTGTAAAGAATATCCATATTAAAAAATACTATAGGAAAGGAAAGAACCTATAGTAGCAGAGTAACCGCGTAGAATTTCGGAAAATAATATGGTTACCATAGGTAAAAAATAAAATTGCGCATCATTAAAAAAACTTTTTTTTTCAAATGCTCAAAATTATCAGCGAAAACACCACATTATTTTTGACAAATTACGTAGTTATACCAATGTTCTAGTAGAGTAATCGATTAGTTTTTTTAATATATGCTTAAATTTTGAATAAATAAATACAATGTCACCTAAAAATGTAAGCTGGCGCTCGAAGCCAAATTCATCTTGAACTGTGTCATGCGATTTTCGACTCTAAACAAAGCGATATAGATGATATCGGGCAATGCAAGAAGCGCGGGTGAAATCTGTTTTTTTTTGGCATTAGGCGCACTTTTAACAGCGTCCAACGCTATAGAACGAATTTTACTAAATAGCATCGGCGGACAGGAGGCGTGACATTACGCATTATATTAGCACATTTACCTATTTGTCAGTTGTCGTCAGAAGTGGGGATGGCATCTTGTAGCTAACTTGATAGACGCCATTAACTTTGATTCGGCCTATACTAAGTTTAACAGATAAAGTTATAGTTCATCGGATGGAAAGCAGATATGCTCTTATACGCGTGTTTACTTTGCAAAGTAAAGACTTTCAGAGATACCTATCGACAATCGTTATCTCGATAGTAAAAATTGTACATAATGATAATTACCTATACAACATAATGATATATCTCTAAAAGTCACTGCACTTTGCAAAGCAACAGCTGATCTAGGTGTCTTTTTTATGGAAAGGTTAGTGCAAAACTTTACATGTGCGGAATGCTACAGATAAATATGTATACCTAAATTATGTGACACATAGCAATACAGAAATTATTTCTATGTTAGTTTATTACAGTTTATATGTATGTTTATATATTATACAAAAATTGTTCTACTTATTACATAATATGTAGTATATTATGTAGTAAGTACAGCATTTTTTAGAAATTCTTTGTCTGAAACTGGAAAATCTGGTAAGGACAATGAGCTCTGAAGAAAAAAAAATATCGAAGAAAAATTAACCTCACTCCTTTTAGATAGGTATCGATTGAGAATACAGTCATGATCATTTTCTACAGACAATTATTTCAAACCTCTGTACAAGATTATTTTTTGCAAAAATTAGCATGACCGACTTCACCCGTGTACAGAATCATTAGATAGCATAAAACAAATCGCTTTCAGCTGTCTGTCCCCATGTATGCTTATATCTTTAAAACTACGCAACGGATTTTGATGCAGTTTGTTTTAATAGATAGAGTAATTTAAGAGAAATGTTCATATGTATAATACACCTGTGCAAAGTCGAGGCGCATCGCTAGAACGCAAATATTATGCACGGATTGATGTAGCATTTTTCACATTATTGTTGATTTATCAAAAATGGCTCAGCCGATTTCGATAAAATTTGAATGGGACCAATTTCGAAGTATACTCTTTCCAAAAAAAAAATATTGAAATCGGACTACTTCGAAAAAAGTTTTGCGTGGTTATACTTAAAAAAAATTATATACGCGTCGAATTGTATACCTTCTCCGGTGGTTCGTCGGTCAAAAATGGAAAATCTGGTAAGGACAATGAGCTCTGAAGAAACAAAAATATCAAAGAAAAATAAACTCACTCATTTTAGATAGGTATCGATTGAGAATACAGTCATGATCATTTTCTACTTACAATTATTTCAAACCTGTTCCTGATCCTGAACTCAAGTTTTTTTGTAAGTACCTACCTCTGATTTTTTTTTTATAAAATCTTAATAAATCTTCATAAATAAAATTGTACACAGGGTTTTGTTGTTCCATAGAATAATTTAGTTCACCCGCGGCAAACTGTATGGAACAGCTGATTTTGTTTTGAGTTTTGACGCAAATCCTAGAACAAAAGTTGTTAGTTTTGATGTACAGAATAAGCCCCTAGAAGGATGCTAATTGATTAGAAATAACCCCGTATAAATAAATATCATGAAGTTTTGTTTCGTGTCAAATTCCAAAAATAATAAAAATAAAGCGAATCATGTCTAGCCTGATGTTCAGTCTAGATCCTAACTCGTTATCATAAAAACATCATAAGTCATCATTTCTGCTAATTAATTATACGTCTTTGACTAATAAATTGCGACTTCCACTAGAGACATTACTAAAAACACCGTTAGCTAATACCATAGACATCTAAAGAGAGGTCTTCTCTTATCCGGCCGTGGCAGACATTTTTAATTATGTAGCATTTACGCTCATAGACGTACTTACGCAACAAAATGGTTAAAGATACATAAAGTACAATTTGTTGTTATTGTACCTATTATTTTTGTTGCAAATAAATAAATTTCTTTCTTTTTTTTCTTTCTTTCTTTCTTTCTTTCTTTCTAAAGGGTTATTCAGAAAAGGTATGTATTAAGCCGTGGTGGTCTAGTGGTAGTAACACCCAACCTGCAATCGCGAGGTCGTGGGTTCAAATCCCGATCCCGTACCAATGAGTTTCATTGCAACTTATGTACGGAATTTCACATCATTGGCTTTTCGGTGAAGGAAAACATCGTAAGGCAACCTGCATACGTCCGTGGAAGAAATTCGATGGCGTATGTGAATCCACCAACCCGCACTGGGCCAGCGTGGTGGATAATCACCTTTCGTGGGTAGGCTTATGTCCTGCAGTGGACTATTAAAAAGGCTGGTACATATATTAAGCCGAAAAAGAGCGATCCAGAACATCACCATGAAAAACTATTAGGTAGGTACTATGGGACCAACACGAAATTTGAAGGAAAAAATCAGTGCTTTTGTGTCTTTTTGGCGATTCCGAGTTAGATAGGTACTATTTTTAACGGACAGCTGATTTTTTCTCAAATTCTGATTTGATTCCATAAAAGTACCTACTTAAATAAATTTCTGTATTTGTGTATTTTTTTTAAAGTTATCCGTATTGATGGTCTTAATCAATATGGTCCTTTTGGTTTAGTTTCATCTATTTTTAACCCTGTATGTTTACTATACATTCCAAAATGCAGACCGTAATGTGAACGTATAGGTATGAATAAATTATTACAGACAAAAAAAATAAAAATAAGTAAGATATTTGTAGGCACTGTGAGTAATAATTGTGTAATTGTGGCGTAATGTGTAGTTCTTCGTCATAATTTCATGAAATCAAACAGATGCTGGATCACACCGGCATGGTCCATCTCGAGAGATCTGTAGCCTCTGTAGGTAATACGTAATCCCCTAGACAGCGTTAGTGATGGATGAGAGGTCAACATACTGGTTTCTATACTTCATATACGTAATCAGACTCTTCATAATAATGGATTGTGAGAGACAAAACAAGTAGGTAAACAACCTATCACGTTCAATTCGAGCTTTCTGAATCAGCTTCAATACTATTTTTCAACATTGGTATTTCTTACTTGGTTGGTTGGTAATAGGACTAGGACTGGACTAGGACTAGACTAGGAGTGAATAGGACATTATCAATTGAAAATGTGTTTCTTTGTATTATTTATTTGCAATATTATTGCCTTTTGTGCACTGATTAGTACGTGCTTTGATATTAAAAATGACTAGACTATCTACCTATAACAAAGTAAAATTAGTAAAATAATTGTTCAGAAATGTTGTTTTTAAACTATCGCGATTTGAACACATTATTATAATATATACTATATATTTATCTCGTAATTTTAGTGCGCGATTAGTCTCGTAGTATATTACAATAAATTGTTCAGAAAGTTTACTAATAGGAGTTTACTACTATAAAGGAGGAGAGTCTGTAGGTAGGTACGTCTATAAGTAGATAGGTACGTTTATAAGTAGGTAGGTACATTTATAAGTAGGTAGGTACTAATGTGTTGTCTTATAATGTAGCCTCTTTTATGATCGTTTTAACTTATAAGCCTCCATTTGCAGATAAATTAAAGTTTTCTGTCACTTTGTCTTGTAAATACTCATATTTTAGGGTTTCGTACCTCAAAAAAAAAAACGGAACCCTTATAGGATCACTTTGTTGTCCATCTGTCCGTCTGTGTGTATGACGAGAAAAGTGAAAAAAAAAACTTTTTTGTCGATGGTTATAGTATGGAGATATTAAAAACTTACTTCCCAATTTTATGAAATTTTCTGGATTTGTACGGAACCCTCGATGTGCGAGGCTGACTCGTACTTGTCCGGTTTTTTTTTAAATCCATGTCTTTATGTTAAATTTTAATTTTCTGTTAAAATACCGCCCAGTAATCTCTTAGAGTTGTAACGGCTCAGCAATGCTACTTCTAAAACTGTCTCGTAGGTATACTGCTAGTTATACCTACTAGACAGTTTTAAATTCATTTCTTCATCGCCGATAAGTACCAGACTCATTTTATTAGACCTGGCTGCCAATAACATTCAGTCATTCTAGACCACAGCTGTCAGTTATTTAATAGCTTTCAATAATGGTAATAAATGAATAGGTAAAACAAACAGTGTCTAACTACTTATTACAGGTACCTATTCACTTTTACTAACAAACTTGACAAGTTAATTAAAATGTGAAAAAGTGATAGAATGACCTCTACGTGACTCGCATTTTTAATAGTTAAACGTAAGAATATAAATACGTAGGTGCCTACTTCCATATCTATGTTATAATTCTGAAATAATATTTTTTCGCAAAAAAAAACGCAACACCGTCTTCCACCGTGTAAGGTAAGTCCCGGATAGATGCCGCACTTTTTGAAAAAGTCTTACAGCTTCATAAATAATCACAAGATATATCACTGGTTATACGATCGTAAAGTACGGTATTTAGACTACCGTTTAGTTTAAAAGGTCAGCAGTCAAATACATGATAATGGGAACTAAAACAAATTTTTAGACCTCAAAAATTTCACGGATACATGATACACCCCGGATAGTCGCCCCGCCTGATAAATTACACCGGAGGATAGATGTCACTTCGAAAAATACATTTGTAATAAAAGTTAGTTATGCGTAAATATGATCTAATATATGTTTATGATACACCTAAAGTACATAAATAAATTGTGAAAGGAGCATTTATTATGTATCAAGGGTAAGGATAGATAACCAAACCAAATAAAAAAAAACACATTCCAACTAATATTCGTAGTAAATACTCATGTCAAGCAAAAGCAAGACCAAGGTTATGACCTGCATTAGAAGTGATAGGTAATTACGCGTATTTTAAATATCGGAGTTTTTGAAAACGCGGCGTCTATCTCAGTCCGGCATCTATCCGGGACTTACCCTACAGAATTCGAATAGTTTGCACGAATCTATGTGACATGTACATTATTGACAACTAGTTTTTACCCGCGGCTTCGTCCGCATGATATTTTGGTTTTTGACACAATATTATTATAATTTATAGCCTATTTGTTGTTCTGATATATTATAAGCTATATTATTGCAAAGTTTCATCTCAATCCGTTCAGTAGTTTTTGCGTGAAAGAGTAACAAACATCCATACATCCATCCTCACAAACTTTCGCGTTTATAATATTAGTAGGATTTATCAAAAACAGCCTTGGAAAGCTCTTTCGAACTACAAAATATTTCTTAAATCGGTTCCCAATCAGCGAAAATATCGATGTACATACACAAAAAAAATACATACAGACGAACATAGTAGACCTCCTCCTTTTTGGAAGTTGGTTAAAAGAGGAGGCTTGTTGATGATATTAAGACCGTGGAACTCCGAACTGTGTGAATCACTTGAACGATATATTTATTATAATTGTGCCAGACCAAAAAAAAAACACCGTTCGCTAATACCACAGACCAACCTACTAACCTCCTTAGTAGTGGTATTTGACTAAGAAACATTTTCAGCCGATACCTTGTTTTACGATTTGTAAATATTGAATAGATGAATGAAAACTTAATGAGAATTTCCTCTAAATTTGGAAGTCAGTAAAAATAATCGTCCAAGTACGAGTAGGACTCGCGCTCGTAGGGTTCCGTACTGTAAGTCATAAATATTTAATATACTACTGACATATGCAGGTTGCCTCACGATGTTCTTTTTTTCACGGAAAGCCAGCCAAAAAAAAAAATTATTTTATTTTAATTTAATTATTTATTTTTGACTTGTATATACAACTAAACATTCTGTGAATATTTCATGAATCTGCATGTTACCATTATTAATATCGAGCGAAAAACGATTAAAAATTTAGGTTTGTTGTATGGGAGCCCCCCTAAAATATTATTTTTATTCTATTTTTAGTATTTATTGTTATAGGGACAACAGAAATAGATCAGTTGTGAAAAAAATAACTTTCTAGCTATAACGGTTTATGAGATACAGTTTGGAGCCAGACAGGCAGACAGACGGACAGCGGAGTCTTAGTAATAAGGTCCCGTTTTTACCCTTTGGGCATGGAACCCTAAAAATATCTAGGTACCTACTTTTACTGTTGAAAGATAGTAGAAATAAAGCTCTAGGTATTACCTATAAGAAGCTTAGAGCTTCATTCAAGGGCAGTCAGAAATTTAAATATGTACCCATAGCATCCTATCCTACTAATAGATATTATAAACGCGAAAGTTTGTGAGGATGGATGGATGTATGGATGTTTGTTACTCTTTCACGCAAAAACTACTGAAGGGATTGAGATGAAACTTTGCAATAATATAGCTTATATATCAGAATAACACAGGCTATAAATTATAATGATATTGCGTCAAAAATCAAAATAGGTATCATGCGGGCGAAGCCGCGGGTAAAAATTACTTCTAATATAATTCAATCTTGTCTAACTTTTCTGTTTCTTGTTATTTTGGATTTCTAAGTTATCTCATATGAAGATGTTTTATGATGTCACGAGATGTTCACAAAATAAAGAAAGTCTTTTATAGCGTTTACAAACCCGTTTTACTAGAGACTAAAATTATGCAAATTAAAAATGTAGTAGTAAAACAGTGACAGGTAGTAAAAATATAAATCGATAAATTAAAGTGACAAATTTAACATTCGCTAAATATCCTAAAGTCAGTAGGTACAGTCACACTGAAAATTTGTTATTAAACTTAATTTGACAGTTGGTCAGTATTGTAAAATAGTCATTTTTAAACAACTATGTATTTTGTATTCTAGCAAATTTTCCTTATCGTGAATTTGTGTTAAACTAGAATAAATGACAAAACATGTTGCGAAGCAAAAAAATTACAATTAAGATTAGTACCTACTTAATGAAAACTAGGTGAATAAAATATACAAAACCTGAAAATTTATTTATTTAAATAAAAAATATATAATAATGGAAATAAATCCGATATTGTTAAGTTTTTGAGTCGAATACAAAATGTATTATTTTCCTAATTGCAAAATTGCATAAGCGAGATATAATTCAGCGGATATAAATGCCTTAAGAACCTATAAAGCCAGTATATGCTAACCACGATTAAGTTAGTTCGTATAGGCCAGGTAGCTATCCGTGGTGAATATATCCTATATCAAAGATGTGGTAGTCAAGAGGTAGTGACACCCGCCTTACAATCGTGAGGTCGTGGGCTCGAATCCCCGGTCCCGTACCAATGAGTTCTTTGGAATTTATGTACGGAATTTCACACCACTGGCTTTTCGGTGAAGGAAAACATCGTGAGGTAACCTGTGTACGTCCCTAGAACAAATTCGATGGCGTATGTGAATCCACCAACTCGCACTGGGCCAGCGTGGTGAATATGGCCCAATCACCCTTCGTGGATAGGCCTACGTCCTGCAGTGGACTATTAAAAAGGCTGGTACAGGTGGCTATCCCTGGTGTCACAGTGTTACCGCCTGAAAGCCTCTGAGTGAATACAACCGGGGCCTACAATTTAACGTGTAATCTGAGCCATGGTACCGCTCAGTTGTAAATGCCACCCGCGGTCACCCAATCGAAGACTGACCGTGCCGAACGTTGCTTAACTTTGGTGATCGCTGACAGATACCTATTACACGAACTACGCTATAAGCGCTATACGATTGAATAGACATCAGTTCGTGACTGTACCTGCGCGGGCGCAGCGAGGCGTGTAAATTGATGTCACGACGCCATCGGCCGGCTAATTAGACGGAGGCCGTCCATCATCAGAACAGGTCCTGGAGGTGAAAGGGCTGCGGATGTTGCAAATACCGATGTTACTGCTAATTAAGAGCTTAAAGGAGAAATTACAGACAATCTTGAACGTTCATCATCGTCATATCATTACGACATGCTATCGACATAGCTAAGTTGAACTGGCAGTGAGCAAGATACATAGTACGGAGGGTTGATAGCCGATGAGGTTGAAAGGTTTTTCAGTGGAGACCACGTACCGCAGTGTAGCGTAAGATATCTGCCTACAAGATAGACGAGTGAACTCACCAGGCGTCTTCCAACCGGATTCAATAAATAAAATACAAATTTTTCAGTGATTTGTGACAAAATATATACACATATGTAGATCAACTGGTTTTATTGTTATGATGATCCATACCTAATAATGGGCTTAAACTTGATGGATTGCAGATTTATTTAATGTCGATGAAAAGATGCGCATTATAAGCATTTTATTTGTTTTTTGTCCAAATATTCTAAAGCTATAAGAACTTCATAACAATGTGAAAACCTGTTTTATTACTTCATTAAAACTAGCGTGAGGATTCATTATTAAAATCGCAAGTGGGTGTAACTGGGGTGGTAGTAGGTTTCGCTTGATAGCTCATTATTGTCTTTGGCTGGTATGTTTGTAGTAAGTACCAAAGTACCTAATAATAATTTAACTTAAACATTTTAGGATTAACTCAGATAGCATAGTTTAATAGATTAGATTTAGTGGACTTTTCATATACTTACAGTGTATTCCAACTTGCATATTGCTATACAACTATATCTTGCATATTGTTTTTAAAACTATTATTTGTGGAAGAGCCTGGAGCCCACGACACAGGCTACCCTAGTGTGGGCCCCAGTGTACACCGATTGCTTATTTAATCATTAAGTTTCAAACTGTATTCTGTTCGATTTAGATGTAAGTTTATTAGTACTAAGGTTTTTTGAATAAATATTTATTTATTATTATTATCATTCGTATATTCATTTATTTTCTTAAATCTAAGTTTTTTTACAATATTTATATAAAAGAACAAAATACTATAAAAAAACCTAAACCTAGAGTGCCGCCGGCAGCGGGGCGGGGCTCAAGCTACCGGTGGTTGGGCCTACAGAGAGAGGAACCTCCTGACAATGCGCGCTGTGTCCAGGACGACCGCCTTCTGTATCTGACCCTTGACCCAACCGTCTAGCGAGAGCCTCTTAAGGTGGTGGTCGAGACTCTTCGCTATTAAGCCGTTTACCGAAACGACTATCGGGACAATGATCGTAGAGTCCACATCCCACATGGCGGTGACCTCGTGAGCCAAGTCAAGGTACTTGCTGAGTTTGTCCTTCTCGGCCTTCACGAGGTTCTCGTCATGTGGGATGGTGACGTCGACGAGCACTGCCCGGCGCTGGGATCGGTCGACCACCACGATATCAGGCCTATTGGCGACAATAGTCCTGTCCGTGATGATAGAGCGGTCCCAGTAGAGCAACGCACGACCATTTTCGAGAACTGGCGCCGGTGCGTACTTATAGTACGGCACCTCAGACTCGACAAGGCCGTATCGAAGAGCAAGTTGCTGATGGATAATCCTGGCTACTTGGTTATGCCTGTGTAAGTACTCGCCGTTGGCAAGATGAGAACAACCGGAAGTAATATGCCTGAGTGACTCTCCGGGACGGTGGCATGCCCGACAAATGTCGACCGTACCGTCCTTCAGGATATACTTCCGGTAGTTGTTCGTCAAGACAACTTCGTCCGCAATTGCACAGGCAAAACCTTCGGTTTCCCCAAAGAGGTCACCGAAGCGCAGCCAGGCCACCGACGCGAGCAGGTCCACATCGGGTCCTGTTAGGGCCCGATAGAACCGCCCGTGCAGCCCCTTGCTTCTCCATACCGCCCTGCGATCATCGGTGCTGAGCACCGATGGCCTGCGCCAGTTCTCCTTCGCCAGAGAGAGCGGGGTGAGGCCTCTGTCAGCTGCCACCACATCGCAATGCATTCCACGCCCGCTGTTTCGGAAATAGTCCCGGAGACTGTATACTTCGCGGTTGTGGAGGTCCTTGGCATTTAAAAAGCCTCGGCCACCACACTTCCGCGGAATGTACAGTCTCATGACAGACGAGATTATTATCATTTATTATTATTATATGAACACCGGATACAACTCACGATTATTTGAGCGGTCGAGCCGCTATGCGTCCGACCGGTTTCAGAGTAGTTAGTACTCTTTCTTCAGGGAATACGCGCGCCCCCGACAACGGACGCCCGCGCACTGGCGCGTGTGTCACTGTGCGCGGGCGTCCGTTGTCGGGGGCGCGCGTGTTCATATAAATTTTAACCTGTTTTATGTTAGCATATTGGACGAATTTTTTTTTTAGATCAAAGCTAAACTATATGAAACTATAAATATGTATTACGTACCTACGTATGTGTGTATACTATCGTGGTCGTAACTCCTTACTAAAGTTCCATATTTCCATTCCATTCTGTTCAGATTGTTCAGTAAGTTTTTTCTATTTCACCAATAGAAACCACTAATTTTACTTTTATCTATACACGATTTTGTACAAGAAAACCAGAAAACTTGAGAGTTCGTTTCATACCTTATCCGTTTTGTTTCATACGACTGATTCGATAAATATAGGTATATCCTTGTTTATAGAAGAATTTGTGTCACCTTATTCCATAATTCTATCCTTATTTATAGAAGAATCTGTACCTATGTGTATGCTGAATCCTGCCTAGATACAATATGCTGGGGTGTGTTATATCAAAGTAGTCCAACATGTTATGGATAAGTTAAGAGTTAAGCAACGTTTGGGACAGCCAGTTTTCGTATGAATACCGGTGATGGTATTACTGAGCGCTGCCGTGGATCGGATGACACGTTAAATTGTGGGTTAGGGTTGTTTTAACAGTTTATCCATGTCAGGCAGCGGCCTTCAATGATCAGGCAGCTTTAAAACTCGGGCTGGCCTCCCCACCCATTTCAATTTACATACATGAGGACTTTGATTGGAATCTCTATTATCTTTCTGCAGGATCAAATCAGCAAAAAATTGTAGATAAACCAAAGCTACCGAAATACCTAGCCCAAAGGATTTCCGAGATGAAACGGCAGTGGTTCGGACACAGAATTTCCTACCGTACAAAAAAGTGTAATCAACGTATCTATAAATATATTAACATAACATACACATTGGTACTTTAAGAGACTGCCTATAAAATTTTATTCAATCGAGTCTTCCGTCGAGTATGATGTAACAACTCGTACGTGACTTATTCCATCAGAACCAGCTCATCAAAACCAATCCCATCTCTGTCCTGTGTCCATATAATCTCTAATGACTAGTTTATAGAAGAAAATTGTCCAATGTCCATCTACAGAGTGTATAAACCATGATCAGTTTGAACAAGAAGATTGCTTGAAATCATCTTCAACAGAACGACCTGTGATTTGTCGCTAGTACAAATTATGTCTACTCGATACTGTGAAGATTCAGTCGATATTATAAAGAAACCAACACGCAGTTGTTCAGAAGTATCTTCATAAAGCAAAGGAAGCAAAAAATGACGTAGAATTTATCGACGTTTTTCTGAAACATTTTTGACGTGATAACGGCTTTTAAGGTGACGCATTGATAAACTATTCTTTCAAAAATTTTCTCTTCACTCGGACAAATTTTACGCGGTCAGCTCGACAGGATCGCGCCAGAGCGGAGGGCGGCAGTGACTTTTTAATTAGTTACTCATTATGTACACATTAAAAAAAATAACTTCTCGGTCTATGAAATAGAATAGCGGTCTGGCTATTTTATTCGTAAAAATAATGGGGTGTTGTCGCTGATAATTCGCATTCGAATAATTAAATTTTTTTTTGGTGAGATATTTGTAAGTTTTTTACTATTAAAGCCGGTTACTTTCCAAAATTTTGTCCGGTTCATTAAATTTTTCAAGATTTACCCTTATCTATGATATTTTTTAAATTGGAATCAATATCATTCGTCCTCTCACATCGCGCATTCAAAAGTACTCGTTTTCGTGTGTTTTTTTCGGCCCGATGCATCGTCTTAAATTGATAAACGCCAGCTGCTTGCACGAAAAAGTGTCATATTCCGGCTGAGATGAGCGTGCAAGCGAGAGCGCGGAACAAGCGACAAAGAGGTACGATCGGCCTAAGCGATCGGTTTGTTTCAGTTGTTGATTCAACAATGTTTTCTTATGACAAAGAGTTATTTTTGTGATAAACAATTCAAAATTATTCACGGATGCAGGACTCGAACCTTGCGTCTTCGGAACACTAGCCCGACGCTCTGCCCAACTGAGCTAATCCGTAATACTGCATACGCGTCGAATTTTGAAGTGTTTATCATTTAACCAACTTATAGCGTTGGCGGCGCCACCTGTGATAAACCTAGTGTGGGATGCACTATAAAATTAAAATAATTTTCTTATGACGTTATCACGTAAAATTTTCGTCCGAAAATCGACTTTGTGATTTGAGCAGATTATCCTTATTTTACCGGAATTATCGCGCTATAAGTCCCGTAAGTCTGTACGCCGTGATGGTCTAGATGTAATGACACCCGCCTTACAATCGTGAGGTCGAGGGATCAAATCCCGGTCCCGTATAAATGAGTTCTTTGGGATTTATGAACGAAATTTCACACCACTGGCACATCACACATTCGGTGAAGGAAAACATCGTGAGGCAACCTGCATATGTCCGGAGAAGAATTTCAATGGCGTATGTGAATCCATCAACCCGCACTGGGCCAGCGTGGTGGATATGGTCCAATCACCCTTCGTGGGTAGGCCTACGTCCTGCAGTGGATTATTATAAGGCTGATACAGTACAGTACAGTACAGTAAGTCCGTAAATAAACATATTCACGATGTTTAAAAACCTTACCATCCCATTGTTCATCACAGTTCTATACCAAATGCGCCTTCCCTGCTACTAAACTACTCCTTAATTACCCATCATACTCTTAAAAAACTATATCATTGATACCTGTTTAGGGCCCTTACTGACGAGAGGTCCGAACGGGTGATATCTATTCAATATTTGTACCAATTTAGCGACTATCGTTAAAAATTGCGACTTTACTTACTTTTAGCCATTAAGTACCTAACCAAAAGGAGTCGACACGCCAAGTCAGTGGGAGGTGAAGAAACGCACACAATCCAAAATATACGCAAGTTTACACGCACACAAATGTAATTAACTAACACTAGCTGAAAATTCAGCAAGCGCAACCAGACCGATATATTAACATAAAGATTATGACCGCCGGTCGCGTACTTTTGGCAGAAGGGTACGCTTTGCAGTGTCAACTCCTTTTGGTTAGGTACTGGTTTTAGCGAAATAAATGCTATAGCGTCAAAAATGGGTTTGGCAACTCGTCTTATTAACTTGGAACTAAAACATTTGTGGATTTTTCTTTATGTAGTCAAAGTCTAAACAAAATTGGCGACATTGACCACAGCCGTTTGGATGTCATCCATTCGGAGCGTTGGTGAGTGGGTGCCTTAATAACATCGTAATTTTTATTACAATTTATTTGCATAAAAGGTATTATGCATCAGCTGGGTTCTGCTTAGCTGACGATTAGAAATTTTTTACTTCAACATCATTATAAATTCGTGGATAAATTGACTTTATGTCAATTCGAAAACATTACTAATTCACTCCACACACATTCGCAGTTACACGATGCGACGTGAAACTGACAGCTCCCAGATAATCTCAAACTTTAACCTAACCACAAGTGGGAAAATACATCCATCACGCCACATGCACAAAACTGACTCGTATTCAAGTGTTATACTAACAAAAAGCGTGTCATTGTCTGTCTGTCTGTCGCTTGTGACGTTCGCCAGAGACCTACGTGCCTCCCGTCAAACCTGTCAAACATAGTGAAATTTCTTCTCAGCACGATATATTCAAATTTCCAACCGTGTGTCATTCGATACATTGTCTGACATCTTCATGATCTCTGCTTCAACCTCTAAACAACTTAAGAGTCAGTTGTAAAAATATTGAAAAATATTCTTTAATATTACATTGCTAGAGTACACAATTTCGATATTAAATTTCCAGTTTTAATATCAGAAGAATTCGTTAAGTGACTATCCGTCACGGCTATTGTAAAAGGCCATGATAGACCAACTTACCATTTCACTTCCCTAAACTCTATACCGTTGTAACACGGAGTATTTTTGAATAGCAAATGAGATTAACTCTAAAGTGGAAGGTGGTCCAAAAGACGCCGTCAAAATGACGGACGTCAAATGCGTTCAAGGCGGTCAAGTGTGATGACTTCTTGTTAGTTAGTGTTTAGTTAGTAAGTGACAAGATAATGCCGATGTTATGGAGTTTGTGAAGCGGAGTTTCTCGTAGTTTATACGGTTAAATGAAACTTCATAATGAATTACGCAGACGTGGAAGAAGCGTATAATATAAACGTAATTATAATTATTTTGTTTAAATTTTGTTAGCAACCAAAATAGAATTAAAAGGAATGAATCACAGTTTTTGTTAACTGTTTAGTCTGGTATAGAAATCTTCTGAACAATTATTATTATACTGCATAAAAGATATCTTGATCTCTACGACAGTGACATTGACATAGTAGATTGACATTTTTAGAGTTGGGATAGTGGTGGAAAAAATCGATTATCAAACAATGTTGTAATGAAATCGGATGAGTAGTTGTAGGTAAGAAATTGGATTTTATTTACTCACTATTATTTAAGATCAAGTTGCTATACAT
This sequence comes from Hypomecis punctinalis, assembly GCA_949316475.1. NCBI lineage: Eukaryota > Metazoa > Arthropoda > Insecta > Lepidoptera > Geometridae > Hypomecis > Hypomecis punctinalis. The sequence goes on from OX438812.1 coordinate 15,411,781, forward strand.
GTAAATAATGCTATGATATTAATTAAATAAAATATAATAATGTGACGATAGTATTTATCGACGTTTTTCACTATTATCTATGCTAATGTAACATATAATTGGGTTTAATTTAATTACACATGTAAATAATGTTATGATATAAAAATATACAATAAAATTAATGATAAATTAAGTCCATCTAAAACTCTGTGGTCACGATTATTCGTCGCCCATCACTAATCGGCATGCCCATAAAGTGTGACATTGACAGGTACTGTCTGTACTATTAAGAAATTCAGGACTTCATAGACGTGATTATTCTGACAGCTGTCGCAGAGATCAAGCTATATTTTATAGAGGATAATATAAAATATGTTTTTAGATTGATGACCTTTCTGATCTAGGTGAAGTCTAAAGTAAACATGACTCCCATTTATCAGGGAAGCATTTTATATGTGTTGTATTGGCACTCAATTGTATGTACTTTTAAATTCTGTTGTTACATGCACATATCGAGAATGCCTAGGCCCCAAGATACGGGTGCTTTGTTGTACCCAGTTTGGGGAATAGTGTATAAATGTAGAAGTTGTATAATTTGTATCTTGTGACAATAAATTATTTTGAATTTTGAATTTTTTACTTTTACGCTACCGTGGCTCGGATGACACGTTAAATTGTAGGTCCCGGTCGTTTTTGACGTTTAGCCATATTAGAGGCCTTCAGGTGGCTTAAAAACTCCAACACAACAAGCCACCCGGCCTATACGAACTTACTTTACTGAGTGAGTAACAAAAAAGCTTTGCGTTCATCTATAATAACAAGCGTTGCGGCTACCCAATTATTTACCCAGAATAGATCTACATCCTACTTACACCTATTATGGATGTTATTTGATTCAGTGATATACATACTTCAATAACTTTAACTTATTATTTCAAACAAAAGGTTATTTTAAACATCAACAACATCGCGTAAATTCTATAGTCATCGCTATTACAATATTTTCTTTACAAAGAATCATAACCGTTTATACTGTTGTTAGCAGTTCCAAGTCGATTTGCCCTCGCTAACACAGCTAATCAAACAAACGACACTCACGTACTCGACACGGCGTTTCTCAACATTTGACATACCGTCCAAATTGCCGGTTCGGTGTTCTCGATGGGCATGTAATGTTTTTCTCACACGATTCGAGAGCAAATAACTGGGTGGTGATAAGGCTGTAGCGCTCACGAGTTGTGTTAAGGTGCGGAGTGGTGGGCCATACGGGGCGAAAGTTTGACAAGCTTTTGTTACTCTGTTTTATTTGATGCATTTTTTTAAGTGTCTATAGATAATGGGCAGTATTTATTGTGTAATGAGAGGACGATATCTAAGATCGTGAATTTGGCAGTAATATTTGGATCAGGTGCAATAATTTTTAGTTTATCTATTTTCAACATTTATAAATCTATTGACATATAAAATCTAAGCGTAAAGGTTATCCTTCTAACTCATAAATCTTGGTACGATTGGTACATATTTTTAATCCGTACCCAAAGTTTGAATATTGAGGTGTATAGCTCCGTATATTTGTGTATTGTACATGATAAATATGACGAACTATTTTTAAACAACCAGGAGAACTACCACATCTAATTACAGAGCTGGTAAAAACATAGTGTTTCATTAAAGATTCATTTTCTATAGCGACTCGTCAAGTGCATATTGACTGCCTCGGTGGCTCAGTGGTTAGTGACCCTAACTTCTGGATCAAAGAGGCGTGGGTTCGATCCCCACCAGGGCAAATATTTGTGTGATGAACATAAGTGTTTGCTCTGTGTCTGGGTGTTATTTAGTTACTATCTATATAAGTATGTATTTAAAAATAAGTATATGTAAGTATATTCAGTCTCTGGCAGCCATATCACAAGCTTTGCTTAGTTTGGGGTCAGAAGCCGTGTGTAAGATGTCCCAAAATATTTATTTATTATTATTATTATATTATATACAGAGTTATTTCTAATCAATTAGCATCCTTCTAGGGGCTTATTCTGTACATCAAAACTAACAACTTTTGTTCTACGACTTTCGTCAAAACTCAAATAAATTTTTTGTTGTTCCAACAGCTGAATGTTTTTTTGAGTTTTGACGAAAGTCGTAGAACTAAAGTTGTTAGTTTTGATGTACAGAATAAGCCCCTAAAAGGATGCTAATTGATTAGAATAAACCCTGTATATTATACAATGAAATAGATCTAGAAGAACGTAGCTTTCCATTCGCCACGTCTGTGTGTCTCGATAGTAAGTATAGCTCCGGTCATACTATCATGGACATCCAATTTTCGCCTCTCATATTGGTAGCGTATAAGTACCCGATTGTATCATGCTTTTGAAATTGAATTGGGTTCTGTCCTATTACGCCGAGTCTTTTCAACTGGACTTCTATCTCTATCGTTGCACAAATATCAGAAAAGGATGCAGCATAAAAATTAGAATCGAATAGGTTGCCAGTGTCAATTTTGCTGGGTCGTGAGGTATCTAAGTGTCAATTTCTGCGTTGGCAGTGTTATTGTGGAAAATTCCTTGGGATCTTGCGCATCCTTTGTGGCATTCCTAGTCTGATTGCGTATATGTAATCATCGTGAGGTTGCGTCTTTTGTTTTGGCTGCTTATGGGAAATCTAATTTGCTGAATTACGGACTTATCATTAGACGCTTGATGCTAGTCATGATTGTACAGAGTATGACGGACCACACAGTTCTAGTTGAATTGAAATCTACTTTGCGATTGAAGTTAGGTTTCCTTCGACTTAGCAAAATAATAAGCTAGACGAATTGGCGAGTATTGCTAAGGTTTTCCTCATTTTTGTAAAGCTGTGTTGGTGGTACTTAAGTATATATAATTTTTTTAAATGTTTAGATGAAAATAAATTTTATTTTATTTTTTTTGAGAACTTTACAGCTATGTTACAGAAATAGATTAAAGAATATTTGTTGACGGCCAATTACAGGGTTCCACGAGTAAGTATAAATGAAGTTGATCAGTCTACTCGACTGAAATTATAAATAATTAAATAAATAACTTTTGTTACCAAAACCACTTTTTTATTAGTTAGTTGTATTGGTATACAATAATTATTACAAAAGTTGACAGAAGTGTCTATATTTTGATTTTTAAATAAAAATCTAACTACTTAACTACAATATTTTCCATGGTATTCCATGCTCATTGCTTTTGACTGTCTTTGAAACCAGATTTCCTAAGTTCCTGGACTTTGATAGGCACGCAACTAAGTTCCTATCTTCTTACTTTCATTTTCAACTATACCTTTAGCCATATGTAACTTCTACGAGTTACATATGGCTAAAAATAGTGACGGCCCTTAGTATGGGAGGAAACTTGCGTCGATACTTTGGCGCCGTCACAACTTTCTGAGATTCAGAGTAGGGCTGGAGCGGCGGCCAATTCGGCGGAGCAGCACAAGCGGAGCAAATATGCTAACCTTGGTAGTGGTTACTTATTTGATCCGTTTGGAGTTGAGATATTGGGTCCGTGGGGGCCTGGAGGTCATCTTTTTTAGGGTTCCGTATTTCTAACGAAAAAAAACGGAACCCTTATAGGATCACTTTGTTGTCCGTATGTCCGTCTGTCCGTCTTTGTGTATGTGTGTATGTCAAGAGTCTTTATCTCGGGAACGCGTAAAGATATTGAGTTGAAATTTAAACAGTATACGTATATCTATAGTTTCTTGTAGTTGTGGTAAAGAAAAACTTCTCAGTTATCGTATAAAAAAGTTAGAGCCGTTTATGTCGTTAAAACCGCATATTTCGACACTCACAAAAATCAAAACCTACAGGGTACTTCCCGTTGACATAGAACTATGAAATTTGGCGAGAAGCATTTTCTTAGAGTACACATATAGGAATAAATCTGAAAACTGTACATTTTTATTTACATCACAATAAATAGGTCCTCAAAATTCACAAAATATGGGTTCAAAATTTAAAGTGAGTAAATCGTATCATGTAAGGTGTCATATAAAAGAGCTTCATTAGTACATGCTAAAACAGGTTTTTAATTATATTAACAATGTGTTTGTACGGAACCATCGTTGTGCGAGCCTGACTCGCGTCCGGTTTTTTTTCAAATGTGTTTCTGACCGTCTGGTGGACGCGATGCATAACCAAAATGCTGGTGTATATTTGGCTCAACGTATAAGCATTACCATTCAGCGTGGTAATGCTGCCAACTGGCAGTGAATTTGAGCGTTTGGATTATCTTTAGACCTTCAAGGGTCTGTGGATGATCCAATTGCTTTCTATTTAGTAAACTACTACTAAATAGAAAGCACTACAACTACTACAAGCTACTAAATAGGTAGTTTAAGCATTACTGTATCTTACTGTATTTTACTTCTACATAGTATAATAGCTACATTGTATGAGCTTCCAAAGGTAGCCGTTCCAATTTAAAGTCTTCGTATACGTTTTCCTCATTCTATTGTTTTTTGTGCGTGCTCCATTATAAGCCGATTGGCTTGAAAGAATAATGTCGGTCGTCGGAGAATCGGTGGCTGCTGGCATTGTCTCATCATATTTCGTACAGGCAGACTACACGACACTCGATTGGAAACGTGAGTACAGGCGAGAAGATAATTCAATGAAATCAAAAACATAGCACGTAACAGTGCAATACTTAGATCGAGCAACAGTTCTTCTACAGTAAAAAGTTGTGAGATTAATATGTAAACATGATTTCCGTATTCAGTAACCACAATCTGGATAGGCTACCTATATATCAGCTTATTTTAATTTAGCGACAGTATTTTAGATTAGGTGTTAAGAACATAATTCGTTTTACATCTGAGAAGTCTGGATTGTGGATACAATATTATAGAATATACGTGTTTTTTTATTCGAATGATAAATAAGTTGATTTTAATTTTATAGTGCATTCCATACTAAGTTTATCTCAAAGAGAGAGAGAGAGAGAGAGAGAGAGAGAGAGAGGTCACAGGTGGCGCCGCCAACGCTATAAGTTGGTTAAAATGATAAAATGATTAAAATGATAATGATACAACGAATTTTTGAAATGTTTATTACAAAAATAACTCCTTGAGATAAATAAGTTGTTTAAAGATACTTACTTTAGATAAAAACTTCTTCTTCAGTATTTTATTATTTCAAGATATTCCGTATCATACCGGTCTCTTAATAGTTAACTGCAGAGCATGGGCCTGCCTATGAAGGACGATTGAGCAGTGTCCACCACGCTCAGTGCAGGTTGATGGTAGTGATATTTTGTATTGTAATGCTAGAAAAGGACACATTAAGCACAGTCTATGTAACTCCTACTCTCTTTTATAAAATACTCGTAAATTAGATTTTTTTCAAACCAAACCACTTCTGTGTACACCTGTAGGTACCCAATACAAAAGTTGTCCAAGTAATGACAGCGCGTACGTGCGTCAATCGCACGGTACTGCACGTACCGTCGCGTCGCCGCTGCGTCCACGCAACTTACTATAGTTATAACTGTGGCACCGTCACCAGTATAGTATCACCATGAAATTGGGATAAATAAGGAATTCTATGAACCAGGTTTTACGATCCAATTCTTGGTCCTAATCAACAACAGCTGGATACTATGCTCAAAGCTTTTCTGTTACTGTGTGCTCAATATATCGAGGGTAGAACAGATAGTCAGTTGTAATCCAAAATTTTCTGATCGATGATAGCAGGTAGGTATCTACATGTTGTGGCTTATTTTGTTGCCGAATTATCATTTTCTCTTTATTTTCATACAAAAATGATAAAAAGTTGGCGACAATCCTAGAATCGTTATTAATTTTGGCTACAATACTCTAAAAATGCGTTACTCGTAACTGAAATCTTGTATTGTGATAGTTTATCTTATTTTATTGTATAGCTCTACGTAATAAATTTGCTAGAGCATTATAAAGCCTCGAAAGTCATAAGAAACATTTCAGGGTTCAAATTCCAATTCGAAAGGTTTCAATTTCCTCTGAATATGAGGTACTTATAGATAGAGATCTACTACGATAACATGGCTCGCCCCTCCACATTATTGTTTTATTGTATGTAGTGTTTTAATGTGCAACGAGCAACAAATCCTTGGATTTGCTAGCTATAATATAGCCATAGAATGGCGGGTCGTGTTATCGTAGTAGATCTCTACCATGACCTAGGCATAGACATAGGTGTAAGATTTCTGACATTTATTTTCTAAATATTTTGTAATTTTGTCCCAACTTTTGGTCACCCGTGATCAGAACATCGACGTGCGCAAACACGCCACTTTTATACGCAATCGCGCACTAATGACAAAACGTAGCATCGTACGTGAGCAAATCTGTGCGTAAATTGAGCCGCGACTGTGCGCTACTGTCTTCCAGCACGATTGGAAGATACCGTGTAATGGCCACATGGATATGGGCATGTGTTTTAAATTACAAGCATGTATAGGTTGGTACATAGAATAGGCTGCGTCACACATGTTGGCGGAAATGAAGTTAGCTACAAGCTGCGCAAAATTCAATCAACGCGGGCTTTGTGTGAGCTTCAATCAGAATAGGCTATTTGACGACATTGAAAATATACTATTGATTGTGGTAATCCATACAGGTAATAGCCTGAAAAAGACACATTTCACTTTATTTAAACTAAAATATGTCTAATTTTCGCAAATCGCACGAAATAGAATACGATATTTTTTTGATATTTTATCTGTGACGTGAACGCTCTAAGAAGGGCGGTAACTCTGGTGACGTTACATGCTAGTAAACAAGAGTTTCTCGATTGACTGTTGTTTGTGTAATTTGTGTTGTTGTTTTGGAGTAATATTATTGGATCTGTAAGTTACTCTTAAAGTATTTTTGTCAATTTTTAGATGTGAACTAGCGTATTTACTAGTATTAACTAATATTATTTACTAGTGTGTGACGTCACAGACCAGCGCCATAACAGAATGTCGTTTTGGCGGGATTTTGAATATCTATTCTTTAACACTTGATTTTCATTGTTAATTCATTAGATCTCTCGGAAAAATAAATGTAGTGTGCTTATTATGTACTAACAAATAATATAAAACGATTTCCAAAAACTAGTCAAATAGCCTATTGGATATTGCACAGCTTGTAGCTAACTTTGTTTCCGCTTACTTATGTGACGCGCCAATACATAGTGTAGGTCAAAAGAAACTTTTTGGCGGTCATGAAGTTTGCTATAAACTGCGTGAAACCCAAAGCTCGCGCAGCTGTTAAGTGAGCTTCAATCAGGATTGAGCTATCCGCAGCTTGTGGCTAATATCACAGTTGTCAAGAAGTTTTATTCGGCCTACTACTATACTCTATAAAATTTAACTTGATCTCTGCGACAGCTGTCAGAAAAATCACGCCTATGAAGTCCTGAATTTCTTTTTTTTTGTGAGATGTTTGTAAATGGTTTAAGTCGTTTATATCTCAATAAATAAATAAATAAATTAATTAATTAATTAATAGTACAGACCGTACCTATCAATGATAGACTTTATGGGCATGCCGATTAGTGATGGGCGACGAATGATGGTGACCACAGAGTTTTAGATAGAGTTTTAATTAAAATATCGATAGTATAAATACTGACGAAATTTTAAATAAAACTTAATTTATCATTAATTTTATTGTATATTTTAATATCATAACATTTTTACATGTGTAGTTAAATTAAACCCGATTATATGTTACATTAGCATCGATAATAGTGAAAAACGTCGATAAATACTATCGTTACATTATTATGAGTATTTAATTAATATCATAACATTATTTACATGTGTACATACTTGATCTTAAATAATAGTAAATCCAATTTCTCACCTTCAACTACTCATTCGATTTCATTACAACATTGTTTGAAAATCGATTTTTTCCACCACCACTATCTCTAACTCTAAAAATGTCAATCTTCTATGTCAATGTCACTGTCGCAGAGATCAAGGAAAATTTTATAGAGTATAACTTCCGTACTGCCTAGTTGAACACTTCACATACAAACTTACGAGTATACTTGGGAATATCATTGCAGATCTACTGTAATCGTAAAACAATAAGTTGTTCCATACGGCCGGTTGATGATGAGCGATCACTTTTACGGTTAGTTTTATAGTAGAATATGTTTGTATCTATGATTTAATCATGTTCTAGACAAAATATATCTTACTACTTATCCTGTAAGTATAATAATATGACACCCTATTTTATGATTGTTGATATCATTAGATATTATTTCAAGTCGTCATTCCGAGATGTAATATTCAAGTAATACTTTATTAGGTATTTGAATTTTGTGTGCTTTATTACTTAATTTTCCACTAACTGAGCATTAAAGCTACGTTTGTCGCTAGACCAGCCCCCTCAAACAAAACAAAACAATGTCATCAAAGTTAAACCAACCGCTTTCATTACCCCGAAGCTTAATTCTGCCCTAACAATATCTCATTTTGCATCTGATAAGTGACATACCGATTCGTTCAACCGTGGGCAATTCGGGGCAATCCTGGGCAATGCGGGGCAATTTGGGCAATTCGGGAGTCAGTGACGCGTGCCGTAACCCTCTAACGCAATTGCACAGGACTCCTCGATATGCACTGCTTTGGTAATGTTTGGCAACTGATTAAAAGTCAAAGCTGTCCTGCCCACAGGAAGTTCACGAGTAGTTCGGGAGCTACCAACTTGTTTAATAACGAGTCAAGTGATTTGTTTTTAAGAGAACACTTCTTCAGCGGCGTTGTGCAGTTTTTGGAATGGGTCAGCAATGTTAAACTCGTGTCAGGGTAGTCGCGTAAGCTGATTAAAAATTCGTAGGACGATGCGAAAGTTTTCACTTCTGCCGGTACTCCTGGAGTGCAATTAGTTTTTTTTTTGTGCAATGTTACAATTATAAATAAACATACTGTACCTACCAAGAAACCACTGTAGCGTAGGCTTGTATAGACTTATTAGACAGAAGTTCTGCAGAGATTCAAAAGGTAGATATGATTGATTTTATGAAAGATGTCAGAAGCGTTGGTTCATTGGTTCTTTTGATTTAGAAATTTTCAATTCTGTAGAACGTCCTCTGTAAGATGTAATGAAAATCACGTCTGAGCAATGAATGTTAAAAGAAAATTACTCAATCAAGTTTTGTGGAAAAAATAGAAATGTAGAGAAAAAATAAATGCAATTTAAGATAAAACATTGTGCAAAGTAGCAATTTCAACAATTAATTTCAATTTGAGTAATCTAAAATTACTATAAAGTTATGATCTTGCTCGTTGCTGTTTTTGTGTCATTATGCTATAGTTGCAGTGGCCCTAAAAACTATTTTATGTTCAAACTGATTCGTGATTCCAATATCTCCGTCACTATCCGGAGTCGTGCCCGTAGGAGCGACGCTCTGATCTGAATAATATTAGTGTTGCGGATCACACGCGTCAGAGATCACAGGCGGAGCACCCCGGGCGCGCCGCCGCCGCCGGTCCCGGACCGGAGCGACAACGGGTTGTGTAACTATACCTTTATATTTAGAGTTATAGATTACTTCTACTCATTTAGCTACTAGGAGACATAGGCACATATTATTATTTCATTACATTTATTCATTCCATTAACTGCAAGATGTTAGGATAGATTGCGCCACACAAGTTGGCGGATGTGAAGTTAACTACAAGCTGCGCAATGCGCAATATCCAATCCTGACTGAAGCTCACATAAAGCCGCACGTTGATTGGCTATTACGCAGCTTGTAGATAACTTCATATTCGCCAACTTGTGTGGCGCGGCGTATTACCAAGTTCAGATACAAAGTTCAGTAGAGGCCTTTCGGACACTGCATGTTCGGATGAAAGTGGTCACTAATTTCTTTATTATAACTCTACTAAAAACAAATAGAGTTACAGATTTTTAGGGTTCCGAACCTCAAACGGAAAAAACGGAACCCTTATAGGATCACTTTGTTGTCCGTCTGTCCGTCTGTGTGTATATGTCAAGACTCTTTATATCGGGAACGCGTAAATATATCGAGTTGAAATTTAAATTGTATACGTATATCTATGGTCTCTTGTCGTTGTGTAAAAGAAAAACTTCTCAGTTATCGTTTAAAAAAGTTAGAGCCGTTTAAGTCGTAAAAAACCGCATATTTTGCACTCACAAAAATCAAAACCTACAGGAGACTACTTCTTGTTGACATAGAACTATGAAATTTGACGAGAAGCATTGTCTCAGAGTACACATATAAGAATAAATCTGAAAACTGTACATTTTTATTTAAATCACAAAAAATAGGGCCTCAAAATTCACAAAATATGGGTTGAAAATTCAAAGTGAGTAAATCGTATCATGTAAGGTATCATATAAAAGAACTTCATTAGCACATGCTACATAAAAAAGGTTTTTAATTATTTTTAATTTTAATATTTTTATACGTGTTTGTACGGGACCCTCGATGTGCGAGCCTGGCTCGCACTTGTCTGATTTTTATTTTTTACCGGTTTAGCTTCCTGCCGGGCTAATTAGTATACGCATCACGAAATCACTCTTTCTAAGTGTCAGAACGAGACAGTGTTACGGTATTTTTTTTTTGTTGACAGAAAAGACAACAAGTAAAAGTTTATAAGGAAATTTCAATATCTCACCACCGAATGCGCGGAAAACTGCCAAACGCCCGTTTTCGGTCTTTAGGGGATTTTCCCTAATTTGTTTGCGCGTGCCGCCCGCAAAATATGGAGTTATTTTTGTGGGCTTCATCATTTAGGCTTTTTCGCGTTTTTTGTAAGAGAAAGTTAACGTTATTATTTATGTCACTTTAATAGCATCGGTGTTGCAACTGATTTTACAAAAAAAAAACAACAAAAAAGAGTAAGTCTTATGTAGATACTTGTAGTACTTAGTAAGTAGGGTCCGTCTATGTTGCTATAAGAAACAATAGCTATTATAACTCATCAGAGACTAAAATAGACAATCTATAACATTTTTTATGCGTTAGGTAGGTAAAGTCATAGAAGTATTTAAAATAACATTTATGTTTATAGTTGCTACGATTTTTTAATATTTTTTTAATAGGGCCTTTATTAACATTACATAAACTACTACTATATAACAAGCAATTGGATCATCCATAGACCCTTGAAGGTCTAAAGATACTTAATCCAAATGCTCAAGCCCACTGCCCGTTGGCAGCGTGCCCAGCATGCTGGCAGCATTGCCACGCTGACTGGCAATGCTTATACGTTGAGCCAAATAAACACCAGCATTTTGGCCACGCGTCGCGTCCACCAGACGCTCAGATAGACAAGATGAGCTCCCGGCCTCCACGGACCCAATCTCTCAACTCTAAACGGCTCAATATGTAACCGCTGCCGAGGTTAGCATATTTGCATCGTTCGTGCATTTTTTTTGAATTCATTAATAATATACCTAATTATTATCTTCATAGTTTTCACGTACCTACTCGTCATGTATGAGAATCAAATCAGCAGTCCTATTGTGTCTGTCATGAATGCTACACCCACGTCAACGTGCATTGCATCTGAGACAATAAGCACATTGTTCTATAAGGGATGACCAGTGCTAGGGGAAGTGGCAGATGCGCACTGTAGCAAGGGTTGTTCACATTGTGCATTGTTTTGGCTTGTAATTTAGTTTTTATTGATCGATTGTGGGTAGTGTTTTATGGATAAATGCCAGGTGGTATTGGAGGTATAGTTTAATAGTCGATGAAAATTATTGCTGAGTCATAGCAATAGGCAGTAGATATTGATAGAAATTTGTAATCGTAATGGCAATAGCCGTGGTGGTTTAGTGGTAAGCTTAGTCACACCTGCCTTACAATCATGAGGTCGTGGCTTCTAGTCCCAGTCCTATATCAAAGAAGATATAATAATACTACTCCTATACCAATGTTTTTTTTTAATTTATGTACTGAACTTCACACCACTGGCTTATCGGTGAAGTAAAACATCGTGAGGCAACCTAAACAGGTTGATACGTCCGTTGGCAATCTATATACGCCCGTAGAAAAAATTAAATGGCGCGTGTAATACCACCAACCCGCACTGGGGTAGTGTAGGGGATATGACTCAATCACCCTTCGTGGGTAGGCCTTTGTTCAGCAGTGGACTGTTCAAGAAAAGGTCCACAGTACCTATTTGCTGCATTTTAATGTCTCGTGCCCATCAATATGAAAACAAAAAAAATTACAAGTCGATGCTCGTGCGCCACGCTTAAAGATAAGGCGTCTCGCTACATCTTTAGGTACGGAACAAATAAGTAATCGACCTTATTTCGTAAATGAACAAAGTCACAAAATAAACCGATGTTTTATTAGCGATCTCAACATTGCAAACTTTACATTTTAAGCTCTCGTAAGCGCCTTACGAACCGGTTCTTGGTATTTATTATTTTATTGAGCTTTTTAATGTTTGCGAAGATGGTATTAAAGCAATCGCCCGTCGGTGAATCGATTTACTGTTTATTGAGGAATATTCACGCAACTGGGGATGCCAGATGGAAAATTCAAAAGTCCCGAAAAACCTCAGTTTACTGGCAAATTGCAAATCTCCAAATATCGCATTAATATAGATAGATACTTAGTTATATAGACATACTCTTTATTGTTAACACCGATAACATACAAGAACATAGCATAATGAGAAGTTACTCGTAGGTTTAAACTAAGTATTGACACTACTGGCGGCTTCATAGCATTTATGGGGAGATTCCTCCAGTAGAGTAAGTATGTATGATGTAGGTACAAGTAACCATAGCAAAGTGAGAGCCTGATAAAATAAATTAGCCTAAATTGGAACCAATCACAAGAAGCCAATTCTGAAGCTTAGACTCCACCAAAGAAGAAAGAAAACATGCGGAGGTGGCAAGAGAGTTGTACTTAGTCAGTGACTCAGCTGCATAAATGCCATATTCGCGTATTCCGAACAAAACACAATTATGCTCTGTTATGCTGCTCTTTGGTGGATTCTCGCCCTAAATGTTCTGAGATTTCTACGTGCGCTAACAATCTTGAAAAGAGTCTAAAATTCCTGAAATATCTGGACATATCTTGTAATGGTAACTCTACACACATCTCACTCGTATTTAATTTGAAGATGACCGGAAGTGAAATTGATATTATTTTGTAGTTTAATCATTAACATAAATAGTCGGTAGTCCTATGTCGAAACGGGGTCAATGAAATCTTAATTACTATTTAACTCGACGTGACGATCTTTCGAAGATAGGCTAGCGATCTCTTTGGATGTAAACCGCTTCCATCTGGTTTAATTGGAAATCTACATATGAGTAAGTATTTGCATGATTTTTATCGTTGAATAATGTTCAAGCTTTAATCTCATTACTGTTACCTTGGGGTGTTCATAGCGTAGTTCGACTAGGTGTTTGTCTTAGCGATTATTAAATTAAGCAACGCAGTTGCACGCAGTTAGTCTTTGGATGGGTAACCGCGAAGGCATTCATCAGGGGCCAGGGCTAGCCATCCGGCCGATACGAATTTACTTCTATTGTAACTTTAACAGATGCTTAATCTATGGTCACATACTTAGAGTATATTACTGGCGCGTATTTTAGAAGTTAAATATACGTAAGTAACTTGTTATATTGGGTACGAACAGTCACTTTTAGCTGGCTTAGTATCACTTTGTAGAGCAGACAAGTAGAGCAATTTCGTGAATTTTTAGTATAATTATTCTTTTCTTATTACTTTGCATTTTCGAATAAAAATATGTATCTACTGAGTATTTAATTTAGTAGTATTTAAGTGACGGACAACTTGTTTATTCTATATGGAAGTATGATTCTTTATTTGACTGCCTCGTTCCAAACAACAAAGCTGAATTTACCCAAAACAAAAACCAGGAAAAAAGAACATCGCCACCGATCGCCGCTTATTGCCAGAAACAATGAACCAATTACCCCTGTCGCCGTCCCAGTGTTGCCCGCACGTAGAAATCCCCCCGAAACACGGATAATGGGAAGATAGGTAGGGGAGCAGTAATAAAAAAGCGCAGTCCCCGGGGGGTTGTGATAAAAGATTTTAGCGCGAGGGGAGTCGGGATTATTCGTGTGATACTTTGTCTTTTTAAACGGTCGCTCTTTGTAGTAAGACGTTGTAATAGAAAGTTATGGTAAACATTTTCTCCCGCGGCGAAGGCACGAAGCTGTTTTTATAAAGTTGTTTTATTGTTTTGGGCACATTTCGCTATAATTCTTGGTTACAGTTATCAGTAGTGTACCAAAACAATTTAACTGGAAACTGAAGGAAATAAATTGATGCTAGGTATTTATTTGTTAAAAAAAATGTTATTACAGTTTGCATCAATTGTCTTAATTTATTTTTGAAAGTAAGTCGTGTCTGTCTAACTTTAAGTCGTACCTGTAAGTCTAAACTTTTATGTGATGCTAACTATGATAATGATCATTATGCTTATTTCATATGATTTTTTTAGAAAATGGGATACTTATACATTTTTCTACAACTTCTATTCATTTTTCTATAAATTCTTAGAATTACAGATGCATGTGTTAATTTCATTAGCTATGATGTATTAAAATTAAAAATCTCTTCATGAGTATAGTCAATTCTTTGTTACATCACTTTCTCCATTCCCTTACAAATCACTTGAAAACGTAAACATCTCAACAAACTCAAAAAGCACATTTTCCTCCTACTTAACTTCCACTTAAACAAACAATTGATAAATTAACAAGATCGACGACGTCCCTTGTCCCCTCGTGATTCTTTTTTCCCAAAAATAGGGGAGACAAGATTACTGGCCCCAGGCGTATCTAGATGTGACAGATTAACCGGTAATTTCCGGTAATTCTCCTAAATTGATATCTCAAGAGGAAAAGCTTCTTTTTTCTAACTTTTTTTTCTTTTTTCGCCCCTCGAACCTTTGAAAGATTGCCAGTCATTGGCGTAAATGTAAAAAGGTTATGAGATTGTCTGACGTGGATTGCGCAAAGTTCTGGAGAGTGCTGCTGGGGAATGGAGTTTTGGTTTACGACGAAAAGTTACGGTTTTAGTGGAATTCGATCAGCGATTGGTTTTTGTATCTATTTGATATGATCAGAAACATATTACTTTTGTTAGGTATATGAAAGAACTCAGAGTAGCATCTTTGGCTTAAATTGTTATTAAAATACCATAAATTGTTTTGTATATAATATCATTGGTAGTTACAATATGCCTAGCAATTAACAATAATACCATTGCTATTAACAAAAATATCTAGATAATTATCGGTTACTTAAGTACCTACGTAGGAATGTACCTACAAGTATATGTATTATTATACATATCTGAAATATTTATCTATAACTTTGCTCTATAATTAAACTCAAAACGAAACATCTATCAGAAATTAAGCGATAAACCTGTAAATTTCTCTAATAAAGACCATATATCGGTTAGTACAGCGTAGAATCTCCACACTAAATTGACAGAGCGTGAACGAGCTGAATGCATAACGTTTCCAATCTATCATACTGTAATTTCAAACCCATAGGGGAGGGAAGCTTATCTTAGCTTATCTACTACTACGTACCCGTACCCGTACTACGTATACGGGATTTGTCCCGTATACGTAGTACTTATCTTCAGGGTGATATCTACTCGTATATAAAAGCCGATTATCACTTACTTATTATACGTTAATAAACATAAATAATTATTTAACAAAGCTAATTTAAACCTGACAGCCGCTACTTCAGCTCAATTTCAAAACATTTAATTGCGCCTATTTGTCATAAACGCAGTATTTCGAAATGAAGAATTAGACGGGATCTTCTACCGCTTGTCATGTCATGAGGCAATTTAAGTATCACGTTCACTTACAATTTACGCAACATCCTAGCCAGTATACTTGACCTCTCATTCTATATCAAACAGAAGCCAGTTGAACATTGGAAGAGGTCTAAATTAGCTGGTTTGATGAAAAAATCGCGCGTGCCGTGCGCGGTCGTGGTTTCGGTCTGTTTACTAGTAAGGTCGATACATCCTTTGAATTCGCTTAATTTATCATTATCACTAACTGTAATTGGAGATTTTTATTATCTAAGCTATTTATCTTGATGATTTTTGTGCCAATGTCGTTGCGGTAATTTTGGCTTCGTACCTTCTTTCGAACGGCATGATTGTGTGATTGGTTTCACGGCAAGCATTTTTATTTGTGCTGCTAAAATTAGCACAAAATATTTTTCATCACATCTATTCGAAAAGGACTACTTGGTTCGCCTTTAAGTGCGCCCAAAGGTGGTGTTTTCTATAAGGAACTTTATAAGTGCGCCGGAATTATCTTTGCCGCACACTTTTTGAATTTGGAACAAATAAGTGCGCCGGAATGATCTTTGCTGCGCACTTTTTGAATTTGGAAGTATTTGTAATGTTAGTGTTCAGCGCCAAGAAAATGAATGAAAAGAATGTAAATATAAGTTTTAATTTGTTTTATTATAAGTTTGTCTATGTTATTAGACAACATGTAATTTCAATTTAGTTGTTACTCTACGTTTTATTAAATAGTAAAACTACAATAAAATATGAGGCGCCTTTTATTTTCTCATAGAGGTGATAAAAAGTAGAGTGTACCACTCGGGCGAAAAATATATTTTTGGCTCGGGCGACGTACTTTGAATCCCTCACTACGTTCAGGATTCTACTAAAGAATCCCTCATTTCGCTCTGGATTCAAAAAAGCGCCCTCGCCGTAAAAATATTATTTTGCTTCCATATGATACAATCTGCTATTTTTAGATTTATGTCTTAATTTACTAGCCTGTGTTTTAAAATCCTCACTCAATATTATAAGGCCGAAATTGTGTAAATCTGTTTATTACTACATTAAATACAGACGAACACTTCAATAGCCAAAGGAGGTAAATAACTCTACTAGTGAATGTTTTGAAACATAGTATGCAGTATTTTTTGGAATTTAAACATGTTATATGATAAGTCGTGGTGGTCTAGTGGTAGTGACACCCACATTACGATTGTGAGATCGTGGGTTAAAATCTCGGTCCCGTACCAATGAGTTATTTGGAATTTATCTACGGAATTTAACACCACTGGCTTTTCGGTGAAGGAAAACATCGTGAGGCAACCTGCAAATGTCAGTAGAAGAAATTCGATGGCGTATGTGAATCCACCAACCCGCACGGGGCTAGCGTGGTGGATATGAACCAACCACCCTTCGTGGGTAGGCATGCGTCCTGCAGTGGGCTATTAAAAAAAGGCTGATACAGTACTGTACAGTACAATATAGAAGGGGTTAGGGAAATACGCTATTCGTACTTTGTGGCCAAATATCAATACATAGATTCACGTATTGAATTCAGTGGAACCTATTCCGTTTTGGAGTTTCGTAGGCTAGATATTAAATAGAAGCAATATTTGCTCTGAATGATATTCCGTCAGCTGAAACATTGAGTTTTGAACAAGTCCAGTTCCAGGATGACAACGACAACATGTTCATATTTTTTGAGTCAGGTAAAAAAAATAAGCCAGTACTTAAGCTCGAAACATACTATCGGACGCGGCTTACGGACGCGACTGACAGCCGCGAACTAGACCAGGTATGAAAGTACACTGAGCCGTGCACACTATCGGACATAAGTCGCGGACGTCACCTTCGGACGACCTTGACCGTTTGGACGTCCGAGAGCGATCTGGCGCGCCGGATGTTTTAAGACTGTGCACATTGCTAAGTCGCGGCTGTCAGTCGCGTCCGTCAGCCGCGTCCGATAGTATGTTTTCGGCTTAATACATCCCGCAACAAAAATGATGACATTGATTTTGATAGTATCCTTCAACAACCAACTCATGTTAGGTAAAATATCATTGTCGATGGCATCTCGTAACACGCATCAGAGATTACTTCCCATGTTCGCCCACACAAGACTTATTTATTGACGACTCGAGGCCAGGATTTATGGTGTAGGTAGCAGCTTGTCGCAATTAGCCGCAGGCTCTTGTTTATTTGGCTGAAGATGAATTGGCTGATGGAATATGGAAGTAGTCTTGAAGATTTGTGAGCTATGTCAGAGATGAATTTATAGGTGTCTTTCATTGAAGTATTTTGTTGACACTGAGTATTAAAGTTGGTTGAACAATTTGGTACACGGTCTAGTCTGATTTAGACAAAATAATGTGTAATAGTCCGGCAGCCCTCTCCTTTAAGATTAAAGTGATTAATATCTTCGCTTCTATATCGACACCCCATCAAATCGACATGTTTTATACCTGCGCAGTACTTTAGCTATTTTTTTATAAGACTAATCTGGGCGTCTCGTCTAACTTAACCTGCTCACGACGATTCAGCCTGCTATTATCACTTTAAGAGCACAGGAGAGGGTTGGCTATAATGTTTTAATTGTCTTTCATACGTTATGGATTGTCTTTCATAAGTTCATAATTCTTATTAGATTTGATATTGGATTACCTACTTATGTGTATTCGTTTTGTCTAGTCAAAATTATTCATAGGCTTTTAATTATTTAGCTGAAGATGAATTGGCTGGTGAATTATGGAAGTAGACTGCTTGAAAATTTGTGAGCTGTATCAAAGATGAATTTATAGACGTCATTTACCTAAGTATATTATACATAAAAATATAAAAAAGCCGTGGTTGAAAAAACCAATGAGTTCTTTGGAATTTATGTACGGAATTTCACACCACTGTCTTTTCGTTGAAGGAAAAAATCGTGAGGCAACCTGAATACGCCAGTAGAAGAAATTCGATGGCCTATGTGAATCCACCAACCCACACTGGGCCAGCGTGGTGGATATGGCCTAATCACCCTTCGTCGTTAGGCCTCCAGCAGTGGACTGTTAAAAAGGCTGATACAGAGCAATTTGATACTAGGTCTAATCTGATTTGGACATTAAGTTATTTCTAATGTTTTGATTGTGTTTTATAATGTTATACTATAATTACATACTCTTACTTACTTAAATTAGCCATAAGCTTTGGTTTATTTTGTTTATTTGATTTGTAAGCTGTATCAAAGATAAATTTACACGTGTCGTACTATCAGTATTAAAGTATTGTCTTTCAACAAATGCTTTAAAGTTGTTTGACAAATTTTGGTGCTTAGTGATGATAGCTATCCATTCTGATTTGTATAAAATGTCTAATGTTTTGTCGGTCTATGAAACGACATACGTGTATTGAACTTTTTGTATTTCTTTCAATTTGCATGTTACATCTACTTCCTAGTTTTTGATAGCTTTAGTGAGCGTGGAGCTTGCACAACAAACAGTTATTTTGATAAAAATATTAATATCTACACGAAACCAAAAAAATAAGTTTTGTGTATATATAGATATAGCTATAAATATAAAGCTGACTAGAATTTGGATTTCTTATTTTTCCTGATTGTTCTATGGCACAAAAAGTAGGCACCTACTTATTCTTGCCAAATTGACCGCTGGTACCTATTACACAAATATTTTATAGTCTTATACTAAGTAGGTAAGAATATATTTGATCGGCTACAAAGTCACCATCAACTCAAAATACCTTTCACTTTCACCTTTCACAAATAGGCCAGAGTAGAAGCCTTGAAAAATAATAGTAGGATGAAACCCATTAGAAAAATAATTTACGGGCGATCTGAGGTCGGAAAGGGGATGGGGGGGGGGGGGGGGGGGATTGGGGGGGGGGGGGGGGTTTAAGGGTAAAAAACGGTTTTTCTCGATTTCCGGCAAAACTAAAAGTCCTATCGAAAAAAGTTAAATGGCAAAGTTGTAGGTAATAAAAATATCTAAAACTTTTGCATTGACACTTTTTTCACATAACCTCAAAATTTATGTGAAAAATCCAAAAAACCAAGTTTTTAGTTTTTTATTTTTATCTTTTACAAAAATATTTTTTTTAACGAAATTTGGTGAAAACTTACCTTTTTATGTCCCAAATACGCTGTAATTTATTTGATTAAAAATATTAATTTTTTTCACCTTATTTTGAATTAATATCGAAAAAACACCCTAATTTTCAATCGATAATTCAACCGTCAAAATATCAGCTTTTTTCAAAAAGTTGGTATGTTTTCTGATTGTTGAAATCTCTACTTGCCGATGGTGAAAAAAAATATATATGTTACTATAGTAAATCTTCTCAGAAAATGCAATAAATCGAAAAAAAACTCGAATTCGAAAGTTTTTTTAAATTATTATAAATAATTTTGAGCTATTTATTAAAATTTGAAACGACATTTTAATTACTCGAAAAACGTTAAATTACATGTTACATTGATAACAAAAATAAAAATAAACTACTATAATTCACAAACAAATAAGTTAATAAAATTAATATTTAATAAGACATCTACAATATTTGGAGAAAGTTGTCGAATCTTCTTTAAATTATATGCGTAGATGCCTATTTATAACTATTTTAAAATAAATTATATATACCTGAGTAGATATACCTGAGTGACCTACGAAAAATTGTAGCCCATCAAAAGGTATTTCGTGGAGAAGTGGGGAAGGGGCTAGGCTGGTCTGGGTCTTACTACATACTCGTACAAACCTACTATTATATACTATATATTTCGTAGCAGCTGTTACAACCGTTAGCCTAACCAGTATTCGAAATACAGTACAGTATACAACATCGTTTATAAAAATACACGTGCACGCTGAGTTTCTTGAAGATAACTGTGACAAGTTAACTTAAAAAAACAAAAAAACTTTTCGAATCTGCATAGGAAGGTAAATATTATCTCTATTTATATCTGTATCAATCAACTCAAACATAAAAATCGTAATATTTTCTTTAAAAAATAGTATGCTTAACGTAACATAACCTAAAGATTGAAATTAAATGATATTTTAGTACAAGATAAAAAAATAATAATCTCCTTAATTTTACACAAACAAATTTAGTTAATCCCATG
This sequence comes from Hypomecis punctinalis, assembly GCA_949316475.1. NCBI lineage: Eukaryota > Metazoa > Arthropoda > Insecta > Lepidoptera > Geometridae > Hypomecis > Hypomecis punctinalis. The sequence goes on from OX438812.1 coordinate 15,432,684, forward strand.
AAAAAAAAAATTTCAAAATACATAAAAAATATATTAAAAATCTATAAAAAATATATCGTAAATATATTTTTAATAACAAACTTTTGGCCGATTTCCATATATATTTTATACATTTTTAATAGATTTATAATATATTTTTTGTACATTTTGACATTTATTTCTTTAATATTTTTTTTTGATTTTTTGCATTTTCTGAGAAGATTTACTATAGTAACATATATTTTTTTTTTCACCATCGGAAAGTAGAGATTTCAACAAACAGAAAACATACCAACTTAAAAAGCTGATATTTTGACGGTTGAATTTTCGATTGAAAATTAGGGTGTTTTTTCGATATTAATTCAAAATAAGGTGAAAAAAATTAATATTATTAATCAAATAAATTACAGCGTATTTGGGACATAAAAAGGTAAGTTTTCACCAAATTTCGTTAAAAAAAAAATATTTTTGTAAAAGATAAAAATAAAAAACCAAAAACTTGGTTTTTTGGATTTTTCACATAAATTTTGAGGTTATGTGAAAAAAGTGTCAATGCAAAAGTTTTAGATATTTTTATTACATACAACTTTGCCATTTAACTTTTTTCGATAGGACTTTTAGTTTTGCCGGAAATCGAGAAAAACCGTTTTTTACCCTTAAACCCCCCCCCCCCCCCCCCCCCCATCCCCTTCCCGACCTCAGATCGCCCGTAAATTATTTTTCCTTTTATTTTTATAATATTCCCCTCCTTTTCTAATGGGTTTCATCCTACTATTATTTTTTTTGGTTGTATAAATTATCGACCCTGGCCTAAAATGTATGAATTCAAACCACTGCGTTCAATTACGACGTTTGACTCAAAATTAAACTTGAAACCTGTCACGAACCTCCCTTGACACTCAAATTAGAAAAATTATTTCACTTCCGCCCACCCGTCTGTCTGATTCCGGTACCTATTTTGTTTTTTTCACTTTTCAAGTCTGTTTTGTCTCACATCCACTCTGTCTCTTTGTCATGCAGCTACAGTAATTAACCCTTAAATGGATTTTGTCACTCCTATAGGACGTAAACAAAACACACACACCAATACAAAATGCACACGCATTGACGGCTCTAAAACGGTGTTTGACGACTATCAGGCTATCCTTTTCTAAATGATGCTATTTCGGGATACTTGATCATAGAAAAATTAAAATTGCACGCCATTTTTAAAATAGAACACGTGGTGACAGGTTTTGCTCCAGATAAAAGTGATTGTTACGGTGAGTAATTTTATTGTTTTTATTAACTAATATTGATTTTCGTTTATTTGACAATTAAGTAATTATGTTGTGTAGTATTTATCAAAATCACGATCTTAGTTTTGCCTAGAATCTCATGTATATGTTAATGTCATATAAAACGGACATTGCCCTAAAGGTGTAGTACTGAGTACTTTTCGTGTCCGTCACTCAGAACGGACGTTGCCTTGAACGTGTATCAACAAGTAGTTCTCGTGTTTGTCACATAAAACGGACATTGTCTGTGTATCTATTACTGTTGTTCTGTTGTATATATATTTTATATTTTTTTATTTTTAGGTGGACATGTCTTGGAGAGCAAAAAATATTATGGCCCTCATACCTCCAGAGGGCTCAGATGATTCTGAGCTGGAAGCTGACGAAGACCCAGAAGATCAAATAGCAGCTCGTAGCTTTTTTCAAAACTCGACCACATCATCCTCACCACGAAGTATCCCCTCTGATTTGTTCGATTTATTTCAAGACCTTAGCGACGACGATGATCCAGTACTTGAAAAACAACCTGGTTACGACAGTGGCCATATTGATCTGCACATTATCGTCCCTGACCCTAATTCACCACAAAGTTCGAGTGCAGACACAGCTTCATTTGTTCAGACAAAACTTCCAGGTAGACCTTCCTGTGTCATACCCGAGAGTCCATCAACTAGTTCCGGAATATCACCGCTGACGCCAGGAGTACAAACACGTAGAACTAGACAACATATAACTGCAGAATCCTCTCCTATGCCGCCTCCGCTAACTCCTGCTGTAAGAAAGCGTAATGCGAAAAAATTAGAATTCAATTTCAAAAAAGTTAAGTATACCGGCACTGTAGATATAGATACAGAAACCCAATTTTCTGAACAACATGAAGTGAAGTCGCCGCAACATTATTTTAAAACATTCTTTGACGATGAAATATTAGATTTCATCGTGGATATGCCTAATTTATATGCCGTTCAAAATAGAGGAAAATCAATTGAATTGAGTAGAAAAGAATTAGACATTTTTCTTGGGATCGAAATCCTAATGGGAATTATAAAAATGCCGGCCATTGAGGACTATTGGAGTCAACATCTCAAGTTAGAATCGATCTCATCGGCAATGTCCTTGAAACGTTTTATATGTATAAAGCGTTATTTACATTTCTGTGATAACACAAATGTGAATTCCAACGATCGATATCATAAAGTAGCCGTTGTCATGGAACACGTTAGGAAAAAGTGTCTACAAATTGAAGAAGAAAGATCTTTTGCCATAGACGAAATGATTATTCCCTATAAAGGGAAAAAAGCTGGAAGCAGAAAGCAATACATTCCTAAAAAACCCCACAAGTGGGGTTTTAAATTTTTGGTTCGTGCTGGGTCTTCAGGAATGGTCTATGATTTCTTTCCCTATGACGGCGCAAACACCTTCCAAAAGGACAGATTTACAGAATGGGAAGAAGACTACCTAGGCGTTGGAGGAAAAACTGTTGTGAAATTGTGCAAAACCATATCGAATCCAGTATTATGCACAGTGTACTTTGACAACTGGTTTACATCACTAGAGTTAGTATACTACTTGAGGAATGAGATGGGAATTTTATCGCTTGGCACTATCAGGAACGATAGACTCCGCAATTGCCAAATAATGACTGACAAAATCATGAAAAAGAAGGGACGGGGGACTTTTGAAGTGGTATGTGATAACTCAAAAAAAGTGGCTGTCATCAAGTGGATGGACAATAAGTGCATCAACATAGCAAGCTCATTTTGTGCACAAGACCCTGTAGGCACGATACAGCGATATGATAGAGTCCTGAAGAAAAAAATATCTGTCCCCTGCCCAAAAATAATAAAAGAATATAACAGTCACATGGGTGGCGTTGACATTGCTGATATGCTGACAGCTTTGTACAGAATTCATATAAAGTCTAAACGCTGGTATTTATCAATTTTTGCGCAAATGCTGGACATTTGCCTCAACAACAGTTGGTTATTACATCGCCGAGACTGCCAGCAAGTCAGCGAAAATCATCTGAGACTAAAAAAGTTTCGTGTCAATGTTGCTCTTGCGCTGATGATGTCTGGAACAAAGTCTCGGAGTCAGAGAACTGCAGTAGAACATTCTGGCCCCACATATACGAAACACGATTGGACTGTTACGACCATTTTCCGACGTATACTTCTCAAGGGCGTTGCCGGCTATGTAAAAACGGGAAAACAATGGTAATTTGCACAAAATGTGAACAAAGACTTTGTTTTACCGCAAAGAAAAATTGTTTCGTCCTATTTCATAAAAAAAAGTAAATAGTGTGCACTTCCTAAAGTATAAAGTCAACCTTAAATCATTTGAAAGTTCCTAAATATGTAACTAGTGGTCTCTTAATTTTAATAATTTTTATAAGAGGATCTTTTTTGTTCTGTAATTTCTAAAAATAGATTTTTCGTTAATATTGTACGTGGTTTTGTACATTTGCTGTTTCTGTGTCATAATTGTTTTTTTTTTTAATTTCTCATGTTACAGATAATGTCCGTTTCATGTGACATGTCAAGATTTTGTAGGTATGAGTAGTTAAGGGCAATGTCCGTCATATGTGACATGTCATATTTCTTAAAATAATAAACTTTTTTAGAAACAAATTGTTTAAATATTTTATTTTAATCATATTATAACCCCTTATTTTGAAAATTTCCCAAAAAACCAGAGATTTCATGCAGTGACTGTTTAAGGGTTAAAGAAATGGGTGAAAATATTAAACAATTACGTTACGTTCTTTTACACACACTATATTCACATTTTTTCTTGGAACATTTCCTTTTTGAGTCTTATTTTAATTCTTGCTTATCTGTAAAAATTTGTTATCTTGTCACCTTAGGGAACTTGAAACACCGAATGTTTTCTCGATTATCAAAAATAAATGGGTAAGAGTAATCTATTTTGTGTTGTTTTATTCTTGGTTATTTTTTGTAATGTGGTTCTAATCTAATCTAATAAAGTGTAACACTAGCTGTAAGTAGTTAGTTAACAAGCGAATTTGTATTTTGTTAATTTAAATGAATCTTAATACCTAATTTTGACATTTTATTTTGTAGTTTGTGTTATTGAGCTATAAGTTCCACTAAACTTCTTTTCCTAGTTTATTTATAGTAAGTTTTGGTGAGACAATAAAGAATTAATCTATCTATCTATATTAAGTGTAATGTATTGATTGAATAGCGGTATAATTTCATCTTCCTAGATCTATAATATTATGAGTAGGTATAAGTATATAATTTAAGTTTATTATTCTGTATTTATGTAGGTAGGTATATATATATATATATATAATTATCTGTGTAAGTATATTATACGTCGTTCATGTATGTTTATGTTATGATATTATATTTTTATTTTTGTTATGTTGTAGTATTTTGTATTTTTAAATATCTTCTTTCGCACCCCATTCATTTTTCTTTGCGGTATCCTTTCCGTACTGAGGTAGCCTGGAAGAAATCGCTTCCAGCGATAAGGCCGCCGTTCGTTTTTACCAAGCTTAAATTTTATTGTTTTAATTTTTGTTATGGTGTGAAACAATAAAGAATTATTTATTATATTTATTTATTAATAGGCTTACTCATTATCACAAGCATGTATAGGGTTATCATCATTATCATATTAATTATAAAATTACATCATGTTGATATCATAGTTCTCGAATGGAGACCACGCACCAGCAAGCGCGGCGTAGGACGCCCACTGACTGTACCTAGTCAGTGACGACTCTACCGACGGTATATTCTACCGACGATATATAATTAAGACCACAGAAACGCGCCAGATGCAGGCAAATAACAATGATGATGATGATACAAAGGTTCTACAACTTTGTTGTGATCCGTCGTTTTTCACGATCACGACCATCTTCTTGCTTTCCATTCTTGTCATACATTTTACATTTCTCAATCATTCTGCACTGAGAACGTGTCTGAACAGTGACCCCTTGACGGACAAGCTTCCAAATAGGTAGACACATTAATTTAGCCATCACGAGTGTGAGCGATCAAAACATTAATTCAATAGTTGACGCCGAATTAATTGCTAATAATGCTACATCGTGCGTCTAGAAGGCTAATGGTTAGTCGGTAAAGGTTATGATTTGTCAATTTTATGCTTTATTCTAATGTATTGAAAACTTGTTTATTGTCAGTCATATCATGCATCCATCAGCCATAAGAAGTCCACTGCTGGACATGGGCCTTCCCTATGGATCTAAAATAAAACCGGTTGTTAGCGGCTTGCATCGAGCGCGATCCTGAAATTTCTAATGTTTCGAAAGAATCGAATGAGGTCATCCGTCCACCTTATGGTTGGACGTCCTACGCTGTGCTTACCGGTCCGTGTTCTCCACTCGAGATCTTTTCGATCCCATTAGTTCTCCTTGCCATGTGCCCTGGCCACTGCCATTTCAACATGCCAATCCGTTGGGCTATGTTGGTAACTTTGGTTCTGCGGATCTCTTTATTTTTGATTGTCAGTCATATACCTACCTAAGCTTAATAAGAAAACTCCAGCGGCATCAATTGTATTCGTGTTCGTACAGTCCACACAGAACAGTGCAGTTTGATAGGTATAAGAGGTCGGGACCATAAAATTCACAATCCAGAAGTTTTAAATTCAAATCCCAAAGCACTCAGCTCTGTTCTCAGAATTTGTTTACGTCCCAACCTCTTGTTAGTTGAAGACAATTTGTAGAGAAGACGATTTGTAGAGAAGACAATTTGTAGAGAAGACAATTTGTAGAGAAGACAATTTGTAGAGAAGACAATTTGTAGAGAAGACGATTTGTAGAGAAGACAATTTGTAGAGAAGACAATTTGTAGAGAAGACAATTTGTAGAGAAGACAATTTGTAGAGAAGACAATTTGTAGAGAAGACAATTTGTAGAGAAGACAATTTGTAGAGAAGACAAATTGTAGAGAAGACAATTTTTAGAGAAGACAATTTGTAGAGAAGACAATTTAAATCTACATGTCGGTAACTTTTTAAATTATTAGAAGTTTGTCAATTTGCATTTGTTCAGCTTGATAAACCGTGGCTCAGTGGCTCAATCTAATCCGTTTAATACAGATGACATTATCAACATAAATTAAGCATATACAGGGTGTTTGGTAGAGGGTCCGACAAACCAAACAGGCATGTTCGGGGATACATTTGAAGAATACAAGTTGGCCGAAAAAAATCCCTGACCCCTTATTTTTTTTTAAAGTTTTTTTTGTTAATTTTGCGGTTTTCACCAAAATTGTACCTATTTACCTCTATAACCTTTGTGAAATCGGTTTTATACTGGATTTTATTACTTTGGTTTGGTTTCTGATACATTTTCAGGCCACGCGAAGGAAAATTAGATACAAATCAAAGCTAACTAACTAATTTAGAGCTTTTAGAGTGAAAAAATTAAATATTATTTTACATCAAAGTTCAACTTTGACAATGATCTAAAAATAAACCACAAGCAATTCTGGAGGTAATATGCGTTCAAAATGTTCTCTATTTATCACATAATACAACAGTATAAAAATTGGTATAATACTCACCAACTTATTGAGTAAAAAAGGATTCAAAATAACAACGATAACAATAAAAAATGTGCCACCTACGTAAAACAAAGGACCTAGTACGACTAGTAGGTATAAAACCATTGTTATCGGTTCCTCTTTCTCTGTCACTCAAAGAACGCCGAGACGGCATGCTAAGACTAAGTTTCCGGTTGTCAAAACTAATAAAATATGTAAGTAATCAGTCAAGCTTTGACTGCTATCACTGTTTGACGCGTGTACGAGTAATCGTGATTCTTAAATGTTTTTTATGTTTTGTTATTCTTTTGATTTGTTTAACTGTTAACGTTAATGGCTGTTATTGTTGTTAACTGTTGTTTTTATTGACGTTGACTGTTGTTGCTGTTGCTAAGTGGATTCTTTCTGTGCTGACATGACGGAGTTTAGTAACGAAAAATACGCCGACATAGTTTTTGTCTACGTGGGTTTGAGGTCTCTCTGATCGCGCGAGGGTTCTGTGATTCCCATCTGTGTAGATTATGTTGATTAAAGATCCCATCTCTCGTGAATTTAGATTCATCCGTGCAAAGAATTGTCTTCAGAAATTCGTTGTTATCTACGTCCGGATGAAGAAGAAGTCGGCAGAACTGTAAACGCCGCTCTTGGTCCCCTTCTACTAAACCTGAAACAAAAACCAACCCTTTCAGAACATGAGATGGGCAAATTGTACGGCAATTATTATTATTGTATGTAGAGCGAGCTCTAGAAACACCACTAAATTGTTACCTACAATGGGCCTAGCTCGAATTCTCTTAGCCTAGCTTAGCTATATTTTTATTATTATGAATATTTGCAAATTAGGGTACCTACGACTACGACGGCTAAGAGAGTTCGAGCTAAGCCCATTGTAGGTAACAATTTAGTGGTGTTTCTAGAGCTCGCTCTACATACAATAATAATAATTGCCGTACAATTTGCCCATCTCATGTTCTGAAAGGGTTGGTTTTTGTTTCAGGTTTAGTAGAAGGGGACCAAGAGCGGCGTTTACAGTTCTGCCGACTTCTTCTTCATTCGGACGTAGATAACAACGAATTTCTGAAGACAATTCTTTGGACGGATGAATCTAAATTCACGAGAGATGGGATCTTTAACCAACATAATCTACACAGATGGGAATCACAGAACCCTCGCGCGATCAGAGAGACCTCACACCAGCATAAGTTTTTGGTTAACGTATGGGCAGGTGTCATTGGGAGAGACCTCATAGGACCCCATTATCTCCCAGATACAGTAAAAGGAGAAAATTACCTCGAATTTCTAATGATTGACCTGCCGGAATTAATTAGCCACCTGCCAATTTTTGAAGATGAGCGGACACTCATATTTCAGAATGATGGCTGTCCGGCCCACTACCGCAACATAGTACGCGAGTATTTGGATGTCTGTTACCCTAATTTATGGATTGGGAGACGTGGCCCAATCGAATGGCCCGCACGTTGCCCAGACCTAACACCGCTCGATTTATATGTCTGGGGACGTGCTAAAGAGTTGGTATACGAGGTCGAAGTAAATACCAAAGAAGAATTGATGACGAGAATTGAAGACACTTTTTCAAAAATTAAAGCAGAAATGACACTAAACACTTCTACAAAAGAAATACGCCGTAGATGCCGGGCGTGTATTCGTTACCAAGGAGCTGTGTTCGAACAAGATTTAAAATAATAATAATTTTGTATTTATTTCTGTTGTTTGAATTTTCTCTTCTACCTCATTTATTCAACAAGTTGATAAGTATTATACCAATTTAGTATGCCGTTGTAATAAGTAATAGATAGTGAAGTTTTTAAATGCATGTTACCTCCAGAATTGCTAGTGGTTTTATTTCTAGATCATTGTCAAATTTGAACTTTGATGTAAAATTCATGTCATTTTTTCGCTCTATGAGCTCTAAATCAGTTAGTTAGCTATGGTTTTCATCTAATTTTGCTTTGCGTGGCCTGAAAATGTATCAGACACCAAATTAAAATAATAATATCCAGTATAAAATAGATTTAAGAAATGTTATAGAGGTAAATAAGTACAATTTTGGTGACGAAAGGAAAATTATCAAATAAAATCTTGAAAAAAAAATGGGGGGTCAGGGAATTTTTTTGGCCAACTTGTATTCTCCTAATGGCTTCCCGAATACGTCCGTTTGGTTTGTCGGACCCTCTACCTAACACCCTGTATAATAAGGTATAATTTAAAATACAAATAAAATGCTATCTATTTCGGGCAGAGAGTATTGAAATTGTAACTGTGACAACGAAAATTTTCTGTATCAACAATACTGCACGCGTCAGTTACAATATCTGATACGAGTATGAACAGTGCCTCGGGTCACATCACGTCACAGGCCGTTTGCGTCACCCCTAGGACATATAGGGGTGGTATTAATTAAACTTTATCTCGTACCCACAAAATTTTTATACTAATTTTGTATTAATATTTTTTTCTTAAATGATTCAACCATTGTTTTATAGTTTATGAGTGACAATGATAGCATATTCTATTTTTGACCGACGAAACAGAAGAGGTACTCAATTCGACGAGTATATAATATTTTTTATGTATAATGCATAACTTTTTACATAGTTGTCCGATTTCAATAATTATTTTTTTATTGGAAAGAGTATGCTTTGAAATTGGTTCTATTTTAATTTTATCGAAATTGGCTAAGAATATTTTGATAAATTAACAATAATGTGAAAAAGGCTCGGTGCGAAACATTCGCGAGTTCTGTACACGGTTGAAGTCGGTCATGCTATTTTTGTGCGAAAAATAACTATAAAATGTATTATGAATATTGTTATGATGAAAATAGTAGATGATAATATTAACGTCATTCCTCGTCTTCTTCTTTGATTCAAAGTGGCTTACGAGAAAATTACATAGTACATTACTGAGATCAAAACAGAGACCGTTGTGCAACGCACGTCATACGTGTGCCTACTGGGGACGCATATGCGAATAACAAAACAAACGCTAATGCACACTCAGCAGTCAAAAATAAACTTAATGCCGATAACAATAAGAAAGCAGAAGAAAGCAAAAGTAACGCTGCAATCAAAGAAGGCGATATCACTGTCATAGAATGTAATAACATAAGAAAAGAAGCTCTATGACATCATAGTGAGGTCTATTATTGAAACGGTCTTAAGAATGAATCTGTTAAAATTGCAAACGTGATATTTTACATCATAATTCGTAATATAGACCTTATAGTTATTGGAGCAAGATAAATTGCAATTGTGAAGGTAACGTTGTACGAGAAATATGCGCCTACGCTTGTCATCGTATCCGTAACGCGATCTCCGCGCCTTAGGTGCTTTAGCGTCGGTGCAGCTTGTGATTTTGTGATTTAAATGCGCTTTTAATGTTGAAAGTTGCCTATGTTTTGTTGTGATGGAATATGTTATTGAGAAAATGGATAATAATAAACGAAGAGATATGAAATTTAACGAAATAAATGCTTAAATGTTTTCTGAATTGATATAAATTTTCATTGAATTACCTATTTTTAATTTTGACAAAAGTCGCAGAACAAAAGTTGTTAGTTTTGATGTATAGAATAAGACCCTAGAAGGATGCTAATTGATTAGAAATAACCCTGTATACCCTGGCTATAGCTACTTATTAAATAAGATATAAAAAAGAAAATTTGTAGCATATAAGAATATCTCATCCTAGAAATGAACTACTAATAGGAGATAATAGAGAAAATCGTCCAATTTCTGATTGAGAGTAGACTATGATTGTAGTTGGTAGTAGACTGGGAAAATGATAATTGTACGAATACGAGTATTTACCTGCAATCATCTGAACGCATAGAACCTATCACATAGATACGAAATATAGCCCCTCAATAGACTGCTGTAACTGACCATCGCTAACAACGACGACCACAAAATATAGACATCAACCTATCCCACTATTAATCCTCCGCAATCGGCCATAAACCGACTAATTAACCGTCTAGTTGCCACTCTGTCATCTCCTTTTACAATCACTAATGACAAGTGCCGTCTAAAGTTCCCAGAAGTTGACAGCAACAATCTCAATAAAATCATAAAAGTCGATTGTGATCGTAAAACTGAGAAGAATATTTACAGCCTACCATTACCTGGTATTCCTAAGCCTTATAATGAAGAGGATAGAGTTTAAAATAATGATCATGTAGTTGGAGTGGAAAAGGTAGTGCTCGTTAGTGTGACAGGACGCGAATGCGATTAAAGATCAGAGGTTAACCGCTGGTTTAATTGATTTTCTATTGTTGCCGCAATTGCTACCGAGAGATATATCTATCGCGTTTTCAGAATGCTACTGGGTATTTCAAACACGTAAAACAGATAATTTTTAAAGCTTTAGAATAAGAATCTGATTGCTATCATGTCGATGATAGCAACCAATACCTAACAGTGATACCACGGACTCAAAAGAGCTGAGGATATAACTATTTTATTTGTCTTTTAGATTCAAAATGAAAGCGATTTTGTATCAAAAATGCAAATAATATCGTGTAATCATAATATCTGCTCAGGTGCCGTCGGGATAACGCCATTTGAAATGAATAATTTAACGTTAAAACCACAGGTGGTCCACCAGACAATTGGTTCTGGGTACTTAGGGTGTCAAAGTCCAAAAACTTACTCATAATAAAATTTCTTCTAATAATGAAGTAATTGAAAGATAAATGAAAAACGTTGAAGAATTTTCCACTGCCAACAAAACAAAACACTGTAAAAGATGCGTAAACTTTCTCAGAAAACAAAAACGGTGCCACAAACAATAACAACCATTCACATTCAAATATTGAATGACTCGCCATCGAAACATCCAACAATCTCAAGAATCCCAGAGTTCAACAACACACGGTAATACCAAACCCAAACACTCATTCGACTATTTCTGTCATGTCTGTTTGTTCAGAGCTATCCGCTGACATCGATTCTGAGCTATTTTATGATCGGAATCAACTTTGATATTCAACAGATCAGGACAGCGTTTCCGTGACCAAGAATATGATTGGTGTTTTTGCTTTAGCGGAATCGACAGGTATCTTAGGATGAACCAAATCAAAGTTCTTGACGGCTATAAAATTAGTTACAGGCTGCGCAAAACCCAGTCCTCGTGTGCAACTGTTATGTGAGCTTCAGTCAGGACTGAGTTTTGCGCAGCTTGTAGGTAACTTCACAACCTCCAAAAAATGTGATTCGGCCTATAAAAACTATTTTAGTATTTGAAAAAGTACGTTGATCTCATTATTGTTAATTGAATTTAGGTTGCAGGTCTTCATCGAGGACATCAAATAAGCAGATAATGGCTACAATTGGCAAGGAACAACAATGTTGAATAGCACAAAAAGAGAGGCAGACAACAAGATTATTTTTTGCAAAAATTAGCATGACCGACTTCACCCGTGTACAGAGTTCGCTAATATTTGGCATGGATCGATGTAACATTTTTCACATTATTGTTGATATATCAAAAATGGCTCAGCCGATTTCGATAACATTTAAATGGGACCAACTTCGAAGTATACTCTTTCCAATAAAAAAAAAATTGAAATCGGACTACTAAGAATAGATTCAGATTCAGATTCAGATCATTTATTGGCCATTTATAACATGTGAGTCATACAAGGCAAGTCAGTTTACAAAATTAAAATATAGAAACTATGTAATTTAAAAATTCTTAATCATAAACATTAATAATCAATAGTAAATAAAATAATAACAAAAGTCAAATTATACATCAGCGATACGTCATAGGAAATCACAAAAATAAAATTACATATTAGTCATAAAATTTGTTTTGTAGTGGAACTTTTCTAAATGTATGGAGTTGCATGCAAATATAGAAATATAGAATCAATGTCAAATATTATTTTATTAATCATCAAAAGAATCATCATTTAATTTCATCGCTAAAAACTCACCCAGCTTATAAAACACATTATTCGTTAAAAAATATTTAATTTTTCTTTTAAAATCAGAATAAGGTAGGTCAGTAATCGATTTTGGTAATTTATTGTACATAAAAATCTTATTGTACACGCCATGTCTTTGCGTTTTTGTTAATTTCGTTTTGGGCAAGCATAGTCTTTCCTTAAATCTTGTACTTATTGTAATTATGTGTGTCCGAAATTTTTAGGTACTTATCCTTATCTACATGAATATCCAATAAACATTTAAAAATGTATAATGATATTACTGACATTATTTGGTTCTCTAAAAAGTATTTTCTGGCCGAAGTTCTTTTCCTGATCCCACTTATAATTCTGATAGACCGTTTTTGACATTTTAATAATTGCTCAATGTCTGCACCATTACCCCAAGTAGTTATTGCGTAACTTATAACCGAATGAACATATGCGTAATATACTGTTATCAAAGATTTTTTGTCAAGTAGTGATTTTAACTTAAACAGAGCATAATTTGCGCTAGATACTTTTTTACAAATATTGTCAATGTGACAACGGTGTGTTAAAGTGTAATCTATGTTATATCCGAGAAATACGTGTTCCGAATTCGTAATCGTGTCGTTTTTACTTTTTTTAGCATGGTATTTCATGACTACAGTTTTATCGGCATTTAATATTATTCCATTAGCCTCAAACCATTCTCGCAAAATAGACATTACAGATTCTATTTTTTTGTCCAAGCGTTCCCTATCTTTATCTTTTAAGCCTACATGTGTATCGTCTGCAAACGTCTAATAAAGTTATGCGTGGTTATGGTTAAAAAAAATTAAAAAAATATACGCGTAGAATTGTATACCTGCTCTGGTGGTTCGTCAGTCAAAAAGAGGACTAAGCGCAGGAAATGCAGAAAGATAACTGAAAAAAAGTCAAATCTGTTTTGAAAACACCTGCTTCTGAGGCCGAAGCACTAAAATACGGCATAAGTGAGAAACCCTCGCCCGTAGTGAAAGCTTACCAAAAAAGGACTCAGGTGGTTGAAGAGAGAAGATAGGTTGGTATCAAAATACTTATATACTTACATTTCACGTTTAATATTTTCTACTACCATGGCCAAAAATTTTACTTAGATGTACAATTTTAAATAAATTATATACATAGCCTAGGACAGTCACAAGCTTCCAATTAACCTACCGGAACACCATAATGACGGAGTACACTGAGAATAATTGGCGCTAGGTCTTGATAAACAAAAAGTGACTCCACTAAAAACTAAATCAAGTTCAAATTACAAAACAATGTGTAGCCCCAAGGCTTGATGCGTAATTACACGCAAATTAATGTCTAAATAAGTAGCGCAAGACAAATGAACAAAGAGACGAGTCATCAATCTTCCTCGGGATAGGTGTGACCCCGGCCTTATTAGTATTTTATTGTTACATCACGCATTTCTTGGTTTCTGTAGTGGTAGAAATAATTGCTTAGAAATCTAAATACCTAGTAGTTGGGTTACGAAACTTTGTACTTACTTACTTCTTTGATATCTATAGGTAACCATGTTATCTCTTGGTGCTTGGTATCCATCAACCCGCACTGGGCCAGCGTAGTGGATTTGGCCTAATAATCTTCGTGCCGTAAGCCTTTGTCACCAGTGGATTATCAAAAAGGCCGGAACAGTACAAAGTAGGTACTTACTCTTTTTAAAGCTTTAACATACGAGAGAATATCGATCGAGATATAACGTTCGATTGAAGAAATACCTAAATGATAAATAAGCTTACTACAAATATAATATTCATCGGTTTTTAATATCGATACCTACTTATTACCTTGTCTCTGTTTCTTGTTTTTGTCCATTAGATGAGGCGTGTTCCGTGAACCGTGTGCAAAAACCCTTACAAATGTAGAATCTCTGTCTGGTCAACCCGCAAACCGTGTGCTAAAGCCCTTGCAAATGTATTTCTGTCTGCTCAAAGTGGTCAACTCGGATTTCAATTAGATTTGGGACTTGGAAGACTCGGAAAATCTTTACACTCATTTCAGACTGGACGATCCGATTGCTTTTTGAACAGTAGTAACCTAAAAAGTAAGCAGTTTTATTTTGTATTATACAAATTAAAAGGCACTTGTTTGTGTCCTTTAGACTTTTTAAAAGAATAACCTTGAAAATCAAATTACTATTGGTCCTAAATCGGAAGTCTAGATAAAATTGAAACAATATCTGAAAATTTTAGATAAGTATTTTTTAAACAACTAGAATACTTAAATGTAATGTGTAAAAGTATTATCCCAATAAGTTGGTAAAGTGGGCAAGCACGTAAAGCGCCGAGCTCAACAGATGCCGTGTCCATAATGCATTATCCAAACATGCCGAAAATACTTCCACCCCGGTCATACACGCGGTTGACAATACATCGCCACAGTCACTAGGATACAGAAGGATAACTCTCAAATAAATAAAATTATATCTAGGGGTCAAAATAGGTAGTTCAATTTTGAGTACTTGCGATTTCGTGATAATATCAATAATATGGATATGCCACCGGGATATCGCGGAACCTAATATTTTCGGAGGTTGAAAATTTTATGTGGAATATAGAAAATAGTATTTCATTTTTGATCCGACATAGCTTATAAAATTGTAAACCAAAAATTAAATAGCTGAAACGAACAGCAAACTGAAACTAGGACTAGCTTTTTAACCAAAAAACGTACTTAAAAATCATATTGTTATTATTTCTCCCTCATTTTAGAAATAACGCAGATTCCTGGGCTTTTAAGTCTTATCCATGTTATGCTTACTTTGATTATCTTTCTGCAACGTAAAACTGAACTGTCTATTCCGACTTCTACTTACTTCTTGTAACGATAGTGTGCTGTAAAAATATTGTCAATCTATGTTATATATGAATAAATAGATCTTTTGAATAAAAAAAATAATCGAGACATACTTTAGCAACCCTCTTCCCGACTTTGTAAAAAAAATTGAGAACGTACTAGACTTACATATGGATAAGGGTACATATGTTTGGATAGATACATAGTGTACATACCTAGGTACTTAGTGTATGATAGTGAATGCCAATCGTATTAAAATTCACACACACACTTATGGAAAGATCATTTAGTAAGTTTCCAATGAGTAAAGTCTCATTCGATTTCGCTGTAACTGTTTGTCGATTGATTTTCCCAATCAGTCACAATGTGACACGTTGCGTTATATAACAAAAGCAATACCAACAGACACGGTGTGACAGTGTGATTAAACTTTAATAAGAAAATTCTCAACAAATGAGAGAGTTACCGAATGACGAACTCATCAAACAGTCTTAAAAACATCTCTAATTATTGCTGAGTGTAACGATATACAAGAACAGTTTAGGAACCAAATTTCGGCAAGTTCGAAATATTTTCCTTTTTTTAACTTTAAAAAAAATGTGGGCCCCAGGTTTTTCGGTCTAATCGTTTGTTAGAAATGAATGTACCTACATGCCTTTTCAGTTTGTCTAACGCTAGACCAAACACCCTGTATGTAACGCGAGACTAATCGCGCACTAAAATTACGAGATAAATAAATAGGTACCTCATCATCCCGACCATTTTAACGATTTTTTTACTTCTGTTACGATCAACTACATTTTTCTAAGGGCTAACTTACTGCATTCTACATCCGCTGTGACACTGCGCATCGGCCGCGACCGCTAGTGTAAACACGCGTTTATTATCGACGTCATAAAACGTCGCGTTTATCGGCGCAGTGTGGGTGGTCCCTTACGGACTGTGAGAGCTTCCGTTGATTGCATAAATAATGTATACGCATTCCTTATTAATAAAGGGAAAATTTAAGATAGTACATCTAATTTGCGTGGCGTCATGATTTTGACGTTATCTAGGTTTTTAGTTAGATAAAAAAAATCTTTACTGTTTACATCAATAATTCCTTCAAGTGACTTCAAAACTATGACACGAGGGCCAGCCAACCAGCCTATACTAATCTACACATCAATGATGCATAATAATTTACACAATTAAAATACTTCCAAAGTAGTAAAACAATTGGCGGCCTTATTGCTCAAAGCAATGTAAATGTATGTACTTCTGTAAGAGAAATAACGTTACGACCCCCACTCCAAAACTTTGACAAGGTTTATTTTTGTCATATGTTGTTTGACTGACAAAAGAAAAAATACGTATCCAATATTTTTTGATAATCTAACACACGGACTAATTAGGTATAATAATGTTTTTTTTGCCCAGTCATCATGTTTTATAAAAAAAAATCTGAGGGTACTTTGTACAGCTGAGGGGTTAGTCCATGTTTAGACATCAAATGGAACTACAGTTGTTTCCGTTTGGCTCTATACATTTTTGTACAGCGCCCCTGGCGGAAACGAGGAAGAACTAACCGAAATGTATGGAGCCACGAGCGAACGCGAAAGTTCAAGTAAACTATGCGAAACCTGGACTAAGGGCTCTCTGCACCATTACTTAGCAAGTTGAACGAATCGGTTAGACCTAACGATATCTACTGAATTACGCCCCCTTCTTTTAAACTGTTAGGCAATAATAGAGTTTCTCTAAAAACATACCTAATGCCAAACCTAAACCCGATAAGAACTCTGTCTAAATAAATACACTACCAATATCCTTCCCAAATATGAAGTAATTTTGGACATTTTTGCAGCGAAGTGGTTCTAAATTGCAGGCCGTGATGTGCTAATAGCCCGTATCAAGGCGAGGTCTTTACCTGCACGCCACTGCGTTGATAAAACAATGAAAATTGCACAAATATTTCAAGAACCAAGGACTTTGTCTGATATGTAGGGTGACGTAAAGAACTCTAATCGTAAATATGTAACATTGTTTGTGAGCGATCATGGAAGTAACGCAATGTTCGGCACGGCCAGTCTTCGGATGGGTATCTAACCGAAGATAGCAATTCCAACTGAGCACTACTGTGGCAGGTTTAGTGTAGTAACACCCGACCTGCAATCGTGATCGTTCAAATCCCGATCCCGTACCAATGAGTTTCTTTGGAACTTATGTACGGAATTTCACACCATTGGCTTCTCGGTGAAGAAAAAACATCGTGAGGCAACCTGCATACGTCCGTAGAAGAAATTCGATGGGGTATGTGAATCCACCAACCCGCACTGGGCCAGCGTGGTGGGTATGGCCCAATCACCCATCGTGGGTAGGCCTACGTCCTGCAGTGGAATATTAATAAGGCTGGTACAGTACAGTACTACCGTGGCTCGGATGTCACCCAAAATTTAAGGTCCCGGTTTTTATAAGCGTTTAGCCATGTCAGAGGCCTTCAGCTGACACCAGGGCTAGACACCCGGCTTATACGAACTTACTTTATTTATTGAGTATGTACAAATCCATCTGTCCATCCATCTCCATACATAGCTGACCACATGTAGCTACTTATATGTATTTCTCATGTAACAAACTATGTCTCCCACTAGGTAGGTACTAAATGTACCTAAATTTAAGATTTTGAGCAACTCAACTAGAATTATGGAAAATAGCTTCACAGGTGCTAGAAAAATGTAGGTAATAGATGTGAGATATGATAAATTTTACTTAAATTAAAAACCACAATGAGAAGAAAATTCACACGCTTTGGTAATAATGGGACGGGCCCTGGACGTCGGATGAACAGGAGGCGAGTCACAGAGAACAAGAAACGATGGAACCTTTCTTTCCTACGCCGAATCCAGGCTGGAATAGATTAAATTAGGAATAAGTTTCTTAATTTTAGTATCTTAAGAAAATCAGGAAGAGATATTAGGATGTCAGGAAGTTTATGTACCTACGTTTCAAAGGCAACTTGCACAATATGTATGGTATTTTAAAGTCTAACGAGTTGCTGGCTGAGAATTGCTAGCCTTTATTAGCAAGAAATCAGCATTTGGTGGACTTAGTTATGTACGGTACAAGTCCAGTAATCTTTATTGAGAAGAACTGTAAAAAGTAGTAACGTGCCTTGCTATTTTGTTATATAGATGACAATACCTAATATAATTTTAGCCAATTTTAAGGAGTTTTGCCGCTGTCGCCATGTTAGAAGCTGTCCTGCAAGCTCTGGGATCTTTTATATGGAGCTGAAGACTTTTCGGAGGCTGGGAGAATGTCAAAGACTGGAAAAAGTATCCTGAAACGAACATAGAATAATTAGATTGGAATGTTTAGGTTACATGCGCAAAGAATCGTAGTCCAATTGCAATACTTTACTTACCATTCAACTTTAAATACTGTATATTCGTTTAGCAATAATCTTGCATTAATATTTATAGGTATTTCGTGCTATTTTATCCGATTCTTTTACTAGGTTTTAATATTTACACTTCACAATAACAATCATCGCAAAGCCGGGCCATACAAAGTCCTTGGCTGGGCCAAAAATCACTATTGCTAGCTGCTGATTTTAAAAAAGAAACAGTAGTGGTGTAATATTATTGTACGGTAATATTTGTTCAAGGAGAAAAGCGTTAAAACAATGGCATAAGATTGATATGTATTGTCATCGGATTAGATGACTATTATTCTAGCTACATTGTGTAAAGAAAATAGTTTAAATCGTATTTGTAGAAATAACAGGGAATCTGTAAAAGTAACGGAATATTTAATTTTATGGGTGGCAACATTGTAATAAACTACCAGTGGCGTCACTGACATAAAGCGAATATGCTCCACAATGCAAGAATTGCAAGTATTTGCTTTATTAACGTTAAGATCCAAATTGAGGGTATGCTGGTTATCAGTGTTAGTTGCCTTATGCGTTCTTTTGCGGGTATTGCATTGTATTGCGTTGTTGGGCTTTTGTTCCGAATGGGTGTTTTTAGCTTTAATGGCATAATGTTCCGTGTGGTGATTATTTGAAATATTAGCCCTTTTAGCAGGAACCGTGTTATTGCATATTGTTGTGTTAGTGCACCGATTGCAGTTAAAGCAATGTTATAAAAACTAGTTTAGTATAAAAAGGCGCGGAGGACCAGCTCCGGGGTTGTTAACGTCGGGATTTCGAGGAGGCCGTACCTCTGATGGATATACTCGTAATACACAGAAAAATTCGGAGGCCATTTCTCTGATGGATTATCGAGAGTTTTATTTCGCGTTGCCAAATCTTTGTTGTAATTATCGGAAAAGTGAAAATTAGTGACATCGGCTTTGTGATAGTGTAATTCAGTGCGGATCGTTTTATATAAGTGAAATTATAATTAATGTAGTGCAAATTGAAGGAGAAACTTGCGGATTGATTATGTTCGATTTGCATAAACGTTTGGTAAGCCAGATTGTCACAGCTAAGTGCAACCTGAAGACGGTTCGATGCAGCGCTGGATTTCAAAGCTAAGGAACTTATATAGGAAAATATTCCCAGCGTGCCGCTGAACTACTTTTGAAGGGAAAGCTAGCCAACTACGAGGACGAGAGCCAGTTGGAACATCATCATTTGGTGAGGCAATTCCGATTTATTTGTGGGAGATTGATTTGTAAAAGTATACAACTTGTAAAACATTTACAAAATACCTACATTATTTATTTTGAGTCTGGCGTACTTACCCTTAGTTGGACCTTTAAAATACTTGATTTATTTCAAAGAATCTTTTGATTGGATACCCTCAATCTCTTACGCACAATCTTACTTTTTATTTGTATTGTTGATTTGTTATTTGTGTGCTTGCTTGTTCTTACTGTGCCCATTTGCAGGTTTGGACTTTCTTATATTATTATTATATATTATGTTTATCTTTACTCAAACAGATTATACTAAGCACCTTATTTTTAATATTGCGGTGTCTAACATTCGTTTGATTACTGCGCTGCGATTATAGCGTATACCAAAGTTCAAAGGAACCTTGAAGTTCTATGATTGTACTTACATTTACTTATCTTGATGATATTTGTTTACGTGAAATACACGCATTTGAAATATATGTTTTAATCTTGGAAAAGTCATACGTATCTTTAGCGTACTCGAAGCGTTTAGTGTACTCAAATTCATAGTACCAATATTTGGAGATTTACTAAAGTGTATTAATCTTTAACTGGGATTGTCCCATGTTTACGATCATATTTGTGTAACATGTTTTATATGAATGATTTTAATGTTCAGAACTAACAACTATACATTGTTATAGAGCATTTTCTAAATATTGTAATATTTAGAGTACTCAAGTTAGTAGTACAGACATAATTACATCATGTAAGGAATCTGAAGGTTCTATCAAAGGATAGTTGATACTTTGGAAATTCACAGGGGTTTTTAGAATTGACTTTGCTTTAATACAGATATTTCATCATTCAATTTTAGCTATTTTACTCACAAGAGTTGAGTGGCGTCAGGGCTGGGTTTTTAGCTGTAAATGCTTCCAAATCAGACCATCGATCTGGGGACCAGTAGCCAGTAGTAAAATTACGAGATAAATAAATACCTCCTCATCCCAACGTTTCGGCCGAGTTGCATCGACCCGTGTCGACCCGGTCTACCCGTGACTAAGGTCGATGCAACTCGGCCGAAACGTCGGGATGAGGAGGTATTTATTTATCTCGTTATTTTAGTGCGCGATTATTCCCATAGTATATAATAATAGTGCCTAACACCCTCTTAATTATTTTATTACCGTATGGTACACGTACTTTCCTTTCATTATTTTTACTCAAATGTTGACCATAGGCTTACAGCAAAACATCAACCGTCTTACCACAAAAGTTTTACGCACGCTTTAGACATTATTTAACAGTACAAATTGCACGGTTATACAGTGTTTAAGCCGTGTTTAAATCTTTTGTGGTAAGGCGGCAAGATTTTATTAATTATATCGATTAATATTACCGAAGATCTTGATGTTTCTAGATAAGGAAGATTTATAAATTAAGGTCGTATAGTTCCCACTGACGCAAATAAATCTTGGTAAAAATGTATTGTTTTTGATTTTACAACACTTGTGATAACAAAACACTTGTGAGTTGTGCGTAATAAACCGAGAGGACTTCCGGCGGAAAATAGCAGGACGTCAATAAACATGTGGAAAAATCGGGTTATGACGCAAAACCATCGTTCGCTATAACATAATAGACCGAAGCGAAAGCGAAGGTCTCCGTTTGAAACACGGCTATTTTGCTTTGATGCGATTGACACAGAATCGAGGCAGGTGGCACACTAAGATAGAGGCGTGCTCAGCAGTGGGATTAATTAATATTTTGTATCTATTTTTTATATTCTAAATAATAAATCAGGTAACTCACAGCCTGATTGTAAAATTACATGAAAATGCACTTTATACGCGATTTTTTCACATTGAAATGTATTTCATTTCTAACCTCTCTACTCTGTATACAATCTTTATACTCAAAATATACCAATAATAATAAATTATTGGTACATGCTATCTTTAAGGTCTTATTTTGGGTTTATTTTTGGTGAAAACAAGCCACTGAGTTAGGAGTATAACCAACATACATACATCCATACTGATTCCTAAATAAATATCAATTACCATCAACAATTACGACACGTTTTGTTCCACCCACTCGGACAGAAAGTCGCGCGCTGACTCACGCGGTGTCGCAAGTCGCAGCGTAGCCGCCATGTGGGTGGTGCGATAAGCATCTAATTATTATGTGTTTGTCGTCGCCTAGATCTATACAGGCGGGAACAACACCACCAGCCTACCTCTGCATCTGATTTGAGACGCCACTATCGTATTTTTTAACTGAAAGAAAGAAAGAAAATTCGTAGCTTTTCTATTTGACCGTCTCTACCGATAAGTTGGTTTAGTGTAGAGTATAGATCCTGGAAATTGTTATTTATATCTTAGAATAGCGCCATCAGTGTGGGCTGTGACGGTAAATAATTATACGTCACTTTCTTAGAGAAAGTATAAAATGTAAAGTATGAAATATGCACGTGTCCAGAATATTCATATTCATTTATTTGCGGATATGGGTACAATAGGTTGACATTGAAACTATATAAATAGAGCTCCATATTCTGCTTTTCGGCATGCAAATGTCATAATGTTCTTAAAACTAATTATCAATGAAACATGATGAACACGAAACTTACATGTATGCGACCAACATTTAAAAAGTTTTACACACTATTTGAACATTGATCGACACTGAATAATTAACAGTTTACATAGCCTTTTATGAGATTAACATGTAATCTTATAAACAAATCAAAAAACAAATTACAATATCATACACACAACCAAAACAAGACAAAATAACCTCCTTCTAATGAAATATCAGCTGTAAAAATGAAGGCAGTTTACATCGAGTCGCCACTTGTCATTGTCATCAAGCATATAAAGCCATCTATTCACGGATTCAAATGAAAATGTCAGAATAAAATAGATAAATTACTATACTCTATAAAATTTTACTTGATCTCTGCGACAGCTGTCAGAAAAATCGCGCCTATGAAGTCCTGAATTTCTTAATAGTACAGACCAAGTACAGACAGTACCTGTCAATGTCATACTTTATGGGCATGTCGGTTAGGGATGGGCGACGAATTATTGTGACCACAGAGTTTTAGATAGAGTTTTAATTAAAATATCGATAGTTTATACTGAGGATTTTTTAAATTTAATTCATCATTAACTTTATTGTATATTTGAATATCATAACATTTTTTACATGTGTAATTAAATTAAACCCAATTATATGTTACATTAGCATCGATAGTAGTGAAAAACGTTGATAAATACTATCGCTACATTATTATGAGTATTTAATTAATATCATAACATTATTTACATGTGTACATACTTGATCTTAAATAATAGTAAGTAAATAAAATCCAATTTCTCACCTTCAACTACTCATTCGATTTCATTACAACATTGTTTGAAAATCGTTTTTTTCCACCACTATCTCAACTCAAATCCACCAACCCGCACTGGGCCAGCGTGGTGGATATGGCCCAATCACCCATCGTGGGTAGGCCTACGTCCTGCAGTGGACTATTAAAAGGCTGGTACAGTACAGTACAGTATCTCAACTCTAAATATGTCAATATGTAACTGTCGCAGAGATCAAGTTAAATTTTATAGAGTATAAAAATAAAAATGTCAAAGTTAAAAGTATAAAATGTCAAATTATTTAATATGCAATTAACGAAAGGATAGATGTCTGATAGAGGTATCTGAGTTATCATTGTGCAATGTCAAAATAATCGAAATTCAAAATTTGTCCGTCAAATACTTATTTACCGCATAATGTGCCTTCTCCAGCAATAATTCTTCTGTTTTTATTATTTCGGATGGCAAATGATTCTACAAAATTGGAGCCATGCATATACACATAATTATATACAATAGTCCAGATGATCAAATTTTAACATTAGAGCAACTTACGCTTTTATCATAAAAACATCTCGATAACATGCTGCACTCATAGGCTAGTTTAAACTAGACGTCTTTTATTTATTTGTTGTTTTTGGATAGGTATTAACTAATTAATACTACCGTGACTCATATTGTACGATATATTTTTGGCTTGAGCAGTTGATTTTATCGTTGCGCCATGATTAAGACTTTTAGGCGACTTCAATATTCCGATGTCAATGAACTCGGACAATACTGATTTATTGATTTTATAGTAGATATTTTATTAATATGATAATAAATATAAAAATAAATAAATAATAGAGAACACCTTACACACGGTTTATGACCCCAAATTAAGCAAAGCTTATTATGTGGCTGTCAGAGACTGATATACTACATAATCTACATATACATACTTTTAAATACATACTTATATAGATAATACCAAAATGATGATAATACCAATACTTAATAATAATTTATGGAATAATATCGAACTAAATTCAGCTCATTCCCTTCGCAAATCCACACCAGCTCCAAAAGAAAGAGTCATATCTCAAATACTCTCAACAACATAGTTCGTTTGTTTAACGCCTCGCATTGACAACGACAATATCTATTCTCGATCGACATTTGTTTATATTATAAACATTACAATCATAACACGACCAAGTTTCTTACACACTTAACCATGTGTAAGTTAATCTTAACGTCATAAATATAGAGCTCACGTTTGTAAATTTTTGATTTTTGGATTTGTTTTAAAGGCGAGTGACTCAACTTGAGGACAGTCTTGTTGTGAATAGAGGTCGAAGACTCTGGAGTATGTTTAATGTGAGAAAACGATCTTTGAAACGTTATTTATCGGCTGTAAAAGAATTCTTAAGTTCTTAACATAATAATCAAATATCTTTTAGCGGATGCTTTTATAAAGGTTTGTTGGAAATAAGTAGAGCATGAAACATATTAGTTTGGACTTTTGGAGGTCAAGAGTCTCTTTATTAAGCCGTAAAGTTCAATAACTTTATTATAGCTTATTTAGGAGTCTGGCAGACTGACCATGTTAGGTGTTTAATTATACCTATCCAATGTGGCATCAGTTTTGTTTTTAAATCGATGCTTATATCATTAAGCAGATAAGTGTGTCATATACAGGGTTATTTCTGATCAATTAGCATCTATTTAGGGGCTTATTCTGTACATCAAAACTAACAACTTTTGTTCTGCGGCTTTTGTCTATAGGTACTCAAAAAAATCTGCCGTTCCATACATTTTGTCGAGGGTGAACGATATTTTTTTTTAGTTGTGACAAAAGTCGTTAAACAAAAGTTGTTAGTTTTGATGTACAGAATAAGCCCTTAAAAGGTTGCTGATTGATTAGAAATAGTCATGTATATAAGTTACTGTAGTTCATTTGTAACGACTACTTTGTGTTAAGAAGTCAGCAAGAAGTATGTATTATGCTAATGAAAGATTAAATGAGTTTAAAAATACTTCACTAGCATAAAATTGTCCGAAAATCTGGTCTTTTGAAGTCGAAATTATCCGAACAATATGTACCTATTAAGTGGCTTTTGGATTTAGAGTTAACTATGTACCTACCTACCTATAACCTGGGAAAAATAGTACAGAGTTTTGAAATAAGTAGATCAGGTACGCTTCAAGGCCTCAGGGCATCAAGGCACAATTTGTGCAGGAGTTATAAGATAACGAAATCTGAGTCAGGAGTAATCCAAAGTTGCCCTAATTGCCCCAGTAAGTAACACACACACACACAGTAAAATACAACCAAATAAAGAAAGTGGATTGCAAGCTGTCAAACCTAAAAATAGCAAGTGATATGAAAGATTTCTCCTTAAAAAGTGGTTTCCAAGAAAAAATCCCCACTTTCCTCAATGAAGGACACTATTGACTCATAACAAATTGGCACCCGCAAACCGTATAATAAAAGTCCCTTAAAAGCCCCAAGCCGCCATTATTCAAATCACTACACCCATAAAGATATAATTACACCCCTGACGTTTATAAAAGCCGTAAATTTCACGTAATCACAACACGGGGCCTATTTCACGTATTTCAGGTGACATAGACGTGAAACGAGCGACTTCCGGTGAAATTGTCCGGTCCGTAACGGAAGTGGCTCGGACCGGAAGTTGTATACAAAGTGCGAGCCTTGGCGTGCTGCGGCGGATACGATCGCTACGGGGTGGGATTTAAGTGGACGTGGAAATTTATAGGGCTTTCTAACGCGACGGGTTTTCGATGGAAAGGTCTGAAGTTAAAGTTTTAAGTTCTTGTTCTTATTCGATGTTGAGGCGACAGGTCTTACTGGCGTCCCGAATTGGGGGGTATTGCGCATATTCATATTATTTATTGGTATCAAAAATGTAAAAGATACACGTCAATTACTTATAATAAATACATTAGTTTATTATTAAAATAATCATATCGCTTGTAATGATATCATCATAATAATCTTGCTACGTAGCAAATAATTAGAGTGTATAAAATTAAAAAAAAGAATTAAGTTTAACTGTCTTGAAACATATTACAAAAAAGTTGTGTCTTTATAAACAACAATAAATAATATTAATAGTCAATTTAAAAATAAAATATCAGAATTAAATTACAAAAATATTTTTATGTCAATAGTAACATTAAAAATAGTTCCAATGTCAAAGCACACATCGTTATAACTGTTTTAAATTAATAATCTCATTAAAATCATAGAATGTATGTTCGACTAGCGAATTTTTCTATTGTCTTTTGTATGATTCTCTAGAAGGCGCATCTACCAACTCTTTTGGTAGCCGGTTGACGATTATCGTTCATGTGTATCAATTTACCCATTTTTGCCAGTCTGTGCGGTAGAGCACACAACCGATGAGCATGCTGCGGGCGGCTCAGCGCTGGCGCGCGTTGCTCCGAGGTGCGGGAATTCTTCCGAGTGATCCATGATGGGTCATATCTCCAAGATCTACTCGAGTCAGCACAGCTTCTTAGAATAACGTGGCTCTGGCATAACTGCTCCAGTGGCTTGGATGGTGTATGAAGTAAATATGGATGTCAATGCTGATGACAAACCAGATGCCTCATGGAACCCACAAGAGATGATGATTTCTTCAGTCTATTCTAGTTAAGTCTCAACTTTTATTGGTTATCAGTAATAGCATAAATTAAGCTTAAACGGTTTATGTTGTGTAACAACTTATGTTACAATTTAAAGTCGGTGTATATTTAATTTCAACGGTATTTATTTTTATTATAAAAAACAATTATTTAAACAAAATATTGTGAAAATAAAAAAAAATGTTTAGGCACCCTACGTTACGTTATGTTTATAGAAAATCTGAGCCGAGATTGTAGACAATAGCTAGTCAAAATCAAAGACTTACTTCGACTTCGACTTACTGTCCGAATTGTCTTGAAATCCAGATAAGATGTACCTATTCACAAAGACCTAAGTAAGTAAGCTTGATTAAAAAAGTCAAGAAGAAGTGGCAAAGTATAATTTCAAAAAATCTATCTCACTCAATGGAAAATTTAGCTAAGTACTGTTCTTGGTTTTACTCATCTTTGTCTGGTAAAAACTTTCAAAGTGAAACAAAGTTCAGACTCAAAGTCAACTATGAACTTATTAATATCAAAGTCTAGCAAGAAAAACTGTTTAATTTACTAAGTACTAAATAGTATACGAAAATGAAGATAAAATGAAGATTGCGAAATGTAGATTGCTTTTCCGCGAGAGGCTTTTCTGCAAATCTATGATCTAGGACGCTTCAAAGAAATGTGAATAGTATCCTCACCCTGATGCTTAGGCAACGCCTCCGGTGTTGTATTTGTTCAAAAATGACGGTGACCTCTTACCATCAGGAGGCCCGTCAGTCTATTATACTTACTTCATTACATATAAGTAATCAGAAATTACAACGCCATGTACAATGTTCTTAGAAATGAATATAATAGTTCCAATATTGGACCTATAACGGGCGTGCAATATTATAAGATGGATAGTAGGCACTTAGGAGTCTATTACACGAATTTGTATATCTTTGTTTTGAATAAATATTTAGTATATTTTCGCTATCTTGTTCTAGGTAAATAAGTTTAAGGGCATTAAAAAAATACACTATTATTAATATTAGAATAATTATACATTTAAAAAACTTAATTTAACAAAATAGATAAAATAATAATAAATATCACTTATTATCACTACCCTCTGTTATAAATTGTTTAATAATAATATATTGATAATCTGTTAACAACAAATAAATATTATAAAATAATATGACAAAATATTGAAAACACTTTACTAATAAATAATACCCTTATTCTCACTGACTACACTCTGCTCGACAAGTGTTTTGCCTCTCAACGAGGCATCTTCAGGACGTGTTGACTCTTCTAGGTCGCTCGCAAATCGAATTTGTACATGAAATAAAGTTCGTGTAGAGCGGGTGACTAGCGTTTCGAAGCCACCAGAAGGCCTCTGACTAAACGATTAAAGAAACCAGAACCCACAATGTAACATGTCTGCGCTGCCGTCTGTCCACAGCAGCGCTTAGTTATTACATAAACTATACACGTGTATTGTAGTATCATGAATGTAGGTATCATTGCACACAACAAAACAATGAAAATTAACCCGTAAAATATCCTCGAGTCCCTAACACAACATGCTACATTCGCATATATAAAGCGAGCGACAATCGCGCAATGCCTCGTGATATTATCGCGACGCCAGCGCCGCCCTCATTGCCCGGCACTGCCCGAGGATCGAGTGACCCCGATGCTATCGCGAGGGTTGGCGAGACCTCTTCAGCTTTTATAAGGCTTTTGTTGATTGTTTTGTTTTAAATGTGATTCTTTACGATGTAGAAAAAGCTCGGCATATGAACATGTGCTTGAAAGAAATTGATGCAGTAAGAGTTTCATAGACTAAATTATCTCACGTGCGGGTCGACTGACTTAACTACACATGTGTTCATATTAAGTAGAGCCTTTTAAAACGTTGTTAATAGTTCCAGTATCATTACAGGCACTCCTTTTTATGTGAGATTTGATTCAAACATTTTATTCTAGGTAGGTACTGATTTGTCATATTATACCTAAGTCTAAAATTGGTTCTCTACAAACTAAATAGGTACTTGTATACTGAATTACGATTGGGCAGTTTTGTATTTTAATTTGAAAATTATTTTGACTAATTTCGCCAGGTTACGACCAGCTGATCAACCACGATCAGTTAACCCCTATGTCTATAGAGTTAAAAAGAATTTCGTATGGAAATCAGAAAGCGCCAACGCGATGCCAATAAATGCCGCTGTACAAATCCCATAAAAACATAGAGCGAGTGGGAAACTAAAAAACTCTGTACCTACTAGAGGTACAGAGATGAAACTGAACTGGAAGGAATGTGAAACTTATCTGCTAAACGTAATATATACTATCTAAAACGTCACTCTTCTGTGCGTCATCAAACGTATTTAGCGTAACAGCTCTCACGGAGCGAAAAGACGGTTACGTATCATATACCCACGTTTTATATGAGCGTCACCTCCGGTTGACTGATTTGATGCCTAAGCTACTTAAGATATCATTTACCTTTTATAATATAGATACCTTTACGTACTGAAACCTGTCGTTACTCAACCACACATTAGTATACTACATTCATTTATTTACTTACTACAAAGATGTCAACCATCTCCACAATAAAATTGATATGTACAAAACTACATACAAATTGTCACCAATCGCTTCTTTGGAAGTCTAATTATACCTACGAAGTTCACATGCCAAGACAGAGCGTGTTTATAAAGACATCTATAGCACCTAGCGATTAACGACATATGGTGGACGACCAACGTTGTGAATACGACTTTATTTATCCAAACAAATGAGACCCACATGACGCGACAGCCAGTGACAAGGTCTCGCTCTACCAACGTAAACTGGCCTCTCTCTATCCGAACTAATCCTTTCATAAAATACTTTTGAAGTTGAACAAAAACGGGTAAGAGGTCTAGAAATTCTGGTCTTAAAACATAAGCTTGTGACACAATAAACATTGTGATATTTATTTATTTACAATTACATAGCAGATGTGTTAATGCCGAAGTGGCGAACTGTTCTTCATTTGTGGTTTTTAGTGTTAAAAATTCGCTACAGTTTTTATTGAGACGATTTCAGGGTTTTCGTGGAAGGGCTTTTGGTAAAGCAACTTAATGCCGTTTTGTTACTAAACTGATGCAATTAACCTTAAAATTAACTATAGATTCTTTTTTACCCTCAATTGCTCTGCGAATATTGTTCAACATTAAATATTTTCTAAAAAAAATTGGTATGAAATATAATGCTTGCTATTGATTTTATAGCTTGTTTTTGTTTCAGGATTTTTTTTCTTCGTATACATACTTTATTGCTTCAATAACTTGACCTATTTTTTGTAATGACTTTGGTTTCACTTGTAATGCCTGCAGGTAAATATTTTCATGAGTAGGTACATATTCAGATTCTACCTGTCAATTCTGTCTGTAAGTACGTATTTCTGAGGATAGGCCTTATATCTTTATCGCTACTTACTTACTCCGATTCAAAATATCTATTTTAGTATCAGGGACTTTGTTTGTTTCTTTCACTGTACCTTCTCTCTAAACCTTTCAAAGCAAGTTGCCTACTTTCTTTGTCTTATGATATTCACACGTTAGTGTCCATGCTACAGAAACCAATAAGGAATGTAAGAGCAGTCGCTAAACATGACCAAACAGGTACTTCCGTGGGACTGTCATAACATTACACGTCTAGTGATGCCTGCACTACTGCGATATGTTGTACGATTGTAGGGTTTTTACAGAAAAGTTATGGAAAGTCAAGGTTCAGGGTTAAAACGACGTAGGCAAAAGTTGTTGCTTTACAAAGTGCAGGTACTTTCATAGATATACTTATACCTGAAAGATCAATGCCAAAATTGCGAATAAAATGACAAATGAAATACCTTAATAAAAATAAGTTGCATTTACCATACAAAAAGTGATTCGATTCTCCAAAAAATGTAAAAATAAGTACATTCCATTGTAATTATTAATGTACACGTCTATTAATTTCCACTGTTTATTTACACTCGGTATAATTATTACTTAAGCCTCGGTATATATGTACAACATATATAATTAATAGTATAATTCACATCAGTAACGATTGGGCTAGAAAACTATATCACGGATTATTTTTCCTGTATGTATTTGTTATGTTGATGCTATTGCTGAATAACTAAACATGGTATTTTTCAATTTTTTTGATATGTAATTATAATTTCTTTATTTTCATACTCGTTGACATTTTTAAACTGATAATGACATTGTTATTTTTCATGATACTAATACAATTTTATTTTTGATTTGTATGCTAATATTTTATTTTTTTGTGTTGATCTAATGATACTGATCTTGTAAAATTTAAAAAGTGTGCTTATTTATTTATAGTAAAAATTTAAATTAAGTAGAACTTTTAAAAATTGTAACTAGACGATTCCAAGTGCCTCTATTGTGTCTACGGAATAAAGAAATTTTGACTTTGACTTTTAGAACCATTCCCAACTTTTTGTGAGCGGAATCGAAAATCGGATTTTCGTCAATATTTTACAGAGGTCGTGTCCCATCCCTACAGCCACAGAACTAGGCATTTGTTTGCACGAACATTACTAACACTTAGTGAACACATGATGCCCGATCATTAGCATTACGGACGTACAGACGGACAGACATGGCCCATTTAATTATAGCTTCGTGACGGACGAGTTTGAATCGACTCGGACTGATTTGTTTAGTACATGTTCAGTGTCAATCATTGAGACAATACTCTGACTCTAGGGAATGATAATGAGTCATGATCTCACCGTGATAGTGCTAATCATTCGGTTCCGTGCTCGATGAGGGCATCTCTACTAATGTAATCATAGAAATGAGATCACTGATTAAGATTTTTTTTTTAACTTTTAGGCTGAAAATAGATGAGACAGAGAATCAGAAGAGTTTATCCTGATAGTAGTTACCTACCTACTTACTAGAGCTTTTATTAGTATGTACTCATTTATTAGGTAGTGGTCATAATTTTACTAGTGCTTAGGTATCTAGGTTCTGCCTATAATTAGAATAGAATAACACGAAAAAAACCGATCAAGTGCGAGTCAGGCTTGCACACCGAGGGTTCCGTACAAATCCAGAAAATTTCACAATATTGGGAAGTAGGTTGTTAAAATCTACTATCTATCTACTAAATATACTACTTATAATTATCGACAAAAAAGTAATTTTCATTTTTTTCACTTTTCTCGACATAATTATGTCGATAGATTAATTAAAAACCTGTTTTAGCATGTGCTAATGAACCTTTTTTATATGATACCTTACATGATGCGATTTACTCACTTTGAATTTTGAACTCATATTTTGTGAATCTAGGGCCTATTTATTTTGTGATTTAAATAAAAATGTACAGTTTTCAGATTTATTCCTATATGTGTGCTCTGAGAAAACGCTTCTCGCCAAATTTCATAAATCTATGTCAACGGGAAGTACCCTGTAGGTTTTGATTTTGTGGGTGCAGTATTCAGGCAACCCGTCATTCAAGAAAATATACGAGTATACCTCTGCTTTTTGGGCACATATTTCGTTATGTGAGTTTGATTTGATTTTATATGTTCGGCACTGCTGGACTCATTAAATACAGCGAAGTATAATATACCTACCTAACTCACAAAAGTATGCTACTTTAGTCAAAATAAACTTGTATTTGTTAGGTAGGTAGTTACTAATTAATTTGTTTTAATATTAAACATGTGAACTAGCTTTATGAGACACCTATGTAGGTTACACAATGTTCAGTGTTGTAGGTGGTCTGCTGTTAGAAATACAAAAGGTACATACTCTCTGACAGGATGTGATATGGCTGACAGAAGAAAGTTAGTGGTGGCTAGTCCTGGTGTCAGAATTTTTAACGCACTTGAAGGTGTCTGTCATAGGTAAACAGTTAACTATGGCATGATGATAGTACTTACCTTCAGAAGAAACTAGAAAGCACTCAACCTGTGGGGTCACGCCAAGTTTCATAACGAGCCGTGTGCCAAACCATAAAACAACATATTACCATCATTACAACTTACAAACTGCTTATTTTCATATTCCCAAAAGGCGATTTACAACCGTTATCGGACGCAATCGTAAGGAATAATGACCACAATCAACATTATCGCTTCGGTTTCGTGTCAACACACGAAAAAGTAACAAATGACACCGGCTTATCGAAATTGGGATCTTTACGCGGAGGGAGGAGCCGCGGTGTTTTATTTTGTTCTATCGGTTGGGAAGTTAAATCTATTTGGACTAGATACAGTCGTAGAATAAAAAATGGTGCGTGAAATTTATAGCTGCCTTGGTTAGAGTACTTACTTATCCGAAAATACAATAAATAACACAAAAAAATGATTTACTGACAAGAAAAAGGTGCTCCGCAGCCATCCCAATAAATAATAAATAAGTTAAAAGCCGTGGTGGTCAGGAGGTAGTGAAACCCGCCTTACAATCGTGAGGTCGTGGGTTCGAATCCCCGGTCCCGTACCAATGAGTTTTTTGGAATTTATGTACGGAATTTCACACCACAGGCTTTTCGGTGAAGGAAAACATCGTGAGGCAACCTGCATACGTCCGTTGAAGAAATTCGATAGCGTATGTGAATCCACCAACCCGCACTGGGCCCGCGTGGTGGATATGGCTCAATCACCCTTCGTGGGTAGGCCTACGTCCTGCAGTGGACTATTAGAAAGGCTGGTACAGTACAGTACAGTAAGTAAAGATGGAGAATGATATCCTAGGTGGCAGAAAATTCGTTAAAAGAAAAATAAATCCCTCACATTATACGTACATAATTATACCTACTATCGCTTGTCTCGTCATAAATTATCAGATCTAATGCAGCGCCGAGTTTCTAACTCTACCCGGTTTAGGTCTACCTACAAGCGCTAACTTCACAAACTCTACACCTTAAATTACGTAGCTTGCGTTTCGCTTTGCTTGGCTCATCTTAGCTGGGCACTACTTTGCCCCTGATCTTAGAGCTATCTGTTATACTTAGGTAAGTAGGTACTTATCATAATAAGTATCTTTTTTGGGACAAGACTTGAAATGGTAAAAATATAAGCTGACCTGAAAAAAACAGTTACTCTTGACTATGTAACAGCTGTTTTTTTTGTAATTTCAAGATTGGTCCCGTAGTAAACGATGATCGTAATCATGAGAACAATGGTACCTTGAATATCTTCGTCATGTAGAAATATTGCCCTAAAAATTAAGTAAATTGTAACATTAACCTTACACTTGTGTATCCTACTGTGTGGAGCATAATATTATGTCTACTTATAAACACATTATACTTAATAATAGGCTACGTGTTACATTGTGTGCGTGACACTAACACATAGAAAACTCTCTCCAACACACGACTTCAAATGACATCCTTGATTATTCACGCTACGTTATTCCATCAGCGTAACGACAATCCCGTCTTCCTATTGGCTGTTTCACGAATTTGTCGCCCATTTGTCACCAAACCCCCGACCAATGAGAGCGCTCGTTTTGAAATTGGAACGCAATTGAAAATGTCACCGCGTTGTCGCTCTATGTATTCAGCTTCTTTTGAGTTTCACGACGCTCTTTGAATTTAATTTGATGTTAACAACATGGCGGTTAGTTGTAATATTATTCTACTAAATATTGGGATGTTTATTTAGTTAAAGTGAAACTGTTACAATTTTTATGACAGCCGTGTAACAAAATGAAAGGGCGAGATTAAAATTATAACTAGAAGTGGGACGCAAGCATAATGCCATGGATTTTACACTCATCACGGGGAATGAAACAACAAAAAGGACACAATTTCGCCCCAAATCAAGCGTGACTTTTAACAAAGGGCATCACGTATGGCCCTGGCGATTGGCGATAACCCAACCAAAAATAAAATCTTGTTTTCAAAACTATTGCTAATGTGTGACAGGACTTTTTCGTTTGGTCGGCTTCGAGCCCAGTGCGACGATTGCCTCGGGTAGGTGGAAATAACATGGCTGTATCATTGTTATACAAAAGTGCAGCTGTTCTCTTCCCTAAGGGTAAAAAAGACGTTTTGTGTGTTTTTTATCGATACGGTGTGCGGGGCCTTTTAGCGGTCACCGGGACAAGCACGCCTCCTGTGTGTACATTCGATACAAAGCCAGGTTTTAGATGTTTTTTGAGTAACAGCAAACATTAAATTCCTATGTCGATAAAGCAGTTGCTAGTTAATTCTCAGTAGCTAGTAAATCGGTTTTACGGAGCTGGAAAATAGTTCTTTCAGTACTTACTTCGAGGGTGAACATGATGATTGAATTCTGACTAAGTGATTTGCTTTTTTTGCTTTAATATTTTTTTATCATTATAACGCGGGTGGCATTTATAACTGAGCGCTACCGTGGCTCGGATGACATGCTAAATTGTAGGTCCCGGTCGTTTTGACCGTTTATCCATGTCAGAGGCCTTCAGGCGGCCTAAAAACTCTGACACCAAGGATAGCCACCCGGCTTATAAGAACTTACTTATTATAAAAATTAAATGATAATTTAGTTTACATAACCTATATGTCTAATGAATATTATTTAAACGAGTATATGCGGCGTTTTGGTTGGCGCTATGATTAAACTTAGAGGCAATGAGTTTATTATTTTAAATACTAGGTAAGTAAGTATATTAATTATTTTCATACTTACCTAACTAGATAAAAGTTGATTTTTGGTAGACAAACGTTACTAAATTCGACTTAATTCCCTATACCTTAAAACCGCTGGTTAGTTAAAAGGTTAAGTTATTTTTATACAATAGGCCTGCCTTACAAATTCAAGATTTGAATATCCCACCCTAAGGTAACGCACCCAGTCCGCCATCTTGCTTTTATTATTCGCCATTTTGATTATTTTTCTTTATTAAAGAGGTTATTAATCCTTTTACAAGGAAGGTACACGGCAGATGTGTGTTTGGCCTTAGGTGCAGTGCTTGAGTTTAATAAATTGTTGAATTTTGTGAAGATGTGATGTTAATGTGGATCTTGTGAAGTGTGTTTTGTCACGTTTTGTGCTAATTTGGGACAGTGTTGAGTTTAAAGTACCTATTTGTGTGTAAGTATCTTCATTGTTTATGATTTTATAGATTTAAACAATTCATTGATAAAGTGGTTTAGTTCAGTATGTACGAGTTAGTGGTTAGCATAGAGAACGCAGGAACGCGCTGGATGCAGGCCACTTCCAACCGAGCTTATTGGAAATCCACGGGGAGGCTTATGTCCAGCAGGGGCGTCTTACGGCTGATAATGATGATGATGATGATAGATATAGAGTAGGTAGTAGGTATATAATTTTTTTACTTTACTCATTATCGATGTACTTACTTATTTTAATATTTAACTACC
Organism: Hypomecis punctinalis; assembly: GCA_949316475.1. Classification (NCBI taxonomy): domain Eukaryota; kingdom Metazoa; phylum Arthropoda; class Insecta; order Lepidoptera; family Geometridae; genus Hypomecis; species Hypomecis punctinalis. The sequence goes on from OX438812.1 coordinate 15,469,261, forward strand.
TACCTCTGTAGGTATGTATAGTAAATTTTTCAAGCTTTAAAAATAAAGCTAGGTAGTATATCAAAAAGAGATTTTACTTAGCTTTATTTTGAAACATTTTGCCTACCTGTAAATATGAGTGTATAGGCATGAAATGAATAATTTCACTGACGTGAATTTTATAAACAATAATGACACCGATGTAGGCTAGGCCTAGGTATCTAACATAGAAGTACCTACCTATTTAAATAGACACATTTAGAAATAATAAAAGCTCTTTTTTTCGAAGCCTGCAAAAAAGATTTAATAATAGGAAAAATTCTAACAATAATTCCCAAACAAAAAGAGTGCATTTCATCACCCCAAAGTAATAAGTCCTCCGGATCCCTCGAAATAGGTCAGTCATGATCCCTCTAGAGGGCAGTAGGGCGCACAAAATCACACATGTATGTACCTACTATGTGTGTATGTAGTTACGTATATGGACAGATGTGTGGGCTGGCGGATAGAGCTTGGCTGTCTTGGAGGATACAGTCGCAGAGAAAAGTACTTATCTTTAGATCAACATAAAAAGTCATAGCGAGTAAGTCTAAGTCTGCGTGCTCATTTCCAAACATCGCTTTACCATCAGCTGAGTTGGTGGTCAAGCGAATACTTACTTACTTACATAACAGAAACATAAACAGTAAATATCTTTATTGCCAAAATGAGAAATGAAATTACAATGGCTCTGTACTAATTTGACATAAAGAAGTGTAGGTATAAACATTATTTCAAAGCATGTTGGACAGCGGACCCCAAACTGAGCTCTAGGCTTGTATCTTGGGGTCCGAGTGCGTCATTACCAAAATTAAAATAGAAATAGAAAGTACATTGAATCAATAATAAATAGGAAGCTAAACAAAATTGAAATGCGTTAAATTTAGTTGACTCTCAAATATAATTGTAATGTTATAAACATGACTTATTATACGTATGCCTGTGTGTGTGTGTGTGTGTGTGTGTGTGTGTGTGTGTGTGTGTGTGTGTGTGTGTGTGTGTGTGTGTGTGTGTGTGTGTGTGTGTGTGTGTGTGTGTGTGTGTGTGTGTTTGTGTGCGTGTGTGTGCGTGTGTGTGTGTGTGTGTGTAAGTGTATGTGAGTGTGAGTGTGTACTTAGCATTAAACAATCGAAAAATCAAATATTCATACTGCTGATTTAGCCAGCCATACTCAACTGCTGTGTAAAAGTCTCTTCCTGACTCTTCCAGTTTTGGTTCTATGTGCTGTGTGGTACTTACCTACTTACTTTACAGTTTTTAGTAAAAATATCAAGTTTGTCGAAAAAAATATATAATCAAATCAAATCAAAAATGCTTTATTATCAGACACATAGGATTCATAGTACATATTAAAATTAAAAAATTATAGATAAATAATGTACCTACCTATATTTGTATAATAATAGCTATAGTGAAATGTTTTTTTAAGTTTGGTATTAAATGTCTTATTTTAAATATAATACTAATAATACTTGTAATACCTAATAAATTAATATTTGTAGTATACGTCTAATAGCTTAAATTACTTAATACAAAATCGTACAAACCTGATGTCCTATTATTTTTTATTATGAGTTTTAAAACTTTTCTTGGTGATTGTCCAAGGCTGTCATTACACTGTATCCCTGATTTATGTGCGGACATGGTGCGCAGCTGAAATTTTGATGTGGGTACGGTGACTGCCGGCGGTGGCAACCCCGCCTGGACCGCGGCCGTGCCGAAAAATGGTACTAATGTGGGGATTACGCTGCAAGAAAATTTCACTTTGGGTTTATAGAGTTATCTAGAATTTCTTACTTTGTGTTGGTAGCGTGGTAGAGCCTCACACATCTTTGTATATATTCGTTTAGAAAAAGAAACAAGGAATAGGTAAACTAATCGGTGTGCGGATATGCTACGTAGATGAAATTTATCATATAATTGAAACCCGGATATTACATTCATAGTGAGAATGAAAAATTAAGGTTTTTGACCTCTTAAAAATCCTCTGAGTAAAATTATCGACATCTTTACGCAAAAATGCATTCCTGTGTAAGTACTTAGATACCTTTAAGCACAACAAAAGATGGCAATTTGTGGATTCTATAGTAGGTATCCACTGGAAGCTTTTCATTTTCCTTAAAAGCTTGTTCCCATTCTAGACTTTGTTTTTTCCATTGATTCCATGAGATTATTATCAAAAAAGTTGTGTCCAAATACGCTCTAGGTTATTGATCATACAAAAATTTAAATGTCAAAGCTTACAAAGCTTTTTCAAAAGCCAAATGATTCCCACAGACGAAAGCCGCGAGTAGACGAACTAGAGCAATCGCTCATCCGAAATCCGCCACGGTTGCCTCACATCTAATTACCGAATTAAGAAATCGTGGCCGATATCTCTCGTTAAAGACAATAAACCTATCATTAATCATTAGGTATTAGCCCCGCAATCGTTAATGATGATATTAGGCGTTTTGTGCGTGCCGATTTTTGTGGGGGACAAGTTGGGAGATATTGAAGGAAAACCAAACCCAATATAAAAGCAGTGTTGGGTACGCGGCCGTATTGTGTACGCGTTCTGACATTCAGCCATAGCTTTTAATCCGCTCGCGCCAGTTACTCACGCAACGAGAGCGAGCGGGAGAAAAAGCGAAGCAATGGGCATGATGACTAAATAAAAAAAATATGATTATAATTAATCCGTGAGTTAGATTATCAAAAAATATTGGAAACATATTTTTTCGTTTGTTAATCAAACAATAAATGACAAAGATAAACCTTGTTAAAGTTCTGGAGTGGGGGCTCGTGACGTCACCTCTTTTTCAGAAGTCATACATTAGCATGACACTTTTGACATCACGTGGAACTTTAACGGGCTATATCGTCATCAATTTTGGTTTAATTGGCGAAAGAAAAAAATACTTTTTGATATTTTTTGTTAATCTATCTGACGGACTAATTATACCTATTTTTTTAGTCATCATGCCTATATTATTTCAAGCACTGTGGGATTATTACTTTTTAAGCTATACAAAGATTTTTTTTCAAATTGCACTCAGCTCAGTGATTTTAGATCTCACAAACAAATTTCTTAGCCTAATAATACCCTAATTACTTATGTTTTTCTAATAGTCTACCATTTAATGGCTAAAAAAAAGTTTTTATCATTATCATAATCATCGTCGCCATCTACGGAAGGGCCTATCATACGCGTATCTCAGAACGCACTTGAAAACTTCAATCATCTACTCTTAACTTTGGCTCTTACATAGAGTCAAAAGTCCAATTAGCCTCTTGTTCTTTAAGGTGAGACGGTATTTAACACCTGCGCAACTGCTTAGTCTTTATAAAGCACAAGTCAGGTCTTGCATGGAATACTGCTCTCACCTTTGGGATGGCTCTGCCAAATATCAACTGGAGGCTCTGGAGTCGATTGAGAGGCGAGCCAGTAGACTGATTGACAACAACACCTTGACTAAGTCGCAGCTGCAAAGTCTTGAGCATCGTCGCAAGGTAGCGTGTTTGTCGGCCTTTTACCGGATACACTTCGGAGAGTGCGCCTAGTACACAATCTGGTCCTCCTGCCCCTTTCTTCTATCATACGGCTAGACAGACGCGGCCACCCTTTTATGGTGGACATTCCGCGCGTTAGAACCAAGCGTTTCGAATCCTCATTCCTCATACGAACAGCCAGAATGTGGAACGCTTTGCCTGGGTCTGTCTTCCCGTTAAAGTAACCGTGGGATTTGAAGACACCCACGTTATACCAACGTGGGTGTCTTCAAATCCCGAATAAATAGGTATCTTCTAGGTAAGCGTGTATTAGATCAGGGTTTTCAGACGGTTACTTTATCTATTGTTTTCTATCAAAATATAATTGACAGGATGGAAATCTTACTTGAAACTATTGCAGCAACCCTGATTCTTGAAATGGTGTCTTGATTTGTCTGTTTATAAGAATGGAAGGTAAATAAATAACTTTAGACCAAATAAAGGAAGTACAGAGGCCATTTTATGTAATATAGAATATTATAATAATCTAACACGTGCTACACCCTAGACCGCACATCTGCTCAACATCAGGCAGTGTGTAGTCAAACGCGAACCTATTCGAAATAAAATAAAAAACTTTTTTTCTTCTCTCACGAAAAAGCTATAGTAATGTAAAACAGACACGTACTTAAAACCAAACTTTTTCCGCTGCCTCGTTGAATGGTTGATTTTAAAAGCTTATACCTTATCCCATACCACAGAATCTCGATCTCATCGGTGAGCAGGGGCGGGTCGATCGTGATTGTCTGCACTCCTTACGTGTAGTAATTGCACTTCATTCGAATCGGAAGGGCGAAACAAGACCGAGACCTGTTGATCATTTTAATTGGGTTTTGGAAAGAATTGCTTTCGTTGATATTTTTTACAAGAAAGTTTGTATAGGTGGCTAGCTCTGGTGTCAGAATTTTTAAGCCGCCTGAACCGTTTAGCCGTGACAGGACTTGACACGGTTAAACGGATAAAACAACCAGAACGTACAATTTAATATGTCATCCGAGCCACGGTAGCGCTCAGTTGTAAATGCCAGCCGCGGTAACCCATCCAAAGGCTGGCCGTGCTGATCGTTGCTCAACTTTGATGATCGCTTAACACCTAGTCAATCTACGCTATAAATAGATTAGATATTTTTTTATACAAGTTGAGTATGACGCTCGCTAATGTTGGGCGTCATGTAGGCAAGTAGGCAGGTCAGTGCCAGTTCAAAACTGCGCTAGTCGATTTTACTGACTAGCCATTTTTCTATGAATTGTCGTTTGCTTTGAAACAAGTGACTAGACAAAGTAAGAATAGGGAAAACACCTACATATAGGTATAATAAACAGCAAACAAATGCAGATGCAAGCCTTTTCAGAAAGCCTTGTAAATGAACTATAAAATGGCTAATAAAATTGTCTTCAGTGCACCTATGTTATCCGAAAAAATGTACACTCTTTTTTTAGATAAGGCAGATAACTTAGGTAGGTTGCTTTTTTAATTAGTCGATTAAACTTTCGTTATTTACTGATAGGTTTGGATTTTTTTAATTATTTAAAAGAGCATTTTTTCATTCATCACTTTTATGTTGGGCCAAATTAAGGGTATTTCAGTTATTGGAAAATAGTTTGTGATGCAATTTTAAAAGATACAAGGAAACCTCATACTCAACCTACGCTTCAAAGGCAACATTTGATTGATAACGTCAAGTCACAAACTTTTAAGGCGTCCCTCTATAAATTACTCAATTAACTCGACCGTGTAATTAGCTAAGAACGAAACTTTAATAATCAATCTCCGAAAAGGAAAGTACAGTTAATCATAAAATTGTGGATAAAAAATAATGAGCATGTTAAACAAGTGAGGCGTGCTAGGTGCGATGGTCATTGGCAGTAGGGCCATAGAAAAAGCGTTAGCTCATGTTATCACTAAAAAATAAACATCTGTAAATTATTTCAAGTAATTACATCGTGTTACTGAGAAGTATTTCACGTCTATAGTATGCTCATATAAGTATGAGGGCTAATACCAGTAGGTCCTGTACTGTGCGCCGCGGAGGAGTACGGAAGCATGCCCGTAGCCCCGACACATGGCGCAGAAGCGCAAACACTCCAGTATGCTGTGTGTGAGTTTTGTCGTAAACATGACGCGCTCTTCGGCGAGCGTGTAAGCATTTAATTTGTATGAACTTGTAGTGTTTAAAAAACGCGCCGCTAGTGGCGCTGTACATTTCTTCATACAAATTACATGCTTACGCGCTCGCCGAAGAGCGCGTCATGTTTACGACAAAACTCACACTCAACATACAGGTTTTTAGTAGGTAAGCCACCGACTATTGGTGGAGACTCCCACAAAACCACCGGCCTCCCCAGGCCTGGTGGTATCCATAAAGAATTTTCCTGCGTCAAAAAAAAGGCCCTGCACTGTCGTTGCACAAGGGGTGTTTTGTGTTTTTCCTCCTCTTGCGTCTACTCAAGCCAGCCTAACTCCAATAAAAACGCATATTCCAGGAACCAGATTCTTGAAACGTTCGCAGGTGATCGCATGCTTTTCTTTCCCGTTCGCATAGGTATACAGATTGTCAATGTATACTCCTGCTATTAGTAGCTCCGTCACGCGATTTATACGATTACGTTCAGCATCGAGACCATTATGTTCAGCCGTTCTAATGATTCAATTAAAAAACCCCAGTTGTGACGTCTCTCAAGGGCTGTCTTGTACCCCGTTCCTGCGTCTACCCAAGCCAGACCAGATCCAATAACGGAGCGTGACTCTAGACTGTGCCAGTCCATATTTGCTTCGGTAGCTTGGTATATACAAAACGCTTATTTAATGGACTCTCAGGACAAGTTGCGTATGTCGAAGATCGTGACAGATGCTCGGATGCGATCGTGTGAATTTGATAGTGAAATATTATGTTTGGACGAAACTACTGACGAGTAGCGTCCGCAAATTAATCGGAGGTGGACCTGCAATTTGTCTTTTGGGAACTTAGATGTGGTATTATCATTTAAAATCAATAATTTGACAATGAAAATAGATGGGTATATTTCAATCATGCATAAAACGATTTTAGCACAATGCACCTAAGATGAACGAAATTGAATGGAAAACTTTCGAAAATTGCACACGGCTTTTTTGACCGACTAAACGGAGGAGGTACTCAATTCAACGCGTATAAATATTAGTTTTTAATGTAGGTATAACTTTTTATATACCATTTCGATAATTCTTTTTTTATTTGAAAGAATGTACTTCGAAATTGGTTCCATTTAAATTTTATCGAAATCGGCTGAGCCATTTTTGATAAATCAACAATAATCATGGTCATGCCATTTTTTGCGAAAAATAATTATTTGCATTGTGTTTTTTTTATTGATAAATTTTGAATTGGCTGATTGTTGCTTTGTTCAATTTTTTTCATATTTCTTTTAAAAGGATTTAAGCAACTCATTAATTAAAATTCATCCCATCAACAACAGATGTGGGAGGAAATATGTTTAATAACTTTACAAGTAAGTTTTGGCAGCTTAATACTGTCTAAAATGTAAACTTATACTTAGAAAAAAAATCGCACAAAACAGAGACAAGTGGTGTACTAAAAAGAGAGCTATTTATCAATACTTATCAGTAATCAGTTACGTCCTAAGATGTTATTGATATTTTATGACAATACTTCCCTAAATTATACGAAAAAGCAAAGTCGTCGTTTTTGTGTGTCTGTTTGTGTATATGTTTTGATCTTCTTAACTACATAACAATGCAATTCTTAATAATTCTAGGTAAGAACATTATTTACTAAACTGTCGCTTTATTGAAACTATTGTTGTTGTATTTCTGTTGTTTTTATGTATAAATAATCTATGTAAATAATAAATTAAATGTATTAGTTTATTATTTTGTTATAGGTTTATTTAATTTTTATGTATTTTAAGTATTTATATCTTTTATTTATTGTATGTAGGTTTATGACGTATAATTTAATTTATATGTATAACTATATATATGTTTTTATTTAATGCGCACCCCGTTCATTATTTATACGCTATCTATCCTCTCCATCCTAAGGTTGCCTGGCAGAGATCGCTATTAGTGATAAGGCCGCCCTTTGTTACACTGTTTTTGTATCTTTATTTCTTCTTATTATGGTTATTTCTTGGTGTGCAACAAAGCGTTTATCTATCTATCTAAGTCTGCAGGAATAATAATTCATCCGTAGATAGGTGATGCCGAGAGAGGCAGTTTGTAAGAGATTAAACAACACGTATTTTTTCACTAACCATACAAAATGCTCATGCTATCATTGCGGGCGTCGTGTGATGTCCAGCTGGATCGTAGAGGGCAGAATCGTGTGGCAACCATGTTAATTATTGTACATGTATGAAACACATGCGCTTTCTAATCACGAACTAGAGCCACTGGACGTGTCGAAATTGGGAATTAGGTAGCTGAGATGTGAGATGTAATGAGATGATCTTAACGTAGGTATAGTAGGTACCCACCTGTAGGCCGTATATACCTATTAAATAAAGTCAGATATTTCAAAAGTGTCTTATCAACCGCTTAGGGATGTTAATGTTCATAGATATATCGCCAAATTCGACACACAATAAGCCCGATTACAGAGGCGCCAGCGTAATGATATTAGCTAAATAGCATAGTTCTGTTTCTTTTTCACTTTAAGCATTAGATAGAGAGAACGCTTTTTACGTTGCTATTTAATTTACGCTGGCGCCTCTGTAATCGGGCTTAATATCTAAGTATTTTAAATAATCCTACTATACGCGAAAGTTTGTGAGGATGGATGGATGGATAGATGGATGGATGGATGGATAGATGTTTGTTACTCTTTCACGCAAAAACTACTGAACGGATTGAGATAAAACTTTGCAATAATATAGCTTATATATCAGAATAACACATAGGTTATCTATAATATAAAAATAAAACGCAAAATGTGTTGGTAAGCGCATAACTCAAGAACGCCTGGACCAATTTGGCCAATTCTTTTTTTTAAATGTTTGTTGAAGTCCAAGGATGGTTTTTACAGCGTGAAAAATTCGAATAATTGCCGGGAAAACTATAAAAGAAGCCCTTTTCTAATTCCCATACAAACGTTTTCTAACTAAAATATGTATGGTCAATTTGAACTTTATCTTTTTGACAGAACGAAGTCTGTCGAGTCCGCTAGTAAATTATAATTATATTGCGTCATAAATCAAAATATCATGCGGGCGAAGCCGCGGGTAAAAACTAGTATATAAATATTGAATACCTATACCCCATTGGTATCACAGCAATAGCAGTATCTTAACGTCTTTATGACGTGTAGGCTGAATCATACAACTTGGCGGTTGTAATGTTAGCTATAAGCTGCAGGTGACCCAATCCTGACTGAAGCTCACTTAACAGCTGCAGGAGGAAGAACGACATTCAGTGTGAAATTTCGTACAGAAGTTCCAAAGAACTCATTTTTACGGGACCGGGGGCCTGATTCTCTATTGCAAAACGTAACGTAACGCGGTAAGTAAGTATTTTTTTATTTCCGTGAATTTCGTTAGAAGAAATGTTTCATAAATGTAAAATTACGTTACGTTACGTTACGTTAAAATTATAAACCGAGTTTAAGTTATGTTATTTGAAAAATAAATATTATTCACACGAATTTCTTAAAAAAACAAAGAGCACGTTAGAGCGCGTTACGCGCTTGTTTTCATACAGAATCACCCACCGGGACATAAACCCTCAACTGCTCGATTGTAAGGCGGGTGTTAGTATCACTAGACCACCCCAGCTTTTACTCTGAAAGAAATTAATTCACAAATTAAATATATGAGTAGGTACAGTAAATAATGATTCCACGTTACAGAATACCTTCACTAAACCTGATTAATATTTTGAATTCTGAAAACAACTCAAGGAATTTGGAAATAAAAGCAACCCTTGATCTCCGAGGGACGCGTTTAATTACATCGGAAGGCTGTAAAATATTAACGGAGTATCTGATACGGACATGTTGCGAGATTCCTCCAGCGTTTATTAATTTACAAGCTAGGGGTTAGGAGACAAAAGAGTTCTGAATGAACAGGATTTTGGTTTGGTTATAGTCATACCTAAATATGCAAGAAATCATTTATTTATTTTCATTAAGTTACTCATTACGGGTTCTCTTCACTACCTAGTCTAAATGACATATACTCTTAGTTCCTGGGATTGTTATGATTCTATGTCGATCTTACGTCGTGGAGACAAGAAGTGCATAAAAACGTGTATGCATTTGAGAACTATAGGAGCCATGATCTAAACCTAAAAAGACTAACTATACCTAGCATAATTGGAGTCCATAAGTAGCCCATGTTTTTGGAGATTCACTGCTAAAATTGGGCACCCACATAAAAACCTAGATATACGGAAAATGCTTACCGTAGCCTTGTACTGTACTGTATCAGCCTTTTAATAGTCCACTGCAGGACGTAGGCCTACCCACGAAGGGTGATTGAGGCATATCCGCAAAGCTGGCCTAGTGTGGGTTGGTGGATTCACATACGCCATCGAATTTCTTATCCGGACATATGCAGGTTGCCTCACGATGTTTTTCTTCACCGAAAAGCCAGTGATGTAAAATTCCGTAAAAAAAATCCATAGAACTCATTGGTACAGGACCGGGATTTGAACCCACGACCTCACGATTGTAACATGGGTGTTACTACCTCTAGACCACCACGACAATAAAAGCGTAGCCTTGTAATAACAATTAAAACGAAACGATAACTAGAAAAAACAAGTTGACGCATAGGTACCTACAGATTTTCTACATATTTAACCTGAACCATGTCGCAAAATAAATATGTAATAACTCAAACAGTTTTATCCAGACTCTGTCCCGCTCAAATGGCCGCCATTGTTTCCACGAAAAAAGACAACAGGCCGTTCATAAATCTTTTAAAAATCAAACCGGCCCCCACAAAGGCCCGCGCGCAATTTTGTCAAAATTTCACAAGCATTAATATCAATATGTAGAGCAAAAAAGGGCCGCAATATCCTTGGGGCCCGGTTGGTCCCTCTCGCTTTATTTATCAAAGCCGACCCCACATAACCCTTTCATCGTTACGTGAATTAAATTTCTTTTACCGTCATTTCCCGTACATTATCTCGGTTAAAATCATAATGGTGCGTCGCGGGCTACAATGGGTCTGTTGGGCCCCGACTTCATTAATGTTTGCTGAAGAATTTTATTAAAATGTTACGTCGCTTAAGGGTTAAAGGACGAGCAGACTTTGCCAGTGTTTTTAGGTAGCTACTTTATATTTAATGAGATTTTGAGAGTAAGTGCGCAGTTTTAAAATAGTAATTATAAATGTTTGTCTAGTGGCTTATTTAAGTGAATGCGAGAGAATAAACTGCCATAAATAGTCTTTAGAAAATGTCTTTGTCTTTAGCACCGCCTTGTCCTAGTCCTGTAGTCCGTACCGTAACCGCTGAGATTGATATAGATGAAATCTATTGTAGGATTTGGTACAAGTCGTAAAAATAATAAATAAATTATTATTTACGTTCAGCACGCATTAATTATATTTTTAAACTGTACTGTACCAGCCTTTTTAATAGTCCACTGCAAGACGTAGGCCTACCCACGAAGGGTGTTTGGGCCATATCCACCACGCTGGCCCAGTGCGGGTTGGTGGATTCACATACGCCATCGAATTTCTTCTACGGACGTATGCAGGTTGCCTCACAATGTTTTCCTTCACCGAAAAGCCAGTGGTGTGAAATTCCGTACATAAATTCCAAAGAACTCATTGGTCCGGGACCGGGTGTCATTACCTCTAGACCACCACGGCTTATATTTTATATTTTTAAAACTTCTAGGTAATTATTTAAACTTTTACGTAATTATTTTCTTCAAAGGTCGTCCCGACCCTCAGTCTCAGCGGTTATGACACGGACTATAGTAGATAATTGATTAATAAGTGATTTAATAATCACTTTTATTCAATAGTTAAGCGCTCTACTTTAGTTTTTATTGCCCATGTTTGGTTTTAGTAGTTGACGACTGGTTGCGTAATCTTACGTAGAGTATGCAAGTAAACTATCTTTAATGACTTTCAGATAAAAAAACCTTCTTACGGAAAATTCTATGACTTTTATTTTGCTCTTTATATTTCAGTTGCTCTCTTTCTCGTAGAAAATGTAGTTACCTTCGTAAAAACAACAAGTAATATCGAATACCTACGCAGATTAATGTCTACAATAAAACTTTAAGCAAACTTTATTCTCACCCAAAGTTCAAGCTAAACAATATTGAACCTCAACAGTAAACTAAAATTATTTTTCTAATTTATGCATCTAATTTCGCATGTAAATTATTACTTACATTATTTTACAAACGCGGCATTTAACATGGAAAGTTAATAATACATATACCACAATATTTTCATTTTCTACTCTCGCTTTCTCGTTAAGTATTTTTAACAAGGCAGGTTATTAAAGTTATTGGTTTTTTGTAATAAAATTTGAACACGTAACTTATCTTAAGTTATCTTTATGCATTTCTTCACGCCATTTGTCTTCACTTTTGATGGATATCCAAAAAGGGAGGTTTATATATTTGACAGGTGTTTGTTTGCGTATTTTTAAAACTATTTTTGTTGGTGTTGGTATATTTTCGAAACGAATTGCTGTAATTAGTTTTCGCTATAAATGGCACAACTGACTTCAATCGTGTGCAAAATTCAAATAGTTTGCTCGAATCGGTGTATGGAATCTCTACATTACTGTTGATTTTTAGGGTTTCGTACCAAAAAAGTAAAAACTGGACGGGACCCTTAATAGGGTAATAAGGTCGTAGTAATCTACGACTTGGCCATCCGTCTGTCCGTCTGCCTGTCTGTCACTAGGCTGTATTTCATGCACCCTGATAACTAGAATGTTGAAATTTTCACACATGACGTATTTCTGTTGCTGCTATAACAAAAAATAATAAAACAGAAAAAAAACTTGGGCTTACATACAAAGAAAACTTAAATTTTTAAGCCGTATTTCGATCGTTATTCATTACGGTGACAGGTAGGTGCTGAAATATTCACAGAAGATTTAGTTTGCGTGCGTGCGTGCGTGCGTGCGCGTGTGTGTGTGTGTGTGTGTGTGGGCGTGTGTGTGTTTGTGTGTGTGTGCGCGCGCGCGTGTGTGTGTGTGTGTTTTTGCCGGTACCTGGTCTCCACTCGAGACCTATTCGACCCTAACGGTCATCAATCAGGATTGTCAAGTTAAAATGGGAGTGGGCAGGGCAAATAGCAGTCATGCCTATTGAACTACGTGACGATGAGTTATGAAAATCTTCAATCTCAGAATCTTTCTTTAAGATCATGATGTTGTTTTTCTGACTAAAAAGAAAACTCTACATATCTCTAATAAGGTCCTACACAAAGTTTTAAGACAAACCGCTTAGCCTCAATCTATTAAATAATGCATGATAAAGTCGGCCGGCCAAATGGCGACGGACATTACTGTAATGACTTGGCTGAACAACAAGCATTTTTTTCTTCCCAAGTCGCATTAAAGTACTAAAAACAAAAAAGGTTGGGAGAATATGGACGCATAAATTTAGAAAGATTTTGTTGTTTCCAAAACGGTCTTATGTAGACTTACGTAAGTGTTATCATTATCATAATCTTGACTGTAATAGGACTGAACATAAACTGAAAGCTATCAAATAAGGCTCAGTTGGAAATTAAAATTCGTCCTTTTGCTGGGGAGTACGCATGTCCATGGTGGCACCGTCCTGCTCACGCAAAAGAAATAGATGTAACCCTGAAAGAGACATATGACCGGTTGCCTAAAACCCATTCCTCTGAACAAATTATACTCCCTCGCAGGAATCACACCACCAGCAGCCCGGCGCATCTCAACCTGTGCTATAGAAAAATAACGCTAGGAACACGATAACCGTCATCCACTATCCAATGCATGTAACAGCTGACTCAAAAATCGCTAAAGCTTTCTGAAAAATACTACAGCACTGGAAATTCAATTCTAGCATCTCTGGGGGGGCCAGAGATGCTAGAATTGAAGCGTGGCAACAACTGCAAAACCCGCCACCCCATTGTGTCACCGCCGAAGAACTTCCCCCTGGCTTTAAGAAAAACTGGCCTGTCTGAAAAACTCTGAACCGTCTCCGTTCCCAAACAATATGGCCAGGTGGGGCTTTATAGACAGCTCGGTAACAGCATGCATCTGTGGTCTTAATCTACAGATAATGTCTCCTACTGTGCAACCTGCCCTGATACATGCACTTCAGACAATCTTCACAAGGCCACGGAGAACTTCATTGGGGTGGCAACATTTTGGTCAAACAAAATATAAATAATTTATTTTGTCTGATCTCCATTGAAAAAAATATTGTAACATCGACTCGCGAAGAAAAAGAAGTCCTTTTCGAGTCATGAACTTATCAATTATCCAATAAGAGCAGTTGAAAGAGGCTGGCCCCATTTTAAGGCTGTTATCACACAGAAATCGTTGAAATAGCGTCCGTTTAAATCCACTTTTTGATAACATTTTTTAATTTTTCACTATTTTTTTTTAACCATTTAATAAGTGATATATGGGAAGTGATTTCACGTTTTTATTTTACTTAGGAGTTTTTGGCAATAAATTCTCTACACTTTTTACTTTATTGTTGCAATTTGCAACCATATTAATCCGTTAATTATTATTATATACTACGGAATTAATCGCGCTCTAAAATTACGAGATAAATAAATACCTCATCGTCCCGACGTTTCGGCCGAGTTGCATCGACCGTGGTCACGGGTAGACTCAATTATAGTAATAGGGTTTATTTGTCTCGTAATTTTAGTGCGCGGTTAGTCCCGTAGTATATAATAATTATGTGTTCAAATCTCGAAAGTTTAATCCGTTAATGTTTACAATAGTTAAACGAACTTTCGTTTTCTTACTAAATTATTTATTAGTCATGATAAAGTTTTGTTACATTATGGATTTTTTTTATATTTTTAAAACAATACAAATGCATCTACATATTTATATACCACAGCATCTACCGCATTCGCCCACAAAAGAAGTGCGGGGTCAATCGTGTCACTGGACTTTTGTAATAGACCTTAAGCGTATTAGCTCAGTTGGCAGAGCGTCGGGCTAGTGATTCGAAGACGCAGGTTCGAGTCCTGCATTTGCGACTATTTTTTGAAATGTTTATCACAAAAATAACTTTTTGAGACCTTAAGCAGTTTACAACTCCAAAATCCTTGTCTAGAATCAATCAACTCAAATCTAAAACATCCCCTGAATAACAAAGCTAACCCTTCAAACAATTCCCAAGAAAGTGAAAATTGTTTAAATACTCGAGATGATTTTTCCTACAGTACGGTATCTCTCCCTCCTTCCACCCCCTTTTGCCCCCTCCCAACCCTCCCCCCGTTGATCGTTAGCCACCGTCTACGATATTTGCATAACTCATTACGGTGCATCCATATTTAATTAGGATATTTTCTTCTTTGAGTGTTTGGAGTTCCGTTTATTGTTGCCATATTCGATTCTTGAAGATTTCCTGGGTGTATGACGGTTTTTTTAGTTTCAAACAGACGATGGGCTTCATTTTCAAGGTATTTTTAGAGCTTTATACTCCAAAATTCATTTACTTATTTTGTATACCTACACATTTCATACTTTATTTATTAACTAGGCTTTTATAATTTTAGTAATAAATCAACATTAGCACTTTCTTTTTATACCGTCATAAAACACAAAAACAAAATTCTTTAATAAGATGAATTAAAGATTCAAATAGATTTAAGTGGCATTAAAACGGTTTCAAAACCTAATACTTTTGCAAGAAAACAACATTATGTCTATTTTCACCTTGGCCTATAATAGGTACCAAATTTTGTCTATTTCCAACCAAAATTTACCAAATTCTTCATTAACGCGAATACTTCCTCAATATCGGGCGGTGGTACATCGATTGCCATTTAATTTGCTAGTCGGAAGCCAAACATCTTTAATGGCTGTGCAAACCGCCCCCTTGTTTAATTTCTGCGTTTTGATTTTGGTGAAGAATTTGGGAGTTTTAAGACTTTGACTTTTCGTTTATTTGAGAACTTTTTCTCGATACTTACCTACATAGTAGTCCTGTAACTTTATACATTAGCAGCATGTGTCAAATCCGGTAGTACTGATTTTTCTTATTCATAGTTGGTTTTAGTTATTCTATAGCCGATAGATGACGATAGAATTTTTACAAAGAAAATACTTGTTTAGGACTCTTTCTCCTTTTTTACGTTTCTCAAACTTGAAACCATGACACGACTGAAAGAAAAGATGAAGAAGAAAAACTAAATTTACATCTATAAAAATATTTAGATTTTTAAATGAGCACAACTCTCTGTAAACTTATTTATAATTTTGGTACTATTTTGCAACTGAAATGATTTAAATAGAGGTTTTAAAAATAGTTTTTTTTTTAAGTTTAAAGAATTTTATTTATCTTCAAGACATTTCTGTCCCTTACGTGATAAAAATAACTTAAATGACATTTTTAAATTTTGTCGTCACACTCAATACATAATTACATAAACATAAACAACCAAAAAATTCATGAGAAAGCAATTACTACTAAACTAAATCAAACAAAAAACCCAAAAATTTGCAATTAATAGGTAAAATCAAACCATACACCTAAACAATTATCCGATGTCGCTTAGTAGTACAAAAAAAGATATCGCAAAGAAATTTAAATAAAAAACCGGACCAGTGCGAGTCAGGCTCGCACATCGAGGGTTCCGTACAAATCAAGAAAATTTCACAAAATAGCATGTTCTAATGAAGCTCTTTTAAATGATACCTTACATGATACGATTTACTCACTTTGAATTTTGAACCAATATTTTGTGAATTTTGAGGCTCTATTTTTTTGTAATTTAAATAGAAATGTACATTACCCCTCCATATTGACAAAGTGCACTTTAGCTCTTGGATTACAAAATGGCAGACTGAGCCTGAATCGTCAAACTATTTGCACCAATTTAACTATCCGGTACAAAAACAGTTTTTGCAGAAATTCGTCCCTATTTTAGTAGTCGTAAGGGTAAATTTTGTTTGTGTTTTAATTTAAGCAGTTTTATAAGTTTGTTCGTGTATTTGAATAGTCTGTAGGCTGGATATAGAGCGGCGTATACCCCCGTGGACGTATTGACAAGTGCACTTAGCGCGTGGATTACGTTGGGCACTGTGTGCGTTGGATGTCGTTGTACCAAAATTCAAGCCAGGGCCACATATTGGCTATTGTTGGCTTCATAATCTCAGCAAGGACTATAAACACATTTAAAAAATCCTTGACAGACAAATACTAATTTTATTCGACTCTGCTTGATACAGGCACATCAGTATACATTTTTGCGTATAAACAATTAAATAAATAAACATATTATAGTTTTTCTAACACACTAATTTGTAGATCTGTCTTGGACTGATATTAATTGTCCAAGATGGATCCACACATAGCTAATATGTAGCCCCTGGCTTTAAATTAAATTTTAGAAGTTCAACAATGTCCTAGGACGTCAACTTCATGCATGTTTTTGTTATTTTGAGCATTGTGAGTATATCTAAATTATCTGGTAGGTATACCGCATTAAAGCTGCATCAATAACTAAGTAAATAGCAGATAATAGCTTCAAACAATGAAGGATAACATACATAAATATTGGAAATGTCTTGTTTGTCTATATTTTCACAGATATACAACAAAACCCGTTCATAATGATTGTCCAAATAATCGCGTAAGTCACATACGCAAAAAACATACCGCTTAATTGAAAAACTTCTTTTTTGAAGTCGGTTAAAAAGCATCGGTATGCATCACGCACTCATGCATAATGACAATGTAATTTCCGCACTTTCTTAGGTAAATAAATGCTCACTGATAAACCGATTATTTTCGCAGTGCCTACGTAGTAAGTATTAATTTACCAAAGAAATATGGGAACATTATTGTAAAGAAAGTGAGAGCGGAAAAGTGACAAAAAAGCTGTGGCAGCCTTCTCTATTTTCTTAACTCAATGGTTTCAATAAATCTGGATTTCAAACATGCCAACATGTCATTTAATTAGATTAATTAATCAAATACACCAAAAGTTTCAATTCCGACGTCGAAATCCATCGGCCCGAAAATAACTTTTTCCCCTTTTTAACTCAGATAGGCGATACGATTCGAAAAAATACGAAACACGTAGGTAATCAATCAATTTTGTTTAAGCATTTCTATGCCAAATTGCAAGTCAGTCGGTCCAAGGAATCGCGCTCTCCATACAAACTTTGTCACGCAATTTCACCCACTTAAGGCTTGAATTTCGCAAAATCCGTTCTTAGTGAGCACTTACTCGTATATCCTAAAAGGATCCCTCATGTAAAATTTGAGACATCTAGCACTTGTATTTTTTGAGATTTCGTGATAGGTGAGTCAGTGAATCACGATTTTATATAGGTATATAGATTTATGCGTTATCTCCTTTAGTACATGACCGATAACGTAAAACCAAGTATTAAATTTCATGTCTCCCTTTTGCATTTGATAATTCCTGATGACACAACGATGTCCATGATTTTAATACCGCCGGGGCGTGCCATGGGAACGATGGAATTACACCCCGGGACTATTCCATCATCCCCTGTTATTAGTTGTGGGGCATTTTCATATAGGGTGCGTGGGATTTGGTAATTGTAATGATCATTGTAATCATGTTCTGGTAGGCCATTGTAGGGGATAAGTGCACGAGAAAGCAGACGTGTTTAATATTTTGGCCTTTTTATGTAAATTTTAATAATACTTAAACACTATACTCTTTTTTTTTTATTAATGACAATACTACACTGCTACTACATAGAAAGCAATTCGATCATCCACAGACCCTTGAAGGTCTAAAGATAATCCAAGTGCTCAAGCCCACTGCCAGCTGGCAGCGTGCCCAGCATGCTGGCAGCATAGCCACGCTGAATGGCAATGCTTATACGTTGAGCCAAATAAACACCAGCATTTTGGTCACGCGTCGCGTCCACCAGACGCTCAGAAAGACTTTTGAAAACGAAATGAGGTCCCGGCCCCCACGGACCCAAAGTCTCAACTCCAAATGGCTCAAATATGTAACCACTACCGAGGTGAGCATATTATACTCTTAGCTCGGTGAATAAAAAAAAAATCCTATCTACTTAGACAGCTTCCTGATTTTCTAGACCAATCTACTATTAATAATATCAAGTGTTTATTTTTACGTACTTACGTTCGTACGTTCTAGGTACTATGAATTGCTTTGCAAACGAAGATATTTTCTAAGGTTCGAAAAATAACCTCATCGTTTTGAGCAATTTTTACTATGAACCATAAAATCGCGAAAAAAATCAAATATTCTTATAGCTCAAGGTTATTTATAAATTTACAATTTTTTAAAAACTAGACTTACTTTAAGTTAAACATGTAAAAATAACCTATAATAAACAAGGTACAATAACCTATAATAAGTCTGGCCATTCAAGTTTTTTTGATATCTAAGTAAGTAAGTATGTCTACATATACTCGTAAGACCTGCTATTTTATTATTATGTACTGATTCCCTTTTTGTCATGAGTGGTTCATAATTCAAAGGAATCAGAAGACAAACATGCGCTCGGTAATCCAAGATCACTCCAGATTGTGATGTATCGATTTCCGTCTTGATTAATCATATAGAGTTGATAAAACCTGCTACTTCACTGTAACTACGTTATTATATTTATTATCTGATTTGATTACGTAATGGATATACCTATTTTAATTTTCAAAGGTATACTGTACTGTACCAGCCTTTTTTTTAGTAATTTACTGCAGGACATAGGCCTACCCAAGAAGGGTGAAAATGTGTCTGCAAAGATATTACGATACACCAAATAGACAGCTCTGCTTCCGTTCGAATCTATGACTGCCTATCTTTATATTTCATTTTTTTAACATGTAATTTAAAATACTATACCTTCCTAGCAATAGTAAGTAACCATGGTATTGGTTTTCACGATTCCATCCATCAGCCATAAGCAATCTACTGCTGGACATAGGCCTCCCCTATGGATCTCCAATAAGACCGGTTGGAAGCGGCTTGCATCCAGCGCGATCCTGCGGTCTTAATGAGGTCATCTTATACCTGAATGACCTTCAATGAATACCTCTTGGATATTATAAGTATTAGGTATAACACCTTGTTTGACACACTTTCGATGGTAATAATGTTGTTGGTGAGGGACTTGTGAACGAGAAAGCCAACACCACCTTGGGACCGTTGGTCGCCTTCCCGGTAGTAAAGCAGGTTGACGGATTCTAAGGTTATCGTGTCCTCCCCCTCTCTACGGACTTCAGACAACCCCACAATATCCCAACTCAACCTACTTAACTTTTCTTCCAACTCAGCATTCTTCTCATCAGTTCTCAACGTGCGCACGTTGTGTGTTACCAGGGCCAGTCGTCGTTTGCAGGAGTAGTAGCCGGGCGTCTGCCAGCGATTCTTAGCACCCCCTTCTGCGCTGTTACCGGGGTCGCTACTGTAGCTGCTAGCGCGCTAGCGGAGCTGCTGAGGACTGGGGGCCTGGTCTTTTTGGTCGATCCGTATTAGGTATTTGCCCGTAATCGCCGCTCTGGGCAGGCGTGGTGGCGATCGCAGAAACGTAGCTTCGCGACAGAGAATCTGCTCCCCATTCCTGCCCTGTGCCATTTTAGCTACGTTTTTATTTAAATTAGTTTTCATAATTAATGACATTGTTTATAAATGTCTCATAAACTAATAATTTTCAGCTCTATATCTATAACGGTAGACCCATTGACGCACTCATACCAATGAGATTACGGAGTGACGTCTCAACCCGATTGGTCCAAGATTCCAAAGCCGCTAGACTTTATTTATTTCCTCAGTAATAAATATATTATGTAGCGTAAGTAGTGTTAGTTTGTATTTTGAGAGTATGCAATTAAGTATACTTGCTAACTTGTACCGAGGCAACGTCCCATTCACAGATATTAGGTGCTAAAGATAGATAAACGCAGTAGTCACTCTCTTATAACGTCGGTCCAGTTTTTTTTTTATAACTCAGAGTACTACTATTGAACCATCAATACTGTTTCCAAGTAATAAAAATACCACACATCCCTCCAGAAGCACACTAAGCGATGCAATGCTTGTGAACGCGAGGAATTGCTGAGGACTATTGTAGGTACTGCTGCTAATACCGGCTTATAATATAATAGTCTACTGTTGAACATAAGCCTACCAACGAAGAGTCAAAGTTTGTTAAAGACTGCGTTATTATAATTTCTTCAAAATTGGTTGAGTAGAATAAGTTTATACTGTAAATACCTAAAACGAATGTGACAAAGAAGTAGAGAGCTCTTCTCTAAGCAAAATCTATGAAACTGTTTAGTTTTGAGTGACAACTGTCAAAATTATACAAAATAACACTTTTTAATGCGACACATTTTGTCAGAGAGAAATAAGGAAGGTCAAACGGCTCTGGGATCTTAGAATAGAGTGATTGAACCACGGTTAAATTTAAACATCGGATGGCGCCTCCAACGTCACTAGCATTCTATGTAGAGTTCAAGGAAGATGAGAGTTATGTATGATATTACTGACTTACCTACGTCACAGGGAAACCATGAATGATGTCTCCGTATTTATACGAACTATTACAACGTGTACTTTGTAAGTAATACGGTTTTGAACGAATAGGACCGGAATTTAAGATTGAAGAGCAACTTCTGATTATTCAAACAGCGCTCTTCTTGTAAGTTCCGCCGTAACTAGCATTCTATGTAGAGTACGGGGAAGATGATTTATTTCTGGGGCCTGATTCTCTATCTACAAAAAATAACGTAACGCGCTATTTTTTTTCCATGAATTTCGTTTGGTAAAAAAAATACGTTAAAATGGACAATCATAAACCAAGTTTAGTTTACTTTTTGAAAAATAAATATTATTGGCGATTTTCCTAATAATATTTTTTTTGCTAAAATGGTATGATCGATGTCAACCGTGTACGTAATTCGTGAATATTTCGCTCGGATCTATGTAGCATTTTTCACATTATTGTTGATTTATCAAAAATGGCTCAGTCGATTTCGGTAAAATTTAAATGCGACCAATTTCGAAGTGTTTCTTTCCAATAAAAAAGAATTATCGAAATCGGACCACTATATAAAAAATTATGCGTAGTTATACATTAAAAAAAATATACGCGTCGAATTGAGTACCTCTTCCGTTTCGTTCAAAAACAAAGAGCACGACATAGCGCGTTACGAGCTTGTTTTCATACAGAATCACTCACCAATTCATAGTAGGTAAGTGTCCTTATTGAAACTCAGTTCCAGATTCCCAGTAGTTTTATATTGAAAGTATTTTATTTTTGTACTTTTTAAGCCTTGATCATTTTTACGTTTTCATGTAGGTAAATACAATTTGTAAACTTTAACAAATTAAGCATGTAACTTTATCAATTGACCCATATTGAAGTGTCAAAAAATAAGGCTATTTTCCAGCTGTAGTGATATGAGCACATATTCTTATTTTGCTTGCGGGACTTCTTCTTATTCGTCCTCTTCATTACTGAAGGTAGTGCCCGTCTTGAAATGCTTTGACGGAATCAGTGACGAGTTGCTTCTACTTCGCCTTATCTTCGAGACTTATCAATCAGTAAAAATGTAGATGAATAATTACCTATTTTACAGCGCGATAAACTTTTGTCCTTTGGAACTATATACCTTCGTAATCGATGTTTCAACATCATCACAAATCACTGTGGCCAAATGCCGTGTCGATAGTTCATTACGGACCCCTGGACCACGGTCCAATCGCGACCCTCCGAGAGGGTAGTTATTATTTTTAATCCCTTGATGGCGTCCCAGATTTCATTACGGGGGTGAACTGATTAAAAGGGTGGGACGATTTTTTCGATGGTATTTTTGAGGGGTTGTAATATGCACACGTGTTTCTTATATACTTATATGTGTATTGGTAAGCTGGGTTGGTTGTTTGTCGTCATAATATTGGCGTGGATAATGTATTACGCTGTGGCAATAGCCCAGGATGAAATGATTTTATTTATAATCAGTGCTTCCCACAATAGATTTACAGAAACCTAGAAGGTAGAAAGACTTTCTTTTTTCATCTGTTATATTTTAAAAATATGTAGGATAAATATTACGGCTAAGATGATGATGATTATAAATTATCTTTTAAGTTTTCTTATGACAAAAACAGACAACTGATTATCCTAATCCTACTTCCTAGTACTTCCTACTAATATTATAAACGCGAAAGTTTGTGAGGATGGATGGATGGATGTATGGATGTTTGTTACTCTTTCACGCAAAATCTACTGATCGGATTGTGATGAAACTTTGCAATAATATAGCTTATATATCAGAATAACACATAGGCTATAATTTATTATGATATTGCGTCAAAAATCAAAATATTATGCGGGCGAAACCGCGGGTAAAAACTAGTAATATTATAAACGCGAAAGTTTGTGAGGATGGATGGATGGATGGAAGTATGGATGTTTGTTACTCTTTCACGCAAAAACTACTAAACGGATTGAGATGAAACTTTGCAATAATATAGCTTATGTATCAGAATAACACATAGGCTATAAATTATAATGATATGTTGCGTATGCGGGCGAAGCCGCGGGTAAAAACTAGTAAACAATAAAGTCGTGTTAGTGTTGTGCTTTGTATGACACTGAACCAATTTTTTTTTCATTTCGCTCCTCCTCGGCCATACTTGTACCTCTATAATAATACCTACTACGATTTTGATAAAAGTCAATAGTTGGTCGAAAATAATTCTAATTGTGTAGGTAGATAAGTACTAGAATCGTCTATTAGGTCGAATAAATATCCCAAAAGTGAAGGTCAGAGTTATTTCAAAATAATCTCTAGCAAATCGACAGAAAATTTGTGATAGGTATGTACCTACCTATTTGTAGTTCAAAATTTTCAAATAATATGTGTCTTCATAGGTGGCCCATCATAAGAGTCCCACACAGAACTTTCAATATTGTAATACCTTTTAAACAAGTCATAATTGCAGACTATTTTTAACTGAAACCTGTGCTCGGTACACACATTACAGCCACATTGTTATTTTAAATGCACTAGTACATTCATACTACACTTATCTGTAGAAGCAAGGAACAAACATACGGTGGTGGTCTCAGAAACTTGTGTCTAAACAACATTAGTCCTGCCCGAAAAAAATTAAAACTGAAACGGCGTATGTGTAGTTTTGAAGACCATGAGTTACGACGTTTTGTGTTTGAATGCGGGATAAGTTTTAAAGGAGTGTACATACAAGCGGTGCGGCAAAGGATGGCTGTATGTTGGACTGATTAGTGGGACGGTTGGACCTCCGCTGTGTGGCGCTTTGCGACTGTTACTTAGTGGACTTGAAATATGACGAAATATACATTTAAAACTCTTAATTGGAAATACAAACTGAAATTATATAAAATGTCTTTGTTCAAATCGTAAAATCAACTTGTATTGGGCAATAATATGCGAAAAACTTTAAAACACCCAACAAAAAACTGCATATTATGATGCTCATAAAAATATTTCTCATTTCAAAAAGAAAATTTAAAATTTATTCATCAATAAGTACATAGGTAGGTAAAGATCAGTTTTATTTCGACGTGTCACTAGTATAGTTGTAATTTCATTCCCACACAACAGTTTAAGTATGACTTGGCTTCTATTTTTATCACTAGATAAAATGTTACTTACAAGAGCGAGGTAAGTAACTACGGCCAATTTAGTTTTACTTATGCTTTGATTTAAAAATTAAAATTTATCAAGCTACAAAAATGTCAAGACATATCTGTATTATTTTTCAACAGTGTATTTGAAAGCTTCCCGTCTTGTTTTAAGTCACACGCAAAAAGTAACACATCTCATCCCCCGGCTCAGTCAACATCCAATGCTAACATTGACCCAGCGAAGTCCGGTAGCTTTTAAACAGTTTGCCTGAACCCTGCTAATAGATGTCCCGACATCCACCAACGCAAACTTTGACGAATCATTTTAAATTTCGAACGATAAAAAAGCTTTGACGGCACGGCAAGTTTGAAGTTTTGCCGCTAGCGACCGTGTGTGACATTCCTTATTTCAAAACCTAACACGTTGACAGACAATGGGCCGGCAAAAAGTTATAAAATCAGTTGTAACATCTAAGACAATTATTTACGACATTTTGTAGTATTTTTTCACATTATTGTTGTCCGTCACTTTATCTCGCCCCAACCATGGGAATGACAGATCACATGTAACTGGCAACACACAATGGGATATAAATTAAAGTAATACCACTTAATGCTCGACTACCGCAATTATGATAAACTTTCAATTTCCTAAACATGGTTTTAGTAAAACATTAACGTTGATTATAATTTTGGTTAGCACGAGTTGAGTTGTCAGGGGTTTAATTAGCTTGTTCTATTTTAGTGAATGGGCATTCTGATACTTATATTGTAAATTATGTTTGACCTGTCATCATTTCATTCTTTATTTATTTACGGATTTTTGTATACATGTAGACACCACATAGAGTCAATGATGCTTTTCCCAATGTTACCGACATAACCAAGCTGAAGTGGCAGCAGGCAGGATATCTAAGTACATAGTTCGTAGAGGGTACGGCCTGTTGTAAAGTTTTCGAATGGAGATCATGTAGCGGTAACCGTAGCGTAAGACGTCCACCGATAATGTGACCTAATCAAGAAAGCAGGATGCTAGCCGCTTCCAACCAGTCTTATTGGATATCCATTGGAAAGACCTACGTCTGATAATTACGAGTATGATGATTTTTACTACTGGTTTTGTATAGTAATTTTACATCAAAAGTTTCAAACTTTTTGAAACTTCCATAAGCATTTTAGTGCAGTTTTGTCACCTAAGTCACTAAAGTTAAACCATAAAAAAGATTGGTCACTTTTAGTGCTTTACCACGTAAAAATGCGCTTATGGCTAAGATTTTTGAAACTAAACTTTAGTAACTGAGACATTTAGTCCATTTTAGCTCGCAGGTATCTTTTATGGATTGAGGTAAAAATCCAGTGAATCATTTTGACGCATAAAAGTCACGAATTAAAAAGGACAACACAGGACAAAGAAGCCATTTTGCATTGGCCTGTGACAGTTTTCCTTGTGATGCCGCTTTCGAGAGATACAAACGTATTAGAGCTGCCAGATTACTCCATCATTTTTTACGCGGAATAAAACTTCCTGTACTCACTTACTAGTCACTTTTTATAGGGTTCCGTACCCAAAGTGTACTAATGGGACCCTATTACTAAGACTCCGCTGTCCGTCTGTCTGGCTGTCTGTTACCAGGTTGTATCTCATGAATCGAATGAAATTGAAAGGTAGCTAGAAAACTGAAATTTTTACAGATGATATATTTCTGTTACCGCTATAACAACAAATACTAAAATCAGAATAAAATAAATATTTAAGGGGGGAAGAGGGGCTCTCATACAGTCCGGAAGTACGGAACCCTTCGTGCGCGAGTCCTGCTCGTACTTGGCCGATTATTTGGGAGCCTTATGATTAAGTTCAACGTATACTAAGCGCCACACAAATTGAAAGATGGGAAGTTAGCCACAGAGAGCTGCGCAAACGCCAAAATATAGACGTTAACGGGTGCCAGAGAAACGAGACGCCGGCGCACACCCGCCCGCCAACATCGTGCCTCCCGCGCGCTCCCTACGCCACTACTTCGCCATTTGTATAGGCCAGCCATTCTCAAAGTGTGTTTCGCGGACCCCTAGGGTTCCGCAAAGCCTCTGTAGGGGTTCCACGAGAATACTGAATTAATGAGAAGAAATAAAAACAAAAATAAATTTCAGCGAGTCAGAAAGGTTTCAAAATGACATTTGAAGAATTTGGCCAATATTTCTGGGCTGCACTTAATGGGGGCTTTTTTTGAGACATTTTACCGAAGAAACGAGTACAAACATTTTTTTTTGTTAATTTTAGGTTTTCGTCGAACATTTTGCTTTTCAAAAGGGTTCCGTCACCAAAAAAGTTTGAGAACCGCTGGTATAGGCATTGTGCACACATGCGCAATAATTAGCGAATCACGGCGAAGTGTCATCTGCGGCTAACTTCCCATCTTTCAATTTGTATGGTTCTCAGTATACTATGGCGAGGGATAATTTCGGAGTGTCTCTGCGACATAGGAATGAAGAGATCAGTAGATGAACCAAAGTTATCGATACAGCCTAGCAAATATTACCTAATTGAAATGGCAGTGGGCTGCGTGGGCCTATAGAACGAATGGCCAATGGGGCCCTGGGGCCTCAGATTTCTCGAATGGAGACCGCTAATACGGACAATTCCAGAGTATGATGTCCACCGACTGGGTAGGCCGACAATACAACGAGGACTGCAGGAGGACGCTGGATTCAAACCGCTTCCAAAGAGTCTTATTGTTAATCCATAAAGGAGATCTATGTCTAGCAATAGACATTCCGCAGATGGATGGATGATGGATTATACTTACCTTGTTAATAAGTAGTGGTTGCTACACGTGCAACTGTTTTTTTTAATTAATCGAAGTGATGCTCACCTAAAATGAACATTGGGCATTGCGTCGTAGTCGTGAAATATTTTATATTAATATGTATTAGTTTTTGTAGAAATTAAAAACTTTGTGTTATCTCAATGTCCCTATCTAGATTGTCTAGTTTCTACAAAATGCATCAAAGCCTTCTTTGTACACCGAAGTGTAAATTCGGGTTCTCAGTGTCGCCGCGGTCGTTTTCACACTGTGATGCTAATTGGGCACTTAAGACGGGGCTAAAGGGTTAAAACAGTTTTTATCCGAGGGACAGCGGGGCCGACACGACGGCGACGGGTTAAGTTTCTACGTGAGGAATAGCAAATACATCGGTTTTGTTTAATTTTTAACCGACTTTAAAATGGAAGTTCCAATTCGTCTGAATAGTTATTTATGTACCTAAGTTACACCGTTTTTTATTATTATTATTAAAGCCATGCTAATTTACAAAAATATGTACATAAAAGAACATCTTAATATTTATTTTAATTAGGCACGGCCCCGCTCTGGGTATAGGCCTCCTCCAGCCGTTTCCATTTCTTTCGATCTTGCGCCGTCTGCATCCAGGCTCTACCGGCTATTTGTTGTATTTCATCTATCCATCGATCTTTAGGTCTTCCTTTACTTCTTTTCCTTGGACCTGCCCATTCTGTGACACGCTTTGTCCATCGCTTATCTGTTGTCCGGGCAATATGACCTGCCTATCTCCATTTAAGCTTCTGTACATGCTGTCCTGCGTCTATTAATTTTGTCTTTTTTCCGATGTCTTCGCTTTTCTGTCTATCTTTAAGCTTTATGCCTAAAATGCTCCGTTTTATAGCTCTCTGGCACGTCCGTATTTTGTTTTTCCTTGAAAAATTCATGTTTGTGCCCCGTTACACCTATTACTCCGCCAATAATGAATTTAGAATTGAATTTCCAATTTTAATGAGTTTTTTTGCTGAGTAAATAATACTTTAGAAGTGGTCCCATTCAAATCTTATCAAAACTTAATTTAAAATTAGCTAAATTGTTTTTTTTAATTGTCGTAGTCGTAGCTAACAACAACAATGATAGGTACGATCGATTCGTGCGAACTATTCTTAGGAAAACATTTTGACAACACGTGTGTTCTTACAATAAAGAAATTCGAAGGCTAATGTGGATTCATCAACTCGCAATCGTATAGCCTAGTGAATTAGCTCAATCACCACCGAGGAATGACCTTTATCCAGCTCTGCCGGATAGCATGCACACCTCAACATAATTTTATCGACGTGTGAAAATATGACATATTAGTTTTTACCCGCGACTTCGCCCGCATGATATTTTGATTTTTGTGTTAATGGGAACCCTTTATTTATTTGGGATAATAAGTAGACTATGTCACTTTCCGTCTTTCAAACCCGAGGCCCTACCTTACCACCCTTAATAAAGGAGGTGGAAAATAAAAAAAAATAAAAAACGATTTGACGGTTGTTCGATTCGACAGTTGTTTTTTTTTTCATTCGCTAAAGCGCACTCTAAAATAGCTCGCATAGCAGATTATTTCCTACTCACTTAACACTTATCGCTATATTATGGAACATTTATGCAATATCATTATAATTTATAGCCTATGTGCTATTTTAATTATATAAGCTATATTATTGCAAAGTTCCATCTCAATCCGTTCAGTAGTTTTTGCGTGAATGAGTAACAACCATCCATCCATCCATCCTCACAAACTTTCGCGTTTATAATATTAGTAGGATTATATACCTAAGTTTTAAACCATAACTTTGTCTCGTTTAGTCCGCGCTGGACTGTAATGCTAATTATCAAGACGATGACGACAAATTTTGAATTTCGAATAGTTTTACGACATCTACTTTTAAGGGCGACGGTTATACCAGCGTGAACTTTTCACGGTGTCTTCTCAAAGGTGTTAACAGACCTCATAAAGCCCTGGTTATTGATCCCAATCCGGATCGATATTTATGGATCTATTACTCATAACAGCCACTTGCTTCTGAATAGAAATATTTTCCCATGGCCCGATACGGTAGTTATTTGTCACTTGAAGTGCTCTACATTTTTGTACCAAATATGACGACAGCCAAAATACCAGAGCATACAATATGTACAGCATACAGCCTTTTCGAAAAGCTGTTAAACGGCTTTCTATAATGTCACATTTAAATAAGTTTAAAATGTTCTTAGCAAATACATGACTAAGTAATGATAGAAGATGAGCCTGCTTACCCTAATTTAGTTAGTGGTCGGTCGTGGGCGTTTATAAACACTGATATAGCACCGATTACACTTTTAATCCAATCGATATTAATATTAAAAGATACGGTCGCGCGCCATTGCACATTCCCTGTTCCAACTGTAGCGTCGCTAGTTTTGTGCTGCGCGTCAGTGTTGTACCGTTGTCACTCGATTCAGCGAGTCGAGTGTGCGGCTAACAGTAAGTAGATAAGTACACTTTGAGCAACTTCAGTAATTTAACTTATATTTAGTTTTATTAAAAAAATGCAATAACACATTTTATGTACCTACTTTTTATCACAGTCAGATTGAAATTTAAAAAGATAATTCCATTAAACTGAATTAAAATGCGACTGTTAGAATAACAACTTTAATATAGGTAATTATACAAAAGAACACCACAAACACTATCGGTCTACCACAAAAATTTTAAGCACGCTTTAGACAATGTTAAACAGAGCAAATTGCATGATTAAACAGAGTTTAAAGCGTGTTTAAATCTTTTGAGGTACGTCCATTAATCGTTAGGGAATTGGTTTCCTCTGTTATCCTAGAACACTATTGATTTATATTGCGCCTAGAATTAGGATTTTAAGTATAGTAGAAGAAGAAATAAAGATTAATTAAATTAATAATATTTAACCCTATAAGTAAGTAAGTTCGTATAGGCCGGGTGGCTAGCCCTGGTGTCAGAGTTTTTAGGCCGCCTGCAGGCCTCTGACATGGCTAAACGGTTAAAACAACCGGGACCTATAATTAACCCTATGTTATCCAAATACTTAAAATGATTTTTCCATAAATCGATGCAAATATTTTCCTCAAATCTTGGGTAAAGCTGACAAAAGTCGAACAAAGTGTCAACAATGATTACAATGATCGAATACGCATTGAAACGATTATGTTACCAATTTGTACTATTTAGAACTTTAGAACGTATATTTGTATCCACATGTTAAATAGATCGTCACAACTCTTTGCGACAATCGAACTCTATGACAAGAATTGGATCCATTGTAAAATTGCCGTACTCGATGATGAAACTCTCAACTTTAAATTTAGCATAATAAAGTTGATTTTAGTTTGTAAGTATAGTATTTTGGGGTCCAGTATCGATGTAGTAAAATTAACCTCTATTGGTAAGAAGTTTTTGTTTTACTAACCTTAGCTTTTTATTCAATTGACAACATTTCAAATTTTTAACATAGTTATATTTATTTATTATCTGAAAGAATATTGCAAAATAACATATACGTATTTTTTATTTTTCCGATTTGACTTATATTTTCTGTAAAATTAAGTTTTGAAAAGTAGCTTATTCTAAAAGGACGTAACTGCAAAATTTAGGACTCATAAACAATTTTACTTAAGCCACATTAGAAAAAAATAGGTGCTAGCGTTGCTGTCACTGTCAATGCCAATCAATCCGTCACAATTCACAACAAATAGGCCAGGAGGTCAGCGCAAAAAGTCCACTATGTACCGCGGTATACCATGGGAAGAAAAATATAAAAAATGTTTAACAACTGCCAATCACCTGAAATATGTAACAGGGTCTGCCATATAGGCTTTAAATTAGCACCACTTAAAAGAAGAAGAATAAGTAGTACTAGTTCCAAGATACTTTTAAAATTCAAACGGATTCTTCCACCAAATGCTAGGGAACCCAGCTGACTGACTCCAGGGTATTGATGTACATCATTTTGGTAACTATGTACCAATAATTCAGCTTTTGGAAAGTATTTGCATTTTTTGCGTTTACCTCTCGGGCTAAAGCAAAATAAGTAATTTGAAAATGACACTGACATTTTATTTTTAAATTACATTTTATGTGTCAACACTGTCAGTGTTAACTGTCATTTTATATTGCTAGTATATTTTTTATCATTGGCAACTGCACTTTTAGTATAAATCCCGAAACGGCTTGGGTGAGAGTTTTTATCTAATATCTTAGCAGTTTCTGCACTAAAAATTTTGGAAAAATAAACATAATGATCAGCATCCCAATATCTCGAAATGGTTTTGGAATTTCATAGCCTTGTGAAATATGAAAACTTGTCAATTGCCTGGTACTTTTTGCGGTATTCTGTAGGTATACCTACTAACAAATTATTTGACGAGATCTATCTTTCTGCAGTCGCTCATAATTGTTTTTTACATAACACACAGTATACACACAGTATAACACACATAGGTAAGTATAAATTTTACGTTATACTTAGGTTTTTATAGTAAACTGTAGGTACCACGCAAGTAACATATAGCAATATATATTCTAAGTATGTATAGCAAATTTTAGGGGGATTAGAACAGTAGGTATGTATATTTTTCCATTCATCTCTATCATTCAATTTCGTCATATGAATTCTTTTATATTTTTTCTTTGTATTTGTGTATTCTGCGTTTATAATGTTCAATGTCATTTAAATTAAAGCATATTATTATTTCACACATAGCTCATTCCGATTCAGAGCAAAAAATAAATAAAATACTAAGCTAGTTACGGAACCCTGATCTCGCGGGTACAAAACGCACTTGGGCAGTATTTGAAGTATTTGGGCAATATTGAATGACAATGTTATCATCACGACTTTTTCGTGTGCTCTAATGAATAAGTATCGTTTAGATATTATCGTATGCGTGATAGTGTCGTCTGTCTCTTGTTTGTTGCCAGTGTGTGTTTGTGTGGGATTGTATGGTCACGATTGTGTCTTTGTGTGCTTTGTGTGGCATTGTGGTCTTGTGACCGCAATATTGTATCGAAAGAATTGAGTAAATAGGCGTTTTTTGTAAATAGAATATTCGTTATCATCGTCATCAGAAGCGAACTTCATATACCTGCCTAGTTTGAAGGTCAGCTGGAAAAGTACCAAAATTTAAATTTAAGAACAAATATTTTTTAGCCCTTATACAGGGTTATGCAGTAGGTAGATATTAAACAGAATGAAGGTGATTAAGACCATCACCATTATGAAAAACGAACTCCCATATCAAGAAACAAAATTTGCTGTTTCATAAGTGTATGTTGTCGATTCCGAGTTGCAATTTAGTGCGGACGTGCTGATTTTTTTTCTCGAATTACTGGTTGGCACCATTGTACATATTATTCATAATTATAGTTTTAGTCACCTTCTCTAGGTTTATTACAGAGCTAGCAGATACCACTGTAAGGCCTTCTGGCAGTATGTAAATGTATAAATCAGCCACTGTCAAATTATATTTTGAGTGGGCCTTCAAAAAGAGTCATGGGCGATTCGCCCCACGGCACGGGCCCAACCGCTTGCGGGACGAAACGCTGCAATACTTCTGAGTTCAAGAGTTTGACTCTAATCTAAAGGTATTATTATATCTTCTTTGTCTAAAGACCGAGGTTGTAAAATTAATTTCCTTAGCTTTTTGCTCCTTGTAAAACTTGGTCCAATAAACAGTAAGTATAAGACAGCAGCTCGGCGGGTGTATGTTTAAGTAAATCAACCCCTTCTTCGACACCCTCAATTTGCAAAACAAATTAGTGACTCCTTGGCGACCGGCGACGGAAGGGTGGCAGGTATCGCGATGATGAGCTATGATACTGATATTATACAAACAAGTACCTATAGTATACCTACTTACCTACTCATAGCGTAGTTTTACTATATACCTAGATGTTTGTCAGCGATCACCGAAATTAAGCAACGTCAGTCAGTAAGTCAGGTCAGTCTTCGGGTGGATGACCGCTGGAATCATTTACAACTGTGCGTTACCGTGGCTACCGTACGCGCCACCGAATTTTGAAAAATCTCACATGAGATTAGATCGATGCAAGTCTCACGATATCTCACCACGTCCTGAAGGGAAGGTCAATAATCATGAAAAATGCCTCACGTAGCTTAAGTCCATCCAACTAACTCATTGGTACGGGATCGACTTTGAATCCACGCCTCGCGATTGTAAGGCGAGCGTTCTTTCCACTAGGCCATTAAAGCTTTCATAACAAATATGGATAATCTAGGAGTAAGAAATCATGATCTTTCCACCTTCCAAAGTACACAAAACGGAATTCCTTTTCGTTATCTCATTCGCCAGCTGTCAGTTCCCAAGACAAGGAGACTATCGTACAAAGCTATATTTTGCCTAAAGTTTTGGCAATTCTGTAGTATTTCTCTAATATTTTAGACCAAGTAGGTATAACCCAGTTTAGGTAAAGAACTACCTCCTAGGTTTATTTTAGAACTCTACTTAGTTATGTTAGTGTAAAAAATTACTTTTATTATAAATAAACTAGTAGTTATCCAAACAATAGAACACGCATCTGTTTTACTGAATGTGTAAAATGTATATCTCTACTTGCACTTGACCGATAGGTACTCACAAATAGTGTTAGAATTTTAAACAGTTTTACTAAATATTGTTGAAATCGCCTTATAATTAGAGCCATAGAGAAGTTGCTCCCTTTGTTGAAGAAAATCCCCCCCAATCACCGATAACAAAAAAAATACAAAAAACATTAATGTATAGAACTTGTGGAGGTACGAATTTTCACCAAGATTCGTTGATAATGCAACCTGTAGAGGAGAATCAAAATACGGAAATTTCAATTTTGCGATATTCTGGTTATGATCTGTCTATCTACTTGACCTGAAAAGTACGTTAGCCTGCATTGATAAGGCGTAGTCTATACTAGTAATACACACGTTATGACGCGTTACAGTCGTGAGGTCATGGGTTGAAATCCCGATCCTATGCTACTGAATTTATCTGAATTTTATACTAACCTACACTAGTTTCATTTATACTGCTAAGGAAATTTTTTTGAAACCTTCATGCGTCCGGATAGAAAGTTAAACAGCGTATGGACTAGGCAATCGGGATGGATATGGCCCAATCAATAACCTCCTTGCAACATAAGATTTAAACACACTTTAGCCACTGTTTAACCGTGCAATTTGTTCTGTTAAACATTGTTTAAAGCGTACGTAAAACTTTTGTTATAATACGGTAAGCCTTTTGTCTATCGGCAAATGTTTAGCAGAATATTGAATGTTCAGTACAGGAGTAATGGACATCAATAGGTACATACTTACTTACCTACATAGGTGTGTATTGTATTAGTAACAGTCTAACAACGGAGCCATACAAACTACATATTATCTATACCTACAGGTATTTATCACTAATAGGTAACCAGATATGCGATGCAGTTCGCGCTGCACCTTTAATGAAGTCTCGTTAAGGGTGATATGGTATGCAAAGGGATGGTAATTATGATAGACATTTGATGAGTCTGGAATTACCTTAAATAGGGGGAATAGAAAGAAGTTTCGGAGGCATTTTCCCTACAGTTTAAGAGTTTTTTTATTACAGGTTGTTGTACGGCTAAGGGCAAGTACTTTCAGAGATAAATATACCTATTCATCGTTATGACAACTTTTG
This sequence comes from Hypomecis punctinalis, assembly GCA_949316475.1. NCBI lineage: Eukaryota > Metazoa > Arthropoda > Insecta > Lepidoptera > Geometridae > Hypomecis > Hypomecis punctinalis. The sequence goes on from OX438812.1 coordinate 15,504,078, forward strand.
CAATGCAGCCAACTCCCAAATAAAGAAAAAAAATACCGGACAAGTGCGAGTCAATCTCGCACACCGAGGGTTCCGTACAAATTCAGAAAATTTCACAAAATTGGGAAGTAAGTTGTTAAAATCTCTATACTATAACCATCGACAAAAATATTTTTTTTTTTACTTTTCTCGTCATATATCGAAAATTGCACATTCTTAAAATAATTAAAAACCTGTTTTAGCATGTGCTAATGAAGTCCTTTTATATGATACTTTACATGATACGATTTACTCACTTTGAATTTTGAACAAAAAGTAGGGCCTCCAAATTCACAAAATATGTTGTGAATTTTGGGGCCCTACTTTTTTTGATTTAAATAAAAATGTACAGTTTTCAAATTTATTCCTATATTTGTACTCTGAGACAATGCTTCTCGCCAAATTTCATAGTTCTACGTCAACGGAAAGTATCCTGTAGGTTTTGATTTTTGTGAGTGTCGAAATATGCGGTTTTTTACGACTTAAACGGCTCTAACTTTCTTAAACGATACCTGAGAAGTTTTTCTTTTACACAACTGCAAGAGACTATAGTTATACGTATATCAACTCGATATCTTTACGCGTTCCCGAGATAAAGAATCTTGACATGACACACAGACGGACAGACGGACAACAAAGTGGTCCTATAAGGGTTCCGTTTTTTTTCGTTTGAGGCACGGAACCTTAAAAAAACAGCAATTCTGTACATTTTATTGATAGCCGATGAATTTTATCGACTTTTGACTAGTACATATTTTAGTTTAAATTTTAGTGTTTTTTGCTTTAAGTAGCATTGTTTATTGTGTAACATCTTGAATGGAATAGCTTTTGTCACGATTTCGGACCAACGACTTTAAGTGTGTCCGTTTTACACTCAAGATGTTCTAAAAATGCCTCAGCTTATACATACTAGAAATTCTAAATTTGTCATCGTCTTGAATATCAGCATAGTAATTTAGCGTGGACAAAACGAGACAAAGTTATGGTGAAAAACTTAGGTATACAGGGTTCTTTCTAATCAATTAGAATCCTTTTTGGGGCTTATTCTGTACATCAAAGCTAACAACTTTTGTTCAGCGACTTTTGTCAAAACTAAAAAAAAACAGCTGTTCCGTACATTTTGTTGCGGGTGAACGATATTTTTCTATGGAACAAATTTTTTTTTTATATTTTGTCAAAAGTCGTAGAACAAAAGTTGTTAGTTTTGATGTAGGAAATAAGCCCCTAAAAGGATGCTATTATTGATTAGGAATAACCCTGTATAAATGTTGATTGTGAATCTATCTCCTTATTCATATACACCTTTTTATACAGGGTGTTTTTTTTTCAGTGCACATACTTTACATTCGGTAGGTAAGTATAATAAATATACAATTAAACCCCTACATTGGTTTTACTCACTTTAGTACATAAATATTGAAATAACTTCAAGAGAAAGTATACAGATAAACGGAGTAATCAATGTCACCCTACGTCTGAGTAGGTACCTACGTGGCCGCGTCGTACCTACGCCCGTGTCGTTTTGGTAGGTAGTTATTATCTGGAGTTTAGAGTGCATGCAATATAATTTTATTTGGTATAGTTGAACAAAAAATTGATGAAAAGTCGATCTTTTTAAGAGCGAAATAAATAAATATTTTGGGAAGTCTTTCACACGGCCTCTGACCCCAAACTAAGCAAAGCTTGTGATATGGCTGCCAGAGACTGATATACTACTTATACTTATTTTTAAATACATACTTATATAGATAGTAACTAAATAACACCCTAATATGTTCTATTAATGATATTGCGTGATAAAAATTTGTGCTCTGAATAAAAAGTCACGCTGTATTAGCTTAGCACATAACTGGGCTATAAAGCTATAAGTACTAGCTTATCTATCTATTCATAGGTATTTATTGGACACTAATAGGTAACAAGATCAGCCATGCAATTTGCGCTGCACCTAGGTATAATGAAGTCTTGTTAGGGTGATTCGGTTTGCGAAGTGATAATGTTAATAGCGGCGACTAATGACCAGACTGAGTGTTAGATTAGAGCTTTGGAGCTAAATGGAATATTACTATACTGTACTGTACCAGCCTTTTTAATAGTCCACTGCAGGACATAGGCCTACCTACTCACGAAGGGTGATTGGGCCGTATCGACCACACTATGCGGGTTGGCGGATTCTCATACGCCATCGAATTTTTCTACGAACGTATGCAGGTTGCCTTACGATGTTTTTCCTTCGAAAAGCCACTGGTGTGAAATTCCGTACATAAATTATACGTGCGCTATTCCTCCTACCACCTACACGACGCTACTAATAATATTATATGACTGTGGATGGCGTAAAAATAAAATTGTGCATTTACCTAAAATTGCCTTGTGACTGCTAAAGTCTTAAGTACTTGACTTGCGTTTCAGTGCACAAACGATTATCTATAGTCGTCAAAAACCAGACTTAAGATGAAAGAATATACATTAGATAGGTAATTACATTTCTTGTCTGACAGCAGAAAACACGATGAAATGACATGGCTTCGTTGAATTTGCTACCGAAACATCAATATGAAGATAAATCAAAGCGATCCGTTTTGAGAGAAAGCTTTATTACACAGAAAAAATGACAAGTCGATGTACCGAAAACATTCTCTCAAAACGGATCGCTTCGGTTTATCATTCTCGTATCAAAAAATCTTGTCGCAAAGATTATGATAATGTACCTAAGTAAGTTAGTACACGCGTGATCTGGTGTCTGAGTTTTTAAGCCGTCCGAAGGCCTCTGCCATAGCTAAACGGGTAACACAACTTGGGTCTACAATTTGTCGTTCGAGCCACGGTAGCGCTCGGTTGTAAATGTTCCTCGTGGTCACCAATCTAAAGACTGACCGTACCAAACGTTGCATAACTTTGACTGACTGACATCTATAATAATATACCTAATGAAACTACGCTATAATGATGTGATACTCTACTATCGATCGTTTAGTTCGTTCTGTGCCATAGCAACGTCACATTATTTACTTTACATAACCCGTCCTCGCATATTTGCCGAGACAAAACGGCTTGATTAATAACCACCCCTATAGCTAATAACCCCAGTAATTGAGATGTTTGCATAGAAATCAGGGGTCGCCCGCACCCTGTTTGAGCAACGATTTGTATTTAGTCATCCGCAATTTTCATATTCGCTGAGATGCTCGTTTTGATGGGGTGGTTGGATCAGAATTGGAATCATACAGAAGAGTTGACGTGCCGTGGTGGTCTAGAGGAAGTGACACCCGCCTTACAATCGTGAGGTCGTGGGTTCAAATCCCCGGTCCGTACCAATGAGTTCTTTGGAATTTATGTACGGAATTTCACACCACTGGCTTTTCAGTCAAGGAAAACATCGTGAGACAACCTGCATACGTCCGTAGAAGAAATTCGATGGCGTATGTGAATCCACCAACCCGCACTGGGCCAGCGTGGTGGATATGGCCCAAACATCCTTCGTTGGTAGGCCTACGTCCTGCAGTGGACTATTAAAAAGGCTGGTATAGAAGAGTTGACTGATTTTGTCAGAATAAAGAATACGTAGGTACACTGTCACAGGTTTCTTTTTATTAATAATAGCCTAATTCTATATTTGAAGTAGGGGCGATAAGTCCTGCACTGACGTCCCGCATGGGGCGTTTTGTGCATTTCCCCCTCCAGCGTATATCCGAGCCAGCCCAGCTCCAGGGTGGCTCTGGGCTGCTGGCATAACTGCTCCAGTAGCTAAGATGGTAATTGATATGATGGCAATTTAGATGATGATAGTGCAGAAGAATCATGCAATCCGTTTATTCTAATATCCTCTGTGGCTTTGCAATACCACAGAAAATGTTCTACAGTTTCGTTCTCCTGCAAACAGCCACGACAAAGTGGGCTGGCAGTAGCTCCCAGCCTATAAAAGTCTAGTAAATTGCACTTAGAAAATCACACCAGCAAAGACATTTGTTATTTAGTAAATGGTGGATAATATAGTCGGTAGCACAGTTCTTAATGTTTTCTCGTAATGTATATTGTGCTATTGTTTGTTGTCCCTAATAAATATAATAAAACAAATTCCAGGTCAGAAAGAAACAGCACCTATGAGTTATTAGGTTGTCGAGTTTCTAAGCGCTCGATAGAGCTACAATTTGTTCTCGCCTTATAATAATGAAGACGAGTTTTCAAATCGTGATCAGTAAGTTCTTTGGAATTTACGTACAAATCACACTACTATGGCTTTTCGAAGAAAGAAAACATTGTAAGGGAACCTGCATAAATCCATTGAATAAATTCAAAACCTTAGGTATGTGAATCCATCATCTAACACTGGGCCAGCGCGTGTAGTAGCTTTTCGTGGGTACGCTCGTGTTTAGCTGTGAGCTATGAATAATAAAGTGCTGATAACGTAGTAACTTTTATCTAAATCTGTGCTACTAGATCTCAGTTATCATACTCGTAGGTACTTCAATATTTCGTACAAAGTAAAACAATCACTATTAGTTATATAGGTACCTAATAGGTAGGTACACTTACAACTGGGTATACTCATCAGTCGTCCAGAGAATACATTCAGTATATTTAATCATTGTAAATAATAATTTCAATTATGTTCTGTCGATGATGCATGAGATAATCCTACCTAAGTATTCTACATAGATTATAGGTAAGGTCAGCAAAGTAGTAGGTATGGAAGGAATAACAAACTTAGCATATAGAATTATTATATTGTAAAGTGAGGGGCAAGTTTATTGAAGCCTCATGAACTCCTTGGATTTTTTTTGTCATTAATCATCATCAAATATTTGTTTTCTCTTCTCCACTCAGAAATCATATTCTGGACCCAAAAATAGGCATTTTTACAGATCTCCCATAGCTGACATCCATCTTGTACCTGCACCCGTAACATATCAGATTAAACTTATTTATAAGTGAATATTTTTAGGTTGTTTTTAACTAGTGAAGTTTCAAAATCTTGAAAATCTCCAATAAAAAAATATCAAAATTTACAATTATTAAGCTTACCATAATACCAATAACATTATACGTTATTAAATATCAAATTAATAGTGCTACACAATACATCAGCTTCAGTTTCGTCAACTGGCTTTGCCAAATGGATACATTTCTTGCAAACACATTGGAGTTTTTTTGTTCTACACGATTTATAGTGTAATTGATTCTGTACTTTTTAGTGTAATTATAAAAGCTCCTGAGGTCTACTTGAACGGTAAAAGGTCTAAAAAACTTAAAACTCGCCGTTTTAGGAAATAGTAAATAATGTTCATAACAGATAGGAACGTTTCGTTTTATTTGTCAAGTATTGAATTAAACAAATACTAGCTATTTTTTCCAAGCAGTATATAATTTTATATTGTAGCTATGATGTATGTATTCCATTTTGGTTGCTACCATTACCAGTAAGCGTAAGGCGTGTTCACACAGTCATTACAGACGGAGGGACAGCGCCACGCGAGACACGGACGATCTGTAAGATCATAATACAAATGTATTTACTACTTTTGAAAGATGTATGAGAAAATATAAATACTGAAGCAATTTTATAATTTTCAAAGAAAAAAAGATTAATCCATAACAAAGGGCAACCACTTTTATTCGTTTCTCCAAATAAGTTAATTTATTCGGTATCCACCTATTCGTGCTTTTGCTACCATTACCAGTAAGCGTAAGGCGTGTTCACACGGGCGCACGTCACGACGAGCTTGCGTGATCGCGGGCGCTGTCATTACAGACGGAGGGACAGCACACCACGCGAGGCACGGACGATCTGTAAGAACATAATACAAGTACTTACGAGTACTCCTTTGAAGCTTGTTTTATGCCTTGAAAGGGGCAATTTTTATGTAGGTATCTATAACACTCCAGTATAATACCTATCGTACCTATCGATTTAAAATCGTGCGCTTACTCCAAATTTATCATTTTGTCGATACAAGAAAGCTTTGTTCGATCAGTAAGTAAAAAGTAGAAAAACTATCTAATAAATAACTTTGGAATGGATGTACTTATAGACTACAAATTGTACAGTAGGTACATATCTATTATAGTTAGAAATCAGTTTCGCAAATAAAAACTTCAAATAAGTTTCACATTTTAGTACTACCTATCTACATATTTCTAGCATGCAATGCTCATTTAGTGTTGTACAGATAAGTGTACACGATATGCAACCTGTCACGACACCGTCGTGTGTGTTTGCCTTTAGTAGATATAGGGCAGACTATTGCTAATGATCTGTTTGCAGGCGCTTATATATTTTACTACACCCAAGTAGTGTTAAATATGTACTGCACTTAAGTAATATTAAAAAGGTTAGAGTTTTTAATGATTGTCTTATTTAATGGTAGCCTAAAGCTCGAAACATACTATCCGCACCGGATGTTTAAAGACTGTGCACATTGCTAAGTCGCGGCTGTCAGTCGCGTCCGTAAGCCGCGTCCGATAGTATGTTTCCGGCTTTATATGATTGTGAGCCACCATTATAAACGGTTCAGCTATAGTAACGTTTTGTATTTTAAGTGTGTCAACTGCTGAACTTAGATTTTTTGGATATTTTTTTTTTTATAGGAATAGTAAATATTTTAAAAGCTTACGCCATATAAGCCAGATTGCAAAATCAATTCAATTGTAATATCCCTATTTACTAAAATTATGTAGTACGTAATTATGGACATTAAAAATGAAAACACTTGAAATAATCATAATATCAATTTATCATACAAAAAAAACTAAACAATACCCAATCATGAGAGTAAAATTAAATAACCTACTCTTAATGATCCTACTCTAAATTCGTAACATAATGTTGCTATTATGTGAGATGGAAATCTAATAAGTCACAACATCGTTGGATATCAAGATCGAAATCTTTACTACGTAGTAGATAAGTATAGGTGATGGTGTGATGCCATGTTTGTGACAAGTCATATCACAAGGGCGTGGTGGTCTAGTGGTAGTGATGCCCGCCTTACAATCGTGAGGTCGTGGGTTCAAATCCCGGTCCCGTACAAATGAGTTCTTTAGAATTTAACACCACTGGCTTTTCGGCGAAGGAAAACATCGCACATGGATATGACCCCAATCACCTTTCATGGGTAAGCTTACGTCCTTCAGTGGACTATTAAAAGGCTGATACAGTACAGTTTTGCTTAGTTTGGGGTCAGAGACCGTGTGTAAGATGTCCTCTAATATTAATTTAATTTTTATTAAATATACCTGGATGAGATTAACACAGAACACGTATAATTGGTGGAATAGAAGTTTAGTTCTGTTAACCTTATTTCTTCCACCTTCCACGATGGTAGTGATGGCTCTAGTCTCAAAGAGTATTTGCGATATAGGTTTTTATTAGTACAAAAGGACTCGAAAAACACAAATAAGCTCTACAACTAAATTACTACTTCAAAATATATAGTCCACTCTAAGCAGAGTTAAAAATGCCTAAATAGCTATCATTTTGATGGCAACCCCGTTATTACCCACTCACAACCCTAGCAATTTCATGTCGTCGAGAATGAAAAAAAAAATAAAGTAAACCCACCCACTTTTCCTTTATTTGGTCCTTCATTGATGACATTTTGACACAATAGGTAGAGTATTAAAGGGTTAACAAAGGGCTGTGAACAGGCTCTGTCGAAGGGTTAATTGCTATGGGTGCAAGTAGGGTCGTACATAGTTGAAAAAAGTTCGTTTCAAAATGGCGGACTTTTGACAGTTGTGACTTTGTGTTTGAATTTTGAGATGAGACCCACTAGTGGCGATATTCAAATACCTACTTAAAACAATTCGATGGCATCCGTATTATTTAAGGAGAATCGTGTTGTGGCAAAGTGAAAGTTTTTATACTTACCCTTGAGGTTATTTCTAGTATTCTTGTCTTGATTTTGCAATTAATAAATAAATGTTAATGAATTTTGAGAAATAAAAATATTAACAAACTTTCTTTTTGTGATAAACATTTCAAAAATTGACGCGTTCGCACCTAGTGTGTGAAGCACGACAAAAATCATTTCATTAATAAAAATATTATTATTTTAAAACAATTGTACAGGTTATTATTGTGTGAGCAATTTTTGTAACGCTTTTTTTCTGTAGAAATATTGAAAGCCATTATGTTATAATGAGTCGCGTGATCTTGCTGTAGCAACAGAAACGCATTATCGATACAATTGATAAAAATGCCGAAAAATGGAGTGTATTCGAGCTTTGCGGTTGGTGATTACAATTAGTGGTCGACATTATGCCGCGGCGCCATTTGTCGGTATTATGCGGTCGAGTCGCATGTCGCAGTTTGTCGCACGCGCACGTGTGCACAAAGCTTTATGTCGTAATTTGCATTTACGTTAATGTGCGGTCAATTACGCTTATTTTGGAGCAGTTTTTGATGTTTTCGAAGGACACATGTTATGAACGTTAAAAAAATTGTTTGTTCGTAAAAATGCAATTATTTTGAGTTCTATCAATAATGTTTCTGTTATACCTACTTAAAGCCCTACTTGTACGTACGTATTTTCCTCTCCAATTTATTACTTTAATTATTTTAGGCAAGAGCTTTTTAAATACACTCAAAACTGATGATTTACTATCCGCCAGGGTTTGTTAGATATGTACCTACTTATATATGTAGGTAAATAAAAGAAGCCCTTAAATCACCCAATAGTGAAATAAATAAAAAAGTTAAATTGAAGAAGAAGAATAAAAAAGTTAAATTGTATCTGACCAAAATCAAGTATTAACTAGAATCCTCAATAGCGTATAGGGTGTAAGAAAAAAGATGTGTTATACATATTAAGATAGCTATAGAAACGTTGTTATGATGTTATCATATTTAGACTCTAGATAATAGTAAAAACCTGAATAATAATAATAGAAATGATAGAAAATAGATAAAAAGGTCATAAATATGTTGATTCACTCATAAGTAGTTTTGGGCACAAAAATTTGTCTGATTTGATATTTTTATAGGTTAATAGTCAAACAAAAAAACGTATAAGCAAACAGAGACAAAATATATTAGTTTCGTCCTGTTCACACTTTCATACTTGCACATCTCGCCCTCTCTTACTTCTGTAATTATTATTATTTACTTGTCTAGTTTAAATTTAACTATGTATCAGACACGCCTAAACATTGAACTCGCTAAGGAAATATTCACATTTTCGGCATATGATAATTAAAATTAGTTAAAAACATAGTAGTCATCTGGCATTTCTCATGTATTCGAAATATCAAGTTTTTTCCTGTAGGTAATTAAACTTTAGTAGATAGGTATAGTCTTCGTGTATTTTTAAAAATATTCAAACATTTAGAACACCTCACCTGTCATCAAAAGCCTACAACGAACGAGGTGTGTGACTAATGGCTCGAAAAGTGAATATTTAATTTAAAACTTCATTACGGCAATAATTCAGGCTCGCTGTTAGCCGCGTCCACACTAAAGTGACGGCCGTAACGAGAAAATGTCGGAGCTGCGCGACACGATTATGCAACAGTAGCTGGTTAGTCAGTACATAAGCTTGAAATTTGGAATACAAATATTATCTACTTAGTAATAGAAATAGAAGCACATAAAAAGTATGGAAGTTAATCTATCTAAATTTTCATAAACATTGAAAAGTAGGTGGTTAGGTACTTAGTAGGTGACTAAATATTTAAGTTAAAGTAAAGGAGCTCTCTTTTGAAGGTTAGTTATTTTTTTAGTGAAAATATAGGTATTTTTCGTTATCAAATTATCCAAATAAAACCACAAGTCATAATATAACAATCATAACCAACAACAGTAAACCTCACAAGGTGCCTTTCAAATTTCTTAAACGCTTGAACATTGTGTAAATGGCTCGAAAAGTGAATATTTAGTATAAAACTACATTGATTGGCAATGATTCAGGCGCGCTGTTGTGCCGCGTCCAAACTAAAGTGACGACCGTAACGAGAAAATGTCGGAACTGCGTGACACGATTATGCGACAATTGATGTTTAGTCAGTAGGTACATAAGCCTGCCAATAAGGAAGTTTCCCGTTTTCTAGTTTTATTTTTATTAAATTACACCAAGTCTGAAATAAATTATGGTGTTTTTATTTTTCAATTATCTTCAAAAATTACGGAGTTATGAATTTTTAAACATGACCGCACGAATCAAAAAACCTCGCGATGGATTTACGCGTGTGACGTCATCCGGCTCCAGAGCCGCGCCGTGGGTTAGGCGGGAGTAAGGAAAAAAGGAAATAAAGTGCTTCATTCTGTATCGGGTATTTTTCTAAGCCACGAATACGTTCTAGGATATCATTGTACTTCAGGTGTTTGTCAGCGATCAGCAAAATTAAGCAACGTTCCGCACGGTCAGTATTTGGATGGGTGACCGCGGATGGCATTTTCCAACTGAGCGCTACCGTGGCTCGGATGACACGTTAAATTGTAGGTCCCGGTTGTTTTAACCGTTTAGCCGTGTCAGAGGCCTTCAGGCGGCCTAAAAACTCTGACACCAGGGCTAGCCACCCGGCCTATACGAATTTATTTACTTTATTGTACTTATTTTTATGTTACGATCAACATTTACTATGGGACTAAACCCCCAATATAACGAATGAAAAGTCAGCATTCCCATAATTTTGTCGTGAGTAAATGATCTTTATACCTAAATGGAACAAGACTTGGTGTATGTGTCTAGTGTACTGCGGTTTTTACATAGTCTGTAACTATTAACTAGTAGCTTTCCAAACAGCAGACCTCGCTAGTATACATTTTCTTGTAATAAGTTCTCAAAAGTGTACAACTTTCACAGGTAAATATATTCTTAATCATAAAAATAGTAAGGTTCTTTACTAAGATATTATTGTACCTATATTATGGCCAAATTTTACTATGGGACTAAGTAAGTAAGTGTGTGTAGGCCGGGTGGCTAGCCCTGGTGTCAGAGTTTGGGACTGATCCCCTATACAGGGTTAGCTAGCTAGAACTGGTGAAGCGTAATATATTTTGTTCTAATAAAAAACTTTAGATAATTTTTTTCAGGGTTTATTTTCTAGTTCCAATAAGTTGTCAGTGTTCAGTGTTAGTGCGTGTTGAGACATGCGTATGATAGGCTTCCGTAGACGTGACGATGATAATGATGATGATAAAAAACAATTTTTAAGATGGTTGATTACTAAGATAACATAATTTAGTATGAATTCTTGGTTGCCTGGAAGAAATCGCTTGAAGCGATAAGGCCACCAGTTAGAAATCTATAAATTGTATTGTTTTGTCCCCGTAATTTGTTTTTTTTTGTGATGTGGTTATCTAATAAAGTGTTACTGTTTGTTTGATTGTATGAAATATACTTGTGAGTTCGATGACCTCTAATGTTAAAAAACTTCAATTTTCCTTTTTAGCTCAAAAGTTTATGATTCTACAGTGCTCAAAATAATTTTCAGGGAAAGTTTTTAAAATGGTCTATAAACGGCGTCCGACGTTACACGGACATAACGAAGTTTTAAGGGTTCCTCGTTTTACTACAAAACCCTAAAAATGAACAAAGTGACAGCTGTCATATTCTAGAATCGATACTAGGATGACATGTCAGGTCTCAAAGTGACAGCTATCGAACTTTAATGCGGTTTATTTCTAAAACTAACGATTTTAGATCATTGCTGTCTTCACAAAAGTGATAGAACTCAACAAGATCTATATTTCGTATGACAGTTCTTCAAAGTAATTTATCTCCGTAACTGTCGTTTCTAGACCGTTACTTTAGGCACAAAATTGATAGAGCTCAACGAGATTTACATTTCGGATGACATCTGTCATGCTACTCTAGTATGAATTCTATAATAATATGGCATATAATGGCAGCTGTCACTTTGACATCTGTCATTTTCGGAACTAAAAAACAAGTCCTGAAAAAACCTATTACCTACAAATACTTTATAAGAACAAATATTAGGCTGAGACGTTTTGGATAACCCTGTATAGGGGATTAGTCCCATAGTAAAAGTTGGTCATAATATACAATGATATTTTAGGACAGAATATTGTAATTATGAATAGGTATAATTGCCTGTGCAAGTTGTGCATTTTTGTAAACTGATTACCAGAAAACTTTCACCAAAATGTATACTTGTGAGGTCTACTATTTGGAAAACTACTAATCAATATACACAGAGGTGATAAACGCAGTACACTAGGTACACACGCCAAGTCTTGTTCGATTTAGAAATAAAGTTCATTTACTCACGACAAGATTTATGGGAATGCTGACTTTTTATTCGTTATATTGGGGGGTTAGTCCCATAGTGAATGTTGATCATAACACAAAAATAAATACAATGATATCCTTGAACGTATTCGTGGCTTAGAAAAATACCCGATATAGAATGAAGCACTTTATTTCCTTTTTTCCTTACTCCCGCCTAACCCACGGCGCGGCTCTGGAGCCGGATGACGTCACACGCGTAAATCCGTCGCGAGATTTTTTGATTTCGTGCGGTCATGTTTAGACATCCATAACTCCGTCATTTATTAAGATATTCAAGTATTTTTATCACTGTATCCAATATATTTCTAACGTCTTTAAATGTACATAATTATTTTTAGTTTTTATGATAAAGGAAACTTCCTTATTCGGGAATACATTTTACTCCTTCTCCTCCTTTTATTTAGCTAAACTACTACTTATTTTAATTAACTACTACTTTAGGTCCTTTTTATCTGTCTATATTTATATCTATCATGTATCGTACATGTATTAAGTCAACGATTTTAGAATGGAGCTAACCCTGAGATAAGACGATTATTTTTTTAATTATGTAACTGTGACAGCTGGCTTCCTATGATCAAGCCCAAGTATTGTTATGTACCAACCTAAGTAACACGGAACTCATCCATCCTCAAGTAAATTGAAGCACTGTGTAGAAAATCTAAAATGACTGATAAAAGAAGCACAAAAATTGACTTATGGCCCCTAATGACCGAGTATTAAAAATAAATAGAAAAATAAATAAGTAAATTTGCATCACAGTATAACATACAGTAAAATCTCTTCATACAAACGTGCCTCTCTCGGTTTGAATGTGTGCGTACGCGCCGCGCGCCGTGTCGGCACGCGATTTCACGCACACGCTAGCATAATATATGCGGGAATAAGCTGGCGGCAGTACGGGCTGTGCAGCGCGACTGTGAGCACGTGCGTACGTTACATGACCGCTCGCGTTAGTCAACTCTCGCCGGCCACTTACCATAATATTAATTATTACGAGTATCATGACTTCAAAAAGGGGAAAAAAATATTGCAGTGTTTTCGGGTGCCTCAATAACGATTTCGCAAACCCGGACTTATCGTTCTTCATAATTCCTACTGAACCAGAAATGTAAGTACCTACTTATACTTAAATCTTATTAGAAAGTGTGGTATTGTATTGTTTATTTCACAGTTTATTTGCTTTGTTAAGAGCGTAGCCGAGTCGCATTTTTCCATATAAATGTATTGCCAAATTTACTTCCTGAATACCTACTATGTTTAGAGCTAAAGTTAATTTTAAAAAGTCTAGTTTTACTATAAAACAGAGGATTGAGTACGAAACATCGTTTAGGTAAACGTATTTGTCGCGTATAGTGTAATAAGAGCAATTTCACAATAATTAATTATTGCAAATTAATAATGATATTTTTTTTTTCTATTGTCTTAATATGTGTGAATAAAGGCTTTTTATTTTTACTAAATTTATAAATTGGTAAAATATTCAATCATAATATGCTTTTATTGCATAAATTTAGATCAAGTACTCCTTGTTATAAAATATTAACTAAAAGAAAAAGTGACAACCCTGGGGATCCACGCAAGAGTAGGCTAGTAACTCGGCGGGCGGCCTTAGATACTACTGTTATGTATTTACTGTGTTTGCATGGTCTGTAATTGACGGGAACAGGTGACGGCCACGGTCGAAGTTGACTGACAATTTCTACAAAAACATACATACTGCACCGACTAAGGACAAACGGGCCATATTCACAATTTTGTGGACCGCCCAGTGCGGTTTGCTGGATTAATAAGTACTTAGCTAAAACAATGACTAGTTCGAACTCTAGTTTTTTCAATTTTCCTATATGGGGCTGAGACGTGGACCCTCGAGGCAGCAGATCGCGGGCGTATCGAGGCATTCGAAATGTGGTGCTGTAGAAGAATGCTAAGAATTCCTTGGACAGCACATCGTACCAACGCATCAATATTGAAACAGCCCAAGGTCAAGACTAAAAAAAAAAAAAAACAACTTTTTTTTTCATTTCGTCGATTCAGAGATGCATTTTTTAATGGAACAGTCGATATTTTTTCTCGAATTCCTGGTTGACCCCATAGTAAAAGTTGTTTATAGTGATTGTCTTAATCGCCTCCTTTCGGCGTAGTACCGCGTAAGAGCAGATAACCCTGTATACATCTGAAAGTCTCTGCACTTTGCAAGCGACAGCTTGTATACTAAGCGCCACACAAATCCGCAGATGACACTTCGCCGTGATTCGCTAATTATTGCTCATGTGTGCACAATGCTTACACAAGTGGCGAAGTGTTGAGCACGGGCGTAGGGAGCGCGCGGGAGGCATAATGTTAGCGGGCGGGTGTGCCCCGGCGTCTTATATTTCGGCTTTTGCGCAGCGCACTGCGCATAACTTCCCTTCCGCCTATTTGTGTGGCGCTTAGTAGGTATATTAAAGTATTTATTATTAAAAAATACTATATTTTCTGTTGCTCCGTACAAGTACATTTTTGAAAGATATTTTATTTAAGATTTTTTCGGAGTTCTTCTAATGTAGCTTATTATTTAGTTTGTAAAGCTCAAAGTTAGCTCAAAAATCTAAATGAAACGAACGAATACTTGTAAATATTAAATAAATAGTAGAAATACATTTATTATATTTTAAGTCATTCCTACTATGTAAGTTTTGTATACCTTTTCTGTTATTTACAATGGTTTGATGAAACCTAATGTATAAAATAATACAAATATTGTTTTTTATATAAAGAGCGCCGATTTAAAGAGGTGTATATACGAGTACGCATCATTATGAACATTTATTATAGGCCAAGACCACGAAAAAAATTGTTTCATACATTTTATCGAGAGTATAAACTTTTTGCCGTGGGGTGCCGGCAGAGTAGAATAGCACCCCCCTCTTGTACCAGGTGTCGTAAGAGCCGACTGAGGTACTACGGAACCGACAGGTGGCGGTATACCCATCCAGAACAGCGTAGCTCAAGTGCAACAGGGCGGGGATGGGCAGCAGCATCCCCGTCGCGAGAGCTACGCCCTGCGATTGCCAACA
Source organism: Hypomecis punctinalis (assembly GCA_949316475.1). Lineage (NCBI taxonomy): Eukaryota > Metazoa > Arthropoda > Insecta > Lepidoptera > Geometridae > Hypomecis > Hypomecis punctinalis. The sequence continues at coordinate 15,519,409 of OX438812.1, forward strand.
CGCTTGCCCAGCGCGGCAATTATGGGCAAATCCCCCTTATGAGTGCACAAAATAAAACCAGGCCCCCAGTCCCCGGCAGCTCCGCTAGTCCTGGTTCCGGCAGCGACCACGGTAACGGCGGAGCAAGGGGTGCTAAGAATCCCCGGCAGAGATCCGGCTGCCACCCCAACAGACGACGACTGGCCCTGGCAACATATAACGTGCGCACTATGAGGACTGATGAGAAGATTGCGGAACTGGAAGAAGAGTTGGGTAGGTTGCGATGGGGTATTATGGGGTTATCTGAAGTTCGTAGAGAGGGCGAGGACACGATAACCCTGAAATCCGGCAACCTACTGTACTATCGGGAAGGTGACCAACGGTCCCAAGGTGGTGTCGGCTTTCTCGTTCACAGGTCTCTCGTTAACAACATCATTACCATCGAAAGTGTGTCGAGCAGGGTTGTATACCTGATACTCAGAATATCCAAACGATATTCGTTGAAGGTCATCCAGGTATACGCACCGACCTCGTCACACCCAGATGATGAAGTGGAGGCTATGTATGAGGACGTAAGTCGGGCCATACATACGTCTAAGACCCGCTTCACGGTTGTTATGGGAGACTTCAACGCAAAGTTGGGCAAGAAAAGCGATGATGAGTTGAGAGTGGGGCAATTTGGATGTGGGCAACGGAACCCTAGGGGCCACATGCTGGCAGACTTTCTGGAGAAAGAGGAACTCTTTATGATGAACTCTTTCTTCCAGAAGCCACCTCGCAGGAAATGGACCTGGATGAGTCCCGACGGTACCACGAGAAATGAGATAGACTTCATCATGACTAGCGAGAAACGGATATTCAACGACGTCTCCGTGATCCACAAGGTAAAAACCGGCAGTGATCACAGAATCGTGCGAGGCAAACTGAATATCAACGTTAAACTCGAAAGGTCCCGCCTGGTGAAGTCTACGCTCCGACCTACTCGTGCCCACATACAAAACCCTGAGAACTTTCAGCTCGAGCTCTCAAATCGCTTTGCTTGCCTGGAGAACTTTGCGTCGGTGGACGAGATCAAAAACGGGCTCGTAGAAACTGTCCAAACAGTGGGTTCTAAGTTCTTTAGACCCCGCCGTTCAGATAGACCTAAGAAATTCTCCGATCATACTCTAAATCTCATGGCCGAACGACGCTCGCTAAGACTGCAGTCTTCCGATGATGCAAAGTCATATAGGCGGCTCAATAGACAGATTTCAAAATCGGTGCGGTGACATTCGTCTCTTTAATACTAAACATGTTAAAGAGACAATAGAGCGGAATAAAGGCTCCAAAGTGTTCGCGAGGCATTTTTCTATTGGGCAAAGCCAGTTGACAAAGCTGAAGAGAGAAGATGGCAGTATAGCGTCAACCAAGGCAGAGGTATTGCAGGAGATCGAAAGGTTTTACGGACAATTATACGCCTCGGTAGCAAAGCCTGTAAACAGCGCGGCCAAAGACCCAAGAGCCAAGCTGACCCGACATTTCACCGAAGACATCCCTGACATTAGCCTATACGAGATTAGGATGGCCCTGAACCAACTTAAGAACAATAAGGCGCCGGGTGACGACGGAATCACTTCAGAGCTTCTGAAAGCGGGTGGAACGCCGGTACTAAAAGTCCTTCAGAAGCTTTTTAACACTGTCGTCCTCGAGGGCATAACGCCAGAAGCGTGGAACAGAAGCGTGGTGGTGTTGTTCTTCAAAAAAGGTGACAACACCTTATTGAAAAACTACAGACCCATCTCGCTTCTGAGCCATGTTTATAAGTTGTTTTCAAGGGTCATTACGAATCGTCTCGAACGCAGGCTTGATGACTTCCAGCCTCCCGAACAAGCCGGTTTCCGGAAGGGCTTTGGCACCATGGACCACATACATACGTTGCGGCAGATTATACAGAAGACCGAGGAGTATAACCTGCCACTTTGCTTGGCGTTTGTGGACTATGAGAAAGCCTTTGATTCGGTTGAGACATGGGCTGTGCTTGAGTCTCTTCAACGATGCCGTATTGACCATCGGTACATTGAAGTGCTGAAGTGTTTGTATAATAACGCCACTATGTCGGTTCGAGTACAGGAAGAGAGCTCCAAGGCGATCCCTTTGAAGAGAGGCGTAAGACAGGGAGACGAAATATCTCCGAAACTGTTTACTACTACTCTGGAGAACGCCTTTAAGCTCCTGGAATGGAAAGGACTCGGCATCAACATCAATGGCGAATACATCACTCACCTTCGATTTGCCGACGATATCGTGGTCATGGCAAAGTCGATGGAAGAACTCAGCACGATGCTCGAAGGCCTTAATCGAGTCTCTCAACAGGTGGGTCTTAAAATGAACATGGATAAGACAAAGGTCATGTGTAATTCTCATGTTGTACCCACCCATATTTCAGTTGGGAACTCGGTTCTTGAAGTCGTTGACTCGTACGTCTACCTAGGACAAGTAGTCCAGTTAGGTAGGTCCGACTTCAAGAAAGAGGCAAATCGCCGAATCCAACTCGGTTGGGCAGCGTTTGGAAAATTGCGTAACGTCTTCTCGTCCGACATACCTCAGTGCCTCAAGTCGAAAGTTTTCGACCAGTGTGTGTTGCCAGTGATGACTTATGGCACAGAAACGTGGTCTCTCACTATGGGCCTTATTAGTAAGCTCCAAGTAGCCCAACGAGCCATGGAGAGGGCTATGCTCGGAGTCTCTCTGCGAGATCGAATCAGGAATGAGGAGATCCGTAGAAGAACCAAGGTTACCGACATAGCCCAGCGGATTGGCAAGTTGAAGTGGCAATGGGCAGGGCACATAGCGCGGAGAACTGATGACCGATGGGGTCGAAAAGTTCTCGAGTGGAGACCACGTACCGGCAAGCGCAGCGTAGGACGTCCACCCACAAGGTGGACGGCTGACCTTGTTAGGACCGCAGGATCGCGCTGGATGCAAACCGCTTTCAACCGGCCTTATTGGAAATCATTAGGGGAGGCCTATGTCCAGCAGTGGACGTCCTATGGCTGAAATGATGATGATGATGATGAAGGTCAAGACTAGGCTATCAACTATATGCCTTAAACGCGTTCTTAAATACCTTGGCCATATTGCTAGAAAAGACGGTGATAACCTTGAGAAGCGTATGGTTACTAGTAAGGTAGAGGGGAAACGTCTTCGAGGCCGCAGTCCGGTGCGTTGGTCCGACCAGATCCGCACCACTTTGGACTCCTCAGTGTACGACGCGCTGCATGTCGCCGAGGACCGGAAAGAGTGGAAGAAAATCATCCGGGAGGGATTGGTGGAACGTGGTGGTCATGACCCTCAGACATGAGGAAATCGACTGGAGGAGGGAAAACAATGAATTAATGAATGATAATATAATAATATCAATATTTTTTGTGTATTGGTATTTTAATGGAAAGTTGGAAACCAAATGAGCGAGAAATGTCCAAGATTAACTACTGTTTCACTGCATAGGTACACATCTACAACGTGCTGCAATTTTCCGGTGAATTTGCATGATTGCGAGCGACGGGAACAGGTGACGGCCGCGGGCGAAGTTGAGTGACGATTTGTAAAAAAAAACGTACAACCGCCGATTTAAAAATTATTATTTTTTCTTTTTTATTCCCTAGTCTGTGACAGTTAAAAATGCCCAAGTTTGGCTACTGTTTTACTGTACAGGCGGCTGCAACGTGCTGCAATTTTCCGGTGAATTTGCATGATTGCGAGCGACGGGAACAGGTGACGGCCGCGGGCGACGTCGAGTGACAATTACCACGTAAGCACTGTTTGCACTTTCCATTAGCAAAGCTATTAATCAACATGTGCTAATTAAATTGAAATATTCTCCAAAACGTGACAGTATTACAAAACAAAAATCAGTAAAATATGAACGAAATAAGTACCTACTTGCGAAAAATTGCTCAGCTGCGATGACGAACATTGAGGGACGCGAGTTACCTTTTTCAGGGCTACGGGCACGTTTTCGCACTCCTCCGCGGCACCTGACAGCGCTGGCCCAAACCGGAGCGTAGGCTCCATCCAGAACGACGATGTGCCGAACACCAGGCACATTGTCATCCCCCTCCTGGGACCAACCAGCACTGGGCGTCAGACAGTACCCGTGTCCGACAGCCCTGATCCCGATGCAACGGGTCAATTAAAGTGGCCCCGCGCCTGCCACTACGGCTGCAGAGGATAGGGAGAGCGGCGCTAGCGCAGCAGCTCCCTACATCATATGACAATTAAGTATTGCAAACTATTCACTGTTTGAGAAATCAGTGCATTTATCAAACAGCAAACAAAGTCGCAGGAACGAAAATTCCAAGTCAATGGTCGCAAGTAAAGTAACTAAAACTAACATCTATTGTTAAGTAACTTCTATAAACAGAAAGTGTTGTTTAATTAAAGAAAATATCTGTAGGTATTAACCACAATAGGCATGATTGCAGTAAGCTGAGTGTGAGTTTTGTCTTTACATGACGCTCTTTGGCGAGCGCGTAAGCATGTAATTTGTATGAACTTGTTGTGTTTCAATAACGCGCCGCTGGTGGCGCTGTACATTTCTTCATACAAATTACATGCTTACGCGCTCGCTGAAGAGCGCGTCATATTTTCGACAAAACTCACACTCAGCATACTGGGTAAAAAATCAATAATATAATAAGTCCGTGAGTTGGATTATCAAAAAATATTAGATACGTATTTTTTCTTTTGTCAATTAAACCACAAATGACAAAGATATCCCTTGTCAAAATTTGAGGATGGGCAGATTCCAGATATCTGTGGTACCTAATGGGGTCGTGACGTCACCTCTCTTATTGAAGTCTATACATTTGTATGGCACTTGTGACGTCACGCGGAACTTTGACGGACTACAATCTTCATCAGTTTTTAACTGTCCAAAGAAAAAATACGTGTGTAATATTTTTTGATAGTCTATTTGACGGAATAATTATATTTTTTAGTCATCATGCCTATTACTACGTTTAATTTAGTTTTAGATGGCACGAAATTAATTGAATCGATAAACAATACCATTAAACAAAACGATGGGAATTTCAATTTGTCGTTCACATGTCACACTCCCCTGTTCTGTACTCGTTGTCATTACAACCTACCAATCATGATACAGGGTGAGCGTGTATTCGAAAAACGCGTACAAAAAGGAAAAAATTTCAAAAATATCTAATATCCTAATATACAGGGCTATTTCTAATCAATTAGCATCCTTCTAGGGGCTTATTCTGTACATCGAAACTAAAAACTTTTGTTCTACGACTTTCGTCAAAACTAAATAAAAATTTTGTTGTTCCATAGAAAAATTTTGTTCACCCGCGACAAAATATATGGAACGTATGAAAGTTTTGACCAAAGTTGTAGAACAAAAGTTGTTAGTTTTGATGTACAGAATAAGCCCCTAGAAGGATGCAAATTGATTAGAAATAACCCTGCATAAGATGTAACATGAAAAAAAAAATTGTTTATTAAATATTAACTTGGTTTAATAAATACTAATCATTTTGAGAATATGTCTGTGTCTACTGTCGAATTGAGAACCTCCTTGTTTGAAGTCGGTTACTTTTATTAACTGTGTACTTACCTAGGCATATCCTACTAATATTATAAACGCGAAAGTTTGTGAGGATGGATGGATGGATGGATGGATGGATGGATGGATGGATGGATGGATGGATGGATGGATGGATGGATGTATGAATGGATGGATGGATGTATGGATGTTTGTTACTCTTTCACGCAAAAACTACTGAACGGATTGAGATGAAACTTTGCAATAATATAGCTTATATATCAGAATAACACATAGGCTATAAATTATATTGATATATTGTGTATGCGGGCGAAGCCGCGGGTAAAAACTAGTTTTAAATAATTAATACTTAAAATAATACATAGATAATAAATTAATAAAATATCCTTACTATTATCCTATCCTATCTAGTATAAATGTGAAAGTAAGTTTCTTGGCTTATTACTCTTTGACATAGCAACAGAGTAACGGATTAATTTGATTTTTGGAATGCATATATTTCACAGAGCTACTACAACTAGAGAGATAGAGCTGTATGCTGAGTGTGAGTTATGTCGTAAACATGACGCGCTCTTCGGCGAGCGCAATAATTTGTATGAAGAAATGTACAGCGCCACTAGCGGCGCGTTTTTCAACAAGTTCATACAAATTACATGCTTACGCGCTCGCCGAAGAGCGCGTCATGTTTACGACAAAACTCACACTCAGCATTCTGTTGTCGCTTGGAGCAATTCTCAACCACATAAATGTATGGAAAATCTGGCTCAGCGCTGTCAAAACTGTCGAATGTGTATTGGAATTTGACACTACTGAGAGAAAAACACTGCAACTAGCCACTGAATCGATATTTTTTATTTCTCTTTCTAACTCATGTCATATTAAATCATTGCATCTCTTTCTTTCTTTTCTCGATCGACCACGTTATCCCTCTGGTATCTCTGTGATATATTTAGTTAAATTTTTTAATTTGTTAAGGTTTGTACATTTTGCGTAGTAGGTGTAATATATAGTTAAGTTCAAAGAGTTATCTTTGTGATAAAAATCTAGTGTGGAAAGCACTTAAAATAAACATCATAATATAGTTAAGTTTATGAACTGTTATTTAAGTTTTGTGTAAATAAATCATTTACCGTTCAATAGTCAGACAGTGATATGGGCTACTTAATTTTTATCCCGGAAAAATGAAAGGATCCTATGAGATGGCATAAAAGTCAGAAATCACGCGGGCAAAGCCGCTAGCAAAAGCTAGTGAAAAATAAAAATATTTATTTTTTCAAAATTGGACGATACAATATCAATGCAAAAAAGACATACTGTATCTCAACATAAGGCGGAGTTCTCACGTGCCCTGGTACGCGACATCGCGACACCGCGGCACAATTAATCAGTGTCGCGCGTCGCGCGTTGTCGCCCCAAATTGCCCCATTGTACCCCAAATTGGTGGAGCCAGGTGATTTTTCGGGGAATTACCTCGCTTATTGTACGGGAAACTTTCAGTATGATGTGACCTGAATTGGAGAGTCAAGGTGGGTGGAAAATAAATTAGGTGAAGTTAGTTTGTGACGTCTGTGTTGCAATATTTTTAACAGTAATTTTGAAAGAGCCATTTTAAGGCATCAATATCGTCATCATCATTATCTCAGTGTTATATGTCTGCTTATGGATTTATTATAAGATCGATTAAGAGCTTGCATCCAACGCGTATACTTTTACTCTCGTTATCTATCCAACTTATGGGTTGATTTCTTACACTACACTTGCCGCGACGTGGTCTTTATTTGAGAACTGTACCCCTTGAGACCCCTTAAATCATCAGTGTTGTGTATGTTAATTTAGAATTAAACACAAGTCGATTTATATTTATACTAGTTTTTACCCGCGGCTTCGCCCGCGTGATATTTTTATTTTTGTGCTATCCTATGGGAACCCTTTATTAATCTGGGATAAAAACTAGACTATGTCACGTTCCGTCTTTCAAACCCTACCTTACCACCCTTAATAAAGGAAGTGGAAAATCTAAAATTTAATACAAAAAACGATTTGACGATTATTCGATTCGACAGTTGTTTTTTTTTTGACATTTCTTGAAGCGCACTCTAGAATAGCTTCTCAGAGTTCTCAGATCTTACTTAGCACTTATCGTTATATTATGAAAAATTTACGCAATATCATTATAATTAATAGCCTATGTGTTATTCTGATATATAAGCTATATTATTGCAAAGTTTCATCTCAATCCGTTCAGTGGTTTGTGCGTGAAAGAGTAACAAACATCCATCCATCCATCCATCCATCCTCACAAACTTTCGCGTTTATAATATTAGTAGGATATATTTATATTAGACAATATATAATACAAACATATATATTATATATTTTAATTATTTTCTATTGATCTTTGCTGAGTAGCTATTTACGTGGGAGATTTCAGAGGACGTTACAAATAGCGCACTGTAAGTACCTATAAAACCAAATCGAAAACAAAACCCATAGAACTGTCCCTGTCCCCTCAAATTCTACTTGCAATTAAAACTCTCGTCTAATCAAGTGGCGGCCATTTTGGTCCCTCTCGGTTGATCGCACGTCAAACATTTTGGAACCCTCGCAGGGTTTCATCGGGCAAACAAAAAAACGCATGCAAGCAAAATTGGTGCGCTTATTAAGGCTGGTAGGGTTAATCAAAGTAGAGAAATTTCAAGTGGTTGAGATTGTAAATATTTACGTATGTAGAAGTTTATTAGTATTTAACTGAGACAATGAAAATAGCCGAGCATTTATGGCTCGTTAGGATACTCTGGAGTTTTCTTACAAAGCTCATAATTATGATAGTAGGTACTTAAAGCATCACGTCTCAGTGACATTTATAGTGAATCTTATTAAGTTGAACTAAAAGGCTAAACGTTGTTTGAGTTAAATGTAGGGCAAGATCATCGAGATTATCTCGATGTAACTGTATCCACCTTTATACCAATAAGTGTGAAGTCTTCTCGGAAGTCAAAATTTGAATCATGTTGTGCACATGTTACGATGGTTACGGTTCTTGGACGCAACTCGCGGTGATGTTGACAGTTGGTGGAACAGAGAACGAACAGGTATTTTTTTATGATGCGTGAATCCATTGGTCATAATTATATTTCCTTTATAATAAAATCGCCAATACTTATGCAGATATTGAAGCTGATTATTTATGGTGCTAGTTATATTGCATTTTTTACACTTTTTTATCTAGTTTCACCAGTAGAATGTCTATCATCAAATCTTACATATTAAATTTGATCCACCCTCGGATACCAATTGAGCTAAAATTTTGCATACATGTGTAAATTGCGTGAAATATTAGTATAACATGGTGCTGATCTGATAATGGAGGTGGAAGGTGGTCAAAGGCACTTCGCAATGAAACGGAAACGACACAACCCCATCGAGTTTGGGCTCATTTGAATCGTCTTTACAAGTAGTTTGTATTTCAAAGGTAACCAGGGTCTGATGATGGAGCTGGAAGGTGGTGATAGAAACTCTGTAATGAAACAACACAACCCTATCGATTATGGCTACAAAACAAAAGTCGAACGAATACAAAAGTCGAGACAAGCTAGCTACTAGTAGTCCGCCCCGGACTTGGACCTCGCGCTATTCCTATTTTATATCGTAAATACCTACCTACTGGGCTTTAAAAAAATGTTACAGTATTTGTATGAAAGTTAGCGATGTATTTTTAACAAATGTTAAAGGACATAGAGAAAAAAAGGACACATTTGGTGAAATGTTTAAAATAGTAATCCGCAACTTCCGCAGAAAGCGGCACTGTTTTGCCTAATATTACCACGGCCTTCGCATCTTTGCAACCACTGAACAGAAGATGCTCATATTCGAACTTAATAATAATGTAAATATAAACTACGGTTATGCTACATTTCATAGAATTCGGTTGAGCGGTACTTGAGTTATCGTCGAACAAATATACATACAGACATACACCCAAGTGACGGCTCGTCCCAATAGACTCTGAGACCTCACTTACGCTCGGTCAACTAACTCATTCCATTCGCGTCTCATGTTTTCCTCAACTCCCAAGGCTCTTACCCATTATCGATTAAAGAATAATCAGCCGTTAATAGATAGCTTTGCAGCAAAAAAAAAGAAACAAAATCGAACGCACATGGCAACATTACTGCATCTGTCAGGAGCGCCTGCCGCGATTCAAAAAAGGAACTCACTTATAATACGTTCCGTTGATACACATTTGAAAAAGCACCCAGGCCTTCTTGATCCATGTATTAATCATAATAATATTTAAAAATGCGATGGAGGCTCGAGTGTAAAAAATACGTGCCATGACACGCTTTTGCAGTCAGTCAATAGGCAGTCTAACAGCAGGATATAACGACTGACTTATAAGAATACCTAGTATAAACCGAATACCGAAAGTGTGTTTGTAGAGTTTTGTTAGCAAGCTTAAGCTGGAAACATACTATCGGACGCGGCTGACGGCTGACTATCTTAAAACATTCGGTGTGCCAGATCGATCGCTCTCAGACGTCCGAACGCTCAAGGTCGTCCGCGACTGATCTCCGATAGTGTGCACGGCTCAGTGTACTTTCATAGTCTAGATACCTATCAGTTGCGGCTGTCAGTCGCGTCCGTAAGCCGCGTCCGATAGTATGTTTCCAGCTTTACTTTTTTTATTCCGGAAAAAATAACTGGTTGCCATTTAATATCACTTAGGTATCCGACCCAAAAACCGTTTTCAACCGTTTACAGAATTCGAATAATTTGCACGAATCAATATGTCATCGATAATATTCACATTTTTGTTGATTTTTCAAAAACAACTCTGATTTTGAGGTTGGCCTACCCACGAAGAGTGATTGGGCCATATCCTCTACGTTGGCCCAGTGAGGGATGGTGGATTCAGATACGCCTTCGAATTCTGCGAAAGTAAATCTGCGGGATTCAAATAATATTTTGTTGAAGGGTCTCGTTACAGTGGTCAAAAGATCGGCTGCGTCGGCAGCCCCGCGGGCGGCAGATTACCGCAACATGATTTATGACGGGGTGCTATCAACCACCATTTAGTCCTGTTCCAAAATTAAATAAATTAAAAATATGTTCTAAATTAAATACGCGATATTTATTATTTATTGTGACAAAGTGTTTCAGAGTGAAGTATTGGCGTATTGGAATGAATTTACATGCATAAATGTGATATCTGTAATTAGACGTCTTGGTTCGGCCAGGGGCGCTTTGAAACAGTTTTGGGGACTGACTCGACCGTCTGAAGACTTCTGTGTTACGGTTTTAAAGTAAGTTTTTAAACGTAATTAGGTATAAGCACAAAAACTTACATTTTAAAACGGTTTATACCTAGGTAAAGCATTAAAATTTAGAATTGAATAATTTCTAAATAAATACCTAGGCATATAACACGTTTTGTGCTAATAGGTATATAAGTTATTAGATATAACGCATGATAGTAGTGTAACCACGAGGAAAAAAGTTTCCTCGTAGTCACACTGGTGTAACAAAGCGGTGTAACCACGAGTCTGGACCCGATATAACATTAATTTATGCTACGTACATTTGTGTATTTTTTTTAAAATCAATAAGTAGGTACTTAACCTATCACTTAAAGTTACCTAGGTATTTCTGCTTTCTTACCTAGGTATATCAAAAACAAAAAAGGTCAAAAAATGTGTTATCGAATCCTTCGAAATCCATGACATCAATAAGGTAAAATCTTAGATTATTTACAAGTAAATAATCAAAGGGTAAAATCTGCACGAAACATTTTTAAAATGATTTTTTTTCTTAATTGAAAATAATAAAGACAAACATTTCATTTGGATTCGAAAGGTACGTCAATGAAAAGAACTAATTTATCCCACATTGTCTGCCGAAAATTGGATTGTATCCTCTGCTACGACATCAATTAAAAAAATACACAATATGGTGATAGGAATGCATCCTTCGATTAAAGAGGATACACGTATAACGGAACGTTCCAAACTTAAATAAACTTTTTTCTGGCGCTTTAGTTTGAAAAAAGAACGGTTTCGTTTATTTTCCCGCGCTCCTGCGATGAACGAGGCGTGACAATCGAAATTTTCGGTGTTGTCAGCGCACAAAAAAGGAGATATAAATAGGGAATGTATAATAGTGTTGTTGGAGATATATTAATGCGTCTAACGGGGTCTTTTGTGTCGTGGAGGGCTGAATCTGTTACGACGTCATCGCATATGATTGAATAGATTAATGTCTGGGGTAAATTTGGAATTGATTTTTACGTTCATCCGGTACTTCTGCGGGTCTTTTCTCGTCAACGTTTACATAGGTATTTAAGTTACCTAGATTGGTAGGTAAAATTATAGACATTCAGTTGTCGGAGTAAGTACATGTGTTTGTCTACCGGTGTCAGAGCCTTAAGCGGTGACATACGAGTATATGGCAAATTTTGAATAACTTTTACTGTGGGATCAATTCTAAAAACGCAAAAAACAGCTGTTCCATAAGTACTTTTTGTCGAAAGTCTTTTAAAAAATCGTATGGAACAGCAGTTTTTTTATGTTTACAGTTTTATGGTCTCATAGTAAAAGTTGTTCAAAATTTGCCATAGATGTCACCGCTTAAGACTCCGACACCGGTAGACGAACATATTATATACCTGAGCGAAAAAACCTCTTGAAATCAAGTACCATTTTTCAGAGGCAGTCGCAATGGTATTCTTCAAATGATTGCTGATCGATTGGATTGCCCCATTCAGAATAAGTGGATGTTAATTGTTATGGGCACTAAATTATAAATCTTGTAATTAATAAATATTGTAATTAATGTTTAAAATGAATGACTCAATTGTATTTAAATTTTTACGATTTATGGATAATTATTGTCTGAATTAAAATGATAAAAAAAAATAAAAAAAAAATTTTCATACCTATATTTTTTTTAAATAAAACCACGCATTACTTTGTACGTAGTGATCTGATTTCAATAATATTTTATTTTCAGAAAGAGTACCTACTTCAAAATTGGTACCATTTAGAGCCGATTTCGATAGGTAAATCAACAATAATGTGAAATATGCTACATCGATCCGTGCGAAATATTCGTGAATTCTGTACACGGTTGAAGTCGGTCATGCCATTTTTTGCAAAAAAAATATATTAAAAGTTAAGACAATGTACCTAAGGTAAATGCATATTCGGCCAGTGCCCCGGGAGGGTACTTTATCGCGTCATTACAGTTAAACATTATGATTTAGTGCAATCGCCACGTTCCACTCAGGTGGTTCGGGCGCATCTGCTTATTGTTAATAACCTATTGTTGTGTTGCCATGTGTGCTGTGCCTGTGTGCGTAGCATCTGTAACGGTGAGTTTTTTTAATCTTGTTTGAGTGATGATTTTGATGTAACCCTGTCGGACCCAGGTGCCGTGTGCCCAAGTTTTCGAACAAACTTTTGGAAACTTTCTTACTCTAACGTACCTTACTGTTTGATCATTTGAGAATATTGATGCTCAAGATTCTGAAGTTCACTACGCATCACTTATGCACCACGACATCATTCTTATAACTTGTAAGTAAATCGACGTGTGAAAAATCTGTAGATAAAATTATTGCTATCCCGGTAACGTATACTAAGGCCTTTCAGCGCGCGAAATTTTTTTTTGGAATGTTTTTTTTATGCATTTACAAATTAACTAAAGTAGGTAGGTAAGTACCTACCTACTCATTGTAAGCTTACAAAAACTCATTTTGGCCATGAATAGGTAGACAGCGACATAATGTCAACGGAGTAGGTATGTGCTACATAAATCTAAAAACCAAAATAGGTATGTACTTAGTAGTCAGTTTACCTAGAACCTAGGTTATAGGAACACTTACCTAACTATAGGCATCGACTTAAACTTAAAACGACAATGGGTCTCTTTAAAACTTTTTATTAGCTAAAACTTTGCTTAACTATTTCTTTGAAGTACCTAACTGAAACTTTTGAAGCGACCCCCTACATACCTACTTAAGTAGGTACTTCTAGGAAGTACCTATTTTTTCCTTACCTACAGACTCTACGCTTTTACACACTTAGGTAGGTATGTACCTGCTTTCAAAAGCGATCACCTATTTTACAAGCCATCAAACTATTTTTGCTCTACTAATTGCATAATAAAAAGCAGGTAAATTAACACTAGGGACGACTAACGCGGTTAGTTCCGCGCGCCGCCGCGTCGCCACAGTCGCGTCCTAGACTCTAACCAATTGGTTTTTATTTCACCGTTAATGGTTCCAATCTTCGTTTTTTGGCTGCGTTTGCACCGAAGCGTACCACAACATTTGCAATTTGTGATAAAAAAATCTTGTGTGGTTTGTGATCAACAGACATAATAATAGTACCTAGACTGTATAAGGAAAGCAAAATATTATTTTTACGGCGACGGCGCTTTTTTGAATCCAGAGCGAAGTGAGGGGTGATTCTTTAGTAGAATCCTGAAAGGAGCGAGGGATTTAAAGTACGTCGCCGAGCCAAAAATAGGTATATTTTGCGCCCGAGTGATACACTCTACTTTTCATCACCTCTATGGGAAAATAAAAGGCGCCTCATTTTTTATTGTAATATTATTATTTAATAAAACAGATTAACAAGTAAGTAAATTGAAATTAAATAGTATCTTATAATTATAATAAACTAAAAATTTATATTTACATAATTATGAGACATTTTCGTAATTATGAAAATGTAGGTACTTATTGCTACAGTTTTATTAGGAATAGAAATTGTAGTAGATTTCATATTCTGCGTGTTTGAAATAATGACCGAATCTGGCTCATTTTGACGAAAATGTGACGGTGAATCTCGTTGTTTGTATGTAGATAATAATTGCCCATTGTAAAAAAAAAATACTAATGTCATAAACGCGAAAGTTTGTAGTTTGGTTGTTTGTTACACTTTCACGCAAAAACTACTGAACGGATTGAGATGAAACTTTGCAATAGTATAATGCTTATGTACACACCAGAACAACGCAAACTATAATTTACAAATATATTGCGTGAACGAAGTTCACCGGGTCAGCTAGTTACATAATAAAATCCTGTTAGAATTATCACCAGGAACCGTTTAGTCCCGCGCGCCGCCGCGTCGTGTCGTCACAGTCGCGTCCGAGAGTCCTACACTCAAACCAATCTGCTTTAATTGCACATTTATTTTATGGTTCAGATCTTTGTTTTTGGATGCATTTACACCGTTGCGTAGCACACATTGCACAAGTTGTGAGAAAAACTTCGTGTGTGATTTGTAATTTTGCAACTACCTAGGTAGGTACCTACCCTATGCCTTAGGCATATGCTATAGGCATAGGTTACATACCTATATTATATTACCTATTAGGTATGTATAGGTATGTACAGGGTTATTTCTAATCAATTAGCATCCTTTTTTATTCAGTACATCAAAACTAACAACTGTTGTTCTGCGACTTTTGTCAAAACCCAAAAAAAAAATTGGATGTTCCATAGAAAAATATCGTTCATCCGCGATAAAATGTATATAATACCTATATACCTATCTACCTATATTGTTAATAGACACATTAATCATATTAAACCTTAAGAATTACAACAAACAGGGTTGTTTAATTGCTCTGTAAGTAGGTAGGTAGGTACCTACTACTAGGTATCTTACTAACCTGAAAAGGAGTGTTTACTGTTTACCTAAGTCCTAAGACAATCAAAGAACAAACAGAAATAGATACCTACTTTTAAAACGTTGATCAAACCAAAATTCTAGAATTTAAAATATCTTTCCTAATTATTACAAAATATATAGGTATATATAGGTATATTTTGTATTACCTTAAATGGGTAACTTGTAATGGTAAGATGTAAGTAGGTAAACAGGAAAAAATAACTGTTAGGTAGGTAGGTAACGGGCATACCTATACAGGTATCAAAGAACTACAAGATAGGTAGACAACCCTGTAGAGACAATTGAATTTTTTTGTACAAATATTGGCTGCATAAACAGATTTGGAAAAAAAATCGAAATCCGTGTTGGCCCCTCAGTAAATTTGTTCATTACGATTGTCCTATTTAGGTACCTACCTCTTTATAGCCTGACTATAGAGGCGCCAGCGTTAATTTAATAGCAACGTAAATAGCGTTCTCTATCGAATGCCTGAAGTGAAAAAGAAACAGAACTATGCTATTTAGCTATTATAATTACGATATCGCCTCTGTAATCGAGCTTATTGGCTTAGTTCACCAGTTCTGGATAGTTCTGTCTATGGGACGCTCTAGTAACTACCTATCTTTCGTAAAAGCTAGGTATTAATTGTTACCAAGATAAGTTAATTTTTGACACCAAACTCTCTGTGCCACATTTTGACCGGAGAGAGGGCGCAGGGAAGGAGCGCGATCAATACAACCCCCCACCCCCCGTCGACCGACGGCGACCCCCCCGCGCACCTCACACACTCGGAGAAAAAACGATTAGTGCAACCTTCGCAAGAATTTAAAATTAGAACTCTTAGTTGTTGAGGTAAAAATCAGTTTCGGTTCAAAAATTCAAAATTAGAACTCCTAGTTGTAGGTTCATCAGTTTCGATATTGTAACAATTTTTGAAGATCGAACTAGTAAGTTTGTTTTACTACTACGTACGTGCTAGGCGTTTTTATGAGCTTGATTTAAAATAGGTATTCAAAATAATTACATATCTACACACAAAAAAAAAAAATATTGGACTAGCCAGCAACAATTTATACCAAAATACATAAATAAATAAAGATGAAATTAAAAATGTTATCTAGGCTTATAGCTGGTCAATACAGTCATGTAATACGACAAATAGTAGAAAATGAGGAAAAATAAAATGGATAGAATCAAAGTTTCTAAGAACTTCCTTGAACAATAATAAATTATTACCATCTAACTGGCCAGGAACAATAAAGAATTATCCATGGAACTTAGGTACCTAATTGGCTGGTAAGAATGTGACCAACTGAAAACGAGGAAAAATAAAATTAGCTAAACGAACCACATACTTCCATAATTTCAAAATTAGAGCACGTAAGCTCCACCCCACGTGTGACAAATGCGACCAATCAGAGATGTCGCCCGACGCCCGCGACAATCTCGGCCAATGGGAGACGTAGAACGCACCCAATGACATTCTGGTGACAACGGGACTCGGGAGGTCAACGCCCGAATGTTACGTGGTTGGTTGACAGATTACGTGCTGCTCTACGTTAGACCGTAACATTGAGAACTTAAAGCTGAATTTACTTTGTTGTAAATTTTCTTTCAGGTAAAAGATTTCGGCCCGTCCTTCTTTTCAGGATTTTTTTATACAAAGTATCAGCCTCAGGTATCGGCGTTAGAATGATAAGTTGCTTTAGTTTTGGTTGACAGATTCCGTGTTGCTCTACTTTAGACCGTAGGTTTGAGATTTTAGATTTTTATTTTGAGATTTCTTTGTAGGTACCTTAAGGTAAGTATCGGCCTCAGATAAACACATTTTAGCTTTGGTTGACAGTTACGTGCTGCTCTACGGTAGACCGTAACATCGGAGATTTAAAGTTGAATTTACTTTGTTGTAAATTTACCCTCAGGTGAAAGATCTTGGCCCGTTGTTTTCAGGATTTTTTTGTTTATGGTGTCAGGCGTCAGAATTATAACTAGCTTTAGCTTCGGTTGACGATTACCTATGTGTTGCTTTAAGTTACACCGTAAAATCAGAGATTTAAAGTTGAATTTACTTTGTTGTAAATTTTCTTTCAGGTGAAAGGTTTTGGCCCGTCGAATTCAGGACATCTTTTTAATAATATCGGCCTAAGAATAATAACTAGCTTTAGTTTTGGTTGACAGATTACTTACTTATGTGTTGCTCTACGTTGAACCGTAATGTTGGAGATATAAAGTTTAATTTACTTTATAAATTTTCAGGTGAAAGGTTTTAGCCGGTCCTTTTTTCAGGATTTCTTTGTATAAGTATCAGCCTTAGAAAAATAACTAGTTTTAGTTTTGATTGACTGATTACGGATTGCTTTACGTTAGATCTTACCTAATATCGGAGGTTTAAAGTTGAATTTACTTTGTTGTAAGTTCCTAAATTTTCTTTCGGGTAAAAAATTTTGGCCCGTCATTTTTAGTTTTTCTTTTTATAAGTATCGGCCTCAGAATAATAACTAAGTAGCCTTAGTTCCGAGGTAACAGTCCCTACAGAACAAAGGTACCCAGGTTTACCTACGGAATACAATTAAGCTATAGCATACCTACCTATGTAGCTATGTTATACCTACCTAGGTAGGTTTTTAGGTAAGTACCTAACTTAGTTGAAAATATAGGTAACTGCAAAGAACTACTGAGAATGTAATTTCACTATAAATATACCATTTTCAATAAGATAAAACGCAAATAGTGTACTGATCCACCGGAAGCGGCGCTAGCGGCCCGCGGCGCCGGAACCGGAAGTGCCGGTATAGCGGCCAGATAGTCGAATGATACCTTCAGCGCCACAAACTTATCTGACCCGGTGGCCGAAAGAGGAACTAACGACGCCATTTCGAAAGAAGGCCATTTGAAAGGCCTAAGAAATGGATTGACAAACATACCTCATACAAACTCAGAATCTTATTTAGATCAGTGTCATCATCATCATCATTATCAGACGTAGGACGACCACTGCTAGACATGAGCCTCGCCTATGGATTTTCAATAAGTCCGGTTGAAAGCGGCCTGCATCCAGAGCGTTCCTGTGGTCTTAATAATATCGTTGGTCCACCTGGTCGGTGGACATCCTACGCTGCGCTTGCCGGTGCGTGGTCTCCATTTGAGAACTTTACTGCCTCATCGGCCGTCAGTTCTCCGAGCTATGTGCCCTGCCCATTGCTATTTCAACTTACTAATCCGCTGGGTTATGTCGGTATTGGTTCGTTGAATCTCCTCATTCCTGACAGTTCACATTAGTGTGATTTATTTGTGTTGATATTTTCACCGAATTTCGGCCGAACGCAAAATATTGGCAACATTATAATTGACGCAGCAACGCCGCCACAGTGTCGGCTCAGCAGCACGTTCTTATACGATCGTTAATTTGACATTTAAATCGCTAAGATTCGCTTAAAATCGACATTTTGATTATTGGCGAATTTTAGCGATTTATATGTCAAATTAACGATCGTATAAGAACGGTACTCGCGGCACAGGTCGGATAAGTTTGTGACACTGAACTTTCTCTACAATCATCTTTCAGCATGATACTGGTTGAAAATATAACTGCAACAAATAGAATGTAATTCCACTATTTACCCTCTTCAGTTGGATACCATACCTACTATCAGCAAGCAGATCCCCGGAAGTGGCGCTAGCGAAACTGGAAGTGCCTGTATAGCGGCATGCCGGTCGAATACCACCTACATACGTCGATGAAAATATGTTAAAATGACACTAGTTGAAAATAAAGGTGCTGACAAATAAAATGTAATTCCACTATTTACCATTTTCAGTTGGATAACATGCAAACAGCGAGCAGATCCCCGGAAGTGGCGCTAGCGGCCCGCGGCGCCGGAACCGGAAGTGCCGGCATTGCGGCATGCCAGTTGAATAATACCTACCATCGGCAACAATCTGTCAAAATGACTCCTTAGTGACTAAGGCAACTTAAAAAATAATATTAAACAAAAATTATGCTACATAATCACAGATTTATAATAAGTAGGTATACCTAACAGATTTATAATGCTGTTAATACATGAGGCTATTTTCAACCTTAAACCAAATAAAAAAATCAAGACATTGTTGTGAAAAGACAAGAGAGGCCGGTTTTTTATACATGTGGTGAGTGCGTCGATGTTGCGCCCGCCATAATTCGAGTGACGATTCGAGCCAAGACGTAGTTTTCTTGTAGGTACGTGTATGTGTGTGTAATTGTGTCTGTACACGGTGAGGCGTAGTTTTGTTCTGTCTTGATTTATTTATTTGGTCTGAGTTCTCAACTACAAAAATGCATGGCAAAATTACGCAAACTACTGTCAAGATTGACAAATCGTATTGGAATTTGAGGGAATCTTCATAAAAATCCGGCTCAATCCACCGAGTTAAGATATTTTTCATGTCTCCTCCTACTCGCGCCGTATTAAATCGCTGCATCTCATTCATATTTTCTCGATCGACTACATTGATCATCTCTCTAGTATGTAGTAAACATAATATTACCTATACAATGGCTCACTCTGAAATAGCTAAATTGTACTTACCTGCATAGTTCATCGACTCTGAACATACATTTTGTAATTAATAATTAATTAACTATACCAACCTAATAATCTAAAAAAAGATGTGAAATCCTACAAAAAATATTATTGCGCTATCCAACACTTATCAGATCTCATGAAGAGTCAAGCTTCTAACTCTACACACCCTAGTTCTACATATACTCGTATACGAGAGTAAGCCCTTACTATACAAACTCTACACCTTGGTCAATGTGAATTGGCTGTTTTATTAGGTACCTACTACAAGATTTAAGTATATTTTGTATTTGTAACAGAAAAGTAATGAATAATGCATAAATATTTAAGTACCTAGGTACACCTTGCGCTCGGTTGTTAGTCTCACTAAAACTCGAGAACGGCTGAACTGATTTGGCTAATTTGATCTTGAAATATTTGTGGAAGTCAAGGAAAGGTTTGAACGGAGAGAAAATTTAAAACAGTTGAGAGAAAAAAAAAACAACACCTAACATAAACATTGTAAATAGAAGAAGACAATAAAAGTATTACAATCCTGGACAAATATCTGGGGAACAGGAGCTGAAAAAAAAAACCTAAGTAACAATACGTAACAGGTATATCTACTAAGTGACTTATTCAAACCCTTCTTGCGTGGTGTTTACCGAGTTTTAAATCCTGTTTTCTTTGACCATGGCTTAATCTAAAAAAACATACATATCGTATCACAATTATTAGTAACCCTAGTTCCACTAAATAATAAAGCTGTTGTCATGGCAATTTAAATTTTATATATCCTTAGCATTTAATTAGAGGAGGCCGCGACACAATATTCCCCAATTAAGATTTAATTGTGCTGTAAAAGGCGACCAGTGTAAATTGAGCTTTATATTTCTAAGGGTGAATGTTGTGTGTGCGTAAGTTAGGGATCTTTTGTCGCTCTTGCTCTTGTAATATTTGTAATGGAAAGAAAAACGTCAAAGTCATTTATTGCAACATATGAAATTTACATGCGGTTCTTAGTTAAGATGTTTTGTATAGTGATACATATGACCCTATAAGTGTATGGCAATTTTATTACTTGTATTGGAACGATTTATTATATTTTCTAGATTATCGTTAAAAAATTCGTCTAATGTGTAATATAGCATTTCGATAAAAGGATCATTTTTAGTTGTTTTATGAAACAATTTTCTCTTTCGATGTTTTTTAGATTATTTGGAAATTTACTGAATATTTTCATAGCCATAGAATTTGGGCCAGAACTGTGCATTGCTAAGTTAGACTTAGGTTCTAGATGGAAGGATGGAGAGTTTTTATTTCAAGTGCTTGAATAAGATTTTCGCGTGCTTGTTAGTTAGTTAGAAATTGTAAGCAGAGAAGTAACTTTTTAAATATTTCTTTTTGAATGTGTCAGGCTTCTTAAAATCTATTTGGGGTATTGTTTTTGGTTTCTAAAAATCTATTTTTTTTTTGGATTGTTTATCGCAAAAAAAAGATATTTTGTTTCATGCCATTTTATACGTCCTTAGGGTTTAATCAGAAGAAACCGAGACACATTTTTCCCCTAACTAAGATTTAATTATGCTGTAAACGGCGGCCAGTATAAATTGATCTTTATACTCGTATTTGTAAGGGTACGAATGCTGTCTGTGTTAAGTTGGGGATATTTTGTCACTCTTACTTATGTGATATTTGTGTAAGGAGGGAAAGGGAGATTTGTTTTGAGTGTTTGAACGCTAGTTTGTTATTTAGTTAGAAAGTCTAGGAATTCGATTAATAAATACTCGTAGTATAAAATCACTAGACTGCAGCTGCTACTTACTTATAATAATTGTAAGGAAAAATCATCTTTTTAAGTATCTACATCGCTTATTGAGTATTTACTAGCTGGCCCTGTGCATAATTATGTTAACTGGCAATGACAATTTGTCGCACAAATGTTCACGCATGTAAGTGAACATTTTTATGGGAAAATTTAATTAATGTTGTTATTATTTTACTCGCTACATTTTAATGTTTTCTCACCGTATAAACCTTCCCTGGACTTCCACAAATATTTCAAGACAATTAGCCAAATCGGTTTAGCCGTTCTCGAGATTAAGCGAGACTAACAACAACCACGATTTATTTTTATAATATTAGAAGATTAGTGGTATCAACTAAGTATACCTAGTATAAGATTTAGTCTAAGTTTGAGAACGCGTTCTAAGTAGGTAGTTAAGTATTCTACTTATTACATTTAAACAACCATTTTTTAAGAAAATAAGCTCTCTATTAATCTAATAAGTCATTATGTAGTAGATTTTTCTAATTCGATTTAATTAGAAAAATCTATTAATGTCTTATTGTATTCATTGTTAAGTTCATGTTGTCCAATTAGATAGACAAGTTAATACTCGTAAATAATTTATCTGATCTTCTATTGAATAGGTTAATTTTTTTTTTCAAACAGAAAAGGACACAATCTTTTCTGGAAAACGTAATAACTTTCTCATATTTTGTTACACATATGCAATGCACTAAATTAATAGAAAAACTATGATGAAACACAATTCGCTACTCAAAGTATTTTACGTTAAGCATAAAAACCCGTATGTTTAAAAGAAGTTATACAAAAATAATAAAAGAAGTTTAGGGGTCACAACTCGGTACAAAAAATTACCTTTGATTCAGAACAGGTTCTGTCATCTCAAAAAGTCATTTCATGCAAAATTAACATCCCATATCCTTCCTTTTTTTGTCACCAACCAACCAAGGGTTTATATCCCTTTATTTTGTTTTTTGCTAACGGTCCTTTAACTTAACAGCTTGGTGACAGTTGAAACTAACTTAACTTAACAGTTAAATTATAATAATTTATTCCAAATTGAACTTTAACTTGATGAGACTAAGATTGATTCATGTTTTACGAAAGTTTCGAATAGTAGGTATGTTTATGAAAAAAGTGTGAAAAAATTTGCAGTGTCATTGTCCCAAAATAAACTTAAAGGAATTGGAGCAGAATACAAAAGGTTCTATTTTTCTTAATAGTCAACGTCACGTATCTAATAAAATATGTTGTTACTATACTCAGCATTTTTATGTTTATTTGTAACTAGCTGTTAGCTACTTATTTACCTATAATTTGGCACCCACAGAACTTTCCATAATTTCAATAGGGATGTTAAAGTAAGTTCGTATAGGCCGGGTGGCTAGCCCTGGTGTCAGAGTTTTTAGGCCGCCTGAAGGCCTTTACTTTATTTACCTTTTTTTAAATAGGGATGTTTACTGGGTATAAAAATCATTATTATAATTACTTAGTCTGTCAGTTAGATTATTGAAAAATATTGGACACGTATTTTTTCTTTTGTCAATCAATTAATTAGTGGCAAATATAAACCTTGTCAAAGTTTGAGAGTGGGGGCTCGTGACGGCACTAGCCGGTACATTTGATAGCGGTTAGTGACGTCACGCGGAACTTTAACAGGCTATATCTTCATCAATTTGTGTTAAATTGACAAAATAAAAAATACGTGTCTGATATTTTTTGACAATCTATTTGACGGACAAACTAGATTAAAAAAAAATCTAAGGAATGTGAGTTGAATTAAATTACACATTAAAATATAATAATACTTTTTTTAGTAAACATCCCTATTCAATTGTACTTATAGTAGGTATATATCTATCTTGAAAACTTGCAGATGAATACTTACTTTCTCATAACTTAAATAATTGAAGTAAGTAGTTACCTAGTAGGTAATGAAGAATTTATTTTTTTGAACCCGGTCCTATAGCAATTAATTTTATTTTATTAATTAATTGTTTACCCGATATATGTACCTACGGAATTCAACATCACTGGTTTTCTTGGTGGCGGAAAACATCTCAAGAAGACCTATGTTCGGCAGTAGATTAGTTAAAGGTTGAGTCAATTTAGTACAAATACTTATATCGTAGAGACATTTTGTTGAGATAACATCTAGCGTGGAAAGCACTCAAAATAAAATCATAACAGTGACGGTTACGTCTCAGAAATATTTCTTTTTTCGGTAAAAATGGGATAACTGTCTTGAACCGTGTACAGAATTCAAAAAGTTCGCACGGAGCGATTTATCATCGACGTACCTATTAATTTTCACTTTATTTTTGATTTTCCAAAAACGACTCAGCCGATTTCGATATACCTAATTTAAATGGGACTACTTCTTACGTATGATCTACAATAAAAAAAAAACATCAAAATCAGTCCATCACTGGCGGTTTGAGTAATGGCGTAAAATACATAAAAAATACATACAGTCGGTATGAGAACCTCTTTTTTTGAAGTCGGTTAAAAATCTCGGTAAAAACACTTCTACACACTTGTTCAAAAATTGTTTTCTTTCTCGACAATCCCGACGTCACACCTCCATGTCATTATCGGAGCGTCAAAGCGCCGCCACACGTCCCGTCCGGATGATACGCCACAACGCCACAATGGCTCGTCTCTTCATCAAACGCCATGACGATACATAAGTGCGCTTTTTGTGACATAGATGACACTGAGTGTAGGGTGACTGTTAGTTGGGTGTATAGGTGAGATAAAATTAGAAAAAAATGACGCAATGAGTTGTAAATATTTGCTAAAATCTACTTATATCTATTACAGTGTTTTTTCTATCTGAGCGCCTAAGCGCCATAACACGTACCGGTAGGATGATACGCCACACCGCCACAAAATATGCTCGTCTCTTCATCAAACGCCATGTCGACGGATAGGTAAGTGCGTTTTTTTGTGACACAAAATTAAATGTCATTGAGTGTATTGCGATCCATAGTTGGGTGTACAGGTGAGTCAGAATTAAAAAAAGGATTAAAAAAACAAATACCTAAAAAATTACCTATACTCTATAAAATTTAACTTGATCTCTGCGACAGTGACATATTGACATATTTAGAGTTGAGATAGTGGTGAAA
Source organism: Hypomecis punctinalis (assembly GCA_949316475.1). NCBI lineage: Eukaryota > Metazoa > Arthropoda > Insecta > Lepidoptera > Geometridae > Hypomecis > Hypomecis punctinalis. Next base: position 15,544,110 of record OX438812.1, read on the forward strand.
ATGTTGTAATGAAATCGAATGAGTAGTTGAAGGTGAGAAATTGGATTTCATTTACTTACTATTACTCGTATTTAAGATCAAGTATGCACACATGTAAACAATGTTATGATATTAATTTTATACCCATAATAATGTAACGATAGTATTTATCGACGTTTTTCACTATTATCGATGCTAATGTAACATATAATTGGGTTTAATTTAATTACACATGCAAAAAAAGTTATGATATTAAAATATACAATAAAATTAATGATAAATCAAGTTTTATTTAAAATATCGTCACTATAAACTATCGATATTTTAATTAAAACTCTATCTAAAACTCTGTGGTCCCGATCTTTCGTCGCCCATCACTAATCGGCATGTCCATAAAGTATGACAATGACAGGTACTGTCTGCACTGACAGGTGTTTTGAGAAATTCAGGACTTCATAGGCGTAATTTTTCTGACAGCTGTCGCAGAGATCAAGTTAAATTTTATAGAGTATAGTGTTTTATACACTCTTAGTCTTTTTCATAATTACAAGGCTGAGCGTCAAAGCGCTGCCATACGTCCCGACCGGATGACACGCCACAACGCCACAATGGCTATTCTCATCATCAAACGCCATAACGATAGATACGTGCGATTTTTGTAACATAGGTAGATGACACTGAATGTGAAGTCACAATAAAATTAGGTAGGTAATACTTGAGTATTTGACTGGGACAACATAAACATAATAATCGGCCCAGTGCGAGCCGGGCTTGCGCTCGAAGGGTTCCGTACAGTATGGAAGCCCTTTATATATTTAATTATTTATTTTTGTAGGGAATATACAAATTAATATTCTGTGCATATTTCTGCATCTTCCTGTTGTCGTTATTAAAATCAAGCAAAAAAAATAATGTTTCTTGTATGGAAGCCCTTAAATATTGATTTAATTTTAATTTAATTATTTATTTATGAAGTGATATTGAATTAAATATTCTGTGAATATTTCAAGCAGGTAAAAAACAGGTTTGTTGTATGGGAGCCCCCTTTAAATATTTATTTATTTCTATTTTTAGTATTTGTTTTTATAGCGGCAATAAAAATACATCATCTTTGAAAATTTCAACGTTCTAGCTATAACCGTTCATGAGATACAGCCTGGAGACAGACAGACAAACGGACGGACAGCGGAGTCTTAGTAATAGGGTCCCGTTTTTACTCTTTCGGTACGGAACCCTAAAATGAAGTATGCAATGCAGGTAGCAAATTTTCATTTAATGTACTTAGGTTTAAGTAGATAAAATGACAAACATTTGAATTTGTGATTTAAAAATTAGGAAACGAGAAAAGAGTAGATGTTAATTTAAATAAGGATGTGATCTTGATAATTATAATAAATGGAATATAGAAATAAGTACCACACCTAGCTTTTGATCAAATACCGCAACAAAGATTAAAAAAAAAATGGCAACAAAATAAGCACAAAAGTATAGACTCATGGTCACCTTACCACTCAGCAACTGTAGCATATTCTGTGGCCGGCCTTACAAAGTTACAACTATAGTAACTTCGCACTATTCTATGGCCGGTATTGTCATTTGGCCTACAATTATAAAGGCCTAATGACGTTGATTAAAGCCTCTGCGACCCGGCGCGTATCAAAGGACGTGTGATTGATTTTTTTCATCTTGAAAGATGATTTTTAAAGGAAAGATCGACGCTGTTATTAATATTTTATTGCCTGGTGATGATTGAAATAAAAATGAATACAATAAACAGCAAGGATACCTATTCATGACTATTACTTTTTTCCCGACTTCAAAAAATGAGGTTCTCAATTCGACCCTACGGTCAAATTTACAGTGTGTTTTTTATATTCCGCGATTATTCCGTTAATTAATTATTTTTTTTTATTTTTATTCGGTAGTTCGTATTTCAACGTAGGCCTTTGACATGGCTCAATAGTTAGAATAACCGGAACCTACAATCTAACGTGTCAACTGAGCCACAGTAGCGTTCAGTTGAAAATGTTGCCGCGGTGTCCCTTCCAAAGGCTGACCGTGCCGAACATTGTTTGGTTTACACCAATTTTTGTTTGGTGTTTTGGATCACCAAAGTTGGTGATCGCCGACAAACACACAGTCAAACTATGCTATTAAAGTGTATGCTCACTATAACGTACCTACCATACCATTGCCGTGCTAGGACCGTGTCAGAAAAAAAAACCGGACAAGTGCGAGTCAGGCTCGCATACCGAGGGTTCCGTACAAATCCAGAAAATTTCACAAAATTGGGCAGTAAGTTGTTAAAATCTCTATACTATAACCATCGACAAAATATGTTTTTTTTTTATCAGTTTTCTCGTCATACATCGAAACTTACAAATTGTTAAAATAATTAAAAACTGGTTTTAGCATGTGCTAATGAAGTTCTCTTATATGATACCTTACATGATACGATTTACTCACTTTGAATTTTGAACCCATATTTTGTTCATTTCCAGGCCCTATTTTTTTGTGATTTAAATAAAAATCTACAGTTTTCAGATTTATTCCTATATGTGTACTCTAAGACAATGTTTCTCGCCAAATTTCATAGTTCTATGTCAACGGGAAGTACCCAGTAGGTTTTGATTTTTGTGAGTGTCAAAAAATGCGGTTTTTTACGACATAAACGGCTCTTACTTTTTTAAACGATAACTGAGATGTTTTTCTTCTGCACAACTGCAAGATGTGTGTTTGTATACAGTTTAAATTTCAACTCGATATCTTTATGCGTTCCCGAGATAAAGAGTCTTGACATACATACAGACGGACAGACGGACTGACGGACAGACGGACAACAAAGTGATCCTATAAGGGTTCCATTTTTTCCGTTTGAGGTACGGAACCCTAAAAACTATGTATTGAAAAGTATGAGTCTAATTCCACTAGACTATTCCGTCACCGGCAAGATATTCTTGACGACATAAGCATTGCCATTCAGCGTGGCAATGCTGCTAGCATGCTGGGCACGCTGCCAACTGGCAGTGGGCTTGAGCACTTGGATTATCTTTAGACCTTCAAGGGTCTGTGGATGATCCAATTGCTTTCTATGTAGTAGTAGTGTAGTATTGTCATTATATGAAAATTGAAAAAAAAAAAAATTCTTGACGACTATTATTGATGTACATTGATGGAATACCTATAGAAAATACTTCAGCCAACATTTTACGTGAAAATATTACTTATAAAAGGCTATTTATAAAACTAAAAGTTAAGACGTTAATCGTGATTGAACTGTAATTAATTGCAGAAAAAAATCACTCTAACCGGATAATTTTTGTTTATTATGGCCAAGTTCGCGGTCCCCAGAAGCCTTAATAACATTTATTACATATCGACAAAAACAAACCTTAGATATGCCGCACGCTACTACACAGAAGTTCATAGAAATAACAGTATATAAGTAACTATTGTCCTCCAACCAGCGTGGAACTGGAACCTGAGCGAGCGTTTTCAGCTACTGCTTATGTTGGCAATAAACTACGAAGCAGGCTTGGAATCAGAAGTCAAACATTCGACGCTCTGATGTTTCTGCGATTTTATTTGTGACCGACGAACCACCGGGGGAGGTATACAATTCGACGCGTATATATTTTTTTATGTATAACCACGCATAACTTTTTTTATAGTAGTCCGATTTCAATAATTATTTTTATATTGGTAAGAGTGTACTTCGAAATTGGTCCCATTTAAATTTTATCGAAATCGGCTGAGCCATTTTTGATAAATCAACAATAATGTGAAAAATGTTACATCGATCCGTGCATAATATTTGCGTTCTAGCGATGCGCCCTGGCTTCGCACAGGTGTATTATACATATAAACATTTCTCTTGAATTACTCTATCTATTAAAACAAACTGCATCAAAATCCGTTGCGTAGTTTTAAAGATATAAGCATACATGGGGACAGACAGCGGAAAGCGACTTTGTTTTATACTATGTAATGATTCTGTACAAAGTCGGTCATGCTATTTTTTGCAAAAAATAATTATTGAAATTCTAAAACGATTTTTTGTGCTGCGTTTTTGATTTCTTGCAACAATTTGCAATTGATTTCTTTTAATTTGTCTATTTTAATTTGTGTAATTTTGTAACGTTTAAAAAAGGTTTTTAAGAAATTACGAAAATAACTCTAATCCCGGGATAGCCTCAGGATCCCGGATTACTTATCAAAAATCTCGTTATTCTGGGATTGAAAAACAGGCTCGGAATTGTATTATCTAGTCGTAGTGATTAGTAGAGCGTGTTGTGTTGTTTTCCATGCCTGATACGTTCCTAGCACGGTTATTATATGGCATGGTACGTTATGGTGGGCAGACGTCCTAATGCTTACTACCTAGTTATGTTCGCTCATCGAACAGAACCTTTAGTACTCTAAGCAATATGTTCTCTCCCACGTAACTTGACACTAGCGATAAGCGGCCCGTTCGCAGTAGCGAACCGGGGATCGGTCTTATCGGTAGAGCTGAGTAAGCTTCTGCGAATAAGACCACCTAGATGAGTAAGTTAGCCTGTAAGATTTCTTAGTGTATTTTATTCATTAATTATAGTGCCTTTGCATCGGCAACACCTTTGTTTAATTTCTAGTTTTTAAAAACATTCTCTCGCGCTCCAGGAAGTTAACTGGCGCAGCCGGTAGGATAGTCGGCTGCTGCCAGCGCGAAAAGTTCGCTCGTAAATTCGGTGAATTTCCCCCGCGTTGTGCAGTATTAAGTAAACGGTGTTAATACTCAAGTCAGTGATATCCGTTCCGGCTATCCATACGAACCAAACAAATAAGTTATCTACGGGCGCAGAAAATGCAGGTCGGTTGGTGAGTAAGCCTTTTTCGCCATCCTTAACCTCACACCCCATTTTTCCTCGAATTTTGTAAATTTAGACCTTGGTCATCGGTCAGATTTGCTTGTGTTAATTGTAGTATTGGAAAATTTGGTCTTAAATCGATTGAATTGTGTTAATTAAGGATATTTAGTAATATTATAGTGTCAGAAAATTTAATCTCAAATCGATTATATTGTGTTAATTAAGAATAATTAATATTAAGTAGTAGTATCGGTATTGACTCTACCCAGACTTTAAATTAGGTGTGAATTATTTTAGTGTAGTTGTGTTAAAATATAATTTAAAAAATGGCGCAAGAACATAGGGTTGGCGCTCTTGCACAAACGGAAATCCCAAAAGAAATGCTAGGACTTATCCCTGTCTTCAATGGGGAGACTAAATTATTAAATCTGTTCATGAGGAAGTGTGAATATGTCCTCCGACAACTACAGGGCACGCCCACACGTAACGAGTTTCTCATGCAATGCATTACGAGCAAATTAACTGGGAAGGCCGCCGCCGTTATTAGCGAGCGAAGCGACTTCACGACTTACAACGAATTAAAAGAAGTTCTAGTGCAACATTTTGGTGACCCTCGGAGTGAGGAGTGCGTTGCCATAGAATTAGAAACACTTAAAATGAAACACCATGAATCTTATTTAGACTTCTGCAGTAGAATACAAGATGTTAAGGCCATTCTAATATCCAAAGTTTTTCAATCCAACTCAGAAGAAATGAGAGTCGCGAAGAAGATCATTTATGATCATACAGCATTAAACGTCTTTCTTTATAATTTGCCCGAGCAAATGGTTCGGTTGGTTAGGTTAAAAAACCCAACCTCACTGGAAGACGCTCTGAAAATTGTACTTGAAGAAGTAAACTTCCAGGAACAATACAATATGAAGTCAAAATTACTAAGATCTCAGTTTTCAATGCCCAGTAGCCAGAATACCATGAGACCCGCGATTCCCGCGCCTCAATTCCAGTTCGGTATACCTGGGAACCAAAATTTAAATAGGCCACCGGTTCCAGGGTTCGCACAGCCTCAATTTGGCTATCGCCCGCAGCTAGGCTCCGCGCCCCAATTTGGCTATCGCCCGCAGCTAGGCTCCGCGCCCCAATTTGGCTACCGCCCTCAGCTAGGCACCGCGCCTCAGTTCGGTTATCGCCCGCAATTAGGCCAGCAATCAACACCGCAGCAAGGATTCAGACCCCAATTAGGGACGACCCCTCAGCTAGGTTATAGGCCACCCCAATTTGGGTACAAACCACCCCAATTCGGGTACAAGCCACCCCAATTCGGGTATAAGCCACCTCAATTTGGCTACAAGCCACCCTACCAACCACCTCAACAAGTTAACCCGCCGCACTTGCAATCCGGCGACGTATCTATGAGGACCGCCCGTCCTGCTGGATTTAAGCTTAACGAAATAACCGGTCACGACGACGAACAAAATAAATACCATGACGATGCTTATCCCTATGACCACGAAAACGACATGTACGGACAGTATGAATATTACGACCCTACAAACGACTTCGAATACGACGCATACAACAACGACTTGACATATGAGACCCCACTGACAGATGCAACACAAGAACAGCTGGCTGAAAATTTTACAGCACAGGCCTCTTTAGAGGACAAGAAGTGATAGAGCTAAATTGCGACCCCACACTTAAACTACCCCACATTTACATCCCTGAAATAGACGCGAAATTAATGATTGATACGGGTAGTACCAGATCATTTTTGAAACCTCAGAAAGCATATGAATTCTTCTACGAGAGCGTTAGGAACGAACCCTTCGAGGTAGTTAGTACGCATGCATCTAGTAGGCATAGCGAAGTAGTCGAAATTCCACTTCTGCCAACATTCCGAACAGATGACAGCCACAAGTTTTACCTGTATAACGTTGACTCAAAATATGACGGACTGATAGGAAATGACTTACTAAGACAACTTGGTGCCGTAATAGACTTAAAGCATTCCGTGCTTAGAACAAAAACAACTCAGATACCGATCATCAATACAAATTTGGACTATGAAATAGAGTTGCAACCCCGATCAGAACAACGTGTCAGAATACCAATAGACCAACACTCCGGTGAGGCTGTATTAGACTACCGAAATTTTGGCCCTGGTGTACGAATGCCCAGTGCCCTAGTAAACTGCATTAACGGATACGCAACCACCGTAATACAAAACACATCAGAGGAAATAGTGACTCTTACAGTAAAACGACCCTTACAGGTGACTAAATACGAGACTACACAATGCGACCTCAATGCGACTAATGTGACTACTACTGACCCACAAACAGACAGAATACTGACTGAAAATTTGGACAAGTTAAAACTAGACCACACTAACCCCGAGGAACATGAAAAAATTTACAGGCTCTGCAATGAGTACAAAGACATCTTTCATTGTGACGAATTACCCCTGACCTTTTCCAACGCAGTAAAACATAAGATTAGGACAAAGAATGAGGACCCAATTTATGTAAAACCCTACAGGCAGGCCCCCGCTCAAGCGGAAGAAATAAACCATCAAGTAAATAAAATGCTACAGGACAACATAGTCCAGGAGTCAAACTCCCCCTGGAATGCCCCAGTGCATTTAGTGCCGAAAAAGAGAGACGCGTCCGGGGAACAAAAATGGCGACTTGTAATTGACTTTAGGCGCTTGAATGAGATTACAATAGACGACAAATACCCATTACCGAACATCAGTGATCTTTTTGACAAATTAGGTAAAAGCACGTACTTTAGTACAATCGATTTAGCCAGTGGGTTCCACCAGGTTGAGGTAGAAGAGCGAGATAGACAGAAAACAGCTTTCAGTACGCAAAACGGCCATTTCGAGTTTTTAAGAATGCCGTTCGGGCTGAAAACAGCCCCCGCGACCTTCCAGCGTACAATGGACCATATCCTGCGAGGACTGCAAGGACTACACTGTATGGTGTACCTTGATGACGTAATCATATTTTCGTCCAGCCTAGAGGAGCACATCCAAAAACTTAGACTAGTTTTCGACCGACTTAGAGAAACCAATTTAAAGGTACAGTTAGGGAAGTCTGAATTCCTACGTAGGGAAGTGCTGTACCTGGGACACATCATCACCAAGGATGGCCTAAAACCAAATGATGACAAAATTAAAGCCGTAATGAATTTCCCAATCCCGCGGACTACGACGGAAATCAAAAGTTTCCTCGGACTTGTAGGTTACTACAGACGCTTCATCCCCAACTTTGCAAAAATAACACAACCGCTGACTTCGTGCTTGAAAAAACGCAATAAGGTTATAGTAGACCAAAATTACATTGACGCGTTTAATAAATGCAAAGAACTCTTGACACATGCACCCCTCTTACAGTACCCCGACTATGACAAACCCTTCATCTTGACAACAGATGCTTCGAACGTAGCCTTGGGAGCAGTTCTCTCCCAAGGACAAGTAGGCAGTGATAAACCTGTCGCGTACGCGAGCCGTACCTTAAGCGACACAGAATCTCGTTACAGCACAATAGAGCGAGAGTTGCTCGCTATTATCTGGGCAACAAAACATTTTCGCCCCTACCTGTATGGACGAAAATTCTTCATCTATACAGACCATCGACCCTTAGCTTGGTTAAACTCCCTGAAAGACCCCAATAGTAAATTGACACGATGGAGGTTACGCCTCCAGGACTTTGACTTCGAAATAATCTATAAAAAGGGGAAACAAAACACTAACGCTGACGCCCTAAGCAGAGTTAAGGTTAACGCCTTGACCGACGATGACTCAATGGTAGTGAACGTAGGTGACCAAGAACCTAAACCACAGACGAGTAGGCAAACACAACAAAATCTAACAACCATGGAATTATCTGACGACAGCGACACGATGTCCATTGTGACCCTCTCTGATTCTGACGAGTCCACCATATCGTTACCCGAGCTAGAAATAGAGAGACCGGTTATTCCGTCCCCGCCAGCCAGTAGTAGGACGCACACAGTGCACTCTGCTGAAGATATGGACTCCACCGGGATACCAATCCTTCACGAGGCCATTGATACCAAACCCAACCAAATTCTGGTATACTCATGGCTAAAAAACGAACTTCATGTCAAGGATATTTCCGTAAGGAAACACAAAATTTTGGAAGTTTTCTTGCCTATTAACAACCCCGAATTAGTCAAAAACTTTCTGAAGGAATACGCTAAGCCGAAAGCAAAACTCTTTATTTATTTCGAGAATCCAGAGCACCGTAAACAATTTAGCACAACCGTGATAGAAATCTTTAGGAAAGGGACAATAAATCTAGTCGAGTGTACAGAGCGAGTAGTTTACGTAGACGACGAAAATGAACAAAAAGCAATAATAATAAAATATCACGAAGGAAAGACCTGTCACCATGGTATTAAAGAAACATTAGTTAGGCTTCGAAGGACTTACTACTGGGACAAAATGCAAGAAACCGTTTCAGCCGTGATAAATAACTGTGATGCATGTAAGAAAACCAAATACGATCGAAAGCCAATAAAACCCGTATTGCAGCTTACTCAGACCCAAGATGCACCCTTTCAGGAAATTTTCATCGACCTTTTCAGCATCGAGGGAAAGTATTACCTTACTCTCATAGACGCGTTTAGTAAGCTAGGCCAAGCATTCGAAATCCCAAACAAATCCACCCCTGAAGTTGTAAGAGCCCTCATGAAATACTTTTCATTTTACGGGATACCAAAGAAAATCAGTTCTGACCCCGGTACAGAGTTCAACAACGAACTCCTGAAAGAATTCCTTAGCTTACACAAAATACAGAGACACATAGGCACTGTCAACAACCCTAATTCCATGGGCCTTGTAGAACGGTTCCACTCGACCTTAATAGAAATTTATAGGTTGGCTAAGTACGAACAGAAATGCACAGACGCCGCGTCTGTCATGACTTATTCCATCATGGCTTACAACCATACCATACATACTGCAACGGGCTTAACGCCCTTCGAAGTTGTCTTCGGGCATACCGACACAGACAACCCGTTCAACTTAGAATTTGAAAAATCTTATACACAGCAGTTAGTAAAAGACCACAGTAAACGAACAAAACACCTGTACACACACATATCTGAAAAACTTAAGGCGGACAAGGAAAAAGTTAGGACGAAACGAGGTGGGGAGGCCGACTTAGAACTCCCAGAAGTAGTGTTCGTAAAGGACATAAATAAGAGGAAAAGTAAAGAAAAACCCCGCTATAAAAAGGCTAAAGTAATAGGCTCTGTCGAGAAAAATGTTGTCCCTGTCAAAGTAGAAACCGAGAGGAAAAATAGTAAAGCACCCATTAAAAATATAAAACGACCTCCACAGGTGGTGCAGCGCGATGCTAGCAACAGCAGCAGTCGCCCTTCATCTGCAAAATCTTGAAGGGAATCCGGGACTCCTGCCAGTAAAGAAAGGTCAAGCTCACATGCAAACCGACAGTTGGACAATTCTAAAAACTATTAGGTTAGACAATATTTGGACCGATTTAAACTTAGTAATTTCAAAATTTGCAGAATTCCAGCAATTAATTTCATCTAACAAAACGTTCCCGCACGAATTCATAGGAATGTTTATGCACGCAGAATACATGCGCGACATAACCATAGACAAGTATCACCAATTAATTCCTCAACGAGTCAAACGTGGGATACTTAACCCATTAGGATCCATTATTAAGATTGTAACAGGCAACTTAGACCATGAGGACGCCCTTAAGTATGATCGGTTGACCTCAGAATCGAGTCATAATCAAGTTATATTGTCAAAGAAAATCACCATTGTGACTAAAATGCTAGACAGCTTAGTAAACGCCACAGAGTTAATTCAGCAAAACTCCCTAACGATGGATTCCCGTCTAAGAAGGGTTGAAACTACCCTTAAGGAGACTGTTATCCGAGAAAATAATTTAGGTATATCATCTTATGCGTTAGGACTATATAGTTTATTCATAAGTAGTTTTAGGACTATATTCATTAGATTAAGTGAAATCGAAACCGCTCTAGCTCTAAGCAAGGGCTCTATACTACATCAGGCCATAATTAACTCCACCGAACTGCTATACCATTTGAACCTGATAGCAGAATCTAGGAACCTGGTATATGTACCCAGCGAATTTAATTTAATTAAGATTGAGGAAACCATTGATGTAAAATCTTTTATCAAAAAAGACCAAATTACCTTTATTTTGGAAATCCCTCTGACCGATAATGTTACGTATAACTATTTCAAAATGTACACATTACCCATTCTCCTCAAACCTGAAAACCTAACTGTTGCCATATTTCCCAAGTACCCATTCCTATTGGCGAAAGGGCTGAAGTATCAGCCGATCGTGAAGCCGTGCCGCTCACTCGCTGCTGGAGACGAGTTTCTCTGCGATGATGACAACCGCGCCCCATACAGCGGACCCTCCTGCGAGGAAAAACTCATGAGGTTCGAGGACACCACTGGCATCTGCAAACAGCACCCCATCCACGTCGAGGACGTAAAGCTGCAGAAAATAGATAGAAACAACTGGATACTATACACCAGATCGGAAACAACCCTCACAGAGACCTGCGGCGAAGAAGCTTCAAAGCAGCAGATCTGCGGGACGCACATCGTCACGCTGAACAGGCCCTGTGATGTCACTGTCAACGGGACGACCATCCGTCACCACCGTCTTTACACCGAGTCAGATCCAGGGAAGCCACTGCCCACCATCAACTTACCCAAACTGCGCGCGACCGAAGAGCTATTCAGTGCACATGCACTCAACATGCGAGAGATTGCACTGGACGAAGTTAAATACATGGCCTTTGCCTTGAAGAACAGTGAAGTTTTCGGCGACAACAGAGAAAAAGACTCTACAATCAGTGTCATAGCATTAGGATTAGTAGTATTAAGTATAGTTTTGATTATTTTTTATGTTTCGTACACCAAAATTACCCCTTTTATTCAAAATTATCGGAATCCCTCTAAAATCGAGCGCTCCGATAATTTTTCGCTTACGGAGGAAGAAGTTATGTTCGCTCATCGAACAGAACCTTTAGTACTCTAAGCAATATGTTCTCTCCCACGTAACTTGACACTAGCGATAAGCGGCCCGTTCGCAGTAGCGAACCGGGGATCGGTCTTATCGGTAGAGCTGAGTAAGCTTCTGCGAATAAGACCACCTAGATGAGTAAGTTAGCCTGTAAGATTTCTTAGTGTATTTTATTCATTAATTATAGTGCCTTTGCATCGGCAACACCTTTGTTTAATTTCTAGTTTTTAAAAACATTCTCTCGCGCTCCAGGAAGTTAACTACCTATATAAATGACCAGTTATAAGCTTTTTCAATGTTTGTCAACAGCGATTACCATTTCAAATGGAGAATGTGAGGTCATTCGCACTTCGTCGCAAAAGGAACACGAGCAGACCATGTCGGCGTCTCAAATCGGGAAATCGGCGTTTAACCGCGGGCCCTGCTCGCCAACTGTTTAACAAACTGTTGATTTATATTATAGTTAGTTGATGTGTTGTTTAATTGGTGTTTTCATTGAATATATATTTTATGTGTTAATTGATCAGTTTTTTAATTAAGTAAGCTTTAGATAGTAAAGTGTTTGTTTTATTGGTGTTTTCAGTAACTGTAAGTACTCCACCGGTCTTCTTTAAAAGCCCACTACTGGACACAAGAAGGGTAGATAGTGCTTTGTAAAGTGCAAGGAATTTTGTAGGTATGTACCTACTTACTCATCATAAATAAAAAAATCAGGACAGAACGTCGTGAACAGACAAGTTAGGCCGATTTTTTATACATAAGTGAGTGCGTCGGTGATGCGCCGCCATAGTTCGACTGACGAGCCAAGGCGTAGTTTCGTTGTACGTACATATACAAGTGTGTAATTATGTCTGTACACGGCGAGGCGTACTTTTGCCGGCCTCACTTGTTTTTTCACAATATTCTGTCCTGATTTTTTATTTGGTATGAGAATAAACCACGAAATCGCGAAAAAATATCAACTGCTCCATTCTTACTTACATTTTGTGGAGATTCTACAAAAATTTTCTTATACCTACCTAAAACGGCTGATTTTATTTAAGAAATAAATAAATAAATATTTTGGGACATCTTACACACGGCTTCTGACCCCAAACTAAGCAAAGCTTGTGATATGGCTGCCGCCTGCCAGAGACTGATATACTACATATACATATTTTTAAATACTTATATACCTATAGATATTAACTAAATAACTCCCAGACACAGAGCAAACACCTATGTTCATCACATAAATATTTGCCCTGGGTGGGGATCGAACCCACGCCTCTTGGACTCAGAAGTTAGGGTCACTAACCACTGAGCCACCGAGGTAGTCAAGCCACCGAGGCAGTCGAGGCATAAGAGATTTCGCAGTTGGTCTCATGGTAAAAAGTGGTTCATAATCATGAGAATTGGTCAAACAACACCTCGGAAAGTTCCTGCATTTTGCAAATCCACGGACCTGTCCATATCCATTCAAAATGTGTTATGCTTATCCACGAAAGGCGACTGAAACATATCCACGACGCTGGCCCAGTACGTGCAAATTTACATGCGCCATCAATTTTCTTTTGCAGAGGAAGACATTGTGTGGAAAACTGCAACGCTTCCTCCCTATGTTTTTATGACAAAGTAAGAAAAAAGCGCGCGAGTCTGGTATGTTATGAGTAACTGTAGGTTTTCAGAAACTGCTAAGTAAGTAGCGCCGTAGGTACTAATAATACACAGTCAGGTCATAAATTTTTTCACATGTTTTATATAAAATTATTGAAACAAGTTTATTCATTAGGTATGTAACCACTTATATACCAAAATTAATTTAACAAAACATAGATTCTTATGACAATAAAGTTTATTCAAAATGACCTCCGTGATTTTGAATACAGGCCTTCAATCTGCGCGGCCAGTCGTCTATCGCAGCACGAACGAGGTCCATGTCAATATCGGCGGCTGCCTTAATCAAGGATGTCTTGAGTGACTCCAAATTGGGATGAGGCTTTGAGCACGTCTTTTCCTCCAAGTGTTGCCATATCTTGTAATCTAACGGACTCGAATCTGGACTCGAAGAGGGCCAGTCTTTGTAGATTTTTTTTTATTTTTTTTTTATCACAATGATCCCAGAAGTATGTAGGTACTACCTACTTATCATTTTTATATGTAAGGCCAAAGTCAACCATTAACCGACGCATCTCTGAATCTGTTTAATCGGCCGTTTAACACCGAGTCTTACCTCGCGCCACCCACACGCACCTAAATTAACCGTCTCCGACGGACGTCGATGTCAACTTGTCACTTCTGTCACTGTCACGTTTAAAAGCTTTAGGGCTCGACCACTACGGACTTTCTATGCTATACGACATAAATGTTTTAGGTGTAGATATTTCTTTAGGCTGGGCAGGTGCCTTTTTTAACTAACTGCTGCCCATCCCGGCTTCGCCCAGATACGGTTGGCTAAAGCAGACAAATAGTAAGGATCCCCATTTTTTGAAAATATAATATTAGCCTATGTTCACCGGGGACAGCGTAGCTTTCCAACAGTGAAAAAAAAATCAAATCGGTTTAGTAGTTTCGGAGCCTATTCCATGCAAAACAAACAAGCAATCAAATAATTCCTCTTTATAATATTGGTATATATTAACTACAACAAAATACCTACTATTAATAAAATTATAGTATGAAGTTACTCCTCTACTGCATAAGATATCGATATCTTAATCCATCTCGGTGGCCCAGTGGTGACTCCTGCGCTAAAGAGGCATGGGTTCGATTCCAACCCAAGGCAAGCATTTTGTGATGAACAAAGGTGTTTGTTCCATGTCTGGATGTTGTTATCTGTACGTATGTATTTAAAATGTGTAGATAATATGTAGTACGTGTATATACCTATCAGTATCTGGCAGCTATATCAAAAGATTTGCTTAGATTGTGGTCAAAAACCGTCTGTAAGATATCCCCTTATACTTAAAAACCAATGCTAGAGAGCTTAGGTTCGTATTTTCTAGAGAGAAGTTTACAAACAACTTGACCAATCAGATGGGCAATAGCAAAATCATTCGATATCATTAGAATGATTAACTACAACTGTTGCAACGCTTATACAAAAGCTAAAACACTATAACTAAAATAATATTGTCACTATCCTTTTGTCGCCTCTTATAGGTAGCGTGGTTACCACCTAAAAGCTAACCGCCTTGCTACAAAAGATTTAAACATGCTATATACACTGTTTAACCGTGCTATTTGTACTGTTAAATATTGTCATAAGCGTGCGTAAAACTTTTGTGGGGGAGAGGGCTATGCTCGGAGTCTCTCGACGGGATCGAATCAGGAATGAGGAGATCCGTAGAAGAACCAAAGTTACCGACATAGCCCAACTGATTAGCAAGTTGAAATGGCAATGGGCAGGGCACATAGCGCGGAGGACTGATGACCGGTGGAGTCGAAAAGTTCTCGAGTGAAGACCACGTACCGGCAAGCGCAGCGTAGGACGTCCACCCACAAGGTGGACGGATGACCTCATTAAGACCGCAAGATTGCGCTGGATGCAAGCCGCTTCCAACCAGTCTTATTGGAGATCCATAAGGGAGGCCTATGTCCAGCAGTGGACGTCCTTTGGCTGATGGACGGATGGATGACTACAAACATAAAATAGACATACTATTATATTATCGCTTCGAATAGCTCGTTTTAGTGTGTCATCACCTTAAACCGGGACTTTCACCCGGTGTTGGATGACCGGACCGTTTTATCGAATTGTGTTTATTTTTTAATTTACATTTGGCAATGTTAATTGTGTCGCCTGCACAGCTGTAGGTAAAATAAACAAACGTTGGACAGCCGTTTGATAGGTTTTAGTCTGTCATATTTTGAAGTGATAAAAGGTGACGTCCACAAGTGGTATATTATTCAGAGAAAAATCGAACCAAGATGATATATACATCATATGAAAGTTTGATTTATGGGCTTCTCAAAAATGTTTAACTTTGATTTTTTTATCCCTCCATTTTTTTTTAAATTTGAAAAGTTAATTGTATGAAAAATAAAAATATAGCTCTGTATTATTTCTAGTTTAGCATTAATAAAGTGCTTCTATTTTTATTTTACTTGCATTCCTAGCATTAAAAATTATAACCTACCAGTGTGACCAATTAGTACTTAGGTACAATGTGACAAAAAACACTTAAAAACTGTGTCTAATTGGTAAAAATGCTTCTATTTAACCATAATGAAGGTTACTTAACCAGGATTTCTAGAGATAAACTACCTGATGATCCTAATAGATTCATAATTAATTTAAAAAAAAATCGGAGGTCTCTTTTTTTGGTTTTAACCGATGTAATAGACTCAGAAAAATATGAACATTCTCAAAATGTAACGAGTGTTTTGGTTAGAATTTTAGATTATTATTGAACCCGCCTCCATACATTTTGTGGACATGCCCTTTTAGTGGGATTTTAATTCGTTTTCTTACTAAAAAGCCCTTTCGGCCGCGTATGTAACCGTATGTTGTGAACCATTATTTAGATATTACTATTTATGTTATTACGATTATGTAGGTAATGAAGACTACGAAAAATTTCACGACTTGTAAGAAACTATTTATTATGAAATTATATTTAATGATTATTGTTTTCCAATATAATTTAAAACTAGCGCGTAGGTAGATACCTAGGTATAATTTTGAAAAGATCAAGTACTTACCTGCCTTGGTATGCCTAAGGATTTCCAAATCAGCTACGAGTATCACATTTTTAACACGCTTTTATTAGGTCGATCTGTATGTAACTATGTAATGTAAATCTAAGGTAACTAATTTAACCATCTTCCAAGGGTCATAGCGTAATGAAAATTGGCAGCTGTATGTAGTTCTGATGACAATACAATAATATGGTACTGCCGAACTGATCTGATGGTGGAGCCGGATAATAATTCTAAACTGAAATTTCATGATGGAAAATCGTATTATAGCTGTTTTGGATTTCTTAGAAAAGTGTTGTAATGAACTTCGACCACGATTAGGTTTCAAGGTCTGATGATGAAGCCAGAAGATAGGCACTGGCATTCCATGATGGAATATCGTATCATAGGCGTGTTTGCACTTGTGAGAAAGGCAATGGACTAAGCTTGTTTTTCTAGTGTTTATAGGGTTCCGTACCTCAAAGGGAAAAAACGGAACCCTTATAGGATCACTTTGTTGTCCGTCTGTCTGTCTGTCTGTATGTCTCTTCATCTCAGGAACGCGTAAAGATATCGAGTTGAAATTTAAACTGTATACGTAAATGGTATGGTCTCTTCCAGATGTGTAAAAAGTAAATTCTCATGCAGTTATCGATCATAAAAGTTAGAGCCGTTTATGTCGTAAAAAACCGCATTTTTCGACACTCACAAAAACCAAAACCTACAGGGTACTTCCCGTTGACATAAAACTATGAAATTTGGCAAGAAACATTCTCTCAGAGATCACAAATAGGAATAAATCTGAAAACTGTACATTTATATTTAAATCACAAAAAATTGGGCCTCAAAATTCACAAAATATGGGTTCAAAATTCAAAGTGAGTAAATCGTATCATGTGAGGTATCATATAAAAGAACTTCATTAGCACATGCTAAAACAGGTTTTTATTTATTTTAACAATGTGTAATTTTCTATGTATGACGAGAAAAGTGAAATAAAAAACCTTTTTTGTCGATGGTTATAGTAAAGAGATTTTAACAACTTACTTCCCAATGTTGTGAAATTTTCTGGATTTGTACGGAACCCTCAATGTGCGAGCCTGACTCGCACTTGTCCGGTTCTTTGAACTATTTATTTATTGAGTAAGTAAATCTATGCAACTTATATACTTATTAGTTATGTGGATCAGGTTAAGTTTCTTTTTCGGTTTCAAGGTTCATACGATATTGTTAACGATGTTGTTGCAAGCAGCTACCGACTGATTTTATTAGATAAATACATAGTTATCTGCTTGCCCTGTACTAAACCAAAATAATTGTCCCATACATAATCGTAACTCGGAATCGAAAAATGTATGAAACAGCTGATTATTTTCTAGAATTACGGGTTGGCATCATAGTAAAAGTTATTCATAATAATAACTCGCCTTAATTCGGCCTAGTGCACCAGTTCTGGATAAATAAAATAAATAAATATTTTTGGGACATCTTACACACTGCCTCTGACTTCGAACTAAGCAAAGCTTGTGATATGGCTGCCAGAGACTGATATACTACATAATATACTTATTTTTAAAGACATACTTATATAGATAGTAACTAAATAACACCCAGACACAGAGCAAACACTTATGTTCATCATATAAATATTTGCCCTGGGTGGGGATCGAACCCACGTCTCTTTGACCCAGAAGTTAGGGTCACTACCTACTGAGCCACCGAGGTAGTCTATAGAGAGAGAGATAACCCTGCATAGGGGAAGCTTATATCCAGCAGTATGCCAATGGCTGAAACGATGAGATACAACATACACAAATAATTAAACTCTACATTTCTCAATATCATCCGTCACACGTCCACATCTCAGCTCATCCCAGCACTAGACAAGCTTAAAAATCGAAATAACGAAATTAAAAAATAAAATTAAGAGTAAAAATAAAAAAGGCACAAAGGTTGCGCCGGCGCCCGCGCCCCGCTGGCGAAGTGCTCTTTAAACGCCCTCCCCCGCTGGCTTGATGCATGGACAGTTTTATCTACAGGGTGATGTGAAACAGTGATTTTATCAACCATTATAAGTTTTAGTCAATTGAAACGTGGTCAACTTGTCATTAATAAACAAGTATTGTCACCATGAAATAAATAGTACTGTACTGTACTGTATCATCCTTATAATAGTACACTGCAGGACGTAAGCCTACCCACGAAGGGTGATTGGGCCACATCCACCACGCTGGCCCAGTGCGGGTTGATGGATTCACATACGCCATTGAAATTCTTCTCCGGACATATTATGCAGGTTGCCTCACGATGTTTTTCTTCACCGAAAAGCCAGTGGTGTGAATTTCCGTACATAAATTCCAAAGAACTCATTGGTACGGGACCGGGATTTGAACCCACGACCTCACGATTGTAAGGCGGGTGTCATTACCTCTAGACCACCACGGCTTGGAAATAAATAGTAAATGTCTTTATTCATGAATACCCAAAGCATTGAGGTAATTAAAATAATAAAAAGGCACAAAGGTTGCACCGGCGCCCGCGCCCCGCTGGCTTGATGCATGGACAGTTTTACCCCCAAGATGTTGCCATGAACGCTATTTTGTTATAAAAATGTCAAATTATCACCAACTTGGCCAATTGGCCGTGGGGTGCCGGCCGAGTAGAATAGCACCCCCCTCTTGTACCAGGTGTCGTAAGAGCCGACTGAGGTACTACGGAACCGACTGTTGGCGGTATACCAATCCAGAACAGCGTAGCTCAAGTGCAACAGGGCGGGGATGGGCAGCAGCATCCCCGTCGCGAGAGCTACGCCCTGCGATTGCCAACACGCTTGCCCAGCGCGGCAATTATGGGCAAACCCCCCCCCTTATGATTGTACAAAATAGAACCAGGCCCCCAGTCCCCGGCAGCTCCGCTAGTCCTGGTTCCGGCAGCGACCACGGTAACGGCGGAGCAAGGGGTGCTAAGAATCCCCGGCAGAGATCCGGCTGCCACCCCAACCGACGACGACTGGCCCTGGCAACATATAACGTGCGCACCATGAGGACTGATGAGAAGATTGCGGAACTGGAAGAAGAGTTGGGTAGGTTGCGATGGGATATTATGGGGTTATCTGAAGTCCGTAGAGAGGGCGAGGACACGATAACCCTGAAATCCGGCAACCTACTTTACTACCGGGAAGGTGACCAACGGTCCCAAGGTGGTGTCGGCTTTCTCGTACACAGGTCTCTCGTTAACAACATCATTACCATCGAAAGTGTGTCGAGCAGGGTTGTATACCTGATACTCAGAATATCCAAACGATATTCGTTGAAGGTCATCCAGGTATACGCACCGACCTCGTCACACCCCGATGATGAAGTGGAAGCTATGTATGAGGACGTAAGTCGGGCCATACATACGTCTAAGACCCGCTTCACGGTTGTTATGGGAGACTTCAACGCGAAGTTGGGCAAGAAAAGCGATGATGAGTTGAGAGTGGGGCAATTTGGATATGGGCAACGGAACCCCAGGGGCCACATGCTGGCAGACTTTCTGGAGAAAGAGGAACTCTTCATGATGAACTCTTTCTTCCAGAAGCCACCTCGCAGGAAATGGACCTGGATGAGTCCCGACGGTACCACGAGAAATGAGATAGACTTCATCATGACTAGCGAGAAACGGATATTTAACGACGTCTCCGTGATCCACAGGGTAAAAACCGGCAGTGATCACAGAATCGTGCGAGGCAAACTGAATATCAACGTTAAACTCGAAAGGTCCCGCCTGATGAAGTCTACGCTCCGACCTACTCGTGCCCACATACAAAACCCCGAAAACTTTCAGCTCGAGCTCTCGAATCGCTTTGCTTGCCTGGAGAACTTTGCGTCGGTGGACGAGATCAATAACGGGCTCGTAGAAACTGTCCAAACGGTGGGTTCTAAGTTCTTTAGACCCCGCCGTTCAGATAGACCTCAGAAATTCTCCGATCATACTCTAAATCTCATGGCCGAACGACGCTCGCTAAGACTGCAGTCTTCCGATGATGCAAAGTCATACAGGCGGCTCAATAGACAGATTTCAAAATCGGTGCGGTGCGACATTCGTCTCTTTAATACTAAACATGTTAAAGAGACAATAGAGCGGAACAAAGGCTCCAAAGTGTTCGCAAGGCATTTGTCTATTGGGCAAAGCCAGTTGACAAAGCTGAAGAGAGAAGATGGCAGTATAGCGTCAACCAAGGCAGAGGTATTGCAGGAGATCGAAAGGTTTTACGGACAGTTATACGCCTCGGTAGCAAAGCCTGTAAACAGCGCGGCCAAAGACCCAAGAGCCAAGCTAACCCGACACTTCACCGAAGATATCCCGGACATTAGCCTGTACGAGATTAGGATGGCCCTGAACCAACTTAAGAACAATAAGGCGCCGGGTGACGACGGAATTACTTCAGAGCTTCTGAAAGCGGGTGGAACGCCGGTACTAAAAGTCCTTCAGAAGCTATTTAACACCGTCGTCCTCGAGGGCATAACGCCAGAAGCGTGGAACAGAAGCGTGGTGGTGTTGTTCTTCAAAAAAGGTGACAACACCTTATTGAAAAACTACAGACCCATCTCGCTTCTGAGCCATGTTTATAAGTTGTTTTCAAGGGTCATTACGAATCGTCTCGAACGCAGGCTTGATGACTTCCAGCCTCCCGAACAAGCCGGTTTCCGGAAGGGCTTTGGCACCATGGACCACATATATACGCTGCGGCAGGTTATACAGAAGACCGAGGAGTATAACCTGCCACTTTGCTTGGCGTTTGTGGACTATGAGAAAGCCTTTGATTCGGTTGAGACATGGGCTGTGCTTGAGTCTCTTCAACGATGCCGTATTGACTATCGGTACATTGAAGTGCTGAAGTGTTTGTATAATAACGCCACTATGTCGGTTCGAGTACAGGAAGATAGCTCCGAGGCGATCCCTTTGAAGAGAGGCGTAAGACAGGGAGACGTAATATCTTCGAAACTGTTTACTACTACTCTGGAGAACGCCTTTAAGCTCCTGGAATGGAAAGGACTCGGCATCAACATCAATGGCGAATACATCACTCACCTTCGATTTGCCGACGATATCGTGGTCATGGCAAAGTCGATGGAAGAACTCAGCACGATGCTCGAAGGCCTTAATCAAGTCTCTCAACAGGTGGGTCTTAAAATGAACATGGATAAGACAAAGGTCATGTGTAATTCTCATGTTGTACCCACCCCTACTTCAGTTGGGAACTCGGTTCTTGAAGTCGTTGACTCGTACGTCTACCTGGGACAAGTAGTCCAGTTAGGTAGGTCCGACTTCAAGAAAGAGGCCAATCGCCGAATCCAACTCGGTTGGGCAGCGTTTGGAAAATTGCGTAACGTCTTCTCGTCCGACATACCTCAGTGCCTCAAGTCGAAAGTTTTCGACCAGTGTGTGTTGCCAGTGATGACTTATGGCACAGAAACGTGGTCTCTCACTATGGGCCTTATTAGTAAGCTCCAAGTAGCCCAAAGAGCCATGGAGAGGGCTATGCTCGGAGTTTCTCTGCGAGATCGAATCAGGAATGAGGAGATCCGTAGAAGAACCAAGGTTACCGACATAGCCCAGCGGATTGGCAAGTTGAAGTGGAAATGGGCAGGGCACATAGCGCGGAGAACTGATGACCGATGGGGTCGAAAAGTTCTTGAGTGGAGACCACGTACCGGCAAGCGCAGCGTAGGACGTCCACCCACAAGGTGGACGGATGACCTTATTAGGACCGCAGGATCGCGCTGGATGCAAACCGCTATCAACCGGTCTTATTGGAAATCATTAGGGGAGGCCTATGTCCAGCAGTGGACGTTCTATGGCTGATATGATGATGATGATGATCACCAACTAGCATTTACTCGCGGCTTCTCGTGTGATACCTATTTGGATTTTTGTGCTATCCCAAATAGAAAGTTTTTAATTTTTCCGGAATTAAAAGTAACATAAGTCACTCTTTTACTTTTGAGCAGGTAGGTATATCTTGGCTTGGTTGCCTGGAAGAAATCGCTTAAAGTGATAAGACCGCCAATTAGAGACCTATTGTTTTGTTTTGTCCTTATAATCTGTTTTTTTATGTAATGTGGTTGTCAAATATAGTGTTGTTGTTTTGTTTTGTTTGTTTTGTATATCCCATGAATAAAAATAAAAACGCCACAAAGGTTGCATCGGCGGTGAAAAATATTTTGTTAAAATATTGACACTTTATTACCAAAACGCCTGTGATCGTTAAATTCGTACCAACATATTATGTACATTCTAAGAGCTTATAGGTATGTGTAGATATGAGACCGGATTAGATAGAACCTACTCCTAACGCTAGTTTAACGCTAGAGCATTCTCCCACTTACCCTCACAACTTTCATAAAAAAAATATAAGAAAATGTGAACACCATGTATGTTATCCCGATTTATGTATCGCCATCTATAATTCCATAATCCCATATTTCGTCCGCACACGCGTTTTTGTCCTGATGAAGAAATACCCATTGTTTGGGCACTTCATCGATTTGTTACGGGTGACACGGAACCCGAGTTATTGGATAATCGATTCGAATTATAATCGAGCCTGGTAATCGATTATGAGTTTTTGTTGGCCGGCGCTTTTGTGACTTTTTGTGGACCCTTGGGACAACTTGAAGTAAGTATTGTTTTGGAATGACATTTAAACATTCTTGGGGTCTTGAAATGTTTTTTTTATTATGATCCAAAACATTGATGGGCACTAAAAACTTCAACACACTACTAGTAATAAACACCCTTTTATTTATGCTATAGATATCTCAATCGCAACTTGCAACTTTGAATAAATAGGTATAGTTACAACATAAGCTCGAAACATACTATAGGACGCGGCTTACGGACGCGACTGACAGCTGCGACCTAGACTATGAAAGTACACTGAGCCGTGCACACTATCGGACATAAGTCACGGACGTCACCTACGGACGTCCGAGAGCGTTCGGACGTCCGAGAGCGATCTGGCACACCGGGTGTCTTTAGACTGTGCACATTGCTAAGTCGCGGCTGTCAGTCGCGTCCGATAGTATGTTTCCGGCTATAGGCTTGGATTTTCAAATAATTATACTTCGTTTACCTTTAAATTAAACTGACTAAAAGTGCACAGTGCTATGGTTAAAACAACCAAAACTTAAAATTAAGAATTTAATTGTTTCTCTAAGCTCTAGAGTCTGTTTAGTTTGATCGGACAATTTACCTAATAAGTTTGTGTTATAGGTATTTGAATATTAGCGGTCATCTTACACACGGTCTTAGACTCTATTCTAAGCAAAGCTTATGATACGGCTGCTAGAGACTAATTTAACATCACATAAATGTTTGCCTTGGGTAGAAATCGAACCCACGCCTCTTTGGGCCAAGAGTCAGTGTCATCCACTACTGGGTCACAGTAAGACAAATACTGTACTGTACTGTATCAGCCTTTTTAATAGTCCACTGCAGGACGTAGGCCTACCCACGAACAGTGATTGGGCCATATACCACGCTGACCCGGTGCGGGTTGGTGGATTCACATACGCCATCGAATTTCTTCTACGGACATCTACGGTATAAAATTGTTTGTTACTAAGATAATTTATATGAATTATGTGTATAATATTTAAGTTATTTTGTAATATTTAAGTCAAAAACGTTTGGTCTGCATGTGACTGTAAGTCTTTGACTCTATGTAGTAAATAAAATAAAAAATAAAATAAAAAATAAATAGGTATGCAAAATTATGAAAAACCACGTTTATAATAATGATGATCATCATTACAACGGAATATGTGTCTAGCATATTTATAAAGTGGTAGTCTTAGGAGTCCTTTCATTATAATTAGGTGGTATAAATCTTTGTTTGTAAAAAAAATTATAATTTTCCTAAATGACGTCCGGAAATGATTTGAAAAACAAAGCACTTGCGCGACCACGCCTGCCAGAGTTCGGCTGCGTGCGCGCATACTGTTCCCACGTCGTTGTAGGATGACTATGAGTTAGTTTCTGACAAAATAGTAAAAAAAAGTAGGAAATAAAATACGTAAATTTTTATAGATCCGGTGTTAAGCTAAAATGTGATACAACAGCACGTGTCATCCGAGCCACGGAAGTGCATAGTTGTAAATGCCACCTGTGGAGCCCCCTATGAAGGCTAACGTACCGAGCTTCAGTTATCGTAAAGATACGCCTACTCAACCTAGATACCTACCATAATAGCGCTACATGAATTCGACGACATAGTGAAAAATATGCTTCAGAGTGAGTGAACATGTCTATTTTATAATAATATCTATTACCAACATACGCAAAATATCAAAGTTTATATTACTTTCAATTTGTATCGGTCGATAAATTTATCAATAGGTTTATGGGCATAATGTGATCAAAGGTATTTTTTTTTCAAATGTAATTAAAACTAAAATACCTAAATATAAAAGCAAATATTTTTTTTAAACTATTTTGCTGTCATAAATTTGTAGGACACTCTAAGCCGGAAATTAACTATTAAAATAAATTAAAAAAAATCAAATCTGTACACAAAGGGAAGAGAAATGTAGTGATATAGCATTGTATAGCTTAGCGTCCCCACTCCGCGGCAGTTGCCTATACGCAGTGGCCCGCGCCGCTAGGGTGTGAAGTGAACAATAAAAGAAACGTATAAAGCTTATCCTTTATTTTACTTAAATACACCCAGTGACAAAATAGTAGTTCGTAACTAATAGATAACATAGGTGGCGGCAGAAATAAATAATTCGATTAAAAATATGATCCCAGGCTTGTAACGCCTTGTCACCCTACCAGGGAGCCGGTATAACGCGATGGGCGTCACCAAGACTCCTCCGATCTTGACTCTCGCATCGGTTTTAATTTAACGGCCTCTTTGACATTAGCGGGACTGTCCGCTTAATAACACGAAACCATGGGGTCACTAATGATAAAGTGCTGATTTTTAAATTAAATGCTTTGATTATATTAATCTGGTTATGATGCTTTTGTTTATAGTGAATAACAGTTTATTAAGATGGCAAAATGTTTTAATTGAGCATATCATTCACCTAACATTTCGATTTGGTTATACTAAATGGTGGCCTTATTACTTCAGGCTATTTCTTTCAGCCAAAAAATAACTGATCAAAATAGCGGCCTTAACATGAGAAGAATTTAAAAAATAAATAACAGACACTTTTAAAAACAACCAAAGTATATATACTTATAAGTAAGTAATTGACTAAGTATCTACCTAAGTATAAGTAAGTAACTATTCAGCATTAGAGTTAGGTAGGTACATAAGGTACCTCTAGGTACATTGAAATACCTTGCACAGTGGATCAATGAGCTCGGCACCTTGGGATTGAATTATTACATAGTAGATTTTTACAGTTAAGGCTAATCTGGAATGTTCGCCACTTACAGCACCATGCTTTTCAATGAAGTTCTGCCCTCGGATTTTTTTCCATATCTTGCCAATGGGACAATTTTGCAACAATATTTTTTGTGTAATATTTTCAATTATAAGTACCATGTGCAAATAAAACGCCAGCCTATACGCCTATCGGTGACTATTTAAAAGTGATCACGAAATGCGTTAGCTCAGACACATACCTAATTACTAAGAAATTTACTGAAATGACCCGGTGTTAAGATTAGTCACCGATCACCTTGCGGCAACCCTCTCTCGACAACACATAAAAACATGTTTTTCCACTAACGCTGAGCCTGAACAGAGCGTTCCATTTCAGCGACTACATTAAGACATAAACCACGCATCTGATAGCTAGGGATGGGCGGTTGCGAATGTATTTATTCGATATATGAATTCGAATGATTCGAATCCGAATACATTCAAAATACTTTCATATAAAAGCCCTAAAACCAGCGGACGAATAGAATTGTTCACGATAAGCTCTTATGCTTTGATTCTATGTTTACAACCTACGTGTGTGCCGACAGGCTTATACCTATGTATGTAGGTATGACATAGTTATCGTACCTATCTACGTTTTCGAACAGAGGTATAAAAGTACTGCAATCTGCATAGAATGTTACAATTGAAAGTAAACAATAAAATTTATATGCCACAAATTATATTGTACCTTAAAAAATAAATGACAGCTAAGTAATTGCGACAATACTGAACAAACCATTCTGTAAAAAAATAAGAGTTCTGTAAATGCAAAATTTGATTTACAGATTTCGACGAAAGGTAGCTTGTTTGTCGGCCTTTTATCGGATACACTTCGGAGAGTGCGCTCAGGAGTTGCACAATCTGGCCCCACCTGCCCCTTTCTTCTATCGTATATACGGCTAGATAGACGCGACCAAAGCGCCACCCTTTTATGGTGGACATTTCGCGCGTTAGAACTAAGCATTATGTATTCTCATTCCTCATACGAACAGCCAGAATGTGGAACGCTTTGCCTGGGTCTGTCTTCCCGTTAAAATACAACGCGGGTGTCTTTAAAACCCGAGTAAATAGGTATTTTCTAGGTAAGCGTGCTACACCCTAAACCGCACATCTGCTCAACATCAGGCAGTGTGTAGTCAATCGCGAACCTATTCGAAATAATAATAATAATCTCAACGTTCTAAAAAGCTTCCTCCCTTAGACAGAAACTACTACTAGACTAGGTATCACTTAGTTATGGTTTCTTTGTGAAAAGAGTTGAGTCATTTTAATTCTTCAGACATGCTTACTAATACGAGAGAAACTAGCTTTTAACAAAATTGATTGACAATTCAAACATAGTCACTTAGATTTTTATAGAATTATTCGTTTAATTATTGGCAAAATAACCCACTATATACTTACAGTTCAGATTCCTTTGAAACTTGAATCATTGACGATTAGAACACCGTCGCTCAGATTTTTATCGAATTATTCGATTAATCATTCGCAAAATAGCCCACCACATTTCGGATTCCTCTGAAATTGCTCATGGACAGTGCCTCACGGCATTCTATAAAATCGGACGCACTCGACGACTGTATGGTTTCTATTTCGGTAAAAATAAATAAATAGCCGCGCCTGCGCCGCACTTGTATCGAGATACTTTGATCTAAAGACGCTGGAAATTATCTGAGAGCTTTCTTTTGTCTTGCATTATTTTATACAAATAAAATAATAGTAAAAATATCTACTCAGAAATAAAATTCAGAATGAGGCCGGATACGTCGTACCAAGCTGAAGCTAAATCAGGAACTTACCGTCTTACCACAAAAGTATTACGCACGCTTTAGACAATGTTTAACAGTACAAATTGCACGGCTAAACAGTGTTTAAAGCGTGTTTAAAACTTTTGTGATAATGCGGTTAATGTTCAGTTATCATTTCGACTGTGTTATAGCGTACAGTCCTATAAAGTAAGTAAGTTCGTATAGGTCGGGTGGCTAGCCCTGGTGTCAGAGTATTTAAGCCACCTGAAAGCTTCTGACATAGCTATTAATTAATACTTATTTTATAAGCGCAACTAGTCCAGCATGCGACCACGAAAAGCCACGAAACGATCACTTTTTGACGTGTGAAAAAGTGACAGATATATTGCCATAACGCTCTTTCGTGACACGTCTAAAGAAATATTTCGCGGTGCACATCCTAGCCTGACTGGTGACTTCATTTGAAGTACGAGTAGACTTAACTCTAGACTTTTGACTTTGGACTTGAGCTCCTTTTCTACCTACTTAGCATAATACGGCAAAATGCACATTGTCATAATTTCACATAATATCTTTGAAACCATTAGGTAATTCCATTGAAGAATTTTCAGATCCGCCTATTTATCAGATTTTTATAATATACACCTCACCACTTGGGAGCTTAGTGCCAAAATAAATAAAATTTATACTATGTGACTTCAAAACAACATACTTATTCTAAGATTTTCTTGGGATTGAAAACCCAAAACCGCTTTAAAAAAATGTCAGGACATCTGAGTTAAGCGCTGTAATTTGTGTTTCCAATGTTCATTTTATCCAAACTTGTAGCATTGTACTTAGCGGCAACATATGACAATACAGACATCAAAATACCATATAAAATACAATTTTGTACAGAATTATGAGCTGCTTTTCTTTCCACGATTGCTTGCAGTACATTTACCAAAGCACTCAGAAGCCCAACTCATTATGTGGATAGATTGATAGGTAAGTACAAGCATAAAGTAGGCCATCGCACTTCCGCGAACTATATAAAGCGGACTAAAAGCACCTCGACGGATTTACAGCCGTTTAATTCGGCTAGATGTATAGCCACGAATAGGGTTACCAGATTATTATAATCTCCTCTCAACCATACCATATCTAACGTACCTTACTTTTCCTACCATATCTGATCATACCATATATAGGTACCATATTATTCTATGCCATATGATCTCATCTCTTTCTGTTCTAATATGCCGCATTTACTTACCATTCCTACCAAATCTGACTACACTTTACCATTCCTACCACAGCTGATTCCCAAAAAGATAAGTTTCCCAATTCGTCTGCTTTGTATTTTTATTCCGATGTTACTTATCTGGCTTTTGCATAGTTTGTGGATTGTGGACTGATTATTTTCATTTACATGAATGAATCGTTTCTTTTCACAGTCGATATAATAATATAGAATCATTGCAACTTAGTATCATAAAATAATTTTCTATAAATAGTAATTATTAGGTTATTCCTTATAATTAGGTCAGTAGTTTAAAAGGAACTCTAATCAGATCAAAATTCAAATCAAAATTTGCTTTATTCTTTAGGCATATGGAAATGCCCTTAGAATCGTCTTTTTACAAAGGTTTTCGATAACACGCCGTATTTAATGCCACGAAAACTCAAAGCTGTTTGTTTCCGGCCAAAAAGAGGCCCTTCCAACTGTCTCCTGCTTTCCGTGGTGTGTCCGTTCCGGTAACTAACAGTCTGGAACTATTAGGCGTTACGCTATCATCGACTCTCAACTTTGGCTCTTATAATATAGAGTCAAAAGCCCAATTAGCCTCAAAAAAACTTGGTGTTCTCTCTAAGGTGAGACGGTATTTCACACCTGAGCAACTGCTTAGTCTTTATAAAGCGCAAATCAGGTCTTGCATGGAATACTGCTCCTTTGGGATGGCTCTGCCAAATACCAGTTGGAGGCTTTGGACTCCATTGAAAGGCGAACCAGGAGGCTGATAGGCAACGTAACCTTGACTGAGTCGAAGCTGCAAAGTCTCGAGCATCGACGTAGTGTGGCGTGTCTGTCTGCCTACTATCGGATACACTTCGGTGAGTGCGCCCAGGAGTTGCACAATCTGGTCCCACCTGCCCCTTTCTTCTATCGTACGACTAGACAGATGCGACCAAAGCGCCACCCTTTTATGGTGGACATCCCACGCGTGAGAACCAAGCGTTTTGAGTCCACATTCCTCATACGAACTGCCAGGATGTGGAACGCTTTGCCTAAGTCTATCTTTCCGTTATAGTACAATGTAGGTGTCTTCAAATCTCGATTACCTAAATAGGTATCTTCTAGGTAGGCGTGCTACATCCTAGACCGCATATCTGTATATATATATATATATATATATATCAGGCAGTGTGTAGTCAAACGCAAACCCATAAGAAATTTAAAAACAATCTGCTAATTTATAATAGCTTTTGTCCAGTAGATGGCTCTTTACATAGCTTATTATATCATTTTTGGGTCTGATTATAATACTTTCCGGAATCTTGTTGTAGAATTCGATTCCCAAGTAGTAGAAACTGTTTGACGTTTTAGTGAACCGTCGAGACGGCCTCATTAAATATGACTTTTATGCCTACTATCTCCACTACTATATGCACCATTTTTTTCCATCCGGTCTATATTGTCAAGTACATAAAGTACATTTTGGTACACAAGGTCACCACCCAAAGTCATGATACCAACCTCCCTGCAAGTATCTAATCGCTTAAGACCTTGGGTATAGCGTAGTGCCCGTTTCTGTAAAATGAATACTCTTCTGGTGTGACGCTCAGCTGCTGATTTAGAACATTGATTGCAATTAAAACGCCTACAGAAATGGAATAGTGAAATAGCAACTTTCTCACTCTGGTTTCGGTTTGAGGTAAATTGTGTGAAGTTAGTAGTTACATACTGGCATTTTTATCAAAATAACATTAAAACTATTCGGTTTTAGGTACTCAAAATTGCGACCGCATTTAGAAATACTTTATATACTTTGCCATAACGCTGTTTCGTTCTGACACGTCGAAAGAAAACGCGGTGCACATCCTAGCCTGGCTGGCGACTTCCTTTGAAGTACGAGTAGACTTGGTTTAGACTTTTGACTTCGGACTTGATGACTTATATCATAAATATCAGCTTAAAAGCTCCTCCACAAAGAAAGCAAATTACGAAAAATCTCGGGATTTTTAATTAAAATTATTCTTTGCTCCGAACTTTTGAATTTTCTATCTGGTAACCCTACGAAAGCTTTACTGCGAACGTTGTAGACAAGGTGACTTACTGCGCCCTATATACTGTGACTTGTTTGTGTTTGAACATGATTTGTGTACATTGAGAAAGAAATAAGATGAACTCTGTAACTCTACCAATAACATTTTACTTAGATATATCTTAATATCAGAGAGGCCGTGATCAAACGCAAAACTTAGATAGGTTTGCGTTTAGAATACAATAAAGCAACCATATGCATACTATACTCAGATACGTTCACTGTTGGACACAAACCTTCTTTATGGTCTATATCGTATGGTTTATTAAAGTTAAGGTTATTACTACTGCTAGTTACAGTTTGTAGTATCAACAATATCTATAATTTAAGTACTAAAATATAACTTGAAACAAAAAGTACCTACTCGTATCTAAGTATGTATTTACTTAAAATATGAAGAGTATTCATAAATTTTTAATTCAACTTACTGTACTGTACTGTACCAGCCTTTTTAATAGACTTCCACTGCAGGACGTAGGCCTATCCACAAGGGGTGATTGGGCCATATCCACCACGCTGGGCCAGTGCGGGTTGGTGGATTCATATACGCCATCGAATTTCTTCTACGGACGTATGCAGGTTGCCTCACGATGTTTTCCTTCACCGAAAAGCCAGTGGTATCAAATTCCGTACATAACGGGACCGGGATTTGAACCCGCGACCTCACGATCGTAAGGCGAGTATCATATTACCACTAGACCACCATGGCTTCAAATTAATTCAACTTAATACATAACAAAACCAACGTAATAGAGTTGATGGGTGTAAGTACATACGTAGAGTCACAGTAGACAGTAGTAGTACACAGTAGTTTACCGGACAACACTAACGTGTTGTCCGGGAAATGAGTGGAAAGCTAGTCAGTAATTAGTACCTAGTGTTCTCTCCGGCTACCTACTTGCCTAGCTACCTATATTTCTCATTAACCAACTTTCAAAAAGGAGGAGGTTCTATGCTCATCTGTGTGTATTTTTTGTGTATGATCATCGATATTTTATGTAAATTAGACTCAAATGACCACCGCTTCTTAGCGTAATTACAAATTCAATATTTCGAACAATTAACTGGCTATTTTTACCTTTACCGGCAATTGTCATTGTCACACGATATTCTATTGTTTCATTTGCATAGAAACGTCAACCGTTTTTATCATGCAAATTAATTTTATTTTCTTTTCAATTTGACTTATTTTGAACTCTATGATGTAAACTACAGGTATTAATATTCTTTGACGAATTTCAAGATTTTTTCCATCTGCTAACACCGTGACCTTTTGTCATCTTGTGATTGCGAAATTGTCATCTTGGCAATTATGTAAATAAATAATTGATTTGATTGAATCTAAATTGTTTGGTCAATGGAAATAAGAGTATGCATAGCGAATTCTTAATGTGCCTGAGTGCACAGTAAATTATTTAATTGAATTTGTATACATTTGACAGGAATATTTGTGTTTTGTTGGAATGTTTTTCCTTCTTTAGGTACCTGTGTCATTAGGCATATTATTATCTTTCACACAAACTCTGTACCTGTACTAGGTTTTGTTATAGTCCACTGCTGAACATAAGCCTACCCACAAAAGGTGATTGGACAATATCCACGACGCTGGCCCCATGCGGATTGGTGGATTCACATACGCCATCGAATTTCTTCTACTGGCGTATGCAAGTTGTCTCACCAAAACACGGTGTTTTTCTACACCGAAAAGCCAGTGGTTATAAAGTCTACATGTCTACATAGTATTACATAAGTTGTGTCTGTACCTATGTTGGCCTCATTGGCATGGGACAGGGATTTGAAACCAAGACCTCACGATTGTAAGGCGGGTCTTCTTAACACAACACCACCACTGATTTATACAATTTATCTACTCTTTATTTAACCCTCCCCTCTCGTTGTAATTGCTTACGATCGTGAGTACTTATTATGCGACAAATTTGTTATACGATGCCGATGTATCGTTCTGTAACTATAAAACTATAGTTAGGTACATACTTTATCAGTTATATTCCCAACAAAGTAACACAACCAATAACAAAATCAGGTACCATCAGACGCATAAACAACGCACCCATTTTTCATAAAATCCATTAAATTTTTAATATCTGGCGGTCAACTGTCACCTCCCAGGTTCCACCCGACCGACCGCCGAGTCAATTTAATTTGGCTCCCAGACGAAAAAAGAAAGAGAATATGGGACGAAAACTCATAAGCGCTTGTCTCCGCCTATATGACGACTGGCTTCGTTCTTCTGCTTCGCCTGCAACATAAATAATAATAAATTAAATGAATAAAACGTTTATTGTTCTACAAAGATAACATGCTATTTATAAAATGTACACTGGACCCTATACTAGGGCAACCTGTGTCGTGGGATCCAAGCTCTTCTTAATCAGGTTACATATTTTATTACAGTAAATTACATTACTTTTGCTTAAACTTAAAAGTAGCGACATCGTGAAGAGCATAGAAAAGGAAAAAAACCATGAGGGATTTTCAACAACAAACGTCAGCCCTATATAAGATACTGTAAGGATCTTTTTATGTAAGATACTCTAAGTATCTTACATAGTTGTAAAAGTGAAATATTTTTTACTACTAGCCATGGTGGTCTAGTGGCAATAAAAGTCGCCTTACATTCGTGAGGTCGTTGGTTCAAATCCCGTTGCCGTACCAATGAATTCTTTGAAATTTATATAGGTACCTACGAAATTTCTCACCATTGGCTTTTCGTTGAAGAAAAACATCGTCAGGAAACGTCCGTAGAATAAATTCGATGGCGTATGTTAATCCACCAACCCGCATTGGGCCAGCGTAGTGGATATGGCCCAATCACCCTTCGTGGGTAGGCCTAAGTCCTGCAGTGGACTATTAAAAGGCTGGTATAGTACAGATACCTTGTTTGCGTACATGGGTAAAATACATTTCAATTGATCGGAGTACATATTTATCTACTATTGAGCACCACATCCCACCTTAATAAAAAGTATCTAAGTATATTATAGATATATTTTTTAAACTTAGGTACCTACTAAAAAAGAAAAAAGAAAAAAAAAAAGTTGCTGTCAACGCATGTTGACAGGATTTTTCGCGGCCCTTATTTTTCAGATTTTTCTGCTCTAGCGGGCCAAATTCTACTCCAATCTTTCCTTTTTTTCTTATTTTCTTTCGAGGTAATATTTGTAGAGCTAGAGATAGTCAAATAATTGTTTTCTATTGTGTTGTAATATTCGGTAGGTTTTTGACAGTCGCGGCTCATTGTTGTTTTCTTGTTTCCATGTCAACGCCATCCGAGTCTGCGCAGACCGCCCACGTCACGGTCTGACGTCCTGACGTCTCCACTTATAGAACCTAAGTTTATTTTTATTTATATTTGTAGTATAATTCTTGTTATTCATGGCATTTTGCCCCCCGGCCGGGCCAAATGCAGTTTCCCAATACGTTAATGTGTCGCAGGGGGACATGATTCAGTGCCTAGAGTGTTCCCAAGTGCGATTTTTTAAAGGACAGAAAGGCCTCAAAATTCACCGTACGCGGTGCCATAAAAATAGCCAAATTACACTTTCGGCCCCTATTGCAGGCTCTGATGGAGCCAGCAGCAGTCCCGTGAGCGCTGCTGCTCCTTCCAAACCGCTTTGGGAGGTTCTTAGCTCACTCAAAAGTTCTCTTCCTGTTTTAAAACGCATCCCGCGTGGTGCACGTTTTTCGGTTGCGCAGTGTTTATCTGCTGCTATTCGGAATGTTATTTCTAAAAATTCTTTAGTCGCCTGGGAACACCTCTTGACTTTTCCCTACGTTGTGCTTTACGTACATTCGGACCCAACAAACAAAAAATCCCTTACCACTAGGGTAAAGGAAAATTGCGTAAAGTACAGCGCATTGGAAGAGAACTCTTTAGATTTTGAAAGCATTATTCCGCCAACAAGGCAGAATAAACCAAATTCTAAAAAAACAGACGATTCGGTTACCATTAAAATAGTAGAGAGCAAAATTAGTGATGGCGATATCAAAGGCGCCGCACGAGTCCTGTTCTCCAGCGACACTATTGCCCCCCCACACACCCGATACGGTCCAGTCACTCCGTGACAAGCATCCGCCGGCAGCATGTCTCCACCTGCCTGAGCCACCACACCCTGATGACGTTGTCATTGAAGTGTCAGCTCAGGAGATTGCAGCGGCCGTTTCTTCTTTTCGGAGCGGCTCAGCCGGAGGCCTAGATGGTCTCTCGCCTCAACATCTAAAAGATCTTCTATCTTTTAGCTCTGGTGAGGTGGCTGAGTCTCTCTTGAGAGAATTAACGGGTTTGGCAAATCTCATGTTATCTGGGCAGGTCAGTGATGACGTTATCGAAGTCTTGTATGGCGCTAACCTATGCGCACTTGTCAAAAAAGATGGTGGCATCAGACCTATTGCTGTTGGCACCACATATCGTCGTCTCGCAGCCAAAGCCGGTTGTGGAAAAAAGGTTGCTCTTTTGAGTAGCCTTTTTCAACCAATACAGCTTGGCTTTGGTTCGCGGGGTGGATGTGAGGCTGCTGTTCATTTGCTTCGTACTTTTCTCGGTCAAAATTGTGGAGAGGTGTTGCTTAAGGTGGATGTCAAAAATGCTTTCAATTCGGTTAATCGAGACGCCTTGTTGGCACAGGTCAAAGACAAAATTCCCGATCTTTTCAATTTTCTTTGGCAATGCTACGGCAAACCCACTAAATTAATTTACAAAAATGATGTTTTGCTAACTTCCGTTGGCTGTCAACAAGGTGACCCTCTCGGACCAGCCATTTTCAGCCTGGCCATTCATCCAATTGTTCAACGTCTCCAATCTAAACTCAACGTTTGGTATCTGGATGACGGGACTTTGGGTGGCGATGCGAGCACAGTCCTACGTGATTTGGAAATTCTTATTGACGAGTTTCGTCAAATTGGTTTGGAGCAAAATTTTTCGAAATGCGAACTTTTCGTTTGCGACTCATGTCCGGATAAAGATTTGATACTTAACAAATTTAATGATTTGGCACCTAACATCAAATCGGTAGACAAGTGTTCTCTTCGCCTTCTAGGTTCGCCGATATTAGATGAGTCTTTTCCGCCTTTCGTTCAAGAAAAAATTCAAAATTTTTTGAGTGCCGCTGATAGGCTACTCAAAATTAACGCCCACATGGCTTTTACCATTATAAGATGTTGTCTGTTTGTTCCAAAATTTATGTACGCTTTACGATGTAGTCCATTGTGGAAACACAATGAGCTCCTTTTGAGCTTAGACGATGTTGTAAAGCAGTCCCTAGTATCGGTTTTGAATATTGACATGAGTGAAAGGGCGTGGCTACAAGCCTCCTTGCCTGTTAGGCTTGGAGGGTTAGGGGTCCGCCAAATTTCAAGTGTTGCTTTACCAGCTTTCTTGTCCTCCATTCATAGTACTCAGAACTTGATTGAAAAAATCCTCGCACCTTCTTTAGGCCATTCTGGCGTAGATGTAGCTCATTTGAATGAGGCAACGAATGCTTGGAGGGTCGCTTGCCCAAATACCGAGCTTCCAAAGACTTTATCGTCGCAGAGACTGTGGGATCGGCCGATCTGCGAACTAGCACGGAAATCTCTTCTAGACACGTGTCCTAGCGTCGCGGATCGCGCTCGTATCCTTGCAGTCTCTGTATGGGAGTCCGGTCTTTGGTTGCAAGCATTGCCCTCTTTCAATACTGGTAACCTTTTAGACCCGACTGCATTTCGTCTAGCTGTCAGCTTACGCTTGGGTGCAAGGTGTTGTGAAGCCCATCGCTGTCAGTGTGGTACTGCAGTTGACCAGCTCGGTCACCACGGTCTCTCTTGCTCAAGAAGCGCTGGTCGGATTGGACGCCACGCCAGCCTTAACGATGTCATACGCAGGGCTTTTGTCACCGCCAATATCGCAGCCGTACTCGAACCGAGTGGGTTGGCGCGTGGTGATGGCAAAAGGCCTGACGGCATGACGCTGGTCCCATGGAAGTGTGGACGGCCCTTAGTATGGGACGCAACTTGCGTCGATACTTTGGCACCGTCACATCTTCCTGAGACTCAGAGTAGGGCTGGAGCGGCGGCTAATTCGGCTGAGCAGCACAAGCGTCGCAAATATGCTAACCTCGGCAGTGGTTACATATTTGAGCCATTTGGAGTTGAGACTTTGGGTCCGTGGGGGCCGGGAGCTCATCTCGTTTTCAAAAGTCTTTCTGACTGTCTGGTGGACGCGACGCGTGACCAAAATGCTGGTGTTTATTTGGCTCAACGTATAAGCATTGCCATTCAGCGTGGCAATGCTGCCAGCATGCTGGGCACGCTGCCAACTGGCAGTGGGCTTGAGCACTTGGATTATCTTTAGACCTTCAAGGGTCTGTGGATGATCCAATTGCTTTCTATGTAGTAGTAATGTAGTATTGTCATTATATTAAAAGAATAAAAAAAAAAAAAATAAGGTACCTACTTATAGATAGTCAACGTTTGTACATAGATATCTTATAAGCTTTAGATGCTTACTCAAGAAATGAACTAAGTATCTTTTCTTACTGACGATATTTGTTCAAGATAATGATTCGTGTACTTATATTTATTTTTCTATAGAGGCCAATTGGAACTATATTGATGTAATCTTTTTTTTAAAATGGAACTCCAAAGAATAAATTTAATATTCGATATCTGACTCGTTCCAAATTACAATCAACAGTGAAACGACAACAAACATTCATACTTACTCAATTAATTAATTGATACTAATTCAACATTACATCACAACAATTTAGATACACACAAACTTTCACACACTATGTTTTATGTGATTGTATAAATCCACCGGTCAATTATTAACTTTTTCGGGTTCCTTGGGGTCCCATATATAAACGAAATTTGCCATAGGCTATGTCCTGGCGCGACAACGGCTGTTGGTCCTTGGTTAGGGTTTTCTGGGAACTTTTTAAGAGTTCCATTCGTTTTGTATTTGTATTCATCTTTTGTGTAGAGTGATCTCAAGATTAAGTGTTTCATAATAATCTATGAATATCAAACTAAATTATTTATTTCGTTCACATATTGAAATGTTAAGCTGTTAGTTCAACTTAGATTTCTACAACGCTTACTTTGTTTGTATATACTTAGCGCTTGTTTCAGCTGACTATGGACCAAGTTTATTCTTAATAGGTACTACAATACAAGCTTTCAAGAGTTTCTACAAAAAGAGAAGCGTCGCCCGTGTGCCATTTTACTAATTTTGCTACGTTGACAACACTGCTCTGTCATTGCTGGTACAACTAAAAGTGTTTGATCCTTGGTAGACACCAATTCGTTTTTCATCAGCACTCGCGTGTACCAAGTAGTCGGTACCTTGGCTGCTGATTAATAATGAAATGAAAGCATTTATTATCACAATAATACATTGAAAACAATTAAATAAAATAATATGCTCATCAATGTTCCTATTAATGGACTCGTCCAACAAAAGATCACAACATAAATAAATGATTAAAAAAACAAATTCAATATCATAGTAATTCAATAAAATAAAAAATGACATGATGAAAATGATGAAAAACTATGTTTCTAAACCAATTTACAGTCTCAGTTAGAAAGCGACAATACTCTGAAATGTAGGTATAAAAGATATTATGATCTACCCACAAGTATTCACCGCACATAGAATCGTCGATAGTATGATTTGTTGTGGGGTCATACCTAAGCAATAATGTTAATTTTAAAGCTATGACTAACTTTATATAATAATGATAATAAGCTATGATTTATAAATCCGCTGTATAGGGGCTTCGTTAATAAACAATATAAATACGTCAAACATAACCACTAAATTTAAAATCTTATACATATTACGTCATTAGTCAATATTTTATTGTTAGTTCACCGTAACGCCACGACGGCGACGGTTCCAAGACAAATAAGTACCTACCAATCCAAAATCTGCCCGCGTGTCTTCACTAAGCTAATTGTAGGAAAGTACTCAAAACAGTAAAAAAAAATCTGCTCTGTAAGAAAATGTTTACAACCTAGCACGTGAAAAATAAACGCATAAATTGCAGTGAAACATTCATTGAGTTGTTACTTTCTTTCCATTAAACCAGTGTTTGTTTATTTAAAGGCCATTAACTCAGCCATCTCTGTTAACAGATTTGCTAAAACTGATCGTCACCGGATACAACGTCACGTCGGTTGGCGATGTTTTTGAAATTCGAACGGCCCGCAATTGGCTGTTTACAGTGGCGGCACGCGCGTTGGCGCCAAAACCGGTGTCGCCATCTCAGCCGGTGGCAGGATGACAATGTTGCCAGAACTCAAAATAGATATCCTACCGTAACGGATGCTGTGCGAAATTCTGCGTGACTTCAGGTAAAATATTGGCCATTGTTTTAAGTTTGGGAGGAAGTGGTTTTTGATAACATTTTGGCAGCCTGATGAATACAAAATGTTCCATAGAATCTTGTGTAAAATTACTACTAAGATTCGAGACGTAAACGTTGATGAGTGAGATTCTGTAGAATACAAAATGAGATACTTAACTGATAAAAAGCCGTGGTGGTCTAGTGGTAATGACACTCACCTTACAATCGTGGGTTCAAATCCCGGTCCCGTCAAAACCAATGAATCCCTTGGAATTTATGAACGGAATTTCACACCACTAGCTTTTCGGTGAAGGAATACATCGTGAGGCAACCTGCATAAGCCCGTAGAAGAAATTCGATGGTGTACGTGAATCTACCAACCCGCACTGGGTCTGCGTAGTGGATAAGGCCCAATCGTCCTTCGTGGGTAGACCTACGTCCTGCAGTGGACAAATAAAAAGGCTGGTAAAGTTGATACAACTGGTATCGATAAAAACTCCGAAAAACAAGGAGTTTCGAAGAAAAACAACAAAAGGAACACGTCTCGGATCTTTTAAAAAAAAATCCTTTTTTTAATAAATTTTAGCCAGCGTTAATATATTTCCAAAATAATAAATACACAAGGCGAGAGGTTAGTACCCAACACCTTCTGATTAGAAAACTAGAGGTCAAATTCAAGAACAGCCTAAAATAAACAGCAAATTTCTCAAATGGCCGAAAACTGGCACGTCAGTTAGTTCTCAGACTTCACAGACTTAAAATTCATCGCCGTGACAAACAAAACAGGTAAATGATCGAGCATTTTTGAAGTTATTAAAATAATCGTGGGACCCGCAGACAGATAGTCCGTAGTCAATTAATTTCATGGCCAATTCTATGGTTCTGTGACATTTAGACACACTTTAATTGAACTATCACCAAGCGAAATTGTTTCTT
This sequence comes from Hypomecis punctinalis, assembly GCA_949316475.1. Classification (NCBI taxonomy): domain Eukaryota; kingdom Metazoa; phylum Arthropoda; class Insecta; order Lepidoptera; family Geometridae; genus Hypomecis; species Hypomecis punctinalis. The sequence goes on from OX438812.1 coordinate 15,584,429, forward strand.
GCTATAGTGACAAAAGGTTGATATTTACAAGAGAGTTGTTATTCAGAATTATTGTATGCAAATTCAGAATCAATGCGGTGCTATTAAGCGGTTATTATTATAATTATTATAATAAGAGCGTGTACCGATGGCCCTTAATGTGTTAATTGATTCAATGGCTCGTTAATGATGTGATTCAATTTGCCATCAAGTATTTTGAATAAACTTTGCATACGTTACGTCGACAACTCATTTTTGTGAATAATAAGCTGAAACTATACAGGGTTATTTGCTTATTCTGTAGTAAGCCGAAAGGGGGTGACTCAGATCATCATTACGAACAACTTTTACTGTGGTGTCAACCCAAAATTCGCGAAAAGAATCAGCTGTTTTATACAAAATTTTAACTCAGAATCGACAGCTATGAAACTGCTGATTTTTTTAAATTTTTTGTTGGCCCCATAGTAAAAGTTATTCGTAATAATATTCTAAATCACCCCTTTCCGGCTTAGTACAGGGAAAACAAAAACCCTGTATTGTAAGTACTTAATTGTAGTATGAACTTAAACCGGTTTTGTTTTAATTCTACGTGGAGAAAATTATGATCATAATTTAAGAGGGATAACCATAAGGTACTTCAATCCCTAGAAGAGTTCTATAGGGGGCGCCTATGTCAAACTGGCTAAATTTTTAATCCATTTAAATATCGTGGACATTAAATAGCTGAATTTATAATCAATTTCAATATCTATTAATTATGGAGGGGGTACTGTACTGTACCAGCCTTTTTTAATAGTCCATTGCAGGACGTAGGCCTACCCACGAAGGGTGATTGGGCCATATCCACCACGCTGGCCCAGTGCGGCTTGGTGGATTCACATACGCCATCTAATTTCTTCTAAGGACGTATGCAGGTTGCCTCACGATGTTTTTCCTTCACCGAAAAGCCAATGATGTGAAATTCCGTACATAAGTTCCAAAGAAACTCATTGGTACGGGATTGGGATTTGAACCCACGACCTCACGATTCCAGGTCGGGTGTTACTACCACTAGACCACCACGGCTTCATGGAGGGGATATGAAAGCACTATTGCGTCGGAGTTTCACTTCTTCCGCGCGGAGGGATTCCACGCACTATTTTTTTATTGTGTATGTCCATTGATAGGTAATTTTACCAATTATAAACCGATTAAAAAATCTTTTATTATAGCGAAAGTGTACCTATACTCCTGAGGGATAACTCATTTAAATTTATCGATTTCGACAAATCAAAAATGATGTTAAAATTACTATAAGCTAACACATCGATTACGAATTCTGTACATAGTGGAAGTGATGCAATTTTTTACAATTAATAATTATTAAAAATCCTGTTGTCACAGACACAGGTATAAATAAGCGAGTCGTGTACCTCAGTGACAACTGTACTCATTATATGCAAATTTCGTGCCGCTCTCGGCAATCAGTCGGGTAATTAAGCCGTAAATAATTTTATGGCTTAATAGCTGTAGGACGAGCGTGTGACACAGGTTACACTGGGGTGGGACATAGAGTAGAAAGAAACAGTAGGCAATCTGCGACAGATTTTGTAGGTGCACTGAAAAAAATGAATTTACTGAACAGTTTAGCTATTTTTCATTTAGCTAAACTTTAGTAGTTGCCGCCTAAAGTTTAGCTTAATCTAATATTAAGCAATATTATTCATTTAGCTAATATTAACCAAGCATTTAGCAGTCCTTCGGTAGCTAAACAGTTGTGTAAAATTTTACGTGAAATTCGGTAAATAACTTACAACTATTTTTCTCAGTGTATATCTTTATTGACGTGATAACGCCTTATAAATCAATGAACGCCGGCTGCACACACGAAAAAGCATGACTCATCGCACAAAGACATTGTCACGTTCCGCCCGAGTCGAGCGAGCAAGCGAGAGCTCGGAACAAGCGATAAAGAGACCGATCGGTCAAATCGTTTGGCTTGTGATGCAAATGGCGTTAGAAAATCTTGTAAGTGGCATAGAAACTGAGCCATATTTAGTCACAGTTAAATCATAGTCACAGAAACGTGGTCGCTCACTATGGACCTTATTAGTAAGCTCCAAGTAGCCCAACGAGCTATGGACAGGGCTATGCTCGGAGTCTCTCTGCGGGATCGAATCAGAAATGAGGAGATCCGTAGAAGAACCAAGGTTACCGACATAGCCAAACGGATTAGCAAGTTGAAATGGCAATGGGCAGGGCACATAGCGCGGAGGACTGATGACTGGTGGAGTCGAAAAGTTCTCAAGTGAAGACCACGTACCGGCAAGCGCAATGTAGGACGTCCACCCACAAGGTGGACGGATGACCTCATTAAGACCGCAGGATTGCGCTGGATACAAGCCGCTTCCAACCGCTCTTATTAGGGATGCATAGGGGAGGCCTATGTCCAGCAGTGGACGTCCTTTGGCTGATGGATTGATGGATGATGAAATCATAGTCATAATTGTAGAAGAGAACAACTTGTGAAAATACTTATAGACGTATTATAAAAGGAAAATTAGTCCTCAAATCGTCTGTATGTATTTTTTATTCCGATGTTAGGTTAGTATAAGTATCTGATTCAAGTGTAGCTTATCTCAATCTGTTAGAGAATCATACAGAGAATATCTGTACTTAGAGATAATTTATAGTATCAAGTTGGTTGCATAAAAAAAACAGTTGTTTTGAAGCAGTTTAGTACATATTTACAAGAATTGCAGCGCCAGCAGCAATAGGACAGCAAAATCACTACTTTAGATATGATGCTTGATAGCGATTAGGTATGTGAAGTCGGCTATAGGTCGAATCATACAATACAAGTAGTCGGATGTGAAGTTAGCTACAAGCTGCGCAAAACCCAATTAACGCGTAGCTTTATGTGAGCTTCAGTCAGGATTGGTGCTTTTAACATTTCCAGGTTGTATTTACTTAGCCTTCTGTAATTTTCTTTGCTACTGTGTAACAAATTGTTAAGCACTTAAAACTATAAAATGTCCCGCTAATTATTTTGAAGCCATCCATCAGTCATTAAGACGGTAACAAAATGATACAAACAGTTTGAACTAAACTTGAAATAACTAAATAAAATAAACATGAATACACATTACACATAGATAAACATGTAAGTAGATACAAAAATAAATTGACCGCGCTCAATTTCAACAAAATTTGTTTGTAGTTCTGGAGAAGATTTGCTATGATAGACAGACATATGCGCACATGAGGCATAACGCAGTCTTAATGATTCAGTAAAAAAAAAGATATTCTTTTCACACCCCAGTGTGGCACCCCAAATAGTCCTGAAAAAGACAAATAATTACGGTAAAATAGGAACACTTCAGTTAAGTTTCGGGAAAGTCTTATATCTAATTAAATAAATATATATTAAATTAGGATTAATTTAGCGTTAAACGTTTACGGTTAAGGTTACGTCCTTGTTAAAAGTCGCATTATAAGTTTCACTTCACCGTTTAGCCATGTCAGAGGCCTTCAGGCGGCCTAAAAACTCTGACACCAGGGCTAGCCACCCGGCCTATACGAACTTACTTTTTTTTTTTAGTTTCACTTCAAAAATATATACTTACTCGTAGGTACTGACACACAGGGTACCTACAGACGAACATAGTAGGTACATCTTCCATTTTGAAAGTCGGCAAAAACAGCTAAGCAACTTTATGCCGGTTGCAGACTAAGAGCCAAGCTAAGTAAGTTTAGCTTAGCTCGCATAGCTGACGCAGTTTTCCATAGATCGTGCATAGCTCGCAGTCTGTACTGATCTATGGAAAGCTGTTTCAGCTTAGCTCTTTGTCTGAAACTCGCGTTACTGTCCCTTTCACAAGAATGTATGAGAACTGATGACGATGGATATCGGCGAGGTGGCGCGACAATTGCATGTCCCCACGCACTGCTCCCACGGTTGTTGGTCGGTAGATCAGGCGACGATAGTTTTGTCAGGCACAGTTTATAAAAACAAGAAAAAGAAATGTTCATTCGTAGTTAATAGATACCCACATAGTACTTATTCGTAGAGTAAGTAGATTTGGCATCTGTACAGGGTTATTTCTAATCAATTATCAACCTTTCAGGGGCTTATTCTGTACATCGAAACTAACAACTTTTTGTCTACGACTTTTGTCAAAACTCGAAAAAAATTGTTCCATGGAAAAATATCGTTCACCCGCGATAATGAGAATGTATGGAACAGCTGATTTTTTTTTGAATTTTGAGAAAAGTCGTAGAACAAAATTTCTTAATTTTGATGTACAGTATAAGCCCCTAAAATGCTAATTGATTAGAAATAACCCTGTATAACTGAAACTTCATAAGCCTTATTTTATGTGGTCGCCGATTTTTACCGGGGGAGGTATTTTACCTCAAAAGGTGACAATTTGCTGGAGCACTATACAGGTTAAGTCGACCTATAGTAGTTAGTAATTTACTTTGTTTTTGACGTTAAAACACACTATCCTAAATTAAAAAAAAATTCAGATATTTGTAATTGTTTTTTAAAAAAAAACAATTTTCGGCTATCAGCTCGGATATTTTGAAACGTGTAATTCGTATTATTACTATTATTATTTGATTTTTACATGTAAAATAATGTTTTATGACCAGTATTGTCCGTAAAATGAACCTTTTATAAAAATGATTTGAATTGAAATATCTCGAAAACGACGAGATTTAGGATATGGTGTTTCATAGTCAAATCAGTCAGAAACGTAGTAAACTACACACTGTTAACGGGAATAGGTCGACTTAGCCTGTAAACCTGTATTTATCAAAAGGTCTTGGTAATATTGGCAACATTGTTCAGACGATTTAGCTCTGATGTGTTCGGAACTTAGTAGATAGGTACACAGATTCTGTATCGGAAGCTATCAGCTATTGCTGCTGATCAGTGGGTATTTCCCTAAAAAAGACGGGAGCTATTTATCATTTATTAACCTATTTTGACACTATTTGAAAAGATTGTTTGTTATATAAGTCCTGATTCTACGGACGTATGCAGGTTGTTGTCACGATGTTTTCCTTCACCGAAAATCAAATGGTGTGAAATGTCGTACATAAATTCCAAGGAATTCATTTGTACGGGACCGGGCTTTAAAACCACGACCTCACGATTGCAAGGCGGGTGTCATTACCACCTACCACTCTTCATTAGGTACCTATTCACTGCTTCAGTAGGTACTGGAATCTATCGAAACAGGGTTATTTCTAATCAATTAGCAATCTTTTAGGGGCTTATTCTGTAGGGCTCTTGTTTGTTCGGCTAAGTACTTTTTGTTCCACAGAAAAATATCGTTCACCCGCGACAAAATGCGTATGGAACAGCTGTTTTTTTTTTTAATTTGAAATATTTACTTTTGTCTGCGTCTGTCTCACATGGCTGAGAAAATGATGACGGTTTTACAATCCGTATCTCCAATGATTACGCCTTGACGTCGTCAAATCACAGAGACAAGCAACGAATTAAGAGACGTTCCCGCGGTTTGCATACAAATTGTTATATGGGAGCCGCCATTGTAGTCGACTTATCTCGACGACGATCGTGAACGGTGACTTTGAGTTCCGCATTTGAGATTAATATGCCTTCATTTTTTGTTTTACGTTTTATTATTGTTTTATGTGACGTCTTTAGTTTAAAAACATTGACTTGCAGTGTTTTTTATTGGTCATCTAAAATTTAATGTTGTAAAGAAAATCTTTAAGCGAAGTACAAAATCCAAACAGATAAATAATAAATAAATAAATAATAATAATTCCTCTATTATTAGGGGACATATCTTACCTTCATACGGACTCTGGCCCCAAACTAAGCAAAGCTTGTGATATGGCTGCCAGAGACTGATATACTGGCTCAAAATCACCAAGGTTGCAAATTTCAAGATTGGTTTTTACGAAAATAAAAATGCTAGATGTAATGATGACTCTTGGTTTATATTGTCGCAAAATTTATATATTATTAAACTTTGACAGGGCAGCGCACAGAATTCTATAGTTTTTTTGTAATATTGCTTTTTAACGGATACTTAGCAGAAAATTATCATTTCGGGAACGTTTTCCTAAGTTGGATAAAATTACCAAAAACAAAAAGAAACACAAAATTTAAGCGTTGTCAAATAGCATGGGTATATAATGTATCTATATTATATAATCAATAATTAAAACAAAATATATAACATTTCCTACTAGCCAAATACCTCAAAAAATTGAACAAATTGCTATCACAGTGCACTAAATTCAAGAAATTTCACAATATACAAAACTTTTACAATGAAATGAACATTAAATGAACAGAATGAAGTTTGTCAATGTAATAAATAGTTTCTTTTTCTAAAAAAATGCTAAAATTATACGTATTTTATTGAAATTTTGTGATGTTCCCGGAAATGATCAACCGTTCCCGTAATGACAAAAATGATGGCGTAGTGACAATTTTGCTAGTATAAGGTAAAGTAAGGAATTGTTTGAACTATAGACAACGGTTTAAATAAGTTTTTAATAAGTTATTTATTTGTTTGCACGTAAGAAAAATCAATCTCTTAATATTAATAAATTCATATAATTAAGTAAGTATTTTGGTGTGTTATAATCAGTTTAGTGGAACTTCTATAATCATAGTTATGATCTTCTCATAGTTTTAATCTAAGACCTTTACTCTAAAATCTCCGAGTCCTTTTACCTAAAATCACAGTCTACTTTACTAAACTTCTACAAATAATGGAAAAACTATAAGGAACGTTAGAAAATTAACATTAAATTCTGTACAAAACAAAAACATTTTGTGACAAAAAACAAGTTAACTAAAAATATTTAAGAAACACAACAAAACTTATTATTTTTCTGTAATAAGTTTATATATGACACATTATTTGGTTCCAGTTTGAATTTCCTGATATTGTTACGCACAGACCTCAAAAAATCTACTAAGAATTCCCCATCATCGTCACCGACACGTCTTGCAGATAGCAAAATATCGAAAGCAAATATTTGGCTTTTCAGTAGGAACTTTTACAAGTGTCGCAGGGGATACGAGAGTTGGATGTATATTTTCTTTGTCATAAGATGTACTTGCTTCAACGTCAATATGTTTTTCTTTAATCTGCTGCCGAAGAGATATTGCCATTAAATCTTCATCATCCGAAGAAGATGAGCTGTACATAGATTTCTCTATTCTTAAATTGCAAATCTGTTATCATGGACTCTTCATCAACTGGAGATTCAATTTCAGGCGTAACAACATCGTCAGGTTCAACTGAACTTACGTTACAAAGACTAGAAAGCTTCGATAGTCTTAGCTCTCTGTGAAGATGTTCGTATCGATATAATTGTATTACAACATCTATCCCTCTTAACCATTATATTTTTGTGATATCCATAATACCTGAAATGGTATCCAAAGCATTTGGTATGTTGTTTTTACCCTCTATCACGTCGTCTTCAGGGATTACCTTTACATCGATTGCAGAATTCTGAGGCCGTTTTAACGTCATAATCCATCAAGTCGTGACTGTCAGACGTTCTTTTAAGGTATCTACCATAGGTACCCATAGGGCCCTTACCATGTCCAGCCTCACTAAAACATTTCCAACATTTTCTATGCTTTCGCTTCTCTCGTTCGGTCATATCAGAAACTATCTTCACTTTCTTTTCCGCTTTTTTATTTTTATAATATTCCCTGTCCTTTGCTCTTTTAATTTCTCTATGTTTTTCAGTCATCTTATCCAAAAACCTTCTTTTTCTAACATTTGCCTTTTTTCTTTGACGTAGATAAGCTGCACCATCCTTTTTAAGCTTTTTTGGGTCTTATTCTTATTTTTTCTTTATCAGGAGTCTTCATAAGCATTATGTTAGTAAAAAACGACGAAATTGTAAAATAAATTATTGAAAAACTGTAAGTTCATCGCCTTTGGAATCATCAAATCATCATTCCGAGAACGCGACTATCATTTCGGGAACGTGCCATCATGCCCGGGAACGTTTCCAAAATGACCGTTCACGGAATGACGATTTCAAATTAACGCGCGCTTTTGTTATACATATTTATATATATACTTAAATGAGGCCTGAATTTGTCAATAGTGAAATATTTCAGGTTACTTTGTTTTTTTTTGTCGTAAAATAACTTTCATCCATAATTAAAAGTAATAAACACGTTCCCGAATTGACGGACTATTAATGTACGCTCTACGAATAATGAATTGAAAGGTTAGGAAACCACTTATTTTTAATTTATTTGATAAGAAACGCACTGACTGTCGGTTTTGCTATTGTTTTCTTCGTCTACTGACAATTGAGACTCTATGGTTGCGTTCACTTAAAATTACTTTTGTTCAATTATAGATTCGGTCACTGAAATGACTTGTGCGCTATCAGACAAACTATTTAAGTGATTTTATAATTAAAAATTAATATATTTACTGTGTACTTTTTAAAACCTAGATTATGCATAAAAATTACGATATTTCAAGTGATGACCGGTGTTAAATAGCTCAAGTTTTTCATAAATATTTTGAACTTTTTGTTGAAGATCGTACATTGAGACGCGTTCCCGAGTTGACTTTCTATGCATGTATATTGATATATTTTAAAATTTACTTTATTTATGAATTGTGTTGTTTGATGTATACACAAAAAAAGTTGATTTTAGTATTTTAGTAATTTTATTTTCTCAATAAACTTAAGATTTAAGACATCATTTGCTGGCAAAGCGAATTCTGCACCTTGGTGATTTTGAGCCTACTACATATACATATTATAAAACACTTAATTATTTGGATAATAGGCTCAATTATGAAGGCACCATCGTAAATTTAATAGCAACGTTAAAATTGCTTTCTCTATAGACTGCCTAAATTGAAAAAGAAACAGAAATAGTCTAATCAGCTATTTTAATTACGATGGTGCCTTCATAATCGGGCCTAATACCTAAATAACGCCCAGATACAGATATATTTCGATGCTTCGTTTATTCTTATCAAATTAAGCAATTTGGTGGATATGGTCAAAATACTTAAGTCTGTGGGCGTACTATAATTCAATATTAACTAATTGACAAGAACTGAACAAGAGTTTGACATATTTAACGATAACACAAAAAACACGAATAGCGAACGATAGCTTCACGCATTTGGCTGAAATGTTTGTGTTCATACGTGTATGAACACAAACATTTCAGATACTTACAGATACGTACATAAATACAACTTACAGATAGATACGTATCATGCAAAGACTTTCATACATTCATTTACAGGGTTATTTCTAATCAATTAGCATCCTTTAAGAGGCTTATTCTGTACATCAAAACTAACAACTTTTGTTCTGTGACTTTTGTCAAAACTAAAAAAAATCAGCTGTTGCATACATTTGGTCACGGGTGAACGATATTTTGCTATGGAACACCAATTATTTTTTGAGTTTTGACAAAAGCCGCAGAACAAAAGTTGTTAGTTTGGATGTACAGAATAAGCCCCTAAAAGGATGCTAAATGATTAGAAATAACCCTGTAAATATCAAAATGAACCGACAAACTTCTTCAGCTGACTTTATATCACCCCTTAAATTTATATTTATACTGTTATGGTCATGATCTTAAAGTAGCATTTTAAAACCACTAGCCGTAAAAGAAAAAGAAGGCTTTGCAAGCCACCAGACAAATTGCCTCCTGTCCCGGCCGAGACGCACAAAATTAAAGACAAAAGCGAAAATCTTGCCTTCCATTCGAATACCAAAAACTCTGAATCTAATTAACGGAGAGCCTCTTAATTAGTGTCCATTGTAACATGACAAGAGAACCGGCAATTTGGTGCAGCCTCCTTGATGATACACACGGGCTTTATGTTTAGAGAGCCCCAATTTTAAAACGTTAGAATAATTTCTAGCGTTCGCAGAAATAGCCTAGTTACGAATATAATTCTGCCGTGTATAACCTAAAAAGCCGTTAAACCACAAAACCAAATTTTTGGGTATCAGCGAAAAACGCGGGACTAGACAGATAAAGTACTTTAACTATGATTTAGACAATTATTTGCAAAATCGGCTTTAAAGGTTAGATATTATTTGTAGAATAATGATGTTTTCAAATAATTATGGGATCATAGCGGTATTTATGTTATGTTTTGTTGGATGACGACTTTATTTACTTGTAAAGTAGAAATAAGAATGTTAATAGCGGTGTTTTCACGATTTCTATCTTCTAAACTATAAACGATATAAAATAAATCTTACAGTGACCGATAGATAATTTTAAACTTTATAAGAATGTGTTTAAAAGTGAAAAATGACCCCCTGTGGCTTAACGGTGTTATAGCTTGTGGACGGCAGAATTATGCTCTTGCCCTATGTAGGTATGCTATGTCGTCCATGCGCTGTCGGGTGCCGCGGAGGATTGCGGAAGCGAGCCCGTTACTCCTACACCAGGCGCAATGGTGGAACAACCAGGGTTTTAGGGAACACCCTTTAAGTTTCAGTCTGAGTACCTATTTAATATTCGTTTTTGTAATAGTTTTCAAAGAATTTTTTTGTTTTATTTTTCGCCGGACTTCACGTCGCAAAGGGCCTCTAAAAGTTTAAAAGTCTGTGTATGTAAACTTCTGATAGTCAATTATCAGTCATTGCTCATCAGAAAAGCAGATATTTGCCAAACTAGCCTCCCGTCTGTCTGAATAATGTTTGGGCAACAAATCAAAACAGGGCCTTAAAAAACGTTTAACTAAATCATCGTTTCTCTCCGAAAATGGTTTCGCTTTAGATAATTATAGGCTTCTGAGCTCTGACTCTTTCACGTGAACATTCCGGGGAACTAATCAAATGAGTCTGTCTCTTTCGTGTTGCTTGGTAATTAAATTATTTTTGAGAAAAGGATGTTGTCGCTCTCTGATGTTGTTTTGCTGCGGTTTTTGTTTACAAATAAGCATCCACGCTAATATAAATTTATGTTACAGTTAAAACCTCGCTTTAAAAAGAAAACGTGTTTCTTAATTACAATTAGTTATTACGAAATGCCGAAGTTACAACGCGTTTTCCCGAAATGAGTAAGTTATAACTTAAATGATCCGTGTCGGGTTTGTGTCGTGTGACTCTCAGTGGGCCCCCGCTAGAAACTCCGCAGTTGGACCTGAGTGTCGCTGCGCCAGACACAGAACCTCCTTTTAATTTCTAGATCCTGTTTTTTTTAGTAGTAGCTACAAGACTCCGTGGGGTCGGAGTACTGTGATTCGGATATGTGACTATATAATTTCGAACCTGTACTGTACTGTATCAGCCTTTTAATAGTTCACTGTAGGACGTAGGCCTACTCGAAAGGTGATTGGGTCATATCCACCACGCTGGCGCTGGCTGGAATTTATTCTAAGAACGTTTGCAAGTTGCATCACGATGTTTTCCTTCACCGAAAAGCCAATGGTGTTAAATTCTGTACCTACATAAATTTTGAAGTACTCATTAGTACGGGACCGGGATTTGAACCCACGACCTCACGAATGTAAGGCGGGTGTCACTACCACTAGACAACCACGGCTTATATTAAAGAGTCTGGACTCCTATTTCGAACCTAAATTATAAACAATATTCCCGATGACACAACGTTGTGCGAAAGCAGTTGGTCTACGAGGAACGTCTACGAGGAGGTCTACTATACATACGAGTAATTATATTATATGAAGTGGTGTTTTTTTTAAGTATTTTATAGAAACTGTTAATTCTACAAAAAATATAAAATTATTCACTACGTTTTTAGAGTTGGTCCAATACTAAAATAAGTTAATTAAGATGAATTTAAGTCGTTAATGTGATGCGAGTAAGTTATCTAGGTACCGGTAACCCAGTAGGTATATTCGACGCTTTTACTTACTTGGGCAACTGCCTATATTGTGTGACATTATGTTTTATACACTGAGATAGTAACATTGATAGACATTAACGTCAAGGTAAGTCCTTAAATAAATATGCATAAAGTGGTTTCATTTTATCTGGTAACAGCTTAATTTGCATTTAGCCTGGATCTAAAGCACTTAGCGCGATGATACCAGAAACGTGACATACCTGACATACATCCATCTTGTCTCTTAATTCGATAGGGCAAAACAAAAATCGCACTTCACTACTGAAAAATACACTAACTCCTATAACATACGGCGTAAGGTTGGAAGCCGCAAAAACATTTATCGACATCGATAAAGTAACGTTGCCGATTGTGGGGACATTCTCACACCTCACTGCGCTGATAAAGTTTATCTTGTTTGCAAATTAATACAAATGAATCAATAAATTCTTGAATAGCAACATCATAAAAATTAGGGGTAATTTATTATCCAATTTTAGTCCTACAGCAAATAAGTAAGAATCGTAAAGCGAAAGCAATTATTGTCTCACAATTAGGTTTTCATTTCATGTCATTTTTTATGAGTATGAAAATATGAGTACATATAAAAATTATAGGTAGATAATATAATGAAAACCTATAATGATTATATTACATGAGACCTATAATGAACATAATTATTATATTGGTAAAAAGGACATTAGTTAGGTAGTTTAAGAAACGTACTTAAAGAACTTGAGAATAAATTTCTCCTCAGTAATGTATCTTCATTTTTTCTTGACAACATGTTAATGTAGATGCAATTCCTGTCACGACATCAATTAGCGACTGAGAACGTTGACTTACTTCCCTCCGATAGAAAGAAGAACATAAACTTGTTTCCAAGTTTATGGTGTCTCTCTGTCGATACGCGATAAAGTGACATTGAGACACGCAACGCGGCGATAGTCGATAAATCGCTTGAATGTGAATTATATCGACAAGCTGTCGATGGCACATCCTTATTTGAATACTTCGAATAATTATTTACTTGCATAACTTTTTCTATTATTTAATATGTAATATAGTTCGCGTGTGACTAAATTCTGTCTATTCTTAAGAGTAAATATGCATTCTAGGGTGTAGCACGCTTACTTAGGTTTAATTGAAAAGAGGAATTATATATATAGGTGATTGATTGCATTATAATTTTAACATTTTACTGGCTTATTTAAAGATGCAATAAGCCCGATTATAGAGGCGTCAGCTTAAATTTAATAGCAACATAAAAAACATTCTCTTTATCGAATGCCTAAAGTGAAAAAGAAACAGAACTAAGCTATTATAATCACGATGGCACCTCTGAAATTGGGCTTAATGTCAGGTTAATTATTTACGTAGGTATTTGTCTAAAAACTGTGTGTATACTTACGCTATTCCTTTAATTTCTAGTCTCATTCACTTTTGCACATTTTTCTACATCAAATTATTTTTCAAGATGACCTAAAGGAGTTCTAAGGTGTCATTCATAAATGAGATTGATAAACAGAAATAAATTAGAAGTGTCCTAATTTTCAGCTTAAAGAAAATGATGTTATTCTTTTTTAATCTTTGAATAGGTATATGTCGAATCCATAAAAGAATCCGCATCAGTTATGGTGATTCAATGTGGTAATGATTTTATACCATCTGACCCAACAATACTTCAGTGTGGCGTGGCGTGGGTTAAGCGGGCGAGGAGATAAATTGCGACATCACGAACATTTAGTTAATTTCACAGAAGATTACGTATGATAACAATTATAGAGAAAACTTAAAGTGAAGGACATGGCGTTCGCAGCGTAACGCATGCTGCCACCATTTTATCAAGAATCACAACTCGAGCCGTTCTAAACACAGTTCACCATAACCTCTCCGAACCAGGTCTTTTCCAACTAACAAGTGACATTTCTCATATCATCATCGCATTTTCCTTTTGAACCAATCAGCAGAGTTTGTTACAAGCGTTACCCCAGGAATGTTGCCACTACCATTCCTAGTCCTTCGAAATTATACTAAGTGGCACTATTTAAAAACAAACTTAAAGCTATTGTCCCGTTATATACATAATACAAATATTTATATCATTAACTGAGGCATAATCATTTACCAAATTAATTATTCAAGGTTCTACCCGAATTACGAGTTAGTCACATAACCTAAACAATATATGCTTACATTTCCAAATAGCATTAAACACCTTTAGCAAACTGAACGCAATTAAACCCCATGACCGTAAAAGACAATGCTGGAATCATAATAAAAACGTGATAACGATAATTCTTAACTATCCTCTTTCAGGGTCCTTAGCAGCTGGACATACGACTAATTTGCTTAACAAACCACAAAATCTTAACAACCAAAGAATGACCACGCAAAATAATATCCATAAAATATTAATAGCGGTCCCTACCCACTGATGATTAAAGAGTTCGTCAAGACTCAAGATTGGCATGGAACATTTTCCACTTCTGAGGCAGTAGAGTCTTTCACCCTCCTTATCACTCATCTCGAAATCTCTATATGAGTGATCGCTGACAGAACGAATATCGACCGGTCGAAAATTGGTCTTGTGATATCATAAAACACCTGCCCCGTACATCTGCGGCCAGTTTATTGTCCGAAATGAATCAAAAGGGGTAAAAAGTGGAACATTTGAGTGTATAAAAAATTTGGTGAGGCAGGGAGGGGTAGGAATTATGGTAGTTTTTGAGCTGGTAATAAATTAATGTCTTGGAGAGTTTACTGGTCTAATTATAATTATGTTATTTTAAGCCGCTCGCTACTTATAATAAAAGAGGTAATTAAGTTATAGTAGCGTATATGTAGATGAATATTTTGCAAATATTTAGTTAGTTTAGTTCTTAAAAATTTGATGGACTGAAAATTGGTCAGACTATGACTAAACCTGTGACATTTGAATGCCAAAAGTAACAACGTAATATTTTTTCAAGACTAATTTATTGTTTTCCATCTTTTGGCTAAGTGTGCTACACCCTAGACAGTAGGTATATTTTTAACATCAGGCAGTATGTAGTCAACGCAAACTTACCTATATTAAAAAAATATAAATAGGTAGGTAGAGTCAACAGACTAAGTAAACAATTCTCTTTCCTAATTATTTATAATATTAATAATGTGACCGAGTGCTTAATTTTGCAATGACAATGTAGATATAATTTTAATTTTGTGATGATTTGTTTTTTGATTTTGTAATGATAATTTATTTTTAATTTTGTAATGATAATTTAACAATGAGCCGTCCCAATGTAATAAATAATTTGCCATACCCTTAGATGGTCATATGTATTTGACAATATTATAACATGTAATCTAAGAACTGCATGAACAAATTACGTTGCAAATATAAAAAAAAAAACAAAGTTTTATCGACATCGATGATAATTATTGAAGCTCTTCTTTATACTAAACAGATGCAAAGAAGTCGCGATGTAGATAATCTTTGGTTTGTACAAAGGATAATTCTCATTTCACGCCGTTTGCGTCTCCACCGTCGTAAAGAAAGATGAGTAACCCTACTTTTTTTCATAGACCTTCATTTTCCATTTTTTTTTTTTTTTATTTCTATGGGATGATTTACTGACAGAAAAATACTTAAGTACTAATTAATTCCTAATATATACAGATACACATTTTTTCAGTTAAATATAATCTTAGTAAAGTAAAAGTAAAAAAAACCCTAATAACATTATTTTTTTTACAATTTTCAATATATGTTTTATAAAATTCCTTTTAATATTTGAGGGGCTTTGGTCATTCTTCTGGTAACCAGTCGTCTAGTCCTTACAAAGTGACAATGAAACATAACATAGCAAGTAACAAAAACCTAAAGAAATATTACACCCATTAATAAACACGATTAACACCATTCAAAACATAATTATTTAAACTATTTTATATTAAAAGTGTATCAAACGGTACAATGAAAGTAAAAGGCGAGACAAAGCGCTCTGCGGTACAGTCAGCCGAATAAATGCCAACCCATTTACAAGAGTGTAAGATATGACGTGATATAGATCACTCACAGCGTAATAAATAAATAAATAACGTAAGAAAAATTACGGCGTAAAGCGAATGTTACCGGAGGCGCTACGGGTAAGCTAGACTAGAGTGGATATGATTTTTGTTTTTATCGTATCTATTTTGCATGAGTAGTTAGGACATAGTCATGTTCACAAATTGTGTCACTTTTTGTATCGCGAATAAGTGTGCCTTTGACTACCAACTTACATGATGGTGATGAGGTTATCGTCGGAGACGCTGCACGCAGCTGCCTTGAGAAATGTTTATCACTTAGGTACCAAGTTTTACATAACGATTAAGGAAATATATAAGTAAAAGACATGTCCACAAAATGTATGGAGGCTGGTATAATAATAATCAAAAATTCTATCCACAACACTCGTTACATTTCCAGAAAGTTCATATTATTATATATATTTTTAAAAAAATAATTTTGAATTTATTAGGATAAATAAATATATTTGGATCAATAAGAAGTTTATCTCTATCAACCCTGATTAAGTAACCTCCAAATTGTAAAATAAAACATTTTTACCAATTAGAAACACTTTTAAAATGTTTGTTTGTCACATTGTACCTACTAACTGGTCACACTGGTAGGTTATAATTTTTATTTTTTGCAAATTAAGCGATTAATGTGGAAGAATCAGCTACGAATGCAAGTAAAATAACGATAGAAGCACTTTATCATTGCTAAACTAGAAAAAGTAATAAGTTGTATTGTTATTTTTCATACAATTTATTTTTCGCATTTTAAAAAAGATTGGAGGTGTGAAAAAATCTAAATTAAATATTTTGGGAAGCCCATAAAACAAGCTTTCAAATGATGTATATATCATCTTGGTTCAATTTTTCTCTGTATAATATACCACTTGTGGACGTCACCTTTATATATAACGGTAATTTAGCTTTTGAACTTGAGTTTTTAGCAACTTGAAGAGATCTGACACGACTTATTAATCAAATAAAATAACTACACACCTAGCATGAACAAATTTATTTTCATACTAGTAACTAAGTAGTATGCAATGCAATATTGTGAGCCCCCTAGGTGGCTATAATCATTTCTACAGGTATTTGTCGTAAATACCAATGCAGTATGAACATTATGAGTACAAGAGAACAGTATTCATACAGGAAGAATAATATTCGTCACACGTTACAATAAATTTTTTGTGGTTCCAATTTTGCGCCTTTTTCCTTCTGATTTGTATATGTTTAATCAGGCTGTAGGTATCGCGGGTTAAGAACTAGAATAGCGTAAGGGCAAAATGACAACTTTACAGGAGAGCCGAAAAACAACTCAAATTGAGCTACCGTTACCTTTTAGCTCTTCTATGGCAAAATCTATAGTAGTTAGATATCTGATTTTTACTAATAATAATGCTTTATTTATCGGCTACAGAACAGTATAACTTGTTAGGCAATCTATAGCGTTTTTATTTTAATTAAAAATATTTTTTGAAACATGGTTGGCACACGTGATTTTGACTGTTACATACTTTTAATAATGTATGTGTTGCAACAGAACTTCCGTTAAAATGATCCTAAATAGCGGTACTTTAAGCTTATTTGGCGCGATAAAATCTAGTTTTTATAATCAAACATTCTGTGTGAAAATCGTATGACAAGATACGTTATTTGACCGATTGCATTCCAACTATTGTAAGTAGAAACACTTCATTTTGGCAGTAGACAAACATCATATTTTTGATACATTATTTGTGTACTAAGCAATCCACACATGACTAGTTTTAATTTTTCGACATATAAAATGGGGATTTAAAAAGCGAATGGCGAAAAATATTTTTTTTTCAATTCTTTTGCCCTTACGCTGCTCTAGTTCTTAACCCACGGTATGTACCCACTGATAAATAAATAAATAAATAAATCATTTATTTCCAAGACAGACTTACAAAAACAACAATCAATTTATCAATGTACATTGCATGCAAAAAAAGAAAAAAATTATTAAGTATTAATTAAAATTAAAATTAATAAAATTACAATAAAATCACTATAAGTATGCATTATTTATTCACACATTGAAATCTGAAAATTGAAAATTGAATGGTTATCAGTGGGCCCCAAACTAGGCTAAGCCTGTATTTTGGGCACCCGAAAGAATTATCCCATTGTATTATTTAGATATAATGGACGCCGAAGTGTAGGACGCTGTGTCAATCAAAAGCTTTTCTACCTTACCGAATAGCTAGCTAATAAAGTGCCTATAATTAAAAAGTACACTTAAAAAATGACAAGAACAAAACATCAATTGAATAACAAGTAAACAAGTAGGTACGGTAGGCATAATAATGCGGGTAAACACACAAATGTGTGAGGACTGGTTCTGGCGCGGACCGCTTAGCGATGTTGCAATGCAAGACGGCGCCAGTCATAGTTAGAAATATTAAATTACAAGTGGTTGCAAAACTTTGTTACGAATTAAGATTTCGGGTCTAATGTAGGTACCTACTAGTGAAAAACTGACGTAGAACACTGACATTTAAATTATTTTACGTTTTTACATGATAACAAAAAAAAAGTAATTATTAATAAAAGAGAGAAAAAAAAAATGCATAATTCATTCAAATTGAGTTTTAACAGCTTCAGAATTATTAAAATTTGTGAAATTAACAAATTCTGATTATTAGTCAAGAAATACAATTGTCATAGTAGATTACATTGCAAAATTAATCAATGGAAATTCAAATCAAAATCAAAATCAAATTCAAAAGTGATTATTGAACTCAGGGAGCAAGTCTCGTAAAAGATTTCATTCGTTAACAGTGATATTATGTGGGATGGTTTCTAGACAAATCTATACATATTATTATTAAAAATATATGAAATCTATACATAAATATATACATGTATATATACATATATATATACATATATATATTAAAGAGGAAAAGAGGGTAGAGGGGAGTGCCACCTCTGCGATACACAAGTCCTCGTGAGAGTCAGGGTTCGCAGAGCGGCGTGTGTGTGTGTGTGTGTGTGTGTGTGTGTGTGTGTGTGTGTGTGTTCCTAGCTACAAAGATCAGCATTGATACCCATTTGCCGATCTGGTTGGGACATCGACCGAAGGAACTCTTTACTTTTCAACTCCGTATACGTCACCAGATTTTCAGTTTGTTCACCAGATAAAGAAAGTAACCATTGCACTATATTATTTTTAGCTTCAGCAAAAGTGGAGTCATGGATGTCTATAAGTTTGCAAACAGAGTTGTAAGCAAAGATTTGGGCATATTTGGGTAGACGAGCAGCAAACGATGTGTACACTTTGGGGTATGGAACGTCACGGTGGCGGTTTCGTCTACCAGGTTTGACAGTGCTGGACATGTGATGGCATTTGCGAATTGCACGTAGGATAAACAACTGCCGGACTCTCAAAACTGATGCCTCATCATATAGTTTGTCAGTAGAGTAATCGCGAGGTTTCCCTAGCAAAACTTTTAGAACGGCTCTTTGTGCACGTTCCACCTGAATCATGTGAGACTTAGCAGCGCCTCCCCAGACACCTATGCAGTATCGCAGGAGTGACTCACACAGCGACTTGTACACTAATATTCTAACATCCCATTTCGCGGATGCTCTTAAGCACTTCATTATGTACAGCAATTTGCGTAATCGTTTTGAAATGAACGCGATGTGCTTAGAGAATGATAAGTTTTCGTCTACTATAACCCCCAGATACCTTGCAGACTGTACTCTTTCGATCGAGCTGCAGTTACACGTTACCTTGGGTGAATCAGGGTCAGATTGAGCAGAACAGTCGCAGTCGTGTACAGTCAGCTTTGATAGAACAGTATTCGTAGCTGTTGTGATGTGGAAAGCAACAAAGTTTGACTTTTTGACATTCAAAGTCAGGAGATTTGTGTCAAGCCATCGGGACAGTATTGAAATACCTTTTTCTGCGCTTCTAGCTGCCGAGACCCAGTCGTCTCCATGGAAAAGGGCTGCAGTGTCATCGGCGTAGCAGACGAGCTCACAGTTTGGAATATTAAGGCTAAAAATGTCATCCATATAGATAGTAAATAGCGTAGGAGCAAGAATGCTCCCTTGTGGGACACCGAAGGCAATATGCCTCGTTTCGCTTATGTGATCGCCTATTTTGACGCATTGTTGCCGATTTGACAAATAACTGCTGAACCAGCTGAGTGTGATACCTCTGATTCCAAAGCTTTCGAGTTTTTTTAAGAGGATCTTCCTAGAGATGGAATCAAAAGCTTTGGCTAGATCCAGAAACACGGCTATGCATCTTTTTCGACTGTCGAGATGGGACGTAGCCATTTCAGTGAGCGTTTGGACCGCATCTTCTGTGGATTTTTTTCTTTCTTTTGATGGATATTAGCTCCCGTATTTTTGACATATTTTTGTAGTAGGCACACATACCTACCATTGCTGAGAAATCCAAGTTCTTCACTACTCTGTTACAGGCCAAATCAAACTTCTTGGCGGCTGTGATACTTCAGTCAGGATTGGGTTAATCGCAACTTAAAACTAACATCATACACGCTAAGAAGTTTTATTTGACCTATAAATGATAAATTAGTGAAAGCTCACATAGCCTTGCAAAATAGTCACATTATAGTTTTATATTATGCGAAAAAGTTTTTGTCCAAATAATAAAATACATAGGTACAATAATCTGTCTTATCCACAAGTTATTGTCGAGCAAGCGCCTGGCGCAAGGGAGCGACAGGGACGGATGATTTAGAAACCCCTCGGGAGAAGCGCGACGCGACCCGGTATTAATATTGTGACTCTGAAGTACAGTACATGTGAAAAGTTCAGACTAATCATAGAAGTTGTTATGTAGGTGCTGTATTCAATCTAAAACTATACAGATGCTTAGCACAGTCTACTAAAAACATTGCCTATAAATACGTTATGTTTTTTTGTGGATACTGATTATTAAAATTCTCGATAATGAGATCTACTCTGACTTAGGTATTTCTCAAAAAAAATCCAATGGAGGAAAATTACACCATTGTGTACGGTTTATTTCACGGCTAAAATTGGCACTTTAGTTTTCAAAATTAAATTTAAAATCTAGTGAATGCTATGACGCTAAATCTCTATTTTAATTTGTCTTATGTAATAGTGACAAATTGACAATACTAGTGGTTCTCCGAACAGTAGACCCTGCGGCACATCTTTTTAACAGAATCTTCATCTCGATTGGCTCTTTGCCGATTTGATTCATAGTCGCATGGAAGGATTTAGATACCAAACGATATTGCTAAATATTATGGATATTGGTGGATAAATAGCGTGACAAGAAAATTCCTCTCCTTTGCGGAAAATACCTTCTAATCAAAAATCGCTGACTACAAAAAAGTCTTTTTATTTTTTTTTTATTTCGAATAGGTTCGCGTTTGACTACACACTGCCTGATGTTAAGCAGATGTGCGGTCTAGGGTGTAGCACGCTTACATAGAAGATACCTATTTACTCGAGATTTGGAGACATCCACGTTGTACTTTAACGGGAAGACAGACCCAGGCAAAGCGTTCCACATTCCGGCTGTTCGTATGAGGAATGAGGATTCGAAACGCTTGGTTCTAACGCGCGGAATGTCCACCATAAAAGGGCACCATAAGTCTATTAAGATATTAAACTTGTGTACCAAGTTTCGTTGAGACTCGTTGAAAAATGCGACATGTAGAGTAAAATCAACATCCGGACAGACGAAAGCAAAGTTGTCGATTTAAAACGGAGACTTTCTTCAGTCTCTCCGCGTCGGTCAACAAAGTAAGAATATTTTGAAGTCGGAATCAAGCTCATTGGTATTTTCCTTCAGAGACTTTCTCAGTAACAGCACGCATTTGAGCTAATGGTCCATCCATCATCCATCAGGCAAAGGACGTCCACTGCTGGACATAGGCCTCCACTATGGATCTCCAATAAGACCGGTTGGAAGCGGCTTGCATCCAGCGCGATCCTGCGGTCTTAATGAGGTCATCCGTCCACTTTGTGGGTGGACGTCCTACGCGTCGCTTGCCGGTACGAGGTCTCCACTCGAGTACTTTTCGACTCCACCGGTCATCAGTCCTCCGCGCTATGTGCCCTGCCCATTGCCATTTCAACTTGCTAATCCGATGGGCTGTCGGTAACTTTGGTTCTTGTACGGATCTCCTCATTCCTGATTCGATCCCGAAGAGAGACTCCGAGCATAGCCCTCTCCATAGCTCGTTGGGCTACTTGGAGCTTACTAATATGGCCCATAGTGAGAGTTTCCCCACGCTTCTGTGCCATAGCTAATGGTCATTGGATTAATAAACTGTGTCGTGGTAAATATTTAGAAAAAAGTAGGCCGGTTTATAGAGATATATAACGATTTTAATAACTGTTGAAGGAGACTGAAAAATTGGTAAATACAAAAACTCTACATCTGTGGGATGCCGTTTTATGTACAACTTTTGCATATACGAGTACTACACAAATTCGTCAAGTCCTTTCCAGTACATTTTAGTGTCTGTCGCCTTGCACCTCGAGCTAAATTGGTACCCAAATTTCAAATTCAAATGGAGTCCCACGGGTGCCTTCAGGCGGAGTCCTTCGGTGCCGCTTCCACGGTGTAATTGGTCGCGTGGTGCTTTGCCCCGTTCATTACGAGACTCCTTTGATGTGGCCTGATTGGTACAGTTTCAGTCAAACTGGTTGATACTGTCGATATTTGGTTGAGTAAGGTCAGGGCAATCGGTACTTTGAAGATTGTTCCAAAAGTGAGAATTACCTTCTGAGACCCAAAGCATAAAAAATCCTACTGCACCTATGGGGTTTTTAGCTTAGGTGCTAATATTAAGATTATGGGAAATTAGTAATAACATAAAAATCGTCCCCTGCATTTATATCGCCAAAATAGGTATGATGATGTGAAAATGTAAAACGAAATTATATAAGGTCAAATTCAAAGACGAAATCTTAAGTCGTTCAATGTACAACCGTTTCAAAACTCCAAAGCGACGGTATCACAGGATATCTATGTTGGCGATTCAAATGGGGAGGATTTTTAATCACAGGTGATACCTTAGGATTCAATTACCTACATCACTACCGGATGAATATCGGTTGACTACTTTTTGGCCCAAATTCCTGACTTTGATAAATACTTAGTGATTTTTTAACACTTGTTTTTTTATTCAATATGTATTGCATACTTTTAGGATAATTTTCACATCAACGATTTACTCTGATTGCCTCGGTGGCTCAGTGGTTAGTGACCCTAACTTCTGGATCAAAGAGGTGTGGGTTCGATCCCCACCCAAGGCAAATATTTATGTGATGAACATAAGTGTTTGCTCTGTGTCTGGGTGTTATTTAGTTACTATCTATATAAGTATGTATTTAAAAATAAGTAGGTATATGTAGTATATCAGTCTCTGGCAGCCATATCACAAGCTTTGCTTAGTTTGGGGTCAGAGGCCGTGTGTAAGATGTCCCAAAATATTTATTATTTACTCATCATTTTCAGTCAGTTTTTTACAGAACATCGTTTTGTTTTCGTCTTTGAATTTGACCTTAATTTCGTTTTACATTTTCGCATTCAACATAACTTCAGACACTAAAACGCACTCTGTATCATTATTGATACATTATTTTAACCCTATAACCACTCATATCCGAATTCAAATGAAAATTACAGAAAGACCCAATATCAAATTTCCATAAACAAAACGTTATCTTGGCCGTTTCGTACGTTGAAAACGTTAATTTTAATACTCTAATGACCTGTTACATATTCAAATCGAATCTAAGAAATGTTGGACCTGAGGCTATGACATTTTCTTTACCTTAGAATTTATAATTTAATAGCTACCGATCTTGTATCACTAAACCACCAATGTGAGGTGACCTTGTATCTTTAGCGTCCACTGCAGGGTTAGAGGTCATGTTATGATGGTTAGTTTAAACAGTTTTTAAACCTTCATAACAAATTACTGTGTTTAAGTTTTTAAGCTATTCGGAAAGAATTTGGTTTCGTCGCTTATGGCAATTACGGTGTTAGGGGACATGGGTTACAAACTGGATGTGATTTGGACGTTTATCATATTTTTGTGCGGTAATTTTCGAATTCTCTCATCTTTTTAATGGTGGTTAACCTTCTCGCATTCAAAAAAAATCTAAGAACGTATTATTCTAATTGTAACCATTACTTAATCAAAGCTTTTTTTAGACAACTTGTACTGTTTTATTTTACTTATTAGTTATTCATGAATTATTTGACTCTATTAAACTATTGGAGCATTTTACAAAATGAATGTCTTTCACCTGTTAAGTTTCATAAGTAAGTAGGTACCTACTTATTCTTAGTCAAAAAGGGACAGGATGTAATAAAAATACATAATTAACTAGTCAAAAGCAAATTAATAAATAAGTTGCATTTATTTGTGTGACTTTTCATTTAATACAATTTTTGAGCAAGATTTTTTCTGCTCATCCAGGAGCGAGATGGATCGACACTACATTGATGAAGTCTACTAAAAATTACTGTAAAATTCAGGCTGTATCACTTCAAATAAAACTTTTTTTATCCGTCCTCCTCCACCTATTGTAACCCCTTTGGTTTCAGGGACCTTTTTGAGGTATAATTACATCATTAGGTCTTAATTTATGTGTACGTTTTATTTTTAAATAAAAAATGTTTTCAAACAAAATTACTGTAGAGAAAACCTATAAACATTACTAAATTTTTGGCTAAATTGACCCTGTTGCTGTTAATGATGTCAATAAATAAAATATTAATATCCTTTTTTCTCCATTAACAGAGGAAACGACGATAAATATCAAAAACTCCGCCTAACTCATCTGAGGGGACCGTCTAACGGTAACCCGTCGCGCCTTATTTCATTTAAAAACAAGCCTATTATTTCCCTTGGGAGGGTAAAAGTCGCGAAATTTCATAATTTAATATCTACCGGTCGCAGATTCGATATAATTAGATAGACGTGATTTGGTACGGGAAGGCGGAATTAATATCAATGTTCTTTGTTCTAGATAGGTAGAGTTGTGCTGTCTGGAAGGACGGCGATATTATTTATATCGATATCGATGGAACCGCCCGTTTTTGCCGTGGTGGCCTAGAGGTAGTGACACCCGCCTTACAATCGTAAGGTCATGAGTTCAAATCCGCGGTCCCGTACCAATGAGTTCTTTAGAATTGATGTAAGGAATTTCACACTACTGGCTTTTCGGTGAAGGAAAACATCGTGAGGCAACCTGCATACGTCCGTAGGAGAAATTCGATAGCGTATGTTAATTCACCAACCCGCAATGGGCCAGCGTGGTCGATATGGCCCAATCACCCTTCGTGGGTAGGCCTACGTCCTGCAGTGGACTGTTAAAAGGCTGATACAGTACAGTCCCGTTTTTCATGCTCTAAAAGTTTGATTTAAATTTTAGTAAAATAAGTTAATTAAGTTTTACAATACAGCAAGAATGTGGTTAAAGTGGATTATTCAGAAAATGACTACAGATTTCACTATTGTATAAAATTTAGCTAGACTGAATTTACTTATTTATTTATCATATTAAGTACGAAAAAATCATCAAAGGGTTGTTATATGTATTTAAATATCATTTACTAAAATCAACTTTTCAAAATTATCTACCAAAAAAAATTCAAGAAGCTTTAATCTTTATATCCAAAATCACTTTAAAACAGCTGTAGATATTAGCACAAGTGCTATTAAAAATATATATCTTCTCTTTGAGGTAACTGTAGGTACAAAGAAACCTAATGTTATCGATATCGATAATAGATTTTCTTATCTCAACCTGTCCCACCCCTAAAAGCCAAGAAAATGAAGACAAATGCTAACTTGGCTTAGGGCCGCCCGATCAGACGGGACATGACAAACAATCTATGACATACATAATTTTGTAACGTACGCTTCGAAATTTAGTCATGAGAAGGGGAGACTGCACTGAGAAAAATAACCATCCGAATTTGGACGATTAATCCGTCCCTTTTGACTCAGAAGGAATATTTCCTTTTAATTTGGATGGATATAAATTCCTTCTAAATTATTTCCTTCTAAATTATTTCCTTCTGAGTCAAAAAGGAAGGAAAAATCGAAAGGTAATACCCTCCATTTTAACCTTCTAATTTATCCTTCTTTATTTTCCTTCTGAGTCAAAAAGGAAGGAAAAATTGACAGGTATATCCTTCTATTTTAATATCCTTCTACATTTTCCTTCTGAGTCAAAAGGGAAGGAAAAATCGACAGGTATATCCCGCCATTTTAATTTCCTTCCACATTTTCCATCTGAGTCAAAAAGGAAGGAAAAGTTGGCAGGTAACACCCCCCATTTTAACCTTCTAATTTATCCTTCTACAATTTCCTTCCGATTGAAAAAGGAAGGAAAAAAACAGAAGGTAATCCCTTCATTTTAACCTTCTGATTAAGAGAATCATCCTCAAGAAATCCTACCGAAACACAAGGTAAAAATGGATGGAATTGTAATTTCCTTCCAGTTATTTCTTCAGATTCCTACCGAAATTGAAGATTATCATAGTGGGTACGAGACTTTACCTTCTGTTCATAGATGGTAATTTCTTCTGATGCGATAAAATTCCTACATCTATAGAAGGTTTATCTAAAATTTCCTACCTTAGTAGAAGATACATTTAGTGGGAATATTCTTCCATCTCAGTATTCCTTTTGTTTTTACCTTCCGAATCAAAAAATACCCACCGAATATTGGAAGGAATATGTTTATTTTCCTTCTGATTTAGAAAATACATTCAAGAATATTCCTTCTGCTAAAAGGAAGGTAATTCCCGCAGGAAGGTTATTCCTACCACTTTTACCTTCTATTCTAGGTGCTTTTTCCTTTCGACTACCTTAATTATTCCTTCGCAATAGAAAGGAAATTCCCGTGAGGTAGTAATTTTCCTACCAAAATTACCTTCCATCCACCGAATGTTGGAAGGAATTGTATGTATTTTCCTTCTGATTTAAAAAGGAGATTCGAGGGTATTCCTTCTAATAAAAGGAAGGTAATTCCGGTAGGAAGATAATTCCTGCTGTTTTTACCTTCTATTTCAGGTAGAACTTCCTTTTGACTATCCAAATTATTCCTTCGCAATATAAAGGAAAATCCCGTGAGGTAGTAATTTTCCTACCAAAATTACCTTCTATCCACTTATTGCTGGAAGGAAATGTATTTATTTTCCTTCTAATTTCAGAAGGAGATTTGAGGATATTCCTTCTACAAAAAGGAAGGTGATTCCGGTAGAAAGATAATTCCTACCGTTTTTACCTTCTATTTTAGGTAGAACTTCCTTTCGACTAACCAAATTATTCCTTCGCAACAGAAAGGAAAATCCCGTAGGGTAATAATTTTCCTTCCAAAATTACCTTCTATCCACTGATAGCTGGAAGGAAATGTATTTATTTTCCTTCTAATTTCGGAAGGAGATTTGAGGATATTCCTTCTACTGAAAGGAAGGTAATTCCGGTAGGAAGATAATTCCTACCGTTTTTACCTTCTATTTTAGGTAGAACTTCCTTTCGACTATCTAAATTATTCCTTTGCAACAGAAAGGAAAATCCCGTTGAGTAATAATTTTCCTGCCAAAATTACCTTCAGTTGTAGATGGTAATGCCAAATATCAGAAGGATTTCCCATCTGAAAATGCGGATGAATCATCAAAAACAGAAAAAAACCCAAATATGATTCTAAACTACCTGACGTAATTACAATCTGTAGTAGGTGTTAATCCAAAATATTTTTAGGGCTATCCATGTGTGTGATCTTAATTGATCTCAACATCGAATGCATGGACAAACCTGAATATTTAAAATCACCACATACAACAAAACGGAATTACTGAAGGGAATTTAATATCCATCATCGGTTTTCTATCTGTTAATTCAGATGAATCATTCGCATTTTCGCCGGAAAACACCCTCCAAACAAAATTAATATCACCACCTCAAACTTGCAGATTGTGACAGGCAAATCACTACCCTCTGAATGTCCTTCTATTACCAAAGAATAATTAAGATGTAAGAAAGGATAATTTTGCTAAAATCACCTTCCTGAAAAAAAACTATTTTATTAACAAAACTAGCCAGTTTTGTTAATAAAATAGTTTATTTCATAATTTAGCTCCAAACAAATTAAGATCATCAACTCAAACGAAGACATAGTGAAAAGTGATAAATAATTACCCCGGGATTTTCTTCTTTTACAAAATATATTTATAAATATGCTACGAAGGAATAAGTTTACTCGAATCACCTTCCTGAAAAAAGAAACAATTTAAAAAAATTTATTCCGTTGACCATCTATAACATTCATTGATATAGACTGACTACTTTACTATTTGAAAATAATTTAAAATAAAAGAATGAAAATGTTTATTTTAGAATATTTATTTGATTACTAAACAAAATCCGTGTTTAAATTAGCTATTGAGAGAGCACATTGTCGAATGTAGTGACAATTTTGTTTAGTCAAATAGTATGTCACATTTTTAAATACTTATTACGAATATTATAAACAATTTTCTGAAAATGGCTATTCCAATATAGACGACCTGAAGCACATACTAGATATGAACTAAAATCTGTAATTCCAAAAGTACCTACTTTTAGAATCTATTAGCCAAAATTATAATGAGGGTGCCACATTTGACATGGTACCTTCTCAATAGCTAATTTATACATATTAGATGTGAAATAATAATGAAGGGTAAGTGTGTTACTACCTAAGTACTTAAATTAAAATCACAAAATACTTAAAAAATGCAGAAAATTGAGAGGGTGCAGTGTTGAATGTTGCGCCCTCATTACAATTTTGGCTAATATAGATTCTAAAATAAACATAATATGTTATTTAGATTTTACTAACCAAAATTAAATGGGGGCGCCACATTCGACACTGTGCCTTCTCAATAGCTAATTTAAACAAATTAGATGTCACATAATAATGAAGGTAAGTAACTTCCTAAGTACCTACTTAAATAAAATCACATAACGTTTTGAAAAGGCGCAATACCTATTCCAATACAGACAACCTCATGCACATCACTGGATATGAACTAAAATCTATAATTCCAAAAGCAATTTTAGAATCTAGTAACCAAAATTGTAAGGAGGGCACAACATTCGACACTGTGCCCTCTCAATAGCTAATAACAAGTAAATACTTAAAATTAAAATTACAAAAGGCCTCAATGCCAAATGTGGCGCCTCCAATCAATGTTGATAAAATCTAAAATAAGAAATATTTATTTTAGAATATATTTGGTAATTAAACAAAATTCGTGTTTAAATTAGCTATTGAGAGAACACATCGTCGAATGTAGTAACAATTTTGTTTAGTCAAATATTATGTCACATTTTTAAATACTTATCAGCAATATTATAAACAAATGTTATTATTAAAATTAATTTCAATTTCCTGAAAATGGCTATTCCAATATAGAGGACCTGAAGCACATACTGGATATGAACTAAAATCTGTAATTCCAAAAGTACCTACTTTTAGAATCTATTAGCCTAAATTATAATGAGGGCGCCACCTTTGACATGGTATCATCTCAATTTTGCTCATTACAATTTTGGCTAATATAGATTCTAAAATAAACAATTAAACATAATATATAATTTAGATTTTACTAACCAAAATTAAATGGGGGCGCCACATTCGACACTGTGCCTTCTCAATAGCTAATTTAAACATATTAGATGTCACATAATAATGAAATCACAAAACTTTTTGAAAAGGCGCAATACCTATTCCAATATAGACGACCTCATGCACATCACTGGATATGAAATAAAATCTGTAATTCCAAAAGTAATTTTAGAATCTAGTAACCAAAATTGTAATGAGGGCGCAACATTCGACTCAATAACTAATTTAAACATATTAGATGTGACATAATAATGAAAGGTAAGTAACTACCTAAGTACTTTAATTAAAATACAAAATATATATAAATATAAACGTGGCGACCCTATTTAATTTCGGATAACTTTCAAAAAGTTATTTCGCTATCCCCACTAACATATTTAGCGTTGACTGTTGGGGATTATGACTATTGACTATTCGTATTGGTAAATTATATGACTTTACACTAAAGATACTATCATAAGATATGTACAATACATTGGAAACGGTCTATAAAAGTTTAAAACGATTTAATCATAAAATTCTAACATAGGCAATTTCTTGATACAACATACCACATAGCATAAGGTGGTAACATTGTTAAATTATTTGGCTTTACATTAACTAAACTATCATATGACACATATTTTATAATATCAGTCTTTCTTACACAGTAAGCGTAAATGTGAGGATCGTAAAAAAGTGTTTCTAAAGCAAGTCCTTTAAAAAACAATTCTTCTGTGCTATCATTGTAGTAAATATTGGAGATTTCTACAAAGTTCGGTTCACCACTATTTTCATCCATGTCCAATGTTAGTATGTGTTTGTATTCATAATTTATACCGTTTAACAAAGCCGAGGTCACTGATAAGAGATTCGAGTCCTGCGACAAATTAAATTCTAGCAATAAGGTCTTGAAAGTTACAACATCCAAGTCTTTACGGCATGCAGAAGTTTTGACAACACTGAAATCTATTTTATTTTCGAGAAACAAGTGATTAAGTTGCAACTGATGTTTACTGACTCGATGTGGTTTCATTATAGTCATTCGATAGACAAACGTTATCTGACACACTAGTACACTCAGACGTGGATTTATAATTAATTGTGTCTTTACAAAAATTTATAATAGTTTCATCGAAAAGATTTGTGATCTTTTCAAATGCATTCTTAGAGTATTTAGGGAATCAAATGTACTAAAGCAACCTTGTCCACATCTATAACTTTCACCATTAGAAAACGAAGGCAGATTATTACACTTTTTTCTTAAATGTCCTATTAATTCACTAACACTGGAGCATGGAATCAAACAATAGTCACAGTGTAACATGACTTAAAAATTAGCACACCCACAATAAGAAGTAAATTTATATTTTTCGCGACTTGGTTTGAGCGTCCCGGCTTAAGGAAATGCGCAACTGTTCCGCCAACTCAGAGGTTGAACGGTGATTTCAGTCAAATTCTGTATAAATATCATAGACTGCCTGTTGTATGAACTCCCAAACATTATGGCATTCAAGAGGGTATTCGGTTTAGAATGAGTGGAATAACTGGAAGCACACTTCAACTGCTTCTGGTAAGTTAGTAAAGCTATAGATTACTTTATCTAAAACAATGTGGGCCTGGGAAATTTCCGACCAAGACGGACCTACTGCCAACACATATGGCTGAAGGTGCACTGTTTCTTCCACTTTAATTTGATCTGTACCTCTGCTAGGTGACTGCGCTGCTTTTCGATACACTCTTGAACATCAGCTTCTGTATCAACTTTACTCACGAAGGCGTTTAACACATTGCTTTTGGTGGGCTTCCATTGTTTATTCACCTGATATAAACCCGGAAATAGTAGAGGTAAGAGTAGAAGTAGTCCAGTTGATTGCAGGATCACGTTGGGATCTCCTGTTAAAGAATAAAATAAGGGTGAGAATGTTACATGGCAGAAATAATAATAGCATTGTTTTTGGGTGAAAGTGCGGGATATTGAGCATAGCAATGAACTTTGTATAGGTACAAAAGAAATAGTTCTGTGCTACCGACAGAATGAAAGTATTGTAGATCTCAAGGGAAGCCCTAAACACTGAGCTTTCCTGGTTTTGGCATATTAATATAGAACAGAATAAATGAAAGTGATTCAAAATTTCTGCTCCTGATTCACGCGGATGCGAGATTTTCTTTACAAATTAGCACTGCTGGTATGTTATAAGATACCTTGAGAACTTACCTTCAGTGAGTATAAGAATTTTTTTTAACAGTTCTTTTTGTATGTGATGCCGTCAATTTGGACACAGTCACTTTTGCCAAATCAATAATGTTTGTTTTTTTTGAGAGCAGAAAATCTTGGAGCCTACTATGAGTTTCAGTGGCACCAAACAATGTCTCGAAATCCTTTTTTATCTGTAATACAAATAAAACTATTAGAATATCACTAAGATTATTGACATTATGTATAATTTTTATTCTATCCATCAAAAGGGTCAGAAACGGATATTAAAACTTATGAATAATGGACCAGCCGCAACACTAAAAAATGACCAAGCTAATGTCAAATGTCAGCCAAGTCCTAGGGGCGAAAAAGAGAGCTGTGAGGTGGCTGTTCGACATTGAAATCTTCAGCGCCCAGCAGTTTGAATTGATGGCGCGTTCAGTCTTCCAACGCGATACAAAACGTTTATTAATGTAGAGAAAAACTGACTTAAAGACTAGTTCTTAGCTAAATTACTTACCAGAATTGGTCCAATTGTAGGGTTGGAGAGTCCTTTGTAGAGTTTTATGTAATCCCAGACCAAGCCTTGGGTTATCTTCAGCTCACCCATGCGATACCCATGGGTATCGTTCCACGCCTCAATGATTTCTGCTGATGCGTGTGAAGGCGTATCGTTTCTTAAAGCCGCTAATTTTGAGTCAATTGTTTCATTGGGCACTGAAACAGATATTATGTGACATTATCATCATGTAACATAAAATCAGTAATGCAATTACCTGAAATAAATTTAAATTCAGGACCTATTTATCAACTGGGTCATAAGAAGGAATAATAGATTTAGATAAGATATATTACAGGGCTAGTCTGCCTATACAGGGTTATCTGCTTATCCTGTACTAAGCCGAAAGGGGGTGATTGAGACCATCATTAAGAACAACTTTTACTATGGGACCAACTCAAAATTCAACAGAAAAAAATAAGCTGTTCCATACAAAACTGCTACTCGGAATCGACAAAATGTATGAAACAGCTGATTTTTTCCTCGAATGTTGGGTTGACCCCATAGTAAGTTGTTCGTAATGGTGGTCTTAATCACACCCTTTCGGTTTAGTACAGGGTAAGCAGATAACCCTGTATGTTAATCCAGAGTATAAGCTGTATCCATTACAAATTATATCCAAATCAGATAAGCTGTTTCAGCGGGATGAAATAACAAACATACGATCATACACAAAACGTTCGCATTAATAACAGGTATTAGTATAGTAAGATTACCTGGTGGAGAATACTCGTTTTCATTGTTATCTGATAAGGGTCGATAGGAACTGTTAAGTTTTTGTGGCGTATTCAATACTTTTTCCGATGACAAGCTGTTGGAACGTATTTTCGCTCTATCATCTTGAAGCAAAAGCTTTTTTCTCATAAGACATAATAAGGAAGTTTCCTTTATCATAAAAACTAAAAATAATTATATACATTTAAAGACGTTAGAATTATATTAGATACAGTGAAAAAATTACTCGAATATCTTAATAAATGACGGAGTTCTGGTTGTCTAAACATGACCGCATGAAATCAAAAAACCTCGCGATGGATTTACGCGTGTGACGTCATCCGGCCCCAGAGCCGCGCCGTGGGTTAGGCGGGAGTAAGGAAAAAAGAATATAAAGTGCTTCATTCGATGCCGGGTATTTTTCTAAGCCACGAATACGTTCTAGAATATCATTGTACTTATCTTTATGTTATGATCAACATTTACTATGAGACTAACCCCCTAATATAACGAATAAAAAGTCAGTATTCCCATAATTTTGTCGTGAGTAAATGAACTTTATTTGTAAATGGAACAAGACTTTTCGTGTGTACCTACTGTTCTGCAGTTATTACATCTGTATATATTGACTAGTAGTTTTCCAAATAGTAGACCTCACAAGTATACATTTTGGTGAACATTTTCTGGTAATCATTTTTAAAAAATGCACAACTTGCACAGGCAAATATATTCATAATTACAATATTCTGTCCTAAAATATCATTGTATATTATGACCAACGTTTACTATGGGACTAATCCCCTGTATAGGGTTATCCAAAACTTCTCAGTCTAATATTTGTTCTTATAAAGTAACTGTAGGTATAACCCGGTCACAATATCTGTGCACCTGACCTCGTAACGGTCTAGAAACGACAGTTACGGAGATAAATTACTTTAAAGAGCTATTTTCCGAAATATAGATCTTGTTGAGTTCTATCACTTTTGTGAAGACAGCAAAGGTCTAAAACCGTTAATTACAGAAATAAACCGCATTTAAGTTTGACGACTGTCACTTTGAGATCTAACATGTCATCCTAGTATGGATTCTAGAATATGACAGCTGTCACTTTGTTCAGTCATTTTTATGGTTTTGTAGTAAAACGAGGAACCCTTAAAACTTCGTTATGTCCTTGTAACGAACGGACGCCGTTTACAGACCATATTAAAAACTTTCCCTGAAAATTATTTTGAGCACTATGGAATCATACATTTTTGAGCTATAAAGAAAAAATTGAAATTTTTAAACATTAGAGGTCATCGACCTCACATGTATATTTCATACAAACAAACAAACAATAACACTTTATTAGACAACCACATAACATAAAAAAAATTACAGGGACGAAACAATACAATTAATAGGTTTCTAACTGGTGGCCTTATCGCTTTAAGCGAATTCTTCCAGGCAACCAAGAATTCATACTAAATTACGTTTTCATAGTAATCAACCATCTTAAAAATTGGTTTTTATCATCATCATAATCATCGTCACATCTTTGGAAGCCTATCATACGCATGTCTCGACACGCACTTGACAACTTATTGGAACTAGAAAATAAAAGCCTTGAAAAAAATTTCTAAAGTATTTTATTAGAACAAAATATATTACGCTTCACCAGTTCTAGCTAGCTAACCCTGTATAGGGGATCAGTCCCAAACTCTGACACCAGGGCTAGCCACTCGGCCTATACAAACTTACTTACTTACTTAGTCCCATAGTAAAATTTGGCCATAATATACAATAATATCTTAGTAAAGAACCTTCCTATTTTTATGATTAAGAATATATTTACCTGTGAAAGTTGTACATTTTTAAGAATTTAATACAAGAAAATGTATACCTGCGAGGTCTACTGTTTGGAGAGCTACTAGTTAATAGTTACAGACTATGTAAAAACCGCAGTACACTAGGTACACACGCCAAGTCTTGTTCCATTTAGAAATAATTTCATTTACTCACTATAAGATTTAACGGACTCCTACAAAAAGTAAAATGTAATATTATAAGAAAATTAATATGTCACATTATACTTAATAGTAAAAAACGCTAGTCTGATTATGAAATCTGAAATAGTAGGTAGATACAGAATAAGATATTTATGGTATTTTCTCACCAATAAATAATTCAATTGTGTCCAAAGAACAATTGGGCAGTCGAGTGAAAACTTTTCGTAATATACCTATACGGCGATATTTTTTCGGATATCCTACCAACATGCAAGCATGTTAAAGTAAAATGGATATCCGTATGTCGCCTTTATATACTGATACAAATTATGGTATTGTGTAATATCAGACTACAACCTTATTTATTGTAGTCTGAGTGTGTAATATTATGCCTAATAATTCTGTTAAGTACATACCTAATAATTGTTATAATTTTGACAATTCGTAGGGTGTTGCTCGTAGTAGATTTTTGTATAGGTATATACTAGTAAATGCAATTTTCCTTACTGAAAATAAATTACATCTATCATCCACAATTAATTGGTTCGTGGTCGCGCAGCGTCATATAGGAACACACATACATAAATACTTAATACCTACACCCAAAAACATTAAGCTCCTTAATGGGCAGTTGAGTGAAAACATTTTGTAATACGGAGATATTTTTTCGGATATCCTTCCAACATGCATATGCATGCCTACAAAAGTGACTTCCCTAATAAATGATAAACCTTGCATTTTTCTATCAAAACCACGCCATGCAAAAAGGGATAGGAAATAATTGCTTACCTTTATTTAAATCCCGCTAATCCTGTCAAATTCACACTGCACTATTTTATACGAACACCACAAACGACTGTCCGTTGACGTATCTTGCAGTAGACTAATTAACTATAATGCACTTCCTGAGCCTGCTAAGCCCTTTGGAAGGAATAATTATATTCCGTCCTTTATTAGTAGGATTATTTAGGTTCCTTCCTAGTGAAATCCCTCCAAATAATTTCCTTCCGTAATGTTCTTCCTTAATAGATGAATAACCCTTATAACCTTCTAAATCTCAGAAGAAATATTTCCCACCGAATATTTAGACTGTTATTCCTTCTTGGAAAAATCCTTCCAAATAATTTCCTTCTGTTATGTTCTTCCGTTATAGAGGGACAAATCCAATTTCCTTCTAAATTTCGGTAGCAATTTTACAGTTACCCGATTTGGACGGTGATAGAGAAGAACATTACGGATGGAAATTTTCTGGAAGGATTTCACCTAGAAGAAATCACACATCGAAATATTTGGTGGGAAATGTTCCTACTGACATTTAGAAGGTAATGAGGGTTGTCCATCTATTAGGGAAGAACATTACGGAAGGAAATTATTTGGGAGGTATTCCACTAATTGACAAACCTCATTACCTTCTAAATTTTGGTAGGAACATTTCCCACCGAATAATATCCCACTATTTTAGAACAATAAATTTGGAAGGGATAATTATATTCCATCCGTTTTTAGTAGGAATATTTATTTAGACGATTTTTCCTTCCTAGTGAAATCCCTCCAAATAATGTTCTTCCGTAATGTTCTTCTTCAATAGACGGATGACCGTCATTACCTTCTAAATTTCAGTAGGAATGTTTCCCACCGAATATTTGGGCGGAGATTCCTTCTTGGAAAAATCCCTCCAAATAATTTCCTTCCACAATGTTTTTCCTTAATAGATGCATAACCCTCATTACCTTCTAAATTTCAGTAGGAATTTTTCCCACCCAATATTTGGGCGGATATTTCTTTTTGGAAAAATCCCTCCAAATAATTTCCTTCCGCAATGTTCTTCCTTAATAGATGGATAACCCTCATTAACTTCTAAATTTCAGTGGGAATGTTTCCCACCGAATATTAGGGCGGAGATTCCTTCTTGGAAAAATCCCTCCAATAATTTCCTTCCGCGATGTTCTTTCTTAATAGATGGATAACCTTCATTACCTTCTAAATTACAGTAGGAATGTTTCCCACCCAATATTTGGGCGGATATTCCTTTTTGGAAAAATCCCTCCAAATAATTTCCTTCCGCAATGTTCTTCCTTAATAGATGGATAACCCTCATTACCTTCTAAATTTCAGTGGGAATGTTTCCCACCGAATATTTGGGCGGAGATTCCTTCTTGGAAAAATCCCTCCAAATAATTTCCTTCCGCGATATTATTTCTTAATAGATGGATAACCCTCATTACCTTCTAAATTTCAGTAGGAATGTTTCCCACTGAATATTTGGGCGGAGATTCCTTCTTGGAAAAATCCCTCCAAATAATTTCCTTCCGCGATGTTATTTCTTAAAAGATGGATAACCTTCATTACCTTCTAAATTTCAGTAGGAATGTTTCCCACCGAATATTTGGGCGGAGATTCCTTCTTGGAAAAATCCCTCCAAATAATTTCCTTCCGCAATGTTCTTCCTTAATAGATGGATAACCCTGATTACCTTCTAAATTTCAGTAGGAATGTTTCCCACCGAATATTTGGGCGGAGATTCCTTCTTGGAAAAATCCCTCCAAATAATTTCCTTCCGCGATGTTCTTCCTTAATAGATGGATAACCCTCATTACCTTCTAAATTTCAGTAGGAATGTTTCCCACCGAATATTTGGGCGGAGATTCCTTCTTGGAAAAATCCTTCCAAATAATTTCCTTCTGTTATGTTCTTCCTTAATAGAGGAACAAACTTAATTTCCTTCTAAATTTCGGTAGGAATTTGGCAGTTCCCCGATTTGGAAGGTAATTGGTGGAAGGAAAACGCCCCATTTTGGAAGGAGTCGTTTTTGGAAGATACGACTCAGAAGGAAAGTCAGGATATTTTTCTCAGTGTGTGACTGAGACAAAGGTTAAGGAAAGATCACAGAAATCAATTCATTTTAAGTACGGGCCATATTTCTAGAGAGAGATAATACTTAAAATGTAGGAAATGATTGTGTCCATTATTGTATCTACCTACCATTAACATGGAACCAACCCTGCAATAACGAAAAAAATAATCGGCCAAGTGCGAGTTGGACTAGCGCACGAAGGGTTCCGTGCCATATGGAAGCCCCTTAATATTATTTTTTCATTTAAATATTTATTTTTGATGTGAATATACGTACTACTAAATATTCTGTAAATATTTCAAGCGTCTACCCGTTACCGTTATTAATATCGAGCGAAAAATGACTAAAAATTTATGTTTGTTGTATGGGAGATAAATTAAATATTCATTTTTAATATTTGTTGTTATAGCGGCAGCAGAAATTCAGGCTGTATCTTCATGAGATACAGCCCGGTGACAGACAGACGAACAAACGGATAGAAGGATGGACAGCGTAATCTTTACCCCTTTGGGTACGGAACCCAAAAAAGTATTAGTATGTATTTATTTTGTATAGTGACATTTTTATCTACCTCTACAGGCAATCAAGCAAGGCGCCCCCCGTCCTACAAAACTTCCAAAGTCACCTCCTTAATGAGTTTACGACACACCACCAAATGAGTCGAGGAGTGGGCGTGCAATCAAGATTGAACACCTGACGAACTTCTACAACTTTTGTAATTGAATCGGGAACTTACAGGGACAGACAAACTGTGTTATTTGCTGTAGACTAGTGAATGACAAGACTCTTTCAGCGTTATTTTACGTCTTAGGCCGTGTGTCTGCTTCAAGAGTCGTGGTTGCCTTGTACAAGATTATTTTTTGCAAAAATTAGCATGACCGACTTCACCCGTGTACAGAATTCGCGAATATTTCGCGCGGATTGATGTAACATTTTTCACATTATTGTTGATTTATCAAAAATGGCTCAACCGATTACGATAAAATTTAAATGGGACCAATTTCGAAGTATACTCCTTCTAATAAAAAAAAGTATTGAAATCAGACTACTACGAAAAAAGTTATGCGTGGTTATACATAAAAAAAAATATACGCGTCGAATTGTATACCTCCTCCAGCGGTTCGTCGGTCAAAAAAGAACGCTCACTTGGAAGCTTGGAACGCTAAAACGGAAATATCCTAAGGCAACCTGTAGGACTATCTGTTTGCCTCGTAAAAAACCGAAAGAAAGAGATTCACACTTTCATTTTGATCAACTTTTACTACGAGGCCTACCCGAAATTCACAAAAAAATAATCAGTTCCGTACAAAATTGCAACTCGGAATTGACAAAAACCTATGAAAACCCTCAGATTTCTGTACGACTGTTAATGTTCCGGAGAGAAAATTTACTGGCACTGGCATCATAATATGCATTCACAAGCATACACAGATACAGTCCTACATACTTACACATGACAAGGTAGGTAGGTAGGTAACATTAACCCATAGTTTGGTTAGACCTTCTTAGTGCTCAACTTGCCCCATACACTTGCTCAACTTACCTCACCTATGGGGTACATTGAGCGTACTTGACTCTCTGCATTTAAATAGCTGTAGCTCCTAAATTCGACTGGTTACAACAAAAATACTATGAACAATTTTGCTAAGGAATAAATTACTAATCCATCAAGCCGCATAACAACTCATTGTGACTTATCATTGAGGAGCTATATCCGCTCAAGTGAAAAATTGCTCAACTAGCCCCGCCCTACCCAACATGTTTTAGTTAAAGAGTTGAAAATCCAAAAATGTAGGTATTAGTTGTGGACAATTAACCTCACTGAGACCGCAGGATCACGCTGGTTGCAAGCCGCTACCAAGCGGTCTTATTGGATATCTATTGGGGAGGCCTATGTCCAACAGTGGACGACCTATAGCTGATGGATAGTTGTATCGCTAAGATAAGATAAAAAAACTTTAAATAGTCTTTTACCTTTTTTCTAGCAATTCTACCAATTTTAAGCTCTACATCACGTAGTAGGCCTAGCTAGGACAAAGTTGTTAATCGCGCGATCAGCAGTGACTCTCAGTGCCAGGCGCTCGCGGTCAATTAACGCGCGGTTTAATGGATTCTCAAGGTGAAGTGGTTCAACTCAGCGATGGGCGTGACTGCGATGACAATGATAAGGGAAGGTGGTTGATAAGGTTACTGACAAGCGCTCCATAAGTCTCGGCCTACATACTAGAACATCAGAGTGAAGTCAAAGTTAAGTTAAAAGTCTTTACTCGTAAACATTGTGATAACAAAATAATTAGCTTAATTTAATATTTACTTTGTAATCAACTACTTAATTTAATTGGTGTTTAACTGTTGTATACTTTTTTATGCCGTAATTTAACTTTTTTGCAAATTTGTTGACATATATAACTCTATTGTTATCAATAAATGAGTATGAGTATGCGTAACATTGTATTCTGAATGTAAAAAAGAATTCAATCGAATTCGAGTAAAAAACGACAAAAAATAGGGTTTTGTATGGGAGCCCCTTTAAATTTATTTCATTCTGTTTTTAGTATTTTTTGTTGTTATAGCGGCAACAGCAATACAACATCTGTAAACAATTGTCTAGCTATCATGGTTCATGAGATAAAACCTGGAGATCGTCAGACAGACAGACGGACGGACAGACGTACAACGGAGTCTTAGTAAGAGCCCCGTTTTTTTGTTAGATAAAAGAACATCTAACACATTTAAAGAAAATTAAAATTGCTTTAATTCTGTAATATAACATCAGATTCAACTTTTATCGAGATACTTACAGCTCTACAATATACCTAATTTTATTTTTTCAAAGCTTTTATTTTCTAATTCTAAGTTTTACACATAGGTCAAGAGATATACCTACTGTACTGTACTGTATCAGCCTTTTACGTAGGCCTACCCACGAAGGGTGATTGAGCCATATCCACCACGCTGGCCCAGCGCGGGTTGGTGGATTCGCATACACCATCTAATTTCTTCTACGGAAGTATGCAGGTTGCCTCACGATGTTTTCCTTCACTGAAAAGCCAGTGGTGTGAAATTTCGCACATAAATTCCAAAGAACTCATTGGTACGGGACCGGGATTTGAATCCACGACCCCACGATTGTAAGGCGGATGTCACTACCTCTTGACCACCACGGCTTTGGGTAGGGAACCATAAAAGAACATCTAACACTTTTAAAGAAAATTAAAATTGCTTTAATTCTGTAATATAACATCAGATTCAACTTTTACCGAGATACTTACAGCTCTACAATATACCTAATTTAATTTTTTAAAGCTTTTATTTTCTAATTCTAAGTTTTACACATAGGTCAAGAGATATACCTACTGTACTGTTGCAGGACGTAGGCCTACCCACGAAGGGTGATTGGGCCATATTCACCACGCTGGCCCAGCGCGGATTGGTGGATTCGCATACGCCATCTAATTTCTTCTACGGGAATATGCAGGTTGCCTCACGGTGTGTTCCTTTACTGTAAAGCCAGTAGTGTGAAATTCCGTACATAAATTCTAAAGAACTCATTGGTACGGGATTGGGATTTGAACCCACGACCTCACGATTGCAAGGCGGGTGTCACTACCTCTAGGCCACCATGGC
This sequence comes from Hypomecis punctinalis, assembly GCA_949316475.1. NCBI lineage: Eukaryota > Metazoa > Arthropoda > Insecta > Lepidoptera > Geometridae > Hypomecis > Hypomecis punctinalis. The sequence continues at coordinate 15,625,898 of OX438812.1, forward strand.
TTATGTACCTACTGTAGTAGACTGGTATTTAAAAAAAATACTCCGTACATTATTATTTTATAGACAAGTCAATGACATTGCCTACTTTCGGCGGTGCTCAAACGTATTCGGCTGCCAGAGGCGGTTACAATTGCTGTCATTATGATATTTTGTTTGATGGTCATGTGTGGTCTCGTACGGCTATTAATTTATTGTCTGTCTATCTGTGCCACGTCTTTGTAAATCAAATGATAATATATATGATCTGAGTTGTTATTACTAACAGTTAGTAGGTAAGTACAAATCCGGTTTTTATTACCATATCTACAGGGGTATAACAGGGTAATCTGCTTATCCTAGGTATATTAAGTTACAACAAGTTATTTAAAAAAAACTTTTACTATTGGGCCAAATAAACAAAATCAGCTGTTCCATACAAAATTGCAACTCTTAATTGACAAAATGTATGAAACAGCTGATTTTAAATGATCACAAGTTCACTTAACTAATTATGACGGTCATAATGCAGAATGGCAGTTCTGTTTATGTAATCTTCTTTATTTATTTATTAACTAAATATTCAAGCATTTACAGTTCTTAATAAGAAGCCGTGGTGGTCTAGTGGTAGTAAGACCCGACCTGCAATCGTGGTCGTGGGTTCAAATCCCGATCCCGTACCAATGAGTTTCTTTGGAACTTATGTACGGAATTTCACATCATTGGCTTGTCGGTGAAGGAAAACATCGTGAGGCAACCTGCATATGTCCGTAGAAGAAATTCGATGGCGTATTGAATCCACCAACCCGCACTGGGCCAGCGTGGTGGATATGGCCCAATCACCCTTCGTGGGTAAGCCTACGTCCTGCAGTGGACTATTAAAAAGGCTGGTACAGTAGGTACACTACAGTAATACCAAATTATTTAATTTCTTCGTTGTCATGACTACCATATCATCAGATACTAAGTATTATGTGTATTTATATATGTATGCCTATATATCTTATTCTTCGTTCACAATTAGATTGTATGTAAGAAAGAAATAACAACTAACTTTGCAATCAATAACTTAGCATTCAGTTGGCGCCATTTGTTTTATTTAATATTTTGTAATAGATATTTAAATCTCTCTATTGTAGTTTAGTATCTAATCATAAAAAACTATTTATTAGCATTAAAGAATGTACTATTACAATGTAGTGCTAACGGGCCCCAAACTAGGCAAAGCCTGTATCTTGGGCGCCCTGTGGCCGATTCCCATAGTTCGCTGTCTCGCTGAGCGTTGTACACATTCAGTTGCAGTTTTTTTCAATACTTACAGCAAAATTTGCAATAAAAAGTACAAACTAGATAATATTCTATTTTTTTTTCTTCTACTTATTTTTAAATTAATGATAACAAAATGGGAAAAGCTTAACAAAATGGGATAAGCAAAAAATCATTGTAAACTCAGGTACAAATAGCGAACTTTGACTAAGTATATTACCTACCAGGTTTCAATTTTATATACCTTCCTGGACGACGATAACTTTACTCACAGTTATTTGCAACAAAATTTTGTCTGATAATTAAAAAAAACTTTAATGCAATATTTGCTAAGCACTCAATTAAAAAATATCACTCAATACAATTAGCCTGCAGGTGATCCGATCAGGCACGTTCGCAGTTTCATTGAAATGTCAGCCTCATTACCAAGACTTTTTAGACCACGTCATGTAATTTTACTTCGAATAATCGAGAATTACTAAGATCAATATAATGAGAAGAATAAGCGCTAAAATAATCGATAAGATAACTAGAGTAGTGAAACGTGACGGTCTGAAATTGGTGGGTAAAGTTGCTGATTAGTTTCTTAAAAAAATGTCATTAAATTGAGTACGTGCCTGAAGAAAACAGTTTAAAAGAGAGAGATCTTCACATTTTTGTGACTTTTTGAAGGAATACCTGGTTGCTTAAAAGAAGCGACTTACACATAACGTGTTCTCGGAGTATTTAAATATAATTACACTTACTTGAATAAATACGTAGGCTGAAGTATGTATCGTAAATATAGGGGCTGTCTCTGATCCGTATATAAGCAGTCAATTAAGTCTTAGCTATGCATGCCAGAACAGTCACGTACGATGGACATATAGGTATACATGGTTATTACTAACCAATTACCATCCTTTTAGATGATTATTCTGTACTACATCAAAACTAACAACTTTCGTTCTGCGACTTTTGTCAAACCCAAAAAAAAACACCACTTCCAAACATTTTGTAGAAGGCGAACGATATTTTTCTATTGAACCACAATCTATTATATAAAAGGCTTCCCTGAGTGACTGACTGACAGACAGCCTACAGCCCAAACCGCTTAAGATATGAGCTTGAAATTTGGAATATAGGTACATTGAACGACGTAATGGAGCACTAAGGACGAAAATTTTGAACTTTCGACCTCTAAGGGGGTAAAACGGGCCCTTTTCGTTTGTATGTAACTTTTTATTTCCTGTACCGATTGACTTAAAACTTTGTATACATGCTTTTCAAACAAAATAAAAGTTACGTTTTTTCCTGTTTTTTCAAATTTTCCTCATCTAAGGGGTCAAATAAGGTCCCAAAGTTGGTGAAACAAGCGTCAATTACATCGAACCAGCTAAACGGTTATGGTTGAAAATTGGTATGAAGGAAGCACTCATCATGTTTTAATACAGGAACTAATAAAATCCAGGAAAATCTATAAGGTTCCTTAGGGATACGCAAAATTAATAAGTTTAGGCTACAGCCCAAACCGCTGAAGATATGAGCTTGAAATTTGGGATATAGGTACATTGAACGACGTAATGGAGCACTAAGGACAAAAATTTTGAACTTTCGACCTCTAAAGGGGTAAAATGGGCCCTTTTCGTTTGTATGTAACTTTTTATTCCCTGTACCGATTGGCTTGAAACTTTGTATACATGCTTTCTAAACAAAGTAAAAGTTATGTTTTTTCCTGTTTTTCCGAATTTTCCTCATCTAAGGAGTCAAATAAGGTCCCAAAGTTGGTGAAAAAAGCGTCAATTACATCGAACCAGCTGAACGGTTATGGTTGAAAATTGGTATGAAGGAAGCACTCAGCATGTTTTAATACAGGAACTAATAAAATCCAGGAAAATCTATAAGGTTCCTTAGGGATACGCAAAATTAATAAGTTTAGGCTACAGCCCAAACCGCTGTAGATACGAGCTTGAAATTTGGGATATAGGTACATTGAACGACGTAATGGAGCACTAAAGACGAAAAATTTTGAACTTTCGACCTCTAATGGGCCCTTTTCGTTTGTAACTTTTTATTCCCTGTACCGACTGACTTGAAACTTTGTAGACATGATTTCCAAACAAAATAAAAGTCACGTTTTTTCCTGTTTCTCCGAATTTTCCTCATCTAAGGGGTCAAATAAGGTCCCAAAGTTGGTGAAAAAAGCGTCAATTACATCGAACCAGCTGAACGGTTATGGTTGAAAATTGGTATGAAGGAAGCACACAGCATGTTTAATACAGAAACTAATAAAATCCAGGAAAATCTATAAGGTTCCTTAGGGATACGCAAAATTAATAAGTTTAGGCTACAGCCCAAACCGCTGTAGATACGAGCTTGAAATTTGGAATATACGTACATCGTACGACATAATGAAGCACTAAGGATGAAAAACGTACCCAACTCTAACTTACGGGGTAAAACGGGCCCTTTTTGTTTGCATGTAACTTCTTATTCCCTGTACCGATTGACATGAAACTTTGTATAGATGCTTTTGAGACTAAATAAAAAATATGGCTGTACCTGTTTTCTAAATTTTCCTTAAAAAAATCCTTAGGGGTCAGATACGTCTGAAAACTTCAATGCGCTTTTTTAAATAATGTAGTATCTAGGATTATGATAATGATTGTTTATCTTTAAATGGGGCAAAATGGGTCCCCAAAAGTTTACGATTTTTTTTTATTTTGTGAGCCAATAGTCTTAAGCTTAGCGCACATATGGATCAATATAGGTATTTTACTATGGGATCAACCTTGACAAGCGAAAATTACCTACATTTTCCATACATTTTGTCGCGGGTCGATGAACTTTTTGTGTTGAACAGCTGATTTTATTCACGTGCTTTTGGGGTTGGTACCATTGTAAAAGTTAATCAAATTATGAGTATAATAGCATCCTAGAATATGCCTGACTAGAATTACGACTTGTGTGTCATTTTTTCATTTGCCTGGAAAATTAAATTTCTAATGACTTAATGAAACATGTCGAATACCTGTACCGGCCTTAATTAATAGTGCACTACTGAAAATAGGTACTACGGATAATAGAAACAGGTGGGTCTTAAGATGAACATGGACAAGACGAAAGTCATGTGTAATTCCCATGTTTTACCCACCCCGATTTCTGTTGGAAACTCGGTTCTTGAAGTCGTTGACTCGTACGTCTACCTAGGACAAGTAGTCCAGTTAGGGAGGTCCGACTTCAACAAAGAGGCCAATCGACGAATTCAACTCGGCTGGCAGCGTTCGGAAAAGTGCGTAGTGTCTTCTCGTCCGACATACCTCAGTGCCTCAAGTCGAAAGTTTTCGACCAGTGTGTGTTGCCAGTTATGACTTATGGCACAGAAACGTGGTCTCTCACTATGGGCCTTATTAGTAAGCTCCAAGTAGCCCAACGAGCTATGGAGAGGGCTATGCTTGGAGTCTCTCTGCGAGATCGAATCATTAATGAGGAGATCCGTAGAAGAACCAAAGTTACCGACATAGTCCAACGGATTGGCAAGTTGAAATGGCAATGGGCAGGGCACATAGCGCGGAGGGCTGATGACCGTTGGGGTCGAAAAGTTCTCGAGTGGAGACCATGTACCGGCAAGCGCAGCGTAGGACGTCCACCCACAAGGTGGACGGATGACCTCATTAAGGCCGCAGGATCGCGCTGGATACAAGCCGCTTCCAACCGGTCTTATTGGAGATCCATAGGGAAGGCCTATGTCCAGCAGTGGACGTCCTGCGGCTGATGGATGACTGAAAATAGGCCTATCCGCGAAGGGTAATTGGGCCATATCCATCACGCCGGCCAAGCATGGGTTGCTGAATTCACATACGACATTGTTTTTTTCTACGTACGTACAGGTTGCCTCAATGTTTTCCAGCAAAGAAAAGTGAAATTTCTTACATAGTTACTCATACAATTATTATTATTGGCTCCCTCGGTGGCTCAGTGGTTGACCCTGACTCCTGGGTCAAAGAGGCGTGGGTTTGATTCCCAGGGCAAATATTTATGTGCTGTTCATATGTGTTTGCTCTGTGTCTGAGTGTTATTAATGTATTTTTATTTATTTATTTAACACTTTATTGCACACTATTTGTACAAAAGGAGGACTTAACGCTAAACAGCATTATCTGCCAGTCAACCTACATGTATAAATAAATAAATAAATATATCTTTATTGTACACAGAAACACAGTACAGAAACTATACAATATGCTGTACAATGGCGGCCTTATCGCCTTTGGCGATTTCTACTAGGCAACCTTTGGATGGACTGGAATTATTCTAAAAATAGGAGTATGGTCGGTGGTGTATACAATACAGTACATACATTGAAATACATGTATATGTAATATATCAGTCTCTGCCAGCCAAATCACAAACTTTGCTTAGTTTGGGATCAGAGACCGTGTGTGAGATGTCCTCCAATATTTATTTTATATATTTATTTATTATTGAGTTAATTTCAGAAATTCGGCAATTTATCATCCAAAAGTTCACGTATGTACTCTGTAATAAGCTTTAGATACAAGTAAATTAAATAACCAAATACTGAGACAATTCAAGCTAAACCGTAGGCATTATTTTGCAAGTAATACAATAATAGGCCCAACAACAACATAAAAAGTGTTCTCTCTATCGAATGCTTAAAGTGAAAATGAAACAGATATAATTATGATAATTAGCTATTATAATTACGATGGCGCCTTCATAATCGAGCCTAATGCGGGCTTAACCACGAGCTACTATTATTTAAAGTAAGTGCCAAGAAAACGCGGGCCTAACTGTGGGTTTTTATCATTTTAAGCAGTTACGAAAATAACGCGGGCCAGACCGTGGGCTATTATCATTACAAGCAATACAAAAACGCAGGCTAACGGCATGCTATTATAATTTTAAGGATTTATTAAGACAACACGGGCCAGACCGCGAACTATTAGATATTATTATAAGCAAATGCCAAGATAACGCGGGTTGAACCGCGGGCTGTTATTTTAATTAAGTAAGTATAAAAACAACGTGGGCCAAACTGTGGGTTATTATCTTTGTACTCGTAAGTACCTAATTATTAACACAACGCGAGCTAAACCGCGGGCTTTTATCATTTTGAGCAACTACTTAGACAATACGGGCCAGACCATGGGCTATTATCATTGTAAGTAATACGACAATGCAGGCCAAACGGCGAGCTTTTATAATTTTAAGCAAGTATTAAGACATCGCAGTCCATGCTGCGTGCTATAAATAACCATCTTAAGCAAGTACTAACAATACGAGGGCCAAACCGTGATCTATTATCATTATAGGCAAATACTGTTACAATTTTGACCAAACCGTGGGCATTATCCTTGCAAGTAATTTTAAGCAAGTATTAAGACGACGCGGGCCAAATTGCGGACTATTAGATATTATTATAAGCATGTACAAAGACAACGTAGATTAAACCGCGGGCTCTTTTCATTTTAAGTAAGTACCTATGTACTAAGACAACGCGGGCGAAGCCGCGGGTTTTAAGCTAGTTATTTATAGATTTGATAAAAGTCGTTGAACAAAAGTTGTTAGTTTTACTTTTGATGTATTGTATTGTATTAGCTTTTCAGCCTTTTGGCATTATCAAAATGCGCTTAGGCACGTCAAGTTGTAACAAAGTTAAAATGAATATTAGACAACGAAAAAATACATAGGCTTGTTATAAACTATATTTAGCCAGCTAGGAAATGGCAGGGCTACTCCCAAGCCTTTCTATCATCTATATATTGTTGATAACTATAATAAGCATTACAAGTTAGTTTTTCCTTGACAATTTTTTTGAATTTACTTTAATTTAAATCTAATATTTCACTTGGAATTTTGTTATAATACAGTACAGAGTTTCCAAGAAAACACTTCTTGCCTTTTTCAAGTCTAAAGCGAGAAAACACTAACTTGTCTTTGTTTCGTACATTATTGAATGGATGTCAGAGATTTTCTTAAAAATTTACAATATTTTTCCGTGTATACATGATGTACAGAATAAGCCCTTAAAAAGATGATAATTGATTGTAAATCCTTTATATCTATCTGGTACAGTAGACAAAATATAATAATGTTAACTACTTATAATGATTTTCACTATGAGCCATAACCAAAATAAAAAATGCAGATTTGTCACACAAAAAAGTTACCTATCAACTCTCTACAAAATGTTTGTGACAGTTGAATCTGATAACACGATTTCAGGATTGGCCTTATCGTAAAAGTAGTTCATAATGCTGAGTTTATCACTTTACAACCTCAACGTAGGCGTGATATAGACAAAAAAAAATGATGCAAAAACCATATTGATTTTGTGAACGCAACCGGTCTCATACAATCATGTGGTTATCTGTTTATCCTGCACGATCGTATGAGACCGGCGTTTACAAAATCAATATGGCTTTCGCGCCATTTTTTGTCGACCCGCACGATTGTATTGACCTGGTTTTAAAATGTTATGTTGGTAGGTACCTATGAAAATCCTTGCATTATAAAAATCAACAGTTTGTATAATATTTGCTACGGAATATACCTACCTACCTATATGTAGGGACTTACTGTACAATATAAACAAAGTAAATGTTCTGCGACGTGATATGAACTCTTTTCCTTCCGACAGAAGTTTGTGTTTTCAGATCACGTCGTAAGACACATACGTTGTTTATCATAAGAAGGGTAGTTTACAGGGTTATTTCTAATCAATAAGCATCCTTTTAGAACTTTCTAATTAAAAAAAACAGCTGTTCCATACATTTGGTCGCAGGCGTTAGATATTTTTCTATGGAACAACAATTTTTATTTTTATTTTGACTAAAGTCGCAGCACAAAAGTTGTTAGTTTTGATGTACAGAATAAGCCCCTAAGAGGATGCTAATTGATTAGAAATAATCCTGTATAATTATGTAGGTATATAAGAAGTATAAAATGACTCGCCATAAACCATCTCGAAGAAGGCTTCCAAGAAACCACAATCGCATTACTCCCAGCCTCTGCGACATCTAATTAGCCGAACTACCAAAGAGAAGACAAAAGCGACAGCGTTATTTATGTACCCACCATGTTTAGGGTTCTCACTTATAATTATCGTCAAGAATCGAACCCACGTTATGGCCAATAATTGGGAATGAACAGTGTGTAAGTATAGTGTTCAAGTCGTAATGTTGTTTTATGGGGTCCTTAAAAATAAATGAATGTCATTTTGCCGGACACTGCGGATGCCTGGGCGTGTTGTTTTTGTCGTTTGATGATTGTGAAAGGAATTGGTTCTAATGCCTGGTTGGAGAATGTCACCTGCGAATTGGAAGGCAAATTGGACGGAATACAAACTTACGATATCAACATGATCATCATCATCATCTGAAGCTTTATCTGTCCCACCGCTGGAAATTTCTCTTGAAGTGCATTGGTTTATTTTCCAATGGCTTGACTCAGTATTTTTATAATTTCATCAACGCTATTTGCTACCGGATTACCCATTGGTACCTACTCTACGTTTAGGCCAACACTGTGTTATAAGCTGAATCATATAAGTCGGCGGATGTGAAGTTAGCTACGAGCTGCACAATATTCAATACCAACTGATTGCAGCTAAAGCTGCGCTTTAATTGGATTTTGGGCAGCCTGTAGCTAATTTCAGAGTGGTGTCTTTTTGTTTTGTTATTTTCTCCTAAATCCTTATTATGTTATTTAATATTTCAGATTATTTTTAAAACAGTATACTGCTATGTTTATAGGCCTACCCAAGAAAGGAAATTGGGACATATCCCCATACTAGCCCAGTGCGAGTTATTGGAGATACTCGTACATGCGCCATCAAATTTCTTCTACTAAGAACGTATGCAGTTGTCTCATCTAACAATGTTTTCCTTCACTGTTTTTCTATTGCTTCCACAACTGTTTTTTTCATTCTCACGACAAAGCAATGAAATGCAGGTTTGCAATTTGAAAATAACCTTGCTTTAACTGCTTGTTAATTACTATTTAGAACTACTGAAAGCATCTTTTTATCACCTTTTTTTCAAATTCTTAGTACTCGTACTTGGGTGTAAAACATACGATAAATATCGCTACGAGGTAATAAAGAAGTTGTAGCAATTGATAACAGTAACTATAATACAGTTTTTACTGGTGAACAAGAAAACTATACAAAGAATAAATTATTTTCGCAAATCAAAGACAGATCAAAAGAAAATCAATATTTTTGGGACATCTTACACACGGCCTTTGACCCCAAACTAAGCAAAGCTTGTGATATGACTGCTAGATACTGATATACTACATATACTTATTTTTAAATACATGCTTATATAGATAGTAACTTAATAATGCCCAGACACAGAGCAAACACTTACGTTCATCACATAAATATTTGCCCTGGGTGGGGATCGAACCCACACCTCTTTGATCCAAAAGTTAGGATCACTAACCACTGAGCCACCGAGGCAGTCAATAAATAAGATGATACGTGTATACCGCCGAGGATACAAGGAACGACACTTAATTTATAATGAAGGCGTGACTCATCATTGTACGATAGCTATAGAGTGCTGATAAAACTCATATTAATATTAGTAATTTAAATTAATTTTACCATGATTTTGATCATCGTAAATTAAATAAAATTATTACTTAGTTGAATAATTTTATTGGATATACAAAATCGAAACTGAAACCAGTTGGAAACTAGAAAAGAAATACCTATTAGTTTCCTATACAATACCGTAATTGGATACTACTAATAAAAATAAAAATGAGCAGCTAGATAACTACATAAAAATATTTTAGATACTCGTAGCAATAAAACATTTGTCCTTATAAAATCTAATAAAATCTATCTCAGTTTTCAGTCAGATATCACAATTTTAAGTAGTATCCATAATATTACTCAATATCCCATCATAACTATCGATATTGATATTATCTAAAACCCATCACTATCCATACCTGTAACGACGCACACGCACCCGTTCATTAGGTCCCCGCGCGTGATTGTCACGTGGCCCCGCGTCGCTCGCCTCTTAGACAATTATTTTAATTCCTATAATTACTGTAAGTACCGGACGAGAGGAATGTATCCATCCTTATACATTATTATAAAAATGATGTCGTATATTTGGCATCACCAAAAATTAGTAAAAATCATATACTCGTACCTACTTACCACAGAGTTGTGTCAAATTCTTTTCATTTTCTCTTTATCTGAAATTAAAGCCCCCAATATTCAAAAATATCATCATTATAAGTCAAAATTCCACTACTATTATCGACATTCCTTGCAATTTAGTCCCACGACTAGTACAGATATCGATATTATCTACAACCAGAGCCCATCACTATCCTCACCTGTACTGGCGCACGCGCACCCGTTCATTAGGTCCCCGCGCGTGATTGTCACGTGGCCCCGCCTCGCTCGCCTTTTAGACAATTATTATAATTCCTATGATTACTGTACCGGCCGTGAGGAATGTATGTCCGTCTTTTACTAGATTATGTAACATGTTTTGAATGGACAATTTTGGGTTTGGAGGTGAATGGATTGGAGCTTCGTTGACAACAGTATCTCTTATCTCTCTCTTATCTCTTATCTTATCTGTAATTTTAGACGTGAATCATAACTTTTTTTCAATGTTGTTGATTTGTGAATGTGACAAATACTTAGTCTTAATAATGAACATAATAATATGTTAACGAGTAAAGTTAATATCGGGTTAATTGATAAAGCTATAGAAACTTTTACTGTACCAGTAGGAACAGCGTAAAACGACAAAATGCTGAGAGTGCTGAACAAGCAAACAGAGGGGAAAAATCCATTGCTGGACGTTAAAAGTAACATTATAAAACATTAATCTGTAATCGTAGATACATTAAAGACTGGGAGAAAACTAACTTAAGAAAAAAGTGTTTTGCAGAAAACTTTAAGCATTCCATTCTAATAAATTTAAACCTTTCATCATTATAAGTTACTATATATACCTACAATATACAGCACCGTATTCAGTGTGCCCTAAATTATTCACTCTGAGCATGACCACAAATATATTAAACATCGACAAATAAGTAGTTAACGACATAATTATTTTATAATATAGTAAACCCTAGTCGAAATTACTTAAAATCATTAAGTGCGCACAATTTAAAGAAAACTCAACTTAATAATTAACAATACTAAACACATTTTTAAATATGCGTTGAACAAAATGAGTAGCAAGAAAACTGTCCCCATTTTGTCACTGAGGAGGCGTGGTGATCTACAAAGATTTAGAAACAACCGTATAAATGCTGACGGTTGCTGTCTTATCATTTAGGAAATAGATCATATTTTACCTTGGATTTGGAGCATAAATATAAAAAGGTCTATGTGAAAGGTGGTCAAAGCAATTTGGACGATCGCCATTAGAGTAGAGACGTATCAGTACATGTCATTATGTAGCTCACAGTGCGTGAATATAAAGTAGTGATGGAGTAAGCAACCAGTAGCACCGAGACTGTTTATGGGATCAAAAGACACAAAACATAAAAAAGTGCAAGGAACTGAAAACGATGGAGTCTTTTTACTTCATTTAGTTATTTGTTGAAAAATACAATTTGCACAAAACTTTACTGTAAAAAGTATTTGGTAACAGTTGTTTTCGGAAAGTCCATATTATGTTTACGAATTTGATTTGTGTCTTGTGTGTCAAAAGATTGAAAATAATTGGAAAACTTTTTAAACTAAGTCTTTAAGGCTTAGTTTAAAAAAACCCAATTATTTTCAACCTTTTGACACACAACAGAGAGACACATCTTCGAATTCGTAAACCAAATACTTTAATAATCTTTTTCTAACAAAAGTTAAGAACTAACACGTATGCAGATTAAAATTACGTGGTACCCTAATAGAAACTGTGGAAAAAAATGTTGATCTTATAGTAAGTAAAAGTGTCCATCCAGAAATTACTTTATTTACGTGTTTTGTCGACTTGTTTTTTAATTGTCATAGTAAGAAAATCGATCAAAATATATAGATATCAGCCATGAAAAATTAGATTTTTCAAGATTGAGTAGTCTTGATCTACCGTGTTACGCACAACACTACACCAAAACCACGCTTGTGCAACATAATGGGCCAGCTTTGTTCTTTTGTCTCGTGATCGTGAGGTGTCATTGGGAGATGGGTCATGGTGAAATCTTTACAATCAAGCTGTCTTTGATGCGGGCCTTTGAGGTGGTCGCGGAATTGATGTGTGATAAACTGATAGAGCCATTGTTTTAATCGAGAAGGTTCGGTGAACAAGTCGGGTAAGAGTGGTGTAGCGAAACAGTATTATTCAGGTACATATTTAAATTATTTCACTTCGTTAGTTTTTGACATTTGTACAAAAAAAGTAACTAATAAAGGCATCAATTTCAAATGCTTAGAGCTGACTCACATAATATTGGAGCGTTGGTCGATATAGTGGAAATTGCGGATTGAACGTGGACACGATTGGAAGAAGACCGAGGCAGATGGCACAGTAAAAGAAAGCCTATATTCAGCAGTGGGATAAAGAAGGCTGTGGAAGATGATGATCAAACACATTAATCAAAAAAAGACACCGTATCAAAAGACGACGTTTATTTCATAAATAGAGATTGACCTGTATCAAAAGTCCAGGTGCTAAAATATAAACAGTAGAGACCGTCTAGGTGCGAATCTTTTGATTGAACAGCTGACCATGACTATAACATAGTCAACTCCTGTGCGCTTTACTTAACTTTGTCAAGCTAAAACTATGAATAATTTCAATCACTCTATAATTCAGTCAAAGCCCTACATTAAGCAACAAATCAGCTACAAATCCGATACCTCCGACCTTCCGCCTGCCGCTCACGATATAATCGATTGGAAATTGCTTTGACATTTCTGCTGCCACAAATGTCACGCCTCCTTTGCGACACGGCATACTTCGAATAGCTCACGGTAGCACAATGGAATTGCTGGTAAATTGAGCTCAATTACATTCTACAAGTGATTTTAGATACCGAAATAATTTAAGCCTTGGTTGACATTGCGTGCGTAATATGCGTGTGATATGTCGCAAACTGTGTGTAAATATTTTCAATAGCATGCTTAATGAGTTGGATGCTCGTGCTGTAGTTCGTAAAAAAGATATTGAGCTTTTTAAAGCTTTTTTTACTTTTATTTTAATGTAGCGGTTGATAAAATACTATTTAACTATCATATTTCTTTGACTTTATTAGTGTCAAATTGGTTAATATAATAAGGTATTATAGAAAATATTTCCTAATGACATGATTTCTTTAATAAACTCACCATAAAGCTGTAGAGGATAACGTTTAAATGGAATAAAAAATAACGTAGTGGTCTGTAATGAGTTGCAAATGATTATAATGATGAAGTGATGTTTCGTTTTTTTTTTGTTAGAAATCAGCAAAACGTGAATTTTAAAGCGACTCTAGAAATGCTTTAGGTAAAATAAATGAATAAAATTTATATGGGCATAAGTTTACAGTAGTCTGAATAATTGACCCAAAGGCTCCTAAACTAGTTAGAAATTGTATTTCAGGAGCCGATGGACTCTCCTATAGGTACACAAATTATAAAAATTACGCCAGTTACACATTCTCCTACTTCCTACTAATATTATAAACGCGGAAGTTTGTGAGGATGGATGGATGGATGGATGTTTGTTACTCTTTCACGCAAAAACTACTGAACGGATTGAGATGACACTTTGCAATAATATAGCTTATATATCAGAATAACACATAGGCTATAAATTATAATGATATTGTGTCAAAAATCAAAATATCATACGGGCGAAGCCGCGGGTAAAAACTAGTAGACAATAAAAACGATAAAGTAAAGTAAAGTAGCATGTGTAAGATAAGATGTCCCGAAATATTTATTTATTTATTTAAAAGTAAAAAGGCCTTTATTTTTACGACTCACATAAACAATATAGGAGCATCACATTTAATTTAACAATGATTACTAACTCTTATCTCTCTCTCATCTAAATATTAATTTTTAAGTACTGATTATGGTCCGAAAAAAATTAACCAGTTTAGAAAGTTTGCTATCTACTTATATTTTAAATTCTTAGGTATTAAAATTAGGGTTTTTGGTATGTGCCTAAGCTCGGATAGTTTTATTTACATAGTGCATTCAAAAAGTATACGATATCTGCTCATAAAAAGGTTATATTTTTATAGGTAGTTAAACATTGATTAATTGTAAGTAATATGAAACCACATTAAACCTTCATAGAACAAAGTTTAAAAATTGTAACAAATATTTACATATTTTATCTTATATTATTTTTTCCTACCAAACAAAAGTAATAAATATTTCTTACAATATTTTTCTTATTTTTTTTTACATATGCAAATGTCTTATAGTGAAGTAGAATCTTGCCTCAGGTAGGTATGTGTTTTTTTTCGTAAGAACTTGTATTCTATTATTTGTTTACTATTTGTATACCTATAAGTTAGTAAGCAACTAAATGAGTTGTAGTCGCCTAATGGCGTAGGCCTCCTTCGGTTGTAATGGCAATTAAGTTACAGATACATATTGCATTTTGTTATAGATAGTTCTAGGTAGTTCGTGTCAAATATGGCAAAGAAAGTTGAAATTAGCCAATTGAATAAAAAGATAATTAGAAATTTATGAAAAGTAAACTAATATTACATTCAAATTGAAAACAAAAAGGAAACTTGAAAAAGCTCCGTAATAGTAACTTTACTATAACCGACTATAGGTATAGTCAGTAGCAAATGCTGTACCAGTTAGAAATATGACTGCCATGACATAGAAGATGAAAAATGTTTTAGCCTAAACATTGCAACGCTTCACGCTTAAAGCGCCTGAGGTATCACATCCTTACATAAATGTGGGTACTTTTATAAGTGCGACAAAACGTAGCAAACTTATTTTTGCGGTTGATGACGGAGTTAGCATTGATTTCTCTGAGCAAATCTTGCTGTCTTCTCATCGAGATTGTTGTTTCGATATTTCAGCGACAGTATACGTAAGTTTGTAGGTATGTAAGAACGGTACCTACATGTCGTCGAGTACCTCGGCTAATAACCATTTACTCGGTGCCTGGGGGCAGGCGCGCGCGCATCTGATTGATGCGTTTATAATTATGGCGCACTTTTGCGCCTTTTGCGCAAGAAAATATCATTTGCATGCTTTAATGTTGTGTGTGCACTTAAGGAATTGCATGGTGGTTAAAGCGTGGGATATTTTGCGATTTAAACATATTTTTAACTCAAATATTTAGTTTTTGACGCTGCCGCTGTGTATTTGTTTAGCTTCCATGGAATTAAGAAAACAATATTGCGAATTAGTTAAAGAAGCCGTGGTGGTCTAGTGGTAGTAACACCCGACCTGCAATCGTGAGGTCGTGGGTTCAAATCCCGATCCCGTACCAACGAGTTTCTTTGGAACTTATGTACGGAATTTCACATCATTGGCTTTTCGGTGAAGGAAAACATCGTGAGGCAACCTGCATACGTCCGTAGAAGAAATTCGATGGCGTATGTGAATCCACCAACCCACACTGAACCAGCGTGGTGGTAATGGCCCAATCACCCTTCGTGGGTAGGCCTACGTCCTGCAGCGGACTATTAAAAAGGTTGGTACAGTACAGTACAGTTTTTAGTGGTTCTCTCTATTGTCCTATCTAACCTTGTTCCGTGTATGGTATAAATTGAACCTTTGTTTAATTCAATACTCTTTTAGACGAGTTATTTTAACAATTTTAACAAAAACATTTATATTAGAAACAAATGTTTGTATGTAAAAATTATGTAATTTTTCTAGTTAAATTAATAGAACATACCTATTTTATCTAGTTAAGTGTTGTTTTTAAATATTTTAGTATAATTATATTTGGTGATGAGACTTGTAGCAGTACCTAAGTAAAAATAAATGTTGGCAATAGTCAAGAATGATTAGATCTTACGTACTACGAAATTAAGAATACTACTACTCGTATGCATTTTCAAATCAACATACCACCATTTACCTATTGTCATCTCACTTTCGATTCGGTATAGTATTCAGTAGTTACAGAGCAATCAAAACAGATAGCATTCCATTCTGTATAGAACCAACATACCTATGCGTTGAATGGGGGAGCAAATCCCGCAATTTCTTCATAAATTTTCATAGTAATTATAGTTCTGCCATTTTACGATCTGCAAATACATCTTGGTCGCTCTATATCTCAATTATCACATGGAACATCCATCAAAATTAAAGCAGACGTCTTTATTGCTGGATCAAAGAAAGACCTTGCTTTAAATTACTATTACTTTTATATAACGTAGCACTGACAGTGCCAAATGGGAGATATCAGCGTTTTAAAACGCATAAAGAGTAGATTAGCATGGGGTATTAATAACAGCTATTTTTGAATTAGCTTTGATATTTGACAGCGAGTAATTTTGGAAGAACATTGACATGAGATGCGTTACGAGAAACAAGATTTCACTTTTTCTCTTTTCCTCGCCGTTCACTTACTGTAGTGTAGGAAATAAGATTTTGAATTGTTCATGAATACTGGCACTTTTCACTATTTGTTGTGATCTACAGTGCTCATCAACACACCTTGATCTTATAATGGGAACATAATGTTAGTGAAGTCCATTTTTTGTTAAAAAAATATTTTCGTTTTCCTTTAAGCTCAAATCCTACTGTTTTCAAGAAACCATACTACGTTGCCAAAATTAAATGGAGCTGTTTCCACACCAACACACCACAATATGCGTGCAGTATTTGCTGCAGTGCTTCTTCAGTAATTTTTGGTATATGCCTGTATGATACCTATATCACGGCCAAAACTATAATTATGTTCAAATGGTTAATAAATTCCCGATGGACATTTTTGCCAGAATGTTAGGTATGATTTTTGCCTATGCCTATCTTTGTTTTAGTCGCAAATTCGTATCAACTTATGAGTACATAATTATATAGGTACAAGGAATATAAAATGCATGAATGAAATCGTGCAGCTTTCACACCAGTGCGCAGCGTAGGGCAATATTCATAGACGAGCTAATATCCTATATGCCGGGGGCGGGTGCTGGCGCTTTTTCATTATGTAATATTTGGCAATGTGATTACTTTGTACATATGCATAAACAATTCATAACTATGAACAACTTTTACCAACCCTGAAATTGAAACAAAGCAGCAATATTTTTTTTTACGTTCAAGCGTACGAGTAAATACCTGAAGCCAACAGTCACCTACCTTGTTGTATGAATGAAATAGTGCAGTTTTTGCACCAGGGCGCTACGATATTCATAGTAGAGCTGTGTACACGCCGCCGCCGGGGGCGGGTGTCGGCGCGTTTCGATTATGCATAAAGCGGAGGTGTCGACGCGTTTCCCGTTTGCACTATCGATGATGGGCGTATGGCGGTATGTGTTTAAACCGACTTCAATAAATGGGGTTGTCACAACGAATCATCGTTGATTTTTCCAAAAATGGCTTAACCGATTTCTATAAAGAAGAGACCATAAAAAAGAATCATTAAAATCAACTCGACTCAATCAACTTGACTAAAATTAGCGGAAGAATCGCGCAAAAAACTAAAGCACACAGTAGACTTGACGATTTCACTTATTGAAGTCGGTTTAAAATCGGTCGGTAAAACTGTATGGGCCTTAACGGCCTAATTAATAAGCTCTAAGTAGCACAACGAGCTATTGAGAGGGCTATGCTCGGAGTCTCTCTGCGAGGTCGAATCAGGAATGAGGAGATACGTAGAAGAACCAAAGTTACCGACATAGCCCAGCGAATTGGCAAGTTGTAGTGGCAATGAGCAAGGCACATAGCGCGGAGAACTGATGACCGATAGGGTCGAGTGGAGACCACGCACCGACAAGCGCATCGTAGGACGGCCTCCCAGTGTGGACGGATGACCTTTTCAAGACCGCAGGATCGCGCTTGATACAAGCCGCTACCAACCGGTCTTATTGGAGATCTATATGGGAGGCCTATATCCAGCAGTGTACGTCCTATGGCTGATGGATGGATGGATGGTAAAAAATATTACATCGTAGTACGTAGGTATACCGAAATCGATGGTGCGAACTATTTGAATTCCTTACACGGTTGAAGTCGGTTGTGCCATTGTAACGAGGATTGCTATTAAAGAATATTATTAAGGTACCAATTAGAGATTGCAACCCGGTATGTTTCTCAACCCGGCCGGGCCCGGTCGCACTCATCGCCAACCCGGTCGGGCTCGGTGGACCCGGCCGGGTTGGCGATGAAACCTTTAAATTATATTATGAAAATTTTCTAAATAAATGAATGGAAAAAGGCTGAAGTTCAAAGTTAATATTTATTTCAAACTGGTTCAGTCCCAACTGTCACTCAAGTCTCAAAATCACACCTAATACAGAATTGATTACTTTTACTTATGGACGGAAAAGTAACATCAGTATTAGTTATTATTCATTGTCACAAGTTTAAACAAGCAGGTCTTTCTCGTGTTTAAAACATAGTAGTAAAATAAGAAAACATAGTATTAACCCATTATGACCTAGCGGTGCCAAACGGCATAATAAGAAACTAAAAACGCAGCCTAAAGTAGGTACTAAACGTTTCATAACAACTTAGATTACCGGGTCCGGTGACCGGGCCTGGTAAGAATGACCGGGCCCAGTGGGTGCCTAAAACGGCACCGGGCGGACCCCCCCGGGCCTGGTTTGCAATCTTTAGTACTAATATGATCAATTAAATAGGTATAGGTGTTTCTTTAAACGGCGGATATATGCTATCAATGCATCTCTAGAATATCTAACGAAAACACATCTGCGAAATACTTACAGATTTAATATTATGTGAAAAAATGTTGAAAAACATCAGACAGTCACGGACTTATATACATAGTATACCTATTGTTCGTACAACTGAATGACACGTCAAGCAAAAACATCAACGTTGATAATCCTGTCACAATAAACGCTTATTAAATATTTTCGAAGTCGTTAGTCGAGTTAGGGAAAAAGCGAATTAAAGTTTAACCTTTTCTTGCCATTGACATCATCGCGGATGACAAGTCACCTTTCGGTAATTGACTAAACATGTAAAGGTAAATCAAATCAATTTGCTTCGCGATTCTCAGAATCGAAATCTGTAAAATATCATAATGTCAATCATTCGGGCGCTGGCATAGTTTTGGTCAGATCCGCTAAATTCTATCTTAAAATGTATTTTTGATACAGCTGTGACTATTTATTTAGGAATGGTTTCGAAATAGTTGTAAATAAATTCTTATAGTGTCAGAGTTGTAGCTGCGTAAAGGCTAAGCGGTTAAAATAACCGGGACATACAATGAGAGATATGACTAAGAAAAACTCACTATTTGAATAAAGGTAAATAACAGATAGTGGCCATGGTGGTAAAGAGGTAGTGACACCCGCCTTACAATCGTGAGGTCGTGGGTTCAAATCCCCGGTCCCAATGAGTTCCTTGGAATTTATGTACGGAATTTCAAACCAGTGGCTTTTCGGTGAAGGAAAACATCGTGAGGCAACCTGCGTACGTCCGTAGAAGAAATTCGATGGCGTATGTGAAACCCGCACTGGGCCAGCGTGGTGGATATGGCCCAATCGCCCTTCGTGGGTAGGCCTACGTCCTGCAGTGGACTATTAAAAAGCTGTTACAAATAACAGAACAAAATTACACATGATTTAAATGTTTTCAAGACTTCAATTTTGTCTACTTATCTATAAAATCATTCATAAGAAAATTTACTGAAAATATTAACTTCTCATCTGATAGTCGGAAGGCGATCTTATAGGGTTTGTTGCCTCTTCTTCTTGTTTTACTCGTTCTCCGTTCAAATAATTTACAAATGAGTAAAAATTACTAAAATTAAAGGAAAACGATTGATTCATCTGTAGGTAATCCTCATTTGATGTAAACGCCCGGTCATCTACCTAACTAAACCATCATTCATTAGCAAACCTGTCAAATCCCCCAACTCCCTCTCGACAATATAAACTTTTCAACCTTTTCCTCCAACAAGCACTTCAAATTTTCAATAAATAAATCAACGAGTTAAGAAAAAAGAGGAGGCGGCCACTGCTTTTTTATCTATTGTCGCCCACACTTTCTCCATAATATAAAATATGTTCCCTAATGTTAACATATTTATATGGTAAATTCTTTATTTCTACTGCGAAAATAAATAGTTAGTATATTCAATATTCAATCATTTATTGCACCAAAAACACATACATCTCTTAGTCTAATTTATAAACTTAGAGATACATATTTATGGACCCTGTTTTAGGGTATTGCAAGTAACTTAAACACTAAGGTAAATAGATAAATAATAGGAACAGTTATCGATTACGGTTAGGGTCTTATTTACTTAGTCTGATTATATAAGTGACTTAGAGCGCTTTTTACCCAAGGACGTGCGGAAATCACATGTCCGGTTGTCCGTAATGCTTAAGGGCATATATGTCGATGCTTTTTAAGTTAACTATGTAATGGCTGCCTTACTGAGCCACTCAGTCTTATTTCGTGTCTATATACTTATACGTCTATGTAAATAATCGAGCCAGCGTATTGACAGGACACTCTCGAGTTTGACGCGTCGTTTTTTCAACTCCGGCGCATCTTTTGATCACGGTGATTTGACATTATGCTCGTCGGCGGGCGCATGTTTGACACACGGTGCTCGTATCGGAGAAATCTCCATTAACTAAAGGCGTGGAAAAAATTGACCACAAAAGACTGAATCGTCAATCGCGAGGGTGCTGGCTGGCTACTAATGGGGAACTGGACGCGGGAGCAGGGGCGGCAGTGGAGCAGCTCTGCTGTTAGATACTTACTTAATATCTGCTACTGGTGTCTCCTTAGTTCATTTCATTCATAGGACTCTACTGAATATTAACATCCTTACAGATTTCCAATAACACCGGTTGGAATCAGTTTGATTTCAGTGCTATTTTGGTCTGATAAGGTTGTACATCCATCTTTTGGATGAACGCCCTACATTGCCCTTGCCGGTTCATGGATGATAAGACACCAAATGACCAGGCCGCTTAACTTAGTGGGTAAACGTAAATGTGGTCTGTTCTCTTCTTCTTAATCGGTATCTTCATTGCTGAAGGTCGTGTCTAATATGGAATGTTCACCACTTGCTGCATCATGCTCTTCCATGCGGTTCTGTCCTCGGCGGTCTTAATGGCTTTATTTATAGGCAGGCCAAGTAAGTCTTTTATTTGGTTTTTTGTGGTCTGTTAAAAGATACAATTTAATTGCTACTGTAGTAGATATACATCGAAAAGTTTAATAAATTTCAAAATACAGATTTCATCATTTTTGTTTTTAGATAGGTAGTGCAAAGAATAAACATCAAGATTTCTATTGACAATTGTCAATAATATTGAAGTTGTTTATTACGGAGGATCTTTGTTCTTTGATCGTTTTGCACCATACAAAGCAATTGTAGGTTTGGAACTCTACGACGACCTCGTATCATCGGCGTCGTTGTAAGGAAATATTTGCACTTTTTGTTGGTATAATTCAATAAATAGATCGGTAATAATGTTGACTACAATCTATATATATAATAAAGCATTCATACTTAGTTGTCCCAGAAAAACAGGAGCATTCTAAACTCTAAGCAGCCAATCACACCCTGATAGTACTTAGCTGAGTTCATGAGTAACTATTTTTTTAGCACGAATATAAAATTGAGTCTCCACACCTTTCCATCAATCTATCAACCATCAGCGCTAGGACCTAATGAACTTCCAAATGGAAGCTGATACGGGGCCATAGACAGCAAGGTTTTTTACACGCACGTATCTACCATTAGATCTATCTGCCATCGGTTACATAATGCGCGTTAAAAGGCATTGTGATTCCCATGCTGGCTCCTGGAGCTATGCTACTTCATAGGTAGGTAGGTGTATGTGAATTAGAATTGTTGCTTGATCTCAAAGTCGAAGTTAATTATTTATTAAAATGAATAAGTATAAATACAGGAATACTTGAATAATATGGTTAGTTTGGAAAGATTAACGCGCGACGTTATGGTCGAAGATGGAACTTAAAGACTTAGAAGATATGTACTTCTTCACTCTCACCTCCGAGTCTAGTTTAAGATAGTTCTGAACATTTTATATCTTTTCAGCTTCCCATATCAGCTATCAATCAGCCAGTCCACAACACCCATTGATGACAATCGCGAACCCTCGAAATCACAACAGTGAGTCGGACATTTAGACAAACGTAACAAATACATATTTCATGAAACCTCCCCTACCGCATTGATGCGATGACAATGTGGTTTTTGGAGCAGGATTTGTTTTTAATTACGATTGGTGAAAGCGACAGCCGGAATCGGGTATGACTATCGTGATGGTGGTGATTTTTGAAGTGCCGATTAAGTAGGCATTGCATTTAATATTTAATTTTGAGGTCATTATGATGGTGTGTGACTAGGCAATTCAATTGCAATTTTACAAGCAACTGTATCAGCGGTCATAGCTACCAAACAACTTAAAAAGTAAATCTCGAAAATAATATAGAAATCCAGAAGAACATTGGGACAAGGATCGGGAAAAACTATATACGTCATAAGTCTTTTGATACTTAGTACTGTACTGTACCCGCCTTATAATAGTACACTGAACCAGTAAACATAAGCCTACGCTGGCCCATGGATTCACATACGCCATCGAATTTCTTTTGCAACTTACTCGTAAGTGTGCAGAATGAAATTAAATTTTAGCATTAGTAAATGGAACTCTTCGAGCTTTTTTCGCCAAAAAATTATTCGATTTTGTAGAAATAAAAAAAAAATAGTGTACTATAGTAAATTTGTAAGATGTCATTTGACCAGTAGGTCAAATGACTTATATCTCTTATATTACCTAATTAATGTTGTTGATTACATACTTAGCAGTGTCAATATGTTTTTCAAGCTATTTTGCTTAAATCATGCCTCAAAGTTTTCAAATTTATGCCCTCGTACTTATTTCTTCCTTTTTTCCTATTGCAGGGAAAGTCCAGAAAAACCACAGAATGTCATTGTAGAGAGCACAGATGTGAACTCGCGCACCCACAACTCCTCATTACCAGGCGAACATACATCATAGTCGGGGAGCTGCAAGTCATCGCTCGGGTTCCGTCACTCTGTCTGCCGCGGCTGCGAAACTGTGGAGATAGCTTTTGTAATAAACTTTCATACACTGTTAGATATTTTTGTTTCTATCCAAAATCAGAGGAAGCGTTTTGCATTGCCAGGCTGTTGGAAAACGCTGGTAGTAGGAACTGCGCATAAATACGAGTATACTTATCTATTTTTTCCTCATAAAGTATATTCGAGCCAGTTTAGCTATCTAAAGTAATTAAGTGTATAGATGAACCAAAATGGTGTCAGAAAAGTCCGGAAAAGCCACAGAATGTGATTATAGAGATACATCATAGTCGGGGAGCTGCAAGTAATCGCTCGGGTTCCGTCACTCTGTCTATGCTGCTGCTGCAAAACTGTGGAGATAGCTTTTGTAACAAACTTTCAGGTTACTTTTTGTTTCTATCCAAAATTATAGAATTTTCTCTGCATTGCCAGTTTGGATACATTGTATGCGCCGATTCAATATTTTGTTTCGTATTCTTCGTAAATTGTAACGTTTGGTTGATGCAATATTTCCCTACCATTTATCCCGCTCCTGCACATACCTACTTGTTTATGTACGAGCGAGACCACTAAACACAAAACGCTGATACTTTGGACAGTGCTGCCTCTCGCGCTCGTGTGGAGAACTAGTCAGTCGAAAAATCTGGCATGGTGGCAACCGCCTTCGCTATCTCATCAAGAAAATTCCAATCCAGTGCAATTAATAGTGACATCGCTGTGTATATCTGTGCTACAATCGACCCAGGCCATCTCCAAGGACTATCAAGGTACTGTGCACTCCTTTTCCTTTCGAAACTGCATTTTTACCTTGACTACTCCCGCGCAGTTTCGTTTTGTTTCATCTACCGCAAGCTTCAACCAAAATTATACAGTCCACTTAATTTAGTAAAATCCGCGTAAACATACATATTATTTTAATTATTATCCGAATTGAAAGTGATGAATCCCGTATAAAATTGAAAGTGATGAGTCCCGTATAACAAATAGTTGAGGCTTCGAAGGAGAAAATGCGTATTGCGTAATAAAATGCGAAAAGATTTACCCATTTCTACCTCACAGTGTCAATCACAGCCAGTCTAACTTTTTTTTAAATAATAGTGTGCTTGACCGGTTCATCGTGACATTTTTGATACCAGTTTTGTTTACTAGTACTTAAACATAATAGTAGTAAAGAAATATTACAACAAGTAACAATTACAATAGCTGTATAATATACTCGTATTAATTCAAAAGCATTTTTATAGTATGTTGCTTTAAAGTATACTCTTTCAGATCCATTCTGTACCTACGTATAATTGAGGCTATCAGCGCAAAAGTGGTGTAACCCACAATTTACGTTGGTTACTGTTCTGGTGTAAGATATGATCTTAACAAAATAAATTTTCAGTGCAATAGTCGAGTAAGCCACCTTTTCGTATCCAACAACAGATGGCGCTAGAAACATAGTTTTTGCACGGGCCGATAAAACCAAGTACTATAGTGCAAGAGTGGTGTAAGCTGTATACACCACTTTTGCACTAGGGCAACACTACGCTTGTCTGTGGCTTACGTCAAAATTGTCACTTGTCAGCTTGCTGAAGTTAAGAGGTTATAAACAAAAATTCATTGAGATTGTAATTATAACCGAAATACCCCATCAAACGAGTTTTATTGTGATTAACCATGGACGAAAAAGATGATATCACTTCAGGTAAGTTAAAATGTTGTATTACTTATTGCAAATTCTAAGCAAAACTGTTTTCGTTTAGATACGAACTGGTTTGTGCTTTTATAAATTACTTACTTGATCAATGCTGGTTACAGTTGGAGATTTTGAAGACTCTGGCTCTGAATATCTACCATCTCCTGCGCCCTCATCATGCAACGATGACTCTGAAGAAGTCCAACAAAGCAGAGCCAGTTCAGTCACAACTTTACAACTGCCACTACCAAGCACGTCTAGTTCAATAACGGCAGAAGCTCAAATCAGCACATCAGCAGCTGACACTACAGATGACACTGCTATCCTCAAAAGTAGAAAGCGTGTGAAAAGGCCAGAAACTTGGCGGCGAAATATCCTTAAATTAAAACGAGCAAAAGGCGAACAATATGAAAACAACAAAAAGACCATTGTTCCTGCGAAGACACCTAAAACAGGTGAATGTCCATGTCCAAAAAAATGTCATCTAAAAATTAATGAGGAACGACAGCTGGAATTATTCAGAAGCTTTTACTCATTGGCAAACTTTGACACTCAGAATGCATTACTGTTCTCATTAGTTAGAGTGACAAACAAATGCAGAAGTTATACAGGAAAAGAGCAATCAAGAAGGCAAAAAACACACCTTTATCATTTATTGAGTGAAGATGGTGTTGAATATCATGTGTGTAAGAAATTCTTTCTAAAAACTTTTCAAGTTTCTGATGGACGTGTAACTAGGATGCTGAAGTATAAAAGTATGCAACACGTTCCACCCATTGATCAGAGAGGTCGACAAACGTCTGTAAACAAAACACCAGACAATAAGATCGCAGAAGTAAAACAATTCATTAGCCAGTTTCCAGTCTATGAGTCTCATTATACCAGACATAAAAGTGAGAATAGGAGATTTCTTTCACCGGACCTGAGCCTTGGACGAATGTATTCTCTTTACAAAGATGATACACTTGAACCAATTTCATCATTTATGTTCAGCAAAATTTTTAATGAAAGTTTCAATTTAAGATTCCATGCACCCATTAGTGATTCTTGCAAAAAATGTGATCTCTTCAACAACAAAATTAAATGTGCTGAGAGTGAACAGCTAAAACAAGAGTTGCAACGTGAACAAGAATTACACCAGAGGAAAGCTGACAGTGCCAGACAGGGATTAAAAGACGATACGGCTTTGGCAAAATCATCAACTGACATCACTGTAATTACCTTTGATTTAATGAAAACCCTACCTACTCCCGTGTTGAGCACTGGAATCGTGTATTACAAAAGACAGCTTTGGACTTTTTGCTTTGGGATTCACAACATGGGGACAGATGATGCCTACATGTTTGTTTGGGACGAGTCAGATGCCTCAAGAGGACCCCAAGAAATTGGATCTTGCTTGCTGTACTATTTTAAAAAATTTGTGACTACTAAAAAAGTAATCATGTATTCTGACCAATGCGGAGGACAGAATAGAAATATAAAGTTATCATTGTTCTGTCAGTATGTGGTATCTCATCCGGACTTTACTATTGAAGAAATAGATCATAAATTTTTGGTTAGTGGGCATTCATACTTACCATGCGACCAAGATTTTGGCCTAATAGAGAAGAATAAAAAATTTTTCAAAGAAATATACATTCCAGATAACTGGCTTGAAGTAATTAAAACGGCTCGCAAAAAACAACCATTTAAAATAATAAGAATGACAGGTAGGGATTTTTTTTCCTCTAAATCACTGGAAAAAAATATAACAAACCGAAAAATTTCCGTTGATAATAACAAGGTAGAATGGTTGAAAATTCAATGGTTGAAATTCCATAAACTTCATCAATTTTCATTTTTCTACAAATATTCTAATAATGACGAAGTCCTCTTTAATGAAGTCAGTGTAAAAAAACGGCAATCAGTGACCATAGCACACCTAGATGCACTTGAAAAACCAACCATCGCTGAAAAAAAGAAGAAAGATCTTCTTGAATTGTTGCAGTTCATACCACCAGTTTATCACACTTTTTATAACAATCTAAATAGTTCAAACAGTGTCAGGGATGTAGCATATTATGATGAGACAGATGAAGAATAACCTTGTTGTGCCATTTTGATTGTGTTCGTATTAAATTTGTCTTTATTTGGTGTAACCTGTTTATTATTTAAAATTAAACCAAAATATCATTAGTGCAGAAGTGGTGTAATCCACATTTTTTTTTTTATTTTAAGCTTAATTATCACAAAAGTACACAAATATTATAGATTTAGAGGTTCTTTTTATAAATTTAATTAAAAACAATTAAAATAATGTTTACATAAGTAACAAGGTTAAAAAACAATTCAACCAAATTTTAACTCCTCATTATCTCATAATAAGTATTCTGGGGTTACACCGCTTTTGCGCTGATAGCCTCAATTGGTCTGTAGAGTAAGTATAGGTTCGATTTTTCATGAAAAGAAAACTATCTATTATCAGTTACTAAGATAGTTATCTAAAGTATTTTTAAAGATGAAACATTAAATATTAACATGAAAATCAAAAATACGTTCTTATAGAAACTATCTCTCCACACTTTCCATGCCTCAAACGACAAAGGAATCAAAGCGGTGGCTTTTTAAAAATTATCATAACAGCCGTCAAAGCTGCCGACGATCATTACCGGGGCTTGGCGTCGTCATCCACAATCCTTGATTAAACGACAATCGGTAGAAACTACTGTATCATCTTAGATATGATCAAATGAATAGGAAATATGTAGGTAGTAATAGGATGCGATGACCGTTTTGAAGCAGGTGTCTTTATAAAAAGTGAACCAAGGATATTTTAAGAAATTGCGTATTACATGTAGGTATAGCAAATATGATATGTCCCAGCTAACCATGCATGAGAAAATTCAAAGGAAACTATATTCCGGAAGAAAGCGAGCGTGGATCAAACTGAGCACAAGAACACTATTCTACGCAGAGGTTTCCAAAATCTGAATAGCTTTAATGATAGCCGACCTACGGTGAGAGTTGCCACCTCAATAAGAAATATTATATTCCTGTACAATTTTAGAAGAGAGCCAATAAGAAAGCACTTTGTCACTTCAAATCCTTGCAGGAGGTCTTGTAGTTTTAATACTGTAATGTAGCCAATTTTAAAAGCAACATCGTAATTTTAATAGCAATTTAAAATGCGGTTGTATCATTTTCACTGCATTATGTATGGCATATGCATTTGAAAAAGAGTACAATATTTTAAGTTGCAATTAAATTTACGATGGCGCCTTTAAAATTGGCCTCAATTTTATTGTAGGTACCTACTATAAATTGCTGCCGTCCGATCATTACCAGGACTCAACGTTGCCATCTACAGTGCTTGATTAAACTACTATTGGTAGAAACTACTGTGTCATCTGAAATAAAATGACTTGTTGGATGTGAAGATCAGTTTAAAGTATCTGTCTTTTAAAAAAAATAATCAAGGATATTTTCTACACAAAAGAAGAAATAACGTTTTGTTTGTTAAGTACAAACTTAACAGTCACGCAGACTTCAACATAGGTATCAAACTTTTCTATACAGCTATATAGAAAAGCAAAGCTGGGTAAGCCTCCTATATTTCTCACCATTCTAACCTGTGTAAGCCTCGTCAAGTTTATAGCTATTTTTAAAGGTGAATTCTATAAAGTTCGAGTACAGATGGGCTAGTCAGAGATTAATCGTAATTGGTAATAAATTAGTTTCAGTGTGTCTACATTCATAATTGTACACTTTAAAGAAAATATAACAAAATTGTAAACATAGAGATACATAAAAACGATATAAAATATTCCTTTACTGTACAAATACAATTCATACTGAGGTCTACTGAACTAAGGACAAAGTGGCTATAATTGATGCAGAAATGGCAAAAATAAGACATAAATAATCAGTCGATTGAAGTTTTTTATTTTTCAAATTGGTTTGCGTTTGACTACACACTGCCTGATGTTAAGCAGATATGCGGTCTAGGATGTAGCACGCTTACCTAGAAAATACCTATTTTACTCGCGATTTGATGACACCTACATTGTACTTTAACGGAAAGACAGACTCAGGCGAAGCCTTCCACATTCTGGAAGTTCGTATGAGGAATGTGGACTCAAAACGCTTGGTTCTAACGCGTGGGAACGCCACCATAAAAGGGTGGCGCTTTGGTCGCGTCTGTCTAGCCGTACGAAAGAAGAAAGGAGCAGGTAGGACCAGATTGTGCAACTCCTGGACGCACTCACCGAAGTGTATCCGATAGTAGGCTGACAGACACGCCACCCTACGTCGATGCTCTTTCGCCGATTTTCTTTTCTAAAAGTCATATTAATCTATTATACGACACGGCCACCCAAAACTTCTTTCATTACGCAAGTAATCCCAGCTTAATAACTCCGCTTCACATCATTAGTCGCGTCGTTTGTCATATACTCCATTAGGGACCTAGTTGATAAGTAGAGAATAAATACGTACAACGCGGTCACATTAACTAGACGCTTGACCATGTGACGTTATTTTGGCGCTCAAGTACGGTGTACAAAAAAAAAACCAGCCAAGTGCGAGTCGGTCTCCCGCATGAAAGGTTCCGTTTTATTAAGATCGAGTAAAAATTGCTTAAAAATTGCGTGCGTCGAGTTAATGTGACCGCGTTGTACTTACTTAACTTACGATAAATATTTGCGAAGACGTCTTTAATTTGTAGGTATTTTACTTATTAGTGGTAAAAAACTGTCCGAGAGCCATCATACACACCGAAATGATAAAATAATTCACAATGACCCGTTTTCTCAAATCTCAACGTTGTCTCTTAATTAGTGCATGTAACAAGCACTACGGCATCGCGCGGCGTTGTTGGCTTGCAATCGTCTTACTACTGACTGAAAAGCCTGCCCACTACCTAGCTTGGGCAGGGTTTTCGCTCGGACATTTTTTTGCACGATTGTGACTCTATAGACCTATATACTAGAAGGTATTTTTATACTAGAAAGAGAACTAATCAAGCCCTGAAAACACGAGATAAATAAATACCTCATTATTGAGTCTTTACATTACTATGTACAAAAAATGCAATTGAAGACCACAACCCTTGAAGGTCAAAAGATAATCCAAATGCTCGAGTCCACTGCATGTTGGCAGCGTTAGCAGCTTGCGGGTAGCCTTACCACACAATTATTAGATCTCTAAACAAAAGACATGGGTACCTAATTATTCGAAAACGTAACAATAATTATTCGTTTCTATGACCAACTTTTCTTGAGGCCCTAATACTACACACTCGTAACTTTTAACAGTAATAGAGCATTTCAATATTTCACCCAACCTAACACAGGGTAGCATCACTCACGACCCCCATCAAAATTGAGATCCTGTTACGTCATCACTTCACCAAGTGTACGGTGAATAGTGAAAAAGACATTATTCCAAATTTGAACTGCAATTTATCAAGTTCTGATCCTCTCCTTTGACCCACCGTGTTATGACAAGATGAAATATATTCCGCGATGATATTCGAATTTCGAAGATATGATTGTACTTTTTAAATATTTTTCTTTTTTTTGCTAGGGCGGGACAAAGGACAGTGTGGCATTAAGCCGTAGATAGTGATGTGACATCCGGTGCACAATGTGTTGAGTGATCGTGGTCGAATGGCGGATGGTTTGATGGTTATTTATTGTTACTTTTTTGGGGTAAGACGTTAGCTACTGCATGTCATCGTCAAAAAAAAACAGTATGTACATTTTCTACTATTTTTAGAGGCCTTCAGGAGGTCTTAAAACTCTGACACCAGGGCTAGCCACTCTGCTTATACGAACTTACTTGCTTACTATTTTTTTTTCTAATTTTTTTTTTGTATTTTGTAATGTAGGTATCTTCTTTATTGATTTCCTTTTTTTTTCAGGGTCTTATGTGAGATATTTCGTTATATTATAAGTATTCAACTAACGCGAAGTTCTCTAGTGAATAAAACTATTTTGCATCCGTAATAATACGTGAGTTGTTGCGAAGTTAATTAAGCTAAAGCTTTTGAATAGCGAAATTCACATAACTAGTTAAAATAACCTCATAATTTTCAAATATTGTAAGACATGTAATACTTGGGCCGATCCTTTAATCTGCAAGAAATATCAGATGACCCGTACAAAAAGCTATACAGGGTTATTTCTAATCAATTAGCATCCTTTTAAGGGCTTATTCTGTTCATCAAAACTAACAACTTTTGTTCTACGACTTTAGTCAAAACTCAAAAAAAGTTTGTTGTTCCATAGAAAAATATCGTTCACCCGCGACAAAATTTACGGAACAGCTGATTTTTTTTTAGTTTTGACGAAAGTCGTAGAACAAAAGTTGTTAGTATTGATGCATAGAAGGATGCTCATTGATTAGAAATAACCCTGTATATCGAACATCTGTTGTTTTTTTTTAATTTTGATAAGTATCACGAGATTCATTCCGTATGGTTCAGTTACAATTCAAATCACGCTCTTCAAATATACCTAGGTACTCGTTACACAAACTATACAAACAAAGGCAGAACAGGAAAGTTGAAATTACTTATTGGAACCACATTGGAACCTATATCACACGAGTTGACGATGCAATCCTATCAAGTGTTAAGTCATAAACGATGAGCGATAACAATATTACGTTTTTTTTTTTTATTAGAAATCAACAGAAAAATAACTTTTAGCGTTGCTATTTCTTGCATTATATTTGCCAGTATAATATAAAGTTTGTCATTATAATAAACCAAAACGGCATCAGAAAAATAAATTCTCCTCCTTCGTTCTCAGTAATAAAATTTGGTCTACTGTCAAAACTTAACTTAATATATTTAGTATTCATAAAACTTAAATAAAATAAGAGAATAAACTAAAATAACCCATTGAAATTAAATTAACTCACCTTAAACTGTACATTGAACATCAAAGTGAACACAAACACACAAACTTGTGTCACAAAGTGACCACATAACATAATAGGAACAACAGGATTTGTAAATGATTTGTATTATTATTTTTTAATGTGTATAGTCGCAATTGTCACTGAAAATAATGATAATGCATAACGAAAACAAAAATAATAGGCCAAAAGTGAGTTTGACTCGTGCACGAAGGATTCCGTACCCTTATTCCGTACCCTTAAGCCCCTTAATATATTTTACTTTAAAATAATATTATTTGTTTTGAAATGTATAAACCACTAAATACTCTGTGAATATTTCAAGCTTCTATTTGCTACCGTAATCAATATTAAGCAAAAAAATATATGTTTTAAATAATAAGTTGGGTTTTTACCCTTGCTATTTAATATATTATCATGTATATTCTCTCATAAGTGAATTTTATATAATTCTTCGGGAAAATCGCTCGTTCGTTCGTTTCAGCCACAGGACATAAGCCTCCCCTTATGTCCTATCAATAAATGGGTAAAAACCCATCAATAAATGTTATATAAAGATCTCCAAAAAAAAAAATGTATTAAACCAGAAATATTTAATTTGTTCTATTCGCGAAAATCCGTTTTTAGAGCAAACTTTAATAAATAAAACAGAAGTTCATACACAAAATGAAAGCTGCCTCTAACTGGTGTTATAATAGAGATCTACAAATACACTTATTATACCGAAAATACGCAATCTCTAATTATTCTCCTGAAATTGTGGACGTAGTCAGTATATCCTAAAAACGCTGCCTTTTATGCAATAGGGCAATCCCCTAACGGCTAAATACAAAGGGAACCGCGATCGTTTGTGGCGTGGCCTTCATTGCTCAGGATGACATTCACAAAAACAATACATAGAGCAGGCAACGCTAGAATAACAGACAAAACTCTTATTTTATTTGAAATGTTACAGAATTTAACATTAACGTCTTTTCAATCGATGAACGCCGGGTACACGCACGAAAAAGTGTCACGTTATGCCTGAGCAGAGTGTACAAGCGAGAGGCACGATGGGCCTAAGCTAGAAAAGAAAAAATGCCAAGTCGATGGCCTAAGCGTCTGGCTTGTTTCAGTTGTTGATTCAAAAATGTTTTCATATGACGCTGTCACGTAAAGGTGACGTTCACAAGTGGTATATTATTCAGAGAAAAATCCTGATATATACATCATTTGAAAGCTTGATATATGGGCTTCTCAAAAATATTTAATTTAGATTGTTTTTATCCCTCCATTTTTTTTAAATGCGAAAAATAAATTGTATGTAAAATAATAATACAGCTTTGTATTTTTCGTAGTTTAGCAATAATAAAGTGCTTCTATCGATATTTTACTTGCATTCGTAGCTGATTCTTCCACATTTATCTCTTAATTTGCTAAAATTAAAAATTATAAGCTACCAGTGTGACCAGTTAGTAGGTACAATGTGACAAAAAACACTTAAAAACTGTGTCTAATTGGTAATAATGCTTCCATTAAACAATACTGGAGGTTACTTAACCAGGGTTGCTAGAGATAAACTACCTATTGAACCAATTTTATTTATTTATCCTAATAGATGAAAAAACGTAGGGCTCTTTTTCAGACAACAAATTTTCTACCCAATAGATTTCGGCTCTTGCTGAATTCGAGCCATATTTGATATTTACATTTTGGTGTTACTCTTTGTTTGTTAGTTTATGCGCCTGCTGCATTGCCTCACTGCTGGGCAACGGCATCCCTTCGATCTTTCCAACTTAGTCGGTCTTGTGATGATGTCTGCCATTTTGGTGTTATTAGTATTTCTATTACTTTTAATAGGACTTGGTTTTTTCTTTTTCTGTTTATTGCAGCCACGTGTCATTTACTATTATGGGATCTACATATAATTAATATACAATACCTGCATATAATTAATACATAATAATAATTATTCTAGAAATAGTTTCGATATTCATTAAAACATAATAAATATCGAAACGACGACGTTTTTTGGTTTGTTGACAGACATAAGTATATTTTTCTCCACGCCAGATGGGTATAAAATATTATTCTACAGAATTTCAAAAACGTCCTGTTTTTGTCTTACGACGTAGTAAAATATATTTTGAGATCTCGTCTCCTAATTAAACTTACTCAATCATATATTTTATAAATTACTCCTAAATCTTACTGTCTTGTCCTAAATCCGTACTGATCTGATGAAATGGTACTATGCTTAGTATGCAGCTTCTAAGTAGAATATTGTTGAAAAAGATTATACATAAGTAGTTTTTCACGAAGTTTAGACTCAAAGAAAAATAGTCTGAAAACATTAAATATACTGTACAAACTCGTGAAATAAAAATCGAAATTGTAATTTCCTGGCAACGTCTGATCGAGGGACAACAATTTGCGGTCGACCGGGCTGATTACTAATACGAAAATACTACTTCGTATTACCATCGCATTCTTAACTCTCCTTTACTGTAAATAAAGGATAATTTTGATTGGATAGGAAGAAGGTATTTAGGTTATTTTGAGAAGTCGTTTAGTCGAAATTCGTCACGTCCGAAGACATCTGTCGCCAGTAATCGAATCGGTTCGAATCGACATCGGTTGCATAATTCGATTCGATGACAATACGTATATTTTGAACTGTGATTATTCGTAATAATATTCCAATCGGATGGATTGGATTCGACGCAATTTGATGACATTCCGATTATAAGAATCCATTACGTTTTTTGTTGGATTTGACTCAGTTGTTTAAACGTTATTCTAAATAGCCTATTTGAGTCATCGAGATAAAATCTACAACAATTATAGTTGGAATCGTAAGAGCATTTCTATAAAATTATATGCTGATAAGGTACAGAATAACTTCTATTTTTAAAGAAACTGTATGAGTTTGATCCTACCATGTTTTTTTGCAGTTGAATTTGAATGTTTATTCAGTCTTCGCAATCTATGAAAACAATAGATACTGTCTAGTGGGTCACCAATCTAATAAGAAAGGTTCTAGGTCAAAGCAAAAAACCGAGTTGATTTAAATACTGTGAAAAGGAATTTTATATTTTTCAGATTTTGGTTATTTATTGTGGTCAAACATAATGCCCTAAAATGTTAACTCTGTGCATTTTTGGTAGACTTAATACTTAGCATCATTATAAAATTAACACACAGGTAATAAATACTTATGTCAATGCGATATACCTACTTAAGTCTTTATAACATCTATTTAATTTTTACGACAAAGTATTTCAACCGACTTAGATTAATAACACAAAGAACAATTCCCAAGACTTTAAAGTCAATTTAAAACCAATTCCTCAAAGACACTCTAAACTTCCACAATTTATTAAGTAAATAAAGGAGCATGCCCATTTAGGCAAGTAATTGGCACCCCTCTTGTTGATTAATAAGCCACAAATTGAATAAAGCTCCTTTGACAGCATCAATTTTCAGTGCCGTTTGTGAAGGGACCCCTAAAAATCCACTTTGGGTCTATTTGAAATTTTGATCGACCCCTGACATGACACCACGCATCTATTTACGATGTAAATTGTCAAAGAGACGCAGGTTTGGCTTACATGGGTGGAATAATAGAACGATGAAAGGTTAAGTTGGTAACATAATTATTCATAAAGAAATATAACCGACATTGGAATATAAACTCGCATTGCAATACGTAATGAAGCCCTTCGCCACTATCACACACACAACGCTCGCCAATACGTGAACAAATAGGTACTCTCGATCAGCGACCACGCCACCTACCCACTAATTTTATAATAATTGCCTACAGCTTCTAAATTTTAGAAAAAAATATGTATAGAAAATATTACTCTTAAGAAATTGAATTAATTTGTAGAAGATATATAAATGTTAAACCAGATGTGTTCAAGCCAGGTAGGTAGATACTTTTAACTTGCACTATTGTATTTAAATTTAGATAATTAGGTATAACTTATTTACGTGCAGGGCTTGCGCAATGTATTCTTACTGAATACACCAACCATACATCATCAACAAACATTAAAACTAAGACGCAGTGACATTATTATTTATTACAAAAATAGTTTAGCCTAATAACAATAACGTAATAGTTTTGTAGAATAATAAAAACAATAACGTAATAGTTTCGTAGAATAATAAGTTGTGTTCACACCTGCTATTTAATTTAATCTAGCACTAATCTAGTTTGTATTTTCTCTCATAAGTGAATTTTATGTAATTCTTTGAGAAAATAAATATCTTAAACCATATGAATTTCGGTTGTTCGATTTAAGTTTTTTTTCTGTTTTAAGCTACTTTACCCCCTGCGTCTTATCGCGTAAATTAGTGCTTTAATGAAGCAGTCAACTAACGTTTAACCGTGCTAGCCTTAAGTCTTAACGCGTTTAAACGTTGACCATATCTACGTAACGGCTTAATTTGTGGGCTAATTTACGCGTTAATACGCCGGTAGAGTGGTAACATTGTAAAAGTTTTTTTTCTGAATTTCAAAAGCTTGTTTACATAGTAATACCTTTATGCATATTGGAAATATGAATTTAAAATTATTAGGTAATGTTAGAATTTTCTGTTGGATTACGTGAGTTTCAATAAGAGGTTGTATTATGTAATGTTTGATACATAAATATATTTTGAATACCACAAGCATTCCATAGAATACATAAAGGTAGTGACAATAGCCTTGCAGATTAATAAGTTGAAACGGTAGTGAGCGGAGCACGCAGAACTTACGATGATAGGGTCAAAAAGTGCTTAAGTGGTGATTATGTACTTATCGTCTAGCGGAGCGTAGGACGTCCACCTCTAAGGTGGACAGAATATGATCGACCGCAGAATCATGCTAGATGTAAGCTAATTCCAATTAGTCTTATCGGAGATCTATGATTAGAGATATAATAATAATAAATTATTTAATCATCACAAACATTTCAATAATAAATTACATTTCTATCAATTAATTAGCTTGAAACAGTTGCACTATTTATTTATCTGTATCGGAACTAGGCCAGTGGCCTGTATTTCGGCTTACAGCGCCCTCCCTTATTGCATGTACTTCTAGCATAAAAAATAATTTTGAACTTAAATTACACATAAAATATAGATCGTGCTTTTATAAATTAATGCAAATATAAATAAATAAATAATGTTGTATCATTCATTTTTAATTGTCAGATTTAAATAGCGGAGACGGAGGATCTATGATTAGAACTATGTCCAGCGGACTTGGCATGCGGACAATAAAATAATACTATCGAATGTCTATGTCAGAACGTGACAGAGTTAAGATGAAGCATATATTTAAATAAAATAAAAAATATCTTTGAACACCATGTGAACTCTACATCCAACAGTCTTCACCTCTCCCTACATTTTGCATGGGCCGGATTGTCTCATACGTCAAATTGTCACGATACAGACGTTGATCGATGGACGCACCTGCCTCTCAGTTCAACCCTTGCAAACTTCCCTTGAGAACTCTTTCGCATTGAGATTTGTACCACTTGTCGGGCTACGCTAAAGATTTGGAGACAAATCTGATTGTGAAAAGGTACTACGGGCAACATTATGAAGCTAAGAAAGAATAAAGTGAATGATTTCGTGTATGGGGCTTGGAAAAATGTGATTTACTTGTAAGTGTATCAATCAAAAACGTTCTCTTGAACCATTTTTGGGATTTCAGATCAGTCTTTCAACAAAAAGACAGATATTTTGGTAAATGTTTCATATCTTACCTAAATTCAAAGAAACTTAGAATTAGACAATTAGACAATTAGAACACTGAGGATTAGATGTAAGAGCTACTTGTATAAATGTCTAAGTGCCTATGTTTTTTGTGTGCTTCTATATGAAAAGTCTTAGTGAATTATGGTTAATTGCTTTAGCATATTTATTGTACATGTTTCAGAATTTTTTTCTAAAACATTCATGTTTATCTGAGCTAATAAAAGAGCTTTCGTGAAAATATATGGAAGTTGGGCCATTCATGACCTTCTTTCGTTTCGTTTTTGGATTACGATTATTTGCTTTGTTTGTTTTGTCTGAACTGAAGACAAAACAAGCAAAATAAAGTAAGATACTTAATACATTCGAATCATATCATTATGATATTGCGCATATAATGATGGCCATATGGAATAAAAATCAAATCAGTATATTTACTGATTTGATTTTCGCAACTAATGCTTATTTACTTAGTAGATTTATTAATCTACTAAGTAAATAAGCATTAGTGGTGCGAATCTTTTACAGCGCATTTATTAAAATGTCTCCTCCAATTTTATTCTCCTGTATGTGTCTAGCTAATACTATTTCCTAGTTCTTCTCATGACTATTCCTTTGTCGGTATACCAAAAAGCTCCAAGTCACTTCACGACATGTCAAAGTAATATTAAAACATACTCAACGCGTATCGTCTCGTCTTCGATGACGCGACAATTTCTTTTGTCAATGTATTTTGATATCTCAGTACATACCTCCTTTACTTCTATCAATTGATGAAGCTATTTTGGACTTTATTTGATAGGAAATTGAATTTATTTTGCTGTTTTAAGTTTTTTAGAGTTAACATTTGAGTTACAAAGATAATAATTCAATATTCATTGACATGCGGGATTAAGACCACCCATGAATTGTAATGTCTGTTAGTAGGTAGGTACGTAATGTAATATTAATAAACATGTATTTTGAATGACATCATATTTGTTATTATGTATTTATTTTTGCAACTCTACTTTGTGTTCCTATTGATCTATAAAAATTCCGACTCTAACATAACATTGTAACTTTTAAATGATAATGAAATTGCAAAACTTAAAAGTGACTCTATAAATAAAACATTTTCGACATATATTTTTTGCATTTTTCATCGTATTTTTAAGAAATGATAATAAGTCCGATTATAGAGGCGCCAGCGTAAATTTAATAGCAACGTAAAAAGCGTTCTCTCTATCGAATGCCTAAAGTGAAAAAGAAACAGAACTATGTTAATTAGCTATTATAAATACGATGGCGCCTCTGTAATCGGGCTTAATGTATTCCTTAAACTCGTCAAAATGTAAAATGAATATGTTAAGTGTATAGAGTCATCTACAATGTTAAAAAATCTACACCAAAAACCTTTCTTACATTTACTTAATCATACACAAAAAGAAAAGTTAATATCTACCACAAAATATATAAATTTCTAAAAATAGTTGGATTCAAAATCTTAAAATAATTCAATGTCCATGATGCTTTTATTCCGTACCATTATAATAATATCCTCTTTCAGTGACGTCAGCAAAATCTCAAAGGACAATAGTAAATCAACGTCAAATGTCAACTTGCTCCCTTATTATAACGACCACCATAACTTGACCTGTGAGAACTTACGAGGAAGCTATCTTCCAAGCAAATTTAACTGTCTTGATAGGTCTTTGTGACTGGTACAGGTCATGACTGGCAATTCTTCTGTCGCCTTGCCACTTACTGGTAATGACAATATTAATGTTATCTCAGAAAGCAATCTTAATAAAAGTGATATTTTAGTGATAGTAAAAGCTAGACAACATTTTTGCTTATTTTATATTTTCTATCAAAAAATATTGCTTAGTTGATAATTACGAAGACAATAAATTCAAATTAATACTGTGCCAGTCTTTTTATTAGTCCACTGATGGACGATGAGCCTACCCAGGAAGAGCGATCGACCACGTTTGCAGAGTAGATTGGTGGATTCACGTACGCCATCGAATTTCTTTTACGGACGTATGCATTAATGCAAGTTGTCTCAAGAAGTTTCCTTCACTGAAAACCCAGTGGTGTGAAATTCCGTAGGTTCTGTAGATCCATATTAAATGCAAGCCACTTCTAGCTGTTATGTTCGGAAATTTTTATATATGTGTATGACAAGAAGTAATCGTCATTTAAATAATTATGATAAGTACGTTACAACACAGACCACTAAGCTACTGCGGTCTCTAAATATATTAATAATATCTGGAACATGAAATTTTGATATGGTATTTCGTTCTCTAAAAAAGGTTTCATGTGAACAAACAATACAAAGACAAGCTGGCCTATTTGAAAATGTAATCCCAACCTCGAGCCGCCTCCCCGGAGATAGCCCAGACTAATGCAAGACACGATCCAAAACTCTAACACCAGCCGTATATTGAGACATAAATTTTTCATTTCGCCCACGGCCACTTGTGATAACCTACTTGACCAGTGCGTCCCGCGGGATACATAAAGGACCTCGCTGTTATAAGGAATCGCATATTTCATAACGCTTGGTTAGAGATGAGGCGTTGAAGGTCTTGTCGATATCGTATGACGATGATAAATAAATAAATATTTTGGGACA
The DNA here is from genome assembly GCA_949316475.1 of Hypomecis punctinalis. Lineage (NCBI taxonomy): Eukaryota > Metazoa > Arthropoda > Insecta > Lepidoptera > Geometridae > Hypomecis > Hypomecis punctinalis. The sequence goes on from OX438812.1 coordinate 15,666,267, forward strand.
TCTTACACACGGCCTCTGACCCCAAACTTAGCAAAGCTTGTGATATGGCTGCCAGAGACTGATGTGCTACATATACATATTTTTAAATACGTACTTATATAGATATTAACTATATAACACCTAGACACAGAGCAAACACTTATATTCATCACATAAATATTTTCCCTGGGTGGGGATCGAGCCCCCGCCTCTTTGACCCAAAAGTTAGGATCACTAACCACTGAGCCACCGAGGCAGTCGAGATAATATAGAGAAGTTTAATGCAACCCGTTGTAAGAAACAAACTGTTTTGAATGACTCTATAATATTTATTTATCTACCACTGTATATATTTTTTTAATCATAGCGCCATTAATCTGAATGCTGTTAAATAATTAATTTAATTTAATTCATTGAGCAAGTTTTTGGGTCAGTTGTTTAAATATCACTTCTTTTGATTGTCTCACTCATGTGAGTGAACAATGCAGGTGCAATTTTTCTACTGGTGAATTAAAATCACAATTAGATTTTCATTTATTTTAAATTCTATTAAATTGGGAACCCTATCAGAGCCAATACTAAATAGCTTTAGAACGTATATGTGTCTTTGTTTCTGCATTTGATGTGATTTACTTAGATCTCTGTAGAAAAATAATTACTTTTGTTGCCTTTCATCGGTCAATATATTTTTGCTATTAGGTTAGATTATGTGAAGTTTTCCCATTAATTATATCGATAGGAAGTTGTCTCATCTCTATCCAAGCATGCTCTGTTCACACCCCCGAATTTTTTCTTCCACAAAGGGCTGAAGGGCTACCGGACACAATAATAAATATTTTGACGATGCCACATAAATATTCTTCTTTTATGAATAACAAAACAGCAATGTGCCACTTGCTAAGGGCGATCATTCCGATGCCGTTGCAAGTCGCTTTATGGTCATTCTCCTTTATAAATGGCATGCTATTTATATGTAGAGGGTTCGAGCGATTTCTTTGAGCCTCGTAAAATTTACTGGATAGGGTTGGAATTTATAGCAAGGATCTTCGTATTACAAATACCTATAAAATAATCCTGAATAAAGTGCGGCATTTTAGGCTTGAGAGTTTTTAAGAAGTAAAATTTGATCTATGAATTCGAAGCCTACCTACAGTGAGTCTATGTTTATCATACCATAGCGTGTGTCTAAACTTCACTATTGATTACAACAAATTAGTAAGGTAGAAGATCACTTGTAAAGATACGTATCAACATTTACATACATAGTTATTTTTTGACCGACGAACCACTGGAGGAGGTATACAATTCGACGCGTATATATTTATATATATATATATATATATATATTTATGTATGACCACGCATAACTTTTTTCGTAGTAGTCCGATTTTAATAATTATTTTTTTATTGGAAAGAGTATAAATCGAAATTGGATCCCACTAATTTTTATCGAAATTGGCTGTGCCATTTTTGATAAATCAACAATAATGTGAAAAATACTACATCGATCTATACGAAACATTCGCGAATTCTGTACACGGGTGGTCATGCTAATTATCGCAAAAAATAATCTTGTTGCTATGTAAGATAGAAAATGGTATAAGGCGGTCTCTACAATATTTAAATAGTATTATTTTAGTCAATTTTCATATAGCACACATACATGAAGGTAGGTAGGTACCTACTTAATCATCTATTTTGATTGTCATGAACGTAATATCCATTGAAAAAAAATGTGAACAACGTAAATGATTTATGTCAAAAACAAAAACTGAATCAAAAACTTTGATCCTCAGCTTTTTGTACCTCAAGCCACGCCTCCCTTTTGAGTTGATGACGCTCTTTTCACAAAACCAAAATACCCTGACCTCAACGCTTTCAACAAACCCATTCATTTTTTTCAAAGGAAAGCAGTAGTGGAGGTCTTCTTACACTGGTCGGGGGGTCATAATTGGTTCGTCTCGTTAAAAATTTTTAATCAGCCAACAAACTTTTATGAGCTCTCCGTGAAAAGGCTTCTTTGTTGGAGTCAATGGCAATTATGATTTTTAATTGTTGGACATTGCTGAAGTTATGAGGTTAATACCTTATTATAAAGTATCTTAAATCAGTTTTAATTAATTTGCAATAAGTAAATATTACTTGGTAGTTTACACTGTGTGCCGTAAGGTTGCCTGAAAGAGTAATATTTTTTTTTTTTTTAAATTAGAATATACATACACTCTGCGGGATCGAATCAGAAATGAGGAGATCCGCAGACGAACCAAAGTTACAAAGTTAAGCAGTGGACATCCTACGGCTGATAGATAGATAGATACATACACAGGTGTAACACGGGCGTACTAGTAGTGCACCTTGAAAAAATCGCCAAATGCGATCGAAATTATGCTTAGTAGATTTGCTGTCTGCCATAAAAAACTCGCGTTAGCACTTGTTGACCGAAGTGAAGCGAAAGTCTTTGTTTCAACTGCGTTAATGTTTGTTAGTAAATGAAATATCATAAATGCAGAACATCTACGCCATGTCATAAAACATCTCACTACATAAATTAATAACTAAGCTTTGCTTAGTTTGGGGGTCAGATACCCCTAATATTTATTTATTCATAAATAAATACTTAACGTGCAAAATATATAAAAAAGGTATCAAATCATACTTCTAATTTTAATGTGGCAAGTGCCTTTATTAACTACCACTAAATACAAGACTTACATAATCTAACACTACATAAACTACTACTACATAACAAGCAATTTGATCATCCCCAGACCCTTGAAGGTCTAAAGATAATCCAAATGCTAAACCCCACAGCCAGTTGGCAGCGTGCCCAGGATTCTGGCAGCATTGCCACGCTGAATGGCAATGCTCATACGTTGAGCCAAATAAACACCTCTAATTAGGCTATACTCACTTTATTTCGATATTCATCACTTAGGCGTAAGGCACTTTTCGGTGGAGCAACTTTTACGTTTCGCGGTCTTGTGCTAGCGTTTTCACCTCCCTCTACGACATAACATCTACTTTTTCTTTTACTTAGTCTAAACATATTCTCCGTGGTCTTTTCCATTATCTGCTTCCTTCTACCGCTCTATCGATATTCATAGCAACTAAAAATATTTTTACTTAGCACTGTTATTATTAATACTTACACAATCTCAAAATTGAAAAAATATTTTATTATCTTTTCTAAACATTATTTTCGCATTTTATAAAGATTGTACTTATGTGAAAGCAATGACATGAAAGGACCAATTTGCTAAGTAGCTTTAAGGTCCATCAAAAGGGTCAATCGTCCGAAGGGAGTTTTACTACCATTGAGAGGTTTTCAATCAATTTTATCATCTTTGATCTCGATATGGTAAAATTACAAGGCTGGTTTTTAGAGGTGTGTTTGAAAAAGAAATCAAAAGATAGAGCTAATCCATTATAAATCCAATCACACACACACACAAACATAGCAAATAGGAGTACATAGGTACGTATATGGAATGCCAGTGCCTATCTTCCTGCTTCATCATTAGTCCTTGAAACTTAATCGTGGTCAAAGTTCATTAATTAATTCATTATTAAAAGTCTTGCTTTTCTTAGAAATCAAAAACAGCTATGATACGATTTTACATCATTCTTCCAAGTTCTAGGTCATATCTTCCGGCTCCATCATCAGATCAGTTCGACAGTAGCATATTATTGTATGGTCATCAGAACTACATACAGCTCCCAATTTATATTACGCTACGACCCTTGAAGGTGATTAAATTAGTTACCTTACATGCCATTACATAGGCTACACGTCGACTTAATAAAAGCGTGTAAAAATGACGTGGAAGTACCTAAGTATGAGAGTTATTCATAATGCATTTTTTACATTTGTATTTGTTTTCAGAGACACAAAGCTTGCAGTGCAGCTTGCAGTGCAAACGCTGCAAGCCAAATAATCACTATTTTGAAAACTACCTATTTGAGTGGGACTCAAAATCCGTAACACTATAAGCTTAGCCTAGTAAAGTTGACCTGCAAATCTGGAAGTTATTGCTTTCAATCTTAAGCGAAAAATATGTTTAATTTAAATTATATTTTAATCTGAACGTATGTTTAAACTTGCGTGCTGTGCGAAGCCGGAGCGGGTCTCTAGTTTAAAAAAGTTTTATATCATAAAACTTTCTCTTGGATCCACTCTATCTATTAAAAAAATCGCATCAAAATCCGTTGCGTACTTTTAAAGATATATGCATACATAGGAACAGACAGACAGAGAAGCGACTTTGTTATATACTATGTAGTGATATTTGATGGGTGGCAGTTGTCTTTGTTCCGTAGATATGAGTGTAGCTAACCTAATTAACACTTCAATTAGCTCCAACTCAAGTAAAATTTATGGACTATAAAGAACCAAAACACAGTATGTTCCAGAAACCAAATGCAATTAAGGCATCGCGTGCTTCCACCGCACCGTGTCGTCGTCACATCGCCACCGAGCCTGAACTGCTGCAATTTCCGGCGTTGTCACACGCTGACGTGCAAATTTCAACTGGGTTTATGGACTGCAAGATTATAGTCATTATTGTTTTAGGAATAGATATCAGGTAGGTTTTAGGCATAAGTTTACATTTAATCCTCTTTCTGGAAAGAAATTCCATGACGTAACTGAATCAACCAACTCGTACTGAAGTAGGAACTTAGTGTTTAGTGGATGCGTGCTAATGGCCCAATTGCCTTTTTTGGGAAGGAGGAAAGGTTATGTTCAGCAGTCGACTATTTGAACGGCCGGTGCAGTACAGTAAATTTATTTCTTCCAATCTTCAAAGAAATATAAGTAGATTATCTTTAGACTTTCAATGGTCTGTGGATGATCCAATTGCTTTCTATGTAGTAGTAGTGTAGGTAGTTTTAGCATATAAAGTAGTGTTGTAACTTATTGTAGTTATTAAAGACACTTTTGCTCACTAAAAAAAAATAAGATAACTCTTTTGAAATAAAAGGATATGATGAGCTAATTTACTTCCTGAAATGCTTAGATGCGAGAGATGCTCCATTAGTATTGCTACCATTGGTGTTGGTGCTCACTAACTCACTTTACTTACTCCGAGTCATTGGGGTTGGTCTGGTAAAAGTTGGTTATAATGAAATGTAGTACAATTTCTTCGAATATATCCGTTGTTTGTAAAAACACTACTCATAGGTACTAGCCAAAAAGCAATTATCTTTTACTATGTACTACTTAGATATTAGTTTTAGCACATATTACTTAATTTCAAAAATATTGGTCAGCGTATGTGGGAACAAGAGTGCCGCGACAAACTTACTATAGTTTTGCGGCACCGAATTATTTACTGAGAAATTAAAATTATAAATGCAAATAAACAACAAAAAATCTCTTCCTAGCAGTACAAGACTAAGGGAGCTTAATGTTGAACTGCCTGGAAGAGATCACTTTAATCAGTCTTTTTCGTGTCGAACGTTCTAAAATAGCTGAGATCTATCTATACAGGCTTTGCCCAGTGATTAGCGACTGCCACCCCAGAAAGGAAGGCTTCCATAAAACAAGTTCGCTAAATGTGCAGGTGTTTGGACACTGAGGCAGGACAATTAGTGCTCCATTGTCTGCACTGCTCCACAGTCAAATTTGCCAGAGTTCGCAACCAGAAAAAACCATTATTAGATTAATGATTATTTTTTAATCAAAAAGAGTTTATATCTATAGGTATGTCATTTTCACACACTGTAAACAAACTAACCGTGACTATTGATAAACCTTGACTTTAATGTTTAGTGAGATCTATTAACGAGTATGAATATTCTTCCTGCTCACCTACTTTCCACATAAACAGGTAACATACGTTCATTTTTTAAAGGAAGTGCTATACAATTAATTACGTCACTCTGTGTTGAGTAACTTATGGTTGCCGTATTTTAATTACGTACCTGTTCATTGAAAATAAATAAATAGATCTAATTCAGACTGAAAAGGGTTTAAACATTTTTGTATGGAAGCTAGCAAATCCACCCTGGGCCATTATGTTTTTTATAAGATTCTTAGATTAAGTAATTGTTATATATGGGTAGGAGACACTTATGCAAACAATAGAATAGATGTTTAGTACTATGATACCCTAAAGTGTCACGTTCTCGAGATATTTTGATGTAATGATCGCCAAGTTCTCGTACAGCGATTAACAAGCCCTTTGATAGAAACTTTCTTTTTGTGATAAACATTTCAAAAATTAACGCGCTCGCAGGATTTGAATCTGCATCTCTCTGGAATTCCTGGAAAATATTTAAAAAATGATAAACACTTCACTAATTTGGCGGCTTCGCAGTACAGCGTTCTAGCTTAGTTGGACAAAGCATCTGGGCCGGAATCCCAGAGATAAGCAAATTGACGCGCTCACAGGGCGCGTCAATTTTTGAAATGTTTATAACAAAAAGAAAGTTTCTATAAACTTAAGGTGTGAAGCACGATAAAAATCATTTCATTAAGCCCTTTAATATTTGTATAGGTCGAATAAAACAGCTCAGTGGCTATGAAGTTAGCTAGGTATAAGCTTCGTACATCTCATGCGCCGGTGACATATTATAAACTTGTTTATGACCGCGGCTCCGCCTACGTGGTCTTTTCATTTTGTGCTAGCCATCGAATTGGCATTTTTTTATTGATGGTGCTAGCCCATAAGAAAATTTTATTTTTCTGGAATAAAAAGTAGCTTAACTCACTTTCCGTCATTCAAACTATTCAATATAATACGAGTATCTATGATATCTAATATAATCGATGATAATTATAAATCCGAAAAGGTGATACTCAGTTGGTTGATTGGTTGGTTTGATGGTTTTTGGTTTCTCTTTCATGCGGCAATGGAGCAACGGATTGATTTTATTTTTCTCATGGATATAGTTTAAAGGTCGGAAAGTGACATAATCAACTTCATTCCGAGAAAATTAAAGGTTCCTAGGGGATAGCACAAAAGTCAAAATCTCACACGGCCATAAACTAGTCGATGATAAAGCAAGTAAAATTAAATGAAGCAGCCCTATTTCATTAGTCTCTACGACAATTGCGTAGCAAAGCATACGGTCACGCAATCATGCGATGCCACCACTGTCCTACTGACTGAAATTACTGCTAATAAATTATATTGACACACACTTTCGTGTCACAGTAATACGGTCGTATGCAATGTATTTCAGTAAGTCAGTTAGTAAGGTTTGCAGTGACAATGTTGTGTAACTTAGTATGAACGCGCATCACTGTACCTAGATGGCGCTTCAAGGAGGTATTATTTATTAATATCAAATGATCTAAAGTAACACAAACCATACAAAAATAATTGACTATTTTATTTGGTTCATGACTACCTACTTATACTAGACATTAAAACAAAAGATTTAGGTATTTTGATAGATATATTGGATAGCTTCTAGGATAGGATTCAAGGTCACCTTTTAGTGTAATTTTTGCCAGCCAGCATAGGACGCCTAATACTAGATAAAGTCATTTGCATAGATAGGTACAACATGATCTTATGGTCTTAATTAGGTAATTATCTTAGTTCAGGGGGTATGTATATAATATTAATTTAAATATACTTATAAAAAGAAAGCTTCGATAATTTAATGTTTTTTTTCTAGAAATGACACAACCAATTTCAACTTTAGAAATCTAACTACAAAATTTTAGTATTTTGCTCGCATTGATGTATGCCAATTTCAGATTATTCTTGATTTTTCAAAAACCACTCAAACCAAGAGATCATCTGCTAAAGTATGACCTACCAAAAAAAATGATTAAAATCGAATCATAATTTGGCTTAATAATTACGTACCTAACTTGTAGACAAAAAAAACATAATTCAGATTAATTCAGAATTTAGAGCCTTCGTTTTTGCAGTCAGTTGAAAAAACTTACTATGAACTTAACTAAAACCAATAACATAAGACTATTTCTAATAAGACATGTTAACTTATTACGAGTAACTATACTGTCGAGGGTGCGCGACGATGCATGCTTCAATGTTGGATTTGTCACGGTTCATAAAATTGACGTAAAGATGCCTCGGTGACAGGAAGCAGTCGTGGAGGTGGATTTCTTGCAGTCATTTCAAATAATTAGCTGTAATTTTATTACAACTGCTTTAATTACCTAGTACAATCATACTGGAAAAAGAACTGACATCGAACTTTTCAATAATCACATGTTTGACGCTTTTCCCGGCTTTAAGGTGTCGCAAACCACCATCAAATAAACCAGCAATAAATTTCACGTGTGTGTTTTGCTCTACGACATTTTTTTGCAAAGGTCAAAGTTCCTTATTTATTTACTCGTACTATAGGTTTGTACGTCTGATCATCTATCCTTTTGTATTAGTTTATTTAATAAAATTGTAGCATTGTCTACCCCAGATACTCTGAATAGCTTCAGCTGGCATCTGTACACAAATGTACTCTTATAAGTAAGGAGAAGAGTCCTAATGTTGCAATACTCTGACATCAGGGCTATATCAGCCCGACCTTTATAATACTAACTTACTTAAGTACTTACTTTTTAATACTCTTTGAGTAACTAACTGACAGAAGTTACTTTTTTCTGCGCTACACTGCAACTCTGTCAGGTGAATAACAAACATTGACAATTTTTCAGCAATAAATTAGCTAGCCGAAAGCAAGCCTGGGAGGCAAAAGATGCTACTTCATATCAGAAATGAGTGGTAAATCCATACGTTTTAAACTATTAGATACTAGCGGCCCATCCCGGCTTCGCACGGGTAGACATAAATAGGTACTATAGTAATCTAGTGCTAAATATAGCCAATGTTACTCAGTGATAATGTAGCTTTCTAATGAAAAAAGATTTATTAAAATCGGTCCAGTACTTTTTGAGTTTATTCGTTACATACAAAAATACAAATCTTTCCTCTTTATAATATTAGTGTAGATTCTGTCAGCATTTTTCAGCTCAGCAGTAGGATACCTGATGCTGGTCATAGGTTCTACGGGTTCCCAATAAGATTGGTTTGAAGTTGATTGCATCTGGCATATTCTTGCGATCTCAACACTTCTCTGCCTAAGTAAGTAACTAAACGTCCCAGACTGCGGTAGTCGATTCGTAGTATTAGATGGTAATACATTCTAATGACTAACATCTATGATAGGTAATTTCCACAAAAACTATAAGGCAATGGAATAGCCGTAAGAAAGACAGCGTTACAGATCACGACACCCCCGGTGTGACCGCGCCACCCGACTGACTCATGAATAAAATAAATAATGCATTGCGTCTAATATACGATTGCGTCAGTGTAATACTTATACTTACTGTTTGAGATATTATGGAAATCTTTCACATACTTTGAAATCTTTCTAAAATACAATGACGTAAAAAATTGAAATTTATTTCAAGATATTGAACATACATTTTTACCAAATGGAGGAGGTACTATGTTAGTTTGTATGTATTTTTTTCGTTTATCGACATTTTTAGAGCCAACTGTGAACCAATTTAAAAAAATATTTTTTTAGTTCGATAGACTATACTTCCGGAATGGTCCCATTTAAATTTTATCGTAATCGGCTGAGTCGTTTTTGATAAATCAACAAAAATGTACATGAATGTCATATTGATTCGTGCAAATTACTCGAATTCTATACAAGGTGGAAGTCGGTGTTGCGATTTTTTGGGAAAAATAATTATTGTAATTTATTTTCCCGTTAGAGGTTTCTTCAAAGTAAACATTTTTTATTCGCGATAGATAACTGTTCTTAGGAAAAATGTAAAACATTGTATTATAGTACCTATGCCACAATTAGTCAATACTTACGTTATGCAAAAGACATCATAATTAGAATTGTTTTGGATTATACATAGGTTCAGTCTCAGAGCAAATAAAAAAATCAAGAGGGAACGTCGTTGAACAGTCAAGTGAAGCCGATTTTATATACATGTGTGAGTGCGTCACTGCTGCGCCGCCATAGTTCGACTGACAAGCCAAGGCGTAGTTTCCTTGTACGTTGATGTGTGTGTGATTGTCTTTACACTGCGAGACGTAGTTTTGATCGGCCTCACTTGTTTGTTCACAACATTCTCTCTTTATTTTTTTTATTTGCTCTGAGAGTACAGTGCATTTTATGTATTTTGTATAAGGTTTCATTTTATGAAAAAGGTAGGTATTTTTTGTCTTTTCTGTGACCGTGAAGAGTTTTATGTTTTTTATTTGCGAAAAAATTCGTAATTTACTCGTAGATATACTTAATTTTGAAAATGCGCGGATAAGTTCTGCCGTTAAAGTAAAGTCACGAGTGGAACGTATCTCAAACGCTGTATGGTGTGACCGTCACACTGGAGTAGTCTCATGAATAATCAGGAATCCAAGTGTTTTATCATAACCATGCACTTGTGACCAACAGGTAGAAAAATCAACTAGATTAAATAATCAGCCAAGCCATATACTTTAATAATTGGGTATAGGCACAGGAACTAATGAAGTACCTAAATGAAAATATTCTGAAAATAATTTGTTTTGTTAAACTAAAACGCACAGAGCCCTTATTCCAGGTTTACTTAAACTTTCTCTGGCGTCTGGCTCCATACATTTTGGTTAGTTCTTCCTCGTTTCCGCCAGTGGCGCTGTACAAAATTGCACAGAGCTATACGGAAACAGCTGTAGTTTCAATTTACGTGTAAACCTGGACTAATCCTTTAGTTCCACACTTTCTTTTAAATTATTTACTGTCTTTTTTAATAAATATTATTTGTAACTCGGGAAGGGGAGTAAGTACGGAATTTTAATAATACTTATGTGTCTCTACAATCTCCATAACTTTTGTGCAAGACTGACCATTCCCAGTGAAATTTTGATACGCCGAACATGTCCAGTCAACGTTAAAGAACGTTCGCAAAAAAAGTCCCAAAAATATTTTTTCACTCAGTAAATTCGAGCCTGGTGATATAAAATTCGGCAAATATTAATTTAACTTCACACGTGTGAAAACCAACTATGTAGCACATTGTTAGAGTTCAAAATCAATTGATTGATTAAATGTGTGTCCCTTTTTTTCGGTAAAAGGCTTTGACAGTTCGCAGTAGGGTCTGCAAAACGGTAGATTTCACAATTTCGATGCCTACGACGAGATACTGTGCCGTTTTTGTCAAATGTCAACTTTTGTGGTCGCCTCCGTTTATGTTTTGCCGATTTTTTGTCGTATCTTTTAATAGACTGTCAAAAAACTAATTTACCTACCACACGCTGTTTAATTTTAGTTTATCCTTCGATGAGTTTTGTCAAGGTCTTTTGGCGCTGAAGCATTTTATATGGAGATTAATAATGATTAGGTAAAATAATTTATACGTCACATGGCTTTAAACAATTTTCTATTTCTGGCCTGTTGTGGCAGATGTGTTATCGGCTTAAAGTAGGTATAAAAAAAGATTTATTTAAGCGAATAATTTTATCTATGGTTCAGATTTATCCACATTATTACAGTTAGCCGTAGACGATATAAATCAAAATAATCCGCTATAGACGATTGTTTAACTCTAACAGCAGCGTAAATAGAAACACAGGCATTTATGAAAAGTCTGTTTCGCCTTGTGGGAGACACTTTGGAATCGCGAGCTCACGGGTTCAAAACCCAAACCCGTATTAATTAAATCTTTGGAATTTATGTACGAATTTCTCATCACTGCTTTCCGCTAAAGGAAAATTTATAGTCCACTTAAAACAGCTGCATACATTCTCTGCAAAAAATTTGGTGGCTCAAAAGAATACACTAACCCGCACCAGGCCAGCGTAGTGGATGTTGACGATTAGTTGAAGAACAAGCTTTTGTTCAATGGCGGGCTATCAAAAAGGCTTAGATACTGTACAGTACAGTAAACAATGTCTTTTTTTGAGCCCTACAAAGGACATTCCTGTAAGCCATCAAAAACATCACGTGGACATCAACCCCGGATTACTAAACACTTTTTGAACTTTTAGTGCTCGATTCGCTAGAAAGTTACTTCAAAGCTCCCTGTACTTGTTTATGACGTATGTAGGAAAAATTAACAGTAAGGGAAGGCAGTGGAAATTATATTTAAATTAATGAATCGACCTTATACACCATATTGAATAGAGATGAAATATGGAATGGGATATCAATGATATCATCCTCAAAATAGTTTTTATTGAAATACCTAGTGACAGAAACTCTAAGTGTCCCAATAAGCCCGATTACAAAGGCGCCAGCGTAAATTAATTAGCAACGTAAAAAGCGTTCTCTCTGTCGAATGCCTAAAGTGAAAAAGAAACAGAACTATGCTATTTAGCTAATATAGTTACGCTGGCGCCTCTGTATGTGTATCACAGATATAAATAATAAATAAATATTAGGGGACATCTTACACACTGTCTCTGACCCCAAACTAAGCAAAGCTTGTGATATGGCTGCCAGAGACTGATATACTACATATACCTACTTATATAGATACTACCTAAATAACACCCAAACACAGAGCAAACACCTATGTTCCTCGCATACCTAAATATTTGCCCTGGGTATGGATCGAACCCACGCCTCTTTGATCCAGAAGTCAGGGTCACTAACCACTGAGCCGTCGAGGCAGTCAACGAATATCAAGTAGTTTATATGAATGACAACGGCACAACTATTGATGCTCCAAATTGTATGACATGTAAATTTATAGTATTGTATCTTCAGGACGAGGTCGAACGAAATGTAGAAACGAATTTACACAGAAAATCTATCGTGAAATTTGGTATCGCTGTTCCAAGAATCATTTAGGTTTTTCTAGTTACTACGCAATTTTTCCCGACGAAAAGTATAGGTACTCTCAATTTGTCAAGTGTTCCGGGTATTTTAAATTAATTATAAATATTTCCTAACCAGAGGCCTTTTTGTGTAAACGCTCTGACGTTCGGCTTCGCTTTTCCTCCCACTCGCTCTCGTGGCGTGAGTAACTGGCTTAAGCAAGAGAAATAGCGAAGCTGAACATCAGAGTGCTTACACAATAAGGCCCCAGAACCCAAATAACCGAATTCGATACCGAAAGTTGACGTAGAGATAGTTTTTAGGTTGATCAGACCAAATAAAAAAAAATATAAAAGATAAGGTCGTGAACAGACAAATAAGACCGGTTTTTTTAATAAATGTGGTGAGTGTTTTGTTATTGGGCCGCCATAGTTCGACTGACAATCCAAGGCGTAGCTTCGTCGTACGTGCATGTGTGTGTAATTGTGTCTGTACACGACGAGGCGTAGTTTTGGCGACCTCACTTGTTTTGTTCACAATATTCTATCGTGATTTTTTTATTCGGTCTGAGAGTCCACGTCATAATAGTTGTCATAGTTAATCGAATTAACTATTTTCTAATCCTAATAATAATAATTTTTTTTATATCAAATAGGTTTGCGTTTGACTACACACTGCCTCATGTTAAGCAGATATGCGGTCTAGGATGTAGCACGCTTACCTAGAAGATACCTATTTACTCGAGATTTGAAGACACCTACATTGTACTTTAGCGGAGAGACAGACTCATGCAAAGCGTTCCACATTCTGGAAGTTTGTATGAGGAATGTGGACCCAAAACGCTTGGTTCTGGTGGGGTGTCCACCATAAAAGGGTGGCGCTAAAGGGTGGCTTTTATCACAGGCAGCTAGTTTTTAATAATTACCTGATAATCCTTACTGTTTGTATATCGCAGTACGGGTGAATGTATGACATAACGAGGGACAAAGAATGTTAATTGTAAGACGCTGCTCTTTGATAACAAGCGTAAACAAAGGGGCGCTTTTTTAATTCGATCCTTCGCCGATGGAGTTTTTTAGAAGGGAAATTAAACTTTGCTTGCGATGTGTGGAGGAAAAATTAAATATTTTCTTTGGAAATGCTTTGAGTGTGATGTTTAAGAATGCGATGTATAAGAATATGGACATCATTTGGCAGGTTTGTTTTGGCATTTTTTAATTTAATTACGATATTATTATTATTCTGAAAACTAGAATAACAAATAAATCTAACTACATAAGTAAGTTCGTATAAGCCAGGTGGCTAGCTCTGGTGTCAGTTTTTAAGCCGCTGAGAGGCCCATCTGACAAAGCTAAACGGTTAAAACAACCGGGACCTACAATTTCACGTGTCATCCGAGCTACGATAGCGCTCAGCTAGTAAAGCCACCCATCCAAATACTAACCAAGTGGAACGTTGCTTAATTTTGGTGATTTGAACTACAATTATATCCAACCAGTTTAAAAACTCAAAAAACACTGGTGCCATCGTCCACCATATTTAAATCTACATTTACACCACAGCTCAGGGAACAAGAACCAGGAACCTTGTTCCCTGATCTGTGATTTACACAATACATATATCAGTGGACCCTTGCAAAAACATCGTTGACTTTCGGCAATAGGTATGAATTAACCCGGAAATATACTATCGGACGCGGCTGACGAACGCGACTGACAGCCGCGACTTAGCAATGTGCACAGTCTTAAAACATCAGGTGTGCCAGATCGCTCTCGGACGTCCGAACGCTCAAGGTCGTCCGAAGGTGACGTCCGCGATTTATGTCCGATAGTGTACACGGCTCAGTGTACTTTCATAGTCTAGATACCTATCAGTCGCGGCTGTCAGTCGCGTCCGTAAGCCGCGTCCGATAGTATGTTTCCAGTTTTAGGTACTACCTGTTTTTTTGTTCGTGATATCAGGTATGGACCCGTTGTGAATACTAATGATGAATGCAATGATACTTATCCTTAAATATTATAAAAAAACCGGACAAGTGCGAGTCAGTCTCGCACATCGAGGGTTCTGTACAAAAATATTGTTAAAATAATTAAAAACCTGTTTTAGCATGTGCTAATGAAGTTATTTTATATGATACCTTACATGATACGATTTACTCTCTTTGAATTTTGAACCCATATTTTGTGAATTTTGAGGCCCTATTTTTATGTAATTTAAATAAAAATGTGCAGTTTTCAGATTTATTCCTATACCTATGTGTACTCTGAGACAATGCTCTTCGCCAAATTTCATAGTTCTATGTCAACGGAAAGTACCCTGTAGGTTTTGATTTTTGTGAGCGTTGAAATATGTGTTTTTTTACGACATAAACGGCTCTAACTTTTTTATACGGTAACTGAGAAGCTTTTCTTTTACACAACTGCAAGAGTTCATAGGTTTACGTAATAGTTTAAATTTCTTCTCGATATCTTTACGCGTTCCCGAGATAAAGAGTCTTGACATACGCACAGACGGACAGACGGACAACATAGTGATCCTGTTAGGGTTCCGTTTTTTCCTTTTGAGGTACGGAACCCTAAAAAGCACCCATAAGTAAATTCAACATCTAAGAATTTGGTGTCTTGCGATGACGCTATACAAAAAGCTATAAAGCGGTACTTGGAGTCGAGGATCTAAAATGACGTACAAAACTCATCAAACATAAACCAATCTTTTAAAAACAGTTGACGGCAAAAAGCAATAGAAAACACGTGCAGTACTTACATGGTAGCGACTAGTGATTAATCTGTGTCCGGGTCAACGATCGGGCTAATTTCGGTGCACTTCCTGAGCGTAATGCCGTAAGTATTGGGTTATTTCGGATTACGATTACTGGTTGGGAGGAAGATGTGTGATTTATGGGAATTAAGGAATGCGCCTTTGTAAGTGACTGAACGGAACTAAGATCCAGTAGTACTTAAATGCCGAATCAAACTTCTTGGCGGCTGAGAAGTTAGCTACGAGCTAGGCAAAACCAAACCTCAAGCTAGTGTTATGTAAGCTTCATTTAAGTAATGTAAGCTCCAAATCATTGTTTTGAATTAATATTTAGTGTATTTCCGCTATCTTTTTGTAGGCAAATGAGTTTAAGGACATTAAGGGCATTTATATAAAAAAAAGTTAAGTACACAATTATTATTAATAATACTTAATAATGTACTACATTGATTTAGCAGTGCGTCATCTCTCGTCAATCTTTAGAAGTTCTAATAACTTCTAGTTGAGTGATAACCTGTCTAATACGGGTATCACAGGTGGCGCCACCAACGCTATAAGTTGGTGTAATATAAGCACTTCAAAGATTTGATGCTTGCGTAGGAGGCGGGCTGGCTCAGTTAGTTAGAGCGTCGGGCTGGTGATCCGAAGGGGCAGCTTCAAATCCTGCGTTCGCTTCAGATTTTTGAAATGCTTATCACAAAGATAACTCTTTGAGATTACTTAATAATTATACATTCAAAAACTTAATTTTACAAAATAGATAAAATAATAATAAATATCACTTATTTTTACTATACTCTATAATATATTTTTTGAAATTATATATATTAATAATCCGTTAACAAAAAATAAATATTATAAAAAAATCTTTAAAATAATATGACAAAATATTTAAAACCTTGCGAGCGACCTCGAAGAGTCAACACGTCCTGAAGATGCCTCGTTGAGAGGCGAAACACGTGTCGAACTGAGTGTAGTGCAGTGAGAATAAGGGTGTTATTGATTAGTGAAGTGTTTTAAATATTTAGTCATATTATTTTAAAGATTTTTTTATAATATTTACTTGTTGTTAACGGATCATTAACGCACAGCCGCTAAGAAATTTGATTTGGTTTATCTATTTCCGTCTAAAACTGTACGGCCCTCTATAAACGTGATAGTTTAATTTCGGAAAATTTATAATATATTGAATGTCTACTATTTAGGTATGTTAAACAGATTTTAGGTATGTGAAATCAGACTTACTGCAATGCATTCAGCTAAATAGTTTTAATATCATTTCTGTTACGCAGTAAAGCAATCGTGGTAGTTGTGGTACGTGCAGTTTTGTGCACGCCTTGAAAATCTCTACTTTTTTATGAAAATTGGAGAATTAGGTACAAAAAAAACCGGACAAGTGCGAGTCAGTCTCGCACACCGAGGGTTCCGTACAAATCCAGAAAATTTCACAAAATTGGGAAGTAAATTGTTAAAATCCCTATACTATAATCATCGATATATTTTTTTTTTACTTTTCTCGTCATACTTCGAAAATTACACATTGTCAAAATAATTAAAAACCTGTTTTAGCATGTGCTAATAAATCTCTTTTATATGATACCTTACATGATACGATTTACTCACTTTGAAATTTTAACCCATATTGTGTAAATCTAGGCCCTACGAGTATATTTTTGTGATACAAATAAAAATGTTCAGTTTTCAGATTTATTCCTATATGTGTATTCTGAGACAATGCTTCTGGCCAAATTTCACAGTTTTATGTCAACGGGAAGTACCCTGTAGGTTTTGGTTTTTGTGAGTGTCGAAATATGCGGTTTTTCAAGACATAAACGGCTCTAACTTTTTTATACGATAACTGAGAAGTTTTTCATTCACACTGCAAGAGACCATAAATATACGTATACAGTTTAAATTTCAACTCTATATCTTGACGCGTTCCCGAGATAAAGACTCTTGACATACACATAGACGGACAGACGGACAACAAAGTGATCCTATAAGGGTTCCGTTTTTTCCTTTTGAGGTACGGAACCCTAAAAATAAGTGAATTGATCAATATTTACATTTCGATCCAACGATACGATAATTTATTTATGTAGGTAACTTAAAAAGCATTGAAATATAATTCTAAGCTACCTAATATTTACATATGCACAAAAAATATGAAACCTACCTATATACTAAATAAATAAATAAATAAACAGAGGCTAAAAATCGAAACAAATACTGTGTCCGTGTGGTAGGGTGCTAAGAACGCTGGCTGCATTCCCACGCTGAACGGCTAAAGAGATTCTCTGTGCGAGGAATGAGCCAGCTCTCTTGTCACCAGCAGCGTCAACAAGTTTTGGCGAAATTGTCTTAAAGAATTTTTTTAGGGATGGACCCCAAGGACCAAATGTTTCGACGCCAAGCGGCGAAAATACATATTCACTAGCGAGTGATGCGTATTTGCGCCGCTTAGCGTCTTCTGCGGTCTCCGCCGCGGCTCCGGCTCTTTGAGTTGTCCCACTGAAGCGAGAAGGGGCCAAGGTATCGACGCATGTTGCGTCCCATACCAGCGCCCTTCCACGCTTCTAGGGGATCAATATTAAGCCATCAGGGCGCTTGCCATCATTCCGAGCTATGCCAGCTGGCTCTAAAATAGCTGGGATATTGATAGTGTCAAGCGCCTTTTTAATGATGTCATTTAAAGTGCCGTGGTGGGAAAATTTTCCTGCGCTTTTCTGGCAGCAAAATCAGTGGAATCTATACGTATTTGTCGACAGTGTCACACGAACACACATGGCGTTCAACAATGGCAGCACCCAATCTCAATCCAGAAAATGGCCACAAATTAATTAAGATTTAGCAAAGTTTGACCAAAGTTAAGCTTACCGCAATTAAGAATGAAGGTAGCAAAACTAGCAAATTTTGCAAAAATGCACTCAAAGCTAACTTAATGGGTGTATCTACTAAGCTAAATGATTCAATGAAACGGGTTCGTATTGGATCAACCTAAGAAACATCTCTCGCAAAATAGGGGTAGTAGTAGTGGGGTTGAGGTAGATAATACGAGTTGATATCTTCACCATGCATCATCATCATCATCATCAGCTTATTTCGGCCCACTGCAGGGCATAAGCCTCCTCCCCTTTACGCCAACTATCCCTGTCCTGTGCCAGTCTCATCCAGGTGTTACCGCAAAACTTTTGGATGTCATCACGCCACCGTTGTAAGGGTCTACCGGGACTGCGCTTCCCGTCACGGGGCCACCATTCAGTCAGAGACCTGCTCCACCTGCCATCATCACATCTGGCTAAATGACCAGCCCATGCTTACACAGGATAAAAATTTGTAAGCATAAAATGCTTACCATATATTATTTCACAAGGCCATCTTACAGCCGCTTTCGAATTATTTATTGTATTTTGTGAATTTATTGTAAAATAATAGTTATTTGTATTGTTTGACATTATCTTATTAATTTGTTCACATGGTGTTTCTATGACAAATAAATGAATTGAATTGTTGTCGTAGAGATTAACTAAGCCAGGGCAGGGTGTATAACTTAAACAAATTGATGGTGATATCTAGTGCTTTATCTTAGAGATTCCGGAGCTCCAAAAACTGGCGGTTTTAGTAGCAATCTTACTTAATCTACTGTACTGTACCAGCCTTTTTAATAGTCCACTGCAGGACGTAGGCCTACCCACGAAGGGTGATTAGGCCATATCCACCACGCTGGCCCAGTGCGGAATGGTGGATTCACATACGCCATCGAATTTCTTCTACGGACGTATGCAGGTTGCCTCACAATGTTTTCCTTCACCATAAAGCCAATGATGTGAAATTCCGTAAGGTGACCCGGGGCTATTGTAACTAAACAAAACAAAGATGTATGTTAGAGTTGTTATAATTTTATCATTTTATGTCTTACAGTAATATTTTGCAAATAAATCTCTCACACATTTATCTGACTTTTAAGATTAATAATAGAAACTAGCAAAACATTTTTAGGGTAGCGGTAAAATATTTTAAATTTGAAAAAGGTGACGAAAGCTACAATAGCCCCACTCCAGGGGCTATTGTATCTATCGCTCTTAAATCTTACGACGTAAGAGCTACAATTGTCTAGCCGAGTTGCTGAATTTCTTTTTGTAAATATTTAAATGATTTTGAATCTTGGCTATCTAATAATAGGGTCTAATGCTATATAAAATTATTTTGAATATGAAAACGGGGCTATTGTAGCTTTTTACTACCAAAATAGTGTTGGGATGTAGTGATTTTGTAATGTCGATATTTTCAGAGTATTTTTTCAGATCAAGTATTTATAGAAATAAATATACATATCAAGTGGGTAGGTAACCTTTTTATTGTGCTTACTTACACGAACGAAGAAGATTTTTTAATTTTATGAATAATTTTTTCATAGATAAACTGTTCCTCTTGAAAAAACCCGTGCACCAGTCATTACCAGGGACGTCATTTTTGAATGGAGTAATAATACCATTGCGCCTTACATATTCTGAAATCCAAACTTTGACTTCTTTCTTTGTCAGTGGATAACCTGATTTTTCCATTACATGTAGTAAAGAAGCAATACGTGTTTCTTGGTCCCTAGAAAACACGGTAGGCTTTCCAGGCCCGGGCATTTTCGCGCCGCGAGTCCCAGTAATGCGCGCCTGTATGGTTGCTCGCAGAATTCCAAAAATTTCAGAAGCTTTATAGCAGCTCATTTTTTTTAACTTTACTGCCTCCACGGCTTTCAGCAGGTTCTCTTTGGTATACCCCTTTTCCTTTTTGCGCTTGTAGTGACGAACCATCTAAAAATAAATAAATAGGTAAACAATATTTTATCAACCTTATTTTTCTATTAGCCATTTTATATATACCTATATAGAGATTATGCGTGATGACAACCCCAATACATATTACACAACAAAAAATACTTTCGTATTTATAATATTAGGGGGATTATGAATATTATATTAGTACATTGCGATATATGTGCGTTGGGTTGGTTATACCTCACGAGGCGATATTACGGCCTATATTACGGCTCGAGCTAAAATTCCGCCTCGTTGTGTTATAACCAAACTTACGCACTTGTATCGCAATATACGAGTATTAATAGACAATTATTTGCACCTGCTTTTAAAAATACGATACGAATGCATTTTATGAATAAATATTAATAAATACCGATAGTTTGTGTTGAACTTGGAACATCACTAGTAAATTTTTACTCCATATTAAAATGTACGGGGCTATTGTATCTAACCTCTAGGTACATTTACCCCGCAACAGAATTTGGGTGAGGCTAATGTATCTACGTGAATATATCCAAATAATAACAACACAGGATAGATAAATAATCTCAGTTTTAAAAGTACGTTTCACTATATTACTACTTACTGTAAATTTTCGACGAAAAACCAGGGCACAATATTTTTTTCAGAATAAAATCGGAAGACAGTCTTCTGGCGAAAACGACGTAAAATGGCCGAAAAAGAACATGGCGCCGTAAGGACGCCAACTGACGGCTCAGTGGCGCCACCTCCGATGAGAGGAGGAAATTTTTAGTTCCTCCATCCGTTCATAGATGTCTCAATACACAAATATCTATAGGAAATGAGTTAGTAAGAACAGATACAATATCCCCCCAGCCACAATAGCCCCGGGTCACCTTACATAAGTTCCAAAGAAACTCATTGGTACGGGATCGGGATTTGAACCCACGACCTCACGATTGCACGTCGAGTGTTACTACCACTAAACCACCACGGCTTACTACCACTAGACCACCACGGCCTAATACTTAATCTAGCTGTACATCAAATCAATCTTGCGAAGGTTTCCCCGTCGTAAAAAAGGTTCCTGACAAAGTAAGGTGGTCTCCTGTTGACCATGCCGTCCCATTATACAGCATGACTTTTTATTCAGTGCACAAAGAAGGATGTCTGCAACTCATACATACGTGTACCTGTCGTATAAGAATACACTCATTTTCTCCCAAGTTTGTTTCTAAGAATATTACTTTCACCAATGTAATTTATGACGCTTCTAATACTGTTCAGATATGTACAATTTGGCTAAAAAGGAATATAAAATAAGAAAAAACGACAACAATTTTCAAGCTAAATAAGTACGTAAGAATCATGTGCTGCCAGCATTACTTTGCAAGAAGGTGCTAAATTGGCTTAAAAATATCTAGATTATGAACTTCAGACAGCGCTAGATCATTTAATTTCTATTTATGTAATATTTATGCATTTCCTCTAACAATTCCCTGTTATTTAGTAATAAGAAACCAAGATGCATTACAAAATGCTCAAAACATCAACATAAACTCCCAGTGAAGAATCAAAATAAGTATATCAAAATACGTACTAAGTCAAGGAAAAGTATCTTTGTATGAAGCTAACTGCAAAGCATTGTGTAGCAATTAAAATTTGCTTTATATAATTATATATAGTTAAATTGACTTTGTGATAGCAATTAAAAAATAAAGTAGCGTGTTTGGCATAAATATAAAATTGCTAAATCTGGCTCTGGAACTCCACCGATGGCAACACAAAAGTTATAACCTGACGTAACATTTGATATCTTATGAAATTGACAGTGACATTAAGATTAAAAATGATTTATTATTTCATTTATTCAGTCAGTTTGGATTTGCAGTATGCAGTATTGCTGACTGTAAAGGAAAATCTTGGCCAAGTTAAGGGAGAAATCAGGGAAAATTCATTTTCTTTTAATCAATCCACTATAATTAAATTTCGATTAGTGATATGAAAATAACAAAAAAGAGCAATTTTTTGAAGCTCTGCTTATTTTTAGTAATTAAAATTTCCAAAAAATTTTATGAGGTCCATTCTGTGCATCCTTCTTTTTATGGCGCAACAGATATCATTAATAGAACATATTTCGCTCATAAAAAGATCGACTTTTTTTCATCAATTTTTTGTCAAACAATTCCACTGAAAATTATATTGCATGCACCCTACACTCCAGACAAAAACTACCTACCAAAACGTTTCGGGCGTAGGTACGACGCGGCCGCGTAGCTACTCAGACGTAGGGTGACATTGACTACTCCGTTTATCTGTATAATTTCTCTTGGAGTTATTTCAATATTTTTGTACTAAAGTGAGTAAAACCAATGTAGGGGTTTAATGGTTTGTTTATTATACTTTCCGTATGCAAAGTATGTGCACTGAAAAAAACCACCCTGTATTTCATGTTAAATACCCCTAGATATAGGTAATTAAATGTAAAGTTCCTTAACGAGTAGCTAGGAAAACTCAAGCTTCTTCGTAACATAAACTATCAACATCGCCGAGTGTTAGTCAATATTCCCCAAAACCACTATTCTCAACGCTTCATGTTTAACGATCGCATCAATTGACGCGGGTGGTCTATCGTAAACCCGGGCAAAGTCTGGGACAGTCGCCGAGTAAATATAGCTTTATGATCGGTTTAATAACTTGATGTTTGGAGGTCGGTTTTCACTTGTAGGTTAACGCATGCTCAAGTCATGGTCAGGCGTGTCTACTTAACTGATTTAGGAAAACTGGGGAGCAGGTGAATCATAACTGTTTGTTGAATTGAATATGTTGCTAGCATTACTTATTGTTCCTTTATTGAATGGACTACACGACTTTATCCCATCATACCCTTTTTATCACAGGACAAGAAAAAAGTAGTGAATAGATAGGCAACCATCAGGAAAACTCTACATACCCTAAACCTAACATACCCTTTTTATCAAAGGACAAGAAGAAAGTAGTGAATAGATAAGTACCATCAGGAAAACTCTTCATACCCTAAACCGATCATACCCTTTACCTTTTTGTTTTAACCGTTTAGCCATGTCAGAGGCCTTCAGGCGGCCTAAAAACTCTGACACCAGGGCTAGCCACCCGGCCTATACGAACTTACTTACTTACTTTATCATACCCTTTTTATCGCAGGACAAGAAGAAAGTAGTGAATAGATAGGCAACCATCAGGAAAACTCTACATACCCCAAAACTAACATACCTTTTTTATCGCAGGACAAGAAGAAAGTAGTGAATAGATAGGCAACCATCAGGAAAACTCTACATACCCTAAACCTATCACTACCCTATTTATCGCAGGACAAGAAGAAAATAGTGAATAGATAGGCAACCATCAGGAAAACTCTACATACCCTAAACCTATCACTACCCTTTTTATCGCAGGACAAGTAGAAAGTAGTGAATAGATAAGCAACCATCAGGAAAACTAGATGCAGGCCATTGCAGCAGTCCAGCAGTGGACGATATAATATGGCTTAGATCATATTATTGGTTTAAAAGCGTTTTAGTTAATAATATTTATGACAACAAAATATATGTACCTGATAGTTCTTAAAATAAGCAAAGTAGGTACCTATGTAAAACTTGCATTAAATATTATATTTTGTATCTGTGCCCTTTTCAGATTACAGAAAAGTTTTATCTTCGTGTGTGGTCCTACCGAAATGTTTAGGTAAGTTTCAGTACGCTTTCAAATAAGTATTTAACGATCCGTCAAGTGGTATTGTTGCTTGCATTTGATTGTAGAGGTAACCACATCTAGGAAACCATACATAAAACAATCGTTTTTCACGTCAGCACATACAAATTTGTACTTAAACTAAAATTCAGTATCAATACTTGTGGAAGTATCGTGGTAATCTAATATCCGTCATTTTGTTTTTATCCTAAATGGGTCAGTTGTCGCAAAATACGTACTAAGTATTCAAGACTTATTAGGCCAACCTAGCTGAAAAAAAATCTCATTGTAACCAGAAAACATGACCTAATATCCAAAAATGTTTTAGTGCAAAATTAGAACGATTCTACGTACTCACTTAGATGAATCACGAAATCATCATTTCAAAACCTGAAAAACTGAAAATACTGTCGTGACATGACACGTAAACAAAAACATGTGTTTGAGAACAAAAGACTAATTTTGTCACGTGTGTAATGTCCCGTGCGTCGACTGCATCAATAAACAGTATCCGAGATATTTCTGTCCGTCCGTCTGTCCGTCCGCTTACATTACGACCTCAGAGACACATCCGACGACAGCGTATCAATCTTACAATAAATACCAGAACAATAATACATTTTATTGTAACATAAAAACGGCAATATACAAATAAAAACAGATCTGAAGCTAACATATCTTTGTTTTCATTATATGTGACTTTTAGTAGAAGACAAACATTTTACGACTCTTTTTATATGTTTTTCACACTTTTTTTAATAGTAACATGTGTTACTGCCGGCGTATAATGTCGGGTGCGTTATGACACCATTCGAGATGTATTTAAGATCATTTTTAATGAGAAGCTCTGAATAAACAATGAACTGACTCGCGAAAACTAATCTTGGAACTTTGCTTTTGAAATAAAATCTTACTCAGATACGTCGCGTCAGATATATTGCGGCATCGCTAATAGAAGTCTAAGTGGAAGTTACATCTATTTACGCCAAAGAGAAGTTAGAACAACTATTTACGCCGAAGAGAAGTTATAACACCTATTTACGCCGAAGAGAAGTTAGAATACCATTTTACACCGAAGAGAA
Source organism: Hypomecis punctinalis (assembly GCA_949316475.1). Lineage (NCBI taxonomy): Eukaryota > Metazoa > Arthropoda > Insecta > Lepidoptera > Geometridae > Hypomecis > Hypomecis punctinalis. The sequence goes on from OX438812.1 coordinate 15,691,330, forward strand.
GTTAAAACACTTAATTTCACCGAAAAGAAGTTATAACACCTATTTACGCCGAAGAGAAGTTAGAACACCTATTTACGCCGAAAAGAAGTTTAGAAGTTACGCCTGGAAAAAATCACTTTCAGTGATAAGGCCGCCGGTTGCCTCACATGTTTTAGCATCTATTTTTCTCTATTTTCTGATTTATGTGTGTGTGTGAATGTGAATCAATAAAGAGTTTATCTCTATCTATTAGTAATTAATTATTAGATGCAAGTTTGCAAATGTATGTCTCAGTAGTGTCGTACAAAATCAGAAGTTTAAAAATATATTTGAAAATTGGCTACAAAACATCTAACAAACGTAAATCACGGTGATAAGTTAGGGGCGGCTTCCGCAAATTCCATTGATATTACTAATCCCAATGTAATTATGTAAAAAACAGAAAACTGTTCGACTACTGGATTCACGCATGGGATTCACCTATTAATACATGACACTTTGAACTTAGAATGATAGAATATAAAGCTCTCACTACATCGAGCTTTTTAAAAAAATCACGCCGATGTATTTAGCCAAACAAGCTTAAAAGAAGACTGCAACTCAGTAGGATTCATTATCATAGGTATGAAACAGAATAATAAATACAGAAGAGCGCGTAAGTAAGAAAGAAGATCGTTGGTAACTCCAGAAATTTCGAGGTTTTCTACGAGGATCGAAAGTTGGTAACCGCTACTTTTTGTGGGAGTAATAATATCTTACATCACGCTTTACATATGGTTATATTATACCTTAGCAAAGTAAAGCAAAGCGGCTTAAGGCAAATCAAGTCTTCAGCAAGAGATCAAGAGAAAAGTCTTTGATAGTGGGTTATAATTTCTAACAAATTTCTAGGTTTTTTTGCCAAGTACAATTAAATAAAACCTGGGGAAGGTAATTTTGATGTAAAATGTGGTTCTACAGCATTAACCGTTTATTTTACAGAAGTTGTCTTGGATTACACTAAAAAATTGCCCTGCGAGAGAATAGCTTCCTACTGGACACCGGTCTTTACGTAGGATAGGTTGCCATACGTCAAACAAAGCTTGGCTCACGCTTTGACAAAAAGTTAATCACGTAATAAAAAAATTGAAACGAGCATCTTGTCACAGTGTAACTAAACAATAATAAAACTGGAGCCATAACTTTCAGAGTTCAGTCGCTCTTTTGTTTTTTTTTTGTTACTGTTTTTTGGAGTCAGCTACTGTATTTCAAAATTAACACAAACATATTTGACGACAGTACTGTTTTCGTCCAAAAAATATTACTGGTTTTATAAAAAACAGTTTCAAATTTTGATAATTTTACACTTTATTTTGGAAAACCTCTTATACGACCGAAAAACTAAGAGTGATTATATTTTCGATATAGTGACTGGATGGAAGAACAGTTTATTCATTAAAAGTAGCACATTAAACGTATTAAACTTACTTATATTATAAGGTGTGTTTCAAATCTTAGTTACATAATTATTTTCTAGATTTAATGTTTCATTATAACCTCCCTGTTATCGCTAAGTATAAGAAACGGTTATAAAACAAAATTTGCTTGAAGTAGCTTTGCTTGCTTAGGTAGTAGTAAAACATACAGTGAAGTACTTATAATATAGATACTTACCTACATACACAAGTAATAATTTCAGTGAAAATAATTCATTGATTTATCAGTTAGGACCAAGGCAACGATGGTGGAGCAACTACACGTCTCGCGGCACTCCACGGTCAATATCTTCGGAAAGAATAGATACATAGAACAATTTAATTTTTCAACCACTCACAAGTTTAGTCTCCATTTTAAATCACCGAAGAAAAAAAATCCATGGCACATCCGCCATGTTTACGATGACACGGAATTAGAATCCCATCATGCACGAGCATTGTCCTGGGGCGGTACGCATAAACACCGATCAAATTAAACTGGCAATCTACCAAATGGCACGTATGAGTTGTACGGGATGGATTGGGGCGACAGATCTTGTGTAGATGATCTAGACACAGAGCAGAATGAAACAGAGACTTAACTTATTACTGAGACCATTGTATTCGAGAGTCAAGACAAACAATACAGGTTTAAACATGGCTTAGGTGATATTTTTTTACGTTTCTTCGTCTATACTTCCTCCACCCTAAGTTAGTGCATCGATGAATCAAGCCGGTGCCAAACATTTCTTTAATTTTGTCAGCGCAAAAACCATGATACATTTATGTCGAATTTTTAATTACAAATCAACCTTTAAAAATCTAATAGAATATATTTATCAATTTGCCGTATTAAGTCAATCAAATCCAAAAGTAGGTAATGATAACTTGGTACCAATGAGCGTAGAAAATGTTCGATTCATTTCCTTTTTCCAGTGAAAATGTCCAATGTTCGTTTAGTAATTTGTTGGTTTGACTGTGTTTTTATCTAGGCTAACTAAGCATGATGCCTTTTACAGCATAAAAAAAATATGCTTGTTCTCATGGGTCTGGCCCATATCTATACTATAAAAAATAAATCTAGAAAATGTGACCTCATTATAGTTCTGTAATGTACATAATAATATAGATTGTTTCAAATATCTTCCTAGTTCTATATATTATTTTCTTATATAGTGTTTATAGAGTATTATTAAGTAATTGTTTATTGAGTGTAAATATTTAATATGTAGTAATAATTAGTTAATAATTTTCGCTAGACTAGGGGCTACATGAAGCCAAAAATTGCATGTTCGCTAGGATAGACTGTTGATACTAAGAAAATTGTACCTACCATCATTCTACACAGTTTGAGCATTAAATTATACTTTTACTTTTACTGCATATTGAATGTCCAAAAAATTAACTAGAAGCGGCTTTTTGAAGTGATTACTGATTAGATACACTTTTATCATCCCATCGAAGTTATGACTCTGTTTATTTGATCTGCGATTTAGCCAGACGTACAATCATAAAGTGTCAGCAGAGTTTTATACGGATGTAAATTGTGGTACAATTATTCAAAAGGTATGACTGGCAGTGCTTTAGGCTACTCGTTGCCGCTGAGATCTTGACAGATTTTTTTACACAACTGTAATAATATAATATGTAATAACTATGGACTGCTAAAGTATATGAGTTAATCATAACTATAAAGCAAAGAAATTCAGAAGTATGAAGTCAAAAAGTTTGTAGAAGTCACTATAATTTATTGTTTTTATTTTTATTGTTTATTTATTGCTTGATATTATTATTTTAATTGTTTATTTATTGTTTATTATTTTACCTATTAAAAGATATTTCTTGATCCCTAATTCGAATTTCAAGGTACGTAAACGTATCTCTATTTTTTGATTTTGATATGAAGTACATAATGTCAATCTTTGTGAGAAAAGTGCTCAGAAAAATGACAAGTAATAGAAACCTTGTTAAATTTTACTCAAATAAAAACTCCGTTATAGCTGTCTTTTTCATATCTGGTTATTCAGCATACGCGACAGTGAGTGGAACAAAAAAAATGAATTGTCTGTCGGCATTGGTCAAAATCATAAGAAGGAATGTCAAAATGATTAAAATTTGGTTCCACAGTGTCTTTTGCTATAATATAATCGGTAATCTTAACCCTCATTTTCTAGCAGAAGGTTCAAATCTCTGATCATTTTACCTTCCTACTTTTTACCTTTTTGAATTTGGACAGCCGAGATAGTTCAATGCTAGTTTGTGAAACTTTTCGAAATTACGTAAGTGGGGCATAGTGATGATATCTCTTGCTATTCGGTTTCTATTACTTGTCATTCTTTTGAGGGATAGCGATTCTGTTTATTCAAAAGGTTTTTTGATCATATATCTAATCGAAAATGATCTACTTACATAAATAAAGACAAAGAAAAGAAAATTGTACAATGATTTTATTTTACGAAATTACAATGCCAAAAAATTCTGATTGAAAGTGATCAAAATCTAAACATAGCTCATGCGCAGCAACCAACTATAGATACAAAACAATAGATTTTACTTCAAGATCATAAAGTCGCCGCGTGCGACAGCTCACACTTTACTACAAGGTATTCCAATGGCGTCCTATTTTTGCCTAATTTATGGGCCAATAAACTTTTACTTGTCACTCATTGTGGATTTATGTCCTCGTCCCGAATGTGGTTTCTTCCGCTAACGTATTTCCTCGTGTCAACGTCTACTGTAAACAGAAGTCCATGCACCATTTGCTCCAACTCATCTGTTAAACGTTTGGGGAAACAAAGGATTTTGTCTTTTGGGTTAGCGTAAACAAAGTCTAATTTCCTGGTCTTGTCTTTGATATTCTTTCAAATTTTGTCTCACCTAACTCTGCTATCGCTTGAGCATAAATTTGAATCTTAAATCTACTAATTTAGAGTTTCAAATTGTTTGCAGGTTTTGGATAGTTGAGTCATTTGTGTATAGGGTGTGAGGCAAATCGGACAGGCGGCGCCGGCGATGTCGTCAGGACGCGACCGCTCATACAAACACCGTCGAAGCGGATCGAGGAAGGATGCTTAACACTTGCATCTCTAATTATACCCACGGAACGAGGGAAAACAAATATGGCTGATTGATTCGCTCAGGTTAGATTGGACTATTCGATTACGACGCATTAGGTTTTTAACTCGATTTTGGGACGATTACCATTTGGGAGCTGGTTAATGCGTGTTTTGTCTCGGATTCCTGTATAAAACAAAGGAACTTTAATTGATGGCTTGATTACCTTACATTGAGGCGATGATGGAATGGAAATAACGATGTCTACAACGGTAATTGACTACAATGCAAATAGAGCAAATAAATCCAGCTGATTAGGTTCAGTGGCAGTGAGCAAGGCGCATAGTGTGTAGAACTATAGACCAATGAGTCCGTGACTTCCAATAAAGACGTAGGTACAGTGATAACAAGTGACTTGATTAGGTTCACAAACTCAAGCTAGATGCAAGTTGCTTAAGATCAGTCTTATTGGACACCTATATACCCTATAAGGGCTAAGAAAGAAGGGTGTGTCTGGCAATAGGCGTCCAAGCTGAAATAACGATGATGAATAAAAATGTTATTTATTTAAACATCATTAAACCGTCACCAGCACACAGTCCGTTCACAGAACCAGACCGAGTAACACCCGCGAAAGCTTTTAAAACACCTAAAATAGATACAACAAAACGAGTGCACAAAAGTGTCTCCTGGAAAAAAGTTTTAAATGTTTAAAACCGCGTTAAAGTTTCCCAGAAACGAAACGGGCCAGTGTTTATGTTTCGTGGCCGAGCAGATGTCATACGGACGCTAGCGACGTGATGAATGAAAATAGACCAGCGATTTGAATTTCAGGTGAGAGTAGACTCCGCGCTACCACTGAAGACTGACGACAGAATTGGGGAACTAGGTACTACAGAAACGAAGAATTAAAAATTTAAGCGGTTGAGGCGCCAAGTTTATCGGACTTTAGTGGTGGCGCGGAATCTAAACAAGGTTTAGATAGTACAATTTTTAGTAAAATCTTAGAACATCGCCTGTAATTGTACTGGTGTCTAATTGTCAATTAAAGAAGAGCAAAGATCTGATACAAAACAAAGGAGAATGGTAAAAAACAAGAAATCGTATATCCAGCACTGAGATGCTGATGATCAAAATTTAGTTGAAAATATTTTTAAAATCAGTCAGCAATCCCAACTTTCAAGGCAGATAAAGAGCCAACATCAATAGCATCATTGATTTATGTTTAGACATCCGTTGCTAGCTCCAAATTAATTAGTACTTATATATTTTAGGAGGCGCCGTAGTAAAACGCTGTAAATTCTTTAATGAAGTTTTTGCTTTTAACTCTGAATCTTGAATGAATATCCGACAGCGTGGGAGGTATTTCCTCAAAACTTATTTTCCAACAATTTTCACGTGATTTCCTACCGTCACCATAACATCCGTACCACTAAACTCACCAATTTGTCTCTCCAAATGTAAACAAGAAGCCACATCAAACGCTTACGAACGGGGGCAGGGGAACGAATGACAAAATCCATTAAAGCTACAAAATTACCAACATACTAAATCAATTGATGATAGAGCCAGTTGCAGATATCCTTGTCAAAGTAGACAAGCTAGTGATAGAAAAGTATAGTCCCCCTATTTGGTCAGCTGTAGAAATAAGTTTGTCAGACTCTACAGCGATTACTGAACAATGTAAACAAATGAGCCGAGTGACAGATCGAGTTGGCATCGTGACAACGACGCCGGTGGTAGAATCAGATTTATAGCGATGTTGGACTGCCGTGACACCGATTAGAGATGTAAATTGGATGATATATGGGACAGTTTAATGATGTTTATATAGCGGAGATTTTGTTCCAACTATATATTGGAATGGTTCAATAATATCATAGATTCGTCTAATGGCTCATGTTTAGCTGGATGTGCAGACGCTAAAACGTTTATTATATATTTATAACTGGACGTTTTCATTAAATTTTTTTTAGAAAACTAAACTAGGTATTTTTGCATATTTCGTTGTATTTTTCTTTTTGGAAACATATATACACTGTAGTTTACTCGCTATCTAAGCATAAACAAATGCGTCTAGTCATCCCTTACTAAAATAATTTATCATAAAATTAGTTGCTTAATACTCAAAACCAGCGAATTCTATTGCGAAATCTGATTCTATTACCGTTGCTTAGATTGCTTGTTTTATATTGTCATTGATCATCATAACTGTACGTCCAAGTCAATATGCAAAAATTAACAACATTTAAGCACTAGCTTACCGTAGCGTCAATTTGAGAATTGTGACGTCTACATTCTTTACTTAGATTTTAACGTGAATTCTTTAAAATGAATTCCATATTTTGAGGCAAATTGTAAAAAGAATGATAACCAAATCGAGGTAGGTATAGTGATCCAGATTTAAATATATTATCTCCATTATAAATTTAAAATAATAAAATTACTCAAAATAATAAAAAAACTGTTCAGTGGATTGAAGATATTTGATTCAAAATTGAGTAGCAAAATTCCACCCAAACAAACATAGTCACATATATTAGTAAAAAAGTGAGGATTATGACGCATCGTGCGGGGTGGAGAGGGATGCACTTTGGCTCGAGTTAATATAAGTACTTACGTACAACACTCGACTGCGACGATGACCAATGGAACTAATTAATGGTACTACTGACAGAAAACAACACAACCACTCTCCATTTTCTTAGATCTAGTACAGTTATTTAAACTATGATCCACATTAAAACGATAAATCTAAGTCCACTGCTTCAAAAACACTTGCATCAGCTCACCTGTAGCATGAACTTGAGAATAGTCAAGTCAATAAAAGATTTGTTTTGTATTAAATCGTAAATCATTTATTCTTGTTTATATGGGTACAAACAGAGATCTGAGAAAAAAATACAACCGCCATATCCGTACTTTCAGCATGCAATGAAAGTATTGATATATCTCATACATTACCTACTGTTATCTAAGCTTTGATCCACATTAAAACGGTAAGTCAGAGTCCACCCACTATTTCAGAAACACATGCATCAGCTCATCCTGTAGCGGCGCGGTGACAGGCGTGAAACATGTGTCCCGCTGTAAAAACATCACAATAAATTCACACGTTTACAACATTCTATTTTAGATTAATGACATTGTTGTCCGGATTAATGACAACGGACGGAACGAGGATCTGGGATGTACGAGTAATGAGTTGCAATTTCAGTTGGAAAGAGTAATTTTTTTCAACTGGGTTTTGTTTTGTTTGCTACGGGGTATTTCTGTCATTTGTGTACCGATTTAGGTATATTTTAATTAAGACGAGGCATCGGGTTGAGAAACACAAAAACGAGTACATGCGCGATATCAGAGGACGAATGATATTGATTCAAATTTAAAAAAATATTATAGATAAGGGAAAAACTTGAAAAATTTAATTAACCGGACATAATTTTGAAAAGTAACCGTATTTATTAAAAAAAACTTACAAAGATCTCACCAAAAAAAAAGTTTAATTATTCGAATGCGCAGAATTATCAGCGACAACACCCCATTATTTTTTACGAATAAAATAGCCAGACCGCTATTCTATTTCATAGACCGAGAAGTTATTTTTTTAATGTGTACATTATGAGTAATTCATTAAAAACTCACTAACGCCCGCCGCTCTGCGCGATCCTGTCCGAGTGAGCATGACCGCGTAAAATTTGTCCGAGCGAAGGGAGAATTTTTGAAATAATAGTTTATCAATGCGTCACCTTAAGCTGCTGCTGCTGAGAGTACTACTTTGCTTACAATTGTTGCTAAAATGTTGTAATCTAGAGGGCACGAGCGGTTGTGGTTGGTGTTTTATTATATCGTTGTTTTAAATATCGCATACCTACCTATTCGCGTTCTGAGGCCGTCTACCTTTAATTTTTGGTATTACGACCAAAACTTAAAAGTAGACGGCCTTATCTAAATGAAATCACTGTACAAAACAAGTAGTAAGTATGCAAAGTAATATTTATGTACTTATGTTAGAATGAGAAGTATTTAGCAATATCACAAAAGGTTAGAAAGTTACAAACATAGTCATAACTTTGCAACCATCAGCTGGTAACCTAACTATCCTAAATCTGCTAACCTCGGTAGTGGTTACATATTTGAGCCATTTGGAGTTGAGACTTTGGGTCCGTGGGGGCCGGGAGCTCATCTCGTTTTCAAAAGTCTTTCTGAGCGTCTGGTGGACGCGACGCGTGACCATAATGCTGGTGTTTATTTGGCTCAACGTATAAGCATTGGCATTCAGCGTGGCAATGCTGCCAGCATTATGGGCACGTTGCCAACTGACAGTGGGCTTGAGCACTTGGATTATCTTTAGACCTTCAAGGGTCTGTGGATGATCCAATTGCTTTCTATGTAGTAGTAGTGTAATACTGTCATTATTAAATAAAAATAAAAAAACATTTTTAAAAACCATCAGTTACGTTCATAATATCATTAATTTCACCATCGAACAATATTTTAAAATAGAGCCTTTGCAATACAACCTACCTACTATTATTCTAATTATTTAAACAGAATCACCCAATTCATTATCAAAAATGTTTTAAGCGGCTTCCAAGTCGTTTCCCATTTGCAAAGTAAATTCTACTATATATCTTGCTATTAAAGTTGAAAATCTATTTTCATTCAAAACCGGAAGCATGTCACCGTTTCTCACTTTTAACGTTTCATGTTTGTCACATCTGATTGGAATCAATTAGCGCCTTTTAGTGTTCTTTAGCGTGTCTTTTGAATGTAAATCAGTTGGTTTACAGATGTTATGGTGTGTTGAACGGCTGTTTTGCCTTGTAAATGTCGCTTTTAGTGGTTTAAATTGACATGATTTGAATTTTAATTCGATTGAGTGTGTGGGAATCTATGTTTATCACTTTTTAACGTTTTCATATTGTGACAAAAATAAATGTGTCAATTTTTTATTTTATTTTGGTAGATTTGTTCAGTGTTTTATTTGTCATAAAAAAAACTGAAACGACTAATCACAACAAAGATTATTCAGTAAGGATTAATTCAAATATTAACATTATTTTCTTTACTAATTGCTGCCTACATACCTAATTAAATAATCATACGTCAATCGTGGTAGTCTAGAGGTAGTAACACCCGCCTTACAATCGTGAGGTCGTGGGTTCAAATCCTCGGTCCCGTACCAATGAGTTCCGAGTCCCGTACCATTGGAATTTATGTACGGAATTTCACACCACTGGCTTTTCGGTGAAGGAAAATATCGTGAGGTAACCTGCATACGCCAGTAGAAGAAGTTCGATGGCTTATGTGAATCCACCAACCCGCACTGGGCCAGCGTGGTAGATATGGCCTAATCACCCTTCGTGGATAGGCCTACGTCCTTCAGTGGACTGTTGAAAAGGCTGATGCAGTACAGTACGTCAACCGTTATCTGAGCTCTTAAACGAAATAGCAAATATAAATGCTTATAAATTAATAAATACCAATCTATAATCCTTTTTTTAACATTTCTATTTAAAAAGTTTCAAATATTTCGATTAGATAGTAGGTAATTACTATTGCCTATTTCGTACCACCTGTAGGTACTGTGCCTTAAAAATCAAGATTTTCATTTCAAGTAAACAGTATCTAATACTTTCATAAACTTATTGCATTATTACAAGGTCTTTTTCATCATCATCATTATCAGCCGTAAGACGCCCACTGCTGGACATAAGCCTCCCCTATGGATTTCCAAAAAGGCCGACCAGATGGACCGACGATATTATTAAGACCGCAGGAACGCGCTGGATGCAGGCAGCTTCCAACCGGCTTTATTAGAAGGTCTTTTTAGTTGATTAAAAACAGTTTGTACAATAATTTGTCACAAAGATGTATGAAGTGTTATAGAGTGTAAATTATAATAAATGTCAGTCGGTATGCTGGAGTCTCTAATGTGTTTTAATTTAATTCTCAGAGTCATTGTTCTAAGTTAATGAGGTGTGCAGCACGTGTGTGAGTGTGTACTACGTGTAGGTTTGACAAATGTTCTTGTTTTGTTAAAATTGGTTGATTTCGTGTTAAATGTATTTGGTTCAACGCATATTAAAATGTTTATTTTTCTTTAATAGATATGAAAAAATGAAGAGCAATAAAACTTTCATACATTTTATTTTAAATTAGGAAAAGACAACCTTATTGTATTGAGCTTTCGTTAGATTTGCGTATGCTATAATAAAATACAATAAAGGTTCGTGCACATTAAGTTGGGCAGCATTCCAGCGCAAAAATCCGCTCTAATCGCTTATATGTAATTTATATGAACTATCGCACACTGTGCCCTGGCGCAGCGAGCTGCATTTTCCGCATTTCCATACTAATATTGTGTTTTCTACTTGTCCTGTAATAAAAAGAGGGATTGCAGTCTTCGAGCAAATATTTATATAGTCACAATCATGCAAAAAAGTGTCCGAACCAAAACTCTGTCCCAAGCTACGTAGTGGGCAGGCTGTTTAGTTAGTGGTAAGGCGATTGCAAGCTGACTACAACGCTGCGCCATGCCAAAGTGCTCGGTTACAAGCACTAACTAGGTGACATACCTACGAGTAACGTCGAGATTCGAGAAAACGGGCCATTGTGAATTATTTACATTTTTTACTACTTTCAGTTAGGGACTGTGACTCTGTAGATATTTGCTCAAAGGTGGTAGTAGAATACATGGCTTTTTATTTATTTTTATAATTACGAAGGCCGGACGTAAAATCAACAAGCCGGATAAATACCATCCCTATATATTTTGTTGTTTTTAAACTATCGCGATTTGAACACATTATTATAATATACCTACTACGGGACTAATCGCGCACTAAAATTACGAGATAAATAAATGTCTACCCTTGACCACGGTCGATGCAACTCGGCCGAAACGTCGGGATGATGAGGTATTTATTTATCTCGTAATTTTAGTGCGCGATTAGTCCCGTAGTATATTATAATAACATCGCTACATAGTCGACGTACCACCTGCTCGTATTAAGCGATTCGCTTCTCCCTTCATGCGGACCGCCAGGGAATGCCCTGCCTCCGTCATTGTTTCCTGACAGTCACAATTTGGATATTTTCAAGTTAAAAGTGAATAGGTATCTTCTAGGTCTACATACTCCATCTTCGGCTACAAGTTCGCTTTCCACCAGACTAGTTGGTAGCCAAATGTAGCCCTATTCAGCATTAAATAATGATAATGATTCCTTAAAGCATACTAAAAGAAATAATGACAAACACGGTCACGTACGCCAGTCGAAGCCAAATAAACACGCAAGCAGTGTCGTAAGAGCTCACTTTCTTCAGTCGCGGTGCGTGAACGATATCCATACAGTGGTTGCATTAATTGTTTCTGCTTCGCTTCTGCCTGGTTGCGCAAAACTTCCGCTTATAGGCGGACGTTGTCAATAGACGTGATGTAGGACCGTTGCTGGATTTACATAATGATAGTGAAGAAGTGTAATCTAGTACCTAGATTAATTAGAACGGTGGCAAAAACTAGAAACGAACTTACTTCTTATTTCTTAGGTACTTGTTCGTGTTTCGTAGGTACTTGTAGCGTTAAAATGAATTAGTAATTTTTTGAGGGGTTTTAAGCTATTTGTACCGTTAGTTTGTATTCCATACACATAAGTAGATATATCTATCTATCTATCAGCCGTAGGATGTCCACTGCTGGACATAGGCCTCCCCTATGGATTTCCAATAAGGCCGGTTGGAAGCGGCCCGCATCCAGCGCGTTCCCGCGATTTTTATTATATCGTCAGTCCACCTAGTCGGTGGACGCAGTAGATATATGTGATGCCGAAATCCTACTAATATTATAAACGCGAAACTTTGTGAGGATGGATGGATGTTTGTTACTCTTTCACGCAAAAACTACTGAACGAATTGAGATGAAACTTTGCAATAATATAGCTTATATATCAGAACAACACATAGTCTATAAATTATAATCATATTGCGTCAAAAATCAAAATATCATGTGGACGAAGCCGCGGGTAAAAACTAGTATCTGGTATAAAATATATACAGGGTTATTTATAATCAATTAGTATCATTACAGGGGCCTATTCTGTACATCAAAACTAACAACTTTTGTACTGCGACTTTTGTCAAACTTAAAAAAAAATTAGCTGTTCCATATTTTTGTCGAGGGTGAACGATATTTTTCTATGGAACAACTTTTTTTGAGTATTAACTAAAGTCGTAGAACAAAAGTTGTTAGTTTTGATGCAGGTACAGAATCAGCCCCTGAAAGGATGCTAATTGATTAGAAATAACCCTGCATACCTATCAGTAAGTTCTTGATTTTTTGTATCATATTTTATTTTGCTTCTGCCGTGTTTTCAATGGACCTGAAGGAGGATTGTTGGATTTCCATAATGATAGAGAAGAAGTATAGTGCTGAAGATTCATTGAAACGGTGGCAAAAAGCTTGAAAGGGACTCGCTACATCTACTTGTATTAGTAACTTGTGGTAGGTATTTTTTAATGAACAGAACTGAATAAAATTATCCACGCAGTCTAGTTGAAGCGTCTTCGGTGTTAAGATCGACGTGTCATTTTTTTATTCATTTACTCCTGTTTGACTAAGTGTCAGTCTTCAGACTGTTTGTAGTATTTATAATTGTAATTGTAGTATTTATGGCAAATTTAATTGTAGGCCCCGGTAATTTCAGCCGTTTATCCATGTTAGAGGCCTGCGTTTGAGTTCAAGTTCTGGGAGAAAAGAGACAAATTTAATGACGTTTTCTTTGTCTAATTAAAATTGATTTCTGGATTATTTTGATAAGTGGTGGATTATGCAAAACAGGTGCTTGTTTACATTAATAATTCAGTACCTGAATTATGTTTAAGTAAAGGAATGAACAAAGCAAACAGTAATAGACCAAAACTCATCACGACTTTCAGAGATAAAAATAATACCGAAGATTTACCCAACAAAAGTGACGACTTTTGTTTACGCGACGCACAAAAATACGACAATCCGCGTCAAACAATGGCATGACAAAGCTCACCCAAAAAACATATCTCAACCAATTCGAAAAAGCAATTGTTCCCGAAACATTTCCACCGCAAGATGGTAGTTTAAAACCGGTCGGTTGTAAGCCCACCCCTGCGTGAGAGCAAGTATTTGTTTACATTAATTTTTACAGCGACCACGACAGAAACCAGAGCAAGAGCTTGTACACTAATTATAGATTTGTTTTAACCTTACCACGTGGGGTCATTGACGCTGATCGGCGTAACATCTCTTCGGACGAGTGATTTTTCCTTAGCTGTCGATAGTCGTGTTTGGATCGAGCCGATGGAAGGCGTGTGCCAAATATTCGGTGAGATAGGAAGAACAGATCACATTGTTTGGCATTCCGTTGCTTATAGATGGATCATTCCGATTTCTTAACTCCGAGTTTGTTTATGAAACGTCGGAATAATGAAAGGCTGCTATTTACTAGATTTTGAAGACCTTTTAATCTTAAAAGTTTGGTCTAATTCATTTACGTGCATTTGGGGGTATTTTAAATACTCTATAGGGCGTTTCTCTTGATAATAGATATTTTATGGAATATTATTGTAGATACTTACTTATTTGTCATGACGACGAACTTTTACTATGATACCAATCTTAAAATTGCGTAAACAATCAGCTGTTCTATACAAACAGTCAATACAGTTTATGTATAGAACAACTTGCTTTTTTACTCAATTTCATGGTTATTCCCACAGTAAAAGTTGCGCATAATGATGAGTAAAATAGGTACTGTACCGGCTTTTAATAGTCCACTGCTTATCGTAAAACTTACTACCCACAAAAAACGATTAGTACTCACAACGATATCCCATTGCAGATTGTCAGTACACGACACTATCTACGCGATAGCCCATAATACAATGTATCTATTATGCTATCCTGTCTGTCATCTTGAGAAACATCCCGTTCTGCATCTCAAGTGACAATATTGTCAAGTTTCCCAGTAAACTCATTCCCGGGCAGACCGGTACAGGCGTGGCGGAGTGGTGTCGTTCCGGTGAATTTCGCGAATTCCCAATGAAGCTGACTGAATTCCCATTAAACATACTGCATTCGCATTAAACTGAGCGAATGTCCCGTTTAAGTGGCCGCGTGTGGCCGCAGGATGTGGATGAATGGGACATTGTGAGGTATTATGACACTGATGGTATTACGGGCAAGTAAGGAAAGACAGCGCGGTATTGAGAAGGGATATGATATTGGATATCATTAATTTTGCGCCTCAATGTTATAGGTCATCTTATAGGCAAAGATAGTCAGCATCATCTTTTGTAGAATATGTTGCTTAGACAGCTGTGTAATAAAATGCGAACAATGTGAATCATCTGCCTTTAGAGTAGGCAACGTATCAGGAACATTTCTAGCATTGTATCTCAAGGTTTGTCAGTTTGTTTGCCAATATATTATATTTATAAAAGTATTCTGCTGTACGTAGATAGGTACATTTTCCCAGATTTTCTATAGATTGTAAGGATCTTACTTTCATGACGAGACATTGTGAAGATTTAAAAACTTTCCTGCGTGAACAACCTTCAGTTAGGTGTGATACAATAAACAATTATTTATAAAACTTGAAATTATGTCCCTGGTATCTATCTATATATTTGAAATATGCAAATTTGTCAAAAGGCACCCTGACTAGTTTAACAAAGCGTCTGATAAAACGCACAAAATTAGATCGCAATATAGACATAAACTCGTGGGACCAAAGTCTAACACAGCAATGCACAGTTCTAGCCCAAATTCTATGGCTATAAAAATATTCAATAAATTGCCAAACAATTTAAAAGATATTGAAAGAGAAAACTATTTCAAAAAAGAACTAAAATTTATCCTATAATCGAAATGTTATTACACGTTAGACGAATTTTTAACGATAATTTTATGTAAATAATAATGTAAATATTATATATGTTGCAATAAATGATTTGACTTTGAGTTTATAATAGTTATTTTCCAAAAATGGCATAACCGACTTCAACCGGGTACAAACCTCGAATTATTTGTTGATTTATCAAAAATGGCTCAGCTGATTTCAATAAAATTTAGATGGAATTTTCGAAGTATGATCTACCAAACAAAAAAGAATTATCAAAATCAGAGCACTCTGTAAATAGCATGGATAGGTAAATAAAAATGTGCGGTAAAAAATATATCCGTTGATTTGTAGCCTCCCCTGTTTTGTCGGTTAAAAACCCTAACTAAAGTAAAATTCTACTGCAGTATAATCATGTTTTGTATAAATGCCAGATTCTTAACAATTGCAATAATAAATACCAAAATAAAAATTAAAAAACCTCTTTATTAAAGGAACCACCCAGATACGCCAAAATTAATGTTTTTGTTTAAGTTCGTAGTATAAACCTCAATACTTGAAGATAAACCCGAAGATTGGAAACCCGTAAATAATTTGTTTGCGGATTCGTTATTTCGTTCTCAGACCAAGCGCATACTGATTAGAAATAATAACCATGTACCTGTACTTAGTCCGTAACTCATAATTCTAATTAATGTTGCTCCACGAACCTTGAAAAACTTATAGGTTAAGAACCGTGTCGCAGGGGCACCTCGAGACAAAAGATTCAAAACAATCGTCACTTCACCAGGGGTGCGTTTAAGTACACCTGACTATGATAAAAATGGTAACGGTAGTTCCGCACAGCGCCGAAACGAATCCGATCCGAATCTCTTGTATTTGTATCCATAGTTAGAATCATCGTCTAAAATACTTCTACCACTTTCACGGATTCTGATTGGATTTGTTTTGGACGCAGTGCAAATTTGAACCACTGTATTTCTATACTATCCATCTACGGTATCTGGCAGATGAAAAAAATAAATGCACATACGATAGTTTTAGTTACCTCGTTGTTGAAATCTCTTAGGCATTTTTCAATACTTGTTTATTTTCTAGTCTATCTTTTTCCTATAGGTTTTGATTTTTTGGCTCATTTCATTTTTAATTTTTCCCATTTCAGTACTAATTTTATCAAAAATTTATGAATTGGATACGTTGTCAATGTCAAAACTTTAAAACAACGTAGCATTAATTCTAAAATACGTTCACAATTATTTTATCTCTGACATTTGTCGTTTGCTGTCTCAGTCTTGTCATTGCACACCATCACAGGTTAGACAGAGACAGCGACAAATGTCAGAGGTAATATAACTGTGAACATACTGTAAACAATAATGTCCACCACACCGCACTAGACATCAAACAAAACAAAATTTAGAACATTATAAATCAAAGTGCCTTGTCTATCGGATTTCATGCAGTGGTAGTGGTTTCTTGGCAATTGTTTTGTGCGACTAAAAATATGACATACACGTATGGAATGCCTAAACGAACCCCGGACGAGTGGCCACAATAACTATAATTGAGTTTTTTCCCCGTCACGGTGGGGATGTCCACGGACGAATCTAGATCGTAATCTCCATAATTGGCTGGCTTCGTAACAAGTGCGGTAATTCAGTGTCCACGGAATTATTTTATGTTGTCACGGACTGTTTCACCTGTGCCAAGAATCTTAATGAAATGGCGACCATTTTCTGACACTTAATGGTTTGAGTTAAATTCTTTGCGCCGTAGTCCAAAAATAAAGTATTTTTATTTTCACTATGGTATAATTTTGAAATGCCATTTATTTTTATTCGAATTATGTTTTCAATTTTGACTAGAATTAAAAATAAAAAAAAAAACATTTATTTACAACAATGATACTTACTCTAATGCTGACTTTACCATTATTTTCTTTTTTCAATCAACCTCTCAATTAAATGATCTTTTTTTTTTCAGTAGTTTCATATAGTGACAGAAATTTGAATGCCTTAATGGAATCGTGCCTAAAGCTATGTCTGCTCTTTTGACTTCTACATGATAAGTACGTTTGTACTTACGTACGTACGTAAATGAGTGACTAACAAAGCAAGTATAATAATTATGCTCGCAGTACTCAAAGATTTCCCTCTATGTTTTATATTATAAAGTCTCTAGTAATTACGATTTACAGCTTTGATATCATTGATATAAAAACGATCTGCTGATCCATATCGAATGAGGAAACATTTGTGACAGGTCGTGCGTGTGCGCAAATATAACGTAGCAGTGATCTCATCTTCGTATCGACTTCCATTAAACGATGACCAAAAAGGTGCGTCATGTCAATAACTCCGATCTCTTTTGACTCACTTATCAAAAGCGCTACTAATTAATCGAGCTCTACGATTCCCTCAACGAGCACAATTAAAAACTTCCATATCAAATCCGAAATAGCTACTATAAACTTGAATATCTACCTATTTCCATTGCGTCACTGATTTCAATCTGTCTTGTATTAAATATGCTTCAGTGATTTGAGTGACAGATTTAATTACTCAAATTATCATTTAATTACACACGCTGCTAACAAATGACTACTCTGAGGTCAACACACTGTCATTTTTGTCTAATTCTTTTCCCATCGTAACTATGACATCACATTCTTCAAGCCGCTCTTTTGTTCTGTCTAAATTATCTCATCATCTTAATTGTTCGCAAAATTCAAGAATTGCTTTAGTGGCTACCGTAATATTACGAGTGTCGATTATATTCGTCAATTTAACTTGTACATAACATACTGGCTAAGTTGTCTCTTGAGTTGATGAAATAGGAGAACTAAAATATACTACAGGCATTAGGCAGGATGTCCGGGAAAAGAAAAACAGTATTAAAATTATTCCGTGAGTAAGATTATCAAAAAATTTAGGACGCATATTTTTTTATAATAATAGGGGAGGCCTATGTCCAGCAGTGGATATCCAACGGCTGATAAAAAGATGATGCTTTTTTATTTTGTCAATCAAACAACAAATTAAAAAGATAAACCTTGTCAAAGTTTGGGAGTGGGGGTCGTGACGTCATTTCTCTGACAAAAGTCTATACATTTGTATGTGACTCGTGACGTCACGCGGAACTTTGATAATATCTTCACAATTTTTTGTTAAATTGACAAAAGAAAAAATACGTGTCTAATTTTTTTTAAGAATCTATCTGACAGACTAATTACCTATTTTTTTTTAGTCATCATGGCTATTATCGTCTCGTCAACAAAGTGCGATAGTAGCTCCTTTGATCTATTTTAAAATCAAACTGGATAAAGTATGTCGAAATTTGATGCAACTTCGTTAAAACAGCCACTCGATCACTCAAAGAGATCTGTACCACATCTATTTAGATACGTGTTTAGATTATAATCTTTATTCTTACCGATGCCATTCTTTTTATCATAATGGACTTCTTACAATACGTTGTAGAGCCTTTAGTCTATTGTGAAATTAGAGTAATTATGCCCCATCTAGAGCTTAAGTTTCGTCACCCTTGCGTGGCGGTCGACACTCTTTCATATCTTTTATTTTTCACGGATCGTCTATTTTTATGTCGCAACTTATCAATCGAAATACCTTTTCATCATTTACTTGTTTTGCTGATTTTATTTTTAACCGACTAAATAACGGTGGAGGCTTATAAGTCAAAGCGTGTGATTTTTAATGAATGATCACACATACGTTTTTAAATAGTAGTCCGAGTATATTTTTGTTATATCGAGATTGCTTCCATATATTTTTTACCGAATTTGTTTTTTATTTTGGTTTTTGAAAAATCATCAATAATCTAAAAATGCAGCATTCATCGATCCGAGCGGCCCCCCTACCACCTAAGCAATAGCAATCGTAATAGCAATAGTTTATGACTTCATTTTAGTCATTTGGCACCGCCTATGTGACGTTAGCCATCAATTGCTTTGCGCGGATTGCGAAAGCAATCGTTGAATGAACAACTTTGATTGCTAACGTCACATAGGCGGTGCCAAATGACTAAAATGAAGTCATAAACGATTGCTATTGCTTTAGGCGGTAGGGGCTTTCGGGTCGTTCCCGAAACTACCAGGGCAAAATTTTTAATTATTAATTTATTAATCCCGGTAGTTCTACGCTAGGACTACCGGGATACATTTTTCCCGGTAGTTCTACCGTAGAACATTTTGCTGTTAGGGCCCATAAGGTCGAATTTGCCAAAAACTTAATATTTTTTTACGTTAAGTAAGTACTAAGTCCGGATAAGCCTGGTGGCCAGCCCTGGTGTCAGTTTTAAGGCCGCCTGAAGTGTCAGTATTTGGATGTGTGACCGTGGGTGGCATTTTTCTAACTGAGCGCTACGAACTATTCAAAATTAAATGTAGGTACGTAGATTGCAACAATTGAAGTCGGTTGTAAAATTTTTGGGCAAAAAATATTATCATTTGCGAGGAACCAAATATAAGATAATTTATTAAAGGTAAGTATTTACCTACTAAATTTTAAAAATCTTAGTCATTTCAATGTTAATGATACTTACTAATCCTACTTAATATTATAAACGCAAAAGTTTGTGAGTTTGTGAGGATGGATGGATGTTTGTTACTCTTTCACGCAAAAACTACTGAACGGATTGATATAAAACTTTGCAATAATATAGCTTATATATCAGAATAACACATAGGCTATAAATTATAATGATATTGCGTAAATTTTTCATAATATAACGATAAATGAGAACTCTGAGAAGCTATTCTAGAGTGCGCTTCATGAATTGTCAAAGAAATCAACAGTCGAATCGAACAACCGTCAAATCGTTTTTTGTTTTATTTTTTTGGATTGTCCACCTCCTTTATTAAGGGTGGTAAGGTAGGGCTTCGGGTTTGAAAGACGGAACGTGACGTAGTATACTTTTTATCCCAGATAAATAAAGGGTTTCCATGGGATAGGACAAAAATCAAAATATCTTGCGGGCGAAGCCGCGGGTAAACACTAGTAAATAATAATTATATCACATAGCTTACCTATAAATGCAATAATTCGTTTAGAATATTGTATATTTGTTTAATCATCACTGGTCCAACCCTCCGCTCTTAGTAATTTAAATAGGGTAAGTCCCGGATAGATGCCGCACTGGGATAGACGCCGCGTTTTCAAAAACTCCAATATGCGTAATTACCTATCACTTCTAATGCATGTCATAACCTTGCTCTTACCCTGCCCCCCACCGGTCAGTCGCTCGGCAGCGTGTGCGACGACCGTGTGCAACTCTGTGTGACACGAAAAAAATTTACGCGCGGAAATATCCTTCAAATTGATAAAGACGTATTTTCAATAGGTGAGTATTTTTTTTGTGATCTATTTTTTGTTTTAATTGTTAATAAATGATAAAGTTAAACTATTATATTAGCTTTTAATGTGTATTTTATAAAATAAACATGCTTCATTTTTAAGTATTTTTAACAGGCATCTATCCTTCACTAATCGGATAGAGAACTCGTTTTTAGTTAAGATAGATGCTTTTAGAGGCGCATTACCTTCCACCAAGGCATCTATACTTGACTTGTAAATAGTAAGTACCCACATGAGAATTAATTTGTTGCGGTGTATAAATGCCCAGAAAATACATAAAAAAAACCAGAAGCTATAAGCAGCGTGCCAGATAATAGAATGAAAATGATTTGGTAGCTGCCTTAGCAAATTTACATTTAGATTTTTTAAGAATCTCTTGACAGTAAATATAAATTATTAGTAAAAAAATATTAAGCAATTTAATTTAGTACCTACTTGTAATCATAAAAATGTGTTTTACTGTCGATATCTCATTTTTAGATCATTTATATAAAGGGCATCTATCCTTTGGTTATATAACATAATATGGTTTTCCAACAAACAACATAAAGGATAGATGCCCCAACACAAACGTTTAAATATGCTTAAATTATTATAAAAAAGTAAAGTAAAGGCGTTGCGAACGAAAGTATTGAGCTATGCTTTTACTTGACATGAGTATTTATAACGAATTTTAGGTGGAATGTGTTTTTTCGTTGGAGCATGTATCCTTAACCTTGATCCATAGTAAATGCTCCTTTCAATATTTATCTATGTACTTTAGGTGTATCATAAATCCATTATAGATTACATTTACGCATAACTAACTTTAATTATAAATATATTTCTCAAAGTGGTATCTATCCTCCGGTCTAATTTATCAGGCGGGGCGACTATCCGGGGTGGGGCATGTATCCGTGAAATTTTAAATGGTTTTAGTTCCTATTATTCGTGGCTTTGACTGCTGACCTTGTATACTAGACTGTAGTCTAAAGACCGTACTTTGCGACCTCCTAACCAGTTTTTAAATATTGTGATTATTTATGAAGCTGTGAGACTTTTTCAAAAAGTGCGGCATCTATCCGGGACTTACTCTAACTAGGTAGGTATAGGCCGAATCAACATTCATGGCAGCTGTGAAGCTAGCTACAAGCTGCTGATAATCCAATCCTGACTGAAGCTCACGTAACATCGGCGCAAGGATTGCGTTTCGCGCTTCATTTAGCCGGCAAGTTTGATTCGTGCTATAGGTACTTACGTAGTCAGTAGTTAATTACTTAACTAACTAGCGTCGGTTAATGATTATTTATAAATTATTCATTATAGTATTGAAAAATTCACATCCATCTGCTGTCAAAGCTTCCGCCGCTATAAACATTTAAGAACGTCACCAGCAAGTGTCCTACTTCCAATTAAGCAACCATCTTAAGCTGCCACCTTAATGATTACAATACATTTCCTAATTACTGAATACCAAAACGCCGACTTTTACAAAAACTAGCAACTGCCATCGTACCCAGAAACTAGACAACTGTCACATATCTGTACGTATGAATTTAATCGAGGCGGCGTCCTTTGTGAGCCCTGTGATGCAAGATGGCGGGTGGGCATCAAACGTACCGCGCGTGTGAGACGTCCGCGGTGAAATGTCACCACGGTCGATCAATTAACGGTTATCCAGTCTTTAATTCGATATTGATATCGGAATAACGCGCCGTCGGACATCTCGGAATGACCGTAGCTTATTCGCTTTTTTGTTGGGTGAAAGGAAGAGGCGCGAGCGATGACCTTTATGTCAAAAATGAGGTGCTGAAACATGTCATAGGCAATGGTTTTTCCTTATTGGCTTGGGGCAAAAAATCGGACAGCAACTGTGATTTTAAGCTAATGGGATTTTTTTAACAAACAAAATACATACATGTCTAAGTTTACTTAGGTTGGAAGTTGTGGTACTCTATCCTTAGAAACTATTTATTAGCTTGAAAATTGTGGTAATATATTTGACATCATTCTATGAATAGTGAAAAGGTACATTAGTTTTTTTAAACAAACGTATATGAAGCTATTATTAATAATTATTTAAATTGTACGAAGAACTTTTGTTTCTATATACAATCATTTTTTCTCAAACTAAAATCAGTTTCAAACAGTAAACACCATAGATTTTAAATATGGTTAATAATAATATGGTTGAATTACCAATAATTATAATTATTACCAGTCTTTTATGGTCCACTACTGGGTATCCTGCCTTTGATTATAATTATTATTCTCATCTGTCCTTTGCCTATAGAATCTACATATTCCTAGTCTAGCCTACTCACTCTACTATGTATATGTTTGGTGTTGTCGATCCTTCGCACTTTCTACTTATTGTCCTGAATTTTTCCATGGCAAAAACGAGAGTGGAGGCCTATACGCAGCAGTGGTTCGAACAGGCCTGAATAGATAGATAAATTGTGGACAACCTCTCTATTACGAAAAATTATGTTAGGTAAATAATATAAATACTAGAAGTATAGTAAGTATAACTAATAAATTGATATAACTGCTAGAAGTAAATAATCGATAGAAAACTGATTAATATCTAGTAAGTAGAGCTAATGTTACCTCCTTAAATTGCGACGCTCTCACAGGGTCAAAGTCACTAAGTTAAGACTCTAGTTTGTAAGAACTTTTGTTACAGCGCATTGTGCAATATACAAATGTAAAATAAAATAATTAATTTAGGTAACTATCGTCACCATGTCCTGCCCAGCTCTATTTTCGATAATGACGACGAAAAATTAGTTCAAAATCTTATAACTTGCACTATCCTATCCACGTAGCTGTGTAGTGGAAACTAGGCTTAATCGGTACCCGATGTATAAACGAATGTCCATAACAAATTGTTACAGATATCTAAAGGCGTGTATACTTCGTGATGAAGCGAACTATTAACTTTATTGGTTGTTTTGAAACGTCCTAGCTTCGGCGGCTTTGAACTGTTCTTAATTTTTGATTAATTAACAAACTTGTTCTGTGGTTTGACATAACGTGAGTTAATCAGAATGTACGCAATTGATTGGTATTGGTGAAGTTGTCCAAATATTTTGTCACATGTCTTTAAACATGACATAAAAAAGGGATAACGTCAAATGTTTCTTTCTCGGTCAAGAAACGTAATTATACAAAGGACGTGTAAAATAATTGATATAATTAGATTGTTTAGTTTGTTATGAATTATAAGTACGAGTAGGTAGTCGTAGGTATTGTTTTGGTTGAAATTTTTGGGTTTTATGTAAAAGATGTAAATCAGGATAATTGAACGGACACACATTAAGAGTGACTGTAAACACATAAATGTTTGTTATTGACGTATTATTATTATTATACGTACGCCTTCACAAAAGTTTAGGTACGGAACCCTTATAGGATCACTTTGTTGTCCGTCTGTCCGTCTGTCCGTCTGTCCGTCTGTGTGTATGTCAAGACTCTTTATCTCGGGAACGCGTAAAGATATCGAGTTGAAATTTAAATTGTATAATATCTATGGCTTCTTGCAATTGTGTAAAAGAAAAACTTCTCAGTTATCGTTTAAAAAAGTTAGAGCCGTTTATGTCGTGAAAAACCGCATATTTTGCACTCACAAAAATTAAAACCTACAGGGTACTTCCCGTTGACATAGAAGTATGAAATTTGGCGAGGAGCATTGTCTTAGAGTACACATACAGGAATAAATCTAAAAAACTGTACATTATATTATATAACTGTACATTGTATTATTCAAATCACGAAAAAATAGGGCCTCAAAATTCACAAAATATGGGTTCAAAATTCAAAGTGAGTAAATCGTATCATGTAAGGTATCATTTAAAAGAACTTCATTAGCACATGCTAAAACAGGTTTTTAATTATTTTAACGGGTTTGTGCGGAACCCTCGATGTGCGAGCCTGACTCGCACTTGTCCGGTTTTTTTTGTAAAAATATGCTTACTTTAGTAGCAGAATTTCAGATTTTTCATTAATTTTTCCAATGTCAATGACTAAAGCCATTGAAATTAAAATGCTCACAGATTGACAAACGAAGCATCGTGTTTATCTTAAAGGTAGTTTATATTATACATAGGTAGCCAAATAAAATGCGTTTTTGTGTCGCAAAAAGTCATAGAATACTTTTTATCTCGGTATAGGTAAATAGAGTAAGTTTGTACCTATAGGCCGGGTGACAAGCCTTGGTGTTAGAGTTTTTAAGGTGGCACTCAGATGAAAATGCCACCTTCGGTCACCCTTTCGAAGACTGACAGAGCTGAACGTTGTTTAACTTCGATGATAGCTAACAAACACCTAGTCATCTCGGTACAAAAGGTTACTATGGGATGACACCATACTTTATAAAACTTGAAATGATGTCCCTGGTATCTACATATTTATATATTTGAAATATCCAAATTAGTCAAAAAACACCCTGACTATTTTAACAAAGCGTCTGATAAATCGCACAAAATTAGGTCACAATATAGACATAAACTCGTAGAACCAAAGTCTAACTTAGCAATGCACAGTTATAACCCAAATTCTATGACTATAAAAATATTGTTTTTAAACTTTCGCGATTTGAACACATTATTATTATATACTACGGGACTAATCGTATCTATCGTCGTCTACCCATGACCACGGTCGATGCAACTCGGCCGAAACGTCGGGATGAGGAGGTATTTATTTATCTCGTAATTTTAGTGCGCGATTAGTCCCGTAGTATATAATAATAAAACTATAAAAATATTCAATAAATTGCCAAATAATCTAAAAGATATATTGTTTCATAAAACAACTAAAAATAATCCTTTTATCGAAATGCTATTAGACATTAGACGAATTTTTTAACAATAATCTAGAAAATATAATTATAAATCGTTCCAATACAAATAATAAAATTGCCGTACCTTTATAGGGTCATATGTATCACTACACAAAACATGTTAACTAATAAACGCATGTAAATTTCATGTGTTGCAATAAATGATTTGACTTTGACACAAAAATCAAAATATCACGCGGGCAATGCTCAGTAGGAGCAAAATCTACTTGTAGATCATTTAGGTTTAACATCAAAAGTAGTGCTCAAAAACACCGTCTTCAAAGGCTTATTGGACCGTCGAGACTGACAATGACGAAACCCATACCTCATGTGTAACAGCGGACAGTCGCGGCCATTAAATCTTGCCGCTCTGTTACCCGGTGTCCAGCATTGTAGCGGTCTATAACTGGACTCTCAATGGAGTACATTCGTATCTGTCTTGGAAATGGACTTTACATGTAACGATACGAGTCATGAGTTTGTTAGGTGGTAGCCTATGGCTCTTTAAAAATATTTCGTACTATAACAGGTCTACATAGGTTTTAGTGAAATGTACCTAAGTAGGTAGCTTACAACAATGTTGACTAAATTTTAACTTACGAAAAGAAAAAAAAACATGAAAATTGTTATTTTTTTGAGAAATAATAAATATGTAATGCGTCAAGCAGATAAACAAATACACACGTCAAACTTATATAAACTTTTCAGCTTGAGTATGAGGTGTTTTGGACCTTTGTGTTAAAACAAGGACCGGAGGAAAACAAAGAGGAAAAAATAAAAAAATACACACCTAGTATGTATTTTTTAGTATATCGGGACAATAGCTTTAAGTTTATTTTTAAATAGTGCCACTTAGTATAATTTCGAAGGACTAGGAATGGTAGTGGCAACATTCCTGGTGTAACGCTTGTGACGAACGCTGCTAATTGGTTCCAAGGAGGTTTCAAGTGCATCGCATGACTGGCCGATGGGCGGGAAAATGCGATGATGACTTGAAAGATACTCGTAGCACTTGAGAGTGGTAAAGAGAGCTGGTTCGGAGAGGTTAGGTTGGTGAAATGTGTTTAGAACGGCTCGAGTTGTGATTCTTGATAAAATGGTGGCAGCGTGCGTTACGCTGCGGAACGCCATGTCCTTCGCTTAAAGTTTTCTCTATAATTGTAATCATACAGATGTCAGTCAGATGGTATAAAATCATTACCACATTGAATCACCATAACTGATGTGGATCCTTTTATGGATTCGACAAGTATTTTATTTCCAGTTTAGGTTTGTTAATTGTTTTTATTGTCTTTGGTTTTAACGTCATCGTTGTCAATTGACTTACAGTCAAAAGCCAGCCCGTTAATAGTAAAAAAGAAAAATAAAGTTGGTAAAATACCTACCTTGCGTAGCGCAATTGGTGATCCAAGTGGAATAAGTTTAAAATAAGTAAAAAAATTACTCGTCGTCCTACTGGTAGGAAGCCGTGGTGGTCTAAAGGTAGTGACACTCGCCTTACAAACGTGAGGTCGTGGGTTTAAATCCCAGTCCCGTATCAATGAGTTCCTTGGAATTTATGTACGGAATATCACACCATTGGCTTTTCGGTGAAGGAAAATATCGTGAGGCAACCTGCATAAGTCCGTGGAAGAAATTTTATGGTGTATGTGAATCCACCAACCCGCAATGGGTCAGCGTGGTGGATATGGCCCAATCACCCTTCGTGGGTAGGCCTACGTCCTATAGTGGGCATTTAAAAAAAAGGCTGGTACTAATGGTAGAAAATCTAGTGCAGTACCTACCACGTGACGGGCCAAAAACGAAAAAGTAAGTCAAGTAAGTATTTGGATTCTTAGTTTTTTAGGGTTCCGTACCTCAAAAGGTAAAAACGGAACCCTTATAGGATCACTTTGTTGTCCGTCTGTCCGTCTGTCCGTCTGTCCGTCTGTGTGTATGTCAAGACTCTTTATCTCGGGAACACGTAAAGATATCGAGTTGAAATTTAAACTGTATACGTATATCTATGATCTCTTACAGTTGCGTAAAGGAAAAACTTCTCAATTATCATATAAAAAAGTTAGAGCCGTTTATGTCGTAAAAAACCGCATATTACGACACTCGCAAAAATCAAAACCTACAGGGTACTTCCCGTTGACATAGAACTATGAAATTTGGCGAAAAGCATTGTCTCAGAGTACACATATAGAAATAAATCGAAAAACTGTACATTTTTATTTAAATAACAAAAATAGGGCTCAATTCACAAAATATAGGTTTAAAATTCAAAGTGCGTAAATCGTATCATGTAAGGTATCATATAAAAGAGCTTCATTAGAACATGCTAAAACAGGTTTTTAATTATTTTAACAATTTTCGATGAATGATGTGAAAAGTTAAAAAAAAAACTTTTGTCGATGATGATGATGAGTATAGTGATTTTAACAACATACTTCCCAATTATGTGAAATTTTCTGGATTTTGTACGGAACCCTCGGTGTGCGAGCCTGACTTGCACTTGTCCGGTTCTTTTTTTGTATTTTTAAAATGTATTATGCGAGTACCTTTGCGTCGACTTTTTGCTACATTTAAATAAAAGTCGTACAGTCTAAAACCAATCTGCAATTAAACTGGTACAGATAAGTTCGTCTCCCGTACACGACCAAAGTCATCAGTTACGAATTAGTTTTGTTTCTGATTCTATACACTACATTACTGGAAATACAAGTGCACCACATTACTGGCTTAATTCTACCAAGTTATCTGTTCAGATAGACTTAAGAGCCACAATCGAAATTATAAAACAAAAATGAGAGTGCTTATGAAATGTTGTAATTCGGTATTTGGCCAACGCTGCTTTTAAGTCGGTCATCACATGAAATGTACAGAGTGGTTGATGACGTTTCGAATGCCTTTCATACTTCTTAATAACAACGTGGTATGTGGTATTTGGCCTTTGAAGGCTTTTAATTTGACGAATGGCTCTCTATTTTACTAATAGCAGTACTTTAAAAAATATTTATTGTATACAAATGTAATAGGATAAAAATCAGGTAATTTCGTTCCTTATTTAACAATAACATGAAACATTTCAGTGAAACTAATGATTCCATCAATAGTGTAGTGTTTTAGTCTAGACGATATGCCAACAGGAGAATCTATTCAGATTGCTATATAAATACCTATCTAATTATATGCAATAGCTTGAGCATTAAACTTACTTGAATTGTGGAAAATTATTAAGTACATAAATTTCCACAATTCAAATGTATCATCTAAAAAAAATGCAATAAACGCATACCACGGTTACATTTATCCTCTTTTAAGTTTGGGGTTAAATTCTGGGGAAACTCAGTAGAAGTGGAATCAACATTTTTATTACAAAAGAAATTCCTCCGAGCAATATTTAATCTAAGAAGTGTTGATTCTCTTCGTAAAATATTTGTGGAATCTCAATTTATGACGTTGACCAGTATATTTATTTACGAAATTTGTGTATTCGTAAAAAATAATCGAAACTTTTTCAGCACTTCAAACAGAGCTGACATTCTACGAGCAAAGTACTATAGTAACATATATATTCCCCAAGCAAATAACGCTCTATACCACAGAAACGCTTATTTTACTGCTATAAAAGTATATAATAACTTACCCACTGCTTTGAATTCACTAAATAGTCATCTTTTCAACAAAAACCTTAAAAAATTGTTACTTTCTAAAGCTTTTTATAACTTGTAAGAATATTTCAACGATAGTGATGATGAATATTAAATGTATTATTGAAAAAAAAATCTTTATTACTTATTGCATTCCATTGCGGAAAGTTTTATATTATTATTCATCATAAGAACCCTCTGTCTAGGTACTTACCTATGTAATTAAAGTTTTACTAGTTTGTAGTAAAGTCGATCTGTAATGTAGAATAGATACAATATCCTAGAATCCTTGGTTAGTTTGAATAGTAATTTGATTATTATTTTAGGTTAATTTATTTCATGTAAAAAATTGTATAATAGATACCTAAGTACTACGCTGAATGGCAATGCTTATACGTTGAGCCAAATAAACACCAGCATTTTGGTCACGCGTCGCGGCCACTAGACGCTCAGAAAGACTTTTGAAAACGAGATGACTCCCGGCCCCCACGGACCCAAAGTCTCAACTCCAAATGGCTCAAATATGTAACCACTACCGAGGTTAGCATATTTGCGCCGCTTGTGCTGCTCAGCCAAATTGGCCGCCGCTCCAGCCCTACTCTGAGTCTCAGGAAGATGTGACGGTGCCAAAGTATCGACGCAAGTTGCGTCCCATACTAAGGGCCGTCCACACTTCCATGGGACCAGCGTCATGCCATCAGGCCTTTTGCCATCACCACGCGCCAACCCACTCGGTTCGAGTACGGCTGCGATATTGGCGGTGACAAAAGCCCTGCGTATGACATCATTAAGGCTGGCGTGGCGTCCAATCCGACCAGCGCTTCTTGAGCAAGAGAGACCGTGGTGACCGAGCTGGTCAACTGCAGTACCACACTGACAGCGATGGGCCTCACAACACCTTGCACCCAAGCGTAAGCTGACAGCTAGACGAAATGCAGTTGGGTCTAAAAGGTTACCAGTATTGAAAGAGGGCAATGCTTGCAACCAAAGACCGGACTCCCATACAGAGACTGCAAGGATACGAGCGCGATCCAGCATGCTGGGCACGCTGCCAACTGGCAGTGGGCTTGAGCACTTGGATTATCTTTAGACCTTCAAGGGTCTGTGGATGATCCAATTGCTTTCTATGTAGTAGTAGTGTAGTATTGTCCTAAGTACTTATTTCTAGTTAAGATACAACATCTTAAAATATTGCACGCCCGTTATGGGTCCACTATTGGAACTATTTTATTTAATTGTAAGAACATTGTACATAGTGTTGCAATAAACGTTTTCTGATTTCTGAAATCTTTAGATGTAAGGACCTTATCCATAATAGACAGTAAATAATACAAGGTATCACTAATATTTACCCTTTTTATCATCATTGTCATAATACTATCAGTCATAAGACATCTACTGCTGGACGATTAGTATATAGCCAAAGAAGATATAATAATACATATAGCCCACAATAGCAATGATAGTCCATCCTCATTCAACACAACTTTAGGTGTTGTCAAAGTCTCTCTTGTAAGTCATAATAATTAATAGTTTAAAAAACGCTAGAAAAATACGCTTAGTCCATGACGTGGCCTTTCTCACAAGTGCAAATACGACTATGATACGATATTCCATCATGGAATGCCAGTGCCTATCTTCCGGCTTCATCATCAGATCAGTTCGATAGTACCATATTATTGTATTGTCATCAGAACTACATACACCTGCCAATTTTCACTACGCTACGACCCTTGGAAGATGATGAAATTATTTACCTTAGATTCCATTACATGTTAGTTACGTACACGTCGACCTAATAAAAGCATGTTAAAAAGAAGCTTCATTCAAATCATGTCAGCTGTCTATACGTCTGCATTATTAAATAGAATATAATCATTGAAGTACCCTTTAACTTTTTACACAAAATAATCAAACGTGACCCTCTGACACTGGACAAGACAAATAAAATACGCAAATGTGCCTCTAATCATGATCATAAAAAACCAACAACGCCACAGAAAATATCAAGGTATACCATAATAATACAGGAAAACGAAACAATGCCCCGTAGTGACCTCTATCGGTACAAATCTATGTGTCTAACGTGTAGCATTTCGGGTGAGCGTTTTAAAGGGAAACTACGGCCAAATTAGATATTCAAGGTTGGGGGGCAAGTTATGGGATGTAGCGAGTGGCGAAAAACAGAACGGTAAAATTAATAATTGCAGAAAACACTGGCATGAGAACATTGATACCTTCAGAAAGAATGTCGGCAGTGGCGAAAATTGCGATGCGACACATATACAATAGGGCCCGTGGAAAAGACCTTTATTCAACACTGGGACAGTATATATAAGGTTATGAAAACCGATCATGGAGCGAAAAAGCCGTAAGTAAAAAGTCGTTGTGACGTCGACGGTTCGAATTCCAGTCCCGTACCAATGACGGATTTACGTACAGTTCTTCACAACACTGTCTTATCAGAAAACTATATACGTCCTTAGCAAAAATTCGAAGACGTATATGAATCCACCAACTCACAGCGGGGTGAATGTGGCCCAATCACTTTGGCTAGGTAGGCTTCTATGTTTAGACTAATAAAATGACTGTTACGGTACAGTACATCAGCGGATAGCTTGCTAATCATACGCTTAGTTTTGCAATGACAAGCTCACATCTCTCACAAATCAGAAGCGTATAAGATAACATACACCGAATCAAACTTCTTGGCGGCTGTCAAGTTAGCTATAAGCTGCGAGAAACCCAATTCTCACGCAGCTGTAAAATGAACTTCAGTCGTCAAGAAGTGTGATTTGGCGGCTTCGGCCGCTTAGGAAACCAGGGGTAGGAAACTGGTTTCCTAAATGGCTTTTTTTATACTTTCAGGAAACTGGTTGGCCTATAGAAGAAGACTAGCAAACTATCCGCGGGGTAATCGTTATAAGCCACAGTAACCCCTATAACTTGGACCACCCCGCTGACCGCACAAGGTGTTATTATGTAAATGATGAGAGCTTAGTTTCGGCCGAGTCAATACTCCGGCGTAATTGGCGACACGTCCGCGCAGCACCGGCACCGCCTCCCTCACCCAGGGCTGCCAAGATTGATGACCTTTTTCTATCAACTGAGTCGAAAAAGTATACATACCTTAACATACTTATACAATTCTTAGGCAACTTACCAAAGTAGATTATTTTTCGAGTGGGAATATCACTCAGATGATGTTTTTATTGCGTTAGTGGTTTGTACTGGCTGCAAACAGTCTAGGATTTGGAGGAGGCCTTTACTCGCAGATGGATTCTTATACCTACCTAATCTAATAAGAGGCATTAAGAGATTAGTAAAGGTATTTTTGTAGCATACTTTTTATCATTATATTGTTATAGTAGCATTGTAGGTAAATACACATGTTTAGGTAAATTTTTGTGCTTTGGCATATGACAATAAGCCCCATTACAGAGGCGCCATCGTGATTATATTAGCTAAATAGCATAGTTCTGTTTCTTTTTCACTTTAGGCATTCGATACAGATAACGCTTTTTACGTTGCTATTAAATTTACGCTGGCGCCTCTGTAATCAGGCTTAATGTGCCATTAAATTACTTAGATATTTTGTCGATTCTGAGTTTAAATTTTGTAGGTTTGGCTCCAGCCTTGACTTTTTTTATAAATAATAAATATTCTGGGACATCTTACACACGGTCTCTGGCCCCAAACTAAGCAAAGTTTGTGATATGGCTGCCAGAGACTGATATACTACATAATATACATATATTTTTTGATTATCATACATATGCACTATCCAATCTCTCACCAATTCACTTAAAACTAGTCAATTTTAGCATTTTATCAAATGGCTGCATTCCTTTACAAAAACTCTTTTAGATTAGTACCTCAAGCTATCTTAGTTGGTCGACCCAACTATAATAAGTTTTTTACAACTGATATTATAGCCCGCTACCCGTGCCAGTCTTATTCCGATTTCAAGTAGGCCTAAGGCAAGCCTAGCCACTACTAGCCAACCCAGCTTCTCAAAGTGACGGAGCGTGGCTCTAGGTCGCTGGCACAACTGTTTCTGTAGCTACTCTCATACTAAATTAATGACTGCTGATTGGATTTTGAAATCCGCTTCAAAACTAGCAAAATTGTCGCTACATTAATCCATAATTTCCATACACTAATCTCCGATATCTAATCCGTTGCCGGTTCACGGGGAGTCGCTGTCGGCTCCAGCCTTGACTTTATCCAGTCATGGTTTGTCAATTACGTCGCTATTGTGGCCGGTCCCTGCGCCCGCGCCGATCTTATCGCGACAAAAAATATAGCTAACGTGGGGATATTAACATTTGACGGTTTGGTTTGTTCTTATAAACGTCATAAGCATAGAAATTGTGGAAGTGTAACAAATATCGCTACAACCACTTTCTGATTTTCAATAAGATGCAGATGCATGTTGCGCATTTGGAAATGATGCTGCTAGAGCGAATAAAATACTTGGCTTAAAGCTTGACGCATAAGTATGGGAGCAGAAGAGTTAAAGAGTTGAAGTACATTATGTTGATGAAAAAAGGCACAAAAATGGATTAGGATACTTATTTTGTCTCTTACTTAACCTTACCATGTAGTTATAGTTAGTCAACGTTGACGTGGCGATATAAGCCGTATTAAATGTAACATAATCAGTATGAAAGATTATTGTAAAAGAGTGTTATAATTTATTTTTAAATTTCGTGTATACTTAAATTATTATTATTATTATTATATCAAATTTTGACATTTTTGATTAAGTGTGACATTGTAATTATATGAATTTTGTAATGCATGAAGCAAGATTTGACCAGTGTACCTATACTTACACTATCGCATTGGAATTTCTGTAATGGTAGTTGTAACTGTGATAAATAAAATAAATAAAAGTTGTACATACTAATTATATGACCCATGATATTTTGTTGATAAACTTATAAAGATTAAGTTTCTTTCTTTCGTAGTTTACTTAAATATTTTACTGGGTATAAAACTTACTGCGTATGTAAAAACAATTCGGCCAAGTTTATTTAGCCGGGTGTATTTAACTATTTTAATGTAGGGGAATTACACAATTACAAGTAATTAAAAAATCCTAAAACATAAATTATTTAAAAACCATTTTGAAAAACTATTAAGTAGGTAATGGTTCGTTAAGCACCTACTAACCAACTTTCCGCAGAAAATAAACCAGCTAACAACAACAGGTGAAACCGTAAAGCAAAGCTAGTAAAACATAAAATGACAAACCACCGAGCACTCAATGATGAAGCAGAGATGGTCGCAACAGATTGTCAGTCATTACAGCCACGTTCGTCTCGTATCTATCGAGACACATCGTCATCTCAACTGTAATTATTGGTCAGATAACATCTAAGAATCTACCTAGTTGGAAAAATATCATGGTGACCAATGAACTATCTTTTAAGGCATAGACGTATGTTCACGACTACCGCGCAAAATTCAAAACGACATAAATGTCGGTAAATTATTTTTCACAAAAAATAGCACAACCGGTTTCAATAGTGTCAATCTATATACGTACAAAATTAGAATATTTCACTCGATGTATGCCATTTTTAGATTTTTGACCGACGAACCACCGGAGGAGGTATGCAATTCGACGCGTATTATTATTATTATTTTTTTATGTATAACCACGTATAATTTATGTATAGCGTATAACTTTTTTCGTATTAGTCCGATTTCAATTATTCTTTTTTTATTGGAAAGAGTATACTTTGAAATTGGTCCCATTTAAATTTTATCGAAATCGGCTGCGCCATTTTTGATAAATCAACAATAATGTGAAAAATGCTGCATCGATTCGTGCGAAATATTCGCGAATTCTGTACACGGGTGAAGTCGGTCATGCTAATTTATGCAAAAAATAATCTTGTTATTGACATTGTAAAATCTACTAAAACAATTTAGATAAAATTTATATACAGGGTTACAGGCTCAGTCGACCTATTTCTGTTAAGCGTGTGTAGTTTACTACGTTTCTGACTGATTTGACTATGAAACACCATATCCTAAATCTCACAGTTTTCGAGATATTTGTTTTCAAATACTTTTTATAAAAGGTTAATTTTACGGACAATATTGGGTAGTGAGGTCATAAAACATTATTTTACATGTAAAATTCAAATAATAATAATAATACGGCTTACACGTTTCAAAATATCTGAGCTGATAGCCGAAATTGAGAATTTTATAAATACCAATTTCAAATATCTGTTTTTGCATAGGTACGTGAACAAGAAATTCGATAGCATGTGTGAATCCACCAACCCGCAGCCAGCGTGGTGGATACGGCCCAATAACCCTTTGTGGGTAGGCCTACGTCCTGCAGTGGACTATTGAAAAAGCTGGGTACAGTACAGTATAGTACCTACGACGAATTATTTACCTAGTTGTTAATGGCAAAACAACTCCACAAAAATATAATTTCGCGACCTCATTGAGCACACGCATTACGTGTAGAAAAATTGTGATAAGATTTCGGAATGAGGGTTGATACCATGTAGTTAGCTGTGATAGTGAATAGTCAGCCAAGTGCGAGTCAAACTCGCGCACGAAGGGTTCCGTACTGTACTGGAGCTCACTTAAATATTTATTATATTTTAAATTAAATAATTAATTATTAAAGTATACATACAGTTAAATATTCTGTGAATACTTCAAACGTCTACCTAATACCGTTATTAATTTCGCGCGAAAAATGACTAAAAAATCAGGTTTGTTGTATGGGAGCCCCCTTAAATATTTGTTTTATTTTGTTTTTAGTATTTGTTGTTATAGCGCCAACAGAAATACAGCATCTGTGAAAATTTCAACTGTCTAGCTATCACGGTTCGGACGGACAGCGGAGTCTTAGTAATAGGGTCCCGTTTTTACCCTTTGGGTACGGGACCCTAAAAATTTTGGTGATAGATAAAAACAATTGACTTTAAACTGCCGATTTTGGGAACTTTTTAAGCTTTAAAAAAGTTCCCAAAAGGTTTTGTAAAGCTGTTTTCTGTCATAAAGGTGTTAAGTACCTATCTACTGTTTTTATTTTATCCCGAATATTTCTAAAATTTTTACACGTCACTCATGTGAGTTCGTGTCTCACGTTTTTCTCGTTTTTCTTTTGTAACAAGAAAAATACGTTTTAACGAAATTTTGTCAAAACAATTGAAAGTGACATTCATGGGAGACAGACAGCAAAAAGTTGATTAAAACAAAGACGTCGGAAGACGCAAAATAACCAAGTAGGTAGCTCATTTAATTGTCACTTATCTTGGTAGTTAATCTATGATTTTTATTGAGACCGGTTGCGGAGAATAAGGCAAATTAATTTGAATTTTTAATGATGATGCACTTGATGATTATAAACATGATGTCATTTGTCTGGGAAATTCGATTCGTGACATCGTGACACTTATTCCGTAAGAGGTAGATGACAATATCGCTATGAATAGATGCCGATACTTAGATCTCGAGGAGTATAATAATATGATTTGATTGGATTTTTCCATATATGGTTTGTGTTGTGAATTTTCATTGTTTGAGATTTTGGTTCAAATTGGATTGGGAATTCTGATTGATACGTACATCATAATTTCGTGATAATGATCTCACTTTTTTTTTAAATTGCAACTCAGGCATTGTTAAAAAATATATGATACGATGAATTATAATTATAAATAGATATGCTCTAAAAATCAACCACAGAAAACGTCTTTCATATTGAACAAAATAACGGATGAAAGCACGAATTTCTCAGTGATTTTAAAATGACTCCCAAAGTATAAATTTAATATGACCAACATTTAAATTTTCATTTTTTGTACATTTTTTTTAACATTACACTGATTCTTTATATTATTATGAGAGTCGTGAGTCAATGCTATAACATGTTTTAGGAAAATTAATGATTTCAGCTGAGATACCTACGTGAAATTATCGAAATAAATCATAGTTTTGATTTATATAGGTATATATATATATATATCCTATCCTACTAATATTATAAACGCGAAAGTTTGTGAGGATGGATGGATGGATGGATGTATGGATGTTTGTTACTCTTTCACGCAAAAACTACTGAAAGGATTTAAATGAAACTTTGCAATAATATAGCTTATATATCAGAATAACACATAGGCTATAAATTATAATGATATTGCGTCAAAAATCAAAATACCATGCGGGCGAAGCCGCGGGTAAAACTAGTACTGTATAATGTTCTTCATCTCTAGTAAAAACTAGGAAGGCTATGAATAATGATGATTATATCAACGAATTTAATAAAATAAGCCTGATCGATTCAAACAATTTACCGTTTGTACCAAATTAATCGTCATGTAAATTATAGGTATTTATGCTGGCGGATTGCGGATGTCTTCTCTAGCGGTCACTGGACCAATTTAGCACCTGGAATAATTGCATTAATAAATATACACACATTTTTAAATGTTTATTTTTAAGTAACTATTTTTATAGATTTGCTATGCGTATCTACGTACATAATAAATTATTGTGCGGTTACGTTTTTCACAATATTTCAACAACAATAAAACTTTATTAGACTACCACGTTACATAGAAAATAGATTGCAAGGACAAAACAATGCAAATGAATAATTAGTAATTTTAATAGTGACTCCAAGAATGCTTAAAATTCTTAAATAAAAATTCACACGCTAAAGACAGGAAGCTAGGGTATCAAAATTATTGAATATTCGTGTTTTTGTGTCCTAGAAGTCCTACAAACCAAAGCTTCTCCAAAATTCAATAAAACCGGTAAGAAATACCTGGCATCTAGAGCAGTACTGCGTTTTTATTCGAAGCTCTTTTAAAATTATAGACACCTCCTCCTTTACCTTTGCATACAAAAAGCTCCCTATAACATTGTTTGTTTTTAGGCGAAATTTCAAAAATATCTTTGCATGTATTTTATTTATATTGCAATGTATTTTTGAAATCAGTTATGACGATAACAATGTATGCTATCTTTAACATACTCTCTAATAACATACGCAGCTCAAGAAGTCTTAAGCTACCATTTAAAAGCCATCCAAGGGCAAAGTCATCATCTCCCATTATTAAGGTGGCCGCTTCCGCGTCAATCTACCGATAAGTAGTGGTCACGCCGCTATCTGCCACACGATCTTGTCATAGGTTGTAATTTTCATGTGTTAGTTTAGCAGTAGGGTTAGTACTATGTTATGATTGTGCAATATTTCAAATGTCTTATTCAAACGTCATCTCTTTTTATTCGTCTACAACACTGTTAATTTTAGATTTGATCTCTCAGAAAGACTTTGAACCTAGTTCTCTCCATAGTTAGGCACATTCATCATCTCCCATTATTATGTTGGTCGCTTCGGCATCAATCTACTGATATCTAGTAGTGGTCACGCACGCCTCTATCTGCCACAGGATCTTGTCACAGGTTGTAATTTTTATGTGTTAATTTAGCAATAGGTCTAGTTTCTGTGTTATGATTGTGCAATATTTCAACTGACTTATTCAAACGTATCTTCACCATGTCATTGAAAATTTTACGCTGCTCTTCCCGGTAAGGGTTCTTTATTTTAAAACTTCGATCAAAAATCTTATCAGCCATTATTTTGGCAAATTTTGTCCCAAGCCCACTGTAATTTAAACTTCGATAGTTGTTAACATTGGCTCTTCTACCACACTTCTCATTTTTGATTTGATCCCGAAGAGAAACTTTGAACCTACATATTCCTCGTCAAAGTCTTCATCTCCCAGTATGAAGTTGGCCGCTTCCGCATCAATCTGCCAATAAATAGTTGTCACGGTGCTATCTGCCACACGATCTTGTCATAGGTTGTAATTTTCATGCATTGTATTAGCAGTAGGATTAGTTTCCATAATATAATTATGATTGTACAATATTTCAACTGACTTATTCAAACGTATGCTCTCCACCATGTCGTTGGACGTCTTTCGATGCGTTTAAATTATGTGCTCTCCATTTGATTACTTCAACATACAGCTTTATCGGTCTTAATTAAAAAAAAATGTCTCCTGCTCATTGTCATTTTAACTTTGGTCTTGTGGTTCGGTAACTGTGGTTCTACAACACTCAAAATTTCTGATTTGATTTTTCGTATAAACTTTGAACCTATTTCTCTTCATGCTTGGTCAAAGTCATCATCTCCCATTACGAATGGGCCGCTTCTACATCAATCTGTCAACAAATAGTAGTCACGGCACTACCTGCCACTTGACCTTGCCCAAAATTGCAATTTTCATGTAGTGAATTAACAGTCGGGCTAGTTTCCATAACATGATTGTGTAATATTTTCAGGGACTTATTCAGACAACGGACTTAATCAAGTCAACCACCACCATAATTATGGCTGTACGGTATTATACGCCGCTCATGCTGGTACGTACGTGGTCTTCATTAGAGAACTTACTACGTTTGGAAGTGAAGACGACATCTGTATATTATGTGTCTATATGTATATTTTAAGTAATAAATATGTCCCCATTCGATGGCCATCTTAACTTCACTTTTCTGTAACTTTGGTTCGTCTATGACAATCATATTTCAGATTTGATTTGTCGTGGAACATTTTCCGTTCTCACTTTCGTTGATACTTTACTAATGATACTGTATATTATGTGTGTTTATGTATATGTCAAGTAAGAAATATGTCCCCATTCGATGGCCATCTTAACTTCACTTTTCTGTAACTTTGGTTCGTCTATGACAATCATATTTCAGATTTGATTTGTCGTGGAACATTTTCCGTTCTCACTTTCGTTGATACTTTACTAATGATAACGTTTGACCTTTAAATTAGTCATCATTTAATCATTGCCTTGCATAAAGCTTGCTTACTGTATATTTTCATCTGCTATAACCATAAGATCAAAGACTATAATTCAGTGCAACTGTCACTGTGCAGCTCTGATTATATTCCCTCCGAGTCGTGACGTGACGTCATATACCTATAGGTAGAGGAATGCGCGACTATAGATAAGGCAACTCGGGCTTTTCAAGTGTCAGTTATATGCGAATATGGGAAAATCAGCGCAATTATCTGATACTAGGAATTTTAGTCATTACAGTTTTGACGATTTCCTTGTTTGATATCTTTAATATTCCTTATAAAATTGTAGCTGTACCATAGAATCAGTCACAAAATAAATTGAAGTAGCATCTAAGTTATTTTCATCATAATTTAACATAGATATTTTACCTACCTGGGTAGGTAGGTAAAATATCTATGTTAAAGCTAGGGTTAGCTATCTCTTAGATTTCGTAATGCATGCATTGCAAAACATCATTTTTATTACTTTAATCACGAGGACTTTCCTTGTTATAGCGTATAATTTTTAATTTATACATATTTACATACTTATCTATCTACCTACGTATAATCCTATACAATATCGGAATATGTGTATGCGTGTACGGTTTTTATCATTACAACACGTTAACTGGTCATTGGTTGTATAAGATCGTCACATTTTTTTTGCCATAGATCTTTGTTTATTTTTCTACACAGAGCACCAAAAATTCTCAGTTTCAATATCAGGAAATAGTGAATTGTAAATATGGTATTCAATTTATTAAGCTGTACTTTTTAGCGCAATTAGCATCAATTGTCTCCAAAACGATTAATGATCTTTAATCGGTAACCTTCAACACCCTTACCGTGTCCAACACATCGTCAAAATCGATTGTCAAAATCGATATCTTCCGTCATATCGATACTTCGCTTCCGTCATTGATTGCGACCTCAGCATCGATTATTTAGATGTCACGATCGCTCGACGATTTTGATCACGACCGATAAAGGTCAGGGCTATGTAATAGAGCTTTTGGTGTTATTGTCCACAATGGAAATTAATCGATGAATTGTTCAGATATTTTATAAAACAAAATGCCACTTGCTGGCGTACTTGTTATTTATACACTTTACTGTTTGTAGCTTTAGATTTCGAAATGTGAAACTATTAGTATAGAATAACTTGAGTAGCTTAGTTTATGCTATTAGTGTGTACTCGTGTGCGATAGTGTCAGGGTATACAGACGCTAGGAGCAATTTATCTAAAAAAATAATCATATTACATACTAAAATAAGGCTGATGTAAGCTTCTAAGAGCAAACACACTGTATAAAATGCAGCATGTATAACTGTACTACAGATGCCAAAGATAAATTGACGAAAGACCATCTAATCATAGATTTATTACCCAAAGCT
Source organism: Hypomecis punctinalis (assembly GCA_949316475.1). NCBI lineage: Eukaryota > Metazoa > Arthropoda > Insecta > Lepidoptera > Geometridae > Hypomecis > Hypomecis punctinalis. The sequence continues at coordinate 15,732,764 of OX438812.1, forward strand.
GAAGGTACATTCCCATTGCCAGCGGAAACCAAACCAGTCAACCAAAATATCTAATTTTAATGTCATCCAAAATGAGTCAATTCTGTATGACTGACACATTCGTAATAAGCTTACCGGCGAAAATAGCGGAATAAAGACGCGTTCTGACTGACAGTTCTTTTGTGATGACCACAGTTTGTGACCATTAATCACCATTTTTTGTCACCCGATGTTAACATGACGAAGTCAGCGTCATGGGTGCTTCTTTGCGGGCCTAGTCATCGGGACCCATAATTAGTTTTCAAATTGGATCTGAACAAAAAATTCAAAGTCCCCGCGAACACCACCGTTATTATGCTCTAACAGAAACTTTTATTTGGATTCTTTCATGATTGGATTTGACAAATTACTGCGAACGGTCAGTCAATTTATTTCGTAGATTATGGTTTTTGGATTGGGGCGCTGCACGCTGGAGTTGGTTTGGAATGTCGCAAATGGCAGGTTGCGGTATTTTGCATTAAGTCATGTGTGGCATCATAATGTAAATCAGATTGTTTAGTCATCATCACCTTAGCTGAAGTAGTCATAAAACTGGGCTGGAGTTCAATTTTTGAATTAATATAAATGAACTTTAGAATCCTTTTTTTAATTTAGAATAAGTTAGTGGGTACAGGATAGTACAGTATGCGTACTATCTTGTACCCACTAACTTAGGTTGTTGATGCTCATTCCAATTTTTTATGCTGTACCTATAATTTATTTATTTAATTCTACTCGGTTGATCTCCGAAACTTACGCGAAGTTTCTACTAGCGAGCTATTGGTTCAAATGTTATATACTAACAGTAGTAGTAGTAGCCCCTAGTTTATTTGCAAACCTCTATTACAAAAGGTAGGTATGATTAAGCCACGTTAGTTTTAGCCTCTTTTAGTTTGCCCACTTTCCCCGAAAAACTGCAGCCAAAGATATCTTAATTTGGCTACCGAAAACGCGGCAGATTTTAGTTCAAAAGATTTGATAAAATATGTTATGTAAATATTTTACATATCTAAACCATTGTAAAAAATAAAACAAAAAATCATCTTAGCCTTTCATCGTTTCGATGATGAGTAAATATTAGATTTGAGACTATTTAAATATTTTTGACAATACAAACAAACTTCGCCAATATCCATCATTACTTTGTGTAATACATCCATGGGTATATCCAACACGTTTTTGCAGTCCTGATAGTATATGCATGTTTTATTGTTTTAATACCTAAGTTATTATCGACTATCACGATGTTTTTCTGTCTATCGTCCACATACTCTCAGTAAGTACGTTTGTAGAATAAAACATTTTATCTAGAAGCATCTGACTGCCATTATATTCCAAGTATTCTGAACAAGACGTCAATGGGATTTAAATACGTTTTTCTGGCATCCGTGCTATGTTGGGCCGTAAAACTTGCGCACAGCGAAAATATTTCTCGAAATAGAATTAATAGTATCGTCAGTTGGTCACTTATTATACTTATATTACAAAACTTGTTGTTTTATTATTTTAGCCTGTTATCACTGCAAAAAAGGCCTGCCCGACTGCCAGTTTTGGTGGTTTTGTGTTTATCAAAATGGATAACTAATGTTTTTGCCATTCAGTATTTACTTACAATTTTCGACTGTAATTCTTTAATTTTAACAGTCTTTTTCAAGAAAAAGGACAATCTTTTAATAGAAAAAAAATTGACAGGACTTAACATTTTTGCTTAACTTTTTTGCCTAGCTTTTCTAGAGTCTAAATGGAAATACGTCCTTTCATCCGCCGTAATATGACGTCCAGTGTTAGACATAGGCCTTCCCTGTGGAACTTAAACAAGACCGGTTGGAAGCGGTTTGCATCCAGCGTGATCCTACCGTCTTGATGTGATCATCTGACCTGCGCTAGCCGGTAGCACGTGGTTTCTGCTCGAAAAGTTTTCGACTCCATAGTCGTCATCAGTTCTCCAAGCTATGTGCCTATTCCACTGCCATGTCAACTTGCTAATTAGCTGTCGGTAACTTTGGTTCTTCTACGGAACTCCTCATTCTTGATTCGATATCGCAGAGAGACTCCGAACATAACCCTCTCCATAGCTTGACAACGAGTTTATTCATACTAATAATGCCCATAGTAATAATACCAGCCACGTATGCTATAAGTCTATAAGTCATCACTGGTTCATTAAACTAAGTTCATTAGACAAACATAATTTAGCTTATACATACGTGAAAACTATCCAATGTTCTTTTAACTATCATTATAGGATTTTATACATAGAACTTAGCCCCCTTAAAGATCTCAATTTTTTTCGACATACAGTAATAAACAACTCATATTCTTAACATTAAACATAGCCCTCATTTCACTATTATGTTTTTATTAATGGGATATTTTATCAGAACAAATGTTCTATTGTTATTGAGTCTGCTAATTTCCTGGCCCGAAACTTTCAGTCCAGAAACAATAACCCAGCCTCCACTGTACTGTCAATCGCATCATTAAGGCGATGCCATCCGCGGGTCGCATATCAACCAGTGCACTTCATTAGCTCGCAGTTCTACGTGAGACACATTCTGATGCTCCATGACACCCCTTAAGTGGGAGATTGATGTATAATGCTGGGAATTAAGGCGCAGAATATTGCAGAAAGATAACTTGTGGGAGTTGCTGTAAATACTGATATACGTCAGTAAGTGCTGCTGATAAAATATTTTCTGGATAAGACATTTCAGTTTCGTTTTGTTTCTTATTTTTGTCGCTTATTGTCTTTGCATACGTTTATTTATTTCTATTTGATGCTTATTCGAACTCCAAGAGTGTGTGGTTGACCCTATTGCTTTTTACGAGTATGTATTAGTAGTTTAAATGTGTAGTTTTAGCTTAACTAAGTAGTGTTGTATTTTGTTGTAGTTAATAAAGGCACTTGCACCAAAAAAATATATACCTACGTAAATATTGTTCCGTGTAACTTTAAGTTTACACATTTATAACTTAAGTTTATTTTCAGATATTTTACATGACTCTACCGCAACGTAAAGGATTAACTTAAAGCCTAAAATATATATTTATCATAAACTAACTAGATTGTAAGAATGGAATGTATTAATTTAATTTAAATTTGCATTTGATCACATACTACCTGGCTTAAATGATGGCGGTATAATCTAAACAAATCAGGAGTTTACTTCGGAATGTTTTATGTGCTAGAATCGTCACTATAATATCTTTCAAAACTCAAGAAGTTAAAACTCGTATCTAACATGTCTTTCCTCAGCAATAATTAAACTTTCTTCCAAGTAGCGTATCTCCTACTCTTTAATCTGCGACCACCCTTATTCTCTCCTCATTCTCTGGAAGTCTGGACGGATTGTGTCAAATGTGATGGTAATTATGCGGCGAGTTGGTGACTTTATAAAGGTTTCGTTAGACTGAGGTGGACTGGTTGGTGCTTCCGGAAATTTATAGCTGTGCGGCAATATAAATGGAAATAGTCTTGACATTTTGTCAATTTTAGATTTAATACTGAATTGAACATGGAATAAGTGTTATATAGGTAGTCAATAAGATATAGTTTTAGAAAGCGTTTGTTTCTTTTATAAATTTAGTCAGTAATTTGAAACCTGAACGTTAATTTGAATCTTATCTTAGTCTCATAAGCGAGTATTTGTAACCATGTTTAGTTCCATTTGCATTTAGTGTTCCTAAACATAATAATTATACTACAGGAACGCTGGATGTAAGCCGCTTCTGACAAGTCTTATTAGAAATCTGTAGAGGAGGTCTATGTCCAGCAGTGGATGTCTTACGGCTGATATGATAATATGATGAAACATAATAAAAAGTTATTCTAGGTTTGAAAAGTCATCACCAAGTAGAACAGCTTGATCTGCTCCAAAGCTACTAAAAATATTTTAGTCGTAACAAAAACAGACAGGCAAGACCATTAAGTTTAAAAGCTAATGTTTGAAAATGATAAATACAACAATTGAGTTCAGCTCTTACCCTAAAAATCAAGCAGACCAAGCAACCAGGTGAAGAAATAAACAGCTCTATGGGATAAGTTATTTTTACCCAATGACGGCCAGTACGAGATTGAGTAAGAAAACTAATAAAACGAGATTTGTCATCTCCAGACGTGTGTTCCGAATGTAGAAAGTTTGTAAACATTTAGTTTTACAGCTTAACGACCTGTTTCATGGCCCTATAAAAATATTTGAATAATTTTGATGTTTCATGTCACTGGGATAGCGAATGAAATGACGTCATGTCTTTCTTTGATCAACATCATTGCAGTATCAACCGTCGAGCATCTGCCGAAATTGTTTTGGATTTTTGGTATCACCATAACACTCTTCACACTCGAATTCCTTGTGTCGGGATGATGTAGTAGATAGAGTATTATCATAATTATTTTCTTTCTTTGGCAGTACATACAAAGACCAGGATAAGGTAAATGTTTTACCCCAATCCCGGTGGAGAATTTAACTTGGTAGTCCTAAGCACTCCCAACTGCACCACGTCTGTCGATGTTTCGCTAAAGATAGCAAGTAAAATTTAGGGTGCTTACCTTAGAAAAACTACATATCATCTGAAAAAAACCAAACATGCTTTTATTATGTTCTTACGGTCTTTCAACTATGAAAACTTTTTTGTCGAAGTTTTTCTCAAAGCTTTTAAGCATGTAATAAATTTACAAACTGAAAGGCTACGCTGGTTGAAAGGCTAAGTCCCTAATACTAGAAACTAAAAACGATTTCAATCAAAATCAAGAAAGAAAACAAAATTGGTTCATCCGTTAACTACGAGACCACAGACAGCAGACGCACAGATATACTTACGTCAATCTTTTAACACCCTCGGTGCATGGTTAAAAATAGATTGCAATCTAGCCAAGTTATGCTAACTTTACAAGATAAGTTGTGACATCCGATTAAAATGTAATTGCTTGTTCATCATTCAAATCATTTCTAAAGCAATCATAACATTTTACCTTTGCTTTTAACAGTTATTTTAATTAAATTTGCTCTGCTCCGGTAACATAAAAATAATCTTTCGCAAAAACCTTAGTAGTTGCGAGACACGCTTCTCTCGATAAACTATTGACTCTATCTATAAAACACTCAATTAATTATTCAGTAATGCTGTTTCATTGGAACATTATTTTCGACTTCTGTGTAGTAAACTTTTTATTGATACTTCATTTATTATTTGACAGTTCGTTATAACACTTTCGTGTGACCCGATGACCAAACGTCAAACACTAAAATATGTATTGGAAATCGTGAGTAATAATCGTTCAATATCTTCATATTGCATATTGAAGATTGAAGTAAAAAACTGTGCTCTCACACCGGTGCGTTCGGACCGTCTATCAGCGTATGACGTACTGAGAAATATGTTTATCTTGTGTAACTGTTTATTTTGAACTTAATTGAGTTGATTTAAAGTGCATGTTGCGTGTGTAGTTAAATTTGTTGGTATGTCGGGATGTCAAAGCGTCGCGAACGAGCGCGGACGGGACAGTATCGTGCTGAGAGTAATCTCAGGCGACCCCGTGGATAGTGATGTGCTTTAACAGGTGGAAATGTCGATACTTGTGTTGAGAAAATACAAATTATTTAATTTAGAGATTTTTAAACATAAGTGGAATGATTTTGTGATTGTGTTCGGAGGTTAAAATTAATTTAAATTGATAGACATAAACAACACTAAAATATTATGTTTGTTTTGTTTTGGTAACGAGTTTATTTAATTTGAATGTTTTGACTGTTTTATTTACCTGTTCACAAATATTTTTTGATAGAGGTTTTTTTGGTGTCAACACTTTTTACACTACCTTTATAAATGTTAAATACTGTGTCAATATTGTTTTACTCTGATTCTTAGCTAATCTAGATCAGTAGAATACTATAATGAAAGAATTATAGATTTATGGAAGCCAATTTTCATGGGGACGTTCGTGCAACATCAACATAAATACTAAAACTAGATTTCATCTGTTGCCTAGTTCGAAAACATCGATATCGATAAAACTGAGTGATGTGACAACATCATTAGAGACTCGACGGGGTGCTCGGGTCAGAGAGTCGAGACAATCTGTCAAACGAAAGAATCACACGAGTCCAAGTCTCATCCCGCCGCCCTATTAATCATATTCCGACTTTTTATACCATTTCCGAACGTGTGTTCTCTCCGATAATAGCTACTATTCTGACGCTGATTTCACGAACATCCATCTAAACCTAACCTTCCAAAATGTCACATAATTCTTCATCAGTAGAGTCCAGTTTTGCAAAACTCGTGTCAGGTTTCTGTCTGTATAGGCAAGCGGTAAAAATCTTTTAGACAATACTTGTCGTTTGATTCAAGATGTCATGTTTTGTGATAGCATCTTGACGAAAATTCTTCTATGACGGGGTCACTGTGGAACATGTTCTTCAATTACATTTGACACAGTTGCGCCGTTTCGACGCCGTCCGTTCAATTTGTTTGGATATTTAGATCATCTATCTTTGTGATTAGTCTGCTTTCGAAATGTTTTGGTTTTGATTTGTGCGAAGAGTTTTTCGGTTGTGCAATATATGGGTATTTTTTACCATTCTAAGTTGCCTTGAAGTATCTAGGGTTGAAATCTACCATCACTGTCTTCAAGTGTTTAATTTTATGCATTGGTTGGTGTGTTTTACATGTAGGACAATAATCTTGAATAGACGTAAAACCAAAGACAAAGTATCAGGATAAATATGTAAGTACGTAGGTTATGCTTCCAACATAGATGTACGAGTATATGTTTTGGCTTCCAATTTCTAATATTCCTAACGTTTGATATAATTATAAAAAAAAGCTTTAGTCAAAAGCTTTGTTATCATTATCACCATTATCAGCCGTAGGACGTTCACTGCTGGACATAACCCTGCTTCTATGGATTTCTAATAAACCTTGTTGGAAGAAATTGCATCTACTTTTGAGTGCATAATATAGTTTTGTCAGTTCAATGCAACTTTTCAACATTGTTTGGGTTTTACATTTTATTACATTGTGCTATTTTTTTTTCTTTCCGTCAAAGCTGTGGGTAGGTTTGTTTTTTTTTAGAAACAATCGACAATCAAGTCTCCTTGCTTTCTGTGTTTAATTTTGTAACAGTAACACAATAAGTACTTATTTTAAGGTGTGGACATTATTAATTAAAAGTCGAAAGTCAAAACACTTCATTAGGTAACCCATTAAGCGATAAGTGACATTGGCTTCTTGTGAAGTAACATCAAAAGCTGTTCGTGACAATTCCTTAATAGGCGTACCTTCAAAAAGCTTACTCATCTGCTAAAATTACCTTTGATTTACCTTCAAATTCAAATTGAATGAACCTTATTACAATTAGAGTAGAGTCTTGAATCTTTTAATGTTTATTTTGTAAGTGTTGTTATTAAAGTTGTATGTATTGGTCTTGACATAGATTCTGGTTTTGACTATCTTTGCCCGAGGCGTTAGATTGTGGGCGATATTGATGACATTACGTATTATAGTAATTAATACTGTCTGCTTTATTTGACTCGCTTTGTAGAAATATTTGTCTGGTGTCGTTTGATAAATGTTAATGTTTATCGTTTTAAATGTGATTAAGTATTTGTTCATATTTTTTGTTGCGTGAGAAAAAGTTGAGACGTGCACGTTTTTGATTTGGTCTGTGTAGTTTTTTTAGAGTAATTGCATTGTCATTTAGAATGATAATTTTGTTACTTTTTTGTTTCTTAAAGTTTTTGCTGCGTTTCTAATGCCTCTGCCACCATATTTAATATACCTAACCATTCACCTTCTTATTCTTTCTAAGTGTCTGTAAAGAAATAAATTACAAGTTACTTTACAGAATGTAAAGTTTTACATGTGTAAATACCTACTTATTACTGTCAAAAACTTTTACTATAGTGCCAATTCTAAAATTAATGTCGATTTGAGTTCTGGTGATAATATGAAAGATTCATTAAATAAAAATATCTATTATCGATTTTACTACCGCTCAAGTAGTTTTGCGATGTATTGTGCAAAGGTATGCTACATATATAATATTTCTGGGCGTAAAATGATGTCTACCTTATTACATTTTGCTATATAATTAAGTGAAATAATTTTTGTTAAATGTTAGTAGGTTGTCTGAATATATTAAAAAACAAAATATCAACCAATATTTTATTCTAAACACTATGCTTCGGGTTATTTTGCCCCGTATTTGTATACAACCGTTTCAAATTATGCTTTGATTAATTTTAATATATTTTTAAACGTCAAACTAAATTAATAGGAACGCTCTTATTTTATAAGGACCAGTTGTTTCACTGATTTTAAGCATGATTTTTCTTTGCAAGTTGCATTGGCTGGTGTAAATGAATAGACGATATTTTTATTATTTTAAAGACTTTATCCATCTATCTATATTTTACAATGTGTACTCCAATGTGTATCCAAATACTGACGGTGCGGAACGTTGCGGATTTTCCAACTGAGCGCTACCGTGGCTCGGATGACACGTTAAATTGTAGGTCCCGGTTATTTTAACCATTTAGCTATGTCAGAGGCCTATAGGCAGCCTAAAAACTCTGACACCAGGGCTAGCTACCCGGCCTATACGAACTTACTACGCCATGAACATATTTCAGCACACATTTTAGACATGACGACAAATTAATACAATCTCCAAAATTTTGAATGCCTTTTCACTACAAAATTTTGTTTTGAGCTGTCAAAAATCCTCAAAAATTCAGCTAAATATCAAAATAATTCATCTAGAATTACATTATAACCTGACTGTGTGCGCAAAAGCTCACATTTTGCAAACAATCGATTCATTAACAACATCTTTTGGCATCACACATCGAATCCAAAGATTGATGCACTGAACATTTGAACACTGATGCAGTGCTTGACATTTGACCTGAAGTTCAAACCATCCTTCTTGGAGATACCATCGCACGGTGTCACTGGTGACTTCAGCCGCATTTAAAAAAAGAGTGCTTTCACATTACGCGATTTTAGTGAACAAATCACAGAGATACCAGAGGGATAATGTGGTCGACCGTGAAAAAAAAGAAAGATATGCATTGATTTAATATGGCATGAGTTAGAAAGAGACATGAATAATATCTCGATTCAGTGGCCAGTTGCTGTGCCATGCTGTTTTTGTCCCGATAGTGTCAAATTCTTGTCATATTTCGATACATACATATATAACAACAAGTGATAATGATTTTCCAGACATTTTTGCGGTTGAGAATTGCCTCAAGCGACATTTTTGCAAGTGATATTTTTTAAACTAAAGTGGCAGTAGCCTTGTTTACTATAAGAGTAGACTACTTTGCTATAAGAACTAATAAATCTCAATTCAATCAGCTCGCCTGTCCTTATCCACTTTTTAGCAACACTACGAGGTCACTGATAATTACCTACATACAGCCCTTTAGTGCATCAATATGAACAACTTTTAATGTGGAACCAACCTCAAAATCCTGTAAAAATAACCAGATACTGACCAGACAAAATTACCGAGTTATCTTTATAGTAAAATTTTATATATATGTAATTTGATCGAAATTGAATTGACTTGCAAGACGTCCGTTTCCGTTTTCTGTATAATTAGGCCCTTAACATACAGTTTGTAGACACATATTTTTATAGATAGCTACATGCTATTATTAAAATGAAGTCGTAATTTGAATTCAAATTAAATGAATGGGGTTCCTGTGTTTTTCGTCTTTTAATCTGCCCATCTTATTGTTAGGCTTTGACTTAACAACTCTTTATCATTTAGCTAATATTCTATTTTGAAGCTTTTTGATTTTAATTCAACGAAGGTTGTACATCGTACAAGTCCGTCTAATTGTGACATCATTGTTTCAATTCATCAGTCAAAGCTGACTGGTGACCTTCAGGTATCGTGAGATTTAGGAAGACTTAAGAATTTATAGATAGGTCATAAAGAGACTAATCTCTATTTTTCTAGAGTCAATTCAATTCCAAATATTGTAAAAAATATTTGACAGTTTCGACAGCTCTGATCAAGTTTTTCCATTATTGTAATGTGTAATCAAAATAAAACAAAAGTAAGTAAAATAAATATGAAAGTCACAGTTAGTCAGTGAGTAACTTCGGTAAAAAAGTAAAAAAAGTCTTCTAAAACGCAGAATATTATCTTGAACTTTATACCTATTTATATACCATTACTTTTATTACATGTCATCATGTACATTGTACATACTTTTTGTTCAAAATATGAGCATTGGCTTTATCAAGTTTCATATCTAATAAACTCTATTAAGCCCTGTTTATACGTTACTAACTCTACGCTTGAAGCGTGTGTGTCCCTATCAAATCACATCGTGTGAAGCAATCAATTGATTTCTTATTAAACGCTATTCATTATGTAGTTTTTGTACAACTTATATCACTTACATGTCGAAGCTTTGTTTTTCGCGGTGAATAAAATATTAAACTTATTTATCAGAAGTTTTTGTGCCCCACATCGCATTATTGTTACTAAAATTAAAATAAAAAATAAAAACTATTGTATCATTACGTTATATCTTTGTTAGTTGTCTTTTTGTAAACAAAAAAATACTTACTACAATTTAAACAATTTAATTTTTTTTTTACAATTTATAGGTAAGTATTTTATAAGTTAGTAAGTAGGTATTGCATGAGTACTTATATAACTACCGGCAAAGATATCTCGAAACGTTTTATTTTTATGTAAATATTCTACCAATACGGGGTATTGATTTGAGATGTGGTAAGTGTACTCACTCATTAAAAACAATTTTTTATGGTACCAGCCCCAACATCTTAAAAAAATCGCCTGTTCAAACTTCGCAACGTCTTGTAGGTACAGCTATGTACTTAAAATCCTAGTTATAAAATACCTTAATCTATAAATTACACAAAAAATTGCTCGAATTGAAAACTCTTCATAACACCCAGCACCCGGTCCAAAAAGCACCAAAGTAAGAAACAAAGAGTTCACTTAAAATACCGTAAGACAAATAGCTCGATTACCAAATTTGCATATCAGAAATATTCTCAACTAAAGACAATGGTACATTTAAAAGTACAAAAGTCCCTTTCTTATCTCACCGAGTCGACATCAACGAAATCTGGACTGTCGCAACAATGGCCGTGCGAACGGACGGCCGAGTTGCAATAGACAAAATGTAAGAGGACAGGTGGAAAGTTCGGGTTGATGCTAATAAAATAATCCTTAGGTGCCTCATCACAATACTATTATTATGTAACAAGTGTTAAATTTAACAGGGCCTCTCGGTGTTGGCTTCGGTCCCATGAATGTCTGTCAAAGGAACGGATTGTAAAATTTCGTCTGTTGTGAAACGAATAAAGAGATAATATAATATTATACAGGATAATATAATATTTTTTGCCAAATTTACAAAATCGTATTAAAGAAGTTATTTATACAATTATACATATTGCACAAGGTCTTATCTTTTAAAACAGTTTCTTCAAAGCTACATATCTATGGGCTGGACAGTCTATGGGCATTAACAACAAAAATACGGTTCGTGGTGTAAACATTCAGTGAAATAAATAGGTAACACGTAATGAGATACTAGAGACCGAAACATTATCATCCTCAATATTAATTATTATTCAACTCTTATTCCTTATAACCATAGATATGTATAGGTTTTAGGTACTTACCACAAGTTAAATAATAACAATATCCAAATACACTTTGAATAATAAACTTTGACAAGGTTTATCTTAGTCATTTGTTATTTGATTGAAAAAAAGAAAAATCCGTGTCCAATATTTTTTGATAATCTAACTCACTAACTATTTAAAATACCTAATGATTTTTTATTACCTTATGCACGTGGACGTCTTGTGGGCCCAAATTATTGTTTATTTTTGATTAAACGCTTAAGTAATTCAGCGATAATCAGTCTGTAAGTGTGAGGTGTTATAAAACTCGTCATCATCGTCAACAGCATGGTCATGTGAGGACTAGATGCTTACCTATTATACTTAGATGCTTACTTATTATAAGCTTATCTATATCCTATTCTACTCTATCTTCCTGTCAAGGCTCTATTCTAGTCTATTCTGTTATATTGCTTATTAAATACCTAAACTGGAAAACTATGAGGAAATAAGTCTTCTTATCTTACTGGATTGAAAATCCTATGACTTAACTTCTCAGTCATCAGTTTTGATAGGTACTAAAAGCCCTATTCAAGTTTAGCAAGCTCTGTTATGTTTTGATATATTGCCATACATTATTGCCCCTCAAATCACACCATTGGCCCAACCATTGCTTTTCGCAACTTAACAATGGAACTAACCGATAGCTCACTTTGTTCCAATTAAGTCCCATCGGGCAATTTCAGAAATTGTCTCGCTTTGGGCAATAGAAGTTATGACATGCGTTGCGCAAAGCATTGCTTTTACCGTGGCCATCACGCGACCTCACCAATTGAGATGGACATTACGACAGTTCATACAGCACGGTATGTGCAATTACCATTACGTTGTGCTCTATATTTCGTGGCATATCTTAAGTTTGAGCGAGTTATGCATGCGTGGTAGGTATGTTAGTGTAATAAAGATTTCAACGACAATCAGTGCATTCTTCATATTAAACGCTCTACTGGGTTACTGGCGACTTACGCACTACCTTCCAAGGTACATTTTAGAACTTCAAGTTGAACAAATTTTACAGCGGGATCAATGTTGAAATCGAATAAAGTGAGCTTTTCCATTCAGGTTTATCCGCATAGGGTAAATATTTTACGCGCAATTCTTTGCACTAAGCCGAATGGGGTTATTCATACCATAATTGCGATTAATTTGTACTATATCGCCAATCATAATTACTTATAATAAGTCGATTCTGTGTTGCATTAGGAGGCCTATGTCCAGCCGTGGATTATTAGAAGCTGTTTATGATGATAAAATAAGATATAAAAAACAATTATTAACTGTAATTAAAGATCTTTCCATTCTCAGAAGTCTTTTGAAAACAGCTTTTTTCTCACATAAAAATGCCTAGACATTTTATCTTAGCGAATTTCCACAATCTCCATTTGTGAAATATTTGCCGTTTCACTTGGTTCCTATTCAATATTCCCAAGACAATGTCTAATGCCTGGGCTAATCTTGCGGCGGCGGCACGACAAAGTCCTGTGTTTATTCGTCGGCGATACTTCTCTGCGGTTGAGTGTGGCGTGTAACTCATTTTCTAATACCGAACGATGGAAAGTTAGACATAAAGGCTGTGGGGATTAGATATAAGAAAAGCAGTTAAAATTGCTAAGGTAATCGAATAAGAGCACAAATACAAACACAGTTTATAAACGTTTTTATACGTCGTTCGTTGTAAAAAGAACAAGTAGTAGTATCTTTTACTTAAAAGATACTACTACTTGTTCTTTAATAATAGGTAATCTTTAATAATAAGTAAATAATGTCCAGTGGTATTTTTTCAGCAAAAATTAACAAAATTACAATAAACTTATACTTACTATACTTCCTTACTTGTACCATAAAGTAAAGTAGTTTTTTAACTAACAAATCAATAAAAGTACCTCTCCATCATCATCATTCATCATCAGCCTTTGAGTAAGCCTACGTCCTGCAGTGGATTATTAAAAGGTTGGTATAATACCTATCCATCCATTAAGACGTCCTCTGCTTGCATACATTCGTCAGCCGTAGACATAGGCCTTCATAACTTGGTAATTCGACAGGTAAATTTGGTTCTTCTGCGGATCTCCTCATTCCTGATTCGATCTCGCACAGATACCTATCCGAGCAAAGCCTTTTGCATTGCGTAATGAGATATTTTGAGCGTTTTCAGCAGGCCCGCAGTAAAAAGACAATGTAAAAGTAGGTACCCATTGTAGTTAATTATCTAAATGCTTATTTTGCAACATACCATAATCACTCACCTACAGTTTTGTTATGATTTCCCCCGGAAAAGGCATCTGCAATTTTCCCTTATTTCATTTCGGAGAGCACAATATTAATTTTGCGTGTCAACCGACAGTCAACACTTTCAAGACGGTGTAATTTTTGGTTTGGTCTAAGTCATGAGCGGCTTCTACATCGACGAGGCGCGGAGGTTCTAGTCAAAATATAGCTCGTCTTGGTAGAGGTACTACCGTGCCCCCAGATAGGATTTTTTTGACTAAAATAAAGTTGTCAGACAGAGAATTTTAAACAATCAAATTTCGAATGAAAAGTCCTAAGATTTTTTGCTCTAATAAATACAATCTTTCAGTTCAGCCTAAAATCCAACGATTTAATTTAAATTAATTAATTCAAACCAATATTGGGCCGGAATCCTGAAAGAGCCTACTTTTTACCTACCATGATACCATGCCAGGACTTTTTAGGCTCTAAACAGTTCTGGCATACCATGCCTTCTATGGTGAGAGTTATTTAATTATACCTTTTAAAGAAAGATCATTTAGCTTAAACTATGTCACTTGATGCATCTAACAAAATGACGAAAAAAATAGTTCATTATTTTTTTAATTTTCAATTTTATGTGGTTTTAAAGTGGGCAATACGATTTCAAGTAAAATTTTCGATCTTTTTATGTCAAAATATTTAATGCTACCGCTTGTGTCTTGACCGGATCCAGCGAGTAAAGCCGGGGGAGCGATTATTAACTGTCGTCTACTACTGCGAACAACTGATCAATCATATGCCCTTCAGTTATTAACGGGACTATTGGGGTTTCTTTTGTTTTGACAACACACTGATAACTTTTCACACTACATGGATATATTTTTTTACCGACTTCTAAAAAGGAGGAGGTTCTACGTATGTTTTTTGTGATGTTCATTGATACTTTCGCTTATTGAACCAATTTAAAATTGTAACATAAATAAGTAAGTAAATAGGCATTTTTAGGGTTTCGTACTTCAAACGGAAAAAACGGAACCCTTATAGGATCACTTTGTTGTCCGTCTGTCCGTCTGTGTGTATGTCAAGACTCTTTATCTCGGAAACGCGTAAAGATATCGAGTTTAAATTTAAACTGTATACGTATATCTATGGTTTCTTGCAGTTGTGTAAAAAAACACTTCTCAGTTATCGTATAAAAAAGTTAGAGCCGTTTATGTCGTAAAAAACCGCATATTTCGACACTCACAAAAATCAAAACATACAGGGTACTTTCCCTTGACATAGAACTATGAAATTTGGCAAGAAGCATTTTATCAGAGTACACATATAGGAATAAAAATGAAATCTGTACATTTTTATTTATATCCCAAAAAATAGGGCCTCAAAATTCACAAAACATGGGTTCAAAATTCAAAGTAAGTAAATCGTATCATGTAAGGTATCATATAAAATAACTTCATTAGCACATGCTAAACAGGTTTTTAATTATTTTAACAATGTGTAATTTTCGATGTATGACGTGAAAAGAGAAAAAAAAAAAATTTGCCGATGTTTATAGTATAGAGATTTTAACAACTTACTTCCCAATTTTGTGAAATTTTCTGAACTTGTACGGAACCCTTGATATGCGAGCCTGACTCGCACTTGTCCGGTTTTTTTAGAATCTTGTTAACTCTTCTTTAATCTGAAAAGCGAGAATTAAAATATAACTAAAATTAAATTTTGGCTTACAATTATGTTTCAAATATTGAACAATGAGCAATGTTCAATTAACTGTAGGTACTTATATAAGCTATGATTGCAATTTTTATTTTATTAACATCTTCAAGTATATTGAACTCCATTGATGGGAAATAATAATGCTAGTTGTTTCATGGTACATCTCATTTAATAGCACTTGTTAAATAAGAGATTTTGGAAAAAATAGGTAGGTACTTACGATTTTTTGGCTGAAATTTTAATTATTCACATTAAACGATAAGAATAGTCGCTTTTAGGCGTTTAGGTAAAACTAGCAAATCACGCTAAAAGCGATAGCACGTGCAAATTTCAGCCTAATAGAAAAATCCCATCATTCATATCGTGGGAACATTGCGGGATGTACTCGAGTGGACAGTGATTACAGTGATATTACATGATACCGTGATACTGATCACTATATATTAAATGACAACTAGTGATATAATCTCGGGTACTTCGGCTTTATTACGGCGATAAGCTGGTTATGAGCTTTTGCGACATAATCTATGATTTGTGTCTGGTTGTTATTGCTGTCTGATGTTTTCCGATCTATTGATTTTAAGTATACTCGTTAATGCTCGATGTTTTGATAAAATATTATTAAAAAATATCACCAATAGAAAAAAGTTGAGATTATAAATTGAGATATATACTATAATGTATCTTAAGTTGAATCAAACAGCACACACTGTACAAAATTTCGTCAAAATCGGTTCAGTAGTTGAGGAGTTCATGGCTTACAAACAATGTGACATGTTGTGTCACATTATTTGTAAGGAAATTTATAATAAAATTTTAAATTTTATAATTAGGAAATTTTATAATAAGGAAGAAAAGATGAAAGAACTAACGTAAAACTAGTGTTGGACTAATAGCTATAAATTGTTATTTTAACTTAAAAAATAACAAGCCTCATATTTTGAACGGTGTAGAGTTTTTGAAGTTAATGCTTGTACTTGTTATAAAAGTAAGTAAGTAAGTAAGTTCGTATAGGCCGGGTGGCTAGCCCTGGTGTCAGAGTTTTTAGGCCGCCTGAATGCCTCTGACATGGCTAAACGTTAAGACATTACATAAGATCTGATTACTTTTGACAGTGCGAGTCATAACTAAAAAACTATAATATAGGCCCAGCCTAAACGAACTCACTTATAACTAAGATTTTACATTTTACAATAAAATATGTTTGGTAGGGTAAGCACCCCAAGAACTAAGTTATAAAACTTGAAAAACAACTCGCTCTCACACACGTACACAAGTAAGATCAGCTCCGCGGAAAAAAATCAAAACAATTGGATTTCTTGGAGCTACGCGCGGCACAGTTATACCATTAGACCAGTGACAGTGCAACGAGCCTGGATTCGTGTTGGCAGCCCCTAGGACCCCACGGATTCGGAGCAAACAGTGAAAATATTGGGACAGATAGTCATCAATAAGGTTAGTCCGAACCAAGATCACGGGAGATCGCATTGTCGAGAAACGCCAGTTTGTCACGTCCGACATAGCGCGACCTTTGCCGATACCAAAAACCTCCGCCCGGCACGTTCGCAGAGCTGCACGCACCGACTCGTCTCGCGCTACTGGCAGGCGCCTAAGATACCTCTCCCCGCCGAGTCTGACGTCACCCGTCCCCTCTAAACTCTGGCCTAAGGATCTCTATTGAGTCGAAACACAGAAACTTCAGGACGAAAACACCACAACTACGGCCCCTGAAGTGGTATTGGCGTCGTCTTCTGGTACTGGACTGGACAGCACGCAGGGCATCACCACCAAGTTCTGGCGCGTAAGGCTGTACGAAGAGGAACGCATAACACCAGCGTATATGTTAGTCTAAATCTTAGTTAATTTACGTATTACTTTGTTCGTTTCGGTTAATTTGGTAAATTCTATTCTATTCCTTCACTTAGAGTCAATAATTTATTTACTTATACTTTTAAAATGCTCTCCAACAAAAAAATCGCCCCTTCTACCTCCGCCCCCACCACCGCCCCGAGAGCGAGGACTCTCTCGGTCCGATCGGTGGCATCTTCGCTTCACAAAAGGATTCTCAAGAAAAATATAAAGGCCACCAAGTCGGAGATGACACTGACGCATGTATCCATCGACGAGAGTCCCATAGTGCCGCCCCAAGCTTCCGAGGCCGAACCTCGCGTCTCTCAGACCCTTGACATTCCGCCGCCGGCGTCACATACAGCCACTGACAGCTCGGCTGTATCGATTTTGGCCCCAGAGTCGAATTCGGTGTACGTGGCGGCGGTGGACAAGGTTGAGGGCTGGGAGCAGTGCGGGATTTCTCCGCCTAAAGATCTGGAGCTCGACGATGAGGAGTCTGATACAGTGTCTGAGCTTTCCAACTCGACCCGCTCCGCCAGAAGAGTCAGCATGCTGGTTGCACACGGCTCCACGCGGACGGGGGTCGAGATGGATATGGCTACGAAAGTGGCAAACGAAGCACTACAGATAGGAAAGGATGCACTAGAGTCGTCTGCGAACGTTAAGCGGGAAATAAAGCAAACCGCAATCGAGAGTCTCCAGACGTTATACGAAATCGTCCTTTCTTTAGCGGACTCCAGACATCGTCACATTACAGAAAAAGAGCGCGAGCGGACCAGGCATGCCTTGGAGCTTTTGTCAGCGGAAAGGGCGCACATCAAAGCAATGACCGCTCTTCAACAAAACCTGCTCCGGGAGGTAACTCTAGCCAGAGAAGACATAGCTGAGATGAGAAAGGAGTCACAAGCTATCAGAGACTGGCAGAGCTTTGAAACGAGAGAGCCACATCAACAAATAAAGGCGACGGCAGATGCGGTTAGGACTCTCAGCAGTCAAATAAAATGCGTTTCAGAGGAGAAAAGCATAGATCTGGAGCCTCTGAGGAGAGACTACGACGGCTTAAAATCCGGGGTGGAAATTCTTCAGAGGCAAATAGATGAACTTAGAAGGGAAACGCATTCGGAAAAAGAAAAGACCGCCGAGATTCTGAACCGAAATGCAGAAGCACTTTCAAGCCTACTCTCGATCCCTCCTCCACCTCCCCCCCAGTACCCGGACTCTCTCAAAGAGCTTGAAAAAACACTTAAAGACCACCTAAAAAAAAGTCACCAAACTACACATCCACCCCAGCTCCCTGTCCAAATAAATATTGAGGAGCACATGCTGCCCATAACTGAACGGCTCGAAGCCGTGTCGTCGGAGCTCCGGACGATGCGGCAAGAAAAATTGTCTCAGTCCCCACCAGCCCTCAGCATCGGTACAGAATTGTCACAGGCAGAACAAGGTAAACCACTCAGTTCCACCTACGCCAAAGCAACTGCAAAACCACCGGCTCTAAAACCTAATCATACCTTGATAGTGACGGCTTCAAATACAACAGAAACGACCACCGCCGACAATCTCATTGACAGGATAAGAGTAGCGCTGGACACGAAGAAATCTGGAGCGAAGGTTGACCTAGTACGCAAAGCCAGAAATAAAAAAGTTATTCTGAGTTGCGGAACGGAGGAAGACCTAAATCTAGTACGAAGTCGTGTTCAGCGAGACGCATCTCTGAATGTGGAGACCGCGAAAGCGGGGAACCCACTTATTATAATTCGAGACGTCCTGTCCTATCACAAAGACTCGGATATAGTGGAGAACATCTTGGCGCAGAACAAACACTTGCTGCAAGACGTTGATTTGAAGGAGAGCACTGTCAGGGTGAGATATAGGAAAAAGGCGCGTAATCCACATGAATGTCATCCTGTGCTGGAGGTTTCACCTCGCATTCATAGATCGCTCATAGAAGCCGGTAAAGTCTATATTGGACTCCAGAGGAGGCCAGTAACGGACCATTCCCCTTTGGTGCAATGCACTAAGTGTCTGGGCTTCGGGCACACAAAAGCGATCTGCCGGGAGAGGGATGAACTCTGCAGTCATTGCGGTAGATCCCACTCCTGGGCTCAATGCAAGCCTAGAAAGGATAACCTGCCGCCGAGATGCAGAAATTGCGCAACCGCGCATCCCAACAGCTCTAATAAGGACTTAGCTCACAATGCATTCAGCAGCGAATGTCCTGAACGAGTGAAATGGGACGCTATAGCGCGATCTCGAATCTCGTACTGCTGAGGGCACTCTAGTGGTACCAAACTCAGTCCCCCAAAGAGTAGCAGTGAAACCAGATTTGCGCTTCATCCAGGCAAACCTGCATCGCTCACAGATAGCAACAGCCGAACTCCTGAAAGTCGCAAAGGAAAGAAACGTTTCAGTCGCCCTAGTTCAAGAGCCGTACGTTGGCAACAAGGGAGTTATGAAACAGTATCCTGGTACCCGCGTTATTCAGTGCAGTTTGGACAGGAAAAAGCCTGTAAAGGCAGCAGTAATCGTTTTTGGTGACAAGCTGGAGGTAATTCACGACCCCCAGCTTGTCACTGAGACTGAAGCCGCTGTTTTGCTGGCCAACGAAAACCTGAAGCTGGGAGTGATTTCTGTCTACTTGGAGGGAGACCAACTCGTTGAACCGTACCTAAACAGGATAAAGGCTTTTAGCGAAAAACTAGCGACCAAAGATCTAATAGTCGCCGGTGACGTAAATGCCTGGTCCCATTGGTGGGGAAGCACATCGGAAAACAGCAGAGGAGAAGCCGTCCACTCTTTCTTCGATGAGATGGGCCTACACATACTCAACACAGGTGATACACCAACCTTCGAAGTCGTCAGAAGAGGTAAGCTCTGCACGAGTATAGTAGATGTTACCACGTGCAGCTTGCCACTTCTGGGGAAAATAGAGGGCTGGCGCGTAGACAGGAATCTCACAACATCGGATCATAATGCAATAACGTTTACTTTGCGTCTAGAGAAGGCCCTTGAATACATAAAGCCAGTTACTACACGCAAGTACAATACCAAGAAAGCAAAATGGTCGGATTTCATGTCATGCCTGAGGACCTCACTTGAGGATAAAAAAATATCACCAGAGTCAGTTAGGGAATGTAAAAGCCCAGATGAACTAGAGTCAATGATTACGAGTTACACTGAAAGTATCCACGAAGCCTGTACACACACCATCCCACTTATAGGCCCACGCAAAGGGAACCCAACTCCCCCGTGGTATACAAAAACACTCGATGATCTTAAGAAAGAAGTTCTTAGAAGAAAGAGACGGATCAAGAACGCCGCCCCCGACAGAGTCCAGTATGTAGTCAACCAATATCAAATTGCACGTCAAGACTACAAGGAACAAGCCGAAAAAGCGTATACAGAGAACTGGAAGGAGCTCTGCACGAATCAGGAGAAAGAGAGCATGTGGGACAAGATCTACAGGGTAATCCGAAAAACCTCGGAGAGGCAAGAAGACTTGCTTCTGCGTGACACGGAGGGCAACACCCTATCCTCACAGCACTCTGCAGAGCTACTAGCCAGAACTTTCTATCCCGACGACTCTGCAAGCACAGATCTACCGTGCCATGCAGAATTGCGGGGACGGACAAGAGAAACACCGGAGGACCTACCGGAAAATGACCCTCCATTTACGTCGGCAGAATTGGAATCAGTGTTACGAACACTGAATCCGAAAAAAGCCCCTGGAATAGATGGGCTCACTGCCGATATATGCGCCGCAGCTATACGGGCTGAAAGAGAAATATTCCTAGCAATCGCAAACAAGTGCTTATCGCTGGGACATTTCCCAAAGCAGTGGAAAGTAGCGCATGTGGTCATTTTACGTAAGCCCGGTAAGACAGATTACACACATCCGAAATCTTACCGTCCTATAGGTCTCTTGCCTGTCGCCGGAAAAATCGTCGAAAAGCTTTTGGTGGCCCGATTCCAATGGCATCTCCTCCCAACCATCAGTCAGAAACAGTACGGCTTCATGCCCCAACGGGGAACTGAAGATGCCCTTTATGACCTGGTAGAGCACATGAAAACAGGAGTGAACAACAAAAATTTAGTACTCCTAGTCTCCCTGGACATAGAGGGCGCTTTTGACAATGCATGGTGGCCCGCCCTAAAAGACCAATTAGCGAAGAAGAGGTGTCCGACTAACCTCTATGAGATGGCAAACTCATACCTCCTAGACCGAAAGGTCGTAGTCAACTATGCTAGAGCGGCATGCGAGAGGGAAACAACCAAAGGATGTGTCCAAGGCTCAATCAGTGGACCTACCTTTTGGAATGGATCCCCCTGTCCTACGTCAAAAGCAAAATTCGCGAGGAATCGGTCCAGAAATGGCAGGACCGATACGAAACCTCGGATAAAGGTAAAGTCACTCAGACGTTCTTCCCAGATATCGTAAATGCATATCGGGTGACGCGCGTTACGAAACTGACTCCTTTTCAAGTTCAAGCTTTGACAGGACATGGAGGAATAGCTGAATATCTGTACAGATGTAAAATCAAGAACAGCCCTGGATGCGAGTGCGACCCCGATGTCTCCGAGACGGTCTGGCACGTGCTCATCGATTGCCCCAGATTCTCGGCCGCACGACATGACCTCGAAATAATGATAAACAGAAATCTAGTGGTCTCAGATCTCCATAATATCTTAGTAGATCCAAAAAGCAGACAACATATTCTGTCTTTCATGGAGAAGTCGTTCAGAATTGCGGCGAAAAGAAACTCTACTCTTCACTCTATCCAACAACACAATCCCGTCGCAACACACCCCACTACCCTACCATCCATCACTACCCTACCATCCCCCACTACCCTACCATCTCCCAATACCTCAACTCTTCAACCCACTTTGACTGACACTTTTACACCACCCTCTACTCTAACACTTGACCCCATGCAAATACCCTCTACTTACACGCAGTCCACCGAAGTCGCACAAAGCGCAATTCCCGTCCGAGATTTACTCCCTAAAAGCGTAGTCATAGACGAAATTCTAGTAAACGCAGAAAAAGGAATTCCGGGGATTCGTATCCGTGGTGTGGCTCTCTTCATGGACAACAACAGAGAAAGATTCGGAATAAGCTTTTGCCAAGTCAGGGCCCATAAACGCGTCCGCTTGTCGCCTGGACTAGCATGTCTACTTAACGGGAGCACCGCCAAAGTAACAATGAAGCGGAAATCCTATGACGCTATGCCAGTGTGCGAGGCAGGTGGCCACCAATTCCGACTGGTGAGATCGAAAAACAAAACGATTGCACTAGTCGAGTGGGGCGCCCAGTCACCTTTCGTGCAGGCCAGTTCATTGCTCGAACATCTCAGCATGAAAATGGACAGCACTCCCCGGGTGATAAGCGTAGATGCGATGGTGGTTGAGCGGTCGAAGGCGGAAGCTGCGGACCGGCTGGGTTGCATTAAAGCCTCGGAATACCATGAGGTTATCGTGTATGAGGATAGAGGAGAAAACCTGAGTTTTCTGAAGCCTCCAAGTAACGATCCTGATAATGCAACAGACAGTTGGGGCCGCCCCATTCCGAACTCGGCCATTCAATCTGGTTCTGAAAGAGCAGAGTTAATAGCAGCATCTGATAGACCCGTTTTCCGTCCAAGCAGCAACGATGGTGCCTTATCGGGTCTCTTCAGTGTCGCAATGCAGAGCTTATTCCGTTCCATGTCTAAAACACCGCCTCCACAGACAGCGGTGACCTCGAGAGTAGTTTCATCACCTCAGGCAACCCGAACGAGAGCCGACATGGGACAGGTCGATGCGCCCCGTTATATCTTGGCCTCAGCGCCACGGGACCACGCGAGAAATGCCTTTGCCGAATATCTAGCCTTATTGAGAGCGACGAAAAATGTCAATCTTAAGAACTGTGACAACATCCTCGAGTTCTTTAGGCTGGGTGGTCCGGTAAGTGAGAGTCTACTAAAATCGAGACTCGAGGAGGCAGAAGCAGCCATATACAATAACGTCACTTCCCAAGTCATCAGAGGGACCATGAAAGGACGATATATGGCAGCTTACAGCGCAGGAAGTGGTTTTGTGGAGCTGGATGAGAGAGAGACGGAGCGAATAGGAAGACCGAAATACGCGATACCATCGAACGACCCAATTGTAGTCACCGCCAAGTGCACCAAGATAATGCTAGACGATAGAATCCTTGAGATGGCTAAAACCATCGAACGGAGCTCAGACGTCGAGGCAGGCTGGGGAAACTGGGCGGTACCAAAGATACAATGGGTCAACGGGGTACCAGGATGTGGCAAGACAACATGGGTGATTAGACACTTTGACGTGAATAGGGACACTATCATCACTACAACAACAGAGGCAGCAAAAGATCTGAGGGAGAAGTTATCGCACCGAATAGGAAAACTGGTAAAATCCAGAGTGCGAACCATGGCTTCATCTCTCGTCAATGGTTTCGGAAAAGAGAGCTTCAGTCGTCTTTTGGTGGACGAAGCTCTAATGAACCATTTTGGAGCCATAATAATGGCTGCCCGGCTGTCTGGTGCTAGCGAACTTGTCCTCATTGGAGACGTCAATCAGTTGCCTTATATCGACAGAGAAAATCTCTTCGAAATGAGGTACCATCGTCCAACACTAGTTACAAATATCACCCAGGAGTTACTCTGCACACACAGAAACCCAATGGATGTCGCGTATGCGTTGAGGGAAATATACTCAGGTATATATTCCTCAGCCCCTCGTATTAGGTCTCTTGAGCAGAAAAGATTCAAGGGGGCTCAAATATCCAAAACCCTCCCTAACACCCTTTTCTTAGTGCATACACAGGAAGAAAAGGAGACCCTCATAAGTCAAGGTTATGGGGGAGGCTCAGGATCACGCACCCTTACCATTCACGAAGCTCAGGGACTAACGTACGAGTCGGTAATCGTTATAAAAACAAAGCCGAAAATGAAACTACACGAGAGCGTCTCACACGCAGTCGTTGCACTATCGCGGCACACCGGGACCTTCATCTATTACGCCGACGACATCGAAAATGATGCCATCAGTCGATTCGTGCGGCGCGCATCGTCTGTGTCATCGGAGACCATCAAGGAGTACAACCTGCAGATGGCTGTCAGAGAACGGAACGAGGCGGTGATGGAGGCTTTGGGCCGGGAGAAGGCAACTAAATTGGCATAGGACGTGAAAAAGGTGTATTCGAATTTTAAGAAATAAGCATTGCGTGCATGCACCAAGCATTCATGCTCGCCATCGAAGGCTCCTTCTTGCGGCGGCATCATGTGTCGGGTCGTTCTCCTCCCTCAAATATGGTCGAGGAGAGCGATGGCTGGCACATGTGTCACACTCGTGATCGGGTGCTGCTTGCGGGTCGCCGGTCTGCTCGTGGCATTCACGCAGTGCATTGACTGACTTAGGCTAATATTTCTAGTACCTACTCTTTGTACAGTAACTATAATAAAATAATTGTAAATCTTAGTTGACAAAGGGCACAGACCCTGGAGTCTGTGGTTAGTAAATTTTAATTAAAAAAAAAAAAAAAAACTTGAAAAATCTTGGTCACGGCAACGCTGCCAACAAATGGAACAAATACAAAGCCGTTACCGGGATTTTCCCGATAGGTACTTAACACTGTTCTAGTGCAACCATTGAGAAAAGTGATTATTGAATATTTTTATCCGACTTCCAAAAAGGGGGAGGTTCTACGTTTTCCTCATGTATTTTTTTATGTTCATCGATTTTTTCGTATATTGTAAACCTAATTGTAAAATTTTTTTTAGTTCAAAACGGCATAATGCCGAGGTGGTCATGGCCCATTTAAATTTTAAAGAAATCGGCTGAGCTTTATTTTGAAAAATCAACAATTTTGTTCGCAATGGAAGGTGGTTATGCCATTTTTTTTAATGCTATTATTATTCTAACATGAACTTGTATTTGAATAACATAATATGATGTGAAATCATCAGGATCACGCTACAACTACACATTCATCTTTCATGTCTGTAAGCTTTCCTTAGAAGTCTCACATAAGACGGCATCTAACAAACAACGCTCCCCTGTGTCCGTCTGTCACGTCACGCGGCACGCTGTAATTAGCCACATATAAGGGCTTGTCACGTCACTCAGATGGACATTGATTGCGGTCCAAAGCGTGTTTGGTTATATTTTGGCTGTTTCGTGAATATGTGGGAAATTGAATCAAATTAATTATAATAAAACGGAGACAAAACTAGGCCTAATATTTTAGCCATATATGTAGTTATATTACTACGGAACCTAAAAAACGTATGGTGTTATCGAAAATCTTTAAAAAAATGATTGAAAGGTTATTAAATTAAATAACCGGAGGCTGATAGGGCCATCAGGTTCTTGAACCACGTTCGAGCAAATGCAGCGTTGCCCTAAAAGAGATCAAATGATCTGACTGTCTAGAACCTCAGAGGCACTCAGGTTGCAGGCTGATATTAATAATATTATTGTACTGTATCAGCCTTTTTAATAGTCCACTGCAGGACGTAGGCCTACTCACGAAGGGTGTTTGGGCCATATCCACCGCGCTGGCCCAGTACGGGTTGGTGGATTCACATACGCCATCAAATTTCTTCTACTGACATATGCAGGTTGCCTCACGATGTTTTCCGTCACTGAAAAGCCAGCGGTGTTAAATTCCGTACATAAATTCCAAAGAACTCATTGGTACGGGACCGGGATTTGAACCCACGATCTCACGATTGTAAGGCGGGTGTCACTACCACTAGACCACCACGGCTTCATAATATTTATTATTAAATTTTATTAAAATCTAAAGTTGTAAAAACTAGTACTTATCTAATAGTGGATTAACTAGGGCTGATCATGATGAAATGAGAAGAAACAGGATCACGCTTCTAACATATTACACAGTAGCGACCATATTTTAATGACTTTGACAACCAAATTATTGGTTTGCTTATAATGAGTTTTATAAGCCTAACACTTTTTTTTAAGAAAGATTATTTCGCTTAACAATTATTATAGAACAAACTATTTCACTTATTTCTTATAAAGCCACCGAAGAAAGGTCTACACGTCAAATTTTATTGTATTTTTGGTTGGTAAAGTATAAACCACAGATAAGCCACACCACAGATAAGTCTCGAGCATCGACGTAGGGTAGCGTGTCTGTCAGCCTACTATCGGATACACTTCGGTAAGTGCGCCCAGGAGTTGCACAATCTGGTCCCACCTGCCCTTTTCTTCTATCGTACGGCTAGACAGACGCGAGCAAAGCGCCACCCTTTTATGGTGGACATCCCACGCGTTAGAACTAAGCGTTTTGAGTCCACATTCCTCATACGAACTGCCAGAATGTGGAACGCTTTGCCTGAGTCTGTCTTTCCGTTAAAGTAAAGTACAATGTAGGTCTCTTCAAATCTCGAGTAAATAGGTATCTTCTAAGTAAGCGTGCTACATCCTAGACCGCATATCTGCTTAACATCAGGCAGTGGGTAATCAAATGCAAACCTATTTGAAATAATAAAAAAGCCACAAATATTCATAGACGAGTCACTCATAAGACGACACAAAGATAATGAAAGACATTCACAAAAATATTCAACAAAATTGCGTGTATAGATCGAAAGACAAAGAGGGTATATTGATTGGCAGTGCCATTATCTCGCATTACTCGTGTAAGCTCTCCAGCCCGCACGTACACCGAGCTGGGATTACTGCCACCTTAATATTGGCGAGGGGTCAGGGGTGGAGAGGTAATTAACGATACCACTATTATTTCTATTTTGGGTTTTGCGGACAGTTCTTTCTATCCATTTTCAGATTACCGAAATGTCGCTGGCATATGAAAGAAATTAATCAGAGTATAAACAGTGGTGAAATAGTTTGTCTTCTAAAATTAATAAGTATAAGAGTGTAATGTACTAGATTATTTTTTGCAAAAATTAGCATGACCGACTTCACCCGTGTACAGAATTCGCGAATATTTCGCACGGATCAATGCAGCATATTTGACATTATTGTTGATTTATCAAAAATGGCTCAGCCGATTTCAATAAAATTTAAATGGAACTAACTTCAAAGTATACTCTTTTCAATAAAAAATAATTATTGAAATCGTACTAATACGAAAAAAGCTATGCGTGGTTATACATTAAAAAAAAATATACGCGTCGAATTGTATACCTCCTCCGGTGGTTCGTCGGTCAAAAGATGTAATAAATGAAATAAAATTTAAAGTCAATGACGCGTAAAAACTA
The DNA here is from genome assembly GCA_949316475.1 of Hypomecis punctinalis. NCBI lineage: Eukaryota > Metazoa > Arthropoda > Insecta > Lepidoptera > Geometridae > Hypomecis > Hypomecis punctinalis. The sequence goes on from OX438812.1 coordinate 15,760,507, forward strand.
TTAGATACTAGGCGCTTATACAAAATTTTGATACATTTATAATAGTCTAGTATGATAATTATTTATTGCCTAAAATGGCACAACTGACCTTAATCGAGTACAAAAATCTAATAGTTAGCTCGAATCGGTGTAAATAATATTTGAATATTTTTGATTTTTTTATAAAAAGCTCAGCTAATGTCGATAAATTTAAATAGGAAGCACCTGGAGAGTAGGTATTCTTATGAACTAAAAAAAATTTTTAATATGTAGTTTCACAGTTGGCGAAAATATCGATGAACATGATCACGAAAAAACATAAAATAAAAGATACATGCAGACGAACATAGAACTAAGCTCGTTTTTTGGAAATCGCTTAAAACTGATTTATTTTGCAAAGTAGAAATAATTAACTGGTACATGAGTTATACCATGAAATGAAAATGACAGTAAATAAAACATCAGTAATAAAAACAATAATTTGTTATCATGTAGCCATTTGTTCAATGTGTTACATTACCACGTGCTATCCTTTAGTATTTCCTCTGCCGACGCCATTCCATTTGAATGCCAAGTACTAATATCCTTAGAGTACCCAGAAATCTTATCTCACAATGACCATTTCATTTATTTTAGGAGACACAGGAGTCATACCACCTGCACTTGAGACGTGGATGGAGCTTTTAGAGAAGCATCAATAGATTCTGATTGTGCCACTTCAGATTACATTCTCCAGCTCAAAATAAACCTTAATTTTATAGATGGTAAGCTCAAATTAGAAGCAGCAGACAATGTTGCTGACAAATCCTGCAGTGTTAATGAAAATGGAAACCCTGCAAGCGATACTAAACTTTCTACTTTTAAAAATAAAGCTGAAATTAAAACAGAAGCTAACAGTAATGTGGAAATTAATAACGTCAGATATGAATATAAGCTCAAAATGAATAAAGATAAGGTTGATTTTGATGTGGGCGAAGGTAAAACTTTCCTGGCGCCACGCTTTGTCATGCCGATACAATCTATATCCGGTGCAGTTTCGGGATGAAAATATTTTTACTTATCTTAAGTGGTTGTATCTGCTTATTAATTAGCTTCAGAGGGTACCTATAGCTGTCAAATCAAACACTTTGTCGGCGTTTGGTGATCCTAAAACAGTAATAGACGATGATTCTTTGGAATATCGAAATGGTTTTAATGGTGTGTCAAAGTTTGATGTGTTTATTGGTTTGTTTTTTATGAGGCCCGTTAAAGACCGTAAAATGTTTTAAGTGCAACAGTGTTAAAAATTCATTATCATTTTTGTCTAGTCACTTTGGTAACTTTGCGCCTCCAATAGTGTCGCTTAAATACACGCACAGCCTTATTTATTTTTATTTCTGTTTATTGAATGACTTTAAAAAGAACTAAAATGTGTATTTTCTGAAAGCCTAAAAGTGTTTACCGTACATTTTGCTAGATTTTTTTACATTGTATTTGTCATATTATTATTTTGCCCGAAAAAAAAACAAAATAAAATGGAAATTTAAATATTGCATGGTCCTTCAAATACGCTGATTTTTAACATCGCTTTAGTTCGTTCTTAGGTTGCACTGTATTTAGCGTGTTAAAGAAATTACTTGTAAATCGTCTAGCTTTCTTTCCTCAACGAACTTTCCTAATACAAAATAAACGACCTTCAGATCATTTTACCAGTAAGGATCTACTGCTTGATTGGATGTATTGTTTTTTGTTTCAGATGAAACAACAGCCAAACTCAACAATAAGTAATATCAACATCGTGCCAGAATCAACAAAGAAATTCACAGCAAAACGATCCACCAGTTCGCAAGACACCAATTACTTCTCTATCACCAAATCAACGGACGGTCGGGTGACCGTTAAGACAATCATCAAGTGCCGCCACTTCCTGCATTACACGGACAGATAATACATAGAAATTGTATATTAAAGTCACCTCATAAATATGTATATGTCTCGGTCTGTGGTCACAGAGAACGCTTGCACAATCTACGTGCGGATGGCCTCTTCGGACAGAGAAAAGAATGGAGGCGCACTCGTGATAAAGCTATATATTGTCGCTGCCAGATATTTTATTTGCTTATGACTAGTTATAAATAGTTGTAATTATTTTATAAGATGTATATTAAATCATGAGACACTAAGACATTATGTAGCCGCTTACTAATACTCAAAAATGAAACCTAAATACTTTATAATACGAAAACTTGATACCATAGTAAAAGCTGGTCATTTTGATTAGTAAATTAATATCTTAGAAATATATACGTCATTTGTAAATCCAAAAAAGTATTTTGAACAAAAAAAAATAGTCAAAAGCGACTCCACGCCTCCGCTGCAACTCATAAACACCGATTGTAATAGTAAAAGTGATACGCGGCTCACCGCACACACTCGACCTCAGCAAACACACCGACGGTATAGAGCAATATGACGCCACGGTGTGTGGTAGCCATTACGACGTCATACCATAATGCAGGGTCGTACAAGTGAAACACATACAGCGTGTATTTCTATATGACAAATATATTTTAGAAGATCAATGTACCTATTCATTATTATGACCAACTTTTACTATATGGTCCATTTCCGAAATCGCAGAAAAAATCACATGTTGCGTACATTTTTATCGAATTAAAACACTTCTTATAAGAAACAGTTGCCCTCTTCACGATTCCGTTGTTGGTTTCATAGTAAAAGCTGAATACATTAATATCTGAGAATTATATCCGTTATTTATAGAACTATCTTGTATAGTAGTATAATTTAAATAACATCTATGTATTTTGAACAAAAACAATTAGTTAGAAGCGACTCCACACCGTTGCTACAACTCATAAACACCGGCTGTAATAGAAAAAGTGATACGCGGCTCACCGCACACACTCGACCTCAGCAAACACACCGACGGTATAGAGCAATACGACGCGACGGTGTGTGGTAGCCTTTACGACGTCATACTTCAAGTGCTCTGTTTTTAGCGGGATATTACTGCAACATTGTCTTATGATTGATTTTGGAGAAGAAATTTTTCTGATCGGTGTCTGTATGATCAAATAATAAATGGTATAGCCTTGGCCACGGTAGCCCAGGTGGTATTAACGCTTGCCTTAAAATTGTGAGGTTGTGAATTTGAATTCCTGGCTCGTAAGAACGATTTTTTTTTCAAAATCGAGACAAAACGTCAATTACGTCTGAAGATGTATTTTTATATAGATATTTGATTTAACTGATTTTCAACTTGTACTGAACTAATTTATGAATTCTAACCGATGGCCAATCGCGGATAGGGCTATGTTTTGCAGCACAGGATTAGTATGTGCACAGTTTAAAATCGAACAGTATAAATAACCGCTAGACCTATAAGAAATCCACCAACCCGCACTGGGCCAGCGTGGTGGATATGGCCCAATCACCCTTCGTGGGTAGCCTTACGTCCTTCAGTGGACTATTAAAAACCTGGTACAGACCTATAAGTATGAGTTTATTTACTGGACTTATCCACTACCACTTTTTGTAACACACAGTCCATTCCAATTGATTTTATTAATTCTTGAAGATTTTAATACAGCTATTTTATCAAGTAATACGACGCCAAATAAAAAAAAAAACTACTGTGACAATTTCATTTAATAACTGTTTACTGTAGATACTTACAAGTATTGTTAGAGTAGACTCTAACAATACTTGTAAATATCTACAAACCCTGAAAAATGACCACAAGAAAACGTGCTTCTGAGAGAGATAACCAATAAGACAAAAGAATTATTATGTCCAGGCTTGTTCAGCGTGTAAAGTTATACAAGTACAATATGTATGACTATTATTCAGGTCGATAAAGATAATTATCACAAATATTTTCGCAATCACCTATCGTTAGCCTTAAATGTTGATAAAATGCGACACTCACACTTGAAATGAAGGTTCTGTATTACTAAGCTATGAGATTATTGTTAATTTAATTAAGGGTTGGGTTATTAACAATTCGTGTTACAAACCTCAGGTAAGTAATGTATAGACCGAATCAACCTGATGGCGTCTGTGATCACAAGGCAAGTGTTTGCTCAATAGCCTTTTTTTTTGTGTGTCAGCAGCGCAAAGAGTGGGGATTTACGCAGCATGTAGCTAAATTCACAGATGCAATTATGTTTGATTAGGCCTATAAGTACAAATATATATAAGTCAAAATAACCAATTCCAAATAAGTGTTAATTACATGATAAACACTCTTCTGTAAAATAAAAACAGAATCATTTTTACGATCAAAAAATTCTAAAAGTTTCTATAGACTGACGCACAGTAGAGTGTAATATTTCCTTATAAGTACAGAACCCTAAAGCTGATTGTAATAGCTTCTCGATAATTACATAGTTTGCGAGCTCATTACTGGTGTAGCGCGGAGCGGCGAGAGCAAAGGCTCTACAATGTCTACGGACTCTACAGGTGACTCTAGTGATAGAGTATCTCTACAATGTACGACATTGACGACTGATGAGCACGTACGACTTGTTATTTCTCTATGCTGACGTGTTACCAGAGACTTGGTATGGATATAGAACTGAGTGTAAAGTACTGATGCACTCAGCATTAATGCTGAGATGAGCCCTTTTCGACATTTCTGTCATTTAACTCCTTTATTATTTTACAATTTTGGATTTGTAATGTTAATTTGTGTGTATTTTATGTCGAATAAATATTATTTCATTTCATTTCAACTAGTAGTTATCCAAACAGTAGACCTCGCATCTATTTAACTGAATCTTCATAAGTCTGTATCTTGACTTAGTCAGATTTCGTCCATACTCAAAAGTCTTGTTATAATTTTGCTAAATATCAAAATCGGTTAAAAAACAGCTCTACAGAAAATGTTCCCTCATTTTAAAGGAAAAACCTCCCCATTAAAATATCGCGGAAGACAAAAAAAGAACAAAATATTATAGAATCAAGTCAATCAAGTTTCGTGATGACTCGTTGATAAATATATGATTACTTTTTATTAAGCTTGTTAACTAGCTTGTGCCCGCGGCTTTGTACGCGTGATATTTTGATCTTTGTGCTATCCCATTCCTGACCTTTTTATTTTTCCGGTATAAAAAGTAGTCTATGACGCTTTCCAATCATTGAGCTAACCAAACCTTTTTTTGTTATTACGAGGGGGAAATCTTCCAAAGATGCCCGACCGCTTTAAGGGTGCAGTCGGGTTATGTGGGATTGTACCCACTAAAACCCTCTCGGTAGCCAGCCTATGTGCCTTCTTGGGAGCCCCGGGATCTCCAAAAGGAACGCACCGGTGCTCCCGGCACTTCGTGTGTCTACTCGCCTGGTAGTAGACCAGGCTTTTACGGTCCTGTACGACAGCGTTGCCACACACGCTGCCGTCCTTCTCGGGCCCGCTTGAGTGGATGGCCAGAGCCCCAACTCTGACCACCCACGAGCCCAGGGATCCCCTTTTAGTAGGCTCTTACTACAGCAGGGGATACCGATGCCGTATTCTAGTGCCCCGGCATCAGGACAAAACCAAACCTAGCTAGCCAAAAATCAAGTAAATCTGTTGCTCTGACGCTGCATGAAAGAGTAACAAACAAACGCACTTTCGGACTTATAATATTAATAAAGATACTGCAAGTTAGGGTAGGTATATCTACAAGAAATATTTAGCCCCGTCTCGTTGCGTATCGTTAGCGGCTGTCGTAGTTTTACAAGCTTGTGGATATTTACACTGATACTCCACCAAAGCGGCCTTTCAATTTTTTCAATTTTTTTTACAAAAAACACTTATAACACCATCGATTTAGAGTAAATTCGTATGGGCCGGGTAGCTCCTGGTGTCAGAGTTTTGAAGCCTCTCGAAGGCCTCTGATATAGCTAAAATGTTAAAATAACCAAGTCTCACAATTTAACGTATCATATGAGCAACGGTAGCGCTTAGTTGTAAATGCCACCCGAGGTCACACATCCGAAGACTGACCTGCATTGAACGTTGCGATCGCTAAAAAACCTAGTCAAACTACGCTATAAGCGCTACTGTTGTTACACCGGAATTTTCATTCCTCCTATAAAAATACATGCAGATAGAAGCTGACAGAATATTTCAACAGGTTACGGACTAATACCGAGCGGAGTTATAGTTTTATTTCCTTAATCAAATGCGGCGTTTCTCCAATGAGCTTTTTTATTTAGATAGGTTTCATTTGACTACACCCTGCCTGACGTTAGGCAGATAATTATGCGGTCTAAGGTGTACGTTTACCTAGGAGATGCTTGTTTACTCGAGATTGAAGATACCTACGAGTATATTAAAACCCTTACAGACTTTAAAATTCTGCGCAACTTTGTGAATTTGCGCTCCACTTCGCTTTAGTGAGTGTGGGCCTTACATTTTATGGCCCATTGTGCGCCATTAAACTTTACTATATGCACATTGATTAAAATTTACTCGAACTTTACATATTTTATGACAATTTTTCATGATTTATGGGGCTTTTGATTTGACCATCGTTTCACTAAAGCTACTACGAATATATTTAAAAGCTATACCAATTAGTAAAAAACTTGAAGTAAAAAAAAATATCACAAGTACGTACATATATGCAGATTTTAATAAAAATTCTTATCAAAACGTTTAGTGCCAGCGGGCACAGTTCCCAAAATGAAGCCAGAAAATCCCAAAAATCCCCACTACTATTTAGAGATCAAATAAAGAATATTTGATTTGGTGCAGTCTAGGTGGTCAATACTAAACAATGAATGATGGCAGTTGGCAGGACACATAACATGGAGGGTTGATAACCGATAAGGTCGAAAAGCTCTCTAGTGGAGACAACGTGCGCTTCTCGGAAGCGCGTAAGACGTCCACCCACAAGGTGGACAGATGACCTCATTAAGATCGCAAGATCGCGCGCTAGATGCAAGCTGCTACCAACCGGTCTTATTTGAGATCTATGGGGAGGCCTATGCCCAGCTGTGCACAATAGTGGACATACTATGGCTGATGGATAGATGGAGGTGGTCCATAAACACCACAACATTGACTGCATATTAAATACATAGGTAAATAGGTATCTTCTAGGTAAGCGTGCTACATCCTAGACCGCATGTCTGCTTAACATGTGTGTGTGCAGTGTGTAGTCAAACGCAAACCTATTTGAAATAAAAAAAATAAAAAATACAATAAATATACGCAGATTCTCAAGTTTCATTAGAATGTAAGTTATTTGATTTCTTTTTCATTGTTTTCTTTATATGTGATGTACTGTACTGTACCAGCCTTTTTAATAGTCCACTGCAGGACGTAGGCCTACCCACGAAGGGTGATTGGGCCATATCCACCACGCTGGCCCAGTGCGGGTTGATGGATTCACATACACCATCGAATTTCTTCTACGAACGTATGCAGGTTGCCTCACGATGTTTTCCTTCACCGAAAAGCCAGTGGTGTGAAATTCCGTACATAAATTCCAAAGAACGCATTGGTACGGGGACCGAATATTCGAACCCACGACCTCACGATTGTGAGGCGGGTGTCACTACCTCCTGACCACCACGGCATGTATTTATGTGTATATGTGATGTATTTATGTTTAAAAAATTAAATACTTAATTAACACTTTCCACTAAGACATTAATAGAAAGTAACGTGGCCAGTTATTAAATATCATAAATATAAAAAAAAACTTAAATATTGTAATTGAAAAAATATGTTACAGGAAATGATGATGATATGAAAACACTGGATCCAACTAAGTGTGTGTTCTCCTGTGAAGAATAGAGCACTTAGAACTTTGTGCTACAATAATACAAGAAAATTAAATTTCTGCATAGAAACAAAATCTTGCGCAGTCATACTGATTCTTGTAAACTTCTTGTAGACAAACAAAGTAGCTTTAATTCGTTATGAATTCACGTTTAAAAAAATCAATAAAACTAATAAGCAAAACCCACAGAGCACATCCTATAAATTTCACTTCGCACAAAATTTGATTCAATAGAAACATCTGAATTAACAAGTTTGATTTGATTGATTGAAACAGATAGAATTTGTTTCCATTGTGATTTATCGTTAGATAATATTTCAATTATTTTTTTATTCGTGTGTCATGCATGGTAGCAAAAATTGACGATCTAGCAGAGTGTTACGTTATTTTTTTATTGTTTTTCTTAGAACTTCTCTTAGTTATTCAACAAAAATAACTTCTCTTTGACATTCTATCAAATACACGTAAAATGTGAGAAATACTGCCCTCAAGTGCCCTCTATTGTTTTGTGAGTAATATTGCACTGTGACTTAAATTAGACATATGGTGTTCATTAAGATCGTAACATAAAAAAATCGATAGGTTGATCAAAAGTTTTCTAGTTGTACTTACCAGTTTAGATAGACAATATAAGCGATTTGTTAATTATAATTATTAGTATTTTTATTTTTTTAATCACTAATTTAATTATTAGTGACAAAAGCATGTTGAGCAGTTATATGTCAATTACTAGCAATATAGGCCTGTATTATGGATTTAAAAAACCGGAGGCCTTAATTATGAGTTTGCGTAAACGAAAACTATTATCGTTTTCATGTAGATCATTTTTGCTAAAGAAATGTCAAGTCAATGTTTTTTACTAGTATTTATTTGTTTCTGTGACTTTGTCACTGTAAAATATGGAGTCACGCGAAAAGTTTCTGTTTTCATAAACTAATAACCTCATAATATCAATCCGTAGTTTTGAAACGGCTTGCATCTAAAGCAACCCTGCAATCTAGATCGTTAAAATTCTTGATCGTTCAATTTTTGAGTTATTTAAAACTTAATTCGATTGATATCTTCTATCTTTCAACCAAAACTGTATTCATATACTTGATAATATACAAGTGGGCGAGGTGGCGTGACCAGCAGACCAGCGGTTAGGTAACTTCCTCGGTTTCCTTCCGCTGCTACCGACGTTACGAGTATCGTCGATCTACGCCCTTCCTCGTTGCGAAACGACCTTACTTATACATATGTTCATTGTACATGATGTACCATTTTTACTGCCTCGGTGGCTCAGTAGTTAGTGACCCTGACTGGATCAAAGAGGCGTGGGTTCGATTCCCACCCAGGGCAAATATTTATGTGATGAACATAGGGGTTTGCTCTGTGTTTGGTTTTTATACAGTACTGTACTGTACCAGCCTTTTTTTTAATAGTCCACTGCAGGATGTAGGCCTACCCACGAAGGGTGATTAGGCCATAACCACCACGCTGGCCCAGTGCAGATTGGTGGATTCACATACGCCATCGGATTTCTTCTACGGACGTATGCAGGTTGCCTTACGATGTTTTTCTTCACCGAAAAGCCAGTGGTGTGAAATTCCTTACATAAATTCCAGAGAAGTCATTGGTACAGGGTCGGTGATTTGAACCCACGACCTCACGATTGTAAGGAGAGTGTCACTACCTCTTGACAACCACGGCTTTGGTTGTTCGGTTGTTAGGTTGTTATATATCTATCTAAGTATGTATTTCAAAATATGTATATGTAGGTAGTATATGAGTCTCTGGGAGTGGCAGCCATGTGACAAGCTTTGCTTAGTTTGGGGTCAGAGACGTGTGTAAGATATCCCCTCGTATTTATTTGCATATTGACTTTTACCTGGCTGGCCCTATTAGATTACTCAGACTGACAATTGGAACACTAATTTTCAGTTTATTTTGCCCAAGTCATAGTACATTAATTTATATACGATGTATATGAAGTGTTTTGTATGTATTGAAATAGATTATTGCTAATGGTATTTGACTTGTAACAGTGGTGTTATCAATAAATAACTATGACTACAGACATACTCATACATACTCAAACTGACAATTGGAACACTAATTTTCAGTTTGTTTTGCCCAAGTCACAGTACCTACTCATCCTTAAAATCAGCTTTTACTATTCTAATAATAATACCTGCTTTGCTATACTTAACCTTCTATGTTAATTTTCAGAAAAAAACCTTTTTCTAGAAGATAGCCCATACTAGCAAAGAAGTTGTTCAGCATTTTGTGTAGAGTCGATGAATTTTTGTACCGAAACTTACTTTTTTCTCACGATTTTAGTGTTTGCTGATGCCTTCGCACCATGAGTGTAAGCTTGTTTTGGCATAGAAGATACTTATGTGCTTCTAATCAAACTCAGTAGGTATACAAAGAAAACTAACTTATTTAAGTTTATTATATTATATATTTTATTTTTGTAAGTTGTATTTTATGTCGCATTTTTTGTTATATATCTATTATTATCGTGATTTTTTTTATTTAGTGCACATACAATCTAGACAGCAAATCAAACTAAAATATCAATCAATCTGTACAAATAAATTATTTACAAGTAGTTATAATTAAATCTAGATATTTGTTTAAGATTAAACAAGGTCTTTTATTTTATTAAATTTTACTGATAGGTATAGTACTACCAAATCTGAAAACACATATTTCAACGCCGAGTAATAAACAATTTTATGAAACAAACAAAATTATTCATGTATCACACTATTCACTGTCATAATCGCGCCGACCTCCGCTTGACTCCGTTCCACCTGTAAGAACATCACTTTATAATGAAAATTTTATGTAAGAAAGAATAATTACCCATATATTAGCATAAGTCTTCGTTGACCGGTGACATAGAGGGTTCCCAACGTGCCGCTTCGCTGACTCGCGAGACATTTTACTGGGATTTTTTACCATTTGAGGCTGGTTCCACCGTATTAACCACCTGTTCAAAAGATAACCAGTCTCTTAAAAAAGTAATAAATATATTTTGACAATAAAAAAATTACCTCGTCATGTGCGTCCTTATGAATGCCTGAGATAAAGCCGCCTAGTGTTGCTATTTTACTGTTGTACCTATTATTGTTTTATTTTTAAACAAAAAAGAGTTTTTTATTTATTTAATGATTTTAAGTACATAACTTTTAAATGGACTGAATAATAACAAATCAGAAGTTTAATATAATTATTTGACATGATATTGAGTGTTGTACTTACAGTCATGACATACTTACTATTTTTTTGTTTCCTATTTCGGTCTACGTAATCTGGTCAGAAAATTACCTAAAAGTAATAAAATTTTTAATATGATCCCAATTATTTGTAGCAATTTCATTTAAGTACCTATCTATTTTTTTCTAGACGATGCGATATTTACTTTTTTAATTTTGCAACTATTTTTGAGGTTAACCATAAGTAGACCACCGTTTAACTTTCCCGTGCAGTCGGCCGTCTTACGTACATTTTAATTAAATAAAATCAGGTGAGCTGAACTAATGAATTCAGCTTGCTGCGACACACTAATCACTGGTAATTGTGTGACCGTTTTAATGCTAATGTGATCAGTGGACGGAGCTTCTTTTCCTGTCCTCCGCGGGTTAAACGCCGGTTAACTCGGACTTTTTGTGGAATCGTCACACTTCACGTTGCAGGAATGTTGAATATTCATGGAGAAATATTGCATTTGAATTGTTTCTAGACTTGTGTGTTTATAATGTGTATCTGGATTGTTTATAATTTTTTTTATTTTTTGTCTTTATTTTTCAATTTATTTGCAATTCTTCCTTCTGATGAAATATGTCTCTTTAATTGAAGGTTGGCAGTCCGATATGAGTACTGTACTATATGTGTCTTATTAAATGGCCACTACAGGACCTAGCCTACCCGCGAAAGGTGATTGGGCCATTTCCACCACGCTGGCCCAGTCCGGGTTGGAGGATTCACATACGCCATTGAATTTCTTCTACGGACATATGCAGGTTGCTTCACGATGTTTTCCTTCAACGAAAAGCCAGTAGTGAGAAATTCCGTACATAAATTCCAAGGAATCCATTGGTAGGAGACCGGGATTTGGACCCACGATCTCACGATTGTAAGTGTATTTTATTGTACCACTAGACCACCACAGCTTATTTATGACCGATATGAGTAATTTGTTCTTTCTTAGCAAAAAAGGAAGTAGAAGTTAGCGGCCCCTTTTTGTTTAGAATTAACATATTTTTCAAATCAAATCAAATCAAATCAAAATTCGTTTATTTGTTAGAATATTGTCTTACAATGTAGATGTTAAACAACAATAGTGTCTCAAATAACCTTTACAGGTGTACAAATATTTTTAGAAAATAAATAGAGGAATTTGGCTTAACATTATTCATACATTTTTTCCTTAAGTGAGTCTGCCAAAAAATTTGTTAATAGTGTAATAACACTTGTCAATAAGGAACTTGTGTAATTTGTGTGTAAAAGTATCATAATTAAGTTCTTTAAAACAATTTGGCAATTTGTTGTATACCTTAATGGCCATACAATAAACATTATTACTATATATACACGCCCTCTGTTGCGGTATATCCAACTTATATTTTCGTCGTTGCTGTCTATCTCTCCCATCAGCGCTACTATTTAACGGAAACTCGGATTGGTGTCGTCGAACAAATAAGCACATTTCAAATATATATAGTGAAGGCAATGGTAAAATGTTATATTTTTTAAATAATGGTCTACATGGTGCCAGAAAATATGCACCAGATAATGCTCTGATACATTTTTTTTTAACTTTAAAAGCTTCCTCTCGATCCACAGAATTACCCCATATTATCAAACCATAACGCAACAAAGATGACACATATCCATGATTATAAAGTAAAACCATTTCAAATTACCTATAATGTAAAAGCAAGTAACGTAAACAGCCATCATTTTAGTTCAATCTTGCATACTTACCTACGTCTGTTATGCTGAAAATATTAAGGTGTCCACTGTAGATTACTCAGTACTTACAAGTAAAAAAGCCGCTTTGTACCCAACGAGCGAATTCATTGAAAAATACTTGAGGAAGATACTGTATGTGTGTTGGACCACTTTCCCAACAAGACGCTATTTAGCAATAATGATCACTTTCTGTCACGAATATGTTTACACATCGCAAAAGAACATAAAATCACTTCTCACGCTCCATAATGAACTGCCATTAGAATAATCATTAGAATCAAACTAAATGAGTTTCTCAAAGAATGTCACACGCGCCCAAGGCGCGGTGGTAATGTCACAAAACACATAAAATGCAGAAGTCGAGCTTTATACAGTACATGTTCTACACACACAAGGGTATGTAGAGATTGCTCACAGGAGTCACAGGCGTGAGATCTCAGAAAACTTGCGTTTTATCTATTACAGAGTAATCAGAGACAGAAACTTGATTGATAGAGATATCTCGAAAAATATGATTTGCTATGGCATTAATTAGAAAGGGATGTCGTTAGTTTGTCACGTTTCGATAATTGCGGCTAGTATTGTGGCTAGACACATCATATTTTGTACATTTTAGGTGATTTTGGCATTAGTGATTTCATGGAGAAAAAAGCCTTAAGCTTATATATATAGATAGGTTTCTACAGTTTTTATGTTCTGAGGGCTCGAACTCTACAGAGGGTTTTGTAAAAGTGGTGAGCAGTGTCATCAAAGTCTGTGTGCCTTCTTCAAGCACGCTTTGTATAAATCTTGACTACTGTTGTCTCGATGTTTTGTAGTCGGTAATGTGGTCACTTAATCACGCAGGTTCGGAGCCGGGTTAAGGGTCAGCTGCCGTGTGAAAGGCCTTAAGCACTGCGTTTTACGATAGGTTGTCATGTCATTTGATTATGAAAGATAAGGCTACACGTGTAAATGACATAGCGACTGGCAATGGTGCTAGAATACAAATGAGTGTTCTATACTACACATATAAGTTTTAGATTTTTGATAAGTGACGTCCTATATGCATCAGATGTCAATTTGCGATTTAAATCTGCAATGTACCATGCAAGCGCTTTTAACAGTTTGCTGCTGAAATAGTCCTACCCACGAAGTGCGATTGGGCCATATAGCACCGCCCTGGCCCGTTGCAGGTTGGTGGATTCACATACGTAACCGAATTTCTACGATCGTACGCACTGTGCAGGTTCCCTCACAATTTTAATCAAACCTATCTAATGGGTAAAGAAATGGGTAAAGCTACCAGTTAACCAATTATCAGGCTTTGATATTCTCAAAATTCTACAAAGCATAGAGTTTTCAAATGTTGGATAGGTCAGAAAATGTTAAAAATAATATTCTAAAATGGAGAAAAATGAAATAGCGCCAACGAATTGTACAAAATTACCTTTAATCATGCAATAAATAAGAAAAATCTAGAACAAAATAATAATTACTCATTCAAACTTGCAATAATAATATAATTAAGCAACTAAATCGGCCATAAACGTCTATCGCCACGACATCGGCCCGAAAGTCCAAAAACCAAACAAACAATACTACCGCGAATCGCCTCCAGGCGCATTTTTCTGGCCATAAATCGTTCCATTACTTATATTTGTGCCATGATAAATACAGGCGGGGTATTATTTACGACATGTTTGATCGGATAAGGAGTGTCCACTAGTTTCGGCCGGGGGCGAGATTGGAGCGGTAAATCATGGCACAGAGATATGGAGTGACGAGATGAGACTATGTGGGTCGTAGCTGTTGATTAGGTTTTGCTGGTCCTTCTGATATTTATGTGTTCTTTACAGGGCCGGATCTATCTTACCGCTATTTGGGCTCAGGACTCCGTGGATTCCCCCAGCTAAGTCAAGTCAGAGTCAAAAATAGACGATAATGCGAAAAAAACTACAATTTTAAAATATTAAACACATCGTAAACAGATCACCCCTCGTTGGTAGGCCTAAGTCCTGAAGAAGACTATAAAAAAAGCTGGTAGGTTCAGTACAGGCAGATTGTAAGGATTGTAGCCCTGCCAATTAGGCGATTCATCAAACCCATTCAATTTATTTAGGTAATTGATGTCTACGGTCAAGTGAGTGTTGCCACTTTAAACCTGACATTTGATGTTCGGCAGCCATCATCCTACGCTGTTTCCCTCCCAGATGTCTCTTTCTATCTTGCTATCCTATATTTTGAGTAATTAGGTGAGCCCCTAAGTAGTATTAACCTAGGACACCCTAAACTCACGGTCCGGCCCTGGCTCATTAATAAAGATAACGACGGTGTCGGTTTTGAAAGATTTATGTCTGGTCACAGGTTGAACAATCATTATTTCAGGCGTCAAATAATAGGTGTCATTGATTTTATTGTTTAGACACAGAAACGACTTTTGCTAGAGGAAAAATCTTGATCTTCCGAAATAAATTCAGCTCCATACGAAAGTGTTACCAAAATGTGTCAATGTGCGCCAATTTCAGATTCGATAAAACTTATAGATACCTTAGTCGACAAAATCCGCTTATCCGCAAAACCTAACATTTAGTATAAATCAGGAACTAAAACATCGTCACAACATTTGTCTTATGAGCAAAATGAGTGTACATATGATTATTTTGATCATATATCGAATTTGAGAGTCAAAATTATTGTTATCTAAAGCGCCACTAGAAATAGACTTTTTACGAAATATGACTTCATACGTCATCACATCACGAGGCTTTCAGGCGGCTTAAAGCTCTGACACCAGGACTAGCCACCCTATACAAATTTAGATACTTTCTTTACTACTCTTAACTGACACAATTACGTGAATTGGTGATTAAATTAAGCGCTACAAATATGAATACGCCATACTCTATCAGTCGCATAATTCTGAAAAATGACAACATTTCCCCCAATTTCCCCCCGAAGGTGTGCACCATTTCCTCAGCGTTCCATCCTACCATCAATAGCACTATCGTTATTAAGTCCCCTCTCCCCAAAGACAATGCGACTAATGATCCCGTCAATATTGCTTAGTGCACGACACGGCATCGTCTGCTTGTAAAGGTTTTTGTGGTAGTATTAATAGTGGCTTGAAAGGAGTGTTATTATTAAGTAAGTAATTTCGTATCGTATAAGTATTCGTGGGTGTACTTATTATTGATACGGCAATTGCCGTAGGAAATAGTTCCATCATGGAACTGTTAATGGTACTAGGCTGGCGACGAACCTAAAACTCAAGTTGTGTCTCTGTGAAATACGGCAGAATTTTTACTGATATACCGCAATTTCAGCCAGTCGTAGCACCTACCATCCCCTAATATTTGCGATTCTGAAGAGTGTATACGGCAATTTTTCCCTAAAATGGCCTAAATAAGGTGATTTTGTGGAGATAAGGGAGTCCAAAATTTTCCTATAATAACACTGCTTGGAAGTACAGTCTCTATAGCTTGAGTTTTATTTGAATTACTTTAGCTAATAACATATCCATGTTACAAAACTCAGCGGTTTGCTGGAAAATTTGGGTTCCAAAAAAGAACTGTACTACGGGTACAGCTGTACCAGCCCTTTTTGATAGCCTACTGATAAACATAAGCACACCAATAAAAGTTAAGTCGAGTTTCTTCTACAAACGTATATTTTATCAATAGACTTTAGATAATATCAGTGCCACTTTGTTAGTACCCCTCTGCAAGCTTGCTACAGAAGGATTCTTTCAAAGTATTCGTCTACTTTAATTTTTTAGTTTTCATGTATATCTACACATACCTTAGCTGACAATATAGTGTAAAATTTAGCTACTAAGTTTAGAATAAGAATTTGATTGTTATCAGTTTTGTGTATCAAATAAATAAAATAAAGTATAGTTACAGATTGACCCACAAAGTTATCCTTGACCAAAAAGTCACCGAAATACTTTTGAGAAATATTAATAACGTTAGATAGTTGATTTGTGGGATGGCTGATAAACAATCATTAAGCGACTGAATATCTGTGAAAAATGAGGTTCCTAATATACTAAAATATACTGCATTGTTCAAATCACTGCTCTTTAAAAACGTTTTTCTTGGAGGATATGAACCTAGCTTTAGAGGAATTAGTATATACGCAAGAAGAATTTTTAGGACATCAAGTTTTGGTTATCCGGGGCTTAAATGTTAGTAACTACGGTAACATAATAATAGCATGTATAGATAAATTATCCTCATCAATACTTTAAATTGAAAGACAACACTACAACGACTTAGAAAAATATCCTTCACATTTCCTTGTCTTAACAAATCAAATCTCTTTTGGTCCCCAAACAATGGATCCAAGTGACCCGTGAACCGAAATCCGGCTGTCAAAATATCCATCGCAGTCAAAGGGACCTCATTTGTAAGGGAGCGCCAAAGGAACAATACGGTTAATTCTTGTATAACACTTGATTGATAGCCAATCTCATTTTAGTCGAACAGTTGACGCGTCAAGCTGATAATGGTGTTACAGACGTGGAACGGGCTTTTGGAAGAGATAAACGAATCATTTTTTAGGGTTCCGTAGTAAAACGAGGAACCCTTATAACTTCGTTGTCCGTCCATCTGTCCGTCCGCCCGTCCTTCTTAATAATACAAAGCCTTATAACTTCCACATTTATGAACCAAATTACATAAAATTTTATAATGTGGTAGTTTTAGCTTAAATCAATTCAATTTTAAATACTTAAAAATTTCCTAACTGTGTATTTAAGGGTTAGCTCCCATACATGTAAAGTGGGGGTGTAAAATTTTTTTCATCTCCAATGGGGTATCATTGAATATGGTTTCTAAAATTAATGTAAGGTTTTTCAAACCATTTTTTTTTCGCATGTACCATTAGTAAGATATAGGTCGCCAAAGTTAAAAAAAGAGTGTGTGTCCCCCTTATTTCTAAAGCACACAAGATAGGATATTCAAACTTTCTGAGTGTATAGACCACATTAAAAACTTTATCTTAAAATTATTTTGAGGACTGTAACTTTTTGAGTTAAAATTAAACTAAAATCATAACGGAAGCCCACGACACGCACTTGACAACTTATTATAATATTATACTAATTTTGCAAAAAAAGTTTAGAATATTTTTTGTATTGGCAATGAGAAGAAGAACGATGAGAAGAACGAGGAAAGAAACTACAAATAAGCCGTGGAGATCAAGTGGTAGCAACTAGCAACACCCGCTTCACAATCGTAAGTTCATGTGTCGGTGCCAATAAGTTATTTGGAATTTATGTACGGAAATTCACACTAGCTTTTCGGTTAACTGTCGGAAAATATCGTGATGCAACCATACCTACGTATGCATACATCCGTAGAAGAAATTCAATTGAGCAACTGCAAATAACTAAATCAAAGAGATAAATAGCCAAATAAAAAAGTAGCGGTCTTGGATTGAATAGATTGAGCTAACAATATTGATAATGATGTCAACATTTTGTTCGTCTTAATATCAGAACTATGAAAACCTATGGTTTATATATACCTGTGGTTTGGATGGCACGTTATTATTTTACTTTACTTTGAAAACAGCAAATCATCAAAAAAATTGATACTTTGCAGTGATAGACCGGCAGAATGGCAGTCAAATTATAGTCAGTTTTTAATTAAAAATAAGTAAAAATAGTTTACATAGTTTATGTAAAATATACGGTCACAACAGATAATAAAATAGGTATATTGTAATAGACAATTATTAAAATATATCAGTGACTTTCGAAAAACAAAATAACACCTTTTAGGTTTAACGATATGTTACACGATTGCTGACTCTTGACTCATCGCTTATTAGTGTTATTATTTATTAACTCATTTTGACAACGGCGATATTAATCTAAATAAAAATAAACGGGTCTATTACAAGCCATTTGAGGTGTAAATATTTAGATAAATCGAGATCGTATGTAGAATACAAGTGATGAGAATTGATGTAAGATATGACCGAATATTTATTTGATCTTCCCATTGTTATGCTAATTTTATAAATTAGATGATATAAATCAGAATTATAACCCCTGCGTCTCCTCAATGACAATAACAAACAGGGTTTTTTATTAACGTTTATCGTCACGAACTATGATATTGATGACGTCATAGGAGTCAATCTAGATCTCGTTGACGGTCGTGCTCGTGACTCTCTCTCTCTCTTCCTGGCTATGTATCCCACATGGTGATGGGGTCAGCCTTCCTCACTTTCCTCCTCCACTTCGCTCGATCTTCGACATCGTCTTCGGAAACACTACACTCTCTCATGTCCCTCAGCACTACATCCCTCCATCTTGTCTTCGGTCTGCCTCTGGTTCTTCGACCGGGGATAGAGAGTTGCAGAGCCAAGTTACCTACGTAGTCAGGTGGTCTTCTCTTAACGTGGCCATACCATCTCAGCCTACTCTCTTGCATCTTGTCGGCAATGTCGCGTACCCCCAGACTGCCTCGCACGTACTCGTTGCGGATTTTGTCGAGTCTGGTGACGCCGCACATCCACCTCAGCATCTTCATTTCGGCAACTTGGATAGTATGGACGTTTCTTTGGTGACTGCGTATAGTTATTTTTCCTGTGGTAGTTGTTTCATCAATTGTTTGTCGCTAGCCTATACAAGTATCGTGAGTCAAGAAATAAGGCATATATATTTAAAAAACCGGACAAGTGTGAGTCAGGCTCGCACATCGAGGGTTCCGTACAAACACATTGATAAAATAATTAAAAACCTGTTTTAGCATGTACTAATGAAGTTCATTTATATGACACCTTACATGATACGATTTACTCACATTGAATTTTGAGCCCATATTTTGTGAATTTTGAGGCCCTATTTTTTGTGACGTAAATATAAATGTACAGTTTTCAGATTTACTCCTATATGTGTACTCTAAGACAATGCTTCTCGCCAAATTTCATAGTTCTATGTCAACGGGAAGTACCCTGTAGGTTTTGATTTTTGTGAGTGTCAAAATTTACTGTTTTTACGACATAAACGACTCTAACTTTTTTTAACGACAACTGAGAAGCTTGTCTTTTCCACAACAACAAGAGATCATAGATATACGTATACAGTTTAAATTTCATTTCGATATCTTTACGCGTTCTCGAGATAAAGAGTCTTGACATACACACAGACGGACAGACGGACCAACGGACAGACGGACAACAAAGTGATCTTATAAGGGTTCCGTTTTTTCCTTTTGAGGTACGGAACCCTAAAAATGAAACATTTTGTCACTCTTCTGAAAATGTTACACATCCAATAAAATTAAATGAGATTGACGGCGTTTTCTGTTTCGACATCAATACTCGTGTAGATATTTCATAAAGCAGATTTTATTATCCCTATACAGATTCCGCGAATATTTAGATATATATTATTTGTTATTTAAATGAAGACATATTTGCTGAAACGCACTCTTGCTGTTGTAAGTTCGATCAATTTCCTATGTCACAATTATTGGCTTTGCTGCTCCGGCTTCACTATACCTTCAATCCTAATTAAACCTCAAAAAACAAGTACACAAAAGCACCACACAAGTAGTAATACCTCTCAAGCTAACCGACACTAACTCTAACAGTACAACTCGTAAACTACTTGCCGCATTAACCATAACGTATAAAGGCACTAAAAGCACGTCTGACCGTCCCTTGAGGCCGTTTCGGCTGTCAATGCGAAAATTTAAGTCCTCGCCACACCCATGCACTCTGAAGGGTCGACCTCTGTGCCCTTTGTCTTGATTGCTCCCTTTTTCCCTGACTCGTTTTGTCTGGAATCCGTCATGTGTTTAGTGAAATGGTTGTTTAGCTTGACCCGTTTGCTCTCTGTTCTTAAATTGTAGGCGGTGTGGTATTTGTATAAATATTAGTTAAATACTTACAGTATTGTTCAAACACTTGTACCATGTCCACAGTTAATTTAATAGATAGGTTTAGATAACGAAGTCAGTAATTCTCCTTATTATTATATACTACGGGACTAATCAAGCCGAGTTACATCGACCGTGGTCACGGGTAGGTGACCACGGTCGATGTAACTCGGCCGAAACGTCGGGATGATGATATATTTATTTATCTCGTAATTTTAGTGCGCGATTAGTCCCGTAGTATATAATAATAATGTGTTCAAATCGCGAATGTTTAAAAACAACAGTAATTCTCCTGTTGGATATTCTTAGATCTACATCTAAGAAAACGTAGGTACTAAAGTAGAAGAAAACTTAACGAAGATATTATACTTTATATTTAGGCGGTGGGAAAGAAATTTCGTATCAAAGCTGATTTATTATTTAGTGCTTATACAGGGTTATTTCTAATCAATTAGCATCCTTTTAGGGGCTTATTCTGTACATCAAAACTAACAACTTTTGTACTACGACTTTTGCCAAAATAAAAAATAATAATTGGGTGTTCCATAGAAAAAGATCGTTCACCTGCGACAAAATGTATGGAACCAGCTGTTTTTTTTTTTAGTTTTGACAAAAGTCGCGGAACAAAAGTTGTTAGTATTGATGTACAGAATAAGCCCCTAGAAGGATGTTAAGTGATTAAAAATAATCCTGTATATACTTGGAATACGCATATCTTTGGTAATACAAGTCAAATGTGTAATTTACCTTGCTTAGCATAAAATAGAAAACGAAAAATCATCAAATCACTTAATTTACACAACTTATTATAATAATTTATCGTCAGCGCGATTTTTGTCGATTTAAACATACATATGGTTTCATTCAATATTATGATCTATATCAATGAAGTCTTTTATTTTCTCTTTCAAATATAGCATAAAACAAGGTCGTAACAACAGAGAACAGACATAACTAATTGTCTATACTTTGTTACTTACCGAACGCACCTCATTTGAACCCTATACAAACCGACAACAAAACCCAGTTCCTTTCTAACACCGTGTTTACAAAACATCCATACTAATCTCTTTGAAGGAATGTGTTGCCGTCGTAGCCATTCATCTTATATTAACGACAATGTCTTGATATATTTTATCACATTTAGCTGTGGTAGAAATATTTACAGCAAGCGACCAATGTTTAGAGACCTTCCCCTCTCTCTGTGTCAGTTCTACATTAAGGTCTTCGACGAGAAGTTTGAGACAGTTGTTCAGACCTTCTTAGATTGGTTTTTGTGTTGCTTTAGGTGTAGTGTGAACGGTCTTATTTGTCATCTGTCAATTTACTCTATTTTTGGGGGTGATATGAAAGCCCGTTTTAACAGGGCTTGTCGCTCGTTTTTTGTCATCGTTATTTTCGGTTATAATGAGTATTGACAGCGATTTGATGTTGTTTTAGTTTAGCTTTCGTGTTTTCATGAATGGTTGTGGTATTTTTGAACAAAGGGTGTATTATATTATGTACCTACAACTTGTGGGCTTAACTGGTTAATAAATAGTACCCTAGTATAAATACTAATTCCGTTTTACGAGTAGTTCTATAATGCAACGTCAAAGTTAATTTTGGTACTCTTGTGTCAAATTTAATTATTTATGGGTTTATCCAAAACTGGTATACTAACCCTGGGTTGGCCCCAAAGTAAAATTAGTCGTAATAATTATGGTCATGGTGTTGAGATGCGACGTGCGTAAGCACTTTCGCATCCTGCCACCTCCCTGCTACCCAGCAAGTTGCTGGGGCAGGAGCGGAGGCAGCCGCCAGAAACAAACACAACAAATACGCCTGCCTGGAATCAGCGTACGACATTGTTCCATTTGCCGTCGAAACAGCGACCTTGGGGCGCCGAAGCTAGGAAATTCGTACTTAACCTGGGTCGCTGCCTAAAAGACAAGGGGAACGA
The DNA here is from genome assembly GCA_949316475.1 of Hypomecis punctinalis. Classification (NCBI taxonomy): domain Eukaryota; kingdom Metazoa; phylum Arthropoda; class Insecta; order Lepidoptera; family Geometridae; genus Hypomecis; species Hypomecis punctinalis. Next base: position 15,783,042 of record OX438812.1, read on the forward strand.
CGCTCGGGCTGGCTGGTAGGTATTTGGTCCAGCGCATTTCCTTGGCCATTCAGCGGGGCAACGCGGCGAGTATTTTGGGTACATTTGGTTCGGCGCGCAGGGGACTACTGGACTAATTTTTCGGACGAAGTGCCTACCATATTAGGTACCCAAGATTTATATACTCCTACCTATGAATCTCTATTTTTAATGTTTAGATTGAATATTTCATTTTAGATTGTGAACAAGTCCTAAAGGTGGGTGTGTGAGGGAGAAAGAAAAGGCTTATGATTTCTTTCCCCAGTGTTGGTTCCGTTTATTAATAAGTCACAAAATAGCATACTTAATGCTAGAAAATATCGCCACCGCGATGCAGAAACAGTACCGTGTGATACTAGCGACATCTAGGTAGCGTCGGGTGTAACTAAATTGTACATACATCGCCCACCAAGGGCAAAGTGGGACTTTTGGCCTTACATTACATAGTTTAAGTTATAAAAATGATTACAGTTGATACAGTACAGTATATACAATGGCAGTGGCAAGTTGAGAGTTGAATTTAACATAAAATGTTATAAAAATGATTACAAAGTTTCTAAATTGTAAATATAAATCTGTATTAGAAATTGACGCAATTTTAAAGTGACGACTAAAGTCATGTAAGAAATGCTATAGTTAGTTAACAATAAGATAACAAGATAGGATCCTTCGTCACTGGTAACAAAATGTAGGTAGTTGGAATACAGATTTTTGCGAAAACATTTATTTTTGTAATTTACGTTAAGCGTGCTGCCACTTACTGAAAGTGCCCTTGAAGAAAAATCTTTGAGATGCATTAGGTCGAATGAGTAATGCCTGATAATATCCACCCCAAACTAGTAGCCTGTGCTATGGGTGTACCAAGAGGTCCTTTTTTTAAGCCTTCTTGAAGTACTTGAGCATATACTTCTGCTCCCAAAAGGATATCGACATTGTTGGGAATGTGATAATGAGGATCAGCAAGCGATCCGCTGATTTCTTCTAATTCGATTGCCTCAACTCTTCTCGATGGAAGAAGATAAGTTATGCTGTTAAGCACATGAGCCTTCATTTGAATTTTGACAGATGGGTCAATCCGGGATTGAATATTGATGGAGACCATTGCCTTAGAAACAATATTCTTGTCGCCACCCAAGCCTGTCACATCATTTGAGGCTGGTGATTTTTTTAAGCCCAAGTGCTGAACAGCGGATTCAGTAATAAATGACCCTAGTGACCCCTGATCTAGAAGCGCTCGAATCGGGTATGATTTGCTATTTTTAGCCTTGGCCATGACTATGGCAGTAGGAAGTAATATTTGTTGCTGGCCCTTGCCAGTAGAAAAACATAAGACTAATTCTGGGGTTTGTTGACCTGCATTCGACGATGCCGATGAAGAAGAAGCACTTTCTGATGAAGTGGCCACTCGCCCACCGTGATAAACCCCAGCTGAATGAGAATTCAACTTTGACCCAGAACCCTTAGGATGCAGTAGCGAATGATGATTTCGCTTGCAAATACGACATCTAGAAGTACTGCGGCAGTCCTTAGCAGAATGATTGCTACCTAAGCAATTGAAACATGTTTTGTACTCAAGGACAAACTTGCGTCGTGCAGCAATGGATGTTTTGTGAAAGCTTTTACAGTGACAAAGTTTGTGATTACCTTTCGTACAAAACGGACACGAAACCTTTGTTTCGTTGATAACATGAAGTGTTTTAATTTGATTAGTTTGGCCTCTGAATCCTACCGTTGTCTTTGGATCAAGAAGTTCGATCGCTCGAAACCTTTGTATAAGAAATCCTTTAAACTGTTTATAAGTGGGTAGTTCATCAGATAAAATGTTTGTGCTTACATTGAACTCCCACTGCCGTCTAGTTTCAAGATCCAATTTCAACGATAGGATGTGTATAATCAATATGTCCCAACTCTGTACATCGATACCTAAATTAGAGAGGGTAGCCAAACAATCGTTTGTGGTGTCGATTAAGTCTTTTAAGCCATTGGCTGATTCTATATTTAAATTCCTTTGACTCAGTAGTCGTTTCAACACTTGATGAATGATATATTTTTTATTGCTATATCTCTCTTCCAACAATTGCCAACATCTCACAAAGTTTGATTCCTGAATAGGTATGTGCCTGAGAAGCTGTTCTGCTTCACCAGTCACATAACTTTTCAGATAATGCATTTTTTGTGTATTATCTAATGAGTTATTCTGGCCAATTAGACATTCAAACAATTCTCTGAACGATTGCCACTCAGAATATTGACCAGAGAAGTTCGGGATGCTGATTTTTGGTAGTTTTACTGGCGATGCTAGTGATTGATTGACATTTGGTGAAATATCTGTCTTCCTATGTTGTTCAAACTTAGATATTAACGTTTTCAACTCGCATTTATATTCCGCGAATACTTCTTCGCATGAATCATAGACATCAGATTGAATATAATCGGAAGCTGTTAATTTCTCTGAGCTGTAGTTAAGCCACAGATCTTTATGGCCTGCTAAGAATTCAGACCATAATTATTGTTCTACTAACTCGAGTCTTCCGTCTATGTATTCTTTAGATAATTTTTCCGGCGGCAATTTTTTAAAGTTAATTTTGGCAAATCGCGTTGAAAATTTATGATAGATTCCATTTTGGTTAGAGTAATTACAATTTTATTCAAAGTTTGAAGTTAAAGTTAAAATAAATTGAAGTTAAAGTTAATAAGTGCCAATCAATGAACAAGCATACGAAAATGTTACAAGTTGATGGCAAAATGAAGCTAAATAATCCTAAGTGTGTAGGACATTACCGTAATCAAAATTTTAAATTTTGGCCGTAGGTTCCCCGTACCTCCGTTTTATGTAAAACTATTCTAAGTCCTAACTAGCATGCACAATAATACAAGTTGAATAAGAAACGGTTTTACGAGTTGAATTGCAATTTTAGAGTCTGATTAATTTTTAGCCGATCCAATGAATGACGTCAAAAGTACTCACTGTTTTCACTTCACTTATTCTTGATTCACTATTGCCGCGAATTCTGCTCCAAGCCGCTTCACCTCTTCGCACTTCACGTGACGGGACACAAACCTCTGCCTGCGCCGTTTGCGTGACCGACTTCGTTGATGTCACAACTCCGCCGTGATAATGATGACACTAAGACGTCCACTGACGTCAAAATAGTTGCTTCCTGACAGCACGCTGTCTCACCGGTGATTAGTGTATGGCCCGTGGCCGTATCTAAGAACTACCGGGCGGGGCACGTACAGCCGGGCGCTCGCACCTGGTATGCGGTCGCTCTCTGCCGTGGCCTCGTATCCTCCGGTGTGGTGTAGCTTGACGATGTTGCGACAACGATCCGTTGTCCGCCAGCTCTAACAACTATCCAGCTCCGAAGGACCATGCACAAGTCCTAAAGGTGGGTGTGTGAGGGAGAAAGAAAAGGCTTATAATTTCTTTCCCCAGTGTTGGTACCGTTTATTAATAAGTCACAAAATAGCATACTTAATGCTAGAAAATATCGCCACCGCGATGCAGAAACAGTACCGTGTGATACTAGCGACATCTAGGTAGCGTCGGGTGTAACTAAATTGTACAGATTGTAAGGTGACTTGTATTTTTTATATATTATGGTCATAATCACTCCCTTTCGGCTTAGTACAGGATAAACCGATAAGTAACTCTTTAAATGCAACTGCAATATTGTACCTCTAAAACGTTCTACTTATTTTCTCTTTGCGTCACAGTTACAAACCAAATTAATGACGTGCATGCAGTCAGCGCAGTGCAGCTTCGATTAAAAACTCTTTAATTTGTATCCATGAGAGCAGTACGTTTCGGAGCTATTAAGAGCCGACCAGGGCCCATTACCTGAGCCCAGGGCCCCACCCTTAATCCCTATAATTAGAGTCCCACAAGGTGATTGATAGTTGCTGGAACACAATTCTTCGAGTCAAACGAGAATCTAATCAGTTTTTATAGGTATGTTCGTCGTATAGTTTGGTATGCGAGAGAAAGACTGCATGAAAGGAAGGTGACTGCGTAAGTTACTTGCCTAAGTTTGATAATATAATACTTCGTCAAATGTGAATAACTACTTTGGTTAGGAAATTGTCCTACACTCTACAAAAGGCTATTCGACAACCAGGAAAAAATTACAAGCAATCAATGAATTGTGTAAATAAAAATAAATCATTTTTTTCTCATAACATGATCTATCGTAGATATTAAGGATTAGAACGAAAACTTCTTCTCAAATTATTAGATTCAATAAATACCTACATTCTCTCATATAAATTCACTCTCAAATAAATTCAACAGTAAGCAATAAATAAAAATAAATAAAAAAGCCTTATATTTTAAACATTAAGAATTAACTTTTATTAATTAGATGTCATTTGTGTTGCGTATAACAAAATGCTCATTAGAACCAATTAGAACATACAAACTTAAACACTAATGTTGTTCTTATTAGCCAACGAAATGAGAAATTGTTGTTAAAACAATGGGAAATGTTGAAATGATTAACCGTAATCTACTCTTGTCAAAAAAATGTGGTCAGCAAATAGGATCAGCTAAACTATTAATTGTAAGCGCTCGAATATTTTTAGATCGTAATTTAGAGTTAAGTATTTCGGGGTAGGCAATATTTATCGAAGAGCTAAAACACTGTTAGCGATAGGTTAAACAAAAGAAAATATTAAATTTTGTAGTCGAATAATTCCTAAATGCAGTGCTGATAAATATTATCCTTACTTAATAAGTTACTAAAGAAGGACTTATAAGCTATTAAAATAAAAACAAAATTGAAATAAATATTCTAAAAACCAAAACTCGCTTTTAACTGGTCTTATTAAAGATTTATTAGTAAGGTCTATGTCCAGCAAAAGACGTCTTATGGCTGATAGATGGATAGATGGAAGAAGCTTGCATCCAGCGCTAGCCTGCGGTCTTGATGAGGTCATCCGTCCACCTTGTGGTAGGTGGACGTTCTACGCTGGGCTTGCTAGTAAGTAAATAGGTGATTCCAAAAATGTGTAAGTAGTCAATAAATCTTAGACTAAATAGGTAGACTTTTTGCTAACCAAAAGTTCAGTAACAGAGTCCAAATCGGAATTTACTGATGACCATTTGATCCTTACTAAAACAATTGCTTGGTCGTACAATGCGCCCTAAATATGCAATGACGGAAATATCTCGCTAATGTAAACGTTTTCTAACAACATCATTTAGCGCAACATACTGTAATTTTGAATCATTTAGTTCCACGATGATGTTGAATTGTGTTGAGAAGAATGGCGATAGGATGTAGATATTCCACCTTCAAAAGTGTCTTCATCGTTATAATTTTCTATTTACAGATAGAAATTTTGACACATCCGTTGTTTTCCTCAGCGATTACCTAAGTTCAGCAACATTCGGAACGGTCAGTCTTTGGATGGGTGACCGCAAGTCGCATTTCAACTAAGTTTGATGCCATCATTAGTAACCTATGTCAGGGGCCTACAAGTAGCTTGAAAAGTCATACCTGCGAGCTTACTTACTTTATTACAACTGAGTGGTACCGTAGCCCAGATGACACGCTTGTTACGGGTCCCGGTTATTTTAATTGTTTAGTTACGTCAGAGGCCTTCCTAAGGCGGCTTAAAAAGTCTTACACCAGAGCTAGCCACCATGTCTATATAATGATATCATATATATTTATATAAAATATGACTGTCGTCTAAAGCTACCCGGGATAATAACAATATACCTTACTTAAAATAAAAATCCATGTACGCAACTAATTCGTGGCAACGCTTCCAAAGACTCAGCCAATCTTCGTATCGTAACATCTGTTGGGACTTCCAAGTCTCGTTCTTACTTTTTTCAAGAAAATGAGAAACACACATACCTTCCGTAAAGTAATATAATAGCTACCCCCGACTCCGGCTGCTGGTTCAACCCCCAAATAAGAGTAGAGACTATTAGGAACGCCTATTGTTGTTCGGGACGCCATTAAAACCATGTAATTTTATTAAATTGGTAGCAATTTATCTACGAAATCGTGCACCAGACCTGCCTACTGCATTGTGTACCGCAAGCGCGGAGCTTCGTCAGATAACATCTTTTGATTTACACGTAAGAGCGTATTTACGAGCATTGCTAAGAATTCCTGTAGACATCATTGTAAACTCACATGTATAATCGGATAGACAATCATTTATTTGATGAAAAGCAAACATTACAGAAGAAAGATACAACACAACAATAATATAAATATAGTTTAAAAAAACTAAATAAACGCGCTTAGGAGTCAATTTTTTTAGGGTTCCGTACCTCGAACGGAAAAAACGGAACCCTTATAGGATCAATTTGTAGTCCGTCTGTCCGTATGTGTGTATGTCAAGACTCTTTATCTCGGGAACGCGTAAAGATATCGAGTTGAAATTTAAACTGTATACGTATATCTATAGTCTCGTGCAATTGTGTAAAAGTAAAACTTCTCAGTTATCGTTTAAAAAATTTAGAGCCGTTTATGTCGTAAAAAACTGCATATTTCGACACTCACAAAAATCAAAACCTACAGGGTACTACCCGTTGACATAGAACTATGAAATTTATGTGAAATGGTTGTTTAAATGTTGCTCGATGTGCGAGCCTGACTCGCACTTGTCCGGTTTTTTTTATAAATGCATTGACATTGGTCTTTGATAGGTGTGCAAAGTTTGAAGAAAATCTGATCGCTCAAAGTAGTTCAAAATCGAGTTCAAAGGAGTTGGTTACAAACATACAGTGAAACTAATAAAAGCGTGTTAAAAGCTAAACTAAGAAGATTTATAATTATGTTACTCAATTTTATTACTCATCATAATTATTTCAACTATAGGACGTCTACTGCTGGACATAGGCCACCTTTACAGACCTCCTATAAGATTGGTTAGAAGTGGACTGCATCAAGCGCGATGTCATATTGTGTTGGATGTTTTTGCGCTGCGCTTGCCTGGAAGTATCTACGTGGTAGGTACAAATTTTAGACCCCATCAATCATCAGTCCTGCAAAACCCATAATATACGAAATCATTTATCTAAAATCACTGATAAATTGTACTTCTTTAGATATGACTCAATTAAAAACTACACAATGGTAAATTACTATATCAGTTTAACCTCACAAAACTTCAGAGAGCGAGAACTTCAGAGTTCAGAGCCATAGAAAGCTAGGCCTAAAACTATATTCTACCTATAGTCTACTAGATCTGATAAACTTTTATTAAAAGTATTTTTTCATATTTTTTCATTTACATACATGTTATGAAAATACTTTTATTAGTAAACATCAGTATATCCAAAAAGAAACAAAAAATAAATAATCGCACATACTTTTTGCAGTCACTCTTATAACAAGCTAACAGCGGTAACTTCAAAAATGGCATAAAAATATTTGAAATATTCGTCGTAAATTGCGTCTCTCGATTGTCTATTCGACTAAAAAAGTTTTATAAATCGATTTAGTGGCTGTAAAAAATAAGGGCATAATTACGGTCACAATGCGGCGGTTAGCGAGGCGGGACAATTAGATTTTGACGGGTCCGTGATAAATGGTCGTGGTGCCTTAACCACAGGAAAACTGTGGAGTCGTGATATTTTTCTAAAATGTAAGAAAAGGACATGTCCACAAAATGTATGGAGGCTGGTATGATAATTCTTGAAAATTCTAACCACAATACTTGTTACGTGTTACGTTACGTAATCTTTTTTTTGTAAATTGTTGTTAGCTATTTTAATTTTCTTTTATTATAAATTAAGACTAGTCCATCCATTTTGATTGTAAGTGAAATAGGTTAGTTCCATTTTAAATTCTAGTTATTTCGAGATCCATGTTAAATGGAACTAGTGTTGTAATTTTTTAACATTAGTCCCATCATGGAACTGTTTATGGTACTATTGGCAACGAACCAAATTAATTGACAACAAATATATTTAGATACATATGTGGTTGGAAATTAGACGCATAAGCATACCAACTTTGCTCTACACAATAAAAACATCTTTTAATTGTTACAAAGAAAATTCAAATCAAATTACTACTACCTAAACAAACAAACAAATAACTCTTTATTGTACACACAAAATAAACTAACAATAAATATGTACATGAGTGAAATTATTAAGATAGTGCAACACTAGGCGGCCTTATCGCTCGAAGCGATCTCTTCCAGGCAATCATCCAGGCATCAATTCACCTACTTACAATGGTAAAAAAAATAATAAAATGAAGCAAACAAACCTTCTCCACAGCACCGCTATTCTATAAATGATTCACTAACAATACGACCCAACTTATGATTAAAACGATCGTTTCTAACCGCGAATTATCAAATTTCTTCTTCGCCCTAGCATTATCACATAAGTCCAAATGTCTCGAGGTACCGCTTACCATCAACCAGTCACCATAGACCCCCATAAACCACACAAGCAAACTCTAATCCAACAAAACTCGTCAAGTGATCAGAGTCAAGTAAAACTGGTCAAGTTAAAAGTGAAGCGATTAAGAGAAAATTGCAAAAGATTATAGCCTGGACCGTAATACACGGATCAAATGTAATTATCAGTGTTCCTAACTTTAAATGTTATTAATTAGAACTGTGATTTAGGTGAACAATTTGGTAACGATTTTGGAAAGTCAAAACTTGAAATGCGCCAATTAAAACTACTGATCATCAAGAAAATTGAAGGGATGATCATTCCGGGAGAGCATTTATGAAGAAATAGCAGCGCCCCGCGGCTACGCCTGTTATTATCCTTCAAGTATTTAAAGTAGATAATTCGCCACTCCCATTGAAGGATTATTATCAAGATAAGTAAATGCCAAGTCATGATTTCTGAAATGCCCCCAGCTTCTATTCATCAGCTTTTAGTCTCGTGATTTCCACATCGATCTGTTCTTATCACATGTAGAGATAGATCTACTTATGAGCACGCTTGTAAACTTTAACCATTATTTTAGGCTTAATTTTGATCGAAAGCTACTTACATGTTTATTGTTTAATTCGTTTTTTGATTGCCGATAATAAAAGCCATTATTAAATGACATTGTGACTGAAGATGAAACGAAACATGACTGTTACAAGAATTTGCAAGATACCATGTTTACTTTACTAACAAACAAAAACAAACTATATATTTCAATATAGATTCTAGGTGGTTTAGAAAATAATGTTACATAACATCTATTTCACGTTAGAAAAAAACATAACAAGCAGAAATAATAATAATAAAAATAAAATACTTAATAAAAATTTTGGGACACCTTACATAAGGCGTCTGACCCCAAACTAAGCAAAGCTTTGTGATATGGCTGCCAGAGACTGATATACTACATATACCTATTTTTAAATACATACTTATATAGATAGTAACTAAATAACACCCAGACACAGAGCAAACACTTATGTTTATCACATAAATTATTGCCCTGGGTGGGGATCGAACCCATGCCTCTTTGATCCAGAAGTTAGGGTCACTAACCACTGAGCCACCGAGGCAGTCAAAATGCAAGTAAACGTGTAGCGTAGTTCAGGAAACATTTTCAGTGGTTTTCAGAAGCATTTAAAGTTTATTAGACTATCTTTCGAAGTAGTTACTTTCCAAAAACGTGTTAAGTAGGTACTTACTTTCCAAAAATTACAACTAGCCGGCACCCGACACCCAAGCCCCTCCAGTGACAACCTTAATTACTTTTAGAGAACAACAACCATCTTACAGTGTTATCTACAATCTCAGCCGTGTAATATAACTTATAACGTGATGTACAAACTGACCAACATAACTAGATAATTGATCAAATGTTAGAACTACAATATTCCACTAAAATCTTCAGGAGTATTTAAGGAATGCGATGGTGGTGACTTTGGTGAAGTGAATGGATAAGTTGGCAGCGGTGAAGCGACGGTGATGACCGCTACTTGCACTGTTCTGTGACCGTTCCACGTGGTAGACACCTGAATTATTCATGTACTAACGAGAATCTAGAGTGTGGAGTAACAAGATAGGACAATTCTTAAGAAAGCACGTTTTATTTGAAATCACGCCGCGAAAAGTTTCCAAATTATCTACTTTGAAAGAGTCAGGGCCATATTTCATTAAGGCACCAGAGTGGAGCTAAAACCTAAAGAAAAAACTTAGCTTGGTTGTGTAATCATTGAAAACCACCTAAGGAACTTTTCATAGATAGGTCCATCTGCATAGTACATTTTGTTGGTAGCGCGTCCAGTATAGCACTACCAGGGTGTATTAGTGGGATGGAGCCCTTAGGGTCAATCATATAACAAGAATTCCTATCTGTCTTCTGTGGGATAATTGCTAAGAATCTGTAATTAGCTGGATAACATTCACAACTGAGCGTTACCATGCTTCAGTCGAAATATAAATTGTAGGCTCCGGTTGTTTTAACTTTTCAGCAATGTTAGATCAGCCGCCCTCAGGCGACTTAGAGACTCTGACGCGACCCGGCTTACCTATAAGAATAAAACTGTCATGCAAAAAAAATATACGATGCAACAGTGTCGTCGCATACCTAGTCGTATTTATGTGTAATGTCGGTATGATTACTTGATTATTCGAAAAGTGAGGCGAATTTTGAAATATTACCTCCATTTGTATTCGAAGCTGTGGTGGCTTACTGAAAGAGCTCAGTTTAAAATCGTGAGATTGGTTTAGTGAGACTTTAGCATGGTGGATTTTTGGAATTTATGTACCTACATTGGCTTTCCAATCAAATGTAAATGTTTATTTGTTGATTTTAATTAACTAAATATTTTTAATTAATTTTGATTTTAATTAATTAAATAATATTAAACGGATTACGAAATCTTAAATAAATCTACTGGCTCCGAACTTGGTTTATACAATTGTATTATACAATCCAGCTAGCAATCTAGCATAAACTCTTGCACCCTACAATAGTAGATCTATGTCTAGCAGTGAAGTTTTAAAAGGACTGGTTAGTGTATAGTACATCTAATGTAATGTAAGGTAATTCATCACTTGTTTTTATGACTTATAACAGCAAACTAACTGCCTTAGCAGTGCGTTGTTCCGATTCTGATTTTGTTCCGTTTATTTTGCGTTGTTTTCTTTATCTTAATTAGTGTACTTATGTCACGTCACTTTATTGTTGACATCGATTAGATTTATAGTCATAAAATATTGGCAACTTGCGTGTAAAGAAGGTTCGTCTGTTGTTATGATTAGATAGGCAAGTCATCTTCAAAATTATTGCAGTCACAAACAAATAACATTCCTCAAACACCCAAATATTCCGCATCGTTTCCTCCAAACTTGCAAAATACTCAATTCTGTTCACAAATTCCTCAAAATATAAGAATGATTCATCTCTGTGATTATATTCATAAAAGCAAGCGCATATTTACGACGTTTTGTCCCCGGGCGAATCTCCCACGAGTCAAGTCTGGTCACATTTTAGAACAGAATTTTTGACATTCCGTCTACGCCCTTCAAGTCTGGTCTTATTTGTGATTTATTTAGTGCGTAAAATGTTGTTGAACCAGTAATGTGCTATTTATTTTATTGTACTAGTAATACTCGTACTAGCTGACTCCGCAAACGTTGTTATGCCATGTGAAAAATCTTAGAGAGGTCTAACATTATCACTTAGGGGTATAAACAAAAGTTTACGGCCTATTTTTTACAGACCTACCTACCGAATAAACAATACCTACACAAAAATAAAATTAATATAAAAAAAGAAAGCTTTTTTGAGATCCTGAATATTATGTAGCAGCAGGGTTCTAGCCAAGACAAGTAAAACGATCCCAAACACGACCGATCTACCCTGTTTAGTAAAGGAGTTCCTATGGCCACCTTCCGACTCCATCATCAGATCAGAGACCTTATACTGTGTAAGCGCTCTGACGTTCGACTTCGCTTTTTCTCCTGCTCGCGCCAGTTACTCACGCCGCGAGAGGAAGCCGGAGGAAAAGCAAAGCCAAACGTTAGAGCGCTTACACAATAAAGCCCCAGCTCCATGGTACCATATTATTACAATTTTGCACGCATATGGCGTGTAAAATTTCATCACAATCGGAAAGTTGGTCAAATTTAACTTGCAAGATTCCATCCGAACCTATATACATAGGTAGTACATCCATTGCAAGTTAATAAATAATAAAATTATAAAAATCGATCAAGCCGTTTGGGATGCGTTTGGTTTGTTACGATTGCGACTAAATACTGGCGAGAACACCTATACCCAAAGGTGGACGTCGTTAACCTGATATAATGATTAAGATTTATTTAAATACATCTCTACTGGTTGAAAAGGCCACCCATTGATACTCGGATATATAAAACGAATTTAACTGAAGTAAATATATTATAAGCTTTTTGTGAAGAAGTTTGTTTTCCATAGAAGTCAAAAACTTTTATTACAAAAAAAGTAATTAATGCTTTTGATTTCAACGAAAACTTCAACGAATTTTATCAAAAATATGTTTAGTTCAGACAATAAGCCCGATTACAGAGGCGCCAGCGTAAATCAAACAGCAACGTAAACAGTGTTTTCCCTATGAATTATTCCCTAAAGTGAAAAAGAAACAGAACTAGTATGCTATTTATCTAATGTAATTTGTCATATATATAAGTTGACTGCCTCGGTGGCTCAGTGGTTAGTGACCCTGACTTCTGGATCAAGAAGGCGTGGGTTCGATTCCCACCAAGGCAAGCATTTTTGTGATGAACATAGGTGTTTGCTCTGAGTCTGGGTGTTATTTAGGTACTATCTATATAAGTATGTATTTAAAATATGTATATGTAGTATATCAGTTTCTGGGAGCCGTATCACAAACTTTGCTTAGTTTGGGGTCAGAGACCGTGTGTGAGATGTCCCCCAATATTTATTAAAAAAAAAAATACGATGACGCCTCTGTAATCAGGGCTTATTATCATACTACAGTTATTTTTCCTCAAAATACCTAATAAATTGAAATGAAAACATTCGCGAGCATTACACGCACCGTGCCATGTCAAAAATAAGTAAATTTTACATCGATCATATCGTTATAACCAGCTAATAACACAATAGGTAACTTAATACAAACAGACACGACAAACAAATAAATATTCAGCGAGTTATTTCCGTTGTAACGTTAGTAATTAAATTCTTACATAACAAACAGGAAACAAATAGACTATACTAACATGGATGCGTTATTTCTTGCACCCCACTCCCCAGTAAATCAACGCACTAACTGAACTGAAGTGGAGAACTGTAAATAAAACTGGACAAGTGCGAGTCAAGATGCGAAACAAGAGTTCCGTATCAAGAAACAAGATATTGAAAACCTGAGAAGGAAACATTTTGAGTTATCAAATTGAAGGTACTGTATTCAGTACCTTCACTTCACACCTACTGAATACAGTAGGTAACTTTCAACTGAAAAGTTTAACATTGTTTTTTGAAAAGTTAAAAAAGATAAACATAAGTACGAACAGACAAAAGGACAATCGAATGATCCTGTAAAAGTTCCTAAGGTACAGTAGTATGTAGTTAATATAGTTTGTATGTGCTTGTTGTGTTTCAAAAACGCGCCGCTAGTGGCGCTGTACATTTTTTCATACAAATTACATGCTTATGCGGTCGCCGAAGAGCGCGTCATGTTTACGACAAAACTCACACTCAGCATACAAAGTCCAAAACACAGTAATCATCACAAAACTAAACTCAACTATCCTTATGGAAATAATGTAGGTATTATTATATACTACGGCACTAATCGCTCACTAAAATTACGAAATAAATAAATACCTCCTCATCCCGACGTTTCGGCCGAGTTGCCTCGACCGTGGTCACGGGTACACTAGGTATATAGGTCATGGGTAGGTCGATGCAACTCGGCCGAAACGTCGGGATGCGGAGGTATTTATTTATCTCGTAATTTTAGTGCGCGATTAGTCCCGTAGTATATAATAATAATGTGTTCAAATCGCGAAAGTTTAAAAATAATGTAGGTACCTAATGCTTGTAATTTTCAGTGGTATTATAGCGTGAAGTACTATTTTAACGAGTTGACCAATCTTATTACGGTGTACGCAGTACGATTTTTACATTAACCAATGTCGGTATTTTTTTTATTTCTAAGAATGCGCTATGGTATAGATTTCAACGTAATATAATTATGTACATATTATATATTTTATGAATGCAACTAGCACCCCGTCCATTATTTATACCCTTTCTGTCTTCTCCGTCCTAAATTGTTACACCGTTTATGTATCTTTGTTTTTTGTTTATTTATTGGTGTGCATTAAAGAGTTTATCTATCAATCTGTCTAGACAATAGATAAAGCATACATGATTCTACTAATGAAATCTCTACGTAGATCCCTCTTTCTTGCAAAACTTGGAGCATCTGCTGTTTGTGTTTAAGGTTTTGTCTTCACTGAAATGTTCTAGGACCCTAAAAAACAAAAACGATTGTTCAATACCCGAGTCACGTAAAGAGACTCCGTTACACATATCAGTGTAATCATCACACACCGCATTATCTACGACAGCTTTTGCAACTTCAGATTGTGGAGCAACGGTCACCCACCGTGACGGCTGACACTCACCGCAAACTATTTTAAAACAACCATTCGAAATTCAAACTCGATCTAATGTCACTTGCAATAACGACCATTTTATATTTGGTACACAATTTTGCCGGCCAGTGCTATCCGCACCAAAGAGAATGCAAGACAAATATAATTGCAGACGTGAGCTATACATTTGACTTATACCTACCTATTTGGTGGGTACATGGGACGTTCCGCTTTATGAATTTGTCGCTTCTAATTGCCTCTCGACCAATCAAATGGCAGGAATCTCTGGACAATAGGCATATGTAAGACGCTCACTCACACACTGCGTACGCAGATAGTAAATAATGTTCTCTGTAATTTTCCGGTAAGTGACTGCAACAATAGACGTCTGCGAGTAAACAAAAGAAGATCTGAGCATTGTTCTCTTTTTAAATAATTTAAAAGACAAAAGAACGATAGCATCCGACGACGGAACAATTTAGGTACTACGTGTAATCTATAGGGACCTACTTCTACGAGTAGGTATTAATTCTCTCATTTAAGCTAAATTATAAGTCCGATTACAGAGGCAGAACTATGCTATTTAGCTAATATAGTTACGCTGGCGCCTCTGTAATCGGGCTTTATGTGTAGGTACTTATGTAGAAAAATGATTTGAAATTAACAAACATTTCTATTTTTCAGCAGTATTTTCACTTACTTATGTAAGAATTACATTGTTTTTAGCTGAAAGACTCATGTAGAGAGTTTTGTTATAACATTTTAGTCAATTTGAGTACCTTCCTATAGAAATGCTCTAAATCTCTAAAATATTATAGCTACCTTTTTTTTGAGCGTCTTATTTTTCAATTTGAATAAGCTACTGAATACTCAAACTTTTAAATACTCACTAAATAAAATTAAAATCTAAAAATTCCCCATAGTGATTGGCAAATATTCTGACTATGTCGAATAAAAAATTATCTGGTAAAATCGCAATTGGCTTGTTTGTCAAGATATCTACTTTCGACTAATTGGCAAATACTCTTAAGTTAGTGTAATTGGCGTGTCTTCCTATGACATGTAGGTAGGTATGTATGTAGATTGCACAACTATACGATTTCTACAAATTAAAGCCGTGGAAAAAATTTGTGCAAAAATCAGTCACGGAGTGTGGCTCTAGTCATCTTGTCTGACCACTTAGGGCCAGACGCCACTAAAACGGCCCGTGGCGGTGGTACAAAAAGCTAGAGCCCAATTTTTGAAATGTTAGTGAGATTCTAAGCAAAGAGAGTGCGTCGCTGTTGCGCCGCCTTAGTTTGACTGACAAGCCAAGGCGTAGTTTCATAGTTACCTGGATGTCTGTGTAATTGTCTGTACACGGCGAGGCGTAGTTTTGGTTGGCTTCACTTGTTTGTTCACAACATTCTCTCTTGATTTTTTTATTTGCTCTGAGGTTAGAATTATTTCTTGGAGAAGGCATTGCTCGAAAGTCTCGAATCAGGTATGAGCAAATCCGACATTGCCCAGCGGATTAGCAAGTTGAAGTGGCAGTGGGCAGGGTACATATCTCGGAGGACTGATGACCGATGGGGTCGAAAAGTTCTCGAGTGGAAACCACGTAACAATCGCAGCGTAGGACATCCACTCACAAGGTGAACGGATGACTTCATTAAGGCCGCAGGTTCACGCTTGATTCAAGCCGCTACCAACTGCTCTTGTTGGAGCTCCATAGGGGAGGCCTATGTCTAGCAGTGGACGTCTTATGGCTGTTGGATATATATTAGTGGCAGTGAACGTTTGCAGAGAGGATCGCATGCTATGCTCTCCCGTTCAAACAAGCACAGATTTTCATTACTTGCACCTGCTTTTACTCGGTCTCGTTAGCATTTTGCATACGTTTAGTCGTTCTTATGATTCGATCATAGAGCCCCTGGACGTAATATAAGATTACACGTAAACGGAAACTACTGTAGTTTCCATGTAGTTTGATAAGTACATATCTGAATAGTGCCCTTAACGGAAACGAGGAAGAATTTTATTGCATTGTGCTCCATAAGTTAATCGCACAAATGCCACATTTGCTTGGCGAATAGCAAGAAACAAGCTTGGGATTGTGCTTTCTCGCTAAGCAAATATGGTATTTATTCAGTGGACTTACGATCTATAACGAACTACCTAACACCGTATATATATCTCCGCTCCGCTCGGTTTTGATGGACCCTGGGTCTTTATTATAATAGGTATGGACAGATGTCTAGGCATTGCATGACTATAAAAGTACGTAATGCCTAACTTTGCTTACGCCACGACAACAAAGTTTCAGTGTATTAATTAGGTGTTTCTTTTGTGAAACTGTGTTCATAAAATTGGGTAATTTATGATTCATAACTGTCAGCTTTAGAGCGTCTACTTATGAACTTAGGCCTTCCCTATTGTCCAATAAGATCGATTGCAAGCGGTTCAGGTTCAGGACCTTGGACTTGGACTTATCTACGAGTAGTTTATCAGTCCAATTGATGCCGCATCCTACTGCGATCTAAGATTATACAGGGTTATTATTTCTAATCAATTAGCATCCTTCTAAGGGCTTATTCTATACATCAAAACTAACAACTTTTGTGCTACGACTTTCGTCAAAACTCAAAAATAATCAGCTGTTCCATACATTTTGTCACGGGTGAACTATATTTTTCTATGGAACAACAATTTTTTTTGAGTTTAGACAAAAGTCGTAGAGAAAAAGTCGTTAGCTTTGATGCACAGAATAAGGCCCTAAAAGGATTCTAATTGATTAGGAATAACCCTGTATAAATACATGAAATATAAGAAAAATAGAGTCAAATATAGTCTAAATAATATATAATAGTAAAATAGTGTCTAATTATTAAGTAATCGCTCACATGGAGTAAAAAGCAGCGATGTATTTGAGGACACATAATATTCTATCAATAACTCTGCATTGACTGTAATTACCTAAATCGTTACAACAGCCAAAATTGCAATACATCGTCATCATTATCATATTTTAAGTTACTTAATCTATGTCATTCATTCATTTTTAACTAAAGAGCTGTTGTCGGAGGAGCAACTTCCACATCTCGCGGCCCTCGGCCTATGTTTTTTACCTCCCTGTACGATATGCCATCTACCTTCTCCTTAACTTGATCTAAGAACGCCTTCCGTGGTCTTCCCCTTTTTCGTTTTCCTTCTTTCCTTGTATTATGGTTTAAGATTGTCATGTCGTACAAGGTGGCCAAACATCTTTCCTACTCTATGTGTACAATAAAAAATGTACAGCTTTCTTAACAGTCTCCCCCAATTTTTAATTACCAGCCAAAAATATAAAATCGGCATCGGCATAAATAATAACGATGGTCGCTAATAAAAAGCTTTAGTTACGCACTATTACATCGATAGTAATCGACGATACTATCGATTAAATGCTACTTAATTGCGCCCGCTCCGATTCGATAAAAAAGTTTTTGTCGTTCATCGAGACATTTTAATCGTTACGAGTAGTTAACAGACATTCGAATGGGTTTAATCGAATAATTTTAGAAGACGTTGAATTTTATTTTAACAAATAACTGCGTTTCGATGTACCGGCACACTTCTATGCAGTTTAAGAATGAGGTCGATTGTCAAACAATGCTATTTTAATAATACAAATATGCAAATAACAATAAATATGCGTATTCAAATACTGACTATGTACTTACATTTTTATAGTAATTTACCCATATTTGAAGAAATTTAGGTGACCTTGTGTTTTAAATACCTATATCTAAATTTATCAAAGTTCTTTCAAACCATGACCCCAATGAAGAGTCTTTACTTATGTGTGCGGCTGAAAACTTCATACAGCAAACTTTGCATTAAAAAATTATGCAATAATGTTTGTTACACAACGATGGCTTATATTATTGTCAGATGAAAACCTGATCATTATACAAAAAAAAACCTAAATCTAGGTAACATTATGTTGCAGACTTTATAAATACTACATTATGTTATGTAAAACATTTAATGTACTTTACACAAAAACAGCAATGCCTCGCAAAATTCTTTCGTATCCTTACAATACAAAATTACAATTACAATTAAACTAGAAAATAAATTCAAATCTAGATGTTAGATTTTTGAATTAAGTACGCTATAAATAAACAATACATGGAAAGTTTGTTTCGAAACAACTTACTTAAAAGTTCTGCTGTTGAATATTCCTTTGATCTTTCATAATATTCGTTATTATCTTTCCATGATATCTATATCCGTTTCAACCTTAGGAAAACGTGAATAAAGAAATATTGTAAACCAAGCAATTGCATATCAATCGTATATTGTAAATACCTACTGCATGACGGACACGCGATTTGTTATCCATCTCTTATCTCTATTCTAACATTTAACCGAAAAGCCAACGGTATGAATCCGTACTTATTCGTAAGTACTAATAAAAATCTCTATAATTGTTCATAATAGAAGTGCGATGATATTAAAGTATACTTCAGAAACAAAAAAAAAAATTATGCTAAAACGATTCTAATCCAAGCAATTATACGTACCTATCTTCAGAATAAGGCTTCTGAGTTCGCATCAATCGTATGCATAGAATTAGAACTAAAGTAAGTTCTAATTCTATGATCGTATGTCTTACCTATTAGAATGTGGTATGTACCTACCATATGACAAAACAGGGATTTCTCGTCCATGTCCACAATATAAGTTTCACCAAAAAACCTCTATAAAGTGGTATAAAAATCGATACTTTCAAAGGCTTTTCTTTTTTATGAGTGTGATAATATTAAAACATACCAACTTCAGAAACGTAAAAAAACCTCTATAAGAACTTACAAAAAATATTCTAAAGCAAGTAATTGCACATCATACGTATATCGTACGTATCTATAGAACAGGGATTTGTCGTCCATATCCACAATAAAGTTTCACCAAAATACCTCTAAAAAGTGGTATGAAAATCAATACTTTCAAGGCCTTCTTTTTCTTAATAAAAGTGTGATAATATTAAAACATACCAACATCAGGAACGTAAAAAAATCTCTATAGGAACATACAAAAAATATTCTAAAGCAAGTAATTGCGCATCATTCGTATATCGTACATATCTATCGCATCGTATGACGGAACCAGTCGAGAGCAATTACAATTAATGGATTTGTCATCGCAATTAATTTTATAGGAATTAATATTCGGGCGGCGAACGCAAAGGGGCACTTTTTATGTTATTTTTTATGTAATAAATTGTCATAAAATGGACTCCGACGGTCTTCGGTGACTGAATTGATTGACGAATTGCGTGACCAATCCGAAATAGGTGGATTTCTTTTGAGAGCGTTTGGTGAGAGGGCCACTAAACGAGCTGATGGTGTGGTAGATATCTTATATGTAAGTCATAATATACGTCATGACTTCATGAGCCAATTCGTAATACTATTCTTACATTATATTCTAAACTATTCAGGGTGTTTTTTTTCAGTGCATATACTTTGCATACGGAAAGTATAATAAAAAACAATTAAACCCCTACATTGGTTTAACTCTTTTTAGTACAAAAATATTGAAATAACTTCAAGAGAAAGTATACAGATAAACGGAGTAATTAATGTCACCCTACGTCTGAGTACCAACGTGGCCGCGTCGTACCTACGCCCGAGACGTTTTGGTAGGTAGTTATTGTCTGGAGTGTAGGGTGCATGCAATTTTTTTTTTTATTAGTTTTCCAAAAACATAAGAAAAAAGTTTATCTTTAAAGCGAAATATGTTCCATTAATGATATCTATTGCGCGATAGAATGATATCTATTGCTCTGTATCTAAAAATAGAATATGATGATGAATCATACCATGAATCCGAAAAGTTTGTTGGTTTGTTCCTCTTTCACGCAGCAACGGATTGACAAGATTTTGGCATGGATATAGTTTGAGGGCCGGAAACTGACTTAGGCTTTACTTTGTATCCCGAAAAATTAAAGGGTCCTGTGGGATAGCACAAAAGTCAAATTCTACGCGGGCGGAGCCGCGGGCAAAAGCTAGTGATAGAATTTTTTCAATCTATCAAATACAGTCAAGAAAAACAATTTGATTAAATTGCGCTTTTCTAAGGTTTTAAATGAAATCTCATCGCTGTTTTCTGGAAACTATACGTGATCTATCTCCATTTCAGAACTTTGCGACCCCATCGGCTAATAGTCCTGCGTGCTATATACCCTTATGTTACTTACCTTTCATACTAACGACTTGGTATTGTTTTTTTGTTTCGAATGTAAGTTTCAGACACAATAATGTTTGACCACCATAGTCTGGTGGAATCTAATGTTTTCAATAGTAGATTAGTAGCCAAGGGCTGTAAGGCATCAATTGCAGCCCGAGATATTTAGGCTCTTGAGCGCAGTGAGGGCACCTATAGTTCGAGGGTGCAATTGGTGCTTACACCCGAGCTAACTATTCTGCTTTACATCTTGATTGTGAGGTAAGTAGAAAACAACCGGCATTACAAGAATAAAACATTTTATTGAAATTAAGCTTCACCGTTGGGTATTTAAAATTGATGACTATTATACTCACACGAAGACAAGGCTGAATAGCAAAGCGACCTCTTTGGTCATTGGGCTGAATGCATGTCTATTGTCAGTATGATGGTTAGATGTACGCGAACTATTTGAGAAAGAAGTGTTTTTTTTTAATACTTACCGCCCTAGGGCTTTTCTAGCTACATTATTACACTAGAGCGCTAATTAGTCACCTACAAGCCCCATTTGGAGGTAATAAGAACCTACTTACCGAACATGAGAGATGTAAAGATACTTAAGGCACGCAAAATTAGAAATTAACGTTTCAAATCGACCTTGAGAAGACCAAGATTATAACTTTCGTTCGTTAGTTCCTTTCAGCCTTAGGACGTCCACAGCTGGTCATAGGCCTCACTTACAGATTTTCAATAAGATCTAGTGAAGTAGGGAAGTAGATTGGAAGTGGATTGCGTCCAGTCTATCCCGTGAAGTCATTTGTTGACCTTGTGGGCGAAAATTTCACACTGCGCTTACCGGTATAGGAATCATACAAGTCGACGGATGTGAAGTTATCTACAAGCTGCGCAATGTGTCCATGCAATCCTGACTGAAGCTCACATAAAGCTGCGCGTTGATTGGGTTTCGCGCAGTTTGTAGCTAACTTCACATCCGCTGAATTGTGTGGTTCGGCCTATACCTACCTATAAATATACGTGCTATGTGCACAGTTGACTGCCATTTTAACTTGCCAATAAGTAAGTAAGTTTGTGTAGGCCGGGTGGCTAGCCCTGGTGTAGAGATTTTTCAGGCCCACGGGCTTCGATCATATCACAATTCAAGACATTTGAAAGAAATAAACAGGGTTATTCCTAATCAATTAGCATCCTTTTAAGAGGTTATTTTGTACATCAAAGCAAACAACTTTTTTCAGCGACTTTTGTCAAAACTCAAAAAACATCATTTGTTTTATACATTTTGTCGCGGGTGAACGATATTTTTAATGGAACAACAATTATCTTATTTGAGTTTTGGCAAAAGTCACATAACAAAAGTTGTTAGTTTTGATGTACATAATAAGACCCTAAAAGGATCCTAATTGATTAGAAATAACGAATAACCCTGTATAAGCTCATCCGCTCATTCGCTCATCGTGTTCAAGCTGCCCGCTAGTTCCACCGCCTCAGTCCAAGTTGTAAAACTCTTAACGGTCAGAAGTTCTCACGACAGATCGCGCCGATTATCGGATCGTGTTCATTATTAGTCAATCTGTTTTATTGAAGCACCGCCTTTGATCGAGACGACTGTGTCAATTTCTTTACATCGATTATGATGTTAATCGAGTAATGTCTGCTCGATTGTTATTGTTTTTGGAAGTCGGCCTCTTCTAATCTATTTAATTAATTCATTTCTAACGTAAGACTAGTAAATGGGTACGTGGCTTAGAATAAGGGCATAGTTATTTAAAGTCATATTTTATTTTGATTATTCGTTTAGATAATTAATGACAAGTTTTAAAATTTACCTACTAAAATGATCTTCACATGGCATAGCGTATTCAAACAACAATGAGAATAGTTAGGTAATTTTACCTCTTCAAATTATAGGTATGAACCGATCAACACTTGCTGAAAATTTGCAAGCACTGACTAAAAAGTAAATAGGCGTAATTTGATCAATCGCTTCTTCTTGTCAAATAATAACAAATATACAATACTACTTTATATGCTAAAACTACCTGCACTACTACTACATAAAAAGCAATTGGATCATCCACAGATTCCTTGAAGGTCTAAAGATAATCCAAATGCTTAAGCCCACTCCACCAGTTGGCAGCGTGCCTAGCATGCTGGCTACATTGCCACGCTGAATGTCAATGGTTAGGGATGATTTATATTACGACGGGGCGGTCGCGAGACAGGCCGGAGATGGGCCGGACGAGGCCCGTACCTCACCCGTACGACGCACGTTCCATACATTTTTGTCGTGACCCGTACGACGCCCGGACGGGGACCGCCCGGGCTTTTACACAAAAAGTATGGAACGTGCGTTGTACGGGCCCCGTCCGGCTCGGCCCTGGCCCGTCCCGCGCCCGCCCCGTCGTAATATAAATCATCCCTTATGCGTTGAGTTAATAAATACACCAGTATTTTGGTCACGCGACTCGCTTGACCAAAATGCGTCGTCGTCGTCGCCAATAAAATATAATCACTTTGCCAAAAAAATTAATGAATAATCATTTAATGATATAATTATTGAATCATTAAATTATTATTGAAGTGTTTTAAGTTTACAGATGTGTCAAACAGCAAAACTTTACAAAGCGTGTTGACCAAATAAATCTAATACTAATCTCCATTTTACGACATCTAGATCCCAATCATAAACAAAACCAAAACGATTCCTGATTGCATTCACAAAAACTTGAATTCGAATATTATTCAGTTATTCACAACGTGACCAGTGCACAATAATTACGCATGACAGTTACGACATTGACATTCTAACTTTGTACTCACCGACGCTACCAAAAATCTTTTAATTTATTTAATTTGCGCCTCTAATTATGGACAATCAACACTGAACGTGATTTCTCGTGACGCCTCAGACTTACAAGGTAGTCTTTTGTGCTAGCGTCATTTGCTGTCAGGCATGTGTTTTGTCCATAGACATAAAATATACAGACATGGAACATCTGTCAGGAACGGCACGTAAATACTGCCAATTTGTCTTGTGTCACACAAAATGGCGGTCATTGATAAGTTAACCTATAAATTAAGCATCGACGAGCATCATGCATGTAATTTCCACTCGTTCTTGAGTAAATAAATACATCCAGTCAATTTTTAACTAATTATTTTTAAGATTTTGACTGGTCATTCGATAAAAAAAATTCTTACTTCCCTTTGTTGGTTGAAATTGTGAAGCAAAGACAACTCTCTACTTTTAAATTTCTTATCTCAAATAAGTTCGCGCTTCACCACCAACTCGTCTGTTGGTAAGCGAGTTTCAATATCACGAAAGTGCAGTGCCACCAACTGACAAACAATAAGGGCCTCTCCATATTTTTCTTCTTCATTGATTTTGCCCGGTAACCTTTTCATACTTTACTTAAAAACCAAATTCAATAGACCCTTGAGGCTCCTCTCTACCACCAGAATATCAACTATCGAAAGGAGGCGAGGGAGACCTAGATTGACTGGCCGGTGGTCTCCATTATCGAAGACTAGTAATCACTCGTAATCACAGAACAACGAATGGTTTTTCGTCGTGACGCATTTTTTTGTCAAATTATTTTGTAATATTTTTTTGTTCGCTTTATGAATGGATTTTTGATTCAATGTCAGAGAGCGTCGTACGTTCGATTGACATCAAATTATATGTGATTACGCCGCGGTTGGTTGTAACAAATAATACGTGGACGTAACTAGAGGTAGATAAAAAGGTATAATGTCAGCATCCTGGTCCAATAGTCCAGTTGGTCGTCTTCTGTTATTATTTATAGCCAAGGATGCTTCGGAACGAAAGTAGTTTTGTTTTTGTACCTTTGATTTATGAAACATCGATATACCTACCTAGTCTTGGATTTTAAACAAATTATCGGGTCTTTTAGATTAGTTTTATTTTAGTTTTTGGTATATATTAATTTTTTAAGTAGGTTAATTTTAATAGTTATAGTTAATGAAATGTTTTTTTATGTTAATCTATAGCGATTCAAAAAACAATTAATACTTACCCAAAAAAGCCGTGGTTGTCTAGTGGTAGAGACTCTCGCCTTACGATCGTGAGGTCGTAGGCTCAAATCCCGGTCCCGTACCAGAAGTGAGAGAAGTGAGTGAAGTGAGAGTGTAGAAGTGAAGTACTGTGAGTTCTTTGGAATTTATTTACGGATTTTCACGTCACTGGCTTTTCACTGGAAAACATCGTGAGCAAACGTACATATGTCCATAGAAGAAATTCGATGATGTATGTAAATCCACCAACTCGCACACAGGCCAGCGTGGTAGATATGGTCCAATCACCCGTCGTAGATAGACTTACACCCTGCAGCAGACCATTACAAAGGCTAGTAAAGTACAGTTCAGTACCCAAAAATGTAACCCGATTTTCTGTCTAAACCTTCCTATACAGGGTGTATTTAAGACTCAGACATAATGGACATGTTCAAGGACAAAGTACGAATTTTGTACCTTCGATATGATAAAGATATTATACTCATCATTATGACTAACTTGTAGTAGGAGGCCAGCGCTGGAATCGCGTAAAAAAAACAATTTTCCACACAAAACGTTATCAGCTTTTGAGGTTTAACGTTTTTGCACTTTTGGGATAATAACATTCCTGGTCGCACAACTAGTTGCTAAATTTAAAAGCAATTAGTCCACGAGCATTTCCTGTTCTTTGAGGGTTTTTCCCCATTTAAAAATATGTCTGCTAACTGGAATATTTATACACACTGTTGTACTATACTAAGTATTCAATAGAGTATGTGATTCTACCAATTTGCACGAGGCCAACGTCCTATCCAAAGAAGGGTGATTTTTCTTAGATAGGCTTATATTCATGCCATAATGCGCAAACGAGCTGCATCAGTGCTAAGCCGCATCCGTAGCACCAGCAGCATTATACGCGTTATAGCCGATCGTTTTGACTGCCCTTTTGTCAACCATGCAGTCCAGCAGCATGTACATAAAAATATTTCAGCTCTGTTTTAATTTGTATTCATGTCATAGTATATAATCAATTTTTTTTTTTATTTGGATTGACATTTTGTATGATTGATTTGTTTATATTATGTATTATTTAGACTAATGGATATTTGTTTTTGATTTTTATTTAATTCTTAATTGTATTGGAAAAGTATGGACTCTGTCTGAAGTAAATGAAATAAATAAATAAAAAAAAAATATTTAGCAGGGGGATATTGAAATTCGGTGTAGTAAGGTTAGAAAAATTGGAACACGCTTAATTTTCTGATCTACTTATATGCAGGACTTTTATTAGTCCACAACTGACCACATTCTATATATGGATTTGCAATGCCCAACTGGGTTTTAAGAGCTTCAAAATATTTATAAGGACTATATGAGTAACACTTAGTACTTAACTAGCCAATAAATAATATCAATACCATGAATACCATCATATCTACCACGCTGGTTCATTAGGTATAATACCTAGGTATATATCAATATTTATCAGCCTACTCATATTTCTTCAAACAGATTATTGAATAGCATCCGCTTCACATTGTACTAAATCCACATTCCAACTATAAGTATCGGTTGTTAATGGGCGATTGTAGCAGCTGCGAAGAGGAGGAACAGCAATGGTTGGAGAACAATCGCCATTGTGGCCGGCGCCGGCGGCGGCTGTCATTGCGATTGTGGCGCCGGTAAACTGTACTCTGGGATGTAGTTTTGTTTTCCATTGATAGTTATGTGACATTTGTTTCCTAATAATTATTTTTTCATTATTAGAATGGGTGTGCTGATAGGTACTCATAAATCTAATTCTATGAGTGGGTCCTGTCGGATAAAGCAAGTGAATGCTAGGAACAAATTATAAGTCATCTTTTCAGACCTTATTAGAGAAAATTTTCGGGGGACTCCATGAGTGGTCTAGCTTTTCCCGAAAAAAAAAGTTATAGGTATATGAAATGAGATAATGAAGAAAATTTATTTCACTTCTTGCCGCGGGTATTCTTTAATGAATCGCGCTCTAAACGATCAATGCGAATTTTGAATGACCTACCGTAATTAAACTAGATATCGAAATAAATTAGACTTATCAAACTTACTGCTATTAGAAGTAACTTGAGTTGACGTTGATGTTAAGACAGTAATGACAACACAAGAAATAACTTCATCTTTCTCATGTGTTCTCATTATTTATTTTATTTTTATATTTATTTACCTAGTTGAAAAACACATTATTTATACCCATTGGTAACGGTAAAATTTCCTAGAAGGTATCCTGAGTTTGTAAACTTGTACCTAATAGATGGATCGTAGCCCAGGTGGCATTTTCCAACTGAGCGCTACCGTGGCTCGAATGACACGTTAAATTATAAGTCCCGGCTGTTTTAACCGTTCAGAGACCTTCAGGCGGCCAAAAACTCTGACACCAGGGCTAGCGATACGAACTTACTTACATACTGACAAGTTTATCAGAACTTAACCTTTACCTTTTGTTACGGGCGTTACGGCAACTGAAATATAAATCCTAAGCTAGCAATATAAAGCTGTGGACACACAATGAAAGTTCATTCGCGTTTCGCCTAGAGGCTGCAGCCTACGCGGAATGGAGGCATTCTCTTCTCAAGTTTACTTTTCATATTTTACGTACCTAACCTAAAGTACAATATGTTACCTAATGTATGAAAAGTAAACTTTGTCTTTGGACTGAATCCAATCTTACATGCATTTCCCAGACACTTTTTATATTTTACATGCATTTCCCAGACACTTTTTATATTTTCTCTCTCACACGAAAAAATGAAACAAAGTTGATAGATATAAGAAATAGTACAAAAACATTTCCTAGAATGCCTTCATCCCGCGTAGACTGCAGCCTCTATTTTCCAGAAAATATTGTCCTTTTCCTAGTATTTCTAAGTAATCCCAATTTTACCGACCTCCAAAAAGGAGGAGTCACTATTTTCGTCTGTATGTATTTTTTTGTGTATGTTCATTGATATTTTTGCCAATTCTGAACCGGTTTGAAAGTGGTCCCATATACCTAAATTTAATCGGAATCAGCTGAGCCGTTTTTGATAAATCAACAATAGTGTACATAGATGTCACATTGATTCGTCCAAACTACTCGAATTTTGTACACGGTGGAAGTAGGTGTTGCGATTTTTTGCGGAAAATAATTATTTAGCATAAAAGGGGTTGACAATCTAATTAAAATCACAAAATTGAATGAAAGCCGCATACAATGATGATGATGGTTTTTGTTTTTATATTTGACCACGGTTTGAGTTAATGCTGCGGCTTCTTATCGATTGAAACGGTTTGGCAAGTGACAGTGACAAGTTTATCAGAAACTAACCTTTAGCAAGTTAGGGCGGGTACAGTATAAATCCTAAGGTATCTAAAGCCGCGGACACACGGTGAAAGTTCACTTACGTATCGCCGTCTGAGCCTGCAGGCTACAGCCTACGCGAGGTGGTATTCTGGAAAACGGTTTAATAGAACTATTAAACCTGATAAAACCTATCAGATAATAGAAACGAAAATTAAAAAACATGTGATTTAAACTGAACTGAATTCTAAATCCTTAATAGCTAGAACCTATTAAATAGAAATTGAAATAACAATTAAAATATCAGATACTGAACTACGTTCTTGAAACTAATATTTATTTTAGAAACTAATATTTAGTAAGTTCGTATAGCCGGGCTAGCTCTGACGTCAGAGTTTTTAAGCCGCCCGAAGGCCTGTGACATGACTAAACGGTTACAACAACCGGGACCTATAATTTAACGTGTCATCCGAGGTATGGTAGCGCTCAGTTGGAAAACGCCACCCACGGTCATCCATTCAAATACTGACTTAATTTTGATGATCGCTGACAAACTCCAGCAAAAAAAAACAGTTTTTTAACGCACTGTTGTAAGATAACACTGTACATTTCAGCGCCGTAAAAATATTTAATTGATTTTAACTCAGTAATATCAGCTCAGTCTCATTAAGAGGACAGCTGGGTCGAGCTGGATCCAAGTCACTACGAACCAATCTTATTGGGGATTTATAGGGAAGGCTATATTCATCAGTGAACGTCTTACCTATATAGCTGTTTGATGGATGGATGGATATGTGTAATTGTGTATAGTGCTTAAAGTACTGTACTGTACCAGCCTTTTTAATAGTTCACTGCAGGACGTAGGCCTACCCACGAAGGGTGATTGGGCCATATCCACCACGCTGGCGCAGTGCGGATTGGTGGATTCACATACGCCGCAGTATGCCGGTTGCCTCACGATGTTTTCTTTCACCGAAAAGCCAGTGGTGTGAAATTCCGTACATAAATTCCAAGGAATTCATTGGTACGGGTCCGGGATTTGAACCCCCGACCTCACGATTACAATGCGGGTGTCATTACCACTAGTCCACCACGGCTTCTAAGCTTAATTCTTATCTTTCTTACTTACAGAATAAGCGGCGCACTGCATCACCCACAAGTGCGGTGGACACCCGATAGGCCATTAAGAATTTATTGCCCGCAGATTGCTATCATTACGCCTCTCCACTGGAGTATGTTGTTTGAATATGTTATTAGTACGAGTGTCGCGACTTTGGAGGCTAATGGAATAACTAGAAACGCAATCGATTCGTGGTAGAGAAAATCGTTTTTGAATTACGGTTTTTTGACTCGTCTCTATCGTAAACGCGAAATCTTTTTACGATAGGATATGGAATATTGAGCATAAGATCGTAAATACTAAACGTAGGTAAGTCTAGACAGATCTTTTAAAATGTATTTTCATCATCTCAGACCGTTGATGATTTTTTTTTATATCTCTGTGGTTATGTTGTGCTATACAAAAAGTTTATTTCACTATACCAATACAAGATTATTTTTTGCAAAAATTAGCATGACCGACTTGAACTATGTACAGAATTCGCGATCACATCATTGTTGATTTATCTAAAATGGCTCAGCCGATTTCGATAAAATTTAAATGATACCAATTTCAAAGTAGGTATATATTTTCCAACAAAAAAATTATTATTGAAATCGGAATACTACGAAAAAAATTTGGTGTAGTTATACAAAAAAATATATATATACCCACGCTTCGAATTGTATACCTCCTTCGGTGGTTCGTCCGTCAAAAATGTTTACAGATCAGTATTTTTTGTTGATCTCACAATTCGTAGTTAGTGTGAAAATCATGTTTTTTTTTTAAATACTTAGGTGTATTTGAAAAAAAAATGGTTATGTTGTGCTATGCATAAAGCTTATTGAACTATAATATTATGTACAGATCAACAATTTTTTGGTTATCTAATAGTGTGTAGTGTGAAAATCGATGATATTCTGTATTGAAACCGACAGAGGTCTTTTAATTACGTTTCGTTCCATATAAACAATTAAAATTACATAAGCTCTGTTTAGAAATAAAATTATAGATATGCAAGATATTTCAAACATCAACATATCCATAACCTATTTAGAAAAGTTGTTCCAAGATTTATTAACACATATCCATAACCTATTTAGAAAAGTTGTTCCAAGATTTATTAACACATATCCATAACCTATTTAGAAAAGTTGTTCCAAGATTTATTAACACATATCCATAACCTATTTAGAAAAGTTATTCCAAGATTTATTAACATATCCATAATCTATTTAGAAAAAATGTTCCAAGATTTACTAACACATATCCATAACCTATTTAGAAAAGTAGTTCCAAAATTTATTTTTCAAACTGAGTAAAATTACGCTCTACTTGGTGACAACGCTATTTATTTTCCCCAAAAATAAAGCTCTATTCACTAAGACGTCGGAAGTCGGTATCAGTGCCCACAGCGGCCTTTTAATTGCGTTCCGATGAAGCGCCTCTAATGCCCCCTGTTCCTCACATCCCTACTTCGCCAAGTTTTCGTCCCTTCTGATAACGCACTTACATGTAAAGGTAAGTTCAAAATGCTTGCCCCTTTTTCTGAAGAATAAACTGTATAAAGATAGTTACATTTCCGTAGCCACTACACGTAGCAGTGTCGGGCGATATGTATTTCATAATCTAATTGCTCTCAAAACGTCTACTGCTGGACATAAGCTACCGCTGTAGATAGGTACCTACTCCAATTAGATCGCTTCGGTGGAACTAGTCAAAACAGTGTTCTTCTTACGCTGATAACATGATGATGGATAGTGTGAAGATATAAGCCAGGGGCTCTATTTTTCACTTTCGAACGGCTAGAACGTATACTGAACTTGTATGGAGAATCCGCAAAGTTCCGTATAGGTAGGTATGTCCTAGCGATTCTCATACAATCTGTCAAATTTCGGTATACATTCCTTGCCGTTCGAAAATCAAAAATAGATTCCTAAGTGGCTACCCGGCTTCCAAAAGGACTGAAGTTAAAACATTCAACCCCTACAAATTAAAGTACTATCTTAGCCACAGTAGCACCCAAACGTCATTGCCAATATGGTCACCAATTCAAAAACGGATCGTATCTATCGCCTTAACAATTAAAAAAATCAATAAAAATATATCGATTGATTAAATATGATTATCCACGTAAGTACCTACATAAGTATTAAGTATTAAAATAATCGCTTATAAAAAAAATGCCAAGTCGACGGTTATAGTAGTTTTTAGAGTTCAAACCACGGCCGCGTATCATTTTCATGGTTCATGAGTTTGAAACATTCTGTATCGGTTTAACTATTTTTGCAAGTTCATTGCTCGCCAAAATATACATATATAAGAAATAAAAGTTGTTTTTCCTTGTATATCATAAATAGTTATTCTTAATTATTATCATACCATCAATTTTTTCGACTTAGTAACTTAGGAAATTTCCAATAAAAGTTGATAAATAAAAATCTTAAACCAATCCTATAACCTACAGTTCCCTAGATAATAGAGATGAGACTGCCTCGGTGGCTCAGTGGTTAGTGACCCCAACTTCTGGATCAAAGAGGCGTGGGTTCAATCCCCACTCAGGGCAAGTATTTATTTGATGAACATAGGTGTTTGCTGTGTCTGGGTGTTATTTAGTTACTATCTAATTAAAAGTATGTATATAAAAATATGTATATTATGTAGTTTATCAGTCTCTGGCAGCCATATCACAAGCTTTGCTTAGTTTGGAGTCAGAGACCGTGTGTTAGATGTCCCCAATATTTATTAAAAATATATTTATTAATATAAAGAATGTAGTAGCTCACTCTGGACCACTATTTTTTTTTATTCACTCGACAGCTCAAATTTAATAATATAATTACACATAGAAATAAATCGATCAGTTAAAATTGCGGTCATTACTTTTTAGTGTGATGTTGCCCTTACAGTGCGGCCCAATCAATAAGGACAAACCAGAGGCCAGCGATGTTTACTCGTACCGTACGTGTGATCCATTATTGGTGTTTTTCTCTATTTATTGTATTTTGGTTATAATAAATGTTATGTATTCATTTGAATAAATAATCATAATAGTTTTGTTTACTGATTGCCACAGAAGTGTTTTTTATTATGAAAAAATATTGTAGCATAATTTCTGTAGTAACAGTAAAAAACTGGAGAAAAATATTTAAATTTTTGGATCGTGTTATTTTTTAGGTATGCTAATATGTTAACTAAAGTTCTATAAGTATTTTTTAAGTTAATTAAATATCCCACTTTTTATTATTTTTAATTTGTACATACAGAAAATTCATTTGATAAAGAAAAAGTAGGTAATTTTCGTACTAATTATTTGCATATTATATAAAATTATGGTGAGTATGGTGCCATTTTTTCAACCAAAAAATCAATTATATATATTATATTATAAAATAATTATCATAAACACACATACACACGGGGCAAAATGAGGATTAGGTATCACTCAATCGTGGATAGGCCTATATTTAGCAGTGGAGTGGACTATTAAAACCCCGGTGCATTTTACAAGTAATATTAAACTGAAAACAAGCTGTTCTATGAACTATGACTCAGAGTTCCGAACACTTTCAGTTTCAATATCCAATCTTCTCAGAAGTAGTACGTTATAGTCCAGATTCAATAGCAGTTACTATCGAGGTACCAGATCAAACAACAGTTATTATGGAGATTCCAGATTAAACAATAGTTATTTCCGAGCAGATATTCGAAGAATCCAACAAGAGTCCTGGGAAACTCGAGCGCTTCCGCAATTGTTGGAATCTGTTCCTGACACATTTCTCGAAGGCCATCTTCGAATATCTGGTTGTTCGGAATTAGATATTAATTCTGTCAACTGTCACTCACATTAAGTTGGCTATGAGAGTGACAGGGACGTAAGCAATGTTAAATCTGCCAGAATCACCTCTTTTGATTAACAACTCAAATACTTTTATGTGATTTTTATCATAATATCTCACGCAGACTTAGGTGCTTCAATGATTTTTATCTAGATAATATATAAGTATACTAGCGGACCCGGCGAACTTCGTTTCGCTTTCCGTAAGAACCTTGTACAGAGTATTAGAAAACTACAAAAAAAAATAAGCCAAATCGGTCAAGCCGTTTTCATGTTATGTCGTGACAACGGAAAACGGGTTTCATTTTTATACATATAGATTATTCATTATTAATTATGGACCTACATGTAGGTATATACCATTTTTTGAGTTTTTTTTGAGTTTTGACAAAAGTCGTAGAACAAAAAATTGTTAGTTTTGATGTACAGAATAAGCCCCTAAAAGGATGCTAATTGATTAGAAATAACCCTGTATACAAAATGATGGAATGTATGGAAGCTAAGACATCACTGAGTACAATCATAATCATGAATATTTTTTTCTATTACTTCGGATATAGCTAAAACTGATCATCTTCATATATACTTGTAACATAAGTCAAAGTCGAAGTCAAAGTCAAAATTTCTTTATTCCGTAGACACAATATAGGTACATGGAATCGTCTATAGTTACAATTTTTAAAAGTTCTACTTAATTAAATTTTTACTATAAATAAATAAGCACACTTTTTAAATTTTACAAGATCAGTATCATTAGGTACACAAAAAAATAAAATATTAGAATACAAATCAAAAATAAAATGGTATCAGTATCATGAAAAATAACAATGTCATTAGAATACATAAAGAAACTAGAAAGAAAAATATTCTTCAAGAAAAGCTAGGTATTTGTGATTTGCTTAGCTTGTCTAAGCGGGTAACACAACAGTTTGAGTTCTTTCTGATACCTACCTTTACCAATATATTATTTT
This sequence comes from Hypomecis punctinalis, assembly GCA_949316475.1. NCBI lineage: Eukaryota > Metazoa > Arthropoda > Insecta > Lepidoptera > Geometridae > Hypomecis > Hypomecis punctinalis. The sequence continues at coordinate 15,817,059 of OX438812.1, forward strand.
ATCAAAAACACAAAATAAAATTTAAAAAAAATATCATCTGTCATAAAATGTAATCTCTCTAAAACATAGTCGTATACAGTTGAAATCTTTCAAGTTTCACGAAAACTTACAAAAAAACCCGTGAGCTTCCAAGAAAAACCTTTACGTCCCGAGACCCCAAACAAAATGATCTCCAGCAAATCGAGCAGCAATCGTGGCCACTTCCACACAATTTGCCACGACGCGATATGTCCAGGGCTTGAGGAAAAGTGGACCGTTTGCCTTTCCGTCGTTAGCGAAATGGGAGGAAGCTTGGGGACTGGTACAGCGATGAGCGAGAAGCGATTTAAGGTGCTATTACTAATCGAGCTGCCAACTGCAACGGCCGATAGGACCTGCATGAAATCGGCCGCAACTGCACTACTATAAATAAAAAAAAATATAAATATTACGGGATATCTTACACACGGTCTCTGACCCCAAACTAAGCAAAGCTTGTGATATGGCTGCCAGAGACTAATACACTACATATACATATTTTAAATACATACTTATATAGATAGTATCTAAATACACCCAGACACAGAGCAAACACCTATGTTCACCACATAAATGCTTGCCCTGGGTGGGGATCGAACCCACGCCTCTTTGATCCAGAAGTCAGGTTCACTAACCACTGAGCCACCGAGGCAGTTAAAATAGTTTGTATGAAAAAAAAATGAAATGTCTTCCAAGCAAAGCCTCAGCACTCAGCAGTACGTTCAGCTGTCGGCGAGTTTACGTGCTGCTGGGGAAGCACGGCACTGCCGTGTTGACGGCAGACCAGTAGTGCAGCAACCACCAAACAATACGAACGTGTAATTTGCAGAAATATTTTAAATGACTGGTCACGTCCTATTGTTGCTTGTGCAGTCGCTTAATTTTGTAAACGATTGCATTTACGCTCCAGGTTGAAATTACGACTTTTTTTTCAATCGCTTCACGAACGTACATTTACAATTAAAATTTTTGGTATTAACTACAGACTTTACTTAAGAAAACTAAAATTAAAAAAAAAAAAAACTTTGAATAATAGATGCCAGACGCTTTCCGCTATCACTAGGTCCGCACTCCAAAGGAAACTCAAGACGGCCTTCAAACATTACGGAGACAGCGCAGGGCCGGACTGAGACGTATCACATTATAAATCACGGGTATCACCGCTACGTGACCACGGGATGACAAACTGCACGACCCTGTTGTTTCCTGGAACAGGTGATGCGTTATGTGAGCTCATTTCTTGTTTTGATGGTGTTGTCATGTAACGAGGAGTGTCATATTTTTACAGTTTTATGTGTCATTGTAGTTAAGTATTTATTTGAACCGAATGTTTTAGCATCGTTTTTTACTAGAAGAAAATTTGCATTATATATCCCACTGCTATGGGGTGTTGACGAGTTATTTGGGATTACTGTACCAGCCTATTTAATAAGCCTACCCACGAAAGTTGATTGAGCCATAGCCACCACGCTGACCCAGTGCGGGTTGCTGAATTCACATACTCTATCCTACGTATTTCTTCTACGAATTTATGCAGGTTGCCTCACGATGTTTTCCTTTATCGAAAAGTCAGAGGTGAAATTTCGTATATGAATCTGGAAGAACTCATTGGTACCAGACCGGGATTTGAACCCACGACCTCACGATTGTAAGGCTGGTGTCACTACCACTAGACCACAACGGCTTCTTATCACTGCTTATTTGGGATTGACAATACTAAAATCTCTTCTGAAACTCACAAAATCACTGGAACGCACCGGAGCTTTCAGCACTTTGATCGAGTTTTCCCGACCCGACTTCCACGACATCTCACGATAGTCGTCATTCCGGGGCCCGTTTGAGTAGGTTGCAAAAGCCCTATCTCCAAACTGCAAAGTCTGGAGCATCCTCGCAAGGTAGCGTGTTTGTCGGCCTTTTACCGGATACTCTTCGGAGAGTGCGCCCAGGAGTTGCACAATCTAGTCCCCCCTGCCCCTTTCTTATATTGTACGGCTAGACAGACGCTACCAAAGCGCCACCTTTTTATGGTGGACATTCCGCGCGTTAGAACCAAGCGTGAACAGCCGGTATGTGGAACGCTTTGCCTGGGTCTGTCTTCCCGTTAAAGAACAACGTGGATGTCAAAAATCCCGAGTAAATAGGTATCTTCTAGGTAAGCGTGCTACACCCTAGACCGCGCATCTGCTTAACATCAGGCATTGTGTAGTCAAACGCGAACCAATTTCAAATAAAAAAAAAAAAACCACCCCCCGTACTTTTAAAGTGGTAATGTTTTACAAAACTTTCTACAGTTAAACCTACATATATTGTAAAACTTTTAGACTAAAAAAATCGTTATTCTTACTGAAATAAGCTAAATAATTAGAATATTTTGGGTTCACTCGCAATAGATAAATAGCTCTATTTTTTTAAAGTATTTCTGAAACATTAGTAAACGTAATTGGTTACATTTACGCCAACTTAAAAATCTTAAATTAAATCTTTATATGATGTTGATGTTGAGCTAAATAAGCACCAGTGTGTTATTGACTAGTTTATCCATCCATCTCTCTCAATCCGTCCCCACTTCAGGGACATATGGCGTGACAGAGAATTCGCCCGCTGCCGAGAAAGGTAATTACAACTCGCCTGTGACAGACAGACCGACCCTTTCTGTTAGCTATACTTGTGTACAACTTGCACTTTTCTTGTCTCACTTGATTTGGCACGATAAATTGGGAGTTAATGGGTAGGCGGAATTGGAACTATGGATCTCATTTTTTGTTATAAAAATTAACAGTTTTTTTGTCAAGCTTGGGTAAAAACATCTGATACGATTTAGATCTAATTTTGTATATAAGTAGTAGATGGTTTTTTTTAGAAGTTTATGTATCAGGAGGTACATAATTTTGTGTCTGGATCTTTCGCGAATCATGTTGGTGCGGAACGAAGCTCCGTTGCGTTGTAACTATTTTAGGTCTTATAATTCACACAATTCGTCATACATTACTCACTAGAGCCTTTTTTGTAGAGTAATAATTTAGAAGAAAACCTATTATCAGAATCCTATTGTTGAAGACAATAAGCACAGCTCTGGTAACGCATCTGGAGATTCTTTTTTTCCATTATAATGCATAAGGTATTTTAAAATTACGTGAGTCAAATTTTAAAATTATCCAAAAGTCCTAAGGTAAAATATTTTACTAATAAAATATGGATGTTCTTGATCTTGATCTTAGCAGCAATAGAATTCGATGTAAGAATATTGCACCAATATCACGAAAACTCCCTATTTTTATTGAATTTTAGCTTGCATTTACCGACATACCTGATAATATTGCAAATATAAATTAAAACACCTCCAGTCTTAGTCTATTAAATATAAACAAGAAGTTTTAATTATATCGTAATTTAATTAAATAAAATCAATGAAAAAAATTACATTAATTATAGCATCATGTTTTTCCTTATCCTCTCTTACTTACTAATATTATAAATCTGAAAGTATATTTGTTAGTTTGTTTCTCTTTCACGCTGCAACGAAGCAAAAGTCTTTCTGAGCGTCTGGTGGACGCAACGCGTGACCAGAATGCTGGTGTTTACTTGGCTCAACGTATAAGCATTGCCATTCAGCGTGGCAATGCTGCCAGCATGCTGGGCACGCTGCCAACTGGCAGTGGGCTTGAGGATTTGGATTTTTGGATTACCTTTAGACCTTCAAGGGTCTGTGGATGATCCAATTGCTTTCTATTTAGTAGTAGTGTAGGTAGTTTTAGCATATAAAGTAATATCTTATTGTATTAAATAAAGACACTTTTGCCATAGTTAAAAAAAGCACGACTGATTTTTGGCATGGGCATAACTTGAAAGATGGAAATTGACATAGGCTACTTTTTACCCCCAAAAAAATTAAAGGTTTCTATGGATTAGCATAAAAATCGAAACACATGACGCGGGTAAAGCCGCGGACAAAAACTAGTCAAATCTAATCCTTCCTTGATTACTTAAAAAAATTCAGGCAACATAAATGAGTTTCTATGCGACCAGAAGGCAGATAACTGCTATTATTTCACAACCTACAATCCTCAGTGACCCTCTTACGTGACAACGGTAGACTACGCCCCATCTTGCACTATCACGTCCCGCGAAATATGACGAGCATCAGAATTATAATAGAATCCATTTGCTACCTCAAGTGTTTCTCTGCCGAGTAATTAGAGTCGTGATTTGGTTGCGGATACAAATATTGCAACGACTTTAGTTGTGATGGATAAAAATAGTCTTTAGTTCGACGTCGTCGTTTCAGGTATAGGACGCCCACTGCTGGGCATATGACACCCCTATGTATCTCCAATAAGCCCCGTTGATAGAGGCTTGAGTTTTGCGCGATCCTAAAGTGATGTCGTCTGTCCACTTCGTATGTAATACTCCAATAGAGAACTTATCGACTCCATCGGTCATCAGTCTTTAGTTATTCTTGTCCAACTCCATTTTGGCTCTGCATTGAAAGAGTGCAAACTGTTTGTCCTTTGTCGGTTTCTATGAATTATTTTAGAAACTAAGTACGAAAAAGTTTGTTAAAACAAGAAAATTAATCTTTGGCGACAGAATTTTTAAGTCATCTGTGTGCTACTTAAAGGAATTATACAATTGAATTAAATTGATCTGAATTACACAAGTGACGCCGTGAAATATAGCCTTAGTGGTCAAGAACACCTGCCTTACAATCGTGAGGTCATGGGTTCAAATCCCCGGTCCCGTACCAAAGAGTTCTTTGGAATTTATGTATGGAATTTCACACCACTGGCTTTTCGGTGAAGGAACACATCGTGAGGTAACCTGCATACGTCCGTAGAAGAAATTCGATGGCGTATGTTAATCTATCAACCCGCACTGGCCCAGCGTGGTGGATATAGCCCAATCACCCTTCGTGGGTAGGCCTACGTCCTGCAGTGGACTATTAAAAAGGCTGGTACAGTACAGTACAGTACACAATCGATTGTCATCCAAATCATAAAAATACCCAGTTAATCGATAAAGAAAACGTAAATACTTATAGTCATGAGCAGCTCCGCGGAGTGCGGACTGCACTAGCTCTAAACCGTTTCAGAGAAAAAATCATCACAAAAACTGTCTCATATGATTCAACTTTTCTTTATGTAATGTTAGTATTAACGATGTTCGTCAAAATTTATGGATTTATAATTTTATTGCACAAACTTAAATAACATTGAAAAAAGTATTATTTTCCTCTTTTACATTAAAAGTAATATTTTAAGTATTATTTATTTACCTACATAATTAATAAAAACGTATACTTACTAAAATCCTCAGACCAAATAAAAAAATCAAGATAGAAAGTTGTGAACAAACAAGTGAGGCCGGTAAAACTATCTCTCGCCGTCTACAGACACACACACACATGTATACGTACAAAGAAACTATTCCTTAGCTCGTCATTCGAACTATGTAATACCGATGGCGGCGCAACACCGACGCACTCATACATGTATAAAAAACCGGCTTCACTTGTCTGTTCACGACGTTCCTACTTGATTTTTTATTTGGTCTGAGCTAAAATCATAAAATTATTCTAAAAGCCCTGTCGCAGATAACGTAATTAATAATCTGTAATCTCAATTTTTATTTTATTTATAATATCTAAAGCGTATAGATACTTAATTATAAAGCTCAAAGGTATATTTATGTAAGCTCAAAACGTATACTTGCGACCCGATTGCGTCTACGCTACAGCCTTCGTTACTTTGTTCAATCTATACTTGATCTAAGTACGGTATTATTGTAATACAAAACAATAATTCCCTTCTCAGCGCTTGACATTAAGAAATTATTAGGTTGGGCATCCGCGTAAGGTCTGCGCTAGCGGGGGTTAGGCCGTGGACAGACTACTAAACGATTTAAAACCGAATATCATATTAAATATAAGAGGACATTTTACACACGGTCTCTGACCCCAAACTAAGCAAAGCTTGCAGCATGACTGCCAGAGACTGATATACTACATATACATATTTTCAAATACATACTTAGATAGATAATAGATAATTATAATATATCAACCAACCAATCTGGATGCAAGCCGCTATCAACCGGTCTTATTGGAGATCCATAGGGGAGGCCTATGTCCAGCAGTGGACATCCTTTGGCTGATGGATGGAACCAAACATTGACCAAACACCTATGTTCATCACATATAAATGGTGGGTGGGAATCGAACCCACGCCTCATTGATCCAGTAGTCAGGGTTATTAACCACTAAGCCACCGAGGCAGTCAAACAAATATATATGTAGCCAAAAAAAAAATCGAACAACAGACTAGCCATCCATCCATCGGAAGCGGCGTGCCAACGCGATCCTGCAGTCTTAAGACATGATTCCGAACTCTGCTGCAGGCAGCAGCAACACCGCAGCAGTGCTGCCGTAGCAATACTCGTCCCCATATAATCTCAATGAGTTTATATGAGATTAAATTCTGAGCTAAGCAGCATTATCGCGGCAGCAATATGAGGAAAAATAGTGCAGCGGCAGCACTGCTGCCTGCTGCTGCTGCTGCCTGCAGCGGAGTTCGGAATCATACCTTAAGTTTAATGAGGTCATACGTCTACCTCTTGGATTGACGACCCACAATGGACTTTTCCTAAGAAAGAATGGTCTAGAAAAGCACCCGGTATTTGGTGTAAACATATCCTTACTCTGTCCCTTTACCAGGCGGACAGGAGACGTATAAGCCCATCTGCATGTGGGCGCGCGCGCCGCGGGCCCCTATTCTCTACATTTCACTCCGGCGCCCTTTTAGCGATGGCCCAAAGGTGATTCGAGTGGACGATATATTCCACATGAAAAATTATACTGCTTGAGAGAAATGTTGGTACTATTAGGGCGTCTTTAGTTCTACTCGGTTATTGAAAATCATTTCAAAGACAAGAGTAATTGCTGTTCAACTCTACCTATATTTACGAAACTAAGTCTGGCATGAATAGGTAAGCTTTATCAGCTTCCTGCTAATTTGAATCATAAAATATGATTTTATTTTGCTTGATTAGAATTAATTAATTAAGAATCTTGTACTTTTGTGAAGCTATATGTCCAAGTTTAGATTATTGTAAATTTTATTTCTATTCACCCTTCGTGAGGTCAGTCTGTAGTGGACTATCAAAGGCCGGTACGGTACAGTTAATTTTATACCTATTTTCAAAAGTATTACACAAATAAAGTCGAACGATACGCGCAACAACATGTGATATATTTTCTAACGGGTGTCATAGAGTAACCTTAGGTAACTATCTTCTAGGTAGCGTGCTATAGGTATTTAAGACTACATCTCTGCAAATCAGGCAAGACCAAGACGTGATTAAAATCATGACCTGAAATTAAAAAAGATGTAAGTATATATTTTTGTGTAATCACCGGCTTACATTATCCCAGTCCAGCGATCAAATTCAGCGCTAGATTGCAACTGCAATCAGCACTCTAGTACATTTCAGTGCCGGTTTACATTATTCTAATTGTAATCTACTTAGCACCTGGACTAGAATATTTTTTACCTAACGTAGTTACACACACACAACAAAAGTTTTTCACACAACAATAGAAATTATTTTCAGCAAGCCAATCAAGAATGTTATTTGACGTCACGTGTTGAAAAGCTGCAACAACGTAATATTCAGGAGTAGGTACTGTTATGAATATACATACGTTACTTCTCACACTAAGCGACTGTTAAGTAAGCAATCGGCACATTACCCCACCATGCCATTAGCAGAACAATTCATCACTCCATCACTTCGCAATATCATAAACAATAACGTTCGGTGGAGCCCATCATTGCAACAATAGTACGGTAACATTTTAAAGCATTCGTGACGATTCGCAGTCGATATAACGATAAAAGACCAGCGCAGACGGCGAGCCGAATGCTGTGCTGTGGGAGTAGCTTTGTGCTACCGTGAGTACATCGTGGTTCAAGAAAGGTATATTAGTCCCAAAGAAAGGGATTCAAACTATTACTATGACTAGCTTTTACTATACTGGGTCTTTTCTAGTATAATATTCGTAATTCCATCGTATAGACAAAGTACCCATTAGGTCCGTAAATAGGTATATATGCAGATTCACAGTTATAGTGATTAGGCTAAATTTCCAATAGGATCGATCGGAAGCTACCAAATTGTCAATATTAAGTAATTAAAAACAATATTATTTATTTTACAAATCAGCTAGTAAGCTATGGGTATATTGGGTATGGGTATATAGCTTACATAGTTCTACATATCGACGGTTGAAAGGCAATAATTACCAAGCGACATATTGGCAACTTTACACCAGAGCATTTTAAAGTTTTATTTTTTGGAAAAAAAATCATATAAAATTTTCTATTACTCATTTCTACTCGGTTCTAATAGATTATAAATGAAATTTAAAAGCTTTATGAACTGTCATTTAAAAAATATGATTTTTCTCAATAATTTAAGAGATGGTGTCGGTTAGTAAAATTTTGATCAAAATAACAAACAGGTAGAAATTACTAACCAACTACAAATTTTTATCATAAAACATGTAAAATTAACTAAACCCCAATATTTTATGATTATATTTGAAGCAAAATGATGCATCCAGAATAAACAGATGTTTAACACATAGGTAAGGGTACTTCTTCGAAATTTCATTCTTTGACTGATTCATCTGGCCAAAATTTTATTTCACTTTCAGCTCTGTCGCACATGTTCATATGTAAAAAAGGTAACTAAAGAACATATATTTCAATGAGGGACTTGTTTTTATTAAGTAGTTTTTAAGATATCTACGTTCAAATATTTTGTGCCCAGATGAATCAGAATTGATTACAGATGAATCAGAACAGAACTGAAAATGAAAAACTATGTAATTTGGCTGTGTAATAGGGAAATCTAATCATATTTTATATACGTACATAAAATTTTAACACTATAGCACGAAAAAAAGTTGACGAATGAAAAATATTTCTTGTATTACATTTTAGAAATCTAAAAACTGTAATACTTAATATAATTACCTGGGTAAACGAAAACATTTTAAATTACATAAATGAACTATTACTTTTTTTTTTAATTTTAATATAATGACAATACTACATTACTACTACATAGAAAGCAATTGGATCATCCACAGACCCTTGAAGGTCTAAAGATAATCCAAGTGCTCAAGCCCACTGCCAGTTGGCAGCGTGCCCAGCATGCTGGCAGCATTGCCACGCTGAATGGCAATGCTTATACGTTGAGCCAAATAAACACCAGCATTTTGGTCACGCGTCGCGTCCACCAGACGCTCAGAAAGACTTTTGAAAACGAGATGAGCTCCCGGCCCCCACGGACCCAAAGACTCAAATCCAAATGGCTCAAATATGTAACCACTGCCGAGGTTAGCATATTTGCGCCGCTTGTGCTGCTCAGCCGAATTGGCCGCCGCTCCAGCCCTACTCTGAGTCTCAGGAAGATGTGACGGTGCCAAAGTATCGACGCAAGTTGCGTCCCATACTAAGGGCCGTCCACACTTCCATGGGACCAGCGTCATGCCGTCAGGCCTTTTGCCATCACCACGCGCCAACCCACTCGGTTCGAGTACGGCTGCGATATTGGCGGTGACAAAAGCCCTGCGTATGACATCGTTAAGGCTGGCGTGGCGTCCAATCCGACCAGCGCTTCTTGAGCAAGAGAGACCGTGGTGACCGAGCTGGTCAACTGCAGTACCACACTGACAGCGATGGGCTTCACAACACCTTGCACCCAAGCGTAAGCTGACAGCTAGACGAAATGCAGTTGGGTCTAAAAGGTTACCAGTATTGAAAGAGGGCAATGCTTGCAACCAAAGACCGGACTCCCATACAAAGACTGCAAGGATACGAGCGCGATCCGCGACGCTAGGACACGTGTCTAGAAGAGATTTCCGTGCTAGTTCGCAGATCGGCCGATCCCACAGTCTCTGCGACGATAAAGTCTTTGGAAGCTCGGTATTTGGGCAAGCGACCCTCCAAGCATTCGTTGCCTCATTCAAATGAGCTACATCTACGCCAGAATGGCCTAAAGAAGGTGCGAGGATTTTTTCAATCAAGTTCTGAGTACTATGAATGGAGGACAAGAAAGCTGGTAAAGCAACACTTGAAATTTGGCGGACCCCTAACCCTCCAAGCCTAACAGGCAAGGAGGCTTGTAGCCATGCCCTTTCACTCATGTCAATATTCAAAACCGATACTAGGGACTGCTTTACAACATCGTCTAAGCTCAAAAGGAGCTCATTGTGTTTCCACAATGGACTACATCGTAAAGCGTACATAAATTTTGGAACAAACAGACAACATCTTATAATGGTAAAAGCCATGTGGGCGTTAATTTTGAGTAGCCTATCAGAGGCACTCAAAAAATTTTGAAATTTTTCTTGAACGAAAGGCGGAAAAGACTCATCTAATATCGGCGAACCTAGAAGGCGAAGAGAACACTTGTCTACCGATTTGATGTTAGGTGCCAAATCATTAAATTTGTTAAGTATCAAATCTTTATCCGGACATGAGTCGCAAAAGAAAAGTTCGCATTTCGAAAAATTTAGCTCCAAACCAATTTGACGAAACTCGTCAATAAGAATTTCCAAATCACGTAGGACTGTGCTCACATCGCCACCCAAAGTCCCGTCATCCAGATACCAAACGTTGAGTTTAGATTGGAGACGTTGAACAATTGGATGAATGGCCAGGCTGAAAATGGCTGGTCCGAGAGGGTCACCTTGTTGACAGCCAACGGAAGATAGCAAAACATCATTTTTGTAAATTAATTTAGTGGGTTTGCCGTAGCATTGCCAAAGAAAATTGAAAAGATCGGGAATTTTGTCTTTGACCTGTGCCAACATGGCGTCTCGATTAACCGAATTGAAAGCATTTTTGACATCCACCTTAAGCAACACCTCTCCACAATTTTGACCGAGAAAAGTACGAAGCGAATCCATCCACCCCGCGAACCAAAGCCAAGCTGTATTGGTTGAAAAAGGCTACTCAAAAGAGCAACCTTTTTTCCACAACCGGCTTTGGCTGCGAGACGACGATATGTGGTGCCAACAGCAATAGGTCTGATGCCACCATCTTTTTTGACAAGTGCGCATAGGTTAGCGCCATACAAGACTTCGATAACGTCATCATTGACCTGCCCAGATAACATGAGATTTGCCAAACCCGTTAATTCTCTCAAGAGAGACTCAGCCACCTCACCAGAGCTAAAAGATAGAAGATCTTTTAGATGTTGAGGCGAGAGACCATCTAGGCCTCCGGCTGAGCCGCTCCGAAAAGAAGAAACGGCCGCTGCAATCTCCTGAGCTGACACTTCAATGACAACGTCATCAGGGTGTGGTGGCTCAGGCAGGTGGAGACATGCTGCCGGCGGATGCTTGTCACGGAGTGACTGGACCGTATCGGGTGTGTGGGGGGCAATAGTGTCGCTGGAGAACAGGACTCGTGCGGCGCCTTTGATATCGCCATCACTAATTTTGCTCTCTACTATTTTAATGGTAACCGAATCGTCTGTTTTTTTAGAATTTGGTTTATTCTGCCTTGTTGGCGGAATAATGCTTTCAAAATCTAAAGAGTTCTCTTCCAACTATTACTAATATTTGTTACTGATAAATAGGTACATGAAAGTTAATAATTAAGAAAAATGAAACAATGTTTGAAAATATTATCAAAGATTTTCTTATACAAAAAGCATACTATAGTGTAAAAGATTTTATGTGTGACAAAAATTCATTGCGTAACCTGACATGTGACAGTATTTGTAAATGAAAATGTATTCATTCTGTTAGTTTTATTGTTTTATGTTAATTTATATTTATTGTTTACTTTTGACATTCATAAGTGTGCATTATTGTACCTATGTGAGAATAAATGAACTGAACTGAACTAATAGTAAGTATAGTAATTGGTACATTATATTATTCTCTCTGTTTATTTTTTTCCATGTACAATTCACGAATCCTGTTTATTATATAATGAAAAAAATAAGATTAAAGTAAGAAACATGAGATCAACTTCAATTAAATGGAATTTTTGACAGTAATCTTCCTTGGTAACTATCACAGAAACATAATTTTTCTTAGTATCGTTAACTATAAATAATGAAGTCACATTTAAGTACTACAAGAAATAAATCTTGAGCTTTTTGCAAGGGCCCGAGCTACTTTCAATGTCATCTTTAAAACCTTGTTCTTGTTGACGAGATCTTGATTTTTTAATGGAAGATTGAGTAATCATACCTTCACCAGCAGTGTGAGACTCTTTTATAAGTTTATTTTACTGAAACTTTTGAAACACAAAAATGCCCTCATCGTTTGAGTCTGAACGATTCATCCACGTTTTTCTGAAGAAGGGTCGATAAGACATCTCTGGTGAATTTTGGAGTAATTATTTTTTTCATCGATTGACGAAGTTTCTATCCAAAAACTGTCGTCATCGAGGTCTTGTTGGGCTATATAAGCTATATTCAAAGCTTTTTCAGTATGAATTTTATGATTTATATGGCGTTTTGACCATATGAATCAGGCCAGATGAATCAGGATTTTGCCGTAATACATGCATAACTCATCATACATACTGAATTCAGTATTGTAATTTTTCTACTTGAATTTATAACCCAAAAGCATTACACGAAATACAGATTGAAGTTGTAAAACCATAAAATAAATTTTATAAAACAGGCATTGTAATCATAATGCCACCTGAACTAAGCACAGATGAATCAGACATTTATCCTTATAACTCCGGGATCCAAGCGAACCAGCCGTATATCCACCTTCTGGCTCGTCTGTTGCACGACTGGCTTCCCCCTGCGCGAGAAGTCAGGCTCTCATCATCATCACCCGACCAAGCACGGTCAAGCGCAGCATACGCCACATTAATCAGTATTATATGCCGGACACTTCTTATTAGCCTATTTATAAACATACGAAGGTAGTTATAGCTAATGCACATTTTTTTTGTAAAAGTGCAATTCATTTCCTTTTGATATAATTATAATTTATAATGATTTACCAAAGGAAAAATGCGATATCGACCATTTTCTTTCGAAAAATGGCAAGCGGACGCGGTATATGAATCAGGAGAACAAACTTCAAATATTTTTAATTTATACTTGGACTGCAATGATTTGAAAAATATCACTTGTCCCAGGTAGAGTTAAAGGTAAACTGTATAGAAAAAAAATTACACACTGTTTTGTTTGTTGGTTTCAGAAAAAAACCCATAGACGTCCAAAATTTTGTCTTCGAAGAAGTACCCGTAAAATGATCGAAATAAAAAGATAAACCACTTTACTGCCAGGCAATTTCAAACATAGTCCTATTTAAATAAGGTAAGTGTAGGGCAAAAAGTCCTACACTTACCTTCCAAAAAGGAACAACCTAACAAAAATTCAGGTTTGTACACTACATTAGAAATTTTTGCAAAAGTTTTCAACGGATATCGTCATCACCAATTCTTAAACAGCCCTTGTAGTTATCTACAATCACTCTCTACTGAGTATGAACCTCATCTGATGATGAATGAAAAGAAATGCTATCAAAAATATTGTCACAATAAAAACTACTTAAAATTAAAACTATAAAGTTGACATCGGGGTCTGGAAAACCTATCTAAATATTTATAATAAAAATCAACCATGTCAAATCATTACCTATTTTATTGTTAATTATTGTTTCTATTAATTTGGGAGTTCCGAAAAGTTCTCCCTTTCGCGCTCCACCGTTTCCTTTCGACACAAGCGCAACATAACTTGTTCGCAAAAGGAAACGGCCGTCTCCCACGATCTCTCACAACCAAGCATTGACTGAATCAATGCTGGAAACGAGAGATCAGTTCCTACACTTCCGACGAGGCTTCGGCGCTCATTTGCCCATGCTGAACACTCCTCCAAAGTGTGTTGCGCCAAATTCTCGTCGCAGCCGCAGTGGTGGCACTCTGTTGTCGGTTCTCATCCGGCTATGCGGCACAAGTACTTTTCGAAGCATCCATGCCCAGAAAGCACCTGCGAATGCACGAGCCGGAAGATAAGCGACCCATGCGCCCTGTCCAGCCAGTCAACGAGGACGGGCTGTATAGCTTCGACGGTCCAGCTGCCAGCTGTATGCTTGGCCAGCTCCTCCTTCCACTCCTCGAGCATGCATGCGAGTGCCGGATTCTGCCCGCGTTGGCGGAGCTCCGTGCGCCACGAGTATGTTCGCATGTGCTTTGTGTTTACTGATTTTAACGATTTACTGTGTTGTCTGAAAATAAAATTATTTATTTATTTACCTCCACTTCTAAATCCCATTGAGCTGACCCAGGCATGTCGCGTCACACGAAATAGTGCGATAACCTCTGACTACCCCGATGGCCATTGCGCGTTGTGGTCACTTAAGAAAAGCGACCGTTTCTTGGTTTAGGGCGTCCGCCCATATAAGCACCCCGCACAAGGCCATTGACCACACCACTCAAAGATAAAAAAGACGACTAGCGGCAATTGGTTCCCCAAGATTAGGAAGAAGGCGTTTAAGTGACCCAGCCGCACCCATTATTCGAGGAACTAACTGGGCGAAATGCTCCCAAAAGTTCCACTTTTCATCGAGGTGTAGCCCTAGATACTTCATCGTAGGCTTCACCTTAATCGATTCACTCCCTAGTGATTCCGGCGCTCGTCGAGGGCCATGGAATACCAGGGCCTCTGACTTGTTCAGCGCTACTTGGAGTCCCAGTTTCACTATCCTTTTCGCCACCACTTGCACCGTTGCCATCGCAAGACTGGCAGCCTCTTCGTAGGTTCTCTACACAAACCCATGGCAGTGTATTAAATGCGTTGGCGATGTCTAGAGACACGCCACCAACACTTGACCATGAGCCACCCCCTCGTCCGAGAGGGCTTTGACACGTTTAACAGCGTCGATTGTAGACCGGCCCGCCCGGAAACCAAATTGCTCGTCGGACAAGTTTGGACCAATCCTATCAAGATACTGAATGAGGCAAGCAGCTATCACGCATTCGAACAGCTTGTCCACCTCATCCAGCAGTACTATAGGGCGGTACGCGGAGGGAGAGTCCGCAGGGCGCCCATCTTTCCTCAGAAGGACTAACCTATCCGTCTTCCGTAAATTTAGGAACTGACCTGTCTCCAGACCGGCTGGACTACTTGCGGCATCGCTGGATAGACTCAAGCACAGCCCATGTCTTGACCGAATCAATGGCTATCTCAAAGTCCACATATGCTAAACACACTGAAACACACCAAATTACCAAGCTTCTATCTCGCTTCAATCTACTCGCTTTTTCGATTTATATGTACTTTTAACAATAGATTTAAATTAATGTAAAATATAAATTTAATAATCTAATATAATGTCATATCTGAAAATCTATAAATATAAAGTCATAAAATCTGCACTTACCGAGTACACAAACAAGCTAAGAGATTAAGCACTTTGCACCATACGCGCACGCATGCGTGTTGTCTAAGCGACAGTTCGGTGAAGACGTAATCGTTATTTTGTTACCAACAGCCACTTAGAATCTGATTTACAATGCGGATAAGTGACAAAACAAAAAAGGTGCTGCATGGATAAGGTCACTTTTAGAGAAATCTCATACCTATCAGAAATAGTTATCTAAGTAACATAAACTTTAAAAAAATCGGCGGGTAGAAAATTACTTAACGACCAAATATATCCTGTTTTAGGTAGGTAGATAATCACTACTTCACATTTTTGAATAAATTATATTTAGGTAAAAAGTACTAAATGACAAAGAAAGTCTATTGAAGGTGTGTTAAAAAGTCTCAAATTACGAGAGAGAAAAACAACAATCAGGTAAAAATTCTTAAGTAATGCTAATTCCTGGGTACTCGCAAGGCAGAAAATACTTTATGTTTAGATGCATTATTTAGAGTCGAGGCAAAAATTACTTTGTGTAAATTATAAAAATCTAATCCTTACTATGTGAAAAATATTCATAAATCATTAAAATTTTAGTCGCTTGGACGCCGAAAACTGAAAATGTGTCTTTTTTAAGTTACCAAACGACAACAAACTTCGTCCTAGCGCCGTGAGAGTAAAACCAATCGACGCAGTTTTTTTTTTCTGATTTCAGTGATATATATAACTCAATATCGCCCAAACTGTCGCTTGGTAATTTTTGCCTTTCAAGCGTCGATATGATGTCATCAATACCGCAGGTTAGTTCTGGGTGCAAGCCGCTTCCAACCGGTGTTACTGGGAGATGTTATCGGTCTTATTCATAGGAGAAGTTGTTGTCTTATGGCTGATGGATGGACGGATGTATATACATACAGTCCTGCTCGGTTCACCGTAGCAGAGTACATCGTCTATGGAAGCCCTTAATAGCACTGCTTTTAAATAACAATATAAACACGCCTACCGTTATTAAGTCTGTAATCGGTAAGATCTTTCTCAGGGATGGTAACATTAAGTATTAACATGAAGGGAGTTCTTCAAGGCTGCGATTAGTTCTGGCTTGTAGAGGATCTAGTAGTCGTGATCTAAATGGTGCTATAACTTCTATGAAGTCATCTCAATTTGCTAACTGGCCCCCTACCGCCTAAAGCAATAGCAATCGTAATAGCAATCGTTTATGACTTCATTTTAGTCATTTGGCACCGCCTATCATAGCCATCAAAGTTGTTCATTCAACGATTGCTTTCGCAATCCGCGCAAAGCAATTGATGGCTAACATCACATAGGCGGTGCCAAATGGCTAAAATGAAGTCATAAACGATTGCTATTACGATTGCTATTGCTTAGGCGGTAGGGGGCCTGATCTGGCGATACACGTCTTTGTAGCTTGAAGTTTATTAGTAAACCTTTAAAAGAGAACCGACTTAGATAATGACTACAGAGCGAACAAGCTTTGCTCGAGACAAAAAAAAATGATGTGTGTTTCAGGAATAACACATATACAAGTATATACCTGCTTAAGTACCTACTTAAAAATACAGAAAACCATATAAAATATCAACTAAATGCCTTTAAAATTACCGTTTTATTGGTGTCTGGTACTGCATTGTATCATCTGTTTAAATAATTGGACACTTTGGATTGGATTATACCCTATAATTTCAACTAGGGAGTTTAGTCCTGGTGTTATTCTTCATCAAAAAGCTCGTAGAATTAAAATTTCTTCCATTAATTTCAGAGTAAGTATGCGATACGGAATCGCAACTAGAATCCATTACCTACCTCACAATTGCATATGTTTTCTAGGTCCTAAACAAATCCGCACTACGAAGGAGTAAATTAGATCAAAATATTTTTGAACTGATAGCCTGCTACGACGTAGGTATACGTAAATGTTCATGAGACCAAATAATATAAATGATACCAAAGAGCTTTAAAATCTTTGTTACCTACTACAAGGGAACTACACAGCATGCTATTTTCGATGTTAATTCATATTCTAACATTTAGTCCTTCAGATTCCGTCTTCAAGCTCCATATTATTGAACGTAATACATGTACTCAACAGAACAATGCTTAATTTTGGTGATTGCTGACAAACAACTAGTCAAGATACCCTACCAAAGTTAAGCAACGATCGGCACCGGTCAGTGTTTGGATGGGTGACCACGGATGGCATATACAATTGAGTGCTACCGTGGCTCGGATGACACGTTAAATTGTAGGCTCTGGTTGTGTTAACCGTTTAGCCAAGACTAATCACCCGGCCTATAAGAACTTACGTACTCAAGATTTAGGCCGCTGTAATTCTTAGCAACATTAGCACGTACATCCCCGAGCGTGGCATCATTTAGCCAAAGTACGCCACATTATGGTATTTAACAATATCTAAACGTTGGCATTGTGTTTAACATTAGACACGGGCTGCGAAGATCATGCCTAAAGCCCTGTGCTGCGCGTAGGTGTGCCAAAGATTAACTAGGTGCTTCTGATGCCTAAACTAAAGTAGCCTCAGTGAATACAACAACTTAATAGCGTGGCCACGGATAGCAAATAATTATTATATTGTAAGCTGTTTATTTTATTTATTTACTCCACTCGAAATTGTCTATTTAATCAAAATTAAGAAAAATATTAAAAAAACCGGACAAGTGCGAGTCAGGCTCGCACACCGAGGGTTTCGTACAAATCCAGAAAATTTCACAATATTGGGAAGTAAGTTATTAAAAAATCTATACCTACTATATAATCATCACCAAAAAAGTTTTTTTTCTCGTCATACATCGAAAATTACACATTGTTAAAATAATTCAAACCCTGTTGTTGTGCCAGTGAAGTTCTTGAACGATTACTATAAATAAATAAAGTATATTCTTTCCAATTAAAAAAGATTTATTGAAATCGGACCACAAAGAAAAAAGTTATACGTGGTTATACATAAATATATATACGCGTCGAATTGTATACCTCCTCCGGTGGTTCGTCGGTCAAAAAGTTAAAATAGCTTGTAATATTACCCTCATAATTTAACCTCCAAACAGTAAATTGATTATAAAATCGCAATAGCTACGCAAATACAAGTCGTTATCGCATAATTTTATTTATTCAATCGATAAAAATAAGTTTTCAATTTGCAACGAAATTAAAATCCTGTAATATTAAAAGCTTTTATTATTACCCTTGTTACTAGCAAAAATTTAGTGACTAAATATTTAAAAATATTATTTAATTCAAATAATATTTCATGATAATTTTAGTTTCGATGTCTTAACTGTACTTGTACCACATACTCTATGCCGTGCCTAGTCATAGGTAAAGGAAACACCGCCCGTGGCGGTTACAAAATAGTCTCTGAGATCGACTCAGATAACAAAGATATACCAAATAAAAAATTCAATACATATTGTTTTTAAACTTACGCGATTTGAACACATTATTATTATATACTACGGGACTAATAGCGCACTAAAATTACGAGATAAATAAATACCTCATCATCCCGAAGTTTCAACCGAGTTATGTCGGCCGTCTACCCGTATTTATTTATCTTGTAATTTTTGGGCACGATTAGTACCATAGTATATAATAATAAAATTTAATACATTTTTGGCGCAGCGAGTCCCTAAGCTTTGCTCTATCCCAACATATTTTAAGTAATAATGTAAAATTTTAAATTTCGTACAAAAAACATTTTCATGTAAAATAAATAAATAAATATTTTGGGACATCTTACACACGGCCTCTGACCCCAAACTAAACAAAGCTTGTGATATGGCTGCCAGAGACTGATATACTACACATACTTATTTTTAAATACATACTTATATTGATAGTAACTAAATAACACCCAGACACAGAGCAAACACTTAATATGTTCATCACATAAATATTTGCCCTGGGTGGGGATCGTACCCACGCCTCTTTGATCCAGAAGTTAGGGTCACTAACCACCTAGCCACCGAGGCAGTCATTATTTATAGAATTTATTTATCTCGTAATTTTAGTGCGCGATTAGTCCCGTAGTATATAATAATAAAATTCAATATAGTTTGTTTTGGCGCAGCGAGTCCCTAAGCTTTGCTCTACCCCAACATATTTTAAGCAATAATGTATTTTTTTTCCTCCAACTCTATTACTGTTTATCTAGCATACTCCAAACCCAAGTTGTGAGGTTTCAAAAAAAACGACCCGCTTTGAGAAAACTCGGGTAGTGCCCTCACGCGTAGGTTCGCTTGGCTTTTCTTTATCATAACAAGTCTTATTTTCATACGTAACTAAATCAAAAATCTGCCTAGCTTTATAGAGCTATATTATATACTAGCTTAAAACCCGCAGCTTCGCCCGCGTTGTCTTAGTACATAGGTACTTACTTAAGATGTAAATAGCCCTCGGTTTGATCTACGTTGTCTTTGTACTTGCTTATAATAAAATCTAATAGTTCGTGATTTGGCCCGCGTTGTCTTGATACTTGCTTAAAATTACTTGCAGGGATAATTCCCACGGTTTGGCCTGCGTATTATTAGTACTTGCTTAATATGGTTATTAATAGCACGCAGCATGGTCTGCGATGTCTGCGATACTTGCTTAAAATTATAAAAGCTTGCCGTTTGGCCTGCATTGTCGTATTACTTACAATGATAATAGCCCATGGTCTGGCCCGTTTTGTCTTAGCACTTGCTCACAATAATAATAGCCCGCGGTTAAACCCGCGTTAACTTGGCATTTGCTTATAACAATATCTAATTTACGCGGTCTGGCCCGCGTTGTCTTAATAAATCCTTAAAATTATAATAACGTGCCGTTAGCCTGCGTTGTTGTATTACTTGCAATAATAATAGCCCACAGTTTGGCCCGCGTTTTCTATAGAGTAGCTTGTGGTTAAGCTCGCATTAGGCTCGATTATGAAGGCCCCATCGTAATTATAATAGCTAATTAGCATAATTATTTCTGTTTCTTTTACACTTTAAGCATTCGATAGAGAGAACACTTTTTATGTTGGTATTATATTTACCATGGCGCTTTCATAATTGAGCCTATTATCGTATTACTTGCAAGGATAATGCCTACGGTTTAGCCTGAATTGTGTCAGTATTTGCCTAAAATGATAATAGCCCACGGATTGGCCTGCATTGTCTCAGTATTTGGTTATTTAATTTACTTGTATCTAAAGCTTATTACGGAGTACGTGAATTTTTGGATGATAAATTGCCGAATTTCTGAAATTAATAAAAAAATAAATATTGTGGGACATCTCACACACGGTCTCTGACCGCAAACTAAGCAAAGCTTGTGATTTGGCTGGCAGAGACTGATTTACTACATATACATGTATGTAGGTTCACTGGCTGCCCAAGTAGCACACTAGTGAATTTTGCAACTTAAATTATAGCTCTAAGTTGCAAATTAGTTGTATTACAGTGTTTGATAAAACCTTTAGCTTCAAACACAACTCTTATTTGTATATGAGTACTTCTTGTCGCTCGTAGTTTCATAGGAAAGATTTTTGTTTCTGCCTTGTTTCCTACGGTAGCATAAAACCGATTTTGTTACCTAAAGTAACATACAGGTTTTAATTTCCACTTATACAGAAGTATTGGTTGTATATAAGGTCTCTAAATCACATATATGCAACTCCTAAATCTAAGCGCTATCGTACTCTTATTTGGCACTTTTAGTTCCAAATAAGTAATACAATAGAGGAATATATCTCTTGTAGTAGCTAAAGGTATCATTTTGCAGCTCTTATGAAACCTGTTATATTTGCAGCTTTAAGGGCTAGTGTACTCTGCCACGCCACTTCAACGCGTAACTAAGTTTCTATAGGGGTTCTGGAATACCGAAAGCAGCAATTTCAACTTATTTGAAACCACTAAAGATCTAACAGTTACAAAATTAGGTATTATATTATTATTATAACTATTGCTACTATAATAACGCATATGTGTATATATATTGTTTAAGCTGTTGTTTTACGCTCACTTAGGCATAGGCCTATCAAAGTACTAAAACATCAGGACCTTTATAAAAATGAATTCCATAACATGGAAAAAAGTAAAACTTTTTTATCAATTTTGGGACCCCTAATCCACAGGCACTGGGAGATCTACAAAAGATAAAATAATTACTATTGGTAATAAGATCCACTGCTTTGCCACTCGCAAGATATAAATAAGTGATTTTTACATCTTGTAGGTGCAAATAGAGCATATATTAGTGATATTAAGAACTATAAGATTTCTTTACGTCGCCATGTTTAGAAAATGGAGACCTTGAAAATGTTTTGTTTTGAACATGATTTTTATCACACTGATGCGTAAACACAGAGTTTTGATAGTTATGATTGATGTACTTTAACATCATACTTAACCTAAAACTATTATATCAGGTTTTTAACAGTTTTACTTTTCAATAGTATTATTTCGTTTATTAATTTAGCACAGTATTTTTAATAAGTCTTGATCAAATCGAAGGCCCGTTGAAATTTACAAAGAAAACAATGTATAGTTTCACAGTAACAAAACAATCGCAATGTCTTTTGTGATATTTCAGTGCAGGGAAGCAAATACAATATTATGTATTAAGTGTCACCGAACACAAACAGCAGTATAATATGCACTATGGCCGCGCCAAGCTCAATCAAAATACCGCCCGTAACACCAAATACAATTTTACAGCTATCGCGGACTGTCGCTACTCTGAATAACTTTGACGTCTCATTTATCACTCAATGACTGAGCGCGTTGAATGAACGAACGCACTATTGTTCAATGAATCGTTCACTGCGCACATTTTACACTCATAGTTCTAATTGCCACTCATGGTGATCTTGAGAACTGCTATAGATTCCATTTGGAACTAAAAATAAGCTGCAATTTTTCGCCACTTGGTTCTATAATGGTTGCATAAGGGTTCTCTCCACCTATATAGAACTTCATAATGGTTGTAAATTTCACCCAAGTCTGCAAGTAGATATAATATACGAGCTATTTGCCACTATTTGTGCTACTTGGGTGATAATGCTATTTAGTGTTAAGTCCTCCTTTTGTACAAATAGTGTGCGAGAAAGTGTTAAATAAATAAATAAATAAAAATACATTAATAACACCCGGACACAGAGCAAACACATATGATCATCACATAAATATTGGCCCTGGGTAGGAATTAAACCCACGCTCTTTGACCCAGGAGTCAGGTTCACAAATCACTGAGTCACCGAGGGAGCCAATAATAATATAATATAATGTATGAGTAACTATGTAAGGAATTTCACACTACTGGCTTTTCATTGATGGAAAACATAGAGGCAACCTGTATAGGTAAGTCCGTAGAGAAAAAATCAATGTCGTTTGTGGATTCAGCAACCCGCGCTCGGTCGGCGTGATGAATATGGCCCAATCACCCTTCGAGGGTAGGCCTATGTTCAGTAGTGCACTATTAATTAAAGTCGGTACAGGTATTCGACATGTCTCATGAAGTCATTAGAAATTTAATTTTCCAGGCAAATGAAAAAATGGCTCACAAGTAGGTACCTACGATATCTTATTTTATTTGAGAAACACATAGTGTATATCTAGACGTTACTCGTCAAGCATGTTCTAGGATGCTATTGTACTCATAATTTGATTAACTTTTACAATGGTATCAACCCCAAAGTCACGTGAATAAAATCAGCTGTTCAACACAAAAAGTTCATCGACCCGCGACAAAATGTAAGGAAAATGTAGGTAATTTTCACTTATCAGGGTTGATCCCATAGTAAAATACGTATATTGATCCGTATGTGCGCTAAGTTTAAGACTATTGGCTCACAAAATAAATAAAAAACGTAAACTATTGGGGACCCATTATCCCCATTTAAGGATGAATCATTATCTTAATCCTATTCTAGATACTACATTATTTAAAAAAGCGCATTGAAGTTTTCGGACGTATCTGACCCCTAAGGATTTTTTTTAAGGAAAATTCAGAAAAACAGGTACAGCCATATTTTTATTTAGTCTCAAAAGCATCTATACAAAGTTTCATGTCAATCGGTACAGGGAATAAGAAGTTACATGCAAACAAAAAGGGCCCGTTTTACCCCGTAAGTTAGAGTTGGGTACGTTTTTCATCCTTAGTGCTTCATTATGTCGTACGATGTACGTATATTCCAAATTTCAAGCTCATATCTTCAGCGGTTTGGGCTGTAGCCTAAACTTATTAATTTTGCGTATTCCTAAGGAATCTTATAGATTTTCCTGGATTTTATTAGTTCCTATATTAAAACATGCTGTGTGCTTCCTTCATACCAATTTTCAACCATAACCGTTCAGCTGATTCGATGTAATTGACGCTTTTTTCACCAACTTTGGGACCTTATTTGACCCTTAGATGAGAAAAATTCGGAAAAACAGGAAAAAAAGTAACTTTTATTTTGTTTGAAAAGCACGTATACAAAGTTTCAAATCAATCGGTACAGGGAATAAAAAGTTACATACAAACGAAAAGGGCTCGTTTTACCCCCTTAGAGGTCGAAAGTTCAAAATTTTCGTCCTTAGTGCTCAATTACGTCGTTCAATATAGCTATATTCCAAATTTCAAGCTCATATCTTAAGCGGTTTGGGCTGTAGGCTGTCTGTCAGTCAGTCACTCAGTGAAGCCTTTTATATAATAGATAAAACAAAACAAAATCTAAATAAACTCCACATAAAACAGAGAAGCTCTAGAATCAGTATTTCTATATAGCTCTTGAGGCACAGGCATAGGCATAGGCATAGGCATAGGGATAGTTATAATTATTTATTTATGTATATTTAGTTATAATTATTTAGATTCTAAGTAAATCTAAATTAGGTCAAGGATAACTTAATTATAAGGTACTATACTCAGAGCAAATAGATTTTTTATTTGTATAACGGTTTGGTGTAAAACTGTAATGTTATTTATTGTAAATGTAAATAATAAATAAATAAATGTCATATTTTCAGTAGGTGATTAGTCCCGTAATATAAGAATAAATATTTTATTTTATTTTATTTATTTATTTCATTTTCACCGTTAGATCCTATTAATAATATAAACGCGAAATTATTAATATTATAAACGCAAAAGATTGTATGTATAGATGTTTGTTCCTCTTTCACGCCCGGACGGTTGAACCGATTTGGATAAAATTCGGTATTAAAGTAGCTTTAGATTTACCTTGGATTAACACATAGGCTAATTTTTTTTTTCAAACAAGACGGCGTTGGAACCGGGTGCGGGTTGGTTGAGAAAGTGTCTCCACCAAAAGCATTTTCACGTAAAATTTTGCGTCTAAGTACAGTTCGCATTGTCGAAAAGTAATCAAATACCATGTAGAGACAAGCTTTTAACTCTACACTCAATAACTAGCAATTTGAGCACATTATTCTTATACCCGACTTGACTGACTAGCCTGCCCGTGACCACCCACTATCGACGCAACTCGGTCAGAATTTTGGGATAATCATGTTTTTATTTATCTCGTACTTTCAGTGCTAATTTCTAATAATATAGATTTCCAATGAGACCGGTTGGCAGCGGGTGGAAGTTGGGTAGTTTAGTTGAGTAATTATATTATTCAAGATTCAAGATCATTTATTTGTGAAAACATTGTAATCGTGTACAACGTACAAAGTCGCAAACAGATCGAAATATAATAGAGAACGCATGTTTTTGCCCATCGTGGCGCACAAATGTCACACAATTTAAATTAAAGATTTACGAAGAGAATGTACAATTTCAAAAATTATAAACAAAACAAAAATATTACTGAATTATAAGATGTCGACAAAAGTTAAATTATAGTCAAGTATTAATGTCAGAATTTAAGATTATGTCAGATATTAGAATAATGTGAAGTCATAATGTCAAATTATATTATTTAAATTAAAATAATGTCAAATGATTTGGTTAAGTAAGTTAAAAGTAATGTCAACTGTTAGTAATTTCTTTGTCATCTTTTTAGATGACTTTTTAGTCAGTAATACGATAATTACACTTATTTAACAAGGAATTTAAAAGAATACTCTTTTAAATTCCTTTTTAAACATTTCATTGCTTTATTCCCTATTTTCCCTTGGTATTTTATTATATATAATAGGAGCCATGCAGAAAACTATTTTGGCCATCAAAGTAGTTTTAGCACGAGGTAAACAAAGTCTTGTTTTGTCTCGCCTCGTACGATTATTTAAGTCGGCCCATTTTACAAATAAATCGGGATTGCAATTTCATAAATATATAAAAATGGTAAGATCTCAGAGCAAATAAAAAAATCAAGAGGGAACGTCGCTGTACAGTCAAGTGAGGCCGGTTTTTTATACATGTGTGAGTGCGTCAGTGTTGCGCCGCCATAGTTCGACTGACAAGCCAAGGCGTAGTTTCGTTGTATGTGGGAGTGTGTGTAATTGTCTGTATACGGTGAGGCGTAGTTTTGTTTGGCTTCACTTCTTTGTTCACAACATTCTCTCTTGATTTTTTTATTTGCTCTGAGGGTAAGGTTAATATTTAATATTTTTTTAAACACAATAAAGAAGTAAGGCTTACAGCTGTCAGTTGTTTTCAGGTGATACATAGATCTAACACATCTTTTTTGGGCTTTGAAAGCAACTTCCTTATCAGTAAAGTTCTTATTCAGCGTGTCTTTACGTATAGGTACAATCACCATTAACCATCATTTTTACTGGCCGCATAAACAATCTTACCCCTACCCCTGATATTTCACGCACACCTAATACAATTACGGTGTACGAAGGACAAGCAATAAAATAGCAAGGAAACGGTCATTCGACACTTGGACCGAAGGGCTAACTTAAAGGGTACCGTTCATAGGGTTACCAAGATTTGTCTTGCTATCTTAGATTTTTTTGCACTAGGTGTAAGCTAGCTGACCACATCCACGCCCGCTTACGAATAAATTGTACCTACCTTACCTACCTGTGTATTGTGAACCTTTCCGAAGAAATATTCTAAAAAAGTGTTTACCCCATTGTAAAATTGTTGTGTAGTTTAAAAGATCTAAGCGGCCACCCTGACATACACACGAAATGACGAAATTTTTCTATGATAGTAGTGAAGTTCTTCACAATCATGAGGGTTCAATTTCCAATTCCGTATCGCAAATGAGTTCTTAGAAATTAATTGGATTTGCACACCAGTGACAGATAAGAAAATGAGAAAACCCATTTGCTCCCGTTGATGAAATATCAATAATGTATCAGGTAGATACCTACAATCGTTCGTTCGTTTCAGCCATAAAACGTCCACTGCTGGACATAGGCCTCCCCTGAAGATCTCTAATAAGACCGGTTGCTCCTGAGACCTTAATGAGGTCATCCGTCCACCTTGTTGGTCGACGTCCTACGCGGCGCTTGCCGGTCGGTCTCAACTCGAGAACTTTTCGACCCCATAGGTCATCGGTCCTCCCTGCCATGTGCCCTGTCACTTCAACTTGCCAATCCGCTGAGATGTCGATAACTTTGGTTCATCTACGGATCTCCTTATTTCTGATTCAATCTCGGAGAGAAACTGCGAGCATATCCATAGCTCGTTGGGCTACTTGGATAGTGAGAGACCACGTTTCTGTGCCATAAGTCATCACTGCAGTAAATGCTACCTAACCGAATTGAATTCGGCGATTAGCCTCTTTCTTGAAGTCGGACCTACATAGCTTGACAACTTGTCCTAGGTAGACCTACAATACAAGGTAGAACTACAATACAGTACAAGAAATCTCAGACACTTTTTCACAGGCCATACTTTGTGCGTTGGCTACTTTTATATCGTCTAGGCTCATTATTTTGATACGAAAACTTGGAAAAATCTCAATTTTTTCAATAGAAATTAGGTTTCTTGTCTATACTATATTTTTTCATCTGGTAACCCTGTACTATACCTTTCTCACTCGGTATTCTTCTCGCGGACCCCTAGAGTCGAAGGGAAAAGGGCAAACACTTGAGGCGGAGGACCAAAATAGAGAGCGTATTGAGTCGAGAAATAAAATAGGGGAAAGAGTGAAGTTTTTCGTGTGTGATACTTGTATAGAGCTGTTAAAACCATTAGTTTTGATTTTTAGCCTGAGAGCTAAATAAAAACCCTATTTTAAGTGAATATGTGATAGCCGTGTTGGTCTTGTAGTAGTGACACTCGCATTAGATTCATGAGATCGTGGGTTCAAATCCCTGTACCGTACCAATGAATTCTTTGAAATTTATGTACGGAATTACAGGTAGCGACCTGTAATTCCGTACATAAATTTCAAAGATTCTTCATTTCTTCATGGGTTTAATGTGGCTCCTCCCACACGTAAGTGTAGCGCTGAGGGTACACTTACGTTAGGGAGGAGCCACACTAAACCCATGCGCAGCCATACCCTCAACACTTAGCTCAGCGCTAAAGTTATATGCCGCAACCTGTACACACAACTGGCTTTTTGGTGAAGAAAAACATCGTGAGGCAACTTGTATACGTCTGTAGAAAAAAATCGATTGCGTATCTGAATCCACCAACCCGCACTGGGCCAGCGTGGTCGATATGGCCCAATCACCCTTCGTAAGTAGGCCTACATCCTGCAAAAAGGCTGGTACAGTACAGTAGGGGAAAATTGATAGTAAGTAAGCTGTGGTTAAAGAAAAAAAAACATGATAATGTTTGTCCGTCTTTAAACAATTGAAAATTTGTTTTGTAAATAGTTTAATTAATCCATATATTTTTTATGGTAAAGCTTTAATACAACTTTCAGTAGGTACTCGTACTGGTATCTAATTTGACGATTTTTTTCATGACGCTACGGAGAAAATAACGAACCTACTAGAGAAAACGTTTGGCATTCAAAATATTCAAAATTAAGAGCGGTATTTAGATTTTAGTCATAGTCAATGACTGTATCAGTATACTACAATCTATAACATAAATAATAGTGATTATTTAAAAGAATATTGATATCTGTATTCTTCGTAATCGTAGCCGATCTTACGACGATTAATTGTGAAAATATAATAGAAATAATATTAAAATACGCGGTTACACCAGCTCTGTACAGTTCTGCAATCAAGTGGACATACGTGGTGACCGCAGGTGCTCGGCCAACTTTTCAAATATTTGCTGTAGAGGCTTTTCCCATGGATTTGTCCGGTTTTCCGCCCTAAAGCCCAAAATCCACCAAAACTGAGAGGAACTGAATCAAAGTAAAGTATTCTGTCTACTGCATAAATTTCATATTTGCTTAGCGAGAAATAAAAGACAATTTTAAGCAGAGTAAATGTGTGTTTTGTTCTTCGCCTAGCACATATGGCATGTCTGCAATGGATACAAGGTCTACAAAACTTTTCCTTCGATTTACTTAGCGAGACATAAAACTCCTCTCTATGACCGCGGGTGGCGTTTTCCAATTTCTTCTTCGTGCCGATGGTTCTAAAAGTTTCTAATGGTGCTGTTTGTTTGCTGTTACACAGTAGCGCTTAGTTTTCCAACTGAGCGCTACCGTGGCTCAGATGACACATTAAATTGTAGGTCTCGGTTGTTTAGCCGTCCCGATATCTTCATCTTCACTCAAGTCAGGCCTGCGCCGGCGTCTGCGAGCTGCTGAACTTCCTTTAGGACACCGGATGGCTAGACTAGCAGCCAGCCGGGGGAATCACGCAATTAAGAGCCCGAAGAGGCCCATCTTGCGGAAAACGCCTGCCCACCAAGTACCAAGTAAGCCGTCCCGAAATCTCGTTCAGCCATGTCAAAGGCCTTCAGGCGGCTTAAAAACTCAGACATCAGGGCAAGCCACCCATTCTATACGAACTTACTTGATTTACTCCTCTCTGCTCCGCTTTGGTAGAATTTAAACTTAAACACCAACTACAGAGCCATAGATCCATTCAACTGTGGATCAAGTATGCTTTGACACAACAAAAGGGAAAACAGTTAAAACATCTTTAGTCGAAATATTTGTTTGGGATCAAGGATTTTATTTTTTGGGGAAGGGTTGTTTATTCGGAAAATTCAGTTACCAAAGTTAGATTTTGTTGATTTATAGTAAAGTAAAGTAAAGTAAAAATTTATTGCACAAACTGTGTAAAATGGTGGTACAAATTTTCTTAGTAACAACAGTCTATCCTAGCGGACATGCAATTTTTGGTAACATAAATTTTAGAGTTTACCTGTCTAAGTTAAACTATGTTACATTTTCTATTTAAGTTGGCATAGTTAGAGATTCTATCACCAATAAACACACATTTTATTTACAACCTGTCATAGCCAACATTTGAGATCATTATATTTAAATAAATCTACCTATGTTACACTTACATTCTAAAAACAAAATAAAAAGTTATATAAATCGACCATTCACAACGTCTTAGCATTTTATAAAAGATAAGTAAAAACTTGAACAGCCTATATGTATGGTAGGTACGAGTAGGTACATATTTTATATTACATTACTCAATATGAAATCACTTATTCTAGATTTATTTTTTATAGTATAAATATGGACCGGACCCATGGGTACATGCATAAAATTCCTTCATGGTGTAAAAAGTTTTCTCGATAAGCCATTTCTTCAAGCTTTTTTTAAAGTTATTTCCACACAAAGCCTTAATATGATGAGGTAAGTCATTAAAAGTATTGATTGCCATCATGTAAGTACTTCTGTGAAACATTTCATTATTTGCTTGTGGAATACCTATATTGAATTGATATTTACGACGTAAAGATTCTGAGCGTACTGATTGGTTTACTATAAAAATGTTTGGGTTGTTTTTTACAAACAGACAAATCTCAAATATATAAATACCGGTAAGTGTTAAAATACCGTTATTTTTGAACATTTCTCTCACTGACTCCGTACTGCGGAGTTTA
This sequence comes from Hypomecis punctinalis, assembly GCA_949316475.1. Lineage (NCBI taxonomy): Eukaryota > Metazoa > Arthropoda > Insecta > Lepidoptera > Geometridae > Hypomecis > Hypomecis punctinalis. Next base: position 15,847,372 of record OX438812.1, read on the forward strand.
AATATAGATCTAATGCAACTCTTCTGTATTTTGAATGTGCTATCTATGTCTACTGAGTTTCCCCAAAAGATTACTCCATACTTTAAATGTGGGTAAACATAGCCATAATATGCATTTTTTGCTACGTCTTTTGAACAAGTATTAGTTAGAATCGAAAGTGCATAGCGATATTTGGAAATTTTGGAGTTAATTTGACATACATGTTCCTTCCAGTTCATGTGACAATCAATTGTGATTCCTAAAAACTTTGATTTGTTCACCTCACATATTTGTATGCCATCATAGGAAACATTTAGCTGTTGTGGTGAAGTTTGATGGTTTCTGAATTGTAGAATCTTCGTTTTATTTAAATTAACTTTTAAATTAATCGAATCCAGATTCTGAACTAGCTTTTCTAACGTTAGTTTTACCTCGTTTTCGAACTCTACTGCACTTAATTTATTTTGAGGTATATAAACTGTAGCATCATCTGCAAACATGATACAGTGATGTTCTGTTGCTGAAGGCAAGCTGTTTATGTAAATTAAGAAAAGTAAAGGGCCTAAAATGCTCCCTTGCGGAACACCTAGCGATATGTTTTGAAGATCGGATTGTATTTTTTTAATAGTTTTGGACTGGCGGTCATAAAAATCTATACTTGTGCATTGTTTTCTGTTTTGTAGATAACTTTTTAGTAAGTCTAAGGCTATACCTCTAATTCCTATGCTCTCCAATATTTCTATTAATGTGCTGTGTACAACACAATCGAAAGCTTTTGAAAGGTCTAGTAGTATTGCTACACCTTTTATTTTGTGGTTTATATCTTCCCACACCTGCTTAAGGCATTTAAATATTGCTGAAGTAGTATTTTTTCCCTTCTGGAAACCAAATTGATTTCCATTTAAAATGTCGTTTGCTTCCAAAAAAGACATTAGTCTAGTGTAAATAGCCTTTTCGAAAATTTTTGAAATGCAAGGAAGGATGGCTATAGGTCTATAGTTCCCAATATCGTTTGTGGGCCCTTTTTTATTAAGAGGTCTTAAGATGGCATTTTTGAGATCACTGGGGAAGCATCCAGTTTCTATTGACAAATTTATTATATGAGCTAAAGGTTCCGCAATGTGATTTATTGTACTTTTTATTGCTTGTATCGGTATATTGTCGTGACCTACACTTTGTTTATTTTTTAGGTGGTGTACAATATTTTTGATTTCTCCTATGCTAACTGGATGCATAAATATGCTTTTATTATTTTTCTGAATCGAAGGTTTTGGTTTTGAATATTTGCTATTATTAATGTTCGAATTTGTGAAGTATTCATTAAAGTTTTTGACTATTTCTAGATGGTCTTTGATTTCTTTGTTATTAATTTGTAGACTGTCTATAGTTGTTGGTAATGTATTGGTTTGAGAAGTATTTTCTTTAATTACTTTCCAGGTAGCCTTGGTTTTATTAGTACTGTTGGAGATATAATTTGAATTTGCAATCTTTTGTGAGGCCGATATTATTTTTTTCATTGTTTTGCAATATTTTTTGTAAGCGTTTATAAATTCATCATTTTTAGTTACTAAAGATTTTTGGTATAGTTTCCTTTTATTCTTACTTTTATTCTTACTTGTCGTTTGGATTATTTTGTAATTCCTTTCAACTGATAATAAAGTAGATAATATTAGAGCTCTCGTTTAGTGGTGTGTGACTTATTAAGATTCCTAAGTAGGTATAATATTTTTCTGCGCGATGTATATATATTTTTTTATTTCAAATAGGTTTGCGTTTGACTACACACTGCCTGATGTTAAGCAGATATGTGATCTAAGATGTAGCACGCTTACCTAGAAGATACCTATTTACTCGAGATTTGAAGACACCTACATTGTACTTTAGCGGAAAGACAGACTCAGGCATTCTGGCAGTTCGTATGAGGAATGTGGACTCAAAACGCTTGGTCCTAACGCGTGGGATGTCCACCATATAAGGGTGTCGCTTTGGCCGCGTCTGTCTAGCCGTACGATAGAAGAAAGGGGCAGGTGGGACCAGATTGTGCAACTCCTGGGCGCACTCACCGAAGTGTATCCGATAGTAGGCTGACAGACACGCCACCCTACGTCGATGCTCCAGACTTTGCAGCTTCGACTCAGTCAAAGTTTCGTTGCCTATCAGCCTCCTGGCTCGCCTTTCAATGGACTCCAAAGCCTCCAACTTGTATATGGCAGAGCCAACTCAAAGGTAAGGTTATGATTAAGTTACATAATATACTTTTTTAAATTATTATAATGTTAAAAATTCGTCAGTATTTTAATTTTCTTTCAGCCGGAAAAATAATATGATTGGAACTGATTAAAACTAGGTATATAAGTTATCCTTAATAAATAATTTTGTATGATATATTTTTATTTGCTCATTTTTTTTTTATTTCGAATATGTTCGCTTTTGACTACACACTGTCTGATGTTAAGCAGATGTACGGTCTAGGGTGTAGCACGCTTACCTAGAAGATACCTATTTACTCGGACTTTGAAGACACCCACGTTGTATTTTAACGGGAAGACAGACCCAGGCAAAGCGTTCCACATTCTGGCTGTTCGTATGAGGAATGAGGATTCGAATCGCTTGGTTTTACATTTTTATAAATTTAAAAAATGAAATTTAAATTTTATATTTGAATAAAGGAAGTCATTTTATTATACACATATACAATTTACAGAAATATTACAAAACAGGATCGCAAAGGTTAGAGTTAGGTGAAAAAAAAACTACAAGTGAGAGTTTCCATTGTTTAATAGTAAAATTATAAAACTGGACATTATTCAAATATTTATTTTTATAATTAAAAAAACATTGTAATTTAATTCTTAACTACCTATATAAATTCATCCTACCTATATACTAAAAAAAGGCTAAAAGTCGAAACAAATACTGTGTCTGTGTGGTAGGGTGCCAAGAACGCTGGCTGCATTCCTACGCTGAACGGCTAAAGAGATTCTCTGTGCAAAGAATGAGCCAGCTCTCTTGTCACCAGCATTAATATTGATACTAAAATAAATTAAACATAGATGAAAACAACATTTAACTTGCCAACCTTAGAGCTGTACGATTATATTACTCTCAAGACTACTAAAATATTACGCATCGCATTTTTGCAGGCATTTATGTATAAATCCTTCAAATTATAATGCAGTGTTAATATTTGGGAATTTTTTGTAAAAACTCAATAAAATAACCATAAAAGCCGAGCATGATGCAATAATTCACTAATGCATGAAGTAAAATGATTGTCAATTACGCCCATAACAATTTTACAGTAAACTTTACTGAATCATGATGAACCTGACCTTTGTTTCATTTCCTAGTTTTGTTCGCGTTTTTAGCTAACATTCGAATGAAATAACCAATTGCGTGACTGGTTTAAATGAGGTATGGTTCTGTATCCGTTTTTGTCCTGGAAAAGGCTTTAAAGTCTAATAACCTCTTACAGCTGTAACCTTACCATTCACATTTAAAAGTATTGCTTAAACGTCACTCAACGGAGGCATCAACAACAAGTGATATTTCTTGCCGCATTTGCCACAATATTAAGTAAAGTACCAAATTATGGATGACTGTGTAATAGAAATGATTCTTACGTTTCAAAAATTAAGAGGATGATAAAACAGGTGATGAAAAAACGGAATTTTATTTTGTCTACCTACTTTATATCCTAGGGCAAATTATTTCTATTATAAAACTTAAATCTATTCTGCTCAGGAATAAGTTGCTTTAAAAAATCTTTGTACATCAATCAATGGAAGGAACCCTAAATTCGAATGGCAAATCGATCGCATTGAGATAAATCGATTTCCTAGTGTGGTAGAAGTCGCAAATTGGACAAAAAACCAAACGTGCACAATTAGCACTCGGATAAAGCACTTGTCGTAATAGTCGTGGGAGACCATTTTTTGTTCGATGGTATAATACAAAAGACGTCGCGATTTATAGTACCATGTTGAGCGTACCAATCAATAGATAGTCAAAGTCATTCACTTATTTATTAAAGTCGATAACCATATGGATAACGAGTAAAAATGATTAAATAAAACTGTAATGTTAATGTCAAAGTTTTGAGTAAGTTCTCCGTTTTTTTACACGTTACACTTGAATTTTATTTTATCTCTTGTCGTTGGGAACAAAACGAACAATAAATAGAAGCAACCGTTGCTTCATTGATAAAAGAAAGGAAGTATCTGCAATATATATGGATATGTCAAAAGCGTTTGACAATGTCGATCATGAAGTTTTATTGGGAAATTTTTTTGAATGTGGCGTTAGAGGAAATGCAAATAACTTGATCAGGTCTTTTCTTAGTAATAGAACGCAGGTAACTCATATAAAAAGAATGTGTCCCAAAACGAATATTATCATGACATATGAATCTGAGAAGAGAATAGTACGGTACGAGGTACGGTACGGTGTCCCACAAGGCAGCATGTTAGGGCCACTGTTATTCCTAATCTATATAAATGACTTCCCCAAGGTCACAAAACACCCTATGACACTTTTTGCCGACGACAGTACGGTATTGCTTATAAGACAATGAAAATGAAATTGAATCTAACATAAATAATCTTATGACATCTCATATTAATTCGCTAAAGAACAATAATTTAACTATTGATATAAACAAGACTCACTTTATGAATTTTAGGATGACACAGTGTAATCGATTAAATTTTGACATTGGATATGCAGGCAAAAAAGTATCTGAAATAGACTTTACTCGTTTCTTAGGATTGACTATTGATTACAAATTGACTTGGAAACACCATAGAGACAATGTTTGTAAAAAGATTAAGAAATTTTCTTATGTCCATTATCAATTGCGAAAAGTAGCAAATGAGTCAACATTATTAACTGCATATTATGGACACGCCGCATCAATATTAAGATATGGTGATATGTTTTGGAGTAACTGTACTGACAGCGAGAGGGCATTTATAGCACAAAAAGGGTGCATTCGATCTATGTGCGGGTTAAAAAAGAGAGACTCATGTAAGCCACATTTTATTCGACTAAAAGTTTTAACATCGGCATGTATGTATATAAGTGAAATATCTTTATTCGTAAAATTAAGCCCTAACATCTTCGAAATGTAGCCTGTAGGAAGCAGACATGAAGGTAAATTGCACAACTTACTGTCTAGAAGTACATTTTTAACCAAGAGTGTGTTTTGTATGGCGCCTATAGTTTATAATAAGATACCAAAAGTAATACGAAGCAAAAAAAGATCCGAATATTTTCAAGAATATGTTAAATTGCTTATTAGTTAAGAAAGCTTACTACACTGTTGACCTGTTTTTAACCGACAATCAATTAAATGACATTAAATAATGATACCTACATATAACTACCATTTTTTGAATTTACATTTTTTTTATTTGAAATTTTATATTAATATTTCTGTAGTAATAGATTAGGTATATATTTTGACTTATTTTATGATTCGGTATAACTTATGAAATATAAATATTATTATGATTAATTTACTTACTCTGGCAAATGTAATTATTTCAACATAAGATTAGTATATAAAATAAGTTGTTAGGTCTGTAAACCTATAGAGGTAGAAGCTAGAGTACTTTTCACATTGTATAACACCTGTTTTCATAGACAAATAAATTCATTCATTGATTATTTAAAAAGTATATGTATTAGTATCACCACTAAGAACACACTCGTTTGAGTCGTAAATCGTCCACAAGCTAGGAATCAAAAAATTTAATGTAGTATAACTTTGTAATTTTAGGGAAAAAAAATGAAAATAGCGTGTTTTGTATGATCTTTAAATTGAAAAAGAAATTTTGAAGAAAAAAAATTTTAAAACCTATTCCGTCTGGTCAATAAGTCCTTGTTGCTCTAGATGTGTAGCTTTACTAATATACTTACTGCACTGTACTAAGTTCCAAGCAACTTAGGTACCTACAGGGTGTACCTATAGAATACTTAAGAATGTCTGACCCTGAACGTCTTTACCTCGAGTATCCGCTCACATCTCATAGCTCGCACCGACTGATTGCATCGAACAATCTATAATAACAAGCGATAATCGTCGGACGGCAGTCGACGCGTTCGTGTCAAATTCGACAAAATTAATGTTGCCAATAACCGTTAGAGGCCGAAGACGAATTTCTCACGAGCAACAGTTTCGTGCTGAGATGCATTACGAATTTGTCGCATTTGTGACGAGGACGTGTGTAGAGGTGGGAATATGCAGGTACAATAAGTAACTTGCAACTTTGTAAAAAAGTTTTAAATGTTTTTTGTATGAATGAGATAAGTACCTACTAAACAATCTTATGCATATAATGTAACGATGTCAATGAGTCAAATAGAGATCGGAGACAAAATTCTCATGAGCATTTTATTACTAGTTTGTCGTATTTATTCGTGAGCATTTGTATAGAAATAACACTTACTTATAGTAATTTTTTGCAACTTTTTTCAGTTCAGTTCAGTTCAATTATTCTCACATAGGTACAATAATGCACACTTAAGAATGTCAAAAGAAAACAATAAATATAAATAACAAACAAAGAAACAAAATAAATAATTAACATAAAACAATAAAACTAATAGAATGAATACATTTTCATTTACAATAAATACTGTCAGTTTACGCAAGGAATTTTTGTCACACATAAGATCTTTTACACTATAGTATGCTTTTTGTATAAGAAAATCTTAGATAATATTTTGGGACATTGTTTCATTTTTCTTTGTCAAATTTTCAGGTATTAAATTATAATAGCAAATACTATTTCTTACAAATGAATTGTCGGTTTTGGCAAGTCTCGCTTTTGGTAGAACGATTTTGGAGATATTCCTTGTATTGTAGGTATGATTATCACCACTTTTATTTTTCAATATGAAATGATACCAATAGCGGCCGAACACAAATATATCTACCTCTAACTATACAGGGTTTTTGGTAATCAATTAGCATCCTTTTAAGGGTTTATTTTGTACATCAAAATTAACAACTTTTGTGAGTTTTGCAACTTTTGTCAAAAGTATTGTCGAAGGTGAACGATATTTTTCAACGGAACAGATTTTTTTTTTATTTAGATTTGATAAAAGTCGTTGAACAAAAGTTGTTAGTTTTGATGTATAAGAATAAGACCCTAAAAAGATGCTAATTGATTACCAATGACCCTGTATATTGTTCAGGTTTCCTTATTTTAACCACGGTACTTATATTGTAACATTTTATAACTTGTAACACTGTACCATACTAACGTCGACCTTAGACTAACTCATCATCATTTCGTGGCAATGGCTAAGTTTTTGTTTATATATTTATATATTTTTTTTTAATTTAATTTTTTTTTTTTTTTTCCTTTAGGTATTTACAATATTTACAAAACATCAGATCAAATCTTTTGGGACCAAAATCTGGCAACCTCTATCGCGATCAGACTAACTGAAATAACTTTTGGAATGAGTTCAATTTTTCTGACATGACTGATTTTTAGACACACTTTTCCATCTAAATGGTATGGTTTAACGTAGTTTTTGCAAATGCCCAATTCTGTAACTAGGTTTATTTTCAGTTTGCCTCCTATAAAATTCTAGAGGTCAAGCACCCGGTCGTAACATTTTATTATTTATTCTATTAAAATGCCACGATATAACAGTTTGTCGGCACTCATAAATCTGCACATAAACAATCAACGCAACAATTATATATCGATAAATATTCGATACATTTACGATAAATTTTAACTGTCATAAATCGATAAGTTAATAGGTTGCGTTACAATTTTATGATTCGCGACAATGTACGTTTACAACTCTACGCAGCGCCACAGATTGGCAAGATCGTTTAGTTAAAATTGAGATTCTGGAATTATGAGATGTTAAAATGTAGGTATGTGATTTGCATTGTCTATGTACATGTTACTTGGTTTTATAGAGTTGAGTCATTTGATAATTCGTAGTAAACTATCGTACCTATCTTGTGTAGATCGCTAACAGACTGTTTCTGATAATTTTGTTTTTGTGTTATGATTATTTCATATACTTGTGATATGGGAAAACAGCGTTTTTATGATCGTCATATAATATACCAGGTAACAACAAATAAAATAGTTTGTGGTAACTAAATTTGTTGCATGGAAAATCCGAACGACTCGCAATTTTGCTGATGACACTTGACAAGTCGTACAGGAAATCTAGTGATTTTTCCTTATCAACAAGAAAGAAATAATTATTTTTTTAATTTATATAACTTCGTCATTTTCAATCTTTTCAAAGCACACCCCGTCGTTTTTCATTTTCAAATATGTAGGTGTTTCTCTCCATTCTAAGGTTGCCTGGAAGTAATCGCTTTTTTTGATGAAGCCGCCTGTTGATGCCATTGTTACTATTTCTTTGTTTGTATTATCTGGTGTGGACAGTAAAGAGTTTATCCATCTATCTATTTATTTATTAGTCACGTCAAAATATATCACAATCACTGCATACTTAGTATAAAACATAGTTGCTTCCCGCTGTCTGTCCCCATGCATGCTTATATCTTTAAAACTACGCAACGGATTTTGATGCAGTTTTTCTTAAATAGATTGAGTGATTCAAGGGGAAGGTTTATGTGTATTATACACCTGATTATACTATAGCATTATACTAAAGAATCCCTCACTTCGCTCTGGATTCCAAAAAGCGCCCTCGCCGTAAATATATTATTTTGCTCCCATATGATACAATCTACTATTTTATCACGCAGTTTCAAATTCTTAAAATTTTCTATCATAATCACTCATAAAAACTCACATACGAACAGAAGAAATTATTTTAGTCGAGCTAAGAAAATAGAAACTATCCTGCACTTTGCAAAGTAATTTCAGAGATATTTTTATTTATAGGTACCTAATTTAGTTTGTTCGGTGTTTTTTATTTTGACGTACAATATTCATCATCGACTTGGCATTTTTTCTTTGTTAAAATAACGTTCACTACGCAACCAACTGAGATACTACGAAAAAAAAATTCAGTTGTTCCATACAAAAAGTTCATTAACTCTCGACAAAATTAAAAAACCGTTATGAAAATGGACTAAATCAATAAATAGAGCAGCTGATTATTTCCCGCGATTTCGTGTCTAGTCCCATAGTGAACGTTGGTCATGGCAATTGGCAACACGCACAACTCATTCTGGCTGTTTATACGAATAGCCAGAATGTGGAACGTTTTGCCTGGGTCTGTCCACCCGCTAAAGTACAACGTGGGTGTCTTCAAATCCCGAGTAAATAGGTATCTTCTAGGTAAGCGTGCTACATCCTAGACCGCATATCTGCTCAACATCAGGCAGTATGTAGTCAAACGCAAACCTTCAAGGAATAAAACTCTACCCTAGAGTGACCTAGAGTATTGCGAATTATTTTACTTTCACAGTGATATATAATAGAGACCCGCCACGGCTTCGCACAGGTATATTATACATATAAACCTTCCCCTTGAATCACTCTATCTTTAAAAAAAACCGCATCAAAATCCGTTGCTTAGTTTTAAAGATATACATGTGAACAGACAGCGGAAAGTGACTTTGTTTTATACTATGTAGTTAAGTGATTAACGCCGTCAAATTACCTACAGAAAATATAGCATTATTTAATCAAACCTCAAAAACAATCAACACAGTAAAATAATACACCCATCACTTAATTTCAATAACGAGCAAACAGAAATACGCCAACAAAACGTGCAATTAATATAAAGATCAATTCACACGAAATGTCGATTAAGTATAAACCAAAATGAGCTTAGTTCACATTAAGCGATGCGGAGGCGTAGTGCTTAGATTTTACGATTGTCAGACTTTATGATTAGTATCTATGGTATGGTATGGCACTGTCGCAACTTGGATTAAAGTTTGACCAATTTACTGTATTTAAGTTTAACTTAAAGCAGGATGATGGCATCGGTTGATTGATCTATGTTGTATAGGGATAATAGTACCTACACCTAGCTCAAGGTTTACAACGTAAACTTTTAGCAGGTATCCTGATTGAATTGCTCTAATTTTTTTCTTCTTCTCTCGACCTGAAAATAAATTCTCGGTTCTCAAAAATAGGATTTGATGCGATCTGATTTAAGCTAGTGTCTAAAAACTTACGATACATAACGATTTTTTTATTACGAGACACTTAAATATGAACGTATTTATTTTTAAATTTTTTTGCAAACTTAAAAAAGGAGGCTCTCAATCTGTCTCTATTTTTTTTATATGTATGCTGCGCGATTACACCATAAATTATGAACTAATTTTGATAATTCTTTTTTTGGTTGTTAGATCACTTCAAAAATTCCGTTCAAATGTTATCAATATGGGCTGAGCCGTTTTTGAAAAATCAGCAATAATGTGAAAATTACTACATCGATTCGTGCTACCTATTCGAATTCTATACACGGTTGAAGCCGGTTATGGCGTTTTTGGCAAAAAAGAATTATTAGTAAAGTTATAAAGAATTTAGTTAAACGCAAGCATATTTTGAGCAAAACACTTAAATAGACTAATTAGACACTAATTAGAAAAGTTGTCGGTATTTATAGCTTTCCAAAAGACACATGCGATAGTTCGTATGATAATTCACATCAAAACATGATAAAATATGTACATTTGTACCTACATAAAATATGTAGGTATACACCTAGCTACAAAATATACATTTTTTCACGGTTTCCTTGGACAGTAAGTAATGTATGTACTTACTTCAAGTACATAATGTAATGTCGAGTTCGCATATAATGTAGATATAATTCCGTGACCACGTCTTATTTTGACGGTACTATAGTTCAAGGTTTTAGGGACCTTACAGAATAGTAAAGAAAACGCTGAGATTTTTTGTATGGATATGTTTGATATTTGGAATTTTTATAGATGTTTTTGTATTGATGCTGACTATATTACTCTCATGTAAACCATTTTGGACATATTGAAATAGTAGTTTAATTTGTGACAAATACCTATAGTTGATTGAATCAGGCGTTACTTTGCGGAAATTCATCTTCAAATCTTTGTTTTAAATAAATATTTAGTGTATTTCCGCTATCTTGTTGTAGGCAAATAAACTTAACGGCATTTAAAAAAAATACACTAATAAAAATAAAAAAAAATAAAAAAAAAATCGCTCAAAACGATCTACTTAATAATTTAACCTCTCCTAAAGATCAAGCTCGTCTTTTAGCATCTGCAAAGCGAGAGTCGGGGTTTTGGCTTCAGGCGCTACCTTCAGCCAATATTGGTACCCTACTCGACAACAATACTTTTGCTCTCTCCATCAGCCTCAGAATTGGATCTAACACAAACGAGCCCCACATATGCCACTGCGGTGCATCTGTGGACCGACTAGGTCACCACGGACTTTCTTGTCGCCGAAGCGCTGGTCGACAGTCTCGCCACGCCTCATTGAACGACGTCATCCGCAGGGCTCTTGCTACTGTCAACGTGCCGGCCATATTGGAGCCGAACGGTATTGCACGTGATGATGGTAAGAGACCCGACGGTATGACTTTAGTTCCATGGAGTCGTGGTAGACCGCTTGTGTGGGATGCTACCTGCGTCGATACGTTGGCGGCATCTCACATACCTTCCACCTCTAAATCGGCAGGCGCGGCGGCAACAACGGCCGAAAACCACAAAAGGCAGAAATATGAATCGCTCGGCGATGGATACATGTTTATGCCTTTTGGAGTAGAAACTTTAGGTCCGTGGGGTCCTAGTGCCTGGCGCTTGTATAAAGATCTATCAAAAAAATTAATAGAAAGAGCAAACGACCCAAGGGCTGGTGCTTACCTCGGTCAAAGACTTAGCCTTGCTATCCAACGGGGTAATGTCACCAGCCTCTTAGGTACTTTGCCCGCGGACAGCGACCTCAAAGCAGTTTTTTATTTATAATGTAAATATACCTATAGTCCTATACCCTATAAAAAGTATTTGTTTTTCTAATTAAAATATGTTATTATAACGACATTATATCATATAATTATAACGACATTTGTACGCCACAATAGACAAAAACATGCGCTCTCAACATTTACATGTATTAAGACCTGTTACATACGACTTTGTTGTTGTTACACTATTACCATATTTTTTACAATTAAAATGAACTTCTTTTTTTAAAAAAATTAAATAAAAAAACTAATAAAAATATATATATACAAAATCAAATTTATAACATATAAAACAAATATAAATAGATAGTATTTTTAATTATGTAGATAGCTGTAAATAATACTTTTTCCAATGTTATTTAAGTTTGTTGCAATAAATATTGAGAGCATAATATTACAATAATTATACATTTAAAACCTTTATTTTACAAAATAGATAAAATAATAATCAATATCACTTATTTTCACTACACTCTATTATATATATTTTTTAAATAATATATTAATAATCCGTTAACAACAAATAAATATCATAAAAAAATCTTTAAAAATAATTTGACAAAATATCAATATTTTTGCAAACACTTGAAAAAATTGAAGCACAAATTCTTGCGAGCGACCTCGAAGAGTCAACACGTCCTGGAGATGCCTCGTTGAGAGCAGACACACGTGTCGAACAAAGTGTAGTGCAATAAAAATAAAGGTGTTATTTATTAGTGAAGTGTTTTCATTATTGTAATATTATTAATTGTGTATTTTTTTTAGATACCCTTAAACTTATTTGCCTACAACAAGATAGCGGAAATACACTAAATATTTATTCAAAACAAAGATTTGTGACAAATACTTAGGTATACCACAACCGTATCAAATTCTCTTTTTTTCTTCATTCACTAAACTAAAAGTTGGAATTTATTACATTTATTATCATTATTTATTCAACCTGCATACGTCCGTAAAAGAATAGTTATCGATGGTAAGTGTGAATCCATCAACCCGCCGCGCCCTAAGACAGCATGGTGGATGGCACAATCTCCTTTGTGTAGTGCAATGCCAGTAAAGTTTAAATTATTTTAACAATCATGAATATAAAACTATTTTGTGTCAATTTATTAAAATTAAATCATTAAAATTATCAATTACGTTGACTAATTGACTTCATTTCTAATACTCATAAAACATTTGACCCGTGTTTTCCAAATCGCACATAAATACATACCTACCTAGTGTACAGTCTGCATTAGGTCTTTGCAATGTTAATGATGTCCCGCGGCAATGCTTAGTTTCAGAGAGACAATTACAAATGATTGTGCCCGTTGGTCACATGTGACTTACTGACGCACTCAACTTTTTTTATGGGATTTGTGAGCTGTGTCCCAATTGAAGTTTTATGTGATCTGCGTGTTGTGGTGTTGAAATTTTCAAAATGAGGTCTATTCTACTACGTGTAAATATACCTAACTAGCGGACCCGGCGAACTTCGTACCGCGAAAGTTAATGAATGTAGGTAGCTAACCTTACAGAGATACCACCTACATTAAGATATTTTAAGTTTAATGGCTGTCATCCAAAATATAGATCTCATTGAGCTATCTCACCTTTGTGAAGATAGCATTGATCAAAACCGCGACCTCCAATATAGCAGCCGTACTCGAACCGAATGGGTTTGCGCGTGGTGATGGCAAAAGGCCTGACGGTACGAAGCTGGTCCCATGGAAGTGTAGACGGCCCTTAGTATGAGACGCGACTTGCGTCGATACTTTGGTGCCGTCACATCACATCTTTCTGAGACTCAGAGAAGGGCTGAAGCGTTGGCCGATTCGGAGCAGCACAAACGGCGCAAATATGCTAACCTTGGCAGTGGTTACATATTTGAGCCGCTTGAAATTGAGACATTGTGCCCGTGGTGGCCGGTCTTGTTTTCAAAAGTCTTTCTGAGCGTCTGGTGTACCCGAAGTGTGACCAAAATGCTGGTGTTTATTTGGCTAACGTATAAGCATTGCCAATCAGCTTGGCAATGCTGTCAGCATGCTGGGCACGCTGCTAACTGGCAGTGGGCTTGAGTATTTGGATTATCTTTAGACATTCAAAGGTCTGTGGATGATCCAATTGCTTGTTATGTAGTAGTAGTTTATGAAGTTTTACATTATAAGTCTTGTATTTAGTGGTAGTTAATAAAGGCACTTGCTCTATAAAAAAAAATCAGGTAACCTTGCCACTGTCCAAACCTAACCTGACATCATAATACCTTATACTTATAAATGCTTCTGTTGGGGAACTTAGTAGCCGAGGCTTATGGGCGGCGCGGGAATCCCAGATAGAGCCGCTTCTCTGGGTTTCTTCTAAGATAGCTGAAAAGGCGGCGCTCGAGGTCTCCCGATTTTTTTGGTCTTTTCTCCCTAAGCTGCTTAGAAGTTTGCACTCGTGGTTGGGCCGCTTTTCTGGGCTTTTTAACTATAGCAGCTGCAAAGCTTGTAAGCCGGTAAGTTGCGTGCCTCATGAGGAGTGCCTCAACTGAGGTGGGCTGCACTTTTATCACTGTTCAATCCTAACCAAACCAACAGAAATGTATGTTCGTGTCAAAGTCACAGTTCACAGTCAAGGTTAATAACCTTAGAGTCAAGATAGGTACTTATACTTATGCCATACTATATACTCCTAAAAATCAAGTCGATCCGTTTCTTCGTATATTAGTATAGATTCTGTACCATACAGGTAGAATAAAGAAACATATTTAACCTCTAACGGTGATATATTTAAAAATATTTTGAATGTCAGACAAAATGACGGCCCAGTATTAAACGTCATTGTAATATGTAGCATGGCATAGAGAAAAACCATTTAGTCCACTTTTAATGTCAGTTGTCATTGTCAATCCATACTATATTTCCTCTTCGAGGAGCTATAATGGTGAAAAGACAATTTGTCTCTTTGCTATGCTAAGCGTGACATTTATAAAAAGTTTGCAGTCAATGTATGTCACTTGTCATCTTATTACGCTTCGTCAATCCATATTAGGCCCAATTATGAACGCGCCATCGTAAATTTAATAGGAATGTAAAATGTGTTCTCTCTATCGAATGGCTAAAGTGAAAAAGAAACAGAAATATTCTAATTAGCTGTTATAATTACGATGGTGCCTTGAAAATTGATCCTATGTCGTTGTGATAGGTGAGAATTTTGCTAGCGATTTTTTAGGGGAAAAGATGATATGAAAATAATAAGATGAAAAACTATTAAAAAATTCAAAAAAAGGAAACGGGATAAAAAGTCCTATCTATATATATATATATATCCTATGTCTTTCTCCTGGTTCTAAACTACCTCCCTGCCAATTTTCAGCTAAATCGGTTCAGCCGTTCTTGAGTTATAAGTGGAGTAACTAACACGACTTTCTTTTATATATATAGGTTAACTAACTTATATATATAGGTTTTCTTATATATATATATAGGTTTAGGTACTTATATATATAGGTTTTCTTTTATATATATAGGTTAACTAACACGACTTTCTTTTATATATATAGATTGCTATACTTACCATACATCATTTTATTCTAGAAATAAAGTTCAGTGTGTAATGTAACTTGTTATATATTTTACACAGGTTAATCATCCCAGTTTTGACGTTTAATCCCTGACAAAGAGTGTTATAAGTTTAACGTGTCTGTCTGTTGATTGTTGATTTTCGTTTAGTTTTTTTTTTTCGTTGTTCAAACTATCGGGTAGTGTAGCCCTGATATCAACAACATGCCAGATAGTCCCCGGTCACCCATCCGAAGACTGACCTCACCGATAGTTGTTTCACATAGGTGATCTCTTCGGAGCCCTAGGCAAACTACACTTATGCACTACAGAAGGTACTAAGTAAATACTCTTAAAAGTATCCACCATACCTTTGGTGCTATTAAGGCATCTGTGCCTTTAGAAACTAAGTAAATCTCATAAAGATCAATCCAAATTGACTGCCTCGGTGGTTCAGTGGTTAGTGACCTTGACTTCTGGATCAAAGAGGCGTGGGTTCGATTGCAGGGCAAGCATTTTTGTGATGAACATAGGTGTTTGCTCTGTGTCTGGGTGTTATTGAGGTACTACCTATATAAGTATGTATTTAAAATATGTATATGTAGTATATCAGTCTCTGGCAACCATATCACAAGCTTTGCTTAGTTTGGGGTCAGAGACCGTGTGTGAGATGTCCCCCAATATTTATATATTTTATTTAAATTTACAGTAAAATTCGAACAGCAATAACTTAAGCGGTAATTTATATCTGTATCTAGCAAGATAATTAATTGCCATAGCTGGTTATTTTCGCCATGAGTCGTTAAAAAACTTTCATTCTACATTAAAATGACACTTTTTTTGAATAGAAAATCAACGCATGACGCGTTGATTTTAGAGCAATAGAATCAATTAAACTATTAAACATAAGCTGTCGTTACAAAGCAATAGCAATGTTTAATGCCCCTAAAGTCACGAATATCAAGTGATTACAGTATTTACTGGTATCAAAAGAGCCATCGACAACCACTAACCCAATTAAAATTTATGAATCCTAGTTACAACTGCAAGTGCTTTGTAAAACCACATCGTAGAGTTATTCAGAGCTAGACCTTAAACCTTATAGCATTAAGTTCGGTGATTTAATCCCACATTGACATAAAGCCCACTTTGAACAGTAACGAGGTAATGAGTCGCCAAGGAAGTTTATTATCACCAAGTGTTGTCAAACTAACTACTTTCAAATGTTACTTTATGTAGAATAACGAGTCAATGCCTCGTCGGACAACAGAATCAAACTGTTGTTGAAAAAGCTATGGCAATTTGAATGTCCCCAAAGTCATAATTATTAGGTAACTACAATATTTCCTAGTCCAATAATGAAAGAGCCATCGACAACCACTTACTCAATTAAAATTAATGTATCCTATCTCTGTAATATAAAAATGATTTGTGGTTGTTTGTCTCGCTAAAACTCGAAAACGGCTAAACCGATTTGGTTAATTTTTGTCTTGAAATATGTACCTATTTTTGGATGTTAAGTAAAGGTTTAAAAGGTGAGAAAATTTATAACAGTTGCGAGAAAAGTAATACAAACATTAATTTAATTTTTCCATGCAAAATTTTCATTTACAGATGGTGAGATGAAGTTCACCGGGTCAGCTAGTTACTAACAAATGTATACCCACACAGTAAAGTTCTTTAGAGCTAGACCCTTAGAAGCTAAGTCTCAAAAGTGATTTGATCCCACATTGACATAAAGCCCAATTTGAACAGTAATAACTTAAACGCTAACTCAGAACTGTATCTCGAGGTAATGAGTCGCCAAGGCGGGTTATTATCGCCATGAGTCAACACCAACGCCCGTCGCTCGCGCTCAGCTCCGGCACTAAATAAGCTTTGTGATTATCTCCTCCTTTATCTGTTGTCAATTGATACAGTGTTAGAATTATTGATGTGTTGGTCTGTTTGACAGAAAAAAAACGGGTTGCACTCCGAGAGTACTGGCAGAAGTGAAAACTTGCTCCCTCCATCTTACGAATTTTCGATCAGGTCACGTCTCTTGACGCGAGTTTAACATTTTTCACTTATCCAAAAATGCACAACGTCGCTACAGAAGTTTTCACTTCAAAAAAAGTATAAAAATTACTTTATCATCATAGTAGGTACCTATAAGTTCGTATATCTAGCTGGCTATCCAGATGGCTAGCCCTGGTGCCAGAGTTCTTAACCCACCTGAAGGCCCTTGGCTAACACTACCGAG
This sequence comes from Hypomecis punctinalis, assembly GCA_949316475.1. Taxonomy (NCBI): domain Eukaryota; kingdom Metazoa; phylum Arthropoda; class Insecta; order Lepidoptera; family Geometridae; genus Hypomecis; species Hypomecis punctinalis. The sequence continues at coordinate 15,865,045 of OX438812.1, forward strand.
GCCTACAATTTATCGTGTCATCCCAGCCACGGTAGCGCTCATTTGTAAATGCCACCCGCGGTCACCCATCCTAAGACTAACGTTTTCATCATCATTAAAATCAGAAATAGGCTAGGAGACGTCTATGTGGTTGTGGTGGTATCATATTCATATACTTTATTTGCTACTAAGTGTTTTACAATTAGGTCTTATAATTATTTTAAAGCTCTTAAGACTTAGTTGGCCTTGTCGGGCATTGCAAATACAGGGGCCTGATTCTCTATCGACAAAACGTAACGTAACGCGGTAAGTAATTTTTTTTTCCTTGAATTTTATTTGGAGAACTGTTTGATAAATGTAAAATTGCGTTAAAATAAATTATAAACCGAGTTTAAGTTATGCTATTTGAAAAATAAGTAATTTTCATACCAATTTCTTCAAAACAAAGAGCACATTAGAGCGCGTTACGTGCTTGTTTTCATACAGAATCACCCACCAGGGCGCTCACTGTAGTGCAACATAGATAATATTATCTCATCATCATTGATATTACTGTAATTATCCGTCTCGGTGTAATTCAAAGCCTATCAAAGTCTTTAAATCTGCAATTCGAATAGACAACCCGAATAAAACAAAAGTAGGGACGTAAGTTTCAAATCTTGTACTTAAAATCCATAAGTAAGCAAAAGGTCAAGCGCCAACAATGGGCCAAAAATAATCCTGATAAACTTACATAAATAATAAATACATATACTACTCTACTACTAGGATTTTAAAGACTTATTTGTACTGAAAATATTAAGTGAACTAAAGTCAGAGACAATAGCCTGTCCCTTTACGATTTCTGTATTATCTGAACATTAATTGTAAATAAGCTAGCAAAGCAATACTTCCATTCAAGGAGTTGCAGTCGTTCTATCATTGTAATGAACTATCAGATAAGCGAGGATTTAGTTAACGCATTGCGAGCCACCATCCACTAGGAACTATTTGAAGCCCTTTAGAAAATACTAATAAATAAGTTACTATACTCTATAAAATTTAACTTGATCTCTGCGACAGCTGTCAGAAAAATCACGCCTATGAAGTCCTGAATTTCTTAATAGTACAGACAGTACCTGTCAATGTCAAACTTTATGGGCATGCCGATTAGTGATGGGCGACGAATGATCGTGACCACAGAGTTTTAGATAGAGTTTTAATTAAAATATCGATAGTTTATACTGACGATATTTTAAATAAAACTTAATCTATCATTTTTTTTTTGTATATTTTAATATCATAACATTTTTTTACATGTGTAATTAAATTAAACCCAATTATATGTTACATTAGCATCGATAATAGTGAAAAACGTCGATAAATACTATCGTTACATTATTATGAGTATTTAATTAATATCATAACATTATTTACATGTGTACTTGATCTTAAATAATAGTAAGTAAATAAAATCCAATTTCTCACCTTCAACTACTCATTCATTACAACATTGTTTGAAAATCGATTTTTTCCACCACTATCTCAACACTGAATATGTCAATATGTAACTGTCGCAGAGATCAAGTTAAATTTTATAGAGTATAATTGAAATATAACAACCGATGTCTTGTCAATGTATAAAATAACTAGTAGTTCATACTCGTAAATCTTGTTATGATTTAGATACTAAACAATTTTGCCAAATATTATCTAAATCGGCTGATAAATAGCACGACAGAAAATTTCCCCCCTTTTAAAGAAAATAACCTTCTGTATACCGAAAATTGCTGACGAAAAATGAGATCATTACCTAATATATAAAACGTGTGTACCAAGTTTTACCTAGATTTGTTGATAATTATTTTTTGCAAAACCGCAAAAAATGACCGACTTCACCCGTGAACAGAATCATTACATAGTAGAAAACAAAGTCGCTTTCCGCTGTCTGTCCCCATGTATGCTTATATCTTTAAAACTACGCAACGGATTTTGATGCAGTTTATTATAATAGATAAATTAATTTAAGAGAAATGTTTATATGTATAATACACCTGTGCGAAGTTTAGGCGCATCGCTAGAACGCAAATATTATGCACGGATCGATGTAACATTTTTCACATTATTGTTGTTTTATCAAAAATGGCTTAGCCAATTTCGATAACATTTAAATGGGACCAATTTCGAAGTATACTCTTTTCAACAAAAAAATAATTATTGAAATCGGACTACTATGACAAAAGTTATGCGTGTTATACATTTAAAAAAAATATATACGCGTCGAATTGTATACCTCCTCCGGTGGTTCGTCGGTCAAAAATACAAATTATCAAGCACACTTGGGTCTAAGCATATCATATTTTTACTATTACTAGGCATGTCTTAAAATTATCAAAAGAGCAAAAGTGCACAAATAGGTACGTGCACCTATGATATTACAATATAATTAAACCAAAATAAAATAATACATAATAAGCTTCCTGAGGAGCTAGTCCAGGTTTACACGCAAATTTAAACTACAGCTGTTTCCGTGTGGCTCGACGACATCAAGGAAGAACTAACCAATATGTATAGAGCTTCACGCGAACGCGAAATTGTAAGTAAACTACGCCAAAACTTAGACTAAGGTCTCAACTAGTCAAGCATGCGAGCACGAATAGCCACGAAAAGAACTCATTTCGACGTGTAAAAAAGTGATAGATATACAGAGTTATTTCTAATCAATTAGCATCCTTTTAGGGACTTATTCTGTAAATCAAAACTAACAACTTTTGTTCTAGGATTTTAGTTAAAAAAAAAAAACAGCTGTTCCATATATTTAGTCGTGGGCGAACGATATTTTTCTATGGAAGTTCTTCCTTCTATGGAAGACTTTTTTTGAGTTTTGACAAGAGTCGCAGAACAAAATTTGTTATTTTTGATGTTCAGAATAAGCCCCTAAAAGGGTGCTAATTGATTAGAAATAACCCTGTATACTATGCCATAACGCTGTCGCATGACACTACGAACGAAATAATTTGTGGCGCGCATATTAGGCCGGCTGGATAAGCTAAGTAAACAAAATATAAATATTTTTTTTATTCGACCAAAACAAAGTTTACATATTTTATCTTAACTAAGCTAGAATAATTGACTACAAAATTATAATAGGTTTCTGTTGCCGAACTAGGCCGAAGCCTGTGTTTCAGCTTACAGTGCCGTCCCCCCTATATGCACTTTTACAGCTATAACATACTTGAAATCTTAAGTTTCAAAAACAGGACGAATAAAATCTCAACGAGTAGGTACCCATACATAACCAACTTAAATTAATTTATAATGATATAAATATTTATTTAAGCCTTCTATAACATCTCAGTGTCTGTGCGATTAGAAGCGACAGTAATATCCGATGTCGTGAGTTCACGCGTAGGCGCGTTGACACGGGCGAGTCAAGTGGCACGTTACCACACCGAGCCCACAGCCGCTGACTCAGCACTCGCGTTGTGCAAACGAAGCTCCGACTTTGACATTGCGAATTCACAATGGTACTCGTAAATGAGCAAGCGTTTATGACCACTTTAGCATAATGGGTGTCAATAGCCGGATATTGATGCTGGAACTATGATTAGTTGTGGACGAAGTTTTATTTTACTACTAGCTGAAGCTGACCCGGCGAACTTCGTTTCACGCAATATTTTTGTAAATTATAGCCTATGTGTTACTCTGATGTATAAGCATTACTAATGCAAAGTTTCACCTCAATCCGTTCAGTAGTTTTAGCGTAAAAGAGGAACAGACATTCAAGCATACAAACTTTCGCGTTTATAATATTAGAAGGATTTGTTTCTAAATGTTGAAATATTAATAAGTAAACAGATTTCCTGTAGAAGAACTTTATAGAGGATTTTTCTTCGAGAGTATCTGTATATATTTTTATTGTAATCTATTTTATCAGTGCTATTTGATTTTTTACAATGTTTTGCTCGATATTAATGCTTGCTACGATGTTGTGGTGGTCTAGTGGTAGTGACACCCGCCTTACAATCGTGAGGTCGTAGATTCAAATCCCGGTCCTGTACCAATGAGTTCTTTGGAATTTATGTACGGAATTTAACACCGCTGGCTTTTCGGTGAAGGAAAACATCGTGAGGCAACCTGCATATGTCAGTAGAAGAAATTCGATGGTGTATGTGAATCCACCAACCCTCACTGGGCCAGCGTTCCTGGGCACCCTTCTTGGGTAGGCCTACGTCCTGCAGTGGACTATTTAAAAAAAAGCTTATACAGTACAATGCATGTTGTCTTCACCTAATTATAGTGACATCTAGCTCCTATTTTTTATTTATAATCTTTTGACAATTTATTTATGTACACAATGTTGGTGAACTGAAATAAATCTGGACTTTATTTTCATCTTGTTCGCGCAATTTCACAAGATATAAAATCACGCGTGATAAAGTAGAGGTGATACTTACGAGTACTTATTTCTCTAGACGATAGAAATATGGGACCGACAAGAATAAATAGATCATTTTTTATCAGACTTTCTCGCGATTTTAGGATTGGTTCATAGTAAAAGATGGTCATATTTAAGAGTAAAAAAAAAATGCTATCATTGAATACCTATGCCTATTTTCTAAAAATATGTCCTGTACCTATACATAATTATAAGCAATTCGTAGATATGCAATCATATAAGAATAAGTTAGAATGACTTCCGAAATTTAGTGTTTACTACTTCAGAGGACATAGGCTTATTTCTTATTGTAATCACTGTAAATAACTATGCAGAAGAAGCAAATTTAATTTAGTTTCAATTTGATATCGTCTCTACTATAGATCATACTAATATAAAACGCAAAATCAAACAAAAACGGCTACCAAAATTGCGCTTATCTTCAACCGATCAACAATAATTACGAGTAGGTATCATGATATTCATGATCAATAAAATATTTAACAAAAACCTCACAAGCTCACGACGCGTGACATCATCGTTTGACATTTTCAAACAAAAAACGGCTTGCTTTTCCTTGTCTGACAAAAAAATGTTTTTCCGTAATAATCTTAATGGTCCATAATAATTTTAGATTATCGAGTGCCATGCCATTGTTACGTAGAAACGAATTGTTTTATTGCTTTTGTGTGATATTGAAACTAACATCCGCTTGACATTGTGCTTTGGCTATTGGTGCTGAATATATCTAACTTTACGTATGTTTTTTTACGTTTTGAAAGGAAAATAAAGTTGAGAAATTTATGATACAAAACTAGGTCGTATCAATGTGCAACATCTTTAAATGTGTAACCAATGGTGTGATCTATTTGTGGCGTATGTAACACTAGTTTCTACCCGCGGTTTCGCCCGCATGTTATTTTGATTTTTGACGCAATATCATTATAAATTATAGCCTATGTGTTATTCTGATATATAAGCTATATTATTGCAAAGTTTCATCTCAATCCGGTCAGTAGCTTTTGCCTGAAAGAGTAACAAACATCCATCCATCCATCCTCACAAACTTTCGCGTTTAAAATCCTACTAATATTATAGTAGGATTTTAAATCATCGCGAAAATTGAAACCACCAACATTGTCAATTCATTTCGACTTAATGCATAAGGCTCCTAATTTTTGCTGGCAATTTATCTTACAAAATTATCGAACCGAATATCGTCACCCCGTTGCTCATAGCTCAAATTTGCAACAATTTAATATTATTCTGTGAATTGTACGTGACAAAGTAAAATGTTTTCAAATGTATGATTTAAATTTTAATTTAACACTAATATTATAAACCCGAAAGGATGTTTGTTGGTGTGTTATTCTTTCATGCAGCATCAAAGCATCGGATAGACTTGATTTTCGGAATGGATTTTTAAAGGTTGTCATAGGCTACCTTTAAACCGGGAAAAATTTAAAGTTCATATGGGATAGCAAAAAAATCAAAATATCTCGCGGACGAAGAACGGGCAAAAGCTAGTATTATAATATTGTGTTGTTTTAAGTATCATCCGAGGACTGCGTATTAATACACAAGGCACAGGCACGACCGAGGACTTTTTCGGTTCGACTTGACCAAAGATTCGTATTCTGCTTAATCAAACCTTTAATAAACAGGGTACTTCTTCACAACGTCAGGGCAAGAGTATCAAAGCTGTTGCTGTAATATACTTACTTAAATTCCATCTACCTACCTAATCTACAATGCAACACTTACGTAACCACTATCTCGGCCCATAATCACTTACATTCTCCGATTTTCGAACAAATGCAAATCGCCTTGAATCCAAACGCTTACTAAAAAAACAATGGACAATCGGAGACATACGGTTTACGTAATGGCAAAGAAACTAAACGCACCACTCGAAAATAGATGTAACTTCGCCCGTTTTATGTGGCGGTTACGCCTTTTTAGGTTAATAATAAAAATGGTAACATTTGATCGATGGTATCCATTTTTAGATTCGCTCAGTGCAGTTTCAAAAGTGGAACTCTGTCATTAGAGGCTATTACCAAAGAGGTATGATTCATTGCGCGTTCATTGTCTTGCTATGTTTGTTTTGGGTGTTAGTGATGGGAACAATCATTGAAAGTAGGGTCACGGGTACAGTTTCGAGACTACACTTTTGTTAATAGAACATTGAACATTTAAATGCTATCTATTTATCTTTGCATCCACCATTTATTAGGATTGTTTTGGTATTCGATATTGACCTTTGCAAATGTTAAAAATAAGCATTTGAATTACTAGACTTAATGAAATGGTCTATGTACTATTTCATTACTTTACATAATATTTTAATTTTTTAATTTAATTATACTTAGTTGTATTGTATTTTGTTGCTATTCATCATTAATAATCAATTAAATAACCTAGTATCAATTGCTCTAAGTTTTCTAAGACGACCAAAATTGAAATTAATGTTTAATGTAACAAATAAATTTATCGAACTCTGTTAAAGTCATCCCCTTGTCTTTATGCCACTAGATGAGGGCAACACAGCACGTTTTAAAAGTCAAAAGTCATTTATACATTCATTTTGGTCTTCCCTTTCCATTCATTCCAACATTTTAAATTCACGTTAAAACTAAAATTTCCAAAAGTGTCAATAGCAAGAAAATATCTCTCTCTTAAGGTAGATTACCCTTTTTAGGACAAAAGCCAGCATGATTTACTTAGTAATTTAATTCAGATTGGATGCCTTCCAATATTTAAATTCTAATTCTCCGACATATCTACATTAAAATCTCTCAAGCATATGCGGATCAGTTTTCAAGATTTCAAAACTCCATTAAAAAGATTATTTGACTGCCTCGGTGGCTCAGTGGTTAGTGACCCTAACTTCTGGATCAAAGAGGCGTGGATTCGATCCCCACCTAGGGCAAATATTTATATGATGAACATTTGTGTTTGCGCTGTGTATGGGTGTTATTTAGTTACTATCTATATATGTATGTATTTAAAAATAAATATATGCAGTATATCAGTCTCTGGCAGCCATATCACAAGCTTTGCTTAGTTTGGGGTCAGAGACCGTGTGTAAAATGTCCCAAAATATTTATTTTATTTATTTATTTATTTAAGAAGTTTCTTCAAATTGCCTATCCTGCTTACAAAGACACTGATACCGTTGGTTTATCGATGATATTCTCTCATTCATTTATTTTTTTAGGCGGCCTAAAAACTCTGACACCAGAGCTAGCCACCCGGCCTATACGAACTTACTTACTTGTATTTATTTTTACGGAGATAACAAAAACTTTGCAAGACTATAATGACAAGGAAATTAGGTACTTTCTATCTCAGCCCTACCGTAACACTATGACTGTGTTTTTGGTAAACTTCGTTTGTTTGTTAACAATTAGAAGGTTGGGTGCTAACTGAGCGTAAATGATGAACTAGATCCGTTGTGTGAAGAAAGAAAGACTATTTTTGGTGTTCCAGAACCAATGTTTAGAGTTTCTGAATTAGTAATAATAGTATTATAACACGAATAAATTATTTATTTACCATCAAAAACATATTCGCAGGTGCTTAGATGTGTATATTATGAATATTTTTTGCTAAAAATGTACATAATATACATATACCTACACTTTTTGAACTGCTTAAGGCTTTTAAGTTAAATAAAACAATTCGTTCACGAGTCGACAAAAGTCAGTGATTTTGGGCGACGGTAACTTCAAGAATTTTTATGGTTACTTACCATTGAGGCGCATACCACAAAAATCAAATTATATTTTATATCCAATAAATTTAAAAATTAGACAAGAAAAAATATCAAGTAACACTAAGCAAGTCTTCAAAACTCAGTGGGTTAAGATTAGCAAAATATTTTTGATTGCGAGAGTTTTTACATTACTTTAACGTAAGTAATGTCACTTCTACGACTGAACTTTGTTCTAATATTAATTTGAATTATTTTCTATCTTATCTTAATATATATAAATCTCGTGTCACAATGTTTGTCCTCAATGGACTCCTAAACCACTTAACCGATTATAATAAAATTCGCACACCATGTGCAGTTCGATCCAACTTTAGAGATAGGATAGTTTAAATCTCAAATTATAGTTGCAATTTTAATTTATTTAGCCACAGCAACGCGTGGCCGGGCAGTTAGTAATATATATAAATCTCGTGTCACAATGTTTGTCCTAAATGGACTCCTAAACCACTTAACCGATTATAATAAAATTCGCACACCATGTGCAGTTCGATCCAATTTGAGAGATAGGATAGTTTAAATCTCAAATTATAGTCGCAATTTTAATTTATTTAGCCACAGCAACGCGTGGCCGGCTCAGCTAGTACTTTATAAAATTTAACTTGATCTCTGCGACAGTGACATTGACATAGAAGATTGACATTTTGTGAGTTGAGGTAGTGGTGGAAAAAATCGTTTTTCAAACAATGTTGTAATGAAATCGAATGAGTAGTTGTAGGTGAGAAATTGGATTTTATTTACTTACTATTATTTAAGATCAAGTATGTACACATGTAAATAATGTTATAATTAATTAAATACTCATAATAACGTAACGATAGTATTTATCGACGTTTTCCACTATCATCGATGGTAATGTAACATATAATTGGGTTTAATTTAATTACACATGTAAAAATGGTATGATATTAAAATATACAATAAAATTAATAATAAATTAAGTTTTATTTAAAATATCTATAGTATAAACTATCGATATTTTAAATAAAACTCTATCTAAAACTCTGTGGTCACGATCATTCGTCGCCCATCACTAATTGGCATGCCCATAAAGTATGACATTGACAGGTACTGTCTGTCCTATTAAGAAATTCAGGACTTCATAGGCGTGATTTTTTCTGACAGCTGTCGCAGAGATCAAGTTAAATTTTATAGAGTATAGTAAGTAAGTTCTTATAATTGGCTGGATGGCTATCCCTGGTATCAGAGTTTTAAGCTGCCTGAAGGCCTCTGACGTGGCTAAGTAGAACCTAGGAAGTAAATAATTAGCCTGGAAAGGTAGGCCTATTTCAAAATTGCACTTAAAAAGCTGGTATAATACAGTATAGTAAGTACCTATCTATGTTACATTATTGTAATATTAATTTTTAGTACCTATCATATACTTTGGGTCACTTTGTGATTTATTTTCTCATTCTTCCGACAAAGTCTGCGAATGCTTGATACTCGATATTCACCTTAGTACACGAACGGCCATACGTTGACGGCTTGTCAATCACCTGTTATTTTTTCCAATTCACTATTCTCATTCGGTACATTACATTAAAGCTTAATGACACACTTTGACGACCAAATTAGATTTGTCCTTCGCCATTCCATTATTTTTTTTATCACAATAATAGAGCTAATGTGACCGCAGGCAATGTCGCCGGTCGCCGCAATTTGGCTCGAAATGTCGCAAGAAGACAGCCGTGAAGGTTGCATCTTGCACGTGACGTCATCTAGATTATTCTAGTTGTCATCAGGAATACAGGGTTGCCAACTGTCTATCAAGAAAACTAGCCTAAAGACCAACTTATCACAGATATGTACTCTAAAAACAAGATGAATCGCAAGACAATCTTTATTTACGCACATGGGTACATTTCAATACAGGTGTAAAACCTACGCTGTAGACTAAAGTAGCAAATAAAGATAAACGTAATATAATTTGCTCAAACACGAATTGTATAAAATATTGTAAATACAAATAAACTAGGTCATCATTATCCACAGTCTTCTCTATCCCACTGTTGGATAAAAGCCCTTTTGTGATGCCATCTGACTTGGTAGGTACCTGTATAAAATTCACTAAAACGTTTTTGTTGCTGACTGTACATAAAATCACCGTCGAGCGAGTTAATGACACAAAAAATAGGTAAAATCAGATGGCGGTAACCCGCTCTCGTGAGCGGGTTTCTCTCGAGCGAATCACTGAATAAGTCAGAAAATCATTTACTTATTACCTACTTACTTGTTAATAAATTCTGATACTCTACTGTATCGACTGTGGCGTGTGAGAATCCATCACCCCCGCCATAGGCCTGCCTGGTAGCAATGGTCCAACCTCGTTTTAAAATATACGCCAGTGTTATAGGTTATTATCAAAAAAGTCTGGGACCATATCTTCGCTTTTAATTTGCCATGCATAGGAAAAATTCTATGGTATTTCCCGAAAAGAAAACTCGATTTTCGATTTCAATAATAAAATAGCGCTAGAGATTCAAACAGCATTCAAAAGGCAGCCCTGATGACACCTGATGACGCCAACCTTGGGCACAGTCACGAGCGTTGACAAAACAACATCATCGTGGATTTGTTTAATTTTAGTGGAAAACCGACGGCGTCGTGAGCTGCCTAATCAGCCGATGGATTGCCACTGCTGCGCGGAGGGGAGCAACGGACGAGCTTTCGCGATTATTTCATTGCGCAGAGGCGCGATCACTATTTGTATGTTAATTTTTGCTTGGATACATCTCATTTTTACATGACCTGTGTAAGTTACCACTGCTTTCGACGCAGAGTTCCTCGAGATAGATTATCGGCCCGGCAGACATTTGGGTCTGACTGGGTGTTAGTTTTCCATGTCTTTGCGTGTATGCCGTGGTACAATTATTAACAACTTTTACGGGTCGTTCCTGTAAGTTCTGCTTACTATTAGTCCTACTAGTAGAAGTACAGGGACAAAATTTTCCCGTCAGTTCTACGGTAGGACTACCGGGACAAAATTTTCCCGGTAGTTCTACTGTAGAACATTTCGCTTTCAGGGTTCATAAGGTCGAATTTGCTAAAATCTTGAATTTTCATTCCCTTGAACACGCTAAAATCGTTACTTAACATAAGTTAACATATAGCAGGACATAACATTTTTTAGTTTGAAAAACTTACAATACAATACAAAAACACTTTATTGACACCACAAGTAAGTAAAACATAACAGAAAAAGAAATAACGACAAAAGAATGATACAAAAGGCGGTCTTATCGCTTACCAGGAATACCAGATCAAATCTGCTGAAAAAGCTGTTTCATACAAAATTGCAACTTAGAATCGACAAAACGTATGAAACAGCTGATTTTTTTCTCAAATTCCGGATTATGCCCATGATAAAAGATGTTCATAATTATCGTCTGAAAAAAAAAACTTGTTATCAGTTTTTATTTCACTCCACGAAAATTACAAACACGTTGATAAAATCTTGTATTGCTCGACTTATATCATAGAAAATTTGCATCAATCATAAGATGATGTTATAGTCTTTGTTGCTAACGTCTCCGACTTGTGTTGGCGGAGAAGACTAACGAACAGACAAAAAAAATATGGTCTGAACCATCTCCTTTCGGCTTATTACACCAGTTCTGGATAACTCTGTATAGAGCCCCTAATCAAAGAAGATATAATATTACTACGTACCCTTATGTAAAGTACTTATTGTCAACGTATACCTACTTAGACGTTACTGAAGCTCTCGATTTGAAATAAACCAAATCGTTGGTGCCTGTCATATTCTTGAAACTTGCAATGTTGCAAGTAAATTGAAATGAAACCAACAACCAACTCGATAGTGAGACAGATTTTACGATACAGAATAGCTACAAAACTCCGCCTGCAATATTTTGTACCACACCAAATCACCATTTATAACATAAAGCCTGGTCGACACGCGCATTTTCTATGCAAATCTCGATTACTTTAATTGGAATGGCCTTTACAATAATGCCTGTTTGTCATTGTACGCATAATATTTTATCTACGGCATTGCATATACTGATTTTATAACTTCAATAAATGCACCATAACCAGAGTATTGTAAAGTAAAATATCAATGTCTATTTATAAGTTCAAAGCAATAAAAATCATTCCATAAAAACATATTAATCTAGTATTATTCCATAAATATTAAAGAAGTAAGTTTAGCTACACAGAGCTAGTTATTAAACTGTGTGGTTATTTGTTTGTATGACATTTGAAATCAACTATCATTAAAATAGATATCAATTCAAAACCACAACATGTCACCGCAATAGAGTAACACACAGTACAGTAGAGAGCATTAGGTACTAGATAGAGTCCATAATAAATTTGAGTGTACGGACAGTTAGGCAAAAACTTACTTTGCCTACTCAATACAAATTATTTAGGCTGGTACATTTGACAGCAACTTGCATCTAGCGCATTTACCGACATCTGACGTGTGTGCCCCACACAAAAACGTCAAAAACAGAAATCTACTTTATTTTTGACTGACGAACCACCGGAGGAGGTATACAATTCGACGCGTATATTTTTTTTTTATGTATAACCACGCATAACTTTTTTCGTCGTAGTCCGATTTCAATATTTTTTTTTATTGGAAAGAGTGTACTTCGACATTGGTCCCATTTAAATTTTATCAAAATTAGCTGAGCCGTTTTTGAAAAATCAACAATAATGTGAAAAATATTACATCGATCCGTGCATAATATTTGCGTTCTAGTAATGCGCCCCAGCTTCGCACATGTGTATTATACATATAAACATTTCTCTTGAATTACTCTATCTATTAAAACAAACTGCATTAAAATCCCTTGAGTAGTTTTAAAGATTTAAGCATACATGGGGACAGACAGCGGAAAGCGACTTTGTTTTATACTATGTAATGATTCTGTACACGGGTGAAGTCGGTCATGCTATTTTTTACAAAAAAATATTACCTATGAATATTATTATTATGAATATTATATTAAAATATTATCCATGAATTTTGTCAAAAATATTGCGATCAGTCATAATCTATCCATCATTTCCCATTGATATTGCACGTAAAAATCTCACCAATTATTATAATAAATAGTAATTGCGTTGACAGACTCATTAAAGCGACATTTTGTGTGAAAAACTCGTATCAGATGTCTTAAAAATCACAGAATGACGGATTTTATGTCAACTCGGCGATTACGTCGTATAAATTTCCATAGTATAATTAGTTAATTACACTAATTTGATTTTAGATGAAATATTTAACGCTATGTTTATTTATTAACATTTTTTAATTGATTTGATGTGACATCAGAGGTTGAATCTAAAATAACTGTGACAAACTCGGTAACAGGATCTTAAAGTAGGTAGTAAACACATTTTATGGTATCTATTAAAATAATAATATGTCGTTTCGTTTAACACATTGTAGCAAATAATTAGGTAGGTATTTTCCTATATGTCATCGAATACATTTTACTTGTACTATTTTTATAGGTAAGTAGGTAATATTTGCATACTAAGGAAAATTTCCTTGCTCAAAGTTATCCATATATTATATAGTCAGAAAGAGAAATGGTGGATTAAGACCTCACTTCATAGGATCATTTCTATAGTAAACTCTTCCCAAGACAGACACAATAACTGCAAATTATTTATATTCTCAACTAAACTTACTTAAACATGCTAATAAACATGTAGAGTATTTTTTTTATTTCAAAATTCCCAACAAAAAAGGGGCAGTATAGAAGTAAGTTTGACGTATGTGTGAGATCTTATCCGATTCTGGAGAGATTTTATTGTCAATTACTTAATCGTACTTTTTTGCTACATTTCAATAAAATCACTATTTGGGGTTTTCTGAAATTTTAAATTTTGCTCTAGACACCGATTGACACTATTTTATAGGTTTTCACCACTTCAGTAAACGACAGAAACTACGAACAAAGCAACAAAACATCAGAATGCGATGTCGCAAATGACATTACGTTTTATTTTCACTGACATAATAAAAAAATCGTTTACGACGCGTCCAATATATCGGCTACTGTGAGAACTGGGTCGCGCCGCCTTTTTGTGACACGACTCAAGCGCCGGCTGATGACAAATGTGTGAGGTGTAAGGGACATGAGAACGCGATTTGATTTTTAGCATTCTCACTTCTATATACAGCAACTACTGCACCAGCCTTTTTATTAGTCCACTGCAGGACGTAGGCACTCCCACGAAGAGTGATTGAGCCACATCCACCACGCAGGCCCCCTGCGGGTTGGTAGAATCACGTACGCCATCGAATTTCTTCTATGGACGTAAATAGGTTGCCTCGCGATGTTTTCATTCACTGAAAAGCCAATGGTGTGAAATTCCGTACATAAGTACCAAAGAAACTCATAGGTACGGACCACTAGACCACCACAGCTTACAACAGCAAATAGTAAATCATTTTTACTCCATGCCGCAGAATGAACACGGCTAAATACGCCTAAGCCACTTAAATGATTAGGATCAATGACACGAAGACGAAGAAGAAGAACAAGTTAGCAGGAATAGTAGGAGAAGAATAAAAGTTAAATAAATACGCTAAGAAAAAATGTTAGCAGGATCCTTAAACTGTTTTTTTCGCTTCGGTACAGTTCCATAGCAGATATCTAAACAAAATTAATAAAACTTTAATGACGGTATATATTATGGATCTCATCTTTTATTTGATCAACACAATCACATTAAAATTATGACTAGACAATTATTTTTTGCAAAAAATAGTATGACCGTCTTCACCCATGTACAGAATTCGCAAATATTTCGAACGAATCGACGTAGCATTTTTCACATTATTGTTGATTTATCAAACATGGTTCAGCCGATTTCGATAAAATTTAAATGGGACCAATTTCAAAGTATATATTATTTATAATAAAAGAAAAATTATTAAAATCTGACTACTATGAAAAAAGTTAACCGTGGTTATACATACAAAAATTATATACGCGTCGAATCCTCCGGTAGTTCGTTGGTCAAAAAATATAGATTTTTTCTTTACTTTTCAGTTTTTTTAATTTCTAAGTCTGAAGAGTCAAATAGAATAAATCTTGTTAAATAATCATAATAATTTACCATGCTGATAAATACTTAACGACTTTTCAATTAAATCGCTCCCACTTATGCCCTAGATCTCTGAAGGACGTTTGACAATAAATAGTTGATTAGAAAGAAGTTCCAATCCGAATTCGATACGTGACTCGATTTCGATTCGAAATTGTTTAATGACTCGACGATAGTCGATCGAGATTATATCGATGAAGGTATTCGAATGAGGTATCGATTCAGGAAATTGGTTACATCCTTTAACTAGAATCTAGTTGGTGATGATTTATCTGAACGATTATAGCAAAACCCAATTCATGTAGCCGACAGCCGTTATGTTTTAATTCTCATAAAAAATCAAATCGCTCTTAATTATTTTAATAGAAATGTCTCGACAGTGAGAAGTATCATCCAAACCGCGCATGGAAAGAAAATTTAATTTTCGTTTATCTAACTGAAGATTTATGGTGTCTAATAACATAAAGGAATACACATAAATAACTACTAGGTACAACTACTATGGCACTTTGAACATCATTTTAATAACACGGTCCAGTCAACCCTTTGTACAAACTTTGTTTTTATTTTATACACCGAGAACAATGTATTTTTGAGTGGCAAGATAAAATACTATACTTTTCCTTCATTGGCAACTAGTTTACAAAACTACTAAGTAAAACTACATTATTGACCATTCTGGAGACCGATTCATGAGGCATTTATAAATAATTTTAATAAGTATAAATATAATATTAGATTTACGAGAGCACACTATGCTGTAGTCTCTTACCGCTTTACCACAGAAGATTGTGGTAAGACGGTTAAAGTTTACAAAAAAGTTGTAGCAAAGACAAAAGTTTACTACATACCTATCTACATTTTACTAACAGCTGGCAATGTCCATTAACTTCGAAACTAAACCAAAAATAAAGAACGAAAAGTATCTCTAACCTCTAGAGCTACACATAGGTAACAATGTACTGTCCAAGTGGGAAACCGAATTTAAAAGTTGACCCCCGCTGCTACACGTTACAACTTTACAAACTTAACTGCAAAGTTGAGTGGGAGAGTCACTGATGTGATTCTGAAACAGAAGTGGCATTTTCTGGTAGAGACTTTTTGGTATAAATATTTAGACAACGGTAAAGTTAAGTTTGCAGAGCCGTAGATTGATAGGCGATACGGCTGCTTTATCTTCAGATGACGAGCTTTTTTCCACGGGACCTTTGAGTGAGAATTGTCTTCCGATACATAATTGGATTTTTATCTCGTGTAGATTGAAACATGGCGTGTGACGGACTTCGGCTTTGTACAAGCGCTGGTAATTACTAGCAAGTGATATTTTTTGTAGCGTTTGGATGTAGCTGTTTCATAATAACGTCATATTTTATAAATACAATACGTACGCGATACGATATTTGCGGCTCGTTCAATTGTGTCGGTATTGGACGATTTTTATTAAACCTGTATCCATTGGAAGAAAACATTGTGAAGCAAACTGTATAGTTCCGTAGAAAAAAAATGTCTTATGTGAATCGTGGGTCTATGTTTAATAATTTTGTTACCTGTAACAAACATAAATAATCATAGAATTAAATCTACTCTCCATATTATTAATTGTGTAAAAGTAAATTATTAATACTTATACAAATAGATAGAAACTAGATCGTCAATTAAAGCTCTAACTCAGAGTTATAATAAATATAATCAAATATTATACCTATTTCATTAAAGTAATAATAAAATTATCCGTCACAATGTTTTAAAAACCGGCCAATATCATAAAGATATTTATTGGTTCTCGTAACAATATCCACATTTTATAGGAATTTCCCATATTTCTGTAGAATTAACACTAAAGTATTGAAATAATTCCTAGAATATTGATACTTCTGAGATTGATACCAACTTGTACCACAAAACACTCACAAAAACAAAACACAATCAAAAGCTGATTGAAAAACTACAAAATTAGATCTTTTACGAGACCGCGCTATAAAATCATTCGATTCTTGAAAAACAAAATAAAAATCTTTCCTAACAAGCTTTTAATTTATGCTTTTCACGCCTTATTTTCTCATTGTAAGGTTCATTATCCTTTGACAGGGGCGTTGAATGGTACAATTTGTTGGTCATTTGTCATACATTGGGTCAAAGGGTGATTCTTCGTCGGTTAATCAACGACGGACGGACAAGATGATCAATCGTGATATGTAAAACGTGGAAAGGTTTTCTTTGGAGTTTGTTGACCTGTATGTAGATTTTAATGAGGAAGCTCAGATAAATGACGTTACCTCTATGTTGTTAAAAAAATGAATTGGGGAGAAAATTTTGATACAAAAATCAGAAGTGTTATTGAAAATTAACTGGGTAGAAACTATGTAGGTGTCTGTCTGTCCGTACAAATATTTTTGCTCCGCCATACAAACCACAAAAAGTCTACATGTAAAATAAATTGGTACGTAATTTAGCTAAGATCTAATTTTTAGAACGTAAAAAAATACTTTTTACTACTACACTAACCTATATAACATCGATTTTCAATGCTCTCTCCCGCTCTTATTCATCTCGTAATATATCTCTCGTGATATCGTGACGTGTAAGTCCTAACGTACTATCGTTTTAAAAATAGGGCCCTAACCAGATTTGAAAAATCAGTTATTTTGAAATCGGATTCATACCCTAGAAACTTCTTTTCAACCCCAGAAAACTTAAAACTACATACATTCTATATTCCTTGGAGAGTAAAAGTAAGGGTATCTGCCCGCTTAGAGAATCTTAAGCTAAGTAGGTACGTCAATCTTTAGACCTTCAAGGGTCTGTGGATGATCCAACTGTTTTTTATGTAGTAGTAGTGTATGTAGTTTTAGCTTATAAAGTAGTATTGTATTTAGTTGTAGTTAATACAGGTGAGTCAATATTCAAATTCAGACATATTAGGGGGAAGTCCCGTAACGCCGGACGGCACCTAGCGCCGGACACCCGTATTATCTAAGCAAGTATAAACTTGTTCGATTCAAAATACAAGTGAAAGGGGTGCGAAGGGCACATAGGTACATGATCACGCGCTGCAGCTCGCCTGTGATGCACAAGGCCATGGCAAGAGCTGGTGTTTGCTGTTTTTGGCGGTGAATCACGGCGTCCGGTAAAAATCGATGTAAGTTATTCTGGCATATTTATGCATTTACATTTTAGTGGTATTTAAAAATTAAAATAGTACTTTATTGTTATCCATAAGCTAGTGGTAAATAATTAGTTTTTTTAAACATTTTTAGTAGGCACCACCTAATTGACAAAATAGTCTGTCCCCTAGCACCGGACACTTAGTCATCCCTTAGCACCGGACAGTAAACATATTGATATTTATTGTGAGAATTTACTGTATTTATTCTAATTACTTAATTTTGTTATCGAGTATAGAAGAATAAAGATAATTGAAATGCAAGAGAAAAAAAAGAAGGGATCCTAGGAGCCACAGAACTCACAAACTGCTATTGATGATGTTTTTGTCCCAAAAACTGAGTATAAGGCAAGCTGCAACGTGATGCAATACTCCTAAAAGCACTGTGCGTGGCAAAATGTAGGGGGTTAAATAGAGGAAAAAAAGTGACAATGAAACCAAAGTTTAGTTGGTTCACTAGCACCTTCTCAGCAGAGTATGAATTAGTTTTAGTGGACCAAGTCAAATATTTATTTAACAGATGTATTCCGCTCATGAAAAATGAGTTTTAGAAGTTAACCTACGACTTTGCTAAAGTAATAAAGCATGTGCAGACATTCCAGAGTATAGAGGTGGCTACATATGTGATGGATGTAGTCTATTTTGAAATATCCGATGCTAGGGCTATGACACAAATATTTGTCCGGTACTAGGTGCCAATTTTCTAAACTACATTTTTCGTTACTAAAGTTTGATTGATGGTATTAATATTTTTTTAAGCTGAGGTTGTGGTTTTTTTATTTAATTTGATTTATAACTTTGTTATCTACTGAAAATCATAAATAAATAAATATTCCTAAAAACATTTTTTGGTATATTTATAAAAAACCTTAGGTGTCCGTCACTAGGGGACTTCCCCCTACGTTGAATGAAAGGCCAAAAAATTACATACCCCGATCACTATTTCCTAATTCCAAAAACAAAATGAAGGAAGTTTGTGCAATCAATGCAAGCATATAAATATTTAATTACTAAACATTCGTAGTGAACATGACATGTAATAATGTATTCGATATGCAAATCTTCTGATGGGTATGACCGGCGACTCGACGTGCGAACGTCCTCGTTTGAGAGGATGCCACGGAGCCGGCGCGGGCACATTGTCACGCAATACGGTTTTACGAACAAGAACATATCCTTACCAAACTGCTAGTTGGATTAAATCCTTAGGTACTAATTTTAGAAATCCGAAAGCGTGTTGGTTACTATTTTACGCAGCAACAGAGCAACATATGGACTTTATTTTTGACATGGGTCTGTTCTGTATAGCTTAAGACGGCAACCTATGAAATATCTATCAACGTTAAACAAAGATACTCGTAAGTTGGACAGACTTTCGAAAGCTGTAGAGCCCCTGTTACGTAAAGAAGCAGGATTTTGTGCAAATCGGTCCTGCACAGACCAAATCAACACCTTCCGCATAATAGTTGAACAGGCGTCTGAATGGCAGAAAGAACATTATTTAACCTTTGTTGACTGTATAGTGGTACGTACATAATCTCGTATTTTCATTGCAATATTAGTCCCGTAACATAATAATAGAAGAGAATTGCCGTGCGACAACGAGAACCTACCAGATTAGTCACACTCACAATCAGGTGTTTGCACAAAACACTACCAGGAGTTCACGACTTCCCAGCAATTACCTCCAGGTCTGGTGACGTCACCGACCCACCTTCTCATCACGACGTAGTGACTAAGAAACAGTTCCCATGTAACATGTTTTATTGTAATCGGTTAAAAATAGACGTGCAGTTAAAAATCGTGTTGAATGAAAGGTTAGGTATCGGCGGAGCGTGAGACTGTGCGGAACAGTTATATGGAAGCTTATTCTTGAAAGCTTATTATTTTTTAAGTTTTTTGGCCATTTTTTGAGTATTGCTTCTACATACTGCGATATTTACTCACATTTTTGGCGGATGATCTCATCAAGACTGCAGGACCGCGCTGGATGCAAGCCGCTTCTACTTCGCCACTAGTTTGTTGTGAATGCTTCCTGCATCAACTGCGTTCAATATAGAACAATAACAACACTGTCTTGTTCTCTGATATGTGGTACAATATAGTATAATACCTCTATATTTTTATAATACTCCACTCAAGAGTATTTCTACACTTTTAGTGAGTACCTACGTAGAAGTGATTAAATTAGGCCGTAATGTTCTCGAATGGAGACCATGCTTCGAGAACACCTTCAAGAAACGGGTCAATACCGAAATCGGAACTATATCAATATCATCCACACTACACAGATGGAGACCTGTTGGAAATCTATGGTAGAGGCTATTGAGCAGCCTATACAAACGGCTGATATAATGACAAAAAAAAATTTTTGTATTCTCATTAAATTTCATTAAACTATAGAGTCTACAAGGAGCTACATTAAAAATGGACCTAAGTAAAAGTAACACACACTCACAGTCTGTAGCGCTCGTAGCGTGTTTGTCAGCGATCACCGAAATTAAGCAACGTTCCGCACGGTCAGTGTTTGGATGGGTGACCGCGGGTGGCATTTTCCAACTGCGCGCTACCGTAGCTCGGATGGCACGTTAAATTTTAGGTCCCGTTAGGCCTTCAAGCGGCCTATAAACTCTGACACCAGGACTAGCCACCCGGCATTTACGAACTTACTTAGGGTCACAAATTATATTATCTACCACTTAACAAATAACTGCTATAAAACATGTTACTACGTTTATTATACCTAATTACTTTTATGTTAACTTTTGTTACTTACAATCAATTTTAATTGATACAATTCAATTACCAAACCGTAGTTTGTCACTGACGTCAATTAAAAAGCTTCTCAAGTTCACGGGCAATGAAATAAATCGGTTCGTACTAATTAAAATATATGTATCAGTAACAGGAAACAATTAGGAAGACGTGCGCAATATAAAACTTTTTAACTAGTAATAAAATATTACCGAAACAACTCAGATTACTCAAACTTATTGACTCAATTTACTATATTACAAAATTGTAGAGGGCGGTAGAGACAAAATAAATTTCAGGCAAATGTACAAAAGGTATTGTATACAAAAAAAAAACATTATAGCAAGCAATAAAATGAATGAATATCCAATCCCAATTAAAAACTTTTTTTTTAATCAAAAGCTCTCGCACTGTCCAAATAGGCCGGACTTAGGCACCCTACAAGAAGGCCGGTAGTGCAGGCGGGCGCAAAAAGTTGCCACATACCTACTTAGGCACTAGAGCACAGCAAAGCAAAGACTTAAATGAAAATTATTACTGCGATGTATCGTTCTTCTCAACCCCAATTTAACGCTATCAAGAATGCTCCTGAATTGTTATCCAGGATTTTAACTAAGAAAATATTCAACTGCCCATTGTTATGGGCAGTTAAATATTTTCTTAGTTAAAATGATTCGCCACCACAGATGAAAAACCATTATATTATGTGTGTAGCGGACTGCTCTACATGTCTTAAAGCTGGAAACATACTATCGGACGCGACTGTCGGACGCGACCGACAGTCGCGACTTAGCAATGTACACAGTCCTAAAACATCCGGTGTGCCAGATCGCTCTCGGACGTCCGAACGCTCAAGGACGTCCAAAGGTGACGTCCGCGACTTATGTCCGATAGTGTGCACGGCTCAGTGTACTTTCATCTAGATACCTATCTGTTGCAGCTGTCAATCGCGTCCGTAAGCCGCGTCCGATAGTATGTTTCCAGCTTTAGTGGACAAGCAACCTTAGTCACCCATAGACGGATGTAGCCTAGGTACGAGTATGTCTATAAACTTTAATTATAGACATACCTAGGCAACATGAATATATAATGAACCTATATTCATGAATCCAGAGGTAGGCTTTTAAGGTTAAACGTGATGAGCCTTGCGAAGTACTTAGGTACCCCATTACTCAATAAGACATGTTTCTTATTAACAGTGATAAATTGGACATCATTTTTAACAATTACTAGTGCCTTTTTTTTTTGTTCCTCTTGTACTTCCTCCGACATAAATCGGAGACATTGTCAAGCTGAACATTTGCTTACGCAGTTTTCTATTTTATTAATGAACGGCCAATTTGATTGCCTCATGCAGTTTTGTGTGAGCATAAATATGACATGCATATATAATTATACATATGTTACACAGTAGAATAGGTACAATAACACACAGTAGAATAATACTAGTGCCTTTAATATCGTAATAAATAATAATGAAAATGAAGAAAAATATAAATTCAAATCCAAGAATTTGTCAAAAATCTGTGCCTAAAACCAAGTCACAACCAGACAAAGTGACTCCAAACTTCGTATCGTTCAAAGGGGTTGGACAAGATAGAGCGAATAAATCTACTTCTCCAACGTGTATTTGGTACATGTGCAAGGTAAGGTATACAGAGTGTCCTTGCCTCAAATCCTTACTTCTTTAATAATATTATTATTAAGTGTTGGGTTGTTTATATTATTTCAAGCAGCAATAGAGGGAAAGATCGACTTGATTTATGGATGGATGTAGTAAACAGACTTAATAAACTAGATACTATTTGTACGGGAAAATAAAAGGAATCTATGGAATAGAATAAATACAAATAAATTACGTGGGTAAAGCCACGACCAAAGTCTAGCATTGGAAATTTGTCCCATTTATCAGCTATTTTTTACATTAATAAATTATATTAAAGCTCTATGTAGTTTTAGATTATGTAAGTTGTATTTAGTGGTAGTTAATAAAAGCGCTTGCCATCAAAAAAGTCGATGGCACTTGCCCTGTAAAAAATATATTGAAGCTCTTAATAATAATGAGCAAAATAAATTAGTCGATTGGCAAAACATGTATTCCTGAGATTTATCGTTCGTAGAGCTAATAGTGACCTATGATAAAATTAATCCTGTGAAAATAACACATTTATATTCAGAATTTTTAGTTTCATAGATATTAAATCCATAAGTAAATCTGAACTTAACTTCTAACATTTCTATAACAAAACTACCCCTGTATAAACTCGACACTTCGGACGGCAACAAAAAGCGCTAAATCTCCAGAGGTCGTGATTACCATCCGACTGACGGACCGCATTACTTATGTATAGAGCCGGACCCCGCCACCGCTGCATATTTATCTTGCACCAAACTCATCTTGCATACTGCAACCCTTTTAGATAAAAGCTCTTTACGTTTTTGAACTCCTGGTACTTTTGGTAATGGAAAGTCGTATTTTTGTGGCAATTTTTTTAGTCCCGTAGTATATACTAATAACGTGTTCAATCGCGAAAGTTTAAAAACAACAAAATTTATTTAGGTAGCGAAAACATATTTTAAGATACCCGACACATAGCGCAGTGGCGGAAACACCCCAGGTTTTTAGTGGGTATGCCACCGACCAGCGGTGGAGACTCCCAGATAACCACCGGCCTCCCCAAGGTGTGGTGGTATCCATAAAGGATTTTCCTGGGTCAAAAAAAAGTATACTTAACATATTTGAAATATTTTTTTTTAAATTTAGCTCTTTATAACACGAGTGAAATCTTAAACCTACAAATTCAAAAAATCGTAATACTCGTATGGAACAATACTATTTAAACATTCGCCAAATAATTAACAATGCAAATCCTATCCAAGTGAATTTCACACACCTATTGTATATCTAGTTTTAGTAGGTAAGTATCCAATTAGGTTCACGAAATCGAACTGCAACGAATCGTATCCAAAAATTAATAACAATTGATCATTACAATCAATTAATTTATTTATTAATTTAATCAAAGGAAATAGGTATTTTCAATCTTTTTGATAAGTATATAAAGTTTTAGTAAGTAAGTATACATCATGAATCGCGAAATTTAAAAAAATAATCTTTCTCAGTTCTCAGTCTTTAAGCAGATTATTAATCAATCAATAAATTGACCTTGTATCAATATCATCGTGCATATTGCTATCTTCTTATATAAAAGCTTTATCTACGTATGTGAAAATGTTTTCCGACCTCACTTTAGCAGTAGTATAATACGTTATTTAAGCTAGCTCTTTAGCAGTAGTATAATACGTTATTTAATTTTCACAATAAATTTTGGCGTTACAGCATTTTAAGACCTAAAAGTTAGTGTTCTTATTTTCTAAGAAGAATTTCACATCCTGAAAATGTAAAGTACTTGAACAAAATACACCATCAAACTGTGCGGTACTCGTCGTCATTTCTATTTAAAACACAATATAATGCTAAACAATTTGGGCAATGTGGTGGCGATCTGCTAATACCGATCGATCCATGAGGCATAGCCACTATGTAACCCACATCGAAAATAGCTTTTTAAATCTATACAAACAGCGGCGCACTTGTTTACGGGACAATCCCTGGCTGAGAGGTGGGGCTAGGGTGACCAAAAAGTATCAGTTAGTTAGGATTTTGCTGAAAAATATTTTTAAAATTTTTCGATATAGTTCACAAAGAATATACTGAAAATCACTAGAATTGTCTAATAAGTAGTGCCTAGGTGCTAAATAAACCACATCGATAATAGCTTTTTAAATCTATACAAACAGCGGCGCACAAGTTTACAGGACAATCCCTGGCTGAGAGGTGGGGCTAGGGTGACCAAAAAGTAATTACACTATGAGCTAGGAAGTTTTTTTGATATGGTTTTTAGATCCGTACAATAAAATAAGCATTTGTGCGGACTTTTAAACGATTTTATCAATGATAAGTAATTGATTAACAGAGAAGAAAAAATATTTATTGTAAAGCATAGGTATGTATTAGGTGTGTCATGTACTTAGCTCATATCTTAAAATAGTTTTTTAGACCCATACAGACAACTATTACGTACCTGCTTGTTTATAGGACAATTTCGGGCTTAGAAATGGCATGAATATAGAGTATGTGTATTACTTCGGAATTAGCTAACTAGGGTCTTACATCTTGTGAAACACTCGTTCACAGAGGTGTAGTGTTAACATAGCTTTTAACCCGACTACTTCATGAGAAGGGTTACAAAATATGCACTTACGTTCTGCACAACCGATAATACGACAATTAATCACTTAATTTTATTAGGAATGTTTTCCTTTAGATAAACTGATTAATATTTTCGTAAAACATTTAAGTGACTTTGATTCACGTGCCGAAATTATGGTATCAATAAACACACGCGAATGAGGCGCTCAAGAGAGGCATGTATCGAGTTAGGCGCACCGCAATTGCACAGAAATGGCGGTTGACGTTTGCTTCCATAATGTCAAAAAGTACTTTAGTTAGTTAATTTCAACAATAATGCTCTCATTATCACTGATTAAAGTTTTTACTTTAAAAGTGTAAGTGCGTGTAGGCTGGGTGACTAGCCTTATTGTCAGAGTTTTTAAGCCGCCAAAAGGCCTTTGACACGGCTCAACGGTTAAATACAACCAGGCCCTACAATTTCACGTGTCATCCGAAGCACGGTAGCGGTCATTTATAAGTGCTCACGCGGTCACCCATCCGAAGACTGACCGTGCTATTATAGCTATGATTAATTGATTTAAACATAATGTTGTTGAAACATTCATCTGAATTTGGCCCATGTCCTACCATATGCCGAAATTATGGTATCTCCACACGAAGGCGAAAGAGGCGCTCAAGAGAGGCATGTATCGAGTCGGGCGCACCGCAGTCGCACAGAAATAGCGCTTGACGTTTGTATCCGCGGCGGCGCCTGTTCACTGTCAACTTTACAGAGCACTCGTCCACAGAGACTACACGCACGTGGCTAATGTGGCTAGCACACGCCCCGGGTGTGTGTATAAGCGGCTTAATTTAAGACGTCCTGAATCTATGACAAGTAATTAAATGAGCTTAATACGATGAAAATTTCATAACGAGAGGCGAATTTTTCGTTTCGAGTCAATGAAAAAGAAAATGTAATTAATGTGAATTATGACCTACTTAAAAATTAAGTAAACTTTCTGAGTAAGCTTGTTTTTATCCATATCAGTTGTGCATCACTTTATAAAATCAAGTAGGAGGTCACTAATCCCAAGTTTATGTCAGGGACTAAAAGCCCTTGATTCATAAAGCTTGCAATAAGAGTACCTAGAATTATACGATTGACATTATAGTTATAGTATAGTAGATCTAACGTACAAAACGATTATGACTCGTATTTTTCTTTGATTAAAAAGCTGACGTGATCAAATAATCAAAAAATTGTGTTTAGTTGTAGGTATTAAAACAAATTTAAAGGGTATCAATATGTGTAGGTACTTGTTATTTTTTTATCTACCTCTATCCCACCCTACTCTACGCAAGTAAGCAGGGCGCGTTAAAATTGAAAATAAATTCAATATCAATTTGAGCGCGAGCCAAGTGCTGTATCGCGTCGGTGTCGATACGTGACGGGTATGGCCCACTCGACCCGATACATAAAGAAACGTTCCAAACATAATATTTCTAATGGATATTTGATGAAATGCCTGTTGCAAATGGCGGAAGCATATGCCCAGGTAGAGACAGGCAACACTATCTGTAAATTGATTGTAGTCAAATCCAGATTACAGAATCCCTGGTAATCCCTGGTAAAGACAACTTTATCTAGTTCTGCTGGCGTGTGTCGAAAAATCCTAGATACCTAGTTTTCTCTAAAACGAGCTGGTAAAGAGACAAAAAAGGCGACTTTTATAGGAATATTATTAGCAACCACTATTTTGTCTATAAACATTCACATTATAGGTTACAAACATACAAACATACACATTATCACGCTCTTATTTATCCTGGTCCATTTCGTTCCAAACATTGACAGCGCACCAAGCTTCTGACAGCCTCGGTGGCTCAGTGGTTAGTGACCCTAACTTCTGGATCAAAGAGGCGTGGGTACGATCCCCACCCAGGGCAAATATTTATGTGATGAACATAAGTGTTTGCTCTATGTCTGGGTGTAATTTAGTTACTATCTATATAAGTATGTATTTAAAAATAAGTAGTATACCATTCTCTGGCAGCCATATCACAAGCTTTGATTAGTTTGGGGTCAGAGGCCGTGTGTAAGATGTCCCAAAATATTTATTATTATTTATTTATTATTATTATTCAAGCCAAAAAGCGCATATTACGCTAAAGATGCATTTCCACTAGATGTGACATACGTGAAAATCAAAAACGTTGTTACTCATTAGGTGGCATAACGTCATTGTGAAAGCCTTAGCCTTCAGATTCAGAAATTAAACAATGATTTGGACAATATTCTTGCACTTTAATCCATTTCACAAACATTATATATCACACACGCAAATCAATCGCCATCTTTTCTGTTGTGACGAGCATCTGTCTGTGTTACCAGATGCATTTTAAAATATCTCCTAAATGGACAGATGCTCGTTACTTCAGATTAGGAATATTTTAGGTTTCATGCCAAGGTTTTAACAATATTTAGTACGAATTATGCCTGTAATCTTACATCTCGGCCATCCGATCCATCAATGAGGGTGTCCTCACACTCCGCAGTATAAAGGTTATGTTATGTTATATATTAAAACAAAAGTAGTAAAATGAGAGCAAGAAAGAAAAAATACTGGGATGGCAAACTAAACTAAAGATAAACAAATATTTGGCATATTACAGAACAAGTATTCCCGTTTCATGTCTCATCTCTGTCTCATCTCGTTTCTGGTCTCGTGCTTCGTCACATGTCTCCTCTCGTGCCTCATCACGTGTCTCATCTCGCGTCTCATCTCATGTCCCATCTCGTGTATCATCTCGCGTCTCTTCTCATGTCTCATCTCGCGTCTCTTCTCATGTCTCATCTCGTGTCTCATCTCGCGTCTCATCTCATGTCCCATCTCGTCTCATCTCATGTCTCATCTCGTGTCTCATCTCGTTTCTCATCTCGTGTCTCATCTCGCGTCTCATCTGTTCGTGTTTCATCTCGTAGGTATATCATCATGAAGGTATCTCTTCTCGTAGGTATGTCTCGTAGGTATCTCCATCTTGTAGATATCTCGTCTCGTAAGTATCTCATCGCGTATGTATCTCGTCTAGTAGGTATCTCATCTGGTAGGAATCTCATCTCGTAGGTATATCATCTTGAAGGTATCTCTTTTCGTAGGTATATCATCTCGTAGGTATGTCTCGTAGGTATCTCCATCTTGTAGATATCTCGTCTCGTAAGTATCTCATCGCGTATGTGTCTCGTCTAGTAGGAATCTCATCTCGTAGGTATATCATCTTGAAGGTATCTCTTCTCGTAGGTATATCATCTCGTAGGTATATCATCTCGTAGGTATCTCCATCTTGTATATATCTCGTCTCGTAAGTATCTCATCGCGTATGTATCTCGTCTAGTAGGTATCTCATCTGGTAGGAATCTCATCTCGTAGGTATCTCATCTCGCAGGTACCTCGTCTCAGAGGTATCTCATCTCGCAGGTATCTCATCTCGTAGGTATCTCATCTCGTAGGTATCTCATCTTGCAGGTATCTCATCTCGCAGGTATCTCATCTCGTAGGTATCTCAATTCGCGGGTATCTAATCATGCAGGTATCTCATCTCGTAGATATCTTATCTCGCAGGTATCTCGTCTCGCAGGTATCTTATCTCGCAGGTATCTCCTCTCGCAGGTATCTCGTCTCGCAGGTATCTCATCTTGTAGGTATCTCATCTAACCATCTATGCTCGCGCACTGATTGCTCACAACTGACGTGTCCTTCGTCTGTTATGATCTACAACCATCTATGCTCGTGCACTGATTGCTCATAACTGTCGCATTCCCCGTCTGCTATGATCTACAACCATTGCTCGCGCACCGATTGTTCACAACTGACTATCTCAAGGCTGTTTTGATCTACAACCATCTATGCTCGTGCACTGATTGCTCACAACTGTCGCATTCCTCGTCTGTTTTGATCTACAACCATCTATGCTCGTTCACTGATTGCTCACAACAGTCGTATCCCTGTCTGTTATGACCTATTACCAATTCTCGTGCACTGATTGCTCACAACTGACTATTTTATTTTAATCGGAAAACATACAGGTATACATACATATAAGCTAAATTACTAAGATCATAAATAACTATCCACTAGATATATGTATATTAAGCGATTCAAATTCAGGAAAGCCAGTAAGGGTGATCTACTAAAGAAATAATTTATTCTGCCTGTAATTTGTTTAACTACGATGACTTTGAAGGCTAATGAGATGTCTGGAGGACCTTCAGAGAACTCTTAGATCTATCATGGAGAGAAGCTGAGGAGGATCAACCAATTGTTGCGTTATTTTTGTAAAAAATGTTTTTTTTTTTTTTGCTATTTTACGCCTCTCACAGAGAGGAAGTTAATGATGTCTACGACATCTCGATTCATAATTGGAGTCACGTTTTTTTTTTGCACTTAAATCGGTAAAAATTGGTAGAAGCTTCTTTGTATTGTTTCTAGCCTGTTTATATGTACGTTTGTGGGTTCCAAATTTGCGAGCAATACTCGAGTAATACTACGCACGTATAAAGAGCAACATAAAATTTTAAATATTTTAATAGGTACTCTTAAATTCGCTGCTTAACCTCTTAATAAATCCCATAGATCTATATGCTCTGATTACAGCTCTCTGCTCTGCTAACAATATTATCAACATGTTTCTCGTTGGTCAGTTAAGAATCATGGATCACTTCTAAGTCACGTCTATCTCTTAGTCTGTAGTGATCTACAACCATCTATGATTGTGCACTGATTGCTCACCACCTACCCAGGGCTTCATCATAATCTGCAATTCCGTAATTATTGACTTCATGGCACACTGCTTTAATATTAATCAAAAAAAAAATGTAGAAGACAACTAACCACTTTTCTCGAAGCTTTGAATTGCTACTGGCCATCTAAACTGCTTCGAAGATTGCGATAACTAATATTCCATAAAATGAAATGCCTAATTCTGCGACCGCAATATATATAAATTATTATAAAAATATAACTTTTTGAATACAAGCTTTTGAGATCCTGGATATCATACAGCAGCAGAGTGCCAGCCAAGACAAATAAAACGAGCCCAAACACGACGGGTCTATCTTGTTTAGTACAGGAGTTCCTATGGCCACCTTCCGACTCCATCATCAGATCAGCTCTAGAGTACCATAATATTGCATTGTCACGCAAATTACATATGCGTGCAAACAGCATAATCGAAAACCGGGAAGTTGGTCAAGTTTAATTAATTTGCAAGACTCCACCCTAACTTACATACTTACATACATACAATGCAAGTTAAATAAAAGCTTTGTAAAATCACTGCAAGCACCGATCCTAGAATTTATAGACAAGGTCATCGACCACCCTGAGGGCACAAGACAATTATTGCAATTCAAAACAATAAAAACTGGTTAACAATCAGGTTTTTGTTAATACTATTATTTTTTTACATGAGATGGCAGTAGTGCAATGGTTCGAACACATATTTTTTTTATGTCAGAATTCAATGTGCATACCTAAGCGCTGAGTAAACGTTTGTGCGTTTTATAGGATAACTAACAAGATCTAGATCTACGTCCCGACTGCAGATGCACTCATCTGCTACATTAACTATGTCAGTCAATTTTTATAACAAATTGCTACCAGAATGGAAAAATGAGAATGACATACCATTTATTAAAAAAAATTGAAACAATTCCTAATCTGTAAAGCATATTATACAATAGATGAATTTTTGACTGATAAATTATAATTATTATTGACATAAGTGACCACTCTCACTCGAATATGCAGTGCCCGACAGGGTCCATACTGAATGTACCTTAACTTTGTTATTAACATCCTGTACTGTATGGAAGCATGAATAAATGAAATGAAATGAAAGTTCACTTTCGCGTAAACAACTATTTCATCGATTCACTAATTTCACCGGCATCTATAATTTGTGCATCTCCGCCATCACTCAGCGATTCAGCATAACCGAAAACCAGAAATCAAACTAGATTGCAGTCAGAAAGGTCTCTAAAATAGTCATTATAAAATATAGGAGTTATTAACAAGACCTACTCCCTAGTTCTATAAGTGGGTAAATCTGTCAATCTCAGTAGCACATATTGATCCTGAGTACAATCATTTGTACAACCTTGTATATCCGTCATCAATGTAGGTAGTTCATATTTATCAATTAGATAGTTATTTTCAAACCATATTATCATAACAACTGTTTTATACCTTCTTTTACGAAATAAATGCATCTACTTACCCACGGGTTCTGAGCAGACACAAGCGAAGTAACTCTTATAGCACAGTTAGTAACGTAAACAAAAAATAAGTATAATACTACATTAGCGCATGAATCTTTATGAAATACTAGCTAACCCGGTGAACTTCATCACACCATCTGTCAATTGACTGTCAGTGACTACTTTTACATGCAGAAACATTTTGTATGGGAAAACACAATTAAATTTTTATAAATTTTCTCACCGTTTAAACCTTCCCTTAGCTTTGGCAGATATTTGGCAGATATTAGCCATATTGGTTCAGCCGTTCTCGAGTTTTAGCAAGACTAACAACCACGATTATTTTTATGCATTTTTTTATGTACTAGAAGATATAAAACAATACTACTGGGCATTTTGTATCATTAAGCAAAACTGTTTGACTTACTTACTTATTACTATTTAGCTTGGTTATAATTTTTTTATGTGTGTCAAGTGTATATTAAAAATAAAATAAATGTAAGTAGATATATGTTTTAACCCCTTATTTCATTTTGTGATTCATAAATACTAAATAATACCTACTATAATTTATTAACTGATTCTGGTATTTTAATAAAGCAAAAATTCGACAATTACCCCATTCGTATAGAACCATTATTATTGTTAGTGGCAAAATCGAATCATTCTCGCAGACTGCAATCGTCATCATTATAGCTACGACCTCTACGGTGCCTCTGGTGGCAACCGCGCCATCGATAACCGCCATCTGCGGCATCGCACGGTAACAGCGCCAGCGATAGCCGCGTGCGGCGCCGCACGGCGACCACGCCAGCGGTAGCGGTCGCGTGCGGCTCCCGCAGCGGCAACCTCGCCAGTGGCAGCTGCGTACGGTGGTCGCAGCGACAACCGCACCAGCGGCAGCCGAGTGCGGGGCCCTCACGGCAACCGCCCCAGCTAGCGGTAGCCATGCTAGCAGCACCCACCTGCAGCATCCACAGTGACAAGCGCGACAGTGACAACCACGAGCGGCGCCCGCAATGCAACTGAGCCACCGGTAGCCACGCCAGCGGCACCCGCCTGCAGCACCCGCGCCAGCAGCAGCCACGTGCGGTGTCCGCACAGCATCCGCGCCAGCGGTAGCCACGTCAGCGGCACCCGCCCGCAGCACCCGCGCCAGCGGCAGCCGCGTGCGGTGACCGCACGGCAACCGCGCCAGCGGTAGCCACGTCAGCGGCACCCGTCTGCAGCACCCGCGCCAGCGCCAGCGGTAGCCACGTCAGCGGCACCCGCCCGCAGCACCCGCGCCAGCGTGAGCCGCGTGCGATGCCCGCACGGCAACCGCGCCAGCGGTAGCCACGCCAGCGGCACCTGGAGCTCCCCCAGCGACAACCGCGCTAGCGGCAGCCGCGTGCGGTGTCCGCACGGCAACCGCGCCAGCGGTAGCCACGCCAGCGGCACCCGCCTGCAGCGATCGCAGCGACAACTGCGCCAGCAGTAGCCGCGTGCGGCATCCGCACCACGGCATCCGCGCCGGCGGTGGCCATGCCAGCGGCACCCGCCTGCAGCTCCCCAGCGGCAGCCGCGTGCGGTGCCCGCACGGCAACCGCGCCGGCGGTGGCTATGCCAGCGGAACCTGGAGCTCCCTCAGCGACAACCGCGCCAGTAGCAGCTACCTGCAGCGCCCGCGTAGCAACCGCGCTGTTGGAATTGACATCACCGGCGCCGGTGCTCTATTCGCGCCAACATCATTAAACTCATTCCGATCCGTTGCCCCGACTCGTACTGGTACCGGCTGTCTTTGATTTCATTGTAGTTGACACACTCGTTCTATTGTCGTTAACACAATTCATAGGTTTTATAAAAGTCACCATCCACATTGAAAATCGGAAAAAAAATGTTTGTTTACATCGTGCTTTGGCACTATTGTGGGAGTGTTTTCTTTATGCCACTTCTGAGTTGAAAGCCTTAGCCTTCAGATTCAGAAATTAAACAATGATTTGGACAATATTCTTGCACTTTAATCCATTTCACAAACATTATATATCACACACGCAAATCAATCGCCATCTTTTCTGTTGTGACGAGCATCTGTCTGTGTTACCAGATGCATTTTAAAATATCTCCTAAATGGACAGATGCTCGTTACTTCAGATTAGGAATATTTTAGGTTTCATGCCAAGGTTTTAACAATATTTAGTACGAATTATGCCTGTAATCTTACAATTGTGAATTATTTAATGTAAATATCTAAGTCGGTATGTATGACAGCGCTCGGACATTTTTTACTACTTTCACTTAAGGACTGTGGCTCTGTACATATTTGCTCGAAGTTCACATCACACCGTTTTGCGGCTTCGTCATTGACTTCCCTGGGCATTTTCGCTCAGCCACACTGATGGAAAACCACCCTAACGCTCTTTCGTCAAGAATTCTCAAATCTTTTGTTTACAGAACGATTACAATTTATCGGATTTCATTAATGTTTTCACTCCAACTGTCAAAATATTGGCACATTACCGTTT
This sequence comes from Hypomecis punctinalis, assembly GCA_949316475.1. Taxonomy (NCBI): domain Eukaryota; kingdom Metazoa; phylum Arthropoda; class Insecta; order Lepidoptera; family Geometridae; genus Hypomecis; species Hypomecis punctinalis. Next base: position 15,899,168 of record OX438812.1, read on the forward strand.
GTCATTTTTGTCTCGGCTCCGGTGCCAAAATGCCACTTTCATCACCGAAGAACGTGTTTTAGAGGAAGTTATGACACTTCGTAATGGCTTGGGCTGGTAAAAGATGTAACATTTTATTGTCTAATGTACAAAAATAATATAAATCAGATGTAGATTGATGGATGCTCGATGAGAATTTTTAATTGATTCATGGAGAAAGCTTTGCGAATACGTGATAAATATCTAACATATCGATATAAATTCATAAATAATGTCGATAAGATATTCTTTCAGTTCTTACTCATTGAGGTTTTTTGTTTGCTAGTCTGAGGCAGGCAAATCTGTATTGCGTGTTGTGGCGAAAATCAGTTGCATTTGTTGTACTTTAAACAAAGTATTAACATTCATTTTTCTTTTTTAATTTTTTTTTTTTTTTTTTTTATTATAATGACAATACTACATTACTACTACATAAAAAGCAATTGGATCATCCACAGACCCTTAAAGGTCTAAAGATAATCCAAGTGCTCAAGCCCACTGCCAGTTGGCAGCGTGCCCAGCATGCTGGCAGCATTGCCACGCTGAATGGCAATGCTTATACGTTGAGCCAAATAGACACCAGCATTTTGGTCACGCGTCGCGTCCACCAGACGCTCAGAAAGACTTTTGAAAACGAGATGAGCTCCCGGCCCCCACGGACCCAAAGTCTCAACTCCAAATGGCTCAAATATGTAACCACTGCCGAGGTTAGCATATTTGCGCCGCTTGTGCTGCTCAGCCGAATTGGCCGCCGCTCCAGCCCTACTCTGAGTCTCAGGAAGATGTGACGGTGCCAAAGTATCGACGCAAGTTGCGTCCCATACTAAGGGCCGTCCACACGTCCACACTTTTTCTTAATTCATCAATCTACAGTATTCTACAATTTTCAAAGAATATAAAGTATACACATAGGACTAAACTAAGCTAAGTAGGTCGAATTAATTTCCATATTCTCTTAGTGTAGGTATACAGGGTTATTTCTAATCAATTAGCATTCTTTAGAGGCTCATTCTGTACATAAAAACTAACAACTGTTGTTCTGCGACTTTTGTCAAAACTCAAAAAAAAAATTGGTGTTCCATAGAAAAATATCGTTCACCCGCGACCAAATGTATGGAACAGCTGATTTTTTTGAGTTTTGACAAAAGTCGCAGAACAAAACAGACTAATAAATCATTAATAGTTGGTCGTCCAGCTGCAAGATTGGTCGACAATATACCTAGTCGAAATCGTGGGTCGAAACTGGAGACGATTGCCGATGCAGGTGGCACAGCAAGAGAGAGGCCTATACCCAGCAGTGAGATAAAGAACGCTGTGGATGATGATGATGAGCTAATTAATCCGTATCTAAGACGAATAAAAAATGACCGTAGAATCTTACCCCGAAGAGTAAGTACCTATTGGCAACGCACTGGTGATATCTCCGATAAACATTTATCTTTTTTTTTCATTCCATTTTTCGATTTGATTTCCATTTTAATACATGAAAATAAAGAATAACTATTTATAAAATTCCCAAGTTATTATATTATACACAACGCTTAGGAATGAAATTTTTTCCAAAGCTTTCCGCGATAAAGCTGTAGGACGTTCGCGATCCCAATGACGTATTCATAAAATATTTCCAATCCAATGAAAACAATCGTTCCTCTGAACATATCTTAGACGTGACTAAGGAAAACACAGAGGTATAACTAGCTTTGTAAAATCAATTATTCGGGAAAAGGTTACTGCTGGAATCACTACCTGATCGTTAATTTTCTTTATTCTTTTTTGTGTTATTTTTTGGATTATCACGAACAGGAAAACAGTGCCATCGTCGCTCTCATTTTTTTCTACTCTTTTGTCGTGTGATGTGAAGTTAGCTGAAAGCTGCGCGAAATCCAATCAACGCGCAGATCTACGTGAGCTTCAGCCGGGATTGGCTATTGCGCAGCTTGTAACTAACTTCACATCCGCCGACTTCTATCGATGAACAATATGATGCGTTCTCTACTCTCCGAAAGCCTGTAGGTGACTTTGTATGTTGTTTAGACTAAATTTTTTTTTAATTTTTGTAAGATTCGACTTATAACATCTGTTCTTGTAGGATCCGCGTCGAAGTGCGAGTGTTTGAGAATATGTCCGTTGTGCCTTGTTGTTCCACGTTTGATTGACGATAATTGCCGACGTGATCCCGGGACGCGGGATTTATCCCCGGATTTCGAGGATGTAGCATTATTAAATTATTTTGGAAGCGTACCAAACGGTACGTGTGTCCATGTCTTTATTTTAGAGCATGGTGTATAATATTGATATTGACAAAGGGTTGACTGAAATAACTATGTAAGCCACTGTTTTAGGTTGCTATGAAAAAGTATAGTTACAGTAAATAGTAGTCGTTTGCAATATATCATGTATTTATTAAGTTTCAAATATTTCGACAGTAGCCAGTGTTTTATTTCACTGTAAACTTTGCTGCAGTATATGAAGTAGCATATACTTTTCTTGACTACGCATTTTTATTTTTTAATAAAGAATGTTGAGATTAAAAATATTATGGAAATTGTGGTTCAAACGATTGACTTTTAACACAGTTTGTCTGTTTTTTTTTTATAAGTAAATCGACAATTGAATGCTGAACGTCAATAAAGAGTTTTGTAGTCGTACATTTGGTAAATACCAAGTTTGACCACATATTACCTATGGTTCTATAATTGAACAAACATTAGAACGGCTGAACGTATGCGTAAAGAGTCACGTAGGCGAGTAAGAACAGGATCGAGCATTGAAAATCTATGCTTGTGCAAACGGGAGAGCATATCATGCGATCCTCTGCGAACGTTAGAAATAATTAAAATGTTTCATTAATTGGGCTCCTCATATACGAGTAGGTTTATACAGGAATACTTAATACGATTAATACCTACCTACTGTGATTATGACAAAGTGCAAGCAAAAGCGAGAATATGGGTAGCTATTATAAACTAAGTACTTAGTACAACCAAAATAATGTTCTGTTACTAAATTACCATTTCAAATAAGCTAAATAGTATCTTTAATATACCCAGCGTGGACCACACGGAAAATTTTACACAGATGACGTTCCCTCATCAAAATATCGTGTAAACTTTTACGATTCAATATCGACGATCGTATAAAAGACGTCATATCGCGGTCAAATAAATTACTAAGTGTTCCGTACGAAACTGTGTTTTCTATTTTCGTCCCATTGGTGTATGCAGTAGTTTTTGCTGTGGGTTCACTTGTTTAGTGGTATACCATTTTGTTACATGCTAGCTCAGTGGATTTGTCTTATCCATTGAATTACAAGTTTACGATCTTTATCTTCTTCTTTGCGAGAATATACTGAATACCGTTTCTTCTGATTACTGGTTCTTTAATGTTTCACATAAAAGTCAGTTATATTAGGCCTAATTATGAAGGCGCTATCGTAAATTTAAAAGCAACGTAAAAATTGTTCTCTCTATCGAATGCCTAAAGTGAAAACGAAACAGAAATATTCTAAATTGCTATTATAATTACGTTCGCGCCTTCATAATTGGGCCTAAAACATATGATCAATGATGTTAATGAGAGTTACCTGTTAATTTTCAAATATCGAATTTATTATTAAACTTTTTACTAAAACAAGTGGGTACTTGAAACAAGAGTAACAACCTAGCAATAGCATTCTCACTCACAGACAGACGCTCAAGTCGTGATTTTTATTACTAACTGAGACGGCATCAGGCGCCGTCGTAACTTTTATGTCGATCGATATAGGACGAAGATAATAAAGTCGTGGATCATCGATAAATCTGTTGACAACACTCACTTTGAAAGCATTTTGGTATTGGTCATGGAAATACGTCGTCGGCTTTCAGTGTAGGTGTGAACGGAGATCTGAAATTCTTTACCTGTTGATGTGTACAAACTTATACGAGTACCTATCTGTAAATAGTTTGTATCATTGTTATTGTTCGCTTGTACAGTTGTAGTTGAAGCGTATGCCTCCATTTAAATATACCTGATACTTGGAATATGTTTTAAAAAAATTGAAAGTTGTTACTTTCCAATATTTTAAAAATGTATTCGTATGTATACTTATCTACTTTTCTAAATTATGAATTTCTTTGTTTGCATACTTACTACATAGCAATTTAAGGCAAAACATCGAGGACCGAAGTTAAAAATTAACTGGTCTGAAGTGTGATTATCTGCCGCATTAGCCGCATGCCGTCGTCACGTCACACTAGCCCAAACAGCACTTACAGCGTTGTTTGACTAGGTCTTTCTAAGCGATAATGCGATTCATCGTGGTAATGCAACGTTCAGCACGATCAAACTTCGTATGGGTGACCGTGGGTAGCACCTACAACTGACTGCCGTAGCTCGTTTTAGACGTTGAATTTACGGTTCCTGTTGTTTTAGTTATTTCACCATATCAGCGCTCTTAGCGTAGTTTGACTAGGTGTGTGTCAGCAATCACCGAAAAAGCAACGTTCTGCACGGCCAGTATTTTGATGGGTGACCGCGGGTGGCATTTTCCAAATGAGCGTTACCTTGGCTCGGATGACACGTTAAATTGTAGGCCCCGGTTGCTTTAACCGTTTAGCCATGTCAGAGACCTTCGGGTGGCTAAAAACTTTGACACCAGGGCTAGCCTCCAGGCCTATACGAACTTACTTTTTGGCCCGGAATTGCCACCTTCGAGTCTTAATCATAACGAAGCAACCAACCACTCGTAAAGCCTAACCATAAAATGTTAAATTAACTCTACAATATTCTTTAAAGCGGTCAAATTTTCGATGCCCCTTCAATAGTTTATAGGTCATCAAAAAGTGTTCAATGCAGTAACAGTCAGATGCTAATGCACGACGGTACAGCTACAGACATTTGAATAAGATGTTATCGTTCGGTCCAGTTGATCGTCCCGGTCGTGTCGTGTCGGCCAGGCGTGACAGATCATCCGATATAAACGGAGTTGACGAAGAACTGTGGCAATTTGATGCTTGCATGCTCGGAAGTGGCACGACAAAGCTTTTCATATTATTTTCTTGCTTTTAGATATAGATAACAACAGAACAGCATTATATCTATTAGCTTTAGGTATTTGACTGCCTCGATGGCTCACTGGTAAGTGACCCTAACTTCTGGGCCAAAGAGGCGTGGGTTCGATCCCCACCGAGATCAAATATTTATGTGATGAACATAAGTGTTTGCTCTGTGTCTGGGTGTTATTTAGTAACTATCTATATAAGTACACTGAAAAAAATGAATTTACTAAACAGTTTAGCAATTTCTCATTTAGCTAAACTTTAGTAGTTGCCACCTAAAGTTTAGCTTAATCAACAAAATACTTAACCAAGCATTTAGCAGTCCTTCGGCAGCTAAACAGTTGTGTAAAATTTTATGTGAAACGCGGTAAATAACTTACAACTATTATTCTCAGTGTATGTATTTTAAAATAAGTAAATGTAGTATATCAGTCTCTGGCAGCCATATCACAAACTTTGCTTAGTTTGGGGTCAGAGACCGTGTGTGAACGTGTGAACGTGTGACCAAAATGTTTATTTATTTATTATTTATATTAATTTATAAATTTCTAGAACAGAAATTTCAGTGATGTAGACAAGGAATTATAATCTCAAGGTTTTACACGCGAATCTTAATAAATCTGTTATTAGGAGACACGTTGACAAAAACAGTTGAAATAAAACATTTTATAATAAAAATTTATTAATAGTACATAAAAAAATCTAAAAGTTTAGTTTATTATAATGTTTAAGTCGACCAAAAAGACCAATCCCATTTAAAAAATAGATTGTAAAAAAACTAAGTCAAATTGAAAGCAATTAAGTCGCTCAATCTATTTGACTTTACATTGACTTCAATTTACAGCTGTAAAGACATATTATAATTATTTATTCGTTTTATTACTCAATACAAAATCGTAGTTTGCAAAAGCGTTCACTTAATTAACTCTTCAAAAAGTAATAGCTACGCGAAATAGTTTTCAAAAGACGCTTTATTTGTTAGCTCTTTGAATAGTTCTATATTATGTTTCAAATAAAATTCACACTACGAGTACCTTTCAAACTGCTGTCATGGATGTAAGCAAAAAAAGGATTAGATGAAGATAGGTAGTAGTGGGTGATAAATTGAAGTAATGTTGTTTTTAAACTTTCGCGATTTGAACACATTATTATTTTATATACTACGGGACTAATCGCGCACTAAAATTACGAGATAAATAAATACCTCCTCATCCCGACGTTTCGGCCGAGTTTACAGGAAGCCCACGCACACAGACAGATACCTACACGCAACTTCACACCATCATCCGCGCCATTTGCAGTCGGTGGCCAAAGCGCTGCTGGACAGAGCGGATGCCCTCTGTGACGCTGAACATATAGCGACTGAGAAAGCGCGTGTGCAGGAAATGGTTATAATGTGAAAAAGCGAGACCTAGGTAGACGCAGGTATCGGAAACATGGTTTCGACGTTGAGAGGCAGCCGGCTTTCATGCCTTATGTTAAAGGAGTGATTACTCCATCAAGACAGTGTATACTCCCTTATCCAAACTAATGGGCCAAGTCAGAACGCCGAAGGATGTCATTCCGTTTCAGACTCCTGGTGGTATAAGGTGGATTGCAGCTGCGGTAGTTCCTACATAGGTCAAACGAAGCGTACTATTGCTGAACGGATCAAAGAACATATCGCGGCAGTCAAAAACCGCCAGATACAGAAGTCTGCTATAGCTCAGCATTTGATTGACGGAGGTACTGGTCATTGGATCGAGCTCCACGACCCAAAAGTCCTCTCCACGGATCGACACTATTTTTCAAGAATAGTTCGTGAAGCGGTGGAAATCAAAAAACATAAGAATTTCAACCGGGGGGATGGATTTAAGTTATCGGCGTCGTGGAATCCTGTTGTCAACAAATGCAAATCGCGTAGTGTAGGTAGAAGGACATTGTTAGATACCGTCAGTGTTGTGTGTCGTAATGACAATTTTTCAAGTTCAAATTGAATTGGCGGTACCAGCTGTTGCACATTCCAGTCTACCCGTGACCACGGTCGACGCAACTCGGCCGAAACGTCGGGATGAGGAGGTATTTATTTATCTCGTAATTTTAGTGCGCGATTAGTTCCGTAGTATATAAAATAATAATAAATTGAAGTAATGATCTTTCACAAAATAGTTTGGCGTCGCCAACCAACCGAAATAAATAGTATACGAGCAACGCGCTCGTAGCTACCTAATGCGTGTTGTTGGGTTTGAGAGCTTTTCTTCCTACATACATTTTTGGAATTATTGTAAGCACGGACTGTCATAATTATGAAAATTTATTGAAAGTTAACAGTTTTGAGCACAAATTCAAGATTCGACATGACAGAAAATACACACCCCTTTACTTACTAACTCAACCAGAATGTCTCGATAATCTCTCTTAATTCAAATATGATCTCTTTTCGGATCAATCGCTTCATAGGTGTAGGACTTATGGAGCGATTGATCTATATCGCTGATACAAATTTCTGTGTCTAAAGTGAAGCTAATTTTTGGAACAGAATTGGCTTTGCAACCTATCTTTACACATCCATGACGACAGTAGAGAGTACATACGTCAAAAATATCACTTCCGCGTGTCAGGGCTGTCTCTAATGCCGGTTGAATTTTGCATTTGAATGCTTCACGCAGGGGCGGTAATGTGACAAGCGACAACCCTGCGCTTGTTTACAAAATGAAGCTTAGAAATGCATTGTTTTGTGGTTCAGTTTGAACGGATTTCAGTGTTTGAGGTATAGTTTAAAGGTGAGTTGTATGCCCTGCTGCCAAATATGAAATCAAATCAAACATTATCAAGTATTTAAACAAGTTTGCCGATGTTTTACCGAAACAACTAATTGAACCTGTCATTTCGAAAACAATGTGTCTTGCAAGTCACATTTTTTTAATAGTATATCACTTTTATACGCCATTTTATTTCTTGTTGCTTTGTAGGTGTGTATTTCCTGTGAAAATGGCACATCTTATTATTAAGGGACTTGTGTGTGTTGTGTGTTGCGAATGTAATAATTCATTTTACTGAACCAAACCGACATTCGTACGTAGAAAACGCACCAGCAAGCGCAGCGTAGGATGTTTACTGACATAAAGTAGATAGATCATAAGAACGCGCTGGATACATGCTGTTTTTAATAGAAATCTATAGAGGAAACTTATGTCCAGCAGTGGATTTCTTACAGCTGATATGATGACGATGATACCGGAAGTATAAATACTACAAAATTAAATAAAAACAATAAGTACAAAAGTAACCGATACTTCCAATACCAATATATATCCCATCGGCCTCTGGAAAACGGTTTAAAGAGGACGAAGAATGTCTTTATACATAATATTACTATTATATTATCTAGTTAAGTTACTGGTAACAGCGTAAGTAATTACGTACTACCTTGGCTGGGTGATTTTATATTTAGATATTTACAAAGACATCCTATCCTATCTTATTCTATCCTACTATAATATATATAATATTATAAAGGCGAAAGTTTGTGAGGATGGATGGATGGATGGATGTGTGGATGTTTGTTACTCTTTCACGCAAAAACTACTGAACGGATTGAGATAAACTATGCATTAATATAGCTTATACATCAGAATAACACATAGGCTATAAATTATAATGATATATACTAATATTATAAAAGCGAAAGTTTGTGAGGATGGATGGATGGATGGATGTGTGGATGTTTGTTACTCTTTCACGCAAAAACTACTGAACGGATTGAGATAAAACATTGCAATAATTATAGCTTATACATCAGAATAACACATAGGCTATAAATTATAATGATATATTGTGTATGCGGGTGAAGCCGCGGGTAAAAACCAGTCTTTTATAAATCTGCTGCAAATTCTATCCTTTCCAAACGCGACATGTACGAGTATGTGTACACGAAATAGTCACGGAATTTACCATAATCTCCACACTATAACGCATGATGGCCTCCCCACGCGTGGGACATTACTAACGCTCTGCTCCGTGGGGTTGACTCCCTTTTATGGTTATCTGCATTTTATCGGCCGTTTGGTGCCATTATTCGACATGTTACTGGGTTTAAAGTAGGGTTAAGTTGTTGACTGGGAGAGCTTTTCCTTCCGATTTTGATAGATTTCCAAGAGCTATTCCTTTCTATTTTGGAATGAAGGTTGTGAAGATTGTGTGGTGTCATTGGGCAGTCGATTATAACTTACAACTCACGTGTGTTTTCAGGAGCTTGTCTAAAAATCCGCATAATTTTATAATTTACTTTTTAAATTACTACACGTGAATTATTTGGTTTCGAAATATCTAACTACAGTAAGTAGTTTGTTTGGATTAGGCACTTGCAGTGACAAAATATGTGGCTATACCTACAAGGTTATCCAAAACTGCTGCACTAAGACGAAAAGAGTTGATTTAGGTCATCATTATGAACAACTTTTACTATGGGACCAACCCGGAGTTCGAGAAAAAGAAATCAAGTGTTTCATTTTGTTTATTCCAAGTTGCAATTTTGCATAAAAAAACTAAATAGGTTGGCTCCGTAATAAAAGTCATTTGTAATGATGGTCTTAATCATCTCCTTTCGGCTATCAATAGGGCAATCAGATAACCCTGTATAGGAAAAATAGGCTTAAAGTTTTTGTCTTATTTTGATTTATACGGGGTTACTTGTAACCATTTAGCATCCTTTTAGGCCTTTAGGGGCTTATTCTGAACATCAAAGCTAACCACTATTGTTCAACGACATTTATCAAATCTCAAAAAAAAATCTGTTCAATGGTAAAATATCGTTCACCTTCGACAAAATGTATGGAACAGCTTTTTTTTTTAGTTTTGATAAGTAGAACAAAATTTGATAGTTTTGATGTATTTATATTTACGCTCTCGCTTCATATTTACGCTCTCGCTTCACTTTTCTCTGTCACACTCACTCTGTCAATCTTAGATCTTCAAGCAATCTTATTCTATCCACTCCATCTTATTCTACTGTTTTTTATTATTTTTCTTTCAGTGTCCGAGCTGTAGCTCTCCGCAATGACCTTCCTGTAACCATCAGACGAGCGTTGAATCTTTCAAGACCCAGGTTCAGAAACCTTATCTCTCGAAGCTCTCTCTCACTGATACTAATATCACTCTTCGTCATTAATTTATTTGTAGTATGTATAAAATATTTATGTATGTAAGTATGTTTATTTTTTTATTTTATTTTGTTTGAAGAATTTATATGTATGGCTAATATTATGTAGTTAATTTTATTTTTTATTGGAATTTGTAGTAACTCTACCTATTATTTATTTTTAATTGTTTTTTTACGTTTACACCACCGTACTTGTCATCTATACGTTTCCTTACACCCGAGGAGGATGTCTGGAACAAATCGCTTTTAGCGATAAGGCCGCCTTTTGTGCCTTTTCTGTCTTTGTTTCTTCTGTTATGTTTTCCTGTGTTGGTGTCAATAAAGTGTTGTTGTATTGTAGGTACAGAATAATCTCTAAAAGGATGCTAATTATTTTTGATTTATTGATTACAAGTAAACAATAATGATAACCAACGAACAATTTACTAAAAACAGCTACTTAGTATTCAGACTAGACCTTAAAACAAATGTAAAGTAGCTTGAGAGCAAGTGCATTGAAGACAATGAGTATGCTAATGCCCCCGTAGGAGCCGGCCCTAGTATCAGCTCGCAAATCGACTGATAACAGAATAACCGGTTATCAGTATCGACGTCGTCAATCAAGGGCTATCTCAGATTAGACTTCGCACTTTCTAGTTGTTTAGCAGCTGGGTTGTGCGGTGGAAGCAAAAACTTACAATCGTTATTTATCTCCAATTTTTCGATCTATATATACTTCGGTCGATGCAACTCGGCCGAAACGTCGGGATGATGAGGTATTTATTTATCTCGTAATTTTAGTGCGCGATTATAGTACCGTAGTATATTATAATAATATATATACTTTATTTTTACTATTGTCGATTTTTCAAAAACAGCTCAAAATTTTACAAAATGTATCTATTTATTTATTTCAGTTCACCAACATTCTGTACATCAATACATTGTCAAAAAATTATACATAAAAATAGGAGTCAAATATCACAATAATTATAGGTGAAAACACAATAAATGTTTGCCCTGTGTGGGAATCGAACCCACGCCTCTATGATCCAGAAATTAGGGTCACTAACCACTAAGCCACCGAGGCAGTCAAATATTGATACAAATAAAATTACCATTTTACACTACGGGACTAATCGCGCACTAAAATTACGAGATAAATAAATACCTCCTCATCCCGACGTTTCGGCCGAGTTGCATCGGCCGTGGTCACGGGTAGACTGGCCAATGCAACTCGGCCGAAACGTCGGGATGAGGAGGTATTTATTTATCTCGTAATTTTAGTGCGCGATTAGTCCCGTAGTGTAAAATGGTAATGTGTTCAAATCGCAAAGTTTAAAAACAACAAAAATAAAATTATGCAGTCAAAGACAGAAACGACAAAAGATAAAATTCTTTAAACGTAGTCCAAATAAAGTTGGCGTCAGTCAGTCAATCAACATCAGTTGACTGTCACAACAGTCAGTTTACATGAGATCGGTTTGGTACATCATACTTCATAAGTATAATGCACCAAATAAAATAAGAATTGTTAAAAACGGCTCATAATTGGTGGAGTAACATAACGTAACATACGCAGCCGGAGCGCTATTTGATTTGGTGAGTCGCCTCAAGTGATCCGAAATACGTAGCTAGTTCTATTAAGTAGTTAGTAAGTTAGAATATACAATGGGACTGCCATGTATTTTATATAAAAGTCCCAAAAATAAATTGGAATTAAAAAATAACGTAACATACATACATAAAAAACATACAATCGAATAAAAAATCTCTTTTGAAAATAGGTTAAAAAACTAGCTCGCGGGCTCGCCAAGTCGAATCAACAATACTTTCAATCTTGAAAAAGATTGCCAAATGCGGACAAAACTAAAGTAGGTAAATCTAGCTGCCCGTCCCGGCTCCACCCCGGTACGGACAGATTCTAAAAGTATAATAAACAAATGCGATTATAAATTAAGATATAAACTAACCTATCTCCCAAGTTGTATCAAACTGCACATAGCGTGCAAAATTTGGTTAAAATTGATTAAGTAGTTTAGGAGTCCATCATCGACAAACCACGTAACGCGTAATTTATATACAGGGTTATTTCTAATCATTTAGCATCCTTTTAGGGGCCTATTCTGCACAATAGAATGATTAGAAATAACCGTCTAAATATCGAAATGAACCGACAAACTTCCATATATTTGGTCGAGAGTGAACGATAATTTTCATCCTTTTAGGGGCTTATTCTGTACATCAAACGCACTTCATCAACCTATTATGTACTGTCCTGTACAGTACATAACGATATTTTTCTATGGCACACCAATATTTTTTTTCGAGTTTTGATATAAGTCGCAGAACAAAATTTGTTAGTTTTGATGACCAGAAGAAGCCCCTAAAAGAATGCTAATGGATTAGAAATAACCCTGTATATTAATAAGAATATTACCTACTAGCTGTTTACGTGTGAGTCACAAGTTATATATTTTTTATAATAAGTATACATATTTAACCTGTGTTAAAAAAACATGCATTGATTTTTTTGCTTCAAAATCATTTAAAGCAACTTCCGTAATTCGTAATAGATATGTACCACTACATAAATATAAGTAAATGATTTTAACCGTTCAGTTATTTGTTAAATTTACTAATCGTGCTTTGAAGCCAATAGTGAGTAATTCACCTCGACATTTACACGGCTAAATAATAATTAATCGGTAAAGTTAACTGTCAGTACAATGCGCATGAGCAGTACATTATGATGGATCGCAGGGTAATAGGTTAGATATTAACTGTAGAATGGATAATACAGGGTTATTATTAATTAGCACAAAAAATTTAGGGCTGCTGTTTTATTGTCATAATGTAAAAAGATTATTTGGTAAGATTATTTCAAAGGTTTAATCTATATATAGAATAGTGCACCCATATTATATCTAAAACATTTGTTTAAAAAAATACTATTTTCCAATGAAATGTAAACCGTACATTTTTCCAGAATTTTGTTGTAAACGAATTACTGAATACTTAATATAAACTTATACATTCTTTATCAATAAGGAATGTAAAAAAATGTCAAGTCGATGATATTTTCCTTTAATTATATTTATGAGAAGTTACTTAGTTATGATGTTGGCGGTCAAGCGTCACTTAGGCATTCGCAATAAAAACAAGAACTTTCTTCCAAACTTTCTATTTCTCTAAAAATTGGTTGATTATTTTACGTGATAACGTTATTAGAAAAGCTCAGGCTCGGCTCAGGCAGGACGTGCTAATTTTTCGTGCGTGCAGCCGGCGTTCGTAGATTTATAATAAGTTATCACGTCAAAACGACATCAAAGACATCTCCATGACCCAATAAACGCCGTGTAAATCCTTCAGACAGGGCGCTGTAAAAACCGTGACGGCGGGATCTCGACGTCTCAATTGTCTTTGATCACAAATCCGTAAAAACTCCGTATTTTACATCTCATAGTACATCACATTAACAAATTAAAGTTACTACTCATGCCACGCAGACTATCAAACTAATGCAGTCCAAAATTAACTTTTACTATTCGGTCTGGCAAACTGATAATTTAGAGTTCGAGTAAACTAAAAGCGCGCAGTTATTGTTTTAAAAATTTTAATCGCAATAAAAATCATTCACAAATATTCTGTTTCTATCGGAATAAAAGTCTACATCTTCAATGAATATAAAAGACAGACCATCTATGACCCAATAAACGCCGCAAACATGTAAACCCCTCTAGACAGGGCGCTGTAAAAACCGTGACGGCGGGATCTCGACGTCTCAATTGTCTTTGATCACAAATACGTGAATTATTCATCGCATCACAGTCGACACACAGCGGCGTAGAGTAAAGATGGGGTACAGATGGGCTTGGCAGTTCTGGATATATTGTACGCGAAAAATAGAGCAGAGCTGGGAAATATATTGTAGAACTTTTACTGAATTTTAGGGTACGATAAGTAAGTTCGTATAGGATTGGTGGCAAGCCCTGCTGTCGGTTTTCAAGCCGCTTGTAGGCCTCTGACATAGTTTAAAGGTTAATACAACCGGGGCCTTCAATTCAACGTGTCATTCGAGCCACGGTAACGCTCAGTCATTTTTCACCAATACGGGTACCGTGAAGTCCAAAAACTACAGAAATGTTTTGACTGATCAAAAATATACGTAATTACCTACTATATACGTAGGTAGAGTGCCCAATAATTATTTCCCACCTTCAGTCGATTCCGAAAAGCCAACTCAAAAGTCATGCTACTTTTGAGTCTACTATTCTACAGGGTTACTTGCTTGCCCATACTAAGCCCAAAGAAGGTAATTCGGACCTTCATTATGGGGCAAATCCTCAAATCGAAAAAATCAATCAACTATCCTATAAAAAATTCAACTGGATATCGACAAAACTTAAGAAACTGGTAATTTTTTTTCTGGAGTTCCGGATTGACCCCGCTTTAAAAGTTGTTCATAATGATATTCTGAATCACTTCCTTTCGGTTTAGTACACCAGTTCTGGATAACCCTGCAGACACCACAGATGTGCTACGCACACACCATGCCATCTCATGTGTACCTACCTATAAAGGTAAGCCTTTTCATCCAAAGGTGCTCTGAGGGAAATTGCTTTCTAACTATAATGCCAATTACAAATACACGAAAGTACTTTTATGTTTATAAGTACCTCTTATATTTGTTGTTAAAGTTTTGGTGTGAACAATTAGTAGCAAGTAAATACAAACTTTTTAGCTAGTAAATTTTAACCCGGGCTAGCCACCCGGCCCTTACTAACTTACTACTTAACACTGGCACAAAATAATAATTAAAAACAGTTATTTGCCTTCAAAAAACTTGTAGTACAGCTTTGGGCTAGTAATTTTCCTTGGCGTTTGAACTCCTTTTAGAATTTTTAAAGAGATTACCGAAATCATTAGGTATTCTCACTTAAGAATCTGTTTGAACAGTTTTGTAAAGGACAGGAAGATTAAAGTAGGCCCCGGGGTGGGGCTTTGCGACTCGCGAATTGTTTCTTGGTATTTTCTTAGATATTAAAATAGGATAAATTAAGTAACGGATAATTAGTTCACGTGTAAAAGAAATTTGGTACGGCAAAATTTGATTTAGGTGAAATGTATGGTAAACTGTTATTGCTATAAAATGTTAGTATGTTATAGCCTAAAACGTTTGCTTCACGGTTACAAGTATTTTATATTTTGTAAATATATTTAACACAATTTTGTACCTATTGTTATTTTTAGCTTTACCTCAGAAACGTTGTCGTGATGACAATTTTAGTTGACTGGCTGTACCTGCGGCTTCGCATGTTCTGTCTGCCCGTGACCACGACCCTGTTAAAACGAACCTGTTAAAAAAAAAAAAAAAACCTGTTAAAACGTCGGGAAAAGAGGTACTTACTGAAGTGAAACTTCTAATGCGACTTCTAAGAAGGTTGCGTTAAACGTTTAACGCTACCATAGAGGGGGTATGAAAACATTGTTGCGTCGAAGATTGATTTCTTGTGTTTCTTGTTCGTGCGGAGGGACTTCACGCACTATATTTTTTTGAAGAGAAACTTCTTATGTGACTTCCAACAAGGTTTGGTTAAACGTTTCACGCTACCATGGAGAGGGTATTTATCTCGTATTTTATCGCACTTTATGTTCTGCGCCAAACAAATAATACTTCATAAATCCCAAAAATAACTGTTCCACTCAATTGCTTGTCAACAAATCCTGACCTCTACCGTAGCCGTCATTTGCGTCCAGCTAACTTTATCAATCATAGCAAGCAATTAAACATATTCAAAACAAATGACATTTTAAATCCGCGAAGAGCTTTTGTAACAATTTGATTCTAAAAAAGTTAAAATTCATAAAACGTCATTTAGTAAAACAAATTGAAGCGAATAGGTTTACACTTAATTTAGATAACTAGTAATAAGTAAATTCACAAACACAATAGGTACCTATAATTTTTCGTATCATGCCTACTCTCAATCAAATTAAATAACCGCCAACAACAATACGTATTTCTATGACAACAACACATAGTAAGTACATAACAAAAACCTTCCATCCATCCATCAGCCATACGGCGTCGACTGCTGGACATAGGTCACCCCTACGGATCCCTCGCATTCACCGCGATCCTGCACTCCTCTATTGATCCACCAAAAATAGTAGAAAATTGGAAATTGATTCGTATAACTTAAAATTACTTTTCGCCAAAAATGCCACAATCGACTTATCCACAATCATAGTAATCTACGTACAAAATACTTAGTTCACTCGACTCGATGTATATGCATTTTAGACTGTTTATTTTTCAAAAAGACCTATTTTAGATAAAATTGAAATGGAACCAGTTTCTAAGTTTACTTTTCCCAATAAAATAAGAATTATCTAAATTGGACTAAGGATACCTACTCTGTAATAGTACATTATGATATAAGTGCGGTAAGTTGAAAATTACAGCCGAGGCGATATTGCTAAGGCTATTGATAAGGAAGCAGAGGCTGTAATTTTCAAAGCGCACGTATGTCATACGACGTTTTATAACATATTTGCGAGGTAATTAATAAAATTCTGACTTTCTTACACGAGTAAATCTTTAATTACTTGTTAAATCAGTTATAGAAATTTGAACAATTTTTAAAAGTGTTTTGTTGCCAGTTGACATTTTTAAAGTTGTCAAGTTATTATTATAAGTTACAATTTCCCCAGTCTCTCTCTCACTCTCTTGAGTGAAAGTAAATCATTGAGGAAGGAATCCTCAATGAAGTAAATTCATCACTACTTGACGACATTTTCAAATAAAAACATTACACCGAAAAGAAAAAGCGCGCGTAATAATTTTTATTTCCCAAAGTTAATTTTATTCATAAAATATTGACCACTTTTCTGACATAAAAACTCTTTGCTAAGATTTTAAAAAGTTTCGTTCATTTTTAGACGGAGCATCTTAAAAAATCTGTATGTTGCTTTATTAAAAAAAAACTCGTGCGTTTTACATTACAATAACGCACAAGTGCGTAATGAAATACATTACGATATTGAAATTGGTGTAATTACAACCAATTTACGAGCAAATATTTTATAAAAAAAAAACGTGAGTAAGCTGTACGTAAGTTATACATAAGTCATACATCAAAAATATAGGTACGCGTTGACTTGTAAGCCTCCTCTGTTTTTTTTTTCGGTTAAATATATCCCATAATGACAAAATAACCGTCAACGAAACCGGATATTCCTACAGAGGTATAGTCATCATTACCAGCCTCCAGCAAACTTAATCAATCACAGTAAAGCAATTAAACATATCCAAAACAAATGACATCTTAAACCCTGCAAAGCGTTTTGTCAAAGTTAACAGCGTGTTATTAACTGTCAGTCGAAAAAATGGCACCAAAACCAAATCAAGGCTGTAGAGTATGGAACCTTGATGGGTTACTAAGTTAACATTTTCAGTAAGCGTTTTAAATCGCTAGCTGTGTGCGTACTCCATATATGTTAGTTATTCTTCCATATCAAGTTTTTACTTTCTTTTTCTATACAGGGTTATTTCTAATCAATTAGCATCCTTTTAGGGACTTATTCTGTACATCAAAACTAACAACTTTTGTTCTGCAACTTATATCATAGCTAAAAAAAATATGCTGTTCCATACATTTTGTCGCAGGTGAACGATATTTTTCTATGGAACAATTTTTTTTTTAATTTTAACAAACATCGCAGAACAAAAGTTCTTCGTTTTGATGTACAGAATAAGCCCTTAAGAGGATGCTAATTGATCAGAAATAACTCTGTATAAGTATCTACTTATTCGAAGTTAACAATGACATTTTCTTAACAAACTATAACAGCCTCCATGTTTTCTGATTTAATTTTTTTTTCTGTGTCGTGTACACAGTATGATCTGAATGTATTTGAATTACAATCCAGATCATAGTTTATATACCTAATTTAAGTTTTACTTAAAATTGTAACGATTGTCATTTGTTTTGTGTATGATTTTTTTTACACTTTATGGTTAAACCTATTCAGTAGAGAACTAATCAAAAGGCCGGTACGATACAGTACAGTTTAAAATAGTATCATGTCTTTCAGCTGGTGGAGACTGATCTATTGGAAAACATATTATATTTAATTCAAATTTTTGGGTACCTAATAATAAAATCGACCATTAGGTACTGACAAAATCTTTTTGGCTTTTTTAAACTTTTTTTTGTAGTAAGTTTAATTGATACAAGTCAGGCAAAATGCAAAGTTTCAGTCTTTATTCTTAGCTATATTAGTATTTTAGTCACCGAAAGTGCTGTTGCGAAAAAAAACAGCGGATTTATGAACATTTGTTCTTGGATCAACTAATTTCTATGGAGATTTCAGGGTGATATTAATATTTTAAAATTAACAAATAGGTCAGGCTCAGGCATGTTTAGAAAAACCAAGTAGGTATTAACTTCTCTCGGCGTTTTCAACAGCGCGTTCCACCCGCCTCGCGGAAATCGTTCCTCTGCCACAGCTCAGAAATAGTTACTACTACATCATTTTTTACCGGCCGTCTTGGGAAAAATGGGTTCGTATTAGCATTTATCCGTCGCCCTGTTATTAAATCATAACAGGTATTGCTGGACAATTAGCGACTATTCTCACGGTGCAGGCGACTCGGAGTAATTACAGGCTTTGACTTATGAACACTTTTTAGAAGCTTTGGTGCTTGGAGGTCAGTTTATGATGACGTCATGGATAAAATTTGGCGGGAAAAGGCTTTTGGACTTAAGTGACTAGCGACCCGCCCCGGCTTCGCACAGGTGCATCATACATATAGACCTACCTCTTGAATCACACTATCTATTAAAAAACCGCATCCAAATCCGTTGCGTAGTTTCAAAGATATAACCATACATAGGGACGGACAAACAGGGAAGCGACTTTGTTTTATACTATGTAGTGACGCGCAAGACTTACCTGGGATAAGTATACTAATAAGTATACTTTGTAGGTATGCTTAGTTCAATTTGCTCCAAATAGACAGATATTGCATTTTTTTTAAATCAATTCTTGTTTACAAACTTTACTAATATAAATTTATATTTTGGGTGTCGATAATGGTCAAAAGGAACACTAACGCTTTGGGAAGTAAAAACACCACCAAGTGAAAAAAATGCATAAATAAGCTAAGCAATAATTATCTAAATTTAAATAAACTTGTCTAAACTAAGGCATCTTATCTAAACTAAATTGTCCTATCTAAAGTATCCTATAAGAAAAAAAACACGGTTTAAACCTACCAGTGCTTCATGTTTACAATGCAACGATAACTAAAATAAAATAAAAATGATCCTTAAGAAATGTACTATCGTACATGTACATGTACGACTAGACTGAAATAAAATAAAAATGAAAAAAAATGCTATCGATCCTTAAGATATGTACTATCAATGTACTTAGGGTTTGCTGACACAATAACCGACAAACGAATATTACCCAAGTAGCGATCTACTAGTGTGTACTTTCCTATTAATGCTCTATCTACAAAAAACTCTCTACCTCTAAAAATTGCAGCGCTAATTAAATTACTTAACATATTTAATTAACTTAATACAATTTTTACCATCCCTTCACAACCCTCGAGCCCTAAGGCGTCGTCTTTGTACATTTTGTCAAGCTTAATGAAGATAATAAGCCATACGGCGTAGACTCCACCAAGAGAGAGCGGAGGTGTGTTTAGCTAGACATAGCTATACCTACAAGTCGAAAGCTTATTCGGAAATTGCAATATTTTAGTAGCTAAGTAAAAGCTTTGCTTTCTCACAACTGTTATTTACTTCTTAATATGTAAATATGGCATTTATAATTTGGACTCATGGATTTATATCGCGAATAAGTCCGCGGCCAAGCACCAACTCGCCTGATAGTAACCGACGATATGGTCAAAAATGAAACATGTGGACTTAAAAGATTCTTATACATATACTCTGACTTGAAAAGCTTTAGATAATATCAATATAACAATGTTCTTTCCAGCGCTATTCAGTTCAATGAGACAAATCTTTTTTAGGTATTTGAAAGATTGCAAAATGAAAACTATAAAATCTTATTTTCTCACTAAAGACACATACATCTTTTACTGCAGTAGATTTTATTTTATTTTTGTAAATAAAAAAAAACGAAGAGTCAAAAATATCAACGTAGGTAGGTATACATCGTGTAACGGAAAGACTGTATACATACTGAAAGTACCAAATCAGATAACGGTAACAAACTAGATGTTTAGCCGTGTAAGTTCGTTTGCTGGATTTTAATCTTTTTTTGAAAAACTAGTCATTTTTATGACTAATTCACATTTGCACAGCACTATCACACTAAACAGCTGTGAATGTTGATACATCGTGGCTCGGAATTTCGAATATAGCATCCTATATAAGGTATAGTATCGACCCACTTTTTATGTATACAGCCTTTCCGTTACACGTTGTATATAAAAATAACACAAAGGCTTATTATAAGCGTCAGCTACATTACGAACTTCAATGCTCTACCTCGCTTCGCACATCTTCGCTTAGCTTCGCTTCGGAGTTCGGACCTAAGCTTTAAGACATGCTTATACACTTTGTATGCTTAGTTTACTGTAATCCGTAGACGTGGATTATCTTTGAAGATGAACATCTTTGGTCTTTTTGGCTGTGGTGTCTTGGAATTAATTATTCAGTTCGTTTGTGCGTATCTCGCAGACATTTTGCGATATACTTGTAACTGTGTGAGAGATGATATGCGTTGTGCTTTGAACTTTACTGCTTAAAGCTGTGATATGGTTGAACAGTAAAATAAAGGTACAGAAATGACACGCGATCTGAATACAGTATGCTGAGTGTGAGTTTTGCCGTAAACATGAAGCGCTCTTCGGCGAGCGCGTAAGCATGTAATTTGTATGAACTTGCTCTCGCACAAAGTGTTTCAAAAACGCGCCGCTAGTGGCGCTGAATATTTCTTCATACAAATTACATGCTTACGCGCTCGCCGAAGAGCGCGTCATGTTTACGCCAAAACTCACACTCAGCATACTGGCATCTACTTTAGCCAAGAGCTGAGTATTGCTATTCAGCGAGGCAATACCGCCAGCATTGCAGCCACGTTGCCCTCTGCCGTGAGGTTTATAGACTAGATATGTTTTATTATTAGTGCTTGTGTATTTTTTACTTCAAGAAGATTAATTTTAGTAATTTTATTAATTACAAGGATATCCCTAATTTTTTTTTAAATATAATATAGCCTATGTTACTCGGGGATAATGTAGCTTTCCAAAGGTGAAAGAATTTTTGAAATCGGTCCAGTAGTTTCGGAGCCTATTCATTACAAACAAACAAACAAATCTTTCCTCTTTATAATATTAGTATAGAAATGAACCTTGCATTGTTATTGAACGTTAACATTTTTATCGTTTCTTTTCCGAGAAAGGATTCAAGGCTGGGCAGCGTTCGGAAAATTGCGTAGCGTCTTCTCGTCCGACATACCTCAAGTTTTCGACCATTGTGTGTGACTATTATGGCACAAATACGTGGTATCTCACTATGGACCTCATCAGTACGCTTCAAGTAGCCCAACGAGCTATGGAGAGGGCTATGCTCGGAGTCTCTCTGCGATGCGAGATCGAATCAGAAATGAGGAGATCCGTAGAAGAACCAAAGTTACCGACATAGCCCAATGGATTAGCAAGTTGAAATGGCAGTGGGCAGGGCACATAGCGCGGAGGACTGATGACCGATGGGGTTGAAAAGTTCTCGAGTGAAGACCACGTACCGGCAAGCGCAACGTAGGACGTCCACCCACAAGGTGGATGGATGACCTCATTAAGACCGCAGGATCGCGCTGGATGCAAGCCGCTTCCAATCGGTCTTATTGGAGAACCATAGGGGAGGCCTATGTCCAGCAGTGAACTGCTTATGACTAATGGACGATACAAGTCTATATAGTTAGCATTACACTTAATTACATTTCGTGGCATACATGAATTGTACTAGGATATAATATAATATACTAGGATATAACAGTAACACTACCTTAAATCACTTACATCACTATAATTTTTATTCAATTATTTCTAGCTAGTTAATACTCGTAGAGTCGGCTATCGAGCATATTAAATAACATCAAAATTCCAACTAAACTTGGCTCAGTTCCTAACGTTCCGTATGTTGGATAATTTTCAACTTTACTAAGTAAACGATAATATCTAAATTTACTTTCTCATTAAGTACTAAGCATTAGACTAACTTATAAGATGTCTAAAGTTCTCAAAAATAACTCCATCCATATTCTTCTAAAAATACATGTAAAGGATAAAAACATATCAGAACTGCCAATAACTTCTGCTAAGTTCCTGAAGACAATCGCTACAAATATTAACTCATCAAGTAAGTTAAACTAAGTTTGATAACTACAGAAACATCGAGTCAGCTCCTGCAGTAAATAGTAACGTAGACATAGTAACTCCTTGTGGAGCAATAATAGAGATGAATGCAGTATGAAAATATAGAGTATGGACAATATTATATAAATAGTTGATATAGCTTTTATCAAGTTTGTACCGTACTGTATCAGCCTTTTAATAAACTACTGCAGGACGTAGGCCTAACCACGAAGGGTGATTGGGCCATATCGCTACGCTGGCCCAGTGCGGGTTGGTGGATTCACATACGCTATCGAATTTCTTCTACGGATGTATGTAGGTTGCCTCACGATATTTTCCTTCACCTCAAAGCCAGTGGTGTGAAATATGCCTAGCGATTTTTTTAAATAGAACCGCACTTAAAGATCGTTGTAGACTTGTAGTTAGCAAAAACATTTTTTTTTTGCATTTTATATATAGAGATAGGGTAAAAATTAAAGAATTTCAGACTTTTTTATACAATATATAACGGGAATGAACTCACGTGTGGGGATAGTCGTAACGACTATAGTTTCGGTCGCATTCGGCGACCTTTCTCAAGTTGGCGAGTGCTAGCACGCGGAGCCGTCTCGCAATGCACTCTGAGTGAGACTCTCGTGCATTGCGAGACGGCTCCGCGTGCTAGCACTCGCCAACTTGAGAAAGGTCGCCGAATGCGACCGAAACTATAGTCGTTACGACTATCCCCACACGTGAGTTCATTCCCGTTATATATTGTATAAAATGTGTGAAAACCACGTTAATTTCCATAGTAAAAGAATTTCAGACTCTATAAATTTTCCAAAAACGCAAAGAAAAACTTACTAAAGATCTTACTACTTAACTTACTATAGATCTTGTAGATCTCTTATCTTCAAACTTCAAACTCTATAAGGAAAAATACTTAATTTTCTAAATGTGCTAAAATAAAAATTAAGTAAAACTAGGTCACTATGAAAAAAGCCGCGCTGGCACTCCAGTTGAGGCCACTTAACATTTTAAGCAAACTGATGTAAAAATGTATAGGTAAGTTAGAATACCTATTATAGGCCGCGAAACCCATTAAACGCGCAACTTTATGTGAGCTTCAGTCAGTATTGGATATTGAAAAGCTTGTAAGTAGCTGCTAAGGTCACATCCGCTGACAACAAACAAATAACTCTTTATTGTGCATACGAAATAAAAAGAACAATAGTTTTTTAAAGATAATATAAGAAAATACAACAGTAAAATTCTTAAGCTAGTGCAACACGGCGGCCTTATCGCTTGAAGCAATGTCTACCAGGCAACCTTTATTCGGCCTCTACGTAGATCCCCTTACTGTTCATACACGAAGGAAGTTAGACAAACCCGGAGGGCACGGGTTAAGTTAGTTTCCGTCCGCAGGCAGTTAGTTTATTAATAAGGCTTTGACAAACTGCGCGTTTCAATGTTACCCTCTGTTTGGGAATCTGATTTGTATGGTAATTAATGAACTATCATACCATTCATGAGTTTACGATGTTTAATAATATCATAGTTATTAACTGTGGAACTAACTGAAAGTAGCCTGATATCATTGGCAGGTTTTAGTTTTATTTTTCTGATTTAAAAACATTTTTCACATAACAGCTTTTTTTATAATAATTCGTGTGTTCTCTTATACCTGTTTAGGAGAGAGTATAAAGCAACAAATTGGTAAGATGGTCTCAGGATAAGAAATACTTAATTGTAAATTAAAAGGTGGTCTATTTTTGGCAGTGGATCAAAATTTAGTTTCGAAGCTAGATTCGATGAATTTCTAAAACCTACAGTACCGTACTATGCTTTCTTGCGTCTTTATTGCATGATTTAGCCATGATTTTCTGATCAATTTGTCGACCTATTTTAATTGTTTACTTACCAGTTTTTAAATAAGTAATGCATGGTGATAGCATACACTGGGCTAAATAAAAACAACATAAAAAGGGCTCTAGCTCTTTATGTTGCTTTTCTAGATTTATCTACAAAATAAGCCCGATTACAGAGGCGCCATCGTAATAATAGCTAAATAGCATAGTTCCGTTTATTTTCCACTTTAGGCATTCGATAGAGAGAACGCTTTTTACTTTGCTATTAAATTTACGCTGGCGCCTCGATAATCGGGCTTAAGGTCTATCTAAAGAGCTCTACGATCTACATAAGTCCTGCTAACAAAGCATTCTCTCCCTCGTATTGAGTACAGCAAATAAAACTACTAACTTACTTACCTATATAAAATACATAGGTAATAATTAGTGATATAAACAAATTTTCGTATGCTAGGTATATTGGCTAATTGTGTCGTTGCAAAAAATATAAAAAATAAGATTATGTCACCACAATTTAAGAAAATATAGAATTTAAAAAAAAGAAGTTCAAAAACTTTGATAAGGAGTAAAAAATATTTATTACCGACATTGTACATAAACGATTTGAACCAAAACCCCCCAAATTCTAGACAAATCACTAAAAAAATAAATTCAACTCATAACTGTTTGATTTGAGTCCCCCGATTAATTAATAAGGATTTTGACAAACTATGCGGTTGAACCCCTGTTTGGTTATGGAATCTACATGGGATCAAATTAATTATTCAATCCAAGGGCCTTGTTTTAGGTACACAGTAAATTGTACTTCGTATTTAGCATAAAGTAGATATCAAGACATAAAAAGGGAAACATTCGAAAAAGATTTTTTAAAGTAGTATGTAGCATCTAATTTTTAATCTGTCTATTGTAGTTTATCATTA
Source organism: Hypomecis punctinalis (assembly GCA_949316475.1). Taxonomy (NCBI): domain Eukaryota; kingdom Metazoa; phylum Arthropoda; class Insecta; order Lepidoptera; family Geometridae; genus Hypomecis; species Hypomecis punctinalis. The sequence continues at coordinate 15,924,514 of OX438812.1, forward strand.
TATTTTTAGTAAATAATCTAGGTACAATTTTTGCTGTTATGTAGTATAACTAGAGTTTATTTTATTTAGGCTTGCGTTTGACTACATTCTGCCTGATGTTAAGCAGATATACGGTCTAGAGTGTAGGTATGTATCACATTTTCTTATAAAATACCTAGTTATATATTTGGGAATTAAGACACCTGTTATGTGATGTGCCTTAGTGAAAATACTGACTCAGGTAAATATTTACACATTCTGGATATTCACAGACCTCCAAGGGTCTGTAGATGATCCAATTGCTTTTTATGTAGTTTAGCCTTTTTAAGTAGTATTGTATTTTTTTGTAGTTTCATATAAAAAATAGAATGTGTACAACTTGAAAATGTAGAAATGTTTTACAAATTATTGAAAATGTTTATATCTCTGAATTTTGGTCATTTTGTTTGTATGGCCTGGTATATCATTTTGGTTTCGATGAAATATGAAATCAAGATCATTTATTGTCAGCTGTGTTTACATACATGGTGGTCTATTTTTCAAAGAAGTGTCAACAGCTTACTTGGCATACAATATTAAACATTGTTATATACCTAATCAGTAATATAATGTTATTAAGAAATGTCAATAATTATTAAGAAATGTCATGTGATCAATTCAATGTTATTATTTATTTGAAATGTCAAGATTTTTGTCTTCTAGGAATTTGTAAATTGTGTAATAGCATTTGTCAAGTAAGAGTTTAATTAAATTAAATTTGAAAGATGATGAGATTCATAGAAGCTCGATTCTATGTTATAGATGTATATACATATATTTCTAAGTTTGAAAGAGATTTCATACCTAGAAATATAGCACCACTTTTGAGCTGTGTCGTCACCTGTTTTTTTTTTAATTGTTTGAAAAGCACGATGCATTTGTTTACATTATTATCCAAAATATTTGATGTTGTAACTCAATAATATTTTAAATGATAACTTCATTAAAGATGTATTTGGTTCTAACAACGCGGATGTATCTAAAAATATTTACCAGTATTATGTTTATGACTGTGAAATTAATTGATGATTTTCAAGTTTGTCAAACCAACAAGTCGTGCAAGTAATTACATTTATCCTTGACATTTCCAGACATTTGAATCAACATCTTCATGCTTCGTTATATTTTTATGGATTCTCATTGAAATGCTCATTATGTATGTATAAATTAATATTCCATGCTTTGTAATATCTTAATCTCACGTCTTACGTTCGGAAGAATCCATTTCTCAACGTCTCAGAGTAACTAGTCAATTACTACAGAATTAGTAATTACTTTCCCTGGATAATAAAACACTAATGAATTCATAATCGTATTCAAATAGCTACTGTAAATTAAGATACACCGTAATATAAACTAGTTTATTGATTATTCATAGTTCTAAATTGAATGCCAAAATTATCTTTCTTAATGTTCAGCTTGATATATTCGGTCGGGTTTTTTGATTAGACATCTCAATTTGGTACGTTTGCGTGAAACTGCTTGTAAATTAATGAAAATTATAGCTTTTTAGTCGGTTAATAAATATCATATCGAGTTAAATGCTCAAAAGCTCGGTGAGCAAAGCAATAAGCGAGTTAACGGCAAAAAACGTGTAGGCAGATGCTTATTATGTTTCCAGTCGACTGACTCCCCACAAAACCTCGTAACTTTGACTTTTACATTGTTATTTTATAAGCCGTAACCAGATTATCTGCTCGCTAATTTGGCATACCACTTACCGACTCGCAGGCGAAAATAAAAACAATAGTAGATTTTTTCCTCAATGAGTTTATTGCGCCAGAACAATAAATGAAGCTGATCATAACGTTTACTTTCAACATCGATTACGAATCTACACGATACCATATCGCACGAGTCCATTAATATTTATAATATTCGAGTCAGTATTGCACACATCGCTTCAACGCCAACTCAATACCCAAGCGGTATACTATCCCTAATAACTTACAGTTCGTGGGATCGATTATGATAATATTTGTCTAAATATCACAAGAAAATACAAAACGAAATACGATAGAATTAACACAATTAAAATTATTAACAATTAAATATACAAGAGTCTGTCGCTCGGAAGTTTTGGGAAGGCGGTCACCAGTGCGAGCGAGGGTACCGGCTGCGTCATGACACCGGCACGTGGTGCTGGTAGAGTTGCTCTTGGCGCTCGCATAGTGACGTCATTTTCTTAAATGACTCAGAGGTCTCCCGAAAAAGCAGCTTAGGGTCATCTCTAGGCCTGGCGTGGGCCGCGTCTAGCCTCCCTGGCGAGATTACGGGCGGGGACGACGCCGACAGCGGTGACAGCGACTCTCGGACCGACTGAGCTCCTGCTGGCGCTCCATACGGGCCTCCCGCTTGCGGTACTCCATTACCCATTAAAAATGGTGCCGGAAAAAATCCTCGGTCACCGAACTGCGGAAACAACCCCGCTTGCAACGCGCTCAAATTTCTGCTGTAAAACTTCATAGTCTCTGTCACATAATTGGGCACCTGCGCTGCATCTTCGTTGCCGCCGTATCGCAAGCTTTCAAGGGTCGTCGCAAGCCCTTTGATGTCGGCGTACAACTTGTTGAGTATCTCGGCGTTCACTTCCAACGGCGGTTTCGCTTCTCGAGAGTCGGTAGAGTTTGTAGATAGGAGGCGTCGATGTAAGTCTACGTTTGAGCTGTGTCGGTCGCGACTGCGCCGCGAAGGGAAGGCGGCATCGCAACCGTTTACGTCGCAAGGGTGGAGCAACTTCAAGTGATCGTTTCTGTAATGCATGCGCAGGGTGAAGTGGTTTTGAAATACTTTACCACAAGCGGTGCATCGGTCGGGATTCTCGTCATCAATTGGTATTTCTAGTTCATTAATATCACTTCTGTCATCGGTACGGTCGCTGCTTGCCGAAGGAGAGCGCGCCCTCGCGAGCCGTTCTTCAATCGTATGTAGGTCACTTCCGCTGTCACTTGGAGTGTATAAATCAGATCGAAGTCTCAGACCCTCTCGCACCACGCTCGGCGCACTGGATTCATCGTCCGATTCACTCTCGGCCTTTACCCGCGTCAATGGTTCCGAGTCCACAGCAACCTCTTCTCCGTTCTGAAATGGCTTCCATTTCTCTGGTTTCTGTTTTTTCAGAGACAAGGGTTCATCGTCCGCGCGACTCGAACCGGGAGTCGAAAGATTTCTAAACAAATCCGGATTACATTCTTCGTCGGATACGTTGTATTCATTGCTTTGCGAACACCGAGTAGGATTGCCACTTTTCCTCTTACGCTTATTTGGAACTAACGACGATTTATCTTCCGAGGCGGTGGGTTCAGTTCGTCCGCTGACACTCTCGGATCGGTCAGCGGCAGGTTTGGTATCGTCTTTGTTTTTATTTACACTCAAGTCCTCCGGTTCATCATCATAGTTCAGCCTCTCCTCTACCGGAGAATCGGATCTGCCATCGATATGCTCCTTGATTTCATCATCATCAGATACGTCATAATTTTCACTACAATTATTAGATTCTTCTTCTTGCACGGTCGGAGGTTTCACGAGATCTAGCGCACTACGCGACGGCTCCTGCGGCGGTGGCATCTTTCTGTACATTTTTTCAATCTCGTTAAAGTTGCGGAGGTCGTCGATGGGCACTCGGGGAGGCATCGGCGGATGCTGCGGCGGGCCGGCGAGAGGCGGCGGCAGGCGCGCCGCCAGCTCGGGCGGCAGCAGCGCAGGCGGCGGCAGCGGTAGCCGCGCCAGCGCCGGCAGCAGCCCGAACGGCTGCGCCGAGCGACCGTCGTGCGCCGATATCTTGCGTCTCACGTGCGGCGAATGCAGCTTCGGATTAGGGTTAGCACTGTGCCGGTTCCTGGAGCGGCGCGAGCTGAACATCATCGTGCAGCCCTCGACCGTACACTTGTGCATCTCGCGCAGGTGCACCGCCGAAAAATGTATCTTGAGGGCGCCCTTGTCGCAGAAAGTTTTAAAGCACACGTTGCACTGCACTCTCTTCTTGCCGGTGGCGGGATTGACGAACTGGACGCCGAGGCCGAGCGGCCAGGGCGCTGGCGGTGGGTCGCGCCTGTCGCCGCCGTACTCGGGCGACCGTCGCTCCTCGCTCTTCTCATCGTCGCGACCGCTGAAACTGGCTCCGAGTTTTCTAAAGTCGAACTGAGGCGCAGGCTGGCTCACACGGGGCATCATAAAATAGTCCAGGCCGGCCGGAAGGCCGGGAACCGCACCGAACTCTTTACCGTCCATCACGTCACTGTCATAGTAGGTCGGGCGCGCGTAATGCGAGGCGGGTGGCGCGCGACGCGGCCGCTTTGCGACTGAGGACGTGCGACACAGGTGACCGCGCGCGGGCGGCGCGCGACACCGGGCGGGCGCGGGCGGGGGCGCGGGGCTCGGGGGGCGGGCGGCGGCGGGGGGGCAGGTGGGAGGAGCGAGCGCTGGGCGGAGCGGATCGATCCTCGGTGGGGACAGGCGACACTGGCGGCGTCGCTCGCACCGACCACTGTAAACACTCGCACGGCCGCTACGTGCCTTACGTAACGACGCGGCGCCGGCGGCCCGCGGCCCACGGCGCCCGCCACTGCTCGCGGACGCTACATGCGCCGGCCACGACCGCACTTCACTACGATGCAACCAACACGAACCACTCTATGCATACCTACTAACATATTTCTCGTTGAGACGCAGTATACATTAGAGATTAGACTGTCTGTCAGACACCTGCCAATATGCAACCATAAGCCGCTGCAGTAACTTATACTTACTACTTACCTATATTTCTTCGCATTTATTAAAATTACCTACGTCATTATAATTATGTCAACTTAAAACGATATCAGCTAGCGATAATTTAACCTGCTTGGCCTTATCAAAGAAATCATTCGCCTGTATTTATCGTCACGGCCCTAAAAAGAAATCATATCTATAATTCTAGCAATCCTTGCAAAAATGTTAAATCTCTCAATACTGACTTACAAAACACTTCCTGTTTCACGTTCAACTTTACGGTAGCGCTGGAAAATTAACCAAAACTTTAAAATTAGCCCACACTTCACGTGAAAATGTATTCGTAAATTTGTTAGGAAAATACGGTAACGTTTCTTAGAAGCAGTTTGTGGAGCGCTAGTTTATCAGTAGGTATAAACGATATAAACAAACCATCTCTGCAGGCCTAGCGTACGTGTCTCGATAAATTCAGTTATATCCATCCAAGGTATCTACCCTTAGATAGTTACCTACTTAGATACAGAGAGATTAGGAAATCATTGCCTATACTTACCTAGATAAAAACTCGTAAAACTTAGTGAGTTTATAGTACGAGACGCGGAAGATTGACCATCACCCGATCTGATAGGTAACCATATGAGATGAACACTTTTCGATATTAGGCAAGCTAGGTATCATAGACATCTGCGTAAATAAATAATATATTATTGATAAAAAAAATATGTCTCACTTGATTATCACATCGGTGAAGGTCGATCTTCACCGGCTCTTAGGTCATTATTAGAGCCGTGCCTAAAAGCGTCTATTTATCAGAGTAAAAATGTACAGGGTGGGCCAATAATTTTTGCAAATTGCAACACTAAATTTCTCGAATACCGTTGGAGGGAGGGGTGCGCGGGTGGCGGGAAACTATGCGTCGCTACATGCAATTTTAGTCACAATGGAGCGCTTCACGGGACAACAGCGTGCTTTTTGTGTTAAACAATTTTACAAAAACAACGATTCCTACGTTACTGTACGACGCCTGTTTCGAATTGAATATGGATTACGCCGTGTAAGCGAGTGTCCAAGTGTGAATTTAATCAAAGCTTGGGTCGTGAAGTTCGAGCAAACGGGATCGACAACGAATATTAAACAAACAGGCCGGCCACGTTCAAGAAGAAGCGATGAGAACATTCGAGAGGTTGAAATTTCCGTTCGGAACGATCCAGAATTATCTACGCGTAAGCGTTCGGCGGTTCTGGCATTACCGAGAACCAGTCTACGGCGGATTTTGCATCTAGACCTCAAACTGCACCCGTATAAGCTTCAAATTGTGCAGGAGATGAAACCAAATGATTACATTCAACGTAAGTTATTGGCTGACACAATGCTAGAGCAATTCTCTAGCCTGGAGAATGTATTGTTTACGGACGAGGCCCACTTTCACATCAACGGGCACGTGAATAAGCACAATTGTCGATATTGGAGCAGGGAAAACCCTCGCCTTAAACACCAAAAGCCACTTCATTCACCTAAAACGACAGTATGGGCTGCCATATCAGCAAAGGGCATAATTGGTCCGTATTTCTTTGAAAATAATCAAGGAAATAATGTAACTGTGAATTCAGCGGAATACGTCAAGATGTTGCGAGAGTTTTTGACGCCGCAGTTGCATGAATTTCAAGGATACAACAGCAGGACCTGGATGCAATAAGATGGAGCAACATGCCACACGTCAAATGTGACTTTACCGGTAGTCAAAGAAATGTTTCCGAATAAATTGATTTCTCGCAGAGGTGATATTCCATGGCCTCCGAGAAGCCCGGATCTTACACCATGCGATTTTTTCTTATGGGGATACCTGAAAAGTCGAGTCTACCTTAATAAACCGACGAATATATCCCAATTAAAACGAAACATCCACGACGAGATAGCCGCGATCCCCCGCAGCATGTGTCAGCGAGTTTTCCAAAGTTTGCGTAGTCGATTGCTAGAGTGCCAACGACGAGACGGTGCACATCTCGACGATGTCATTTTTAAAAAATAAATTTCATTAAATTTTCAAAACGTTAAAAATATAATCAACAAAATAACAGTTGTAGTTTTATTTCTATTCATGTTTTAAAAGTGCAAAAATTATTGGCCCACCCTGTATTATCGCCCAATTTCAATAACTCTTTATAGAGATGGCTTGAGGTAGAGTTGCAAAAAAGGAGTTATTCAAACATTGCATTTACGACAGTCATCAGTTAGTTCATAGGTCAAAAAGTGTAAGAATGTTTAAATTCGAAGATTCTCTGTTTGTGTATAATACTTACCAAGGTACTTTGGTTTTCATTTCAAAGACTTTTCAGTAACATCAGTTTGGCAAACTCAGTCATTTTTAAAGAAATCGTCAAGTAGGTAAACCGTAGATATCTTAAAAGTAGGTATATATTAAGTACTCGCTCTAGATGTAAAATATAGCTAAAACCATAAGTACCTATGTAGGTACTACCTACTAAACAAGACAAGGTATTAAGTCTTAATAAGCGGAGTATTGATTGTATTCACATGTACGTACCTATGTATGTATACTCGTATCTTATAAAGTATAAAGCAAGCTTCTTTTAAGTTTGTTAGTTAAGTTAGGATTTTGGAAATGAATAATTAGGTGCCTATCAAATTAGATGATGAAAATAATACCTACTCATGACAAAATAGGTTAAGGTAGGTACATTATCTATTTATTCATTTTTTGTATAATTCAGTTAAAAACTAGATTAACTAAATATATGGAATATATATCCTGTATTGAGAGCGCAGCAATCGCTAGTATTATCGCAATAATAAGTATTATTAAAACACTATTCTTATCATACAATATTACATACTTAACTTAGGCACATAACACAATTACACAAGGTACAATAATAATTGAATTACCTACTTATAATATTAGACACCAATGATAAATGCTCATATTATTATTAGGGTTTGGTAAATTGTAGGTATCATCAATACAGATACATATCTTTAAGCAAAGAAAATATAGCAATTTTAAGTTAACTACTAAAGCCTCGTTCTAATCGAGCCTACTAGCGCCATCTACATGCGTGAAACAGAAATAGAAAACCAAACATATCACACTGTATGAACAATTAGTTTTTCATTACGGTTTCATCTATGTACCTACTTAACAAAGAAAATTTTAAAAGAAATGTCACATTGTTTGTTTCTTCAATTTTTCCATGATTTTTTAGAAATATGATCTAGGCAAATGAAATTCGATCTAGAGTCACTTATAAATTATTGAATATGATTCATTACTGTAGACTCTATATATTATCACCAACAAACAAAAGTAATGTGACTTATGAATTTAGCCATAATCCTATACGATATATATAAAAAAAGTCATGTAAAACACAAAAGTTCATATAAAAAATGTAGAACGTTTCATTAAACAAAGACCCTCCCTCTAATTTCGTGGCCGCCCGAAACTCTTAATAATTACCTATATGCGTAACAAATAAATGTCTTGTCTGCTTAAAAAATGGGCCTGTTTTTTCCGATAGATTTACCTGCCTTCTATAAGCAAACCTAGCGCCGACTTTTCTCAAAAATGAAGATAGATGCTTGCCAATCGATTCCCGTCGGGCGAGTCTGTTCGATGTCGGATCGCACGCAATAATCGAACGCGATTATTTTCGACTTCGGAAATGGTACAATTACGTATCGCTCCACCGACGCGTAAACAACTTCACTTGAAAATGTGTGGCGTGGAAGAGGAGAGATAGCGATAAAATCTCACTAGAATTGGATGGCTAATTTTGAAAAGCCGTCCTGCAGATTTCACATTAAGTATTGCTAACAATTGGTCTCTCACTATGGGCCTTATTAGTAAGCTCCAAGTAGCCAAACGAGCTATGGAGAGGGCTATGCTCGGAGTCTCTCTGCGATGCGAGATCGAATCAGAAATGAGGAGATCCGTAGAAGAACCAAAGTTACCGACATAGCCCAACGGATCGGCAAGTTGAAATGGCAATAGCCAGGGCACATAGCGCGGAGGACTGATGACCGGATGAGGTCGAAAAGTTCTCGAGTGGAGACCAAGTACCGGCAAGCGCAGCGTAGGGCGTCCACCCACAAGGTGGATGGGTGACCTCATTAAGACCGCAGGATCGCGCTGGACGCAAGCCGCTTCTAACCAGTCTTATTGGAGATCCCTAGGTGAGGCCTATGTCCAGTAGTGGACTGTTTATGGCTGATGGATGGATAGCTAAGAATGAGGTACCTAAACGCATCCGCATCTAAACAGAAAAAACCCATCGAAATTGATTCACATATTAAAAGGCTCTGATTTCATAGTCAGACACTCAAAGGCATTGACAAACCGTAAAATTTAACCTACCTAAGTATAATCTTTTCTTTTCGTCAAGAGTTTAAAAAAGTCCATAAGCGAGTATTCCATTACGATTAATGATTAGACATAATTTGTCAACCGATTGATAAATTGATGTGGAAATTGATATTGAAAGACTAAATAAAAAATAATATTATCATCAGCAGCCCCTGCAGGAACAGCATGTTTCTAACAGTTAGTACAGTACCTACCAGCTTTTTTAACAGTCCACTTAGGACTTACGCCTACCAGCGAAGGATGAATAGGCCATATCACCCACGCTGACCCACTGCAGGTTGGTGCATTCACTTACTAGAATCTTTTCTACGGCCGTATGCAGATTGCCTCAATGTTTTCCTTCACCGAAAAGCCAGTAGTGTGAAATTCCGTACATATTTAACCAGAACTCTTTGAAACTTCTTTGATTTGAACCCACGAGCTTACAATTGTAAGTTTAATAGCAATAGACCGTGGTGCTTCAGTCATAATTATAAATTGTCATATTTATGTAACATGACAAAACACACAAATCGGTAGAGTTTGGACATGGACTTGGACTGTTATAGATGCACCTACCTAATACGAGTTTAGGAGTAACAAAATTAGAAAATTCATATGACTTTAACACTTAAATCTGACAATGCCAGAACAAAAATTAAAAAAAAACTGAAAATACCTACTAGGTTAAGATGGATGTGAGGATTGTGAGGTCAAAGCTATTTTAAGCTCCCTCTGTAGGATATCTATCTATTTTATTTTTCTATTTGTTAATCCCAGAAAAATAGTAAAATACTGTTACGAGATGAGTTCTTGGATAATCAGTTAAAACGCCAATTAATCACTTTGGACTTTATTGTACAAAACCACAATACACACGGCGCAACTGGTTCGCACAAACACTTCACACTGGCACTGATATTTACACAAACTAGTCACTTCACAATCACTGGTATCACACTTGAACACGAGATGTTTTCGCTTCGACGGTAAACGATAAACTGATCCCCAAGGGTCGCCCGGCGTATTTACATCCGTTATTTTCTACAATCTTGAACTTACGAGATAATTCGCAACATTACTCGATCTTAATAAACGATATTGTGTTAACAAGTAAACAGCTTGAAAGTTTGAAAATTCCCTATTGTTTTCAAATACGTAAACACCCAAAAAAAACTAAACAATAGACGGCAGACAAAACTGATCTCGCTCGAGTCATAAAACCATAAATCTCACACTTAGGTGTAAACAACTTGCCGTCATTACCACGCGGCTTACTGCGTCACAATACTTTCCCGCTAACTTCTCGTGACTTGTACTGCCTCCCAGTCACCCATATTATACTCTCAGTTTCGCGGTACGTAACATAAACATGCTCTCTTTTTGTCCTAAGTGATCTGGCTCTGGTCAACGTTGATTTTTATATCAAACTAGAGGAGGTTTCACACTACATGATCAAACTTTGAATATATTTTAGGATTCTATAAAAGTCTAGAGTCAACAAGTCTCGAGTCTCGAGTAATCGTGCCTACAGCTACACACTTCTGTACGATTTTACCTTTCGACAAGAATACATACACAATTACATTAATATACATTCATATATATACAGGTATATAAGTATAATAACAGTATACATATTATTGCTATAGCTCATTACATTATTCATTTGCATTATCTATGTAAGTACGTTTTATGCACACATGTAATTTTATTCATAGTTCTCAATTATTATTAGACTCAGCCTGGGATCATTGCATAATTGACTACAATATTAAATATCTTGCCTACCCTCAATGTAAATTTAATATTTTATTTTTTGCTGTTTTTTACACTTATATTAAGTAATTTACGAAACTTATACCTACTGTTAATTTAGACTACACGTAACTATTAACTTCATTAAATATTAATACGGAAGGCACTAAATCCCACGACACAGGAATTCTCCTAGTGTGGGATTTAGGGTTCACCCACAAGTATGTACAGTCCACGGACTCAATGTATGTTGCATAATAATTTTAACAATTAGTTATAAGTATACTATAAAAGTGTATTACTGTACCTATTTCTGTACATAGCCATAAGAAAAGTCAAATAAATGTATTATTATTATTACAACAAGTGCTTTTATATTCGAAAAATAACGTTTTTCTTACAAATATCTCAAACTCTATTATAGTTGTTTTGGGAACAAAGTTAATCAAACAAGCTTTTGTTGCCTAGACTCTCTAGCTCCAGAACCATCAACTTTAGGCTGCTTATAAACTCTGACAACAGGACTGGCCATCCAACTTATACGGTCATACTTAGGTACTTACCATGGTGGAAAATTAGGCCCGATACACAACAGACCTATTGCAAGATTTTGAATTATTCTTGTAGCAAGAAACAAAAACAAATTGCAATCTAACAGCAACATATTTTGAAAAGCCCATATTTTAGATTAGGGTTTTCATCGTCATCTAACATACTCATTTTTTTAGTTCAAGTGTTTTTTTTTTGCAATACGAGTGTATATTATAGTTATAAGTTTATGAAATGTTACTTAATTTTGTGTAAATAAATGCCGCTATAGTATCCATGAAAAGCCCTAAAATTATCTTTGCGATAAAATTGCTATAATAGATGTATATTAGGTACACTATTTTCAATTTTATGCAATCTAGCAACAACAATTGAAAATCCCTAAAATTACTTTTGCTATAAAATTGCTATAATCTACATTAAACTATTTTCAATTTTATGTCTGCTCTACGATCACATTACCTAAATCATAATATTACCATGTCAAAGACTGACACATTTTATTATAATATTTATTACCAACTCGACTCAGCACGTTTAGGGGGCGTACATGAATTACGTGAAGCATTTAAGTGGAGCTGGTGACCGTGGATGGCATTTACAAATAAGCGCTGCCGTGGCTCGGATGACACGTTAAATTGTAGGTATCTGTTATTTTAACCGTTTACCCATGCCAGAGGTCTTCAGGTTACTTAGAAACTCCGACACCGGGGCTAGCCACCCAGCCCATTTGAACTTACTAAGTTGGGAATATAAGCCAAATTTCAGCCTATCCCACAGGGTGGAGGAGGAGTTTCGGTAAAATATTACGTACACAAACTGTGGTACAAAATCATGGTACAAATTATGGTACAAATTTTTAACTAACTAAATTAACACACTCAAGCACAGAACGTACCAACTCGTATGTACACCAAATTAGCTATGCATTTAAAAAAAATATCTCGTTAAATTAGGGAGACAGGGAGGAGGTCCAGGTAAATCTGACGATATCTCAACAGAAGAAGATATATTATATTAAAAAAAAACGCCAAAATGCCTCACGATGAGTTAGAATTATTCAACTTAACTACGCTAGCCCAGTGCGGGTTAGTGGATTCACATACGATATCGTAATTCTTCTACGGACGCTGCGAGGTTACCTGACGATATTTCCTTCACCGAAAAGTCAGTGATGTGAAAGTTCAAAATACTAATAATTACAAAATAATATTAAAGAGAGATCCGTAACGCAAACGTAAGTAATGGAAGTCCTCTTCAGTGTATCGCCGGCTTCAACTAAAACAACAAATAAATCTGGCCCAGATACGAAACCATAAAATATTATAGACAATTACAGTATCAGCCATTATAATGTATAAGTTCCTTAATACAACGGCCGACATATTTATTTTAAAGAGCGTCCGCATAATGTTTGGATTAAAAATATTTTTGGATACTTGCACACGACACGTACGTGTTAGACTAAGAAAGCAGAGGTTTGTAGATACTCTCGCTTCTACGTCAGTTTCACTATGTCTCAATTTGTAGTTTTTTCGTTTGTCTCAAAGTGATTGCTTTTAATTATAAGACTGCTAGTTGTGAAACATGCCAATAAAACTTCTTGGAATCTGTGAAGTTATTTACAAGCTGCGTACATCCCTGCTTCTCGCGCTGCTGACGTAACGAATTTCCTACTGCGCAGGCACTCGCCTCGTGTTCACAGCCGCCAAAATGTTTGATTCAGTCTTTGCAATGGTGGTCATTATCTACTTTTTGCAGTTTTATAGGATAAAAGACTAAGAAAATCTGTCTACTTTGTTTGACATACAAGCATGACTTTTTATACTTTGAACAAGTATAGGACAGAGTGAGAAAAACTCAACGAAAATTCATTGACTCTCGACAAAATGCATAGAGCAGTTGATTTTTCCGGTTCGCCTCGTAGCACAAGTTATTCAAAATGATGGTTATATCCAACTCTTAAAATCTCTGCAATTTGGTAAATAATACCATAGAGTTACCTAGAGGTAGACGCTTTAAAACTGGATATCAAAGTTTTTTTTGCTACTAATTTTACACGTGCTGGAAGCAAACCGCCACAAATATGTCTTATTGAAAATCTGTAGGAGAGGCATGTACAGCAGTGAACATTCTATAACTGAAACGAGCTAACGAAGGAATAAGGTATTAATAATGTCACGCTTCAGCAGTTTTGCTTCCGCACTACTAAAGAAAAAATATCGCTTTAAAACAACTTTTTACATATTCAAACGTTTCGTGTCTTTACCACACAAAATGATGATAATATTCCTATTAATTTTTATGAGCATCGTAAACAGAGCGTTTCTATCAAACAAGTTTTTTTGAATAAGAGACCGTGATCATGCGAGAATGTGCTAAGTGCCAAACGTACTTGTTAACCAGAGACTTAATAATAAAACAGATAGTACTTATCTATTATGGATACAATTTTTTTTTTATAATGGTTAGTGATCCTGACTGCTGGGCCAAAGATGCGTGGGTTCGATTCTCACCCAGGCCAAGCATTTTTCTGATGAACATACATATGTAGGTGTTTGCTCTGTGTTGAATCTTTACTAATTTTATAAATCTGGAAGTGTATATGTTGGTTTGTTCCTCTTTCGCACAGCAACGGTTTGACTTGTCTTTTGGCATGGCCATAGTTTGAAAGACGGAAAGTAACATAGGCTACTTTATATATCCCAGAAAAATTAAATATTCCCATAGTACAAAAGTTTAAAAAACAAGAGGTCGCGGGCAAAACCTAGATATCTATTTGATTATGTAGGTATTGAAAAATATGTATATGTATAAATATATACTACGTATACATATATCAGTCTCTAGCAGACATATATATCACAACTCACAAGCTTAAGCTTAGTTTGGAATCAGACACCATGTGTAAGTTCTTTCTACTGTACTGTACCAGCCTTTTTAATAGTCCACTGCAGGACGTAGGCCTACCCACGAAGGGTGATTGAGCCATATCCACCACGCTGGCCCAGTGCGGGCTGGTCTTCCTAATATATTTATATATATGTAAATGTATAACGTAACTTAAAGTTTTCTTAAGCGTAACTAAATCATATATTATGAATTATGACTATTATTATAGTAGGGTCACTTTAATGGTACCTAGTGTAAATAGGTGGGCTTATTAATAAATTTAGAAATAAATAAATTAATATATTTTCAAGACGAGTCCAGTTGGTACAGAGAATTAAACGGCCTCCAAATACAAGGTTCAAACAACTTATAGTCGGCACTCGTTTTAGCTTTAAAATATTTCATCAGTACTTAATTGCTGTGTATTTACTTAAATCTAGAGAGTCTAATTAAAATCATGTATACTTATGGTGGTTCAGTGGTAGTAACACCCACCTTACAATCGTGAGGTTGTAGGTTCAAATCTAGGTCTCGTACCCATGATTACTTTGGGACTTGCAAGTAGGTACATATGTACGGAATTTCTCACTAATGGATTTCGGTTAAGGAAAACTTCGTGAGCAAGAAAGCGTAGAAGAAATTCGATGGCATATGTGAATCCACCAACCAGCAATAGACAAGCGCGGAGGCTATAGCACAACCACCGTTTTTTTTTTTAAATTGAAAATTTACTAACCACAGACTACAGGGTATGTGCCCTTTGTTAACTAAAATTTACAATTATTTAATTTTACTGTACCTACAAAGAGAGTTACCCACAACCACCATTTGTGGGAGTTTGTTGTGAATTATGAAAAACCGCACCTTGTAGCTTGTAGCTAACTTCACACCCGACGACTTGTATGATTCGGCCTATTCTTAAAAATAGAACATATTTTTATAGACGATAGTGTATGCAGGCTTCAATCAAGGAGCTAAGTATGTGCGTAGAACATAATTATGTTTGGCAAGCACCAGTAGTACTGTTGTAGGACCTATAAAGGCTTCATATAGTACGAGTACCTGCACGCACTCACGCAACAACAATTTGAATTTCGTAAAAATCTGCTTTGTTAACGCAAACATGGCATCATCCTTGACAGAGTTTTGTGAACAAAGATCGAAATCTAGAACGCACATCGTGCTTAATTAACTTAATTCGATGCACAAATGTTTACGCTTGTATGAGATTTGATAGATGATGACTATTAATGACTGGCAGTACTCAACACGTTTTTTATACAATTATAATAAGTAGTAGGTATGATTAATAATTATTTTTCGCTAAAAATTGCAATACCGAATGCCGAATAATTTGCACGAATCGATGTGACATCCATGTACATTTTTGTTGATTTATCAAAATATTGATTCGATTTCGATTGGAATATTGATTAGCTCAGCCGATTTCGATATATCTAAATTAAATGGGTATCCCATGAATCACTCGGATGTGTACTCTTTGGAACTAAAAAAGTTTTTTTTTAATCGGTTCACAATTGGCGAAAATATCGATGAAGATAGACAAAAAAATACAGACGAACATAGTACCTCCTCTTTTTGGAAGTCATTAAAAACGACCTTCCGTTCTGATTTAAAACAATGAGTACCAATCATTAAAAACTCCTGACTTCGATAACGGTCAAATTTTTAAATGACAATATTATCTCGTGAATCTTGGCTAGATCTTGAAGCAGTCGAATTCTCGGAACGATAAAATTTTCTCCTAATGAAATGAAAACATGTTTACTACAAAGCACGTTTACCTCTAAGATTTTTTTAACTCTAGATTGCACGACTACTTGTCCTTATCGTCAGTTACTTACTCACATAGGCACCTAACAAAATAGTGGTAAAACGCAGATTTTATGGTACGATGAAAAAAGACATTCACTCTTCGTGACAGGCCTTCTCAAGAGATTACCAATAGGACCCATTGTGATTCCATTAGCACAGCTTGCATATAGCGCGATCATAATTATGACGACCATGCACGATATATATACCTACTAGCTTTTACCCGCGGCTTCGCCCGCAATATAATTTAATTTATGATTCACTTGTAACGGTAACGGTACACAAATATTGTAGAAAATAATCATTTCAAACCCAAAAAACAGCCAATCTCAACTAATTTGTTTCGTCATCGTTATCATCCGCAGCTTTCTTTGTCCCACTGTTGGGTATAGGCCTCTCTCTTGCAGTGCCATCTGCTTCGGCTCTTTGTCGGTCGTGACCAGGCTCGACCGGCGGTATTAATGATATCGTCGAGATAGTCGACCCACCTTGCTGCCGCGCCGCACATAGCTGAGCGCTCTCACCTATTCAAGTACTCTAGTTGACCAGCTCGGTCACCACCGTTTTTCTTTCTCAAGAAGCGCTGGTAATTAGTTGCCACGCCATTGTGAACGATGTCATACGCAGGGCTTTTGCGACCGCCAATATCGCAGCCGCACTCAAACCGAATGGGTTTGCGCGTGGTGATGGCAAAAGGCCTGACGGTATGAAGCTGGTCCTATGGAAGTGTAGACGGCCCTTAGTATGGAACGCGACTTGCGTCGATACTTTGGCGCCGTTACATCTTTCTGAGACTCAGAGTAGGGCTGAAGCGGTGGCCGATTCAGCGGAGCAGCACCTACGGCGCAAATATGTTAACCTCGGCAGTGGTTATATATTTGAGCCGTTTGAAATTGAGACATTGTGCGTGTGATTGGCCAGGAGCTCATCTTGTTTTCAAAAGTCTTTCTGTGCGTCTGGTGTACCCGCGTGACCAAAATGCTGGTGTTTATTTGGCTCAACGTAGTCATGTCGACAGCCACTGGTCATGGCATATTTGTCTCGCCGTAGGTATCTCAAGCCCATGTCTAGACACCCACGCAATATGGCGTGATTATGAGACCACCGGATGCTGACACAGCGAATCCCGGCCACCCAGCGCGTAGACTAAGCTCTAGATTTAAATTAACATTTTATTTTGTCATTCTGCTCTTGGTCACTGCGTGACACACTTGTCTTGTATAATTAATTAATATTCAATTAAAATTAGTTTTTAAAAACAAAAAGGACGTTTCCCTAAACAAGTCTGGCGCAGCCTTGTGGATTTTCCAGAATTTTCGCGAGTTTCAGTGCTGTAGTGCCCCTAAATCGGTACGCGATACGGTGATTTCGTGAAGAAGGAGAACTACGAACCAAATAAATACTACTCCCTGGGAAACGCGTGGACCTAGTGACCGGCGCAGAATCAGGAGGCCATGGGATCGAGCAGCCTAATGTGAGTAAACCTTTTCACATCCTGCTCTTATTTTCCCGTGACTTTTCCAAATTTTCCTCTCGATTCACATTATTGAGTGGAATAGCTGTAAGATTATCTGATTTTGTTTTACACGCAAATTGGTAAATAGTCAGATTAGTTTTAGGCAAATTCCCTTAATTACAATTATTAAGCGAATTTAAGTATTAATTAGGTAAACTTCCCGCAATTAAAAATTATTGTGTGAAATAGTTTTAAATAACTGATTCGTTTTACACTTGTATCGGTGAAAACTCAGTGTAATTTAAGTAAATAGAGTAGAATAACTTATAAAAATGGAATATAGAGTAATTCCCAAAGAGATTTTAAGTATAATCCCGAAGTATGACGGTGATGAACAACAATTAAATTTATATCTTTCAAAATGTGATTATGTGGTGAACGGAAGTAGAATTCCGGGAAACCTAGCTCAAGAGCTCTATATTTTCCATTCAATTACCAGTCGGTTAACTGGTAGAGCCGCAACTCTACTTAGCGATCACCCAAACATAACCAACTATGACGCTCTTAAAGAGATACTTACTCAACATTTTGGCGACCCGCGATCAGAAGAGTGCATTGCTATCGAGTTAGAGACCCTTAAATTAAAAACTGGGGAAACGTACATACAATTTTGCCATCGCATACAAAACGTTAAAAGCTCGCTATTTGCTAAAGTCAATAGACTCCCCGACGAAGGCATTAAAGCTGCAAAAATGATTGTATATAATAATACAGCTTTAAATGTATTTTTATATAACCTCCCAGAAGATATGATTCGCATTGTCAGGTTAAAAGGAGCCTCTTCATTGGAAGCTGCACTGAGTATAGTAACTGAGGAAGTTAACTTTAAGTTCCAATATGACGCCAAAAATAAATTACTTAAACAAGCCTCAGTACAACTACCTACGATGAGCTCACAGGCTACACCAAAACCGTTTAGCGCACCTCCAGTTTTTAGGCAAAATATCAATCCGGCGCCAATGCCGACATTTAAATTCGGCATTCCCCAGAACCAAGGTTTTAGACCAAATTTACCACAACAACCACGTTTCACGCCACCCATGCAAAATCTTCATAAATTTGGACAACCACAAGGTTTGCCCCAACGTAACTTTGGTCAAGCGCCCCCACAGCGCGCACCGTTCCAGTACGGTGGCTATAGATTTGGTATCCCCCAACAACAAAACTTTAGATTCGGTATCCCGAATCAGCAGCACCCGAATGCTAACCAGTTTAAGTTCGGCATACCCAACCAGCAGGTACAACCACCTAGACTTCAGGACTCAGACGTCACCATGCGTACAGCACCTGTCAGGCAAAACCTTATGGTTAACGAACTGTTCTACGACGAGCCCGGCCAAGAACAAGCTGAGTACGGTTACGGTTACGAAGAGGACGTAGGATACGCTATGAACGATTGCAACTATACTGAAAACGTTAACGATTTTGACTATTCGAACCCTGTAATGGAAAACGGTTGTAACGATACCGACACAGCCGCCAACGTGGAAAATTTTCAGGCAACAGCCTCACCGAATGTGGTGAAATAATTAATTTAAATTACTGCGATAGTATCCTTAAATTACCACACGTGGTAATACCCGAGATTAACTCAAAATTTTTAATTGATACCGGAAGCAGCCGATCTTTTATCAGCCCCGCTAAAGCTCAAGAGTTTTTCAATGATTTCAGGTACTATGAACCGTTTAAAGTGATTAATACACACGCGCAAAGCACACACGACGAAATAATATATATACCCTTATTGAAAACCTTTAAGAGCACACTCCGTCAAAAATTTTACGTTTATGACGTAGATAAACGTTACGATGGTTTGATAGGATCTGACCTTCTGTCAAGATTAGGAGCGAACATCGATATGCGTAACCAAATTTTGGTGACGCACAACGCGAAAATTCCAATAATATACAACCCACCTTACGAGGTTGAGATTCCACCGCGATCTGAAATGAAAGTACAAATTCCCACGGATTTACAACACGGCGAAGCAATTTTAGATTTCCTGCAATTTCAGGAAGGCGTTCGCATGCCTACTGCACTCGTTAAGTGCGAGAACTATTTTGCGGAAACGGTTATACAAAATGCAACCGAGACTAAGACTGTTATCACTTTCAAAGAGCCTTTCCATGTAACGGTTTTTGAGAACGAGGAATGTGAGGTAAACGTTGTGAAAGATGACTGTGTGATTGACGATGTACTGAAAGAAAATTTAGGAAAATTACGCCTAGATCACAGAAACAAACAGGAACGCGATGCCATTACTAAGCTTTGCTATGAGTACCGCGATATATTCTATTGTGACCAATTACCACTGACTTTTACAAACCAAGTAAAGCACCAAATTAGAACAACTAACGAAGATCCAATATATATCAGACCTTATAGACACCCACCTGTTATAAATCAAGAAATTCAAAAACAAGTAGATAAGCTTTTGGCAGACAACGTAATAGAAGAATCCCACTCACCCTGGAGTGCACCTGTGCATTTAGTACCAAAAAAAATAGATGCATCAGGTGAAAAGAAGTATAGGATGGTCATAGATTACCGACGCCTTAATGAAATAACGGTAGATGATAAATACCCTTTACCTAACATAACGGATCTTTTCGATAAAATAGGTAAATCGCAATACTTTACAACAATAGATCTCGCCAGTGGCTACCATCAAATTGAAGTAAATGAACGAGATAGGGCTAAGACCGCGTTTACGACACAAGCAGGACATTTTGAGTTCAAAAGAATGCCATTTGGCCTTAAAACAGCACCGGCAACCTTCCAAAGGGCCATGGACAATGTACTACGAGGCCTACAGGGTATGCATTGCCTGGTATATCTTGACGACATAATAGTGTTCTCTAACAGCCTAGAAGAGCACGTCGAGAAACTCCGGAAAGTGTTTGATAGGCTTAGGAAGACTAACCTAAAAGTAACTCTAGATAAATGCGAATTTCTACGAAAAGAGGTCCTGTACCTTGGACACACGATCACCAAGGACGGTCTCATGCCTAATGACGATAAAATAAAGGCAGTATTAAACTTCCCACTCCCGCGAACTGCTACGGAAATTAAGAGCTTTCTCGGCTTAGTAGGATACTATAGAAAATTTATCAAAGATTTCGCCAAGCTCACTCAACCCATGACCGCGTGTCTGAAAAAGAGAAATAAAATAGACTGTACAAAACAGGAATATATAGACGCGTTCGAAAAATGCAAAGAGCTTTTAACAAACGCACCGCTCTTGCAATTCCCGGATTTTTCCAAACAATTCGTCCTTACAACCGATGCGTCAAATTTCGCTATAGGTGCAGTCCTTTCTCAAGGACCTATAGGAAGCGACAAGCTCGTAGCTTACGCAAGTCGCACGCTAAACGATGCAGAAACGCGATACAGTACAATAGAAAAAGAGTTACTTGCCATAGTATGGGCAACCAAGCATTTCAGGCCATACTTATACGGAAAGAAATTTACTATTTATACAGATCACAGGCCGCTAGTTTGGGCAAAATCCATAAATGAACCCAATAGTAAATTAACAAGATGGAAATTGCGTTTAGCGGAATTCGATTACGATATTATACATAAACAGGGAAAACAAAACTGTAACGCCGACGCTTTATCCAGAATTAAAGTAAACGCATTAGAAAAAGGCGATAACGTTTCGATGGAAGTCAATGTAGATAAAAAAAAGAAAAAAGTTAAACGACAGCAACTTAGAGGCGAACCCGAACCTGTTCCGTCTACGTCACGTGAACAACCTCCATCCCCAATAGAACTGTCAACTGATTCCGAAGGGACAATATCCATATGTAGCTCAGGTAGAAGATCCCCCTACTCGATACCATCCGAGGGTAGCGTCACTGCAACCGCCTCTGAAGGCCAAGACGAAACAAATACTATAGGTACAATTCATTCAGCCGATAATTTAGACACGGACGGTATTCTTATATTACAGGAGGCTATAGATACCAAGCCTAACCAGATACTCATTCACGCATGGAACAGGAACGAATTGTCAGTCAAAGATTTGTCTAGAGATAAACAAAAGGTATTAGAAGTCCACCTCCCTTTAAATAACACAGAGCTGATTAAGCGATTCTTAAAAAATTACATCAGGCCCAAAATTAAATATTTTTTCTCTTTTGAAGACCCAATCCATCGCAGTCAGTTTTCGGAAACTAGTAGATCTCTTTTCCAAAAAGGAACAATAAAGTTTTACGAGTGTACCAGTCGCGTAGTTTATGTAGAGGATGAGGAAGAGCAGCGCCAAATTGTACTTAAATATCATGAAGGAAAGAATAGCCATAGAGGAATTAGGGAAACACTGGTACACCTCAGACGCACATATTATTGGAACAATATGACCGAAACAGTGTCATGCATCATAAATGCATGTGAACTATGCAAGAAAATGAAATATGACCGAAAACCACTAAAACCAGAATTACAATTAACGCAAACGCAAATCAGACCATTCCAAGAACTATTTATTGATACTTTCACAATCGACGGAAAAACATATCTGACAATAGTAGATGCTTTCAGCAAGCTAGGCCAAGCCTTTGAAATTAGCGCAAAAACTACCCCTGAAGTAGTTAGAGCCCTTATAAAGTATTTCTCTTTGTACGGAACACCGAATAGGATCAGCGCGGACCCAGGAACCGAATTTAATAATGCATTAATGAAAGAAATGTTATCGTTCTATAAAATAGATCTACATATCGGTACACCTCATAATCCCAACTCTATGGGGGTTGTAGAGCGATTTCATTCAACACTTATAGAGATATATCGAATTGCTAAGTACGAACAAAAGGTAACGGACGCCGCGTCTGTTATGAGTTATGCAATTATGTCATACAACCACACAATTCACTCTACCACAGGCCTCACCCCGTTTGAGGTAGTTTTTGGACACACTGAGGCAAACACGGCATTTCATGTAGACTTTAACAAACAATTTACGCAACAATTAGTAAAAGAACATGTGAGGCGAACAAAACATCTGTACGAATACTTAACCGACAAAATTATTGATACAAAAAAGGCCGAAATTAAGAAACGTGGGGGAGATACAGATTTTGACTTAGATGTAGGCGATACGGTATTTATCAAAGGGGTAAACGTTAGGCGTGGTAAAGACAAACCGCGATACCAAAAAGCTCAAATTACTGGAGCCATACATAGGAACGTCGTACCAGTTACTACCCAAAACCGAGCTACTAAAGTTCCTATTAAAGACATCAAGCGTCCTCCACAGGTTAATCCTCCTGGTGGCTCAAGCGGGAGCCCTCCAACTGCAACGGATTGACAAGAACCCTGGACTGTTACCCATAAAAGAAGGTCAAGCAGTCGTAAGTCATGACACTTGGACTGTCATTAAGATCTTAGACTTAAATTCTTTATATGAGGAACTAGAGTCTAATATTAACAATTACATAAGTTTGAAAAAACAGGTAAAAAAATATTTTCAGGGTAAAATTGTTGAAATAGACTTTACCGAGATAGAGCAGCAAACCGATTATACTATGAATATAACTATAGAAAAGTATAAAGAACTGATTCCGTCAATAAGATATAAGCGTGGCTTAATCAACCCCCTCGGTTCATTGATTAAGGCTATTACTGGTAACCTCGACAATGACGATGCTATAGAATACGAAAAATTGATTCAGGAAGTAAAATCAAAACAAAACCATCTTGAGACCAAAATGACGATAGTTGCCGAAATGTTGGGTACATTCACGAAAATGGCTAACTCTACCAAAAGCAATTTTGACCTCATTGAGGAAAGCATTCGAGATATCAATCGTAATCTCAATGACTCTAAATTAATACAAGCTAATAACAGAGTCGTTCACATCTATAATGCATATACACATAACTTTCAAACCCTCTACTTAAAACTAAATGAGATTGAAACAGCCATTGCTTTTGCTAAAGTTAAACTATTACACCAATCAGTTGTAGACACAGACGAACTAATAGCATTGTTACAGAAAATTGAGAAAACTGAGAAACTTGTATTTACTGTAAACATGGAAAACATTGTTAAAATAGAGCAGTGTATAGAGATGAAAGCGTACATAAAACAAAATCAGATAAAATTTATTATGCATATTCCTTTAATACAAAATGAGGTTTTTAACTATATAAAATTGATTCCTTTACCTGTTCGTAATCCAGACACCGGCCTTACCTCCCTAATTATCCCTAAGCACCCCTATATCCTTGTGAAAGGGTTGAAAGCTAAGCCGCTCTCCCAGCCATGCCGCGAGGTCGACGAAGCCCGTTTCCTGTGCTTCGAAAATGACGCATCACCACTAATTGAAGACAATTGCGTCACCGATCTAATGAAATTTTCCACAAATATTTCAAGTTGCCATCCAGTTCCCGTAATCATTAAGGATGTAAGAGCCGATTTAATACAACCTAATCGCTGGATCATTTACGCAAACTCCGACACACTTCTTACTAGATATTGCGAAGAGGAAACTACCCAAGACACCATAGCCGGAACGTACCTATTAACCATGGATGACGACTGTGAAGTAAAGATAAAAGAATTAAAGCTGAAAAAACACCAAGATCAGGGAAAGAACGTTATTGATAGCAAGCTCATTCAATTACCTGCGACACTGCGGAACGAGTCAGATTGTACGCATGGGATGAGACCTGTCAACCTTAACGGAGTCGATCTTTCGGATACGCAGTTCCTGAATTACTTATTGCAGAAAAGTGGAAGTGAATTTAGTGATAGTGAAAGCCATTATAGTGCATTAGATCATAGGAGTGTTAGCATAGGAAACCTTATATTTTGTGTAATCCTTGTAATCGGCCTTGTATTAGTAGCATTTAAGCGTAAAATTAAGTTTTTAAGTAAAACTATTCGGGATCATCCCCACCCTGTGGATAATCCCGAACTTGAGGAGGGAGGAGTCATGTCGACAGCCACTGGTCATGGCATATTTGTCTCGCCGTAGGTATCTCAAGCCCATGTCTAGACACCCACGCAATATGGCGTGATTATGAGACCACCGGATGCTGACACAGCGAATCCCGGCCACCCAGCGCGTAGACTAAGCTCTAGATTTAAATTAACATTTTATTTTGTCATTCTGCTCTTGGTCACTGCGTGACACACTTGTCTTGTATAATTAATTAATATTCAATTAAAATTAGTTTTTAAAAACAAAAAGGACGTTTCCCTAAACAAGTCTACGTATAAGCAGCATTGCGAAGCTGATTGGCAATGCTGCCAGCATGCTGGGCACGCTGCTAACTGGCAGTGGCCTCGAGCATTTAGAATATCTTTAGACCTTTCAGGGTCTGTGGATGATCCAATTGCTTGATATGTAGTAGTTTATGAAGTTTTACATTGTAAGTCTTGTATTTAGTGGTAGTTAATAAAGGCACTTTCTATATGAAAAAATCAAGTACCTTGCACCTTGTTGTTACTGTTCAAACCTAACCCGACATCAAAATACCTTATACTTATAAATGCTTCTGTTGATTATGATAAGGTTAGAGTGTACCCGCCCATGGGTTCCCGTCTTGTCGTGGCGGGGGAACTTAGTAGCTGAGGCTTATGGGCGGCGCGGATATCCCAGGCAGAGCCGCTTCTCTGGTTTTTTTCTGAGACAGCTGGGAAGGTAGCGCTAGAGGTCTCCCGATGCTTTTTGGTCTTTTCCTCCTAGGCAGTTTAGAAGTTTGCACTCGAGGTTGGGCCGCTTTTCTGGGGTTGTTAACTATAGCAGCTGAGAAGCTGGCCGGCAAGTTGCGTGCCTCATGAGGAGTGCCGCAGCTGAGCCGGGCTGCACTTTTATCACTGTTTAATCTTAACCAAACCAACAGAAATTTATGTTCGTGTCAAGGTCAGAATTAAGGTTAATAACCTTAGTTTCAAGATACTCATACTCATGCCATACTACTTCTAAAAATCAAGTCGATCCGTTTCTTAGTATATTAGCATGGATTCTGTCTGATTGTACCATAAAGGTAGAATAAAGAAATACGTTTAACCTCTAATGGTGGTATATTTAAAACTATTTTTAATGTCAGACGAAATGACGGCCCAGTATTAAACGTCATTGTAATATGTAGCATGGCGAAGGGAAAACTATTTTGTCCAATTTTAATGTCAGTTGTCATTGTTAATCCATACTTTATTTCCTCTTCGAGGAGCTATAGTGGTGGAAAGACAATTTGTCCCTATGCTATGCTAAGCAAGACGTTTATAAAAGTCTGCAGTAAATGTATGTCACCTGTCATCTTATTACGTTTTGTCAATTCATATCAGGCTCAATCAACCCAATTATGAACGCGCCATCGTAAATTTAATAGCAACGTTAAAAGTGTTCTCTCTATCGAATGCCCAAAGTAAAAAAGAAACAGAAATAGTCTAATTAACTGTTATAATTAAGATGGTGCCTTCAAAATTGGGCCTTTTAGCGTCGTTGTGATAGGTGACAGTTTCGCTAACGATAGATTTTGTCCTATCTTACGGGAATTATGCAATTTTCGGGATAAAATGTAGCCTGTGTCCTTTCTCAGGCTCTAGACTATCTGTGTACCAAATTTCATTAAGATCGGTTCAATAGTTTAGGCGTGAAAGCGCGACAGACAGACAGACAGAGTTACTTTCGCATTTATAATATTAAGTAAGGATAATATATTATCAGTATGATGATATCCAAGGACTGCTCGTCGATTGATTTGACAGATATTCGATCGACAGTTGTTTATTCTGACATTCTTGCAGCGCACGCTAGAGTAGCTCGCAGATGGCAGATTTTTCCTACTTACTCAACATTTATCGTTATATTTTGGACAATTCACAAAATATCTTTATAAATTGTAGCCTATGTGTTATTCTGATGTATAAGCTATATTATTGCAAAGTTTCATCTCAATCCGTTCAGTAGTTTTTGCGTGAAAGAGTAACAAACATCCATACATCCATCCATCCATCCATCCATCCATCCATCCATCCTCACTCACAAACTTTCGCGTTTATAATATTAGTAGGATTTTTTAATGTGGAATAGTTCCTTAATATTAAATTCCTTATTCCTTAATATTAAAATTTAATAGTTTGCCTGATGGAAAGGGCGACTAAGTTTGTAAGTGCAATTTTTAATATAAGACCTATGTAACACTTAGTGGCAAATAAATGAATATGAATATGAATATGAGCTTTATCTATGCAAAAACGGGCTGTGCGAGCCATTTTCGGGGTTTCGGATGACGTGTCTTGTGTGTAGCTCTCTAGAGAACTGCGAGTACTGCTACTGCCGTGCGAACTAATCTATCAGGTAACCCTTTTCACGCACAACCATTTAGGATTATTTGAGAGGAAAGGTACCTATTCTAGGTTAAATTTAAGAAGCAATGCTAGGAATAACCAACTGGTGACTCCTTCTCCAAGGTTGGCGAAATCGGAGAAGTCTGTATATATTGGTGGGCTCGCTATATACAACCGAATACCCGTAGAAGTTCGGGATGCACCTCCCGCTGGGTCGTTTGGGAATAAATTAAAATGTTGGCTACATGAGCAACTATTTTATGACGTAAATGACTTTTTGAAATTACCTGAATTGTATTAAGATTTTGTAACTAATTTGGTAATTGTCAAGTTTTTCTATTTTTATTTTATTTTGTGCTATATTGTATAGTGCCCTAATGAAATGTTTACTTGTTGACTTGTAACAAATGGTGTTATGAATAAATGACTATATGACTATATTCACTCTTGACTTGAAGATATCCAAATTGAAATTGCCAGGAAACAATGACGGAGGCAGGGCATTCCAATTAGGGCATGCAACCCGGTTAACCGAAAACCGAAAAAACCGGGTAACCGACCGCATTTGAAACTCGGTTTTTTCTAGTTATAAACCCGGTTTTTTCGGGTTTTTCGGTTATTCTACGATTTTTTAAAATTCACATATTAACTCCTTCGTAATACATTATTCGTATTACATTATTGTCATCTAGTTGCTCTAACACTTTTTTCTAAGTATAAAATTACGCCTAATGTACCATTGACCAATGACTATTATATAACTACGTGCTAAGGATGAAATTCAAGTGCGAAAGTCCTCATTCTCTCTTTCTCTCGCTTTACATAGTGAATTAGTGAGTATCGTCATATAAGCAGAGCGCTGTAGCGTTATAAGCGTAATGGGACGCGTTTTGTCTCGTCTTGACCGAAATGCTATCAACCGCCGCCTTTTTGTATTGTTACATTAGTCTGACAGTCTCTGCTACGCTAAGTAGTAAAACTAAGCGTGATATATTTTGCACGTTTGTCTAATATTTGTAAATTATACATAAAGGAAAGCTCGATTGTTGAAATTAACAAACAAAATAAATATCATCCATCCATCAGTCATAAGAAGTCCACTGCTGGACATAGGCCTCGCCTATGAATCTCCAATAAGACCGGTTGGAAGCGGCTTGCATCCAGCGCGATCCTGCGGTCTTAATAAGGTCATCCGTCCA
Source organism: Hypomecis punctinalis (assembly GCA_949316475.1). Lineage (NCBI taxonomy): Eukaryota > Metazoa > Arthropoda > Insecta > Lepidoptera > Geometridae > Hypomecis > Hypomecis punctinalis. Next base: position 15,952,659 of record OX438812.1, read on the forward strand.
CCTTGTGGGTGGACGTCCTACGCTGCGCTTGCCGGTACGTGGTCTCCACTCGAGAACTTTTCGACCCCATCGGTCATCAGTCCTCCGCGCTATGTGCCCAGCTCATTACCATTTCAACTTGCCAATCCATTGGGCTATGTCGGTAACTTTGGTTCTTCTACGGATCTCCTCATTTCTGATTCAATCTCGCGGAGAGACTCCGAACATAGCCCTCTCCATAGCTCGTTGGGTTGCTTGGAGCTTACTAATAAGGACCATAGTGAGAGACCACGTTTATGTGCCATAAGTCATCACGTGCAACATACACTGGTCTAAAACTTTCGACTTGAGGCACTGAGGTATGTCGGATGAGAAGAGGCTACGCAATTTTCCGAACGCTGCCCAGCCGAGTTGGATTCGGCGATTGACCTCTTTCTTGAAATCGGACCTACCTAACTGGACTACTTGTCCTAAGTAGACGTACGAGTCAACGACTTCAAGAACCGAGTTCCCAATATAAATCGAAGAGGGTACAACATGGGAATCACATTTGACTTTCGACTTGACCATGTTCATCTTAAGACTGTTGAGAAACCCGATTGAGGCCTTCCAGAATCATGCTGAGCTCTTCTATCGATTTTGCCATGACTACTATATCGTCGGCAAACCGAATGTGAGTGAGGTATTCGCCATTGACATTGATGCAATCTTTTCCATTCTAGGAGCTTGAACGCTTCTCAAAAGTAGCCGTAAACAGATTCGAAGAAATTACGACTTATGCCTCTTTTTAAAGGGATCGCCTTGGAGCTTTCTTCCTGTACTCAGACCGACATAGTGGCGTTATTATACAAGACTGCAACACTTCGATGTACCGATAGTCAATACGGCATCGTTGGAGAGACTCGAGCACAGCCCATGCCTCGACCGAATCAAAGGCTTTCTCATAGTCTGCAAACTCTAAGCAAAGTGGCAAATTATACTCTTCGGTCTTCTGTATAACCTGCCGCAGCGTATGAATGCGGCTTGTTCGGAAGGCTCATAAAGCCTACGCTCGAGACGGTTCGTAATGACCCTTGAAAACAGCTTATAAACATAGCTCAGAAGTGAGATGGGTCTATAGTTCTTCAATAAGGTGTTGTCACCTTTCTTGAAAAACAACACCACCACGCTTCTGCTCCATGCTTCTGGCGTGATGCGCTCGAGAACGACGGTGTGAAAAGCTTAGGGAGAGTTTTAGTACCGGTGTTCCACCCGCTCTCAGCAGCTCTGATGTGATACCGTCATCACCCGGCGCCTTGTTATTCTTAAACTGATTCAGGGCCATTCTAATCTCGTACAGGCTGATGTCCGGGATATCTTTGGTGAACTGTCAGGTAAGCTGGGTCTTAGATCTCTGGCCGCGCTATTGGTTATATAGGTTATTGGTTTGGTTATACACAACATATTTATACAACATATAAACATATCATATAACATATTTATTTATACGCGTCGAGTTGAGTACCTCCTCTTTTTCTTCGGTTGAAAAGCATTTGACATCATCACACACGTTAATTTTCTCCACCTCATCTATTCTCAAAGTACCGCTGCAACAAAATTACAATCTTCTGGCCCAGCATTTGCAATAGAGAAATATGTTAAACAGGGAGACCCACTGTCCCCGAAAATATTCACGGGCGTCCTCGAAGAAGTTTTCGGAAAGCTGGCGGCAAGCTGGGATAGAAGTAGTGTTAATATCGGTAAAAAAGGTTAACTAATCTTCATTTTGTAGACGATATCGTTATCTTCTCTTCTTCAGCCAGAGAGCTGCAATCAATGCCACAAAATCTAACCACTGCAAGCCTCTAGGTTGGATTGCGGATGAACATGTTATAGACCAAAGTGATGACCAATGGCATCAAACGTGGGGTAACTGTCGATGACGAAGACATATACGTTCACGATTACATCTATTTTGGGCAATAGTCACCTTCCAGAAGAGACAAGACTTAGAAGAAAAGAGAAAGCTTGGAAGAGCTATTGGGCCATGAAAAAGCATATGAAGAGACACCTTCCGATCACACTAAAGCGCAAGATGTATGTAATCTTTCCATTTTGACTTATGGTGTACAAACATTGTTTTTGACAAACAGGTGTCTTTAACTCATTGTTTTTGACAAACAGGTGTCTTTAACTAAAGTCTAAAAGTCCAAACTCAAGGTTTGCCAAAGAGCGATGGAGCGCAGTATTCTCGGTGACCGGCTAATAGACCGAGTACAAAACACCGAACTGCGTTCCAGAACTCAAATCAAAGATTTGGCTTTCACTGCCGCTAAACTGAAGTCGCAGTGGGCCGAGTAAGTCAGTCGCATGCCAGAAGACCTCTGGGTTAAAATCACCTCCGAATGGGGTCCCAACTCGGTGCGGCCTCGTAGAGGCCTATCTAATAGAGAGTCTGCACTCTCTATTAGATAGCGCGAATACATTTAATCCAAATTGGCAGGTATCAGGACAAGACCGACGTAACTGGAAATCTCGAGGGGAGGCCTTTGCCCAACAATGGGACAGTCATAAACAAACAAACAAACCATTATTTTTAGTATTTTCATATACTTACCAAAAAAAACCCGAAAAACTCGAAAAACCCGGTTTACCCGGTTTTTTAAATCAAAAACCGAAAAACCCGGTTTTTCAAAACCACCCGGTTTTTGCATGCCCTAATTCCAATCCCAATAATTGGAGAGACTGTCCACTTTATGGGTAGATGACCTACGCTGAAAGTGCCGCTGCCGGTGCGCTAGATTATGTAACCTAAATACATTAGCCAATTATACGTAGAAGGTACTTCTGCAACAAGTGTGAATTCTAATTGAACAGCCACCTAAGTGTACCTTACCTTGTAAGTAATTGGGTAACATATCCAATCTGTTGTGAAATCTAGTGGCAATTAAAATCGGTGGCAAATGAAATCGTTTCCTCCGCCATCCGTCCTCCAAACGCGATGAGTAAGGACAGGACAAAGAAACTGATACATATCAGTTATTTTAAATTCAGCTATATGTAGTTGCGTTATAGTTCAATGTGCATTGTTTTGTTTGAAGAAGGGTTGCAATTTGATCCTAACTAAGTTAGATTGAACCAAAAGTTCTCGAATGGAGATCACATTCCAGGCAAATGCGGCGTACCGGACCGGCAGACAGATTTTATAGCGCTGGATGCAAATAGATCATAATCGGTCATATTGGGTGACCTATAGACAGCAGTTAGCATCTTATTGCTACTTTATCGAGGCAGCAAGAAAATGAAACTGTAGAGCACGTGGCACAGGAGACTAGAATCGCTAACGGCATGACACTTCTGCATTCTGTATTATTATCAGCAACGTCAACTGCATCTCTCTCTCATAGCTATCTCATACGCCATCCGAGCTATTGGATCAGTTATGCCAGCGGCCCAGAGCTATGCTCCGTTACTTTAAAGAGCTGGGCGGATAGATGCTGAAAGGGGAAATGCTGATGCTGGGACGTCAATGCAGAAGTTATCATCGCCCCCATACCTAATAAGAGTAAGAATCTTACGGCTGGAAAGCTAATAATGATGATAAGTAAGTTCGTATAGGCCAGGTGGCTAGCCCTGGTGGCAGAGTCCTTAAGCCGCATGAAGGCCTCTGACATAACTAAACGGTTAAAACTACCCGGGCCTACAATTTAACGTGTCACGGTAGCGCTCAATTGTAAATGACACCTGCAGTCAGCCATCCGAAGACTGACCGTGCTGAACGTTGCTGAACTTCGATGATCGCTAACGACACCTAGTTAAACTACGATAGAAGCGATGATGGTGATGATTCTCACTGTTGATTAAAAGCAGTGGCAAGTGGCACTCGCATCTTACAAGGCGAGGACGTGTGTACAGAGGAAGTGATTCAGGCGGCCTGCTTGCTCGCTGAAGCGGTGCGCTTGCGCAACGTGCGCACGCGATCGCCGAGGTTACCGGATTGAAGCCGCTGCGTGCACTGATCTCGGATGTATCATCATCATATCAGCTGTATCATGTCCCCTGCCGGACATAGACCTCTCCTGTGTTTTTTTATTACTTAATGGTTCTGTAAACTGGGCTTAGACACTAACCGTCTTACCACAAAAATTTACGCGCACTTTAGACAGTGCAAATTGAGCGGTTAGACAGTGTTTAAGTCGTGTTTAAGTATTTTGTGGTAAGGCGGTAAAAGACTAAAATTCACATTAAATAAACAATGAACATAACGACATGCACAATGTATTTATGCCCTTTAGAAGTGAACACAACATGTGTAACAAAATTAGTTGGTATTAAATATAATATTGTAACGCAGTAGGCGCACGCCCGTTGTAAGTATGTAGTAACTATGATTGAACTGCGGTGTTTACGTGATCACGCTTCTGGGATGCTCTATTGTTTTGCGTTATTTTTTGTGCCTTTTGTTTTCCGGTCATTTGTATTTGGTTTTATGGTGTTTTTTGGGAAGTCTCGAACTTTCATCTTGTTTACTTTATCAAACACAATGGCACCGATATTTTCAGAACCTTCTAGTCAACATTAATTCAGGTATAAATATAGCCACGAGGTTCCGTCCGTTGAAGTTTTTCGTTTACCGTCGAAGCGAAAACATCTCGTGTTCCAGTGCGATTGTGAAGTGACTAGTTTGTATATTCACACAAACTAGTCACTTCACAATACAGTGCCAGTGTGAAGTGTTTGTGCGAACATTTGTGTCGTGTGTATGGTGATTTTGAGCAATAAAGTGCAAAGTGAATAATCGGCGTTTTAACTGATTATCCAAGAACCCATCTCGTAACAATATTTAACAATAATAAATGTAAACGTCTCTTAAAAGCTGAAATAAGCATATTTGCGAATTTCCTTCAAGACAAGTTAAAAGGCGTCTTGCAATGCGTCTAGCGCGCTCCTGCCGCATTGATCAGATCATCCTGATCACCTTACCTAGTAGATGGGGTCATAAAGTATCAGAATAGAGATTACTTAGGTACCGACAAGCGCAGCGTAGAATGTTAATTACGCCGAAGTATAATCGCATGACCAGCAGTGAAAGTTTTAAACCTGAAACGATGACAATAGTAAGTTGGTATACTCAACAAACCGCTTCCTACGGGGCTCATTGGAAATTCATTGACGATAGGCTTATGTCCGGCTGTGGACTTCCTACAACCATAGACAAACCTCCTCAAGTAGTTTATGCTACAACTGAAGCATTGATGATGGTGTGTAAGTACTCAACAAACATTCTGTCATCTTATGCACTTAACGAGACCCCATTTCTAAAATTTTATTCCTCAATATTTCAACAAATTAACTCGCTAGAAAATGGGTGCGTGCGGCGGCGACGGGAGCGTGAAAATTTATGGCCCCCACTCCGAGTTTTTAAGAGGTTTGCGTAATATCGCACCATCTATTTCTGCATTAGTTTTCGGTACAAAAAATAGGTGGTTTTGAAGGCGTTTTTAACAGCTCCATACTTTTGTTAAATGATTGTTTAGTTTAAAGTATCGCGAAAACTAACGCAACAACGTGGGTGACATTGACATGATTGGTTGAAGGAGGTACCAAACGAATGCATTGATTTTGTTGCGATTTTTAAATTGAAAGTTAAGTAGTTTTTTTTTTACAATTTTGCTAAGGCTGCCTTCTTCACCAAGCTATATTTGCTAAAATATCTGGTTAAATTCGATCAGTATAGGTACTTAGTTCTAGTGTCACTTATGGCAAGTTATTGTAATTTAGTACCTACTATAGCTACCTAATAGTTTCTATGCATTTTCAACGCCATTTTGCTATAACCATGTCTTATTTTTTTTAACTTCAGGACACTGCTACTGTAGCAGTGCCCTGAAGATAAAAAATCATTATTACATTATTCTACATTATTAATCATTATTACATCATTGCTATTCCAAAACACAGGTTAGTTCCTAGCTTGGATGGCAATGTTTCTCAATTTGATTAATTACTGAGTTTTCATGACTAGTGTTAATAAGATAATTATTGATAAGAAATGTTTGTAACAGCCAATAAATTTAATTTTCATTTCATTTTCAAAGAAGAATCAGAGATTACAGTGAACCAACCAGCTCACTTAATTGTAGTAGTTATGTACTAGTTTTCCATTCCGCACAAAATTCCAAAATTCCGCACGACTCACAGCGGCGCCACTAGGTCATACATGTATGAAAGCTCTAGTCAAGGCCATTATTTGTCACCGCGCAACTTTCTATTTAGCCCTGTGATTTAGCCTGAGATTTATTATTGTACCCAGTATTTAAGGACAAGTTTTCCATAAAATTCCGCCCGACACACAGCGGCGCCACTAGTCCCTACATTATAAAAGCTCTAGTCACGGCCATCATTTGTCACCGCGCGACTTTTCATTTAGCCGAAGTTTAGCGAGTGACGGTGACACACTCATTTAGTCGCGTCATTAACCAAATGAAGTAAGATTTATTATCCACCGTTTGCCTGCAAAGGACATGTCCACATAATGTATGGAGGCTGGTATAATAATAATCAAAAATTCGAACCACAACACTCGTTACATTTCGAGAAAGTTCATATTTTTCCGAGTCTATAACAACAGTTAAAAACAAAAAAGAGCCCACCGATTTTTTTAAAATTAATTTTGAATTTATTAGGATAAATAAATATATTTGGCTCAATAGGAAGTTTATCTCTAGCAACCCTGATTAAGTAACCTCCAAATTGTTAAATAAAAGCATTTTGATCAGTTAGACACACGTTTAAAGTGTTTTTTTGTCACGTTGTACCTACTAACTGGTCACACTGGTAGGTTATCATTTTTAATTTTAGCAAATTAAGTGATAAATGTGGAAGAATCAGCAACGAATGCAAGTAAAATAACGATAGAAGCACTTTATCTTTGCTAAACTAGAATAAGTAATAAGCTGTATTGTTATTTTTCATACAATTTATTTTCCACATTTAAAAAAAAATGGAGGGGTGAAAAAATCTAAATTAAATGTTTTTGGGAAGCCCATAAAACAAGCTTTCAAATGATGTATAAATCATCTTGGTTCGATTTTTCTCTGAATAATATACCACTTGTGGACGTCACCTTAATGAGATTTTCCCTCAGGATGTGCGACATAATGTTAAAAACGTTAGGAAAAGTATGACTGTCACTAAAACTGTTCTGTTCCACAACATTTTTAATTAATAGTCCACTGTTGAATGTAGGCTTACCCTCGAAGAGTGATTGGGCCATCTCCACCACGTTTATCCAATGCTGTTGGTGGATTCGCATACTGTAGTACTATAGCCCACTGCAGGACGTGGGCCTACCCACAAAGAATGAATGAATGAACACTTTACTCTTAACACTAAAATACAATACAAAAAAATACACGGAAAGGAAAAATGAAGGAAGGAATGAATTAAAAGAAGAGTGATCAGGCCATATACACCACGCTGGCCCAGTGCAGGTTGGTGGATTCACATTATTATTATTATAGCCTTTTTTGCTGATTGTTTTTTTTTTTTTTTTTTTTATTATATATTTTTTTTTTTTTTTTTTTTTTTTTTTTTTTTTAAATTTTATCATGCGATGTCAAGTTTTTGTCATTTACTATCAATATAAAATTCAATCATGCTGTCATGTTTAATTATTATTATATATATAATCATTATTATTATTATTTTTTTTTTTATTTTCGTCTTTTATGTTTTGTTATTATTTTCCATTTACTTATTAATATTCTATGACATCAATAACACTAATTGTTACTCCTTATTTTCAAATTTCAGCTTGCCTTCTGGCATAGGCCTCTTCCTGGGACTTCCATTTTCTTCGATCTTGTGTCATTTGTTTCCAATTAGAACCACCAACTTTCCTGAGATCATCTTCCCACCTGAGTTGTTGTCTCCCCTTTTTTCTTTTTCCATCTCTAGGGTACCATTCTACTACATCTCTATTCCACTTTCCTTTCCTGTCCCTCATCATATGGCCTGCCCAGCGCCATTTTTGACATTTTATTACATAACTAATGTTTTGCGTTTTTGTCTTCTCTTTGATTTTTTCCAGCCTCACTTTATCAATCAGTTTTACATTCAGTATACTTCTTTCCATGTTGTTTTGGCACACTTGCAGTTTACTAGAATGATGTTTTGTCAGAGACCATGTGGGGCAACCATATGACAGAATTGGGAAGATGCAACTGTTGAATACTCTTGCTTTGTTATGGAGAGGTATTGACTTATCTTTAAATATATCTTTTAGTGACCAAAATCTATTCCACGAGTTTCCGATTCTCTCTTCTATTTCCTTGTCCATCTGTTTCTCATTAGATATTACCTGACCTAAATATTTATATTCTTCTACATAATCAATTTTGTGGTTATCAATCCCGATTGTCTTCCTTATTCTGTTGGTCATTAACTTAGTCTTTTCCAGGTTCATGCTTAGTCCCACTTCCTTGCCGGCTTTGGCTAGATCTTGTAGCATTATTTGTAGTGAATCTGGATCTTGTGCCAAGAGTATGATGTCGTCTGCAAATCGCAGGTGACTAAGCATAGACCCATTTATATTGATGCCCAATTTCTTCCAGTTCAGTTTTCTGAATATACTCTCCAAAACAGCTGAAAATATCTTTGGGGACATTGGGTCTCCCTGTCTTACCCCTTTTCTTAACCTGAATGGTTTCCCACTTCTTTCCAGTAGTATTTTTGATGTGCTGTTTGAATATATACTTTTAATTATGTTGGTATATTTACAGGGGACACCTTGTTCTTTCAGGGATTTCCATATTTCTTTGTGTTTTATAGAGTCAAATGCTTTGTTATAATCCACAAATGCTAAGTAGTAGTCCTTGTTGTATTCTCGATACTTCTCGATAATCTGTCTTATAACAAAGATGTGATCCATTGTGGAGTAGTTACTTCTAAACCCTGCCTGCTCTCTCGGTTGATTCATTTCCAGGGTGCTTGAAATACGGTTCAATATTATTTTGGAGAAAACTTTGTACAACGCTGACATAAGGCTGATAGGTCTGTAATTGTTGATCTGTTCTTTATCTCCTTTCTTATGTAATAGTATAATTGTAGTTTCGCTCCATTGGTTTGGTATGGTTTCAGATTCTAATATACTGTTAAATAGGTCAGTCAATGGATCAACTATGGCTTCAGATGTGGCTTTCAACATTTCATTTGACAGATTATCGTCTCCAGGTGCTTTCTTCTTCTTAAGAGATGCAATGGCAAATTCAACTTCACGTTTTAGAATTTTTGGTATATCGTCTTCATCATCTTTAACTCCTACTGATTCTTCTGGTGTTAGAGTATCTTCTTCATCATCATTGTACAAGTCTCTGTAAAAGTCAGTGGCAGCTTCCAATATACTCAGGCGCTTGGTGATCGTTTTATTCTTTTTGTCCTTAAATGTAGGTATCCAGCTTTTCATCTCGGTCAGTTCCTTCAAGGCTTGTTTTAAGCCTCCTGTTTTCTCTATACATTCGTTAATAATCATTCTCTTGGATTTTTCTCTAAATTTTCTAATACTTGTGCTGATTGATTTACTAATTTCTGCAATTTGTTTCCTGTTACTTTTCCTATCTTGAAGCATTTCTTTACGCTGGTCGATTAGACTTCTTGCATCAGGTCCTATTTTATCATTCTTCTTAAGAGGAGGTGCTAGTTTATTATTAATATTCTGCAATTCTTTTTCTATAAAGTCATATTTTTCTTGAACTGTATATAATGTTTTAGTTTTGTTCAAGGCCTGTTTCAGCTCTTCTATCCATGTTTCTGGGATTGGTGGAAAAACTAATCGACGCTTGTTTATATGTTTCCTTATTCTTCTAGATTTTTCTAATAGTATTTCTCCTCTCACAAACCGGTGGTCCGTATTGAAGTTGACATTGTTGATCACACTAATATTTCTGAATGCCTTTGGTCTGTTTGTGAGAATGAAATCCCTCTCATCCATGAAACCTGTAGGAGACATCCAGGTCCACTTATTTTTAAATTTCTTCTTAAAGAAGGTGTTCATTTCTCTTAGTTGGTGCTTCAATGCAAAGTCAATCAGTCTTTTTCCATTATTGTTTGTTTTATTTCCTGTACTATATTTACCAATTACTGTTGGGTATGTTTTAATTCCTTTTCCAAAAGTGCTGTTCAGGTCCCCCAATAGAACAATGTTACTGTGAGATATGTCTAGTGCATGATCTAGATCTGCATAAAATTTATCCTTATCTTCATCACTGGCTCGTTCCGTTGGGGAGTAAGCTTGAATAATTGACCATTTCCCTTTATATCCTGGAAGCTGTATATTTATCATTACTATTCTTTCCGATAACCCTATAAATTCCTCTATGTTATCTTGCAGTTTTTTGTTAATTATAAAACCAACTCCATATGATCCCTTTGTTTCTCCCTTGTAGTACAGAATATAACTGCCTCGGTCTTCTATTTGACAGCCGTTCCTTCTTACCTCACTCAATCCTATTATGTCCCATTTGATTTCCTCTAGGGCATGTTCAAGTTCCATTAATGATTTGTCTTCTGATAGTGTCCTTACATTGTATGTCCCAATATAGAGAACATGTCTAGCATTTTTTGTTATTTCTGATGATTCACTGATTTCATGTATAGTCCCAGGAAGGTAGTGGTCTAATTCCCCACGATGACCAGTCGGGTTGGGGAATGTTGCATTATTATCTTTCACGTTATTGTTTCTATGTAACCGGTTACCGATGTCGTCTTCTAGTTTAAATTGTATGTGTTTTTGTCCGATGCTGCATATGATTTAGCTCGCATGTATTCAAATGCGTCCATTTTTTGTAGTTTGTTTGTTGCATTTTTTCTGCTGTCACGTGGGTACTGCCCAGGACTAGGCGTCCTAGGTGACTTAGTCATGGATCGCTTTCTTTTTTCATTTCCATTTTCTCTTTTTTCCTTTATTATAAGTTTATCCTGTCGTAGGTATGCATATTTTCCATTTTCTTGTGCCTCTTTCAACTGTGGTAGTAGTAATCTTCTTTTTTCTAACACTTCTTTGGTAAAGTCTTCTGTTATGTAGATATGTTCTGGAAGAGTCTTTTTATTTTTCAATATTTCTAATTTCCTTGTGTAAGTTGTTAGCGTCACTACAACCGGTCTAGGCTTCAGGTTAGGCTGTTTGCGTCCTAGGCGTTGGAATCTGTCTATTTCACACTGGTTTAATCTGACAGTTGTATGCGCGATTACTTCCAGAATATTCGCTAATAATTCTTGTGGGTTTTGTTCTTGTTCCTGTATGCCTTGAATTATTAGGTTATTTCTCTTAAAACTACACTCTGCAGCTTCTATTTTTGTTTTCAACGTTTCTATTTCCATTTTAAGTCGTTTATTCTCATCAATAACGGGATTTATTTTCCGATCTACCGCGTCCATAATTTCCTTCGAAACTTTTTGCGTTATCGCTTCCGTTTGTTTATCAAGCTCTTCTTTAAACTTGCGGAACAGTAGATCCATGTCCATTGTAGACTTTTCCGACATTTCTCGGGTTTAAACAAGGTTTAAAGCGTTTATTTTTATCTTGGCAGATCGCAATCACCGTTAAACCAAAGCAACTACAACCTTCAAAATTTTTCGAAATTATTCCACTAACGAATAACTAGAATTCCACTGTTATTTTACTTGTAACACATTAATTTGGGTTTTGTTATAGTTTTTATTTGTTTTCCGACACTTTATGTGCACTTTTATCAATATTTAAGTATTTTTTTATCACGGCGTAATTTTAAAGCTGTTGACGTATCGGCACCGGTGTTGCCAGCCAGGATTCACATACGCCATCGAATTCCTTGTACAGTCATAATAATATGCAGGTTGCCTCACGATGTATTCCTTCACCGAAAAGTCAGTGGTGTTAAACTCCGTACATAAATTCTAAAGAAACTTGAAGAACCGGGTAAGAACCTACGACCACACGATTTCAAGGCGAGTGCCACTACTACTAGACTAACAAAGCCACCAGACCACTACCGCTTCGCATACGCCGTCAAATTTCTTCGAGGGACGTACCTACGCAGATTGCATCGCGATATTTTCCTTCACCGAAAAGTCAGGGGTGTCAAATTCCGTACATAAATTCTGGAGTCACACGAAAAATATTGTAGCTATCTTTTACAATAATACTCAAACTAACGTTAATGAATAATTTTGTTTAGTTAAACATAAGTAATTACATTTTAAAAAATCACACATGTCTCGGGCGATGCCAAAAACCTATTAGATAAAATAAAAAAAACAAAGGGTTGCACTCCAGGAGTGCCGGCAGAAGTGAAAACTTGCTCCCTGCGTCTTACAAATTTTCTATCAGGTCACGTGTCCTATCGTGAGTTCAAACATTTTTACCCATTCCAAAAAGTGCGCAACGCCGCTAAAGAAGTCTTCACTTCAAAAAAGGCAATTTTCTCCCTAAGTTCAAAATTGTTCTGAAAGATTAAACCTGTTCTAACAAATTTACCATTACCACGGTAATATTAGTGAGAAAATGTCTTCGTTTAAGGGCAGCCAGCGGTGCGTAATCAATGTTTTAATGACAACATTACGCAAACACATTAAGGGTATCACCCTCTTTGTAATCGGATTTGTTCTAAGATTTTTTGATTTTGTTCTAAGTATTTTTCTCTTCTCTTTGTATGAGATATTGACGTTATTAAATGTTATAAGTTTTTCTGCAAAATTTCAATACAATTTCAACGAAAACGTTTGACAAAAAATATAGCGCGAAAAATGTAGATTGAAGCACATTAGTTATACTTCATCCAAATTTTTAACAATTTTAAACCTAATTTTTAAGTTGAAACTAAAAATTAAATGTTAATTTATTTAATTAAAAAAAAAAAAATTACTATTATACTAATTTGATCAAAGGCCTTAGCATGACTTTTGCACAGTAAACATAGAAACTATAATAGTTTGCGTGTGGCTCCAAACATTTTTACTAGTTCTTCCTCGCTACCGCCAGAGGCGCTTTAGCCATATGAAAACTACAGCAGTTTCCGTTTACGTATAAACTCATACTAATCCCTGAAATGGTTAAAAGCAAAATATGTACCTACAACAAAAACCAACGACAACAAAATTTCTCCCCTTGATTTTCGGCTGCTTTTTTTCTACTATTATAACTGAAACTTTTCCTTACCACACAAAACACTATTGTTAGATGACGTGTTCACAAAAAGTGGACATTGTCAACAGTTTTGTTCAACAAGCGAGTTACCGAGTTGGGTTGTCACGTTATTTTGTAAGAAAATATTTATTGCTATTTTCGACTTTAGCTGTTTCATCCTAAGGCGCATTTCCAAATAACAATTTGCTTAAATTGTAACATTATAGCTAAATATAATTTCAAGAATTCGAGTGCAGATATTGACAGAATAAAAATTATCTGTTATTGAAAAATTTACTCTGTGACAAATGTAACCCTCGCTCGGTTGCACGGGGCATTTTCCGAGGGGCGAATAAAAGCTCCGGCGAAAAAATAATAACACGGACTTATCGCCTTTTTTAACGTAGATCCTTACATAAATAATGATAAAGGGAAATTAAATCAAAGTCTTATTAGAATATTAAAAGTTTCGAAGGCGTTTTTTAATGTCTTTGGCGGTGTTTAGGGACGCATATTTCACTCAATTTAGTAAATGGAACGACTTGGTGTGTTAGACCGTTGGCGCCATTAGGGGGTTGTTTAGTGGTTTTAATAATATTTGTTCGGTTATTAAATGCGTTTATTAATTAGAACATGTGACATTTATTTTTTTTGTATGATTTGTAAGCTTTTACCCCCGCGGGCTCGCCCGCGTCATTTATTACCTATTGTGAAATTCCATAGGAACATTTTGATTCTTTCGAAATAAAAATAAGACGCCTATAGCACTATGATCTTTAAAATATATCCATGCAAAAAAATTAATCCGATTCGTCTCGTCGTTGCCCCTCTGAACTCCTTTACACATGAAACTGAAATAAACAAACCAACAAATACACATTCATATTTATCATTTACCTAAATAAGCATTAGAAAAGGCACTTTCTACGTTTTAGAGACACATAGATAGGACATAGTTTTAGTCTGTTTTCTAAAAAAAATATTTAAAGACCTTGATACTCTAACCACGTAAGCCATTTGAATCTAAAGTAAAACACACCTCTCGTGAATTTGCCTCTAATTCGGCCGAAGCCGCTTCCAAAGGCATAAATTAAGGTGGAATCGCCGCAGTGACCACAGAACCGATAGTTTAAGAATATTCACCGGTATACATTAAACAGCATTCGCTGCTGTGCAGATTTCCCTAATGGTTGACCGTCAGGAGCGCGCGGATTCAGATATCTTGATACTTGCGAAGTTTGGTACAGTTTTAATAGTATTACATAGGCACATATTAATTTATCTAAGGTCCGGCGATTTATCAGCGTTGTTTCAATATGGGTCATCGTCATCATCACCAGCCGTAGGACGTCCACTGCTGGACATAGGCCTCCCCTATGAATTTCCAATAAGCCCGGTTAGAAGCGGCCTGCGTCCTGCGTGTTCCTGCGGTCTTAATTATATCGTCGGTCACCTTAGTGGACGTCCTACGCTGCGCTTAACGGTGCGTGGTCTACGTTCAATATAAGTATTTACTTGTCCATATGTCATTCTAATATACTATAGCATGAGTGTCCAAAATTATAACAACCCATAGGCCTAGTTCATTTCCTAGCCTAATTTCTCAAAAAGTTTTGTCAAAATCTAGTAATTTTTTTAGACTAGTCAGATTTTCAGCTCAATAAGAGTACCATTCCATGGACACTACGGCCTGTGATGGTTGGAGGTTATTGTAAGTATTAATAACCTCCAACCATATTAGTATACCAATTGTTAGTATACTTCAAAAGTATCAAAACATCTCGGTCCATTAGAAACACGACATGAAACATCCGGGGCGCGGTCAGGCTGTAAAGACAAGACACATGGCCAGCACTAGGCGGCCTCTCCCGGGATACCGCGGCTGTGCTCAACTATTGATGGAGGTTACTATGCCTGGTAGTGCTATTTTGCTATTGCTGTTGTATTGTTCTAAGTATATTGTTCCTGATTACATTTGGTGTAGGTAAAATCGATCACGATCCCATCAAGACGGCAGCTAAGCGCTGGATGTAAGTCGCTTCCTACCAATTGTATTAGAAGTAAGTATATAACAAAGTCATGTGTCCAACTGAAGAAAGCCTACAGCCCAGCGTTTCCCAAACCATGGGTCCAAACCTACTGGTGGCGAGCTAGTGAATACAAATATAAAATGTGAGTTGACCCTGCTTGTAGAACGACACACTGACCGATTGAGCAAAAGATTAACGTAGTATCTGTAATTTCATATTGGTAACGGTTACATTTCCTAGAGGTGGGTCCCGAGTTTTTTTTTTTATAAATAAATATTGGGGGACAACTCACACTCACACAGTTTGTAAACTTATATTAGATGGGTCGTAGCCCAGTCAAGTTTGGGAACCACTGCTATAGCCGATACATGCTGATGATTGTCAAAAACGGATTGGTGTGATTTTTCTATACGAGTATCCATAGTTTGAGTAGGTGCCGTAATGTGACGTCTCGAAAATTCTTAGGTAACGTAGATAAAAAACACACACCGGAACATAAAAGCAATAAAGCGGTCTAAGACATGTACTTTGTAGCCCTTACTAAAAAAAAAAATACTTAGTGACATTCTTTTCCCTTTTAAACTTCTACTAAATAATCTTACGAAAATTCCCACACCATAATCATTGAATTAGCATACGTGGACGCAAATTTGACGACCAAATTATCGTCGTAGACATAATACCAGCTTCAAACTGAGACGAAAGCCATTAAGCCTTTGCCACTCTCATTATCATTCCAATTTACACATTTCGGTCACAATATATCTTACACATGGCATAAAAAACCAATTTCGTCGGAAAAAATGTGGCGTAAAAAGCCAAAGTGTAACATACGAGCTTTTGTAATATCAATTTGCCTCTCATACATATATTCATGGCGCATCGCGGCAGGTCATATAATTTATATGTTAGGAGTTAGGAGCAGAGAAACAATCGTATGTATTCACGAACGATTTGACTGTGGAAAGTAGCGGAATATATTTAGGGAAGGGGTAAGTGTCCGGTTTAGTTTACGAGTAGTGTCTATTAAAGCTTGCCGTTTTTCTACAAAAAAAAAGATAATTTACTTGTTAAGTGAGTTTAGCTAACATTCCTTGTTTCGTAATCCGGCTGAACTCAATTGGAACAAATATGATACGTATTTATATTATTGTCAACAAATTCAGTACAAGCATGAAACATCGCGAGGATGGAAAATGGAAAAGTAAGCTTCACATTCGTGTCAGTCGAGTTTGTCTTTGATTGGACGAATCGCCCCGTGACCTACCCGCTGTGAGTACATTTGAGCTTTATCCTAGTAGGTAGTACTAATAAGTTAGCTCTAATTACTAATTAGAAAAAAAAGTGAAAAAATGTATTCGTAATAAAACTGGCCATTGTCTCCCACACTAGCCCAAGCACCGCAGTGCGCCGGTCGGCTAGAGGTGAAGATCATAATGCATACGAATTGTACGCCACTCTAGGGGGCACTTACTTACGCTACGCCTTTGCGAATAACTTATAAAAAAGAGAAAATTGCTGTTCTAAGATTTATTCTACTCATAGTAATTATTGGTTGTTCATCCGCTAATGATAACCAAATATCTATGAGAGACAAAAAATATTAACGTTATTTGTAACCACTCTGTACTACCAAACCGCTTTATAATGTAATATATCAAATAAGTATGTCAGAAAAAAAGTGAAAGAAAGGATTCGTAAGAAAACTGCCCATTGTCTCCTATGCTAGCCCAAGCACCGCGGTCCGCCTCGCCGGTCGGCTAGAGGTGAAGAGCATTATGCATGCGAATTGTACGCCACTCTAGGGGGCACTTACTTATCCTACGTCTTTGCGAATAACTTACAGGATTGTAGCTTGGAAACTTACGATGAATTCTTTTTGTGGGTTTTTATTTTTACAGTTTCATCCCAATTTTGTAAATCAATTTATTGTATAAAGAAAAGAAAGAAATTAGGTCGAGTTAGTAAAGTCTACGGTCGAGTCACAAGGTTTAGTTCAAAGACCAATTGGAAAATTAAGTTATCCAAATAAAATAAGAAGAAAATTAAGGTTCAAATCTTGCCTTCTTGTTAGACAATAAAATCATTGATTCGTTCTCTGAGGACCAATGAAAAAGACACAAAAATAACTTAATTGACTTGACTGGACTTATTAAATAGTTTAAAATTCCAATAAAATGTAAATACCCTGGAATCTGTGGGCCATTAATTTAAATAAAAAACCGCACAAGTGCGAGTCAGGCTCGCACATCAAGGGTTCCGTACAAATCCAGAAAATTTCACAAAATTGGGAAGGAAGTTGTTAAAATCTCTATACTCTCTATACCATCGACGATTTTTTTTTAACTTTTCTCGTCATACATCGATAATTACACATTGTAATACACAAAATAATTAAAAACTTTAAGTTTTAGCATGTGCTAATGATGTTCTTTCATATGATATCTTACATGATACGATTTACGCACTTTAAATTTACCCATATTTTATGAATTTCGAAGCCCTATTTTTTTATGATTTAAATAAAAATTTTCAGTTTTCAGATTTATTTCTATATGTGTACTCTGAGGCAATGCTTTTCGCCAAATTTCACAGTTCTATGTCAACGGGAAGTACCCGGTAGGTTTTGATTTTAGTGAGTGTTGAAATATGTGTTTTTTTACGTTATAAACGGCTCTAACTTTTTTATACGGTAACTGAGAAGCTTTTCTTTTACACAACTGCAAGAATTCATAGGTTTACGTGTGTAGGTAGTTTAAATTTCAACTCGATATCTTTACGCGTTCCCGAGATGAAGATTCTTGACATACACACAGACGGATAGACGGACAACAAAGTGATCCTATAAGGGTTCCGTTTTTTCCGTAGGAGGTATGGAACCTTAAAAAAAATGTAATATAAAAATGAAAAATCATGAAAGCAAAAACTGTAACAAAAATATTAAGCAAGTATAAATATAAAAATTGTAAAAAAATATAAATACTTGCCTTAGTTTAGAATAACAGAAAACTTTGACACCTGTTTCGCAATACTAGATAAAAAATAATAAAGCCGCAATATTTCACATGTCATCCGACTCGCCGTGAATTTTCTTTCGTATGACATTTTGACACTGTGTGAAAAATTAACGAGCAAGGTATTGCTACAATTTCGTGAGTCGCTCAGTGAAAATACTGGATGTTGTTATATTTTAGTGAAATACGTCATTTTAACTTCTGTAGTATGAATGCTTTAAAATATAAGTATGCGCTACAATATACAGGGTGGATATCTGACGCCAACATTAACTTGACCTACAAGTAGTTTTAGTAAGCAGTAATCATAAAAGCAATAAGAAATAAACCAGACAAGTGCGAGTCAGGCTCGCACACCGAGGGTTCCGTACAAATATTGAAAATTACACAAAATTGGGAACAACCTCAAAGCGTAACTATAATATAATCATCGATACAGCGGTATTTTTTTTTTACTTTTCTCGTCATGTATCGTAAATTACACATCGTAAAATAATCGAAAGCCTGTTTTAGTTTGTAGTAATAGAGATCTTTCATATGATACCCCACATGATACATTTAATTCACTTTGAAATTAGAGCTCATTTGTTTGACTACGACGTACTCTGTGGGTTTTGATTCCCTTGTGAATGTTGAAATATACATTTTTGTACTACATAAACGGATCAACCTTTTTCTACGATAACTGAGATGTATGATTTTTCACAACTGCAAGAGGCCGTAGATATACATTCTCGTATATAGTTTAAATTTCAAATCTTTAACTTCACGCGTTCTTGAGATAAAAGGTGCTATATGGACAGACGCGACGGACAGACGGACAACAAGGGGTCCCTTTTATCCTTTTTGAGGTACGGAACCCTTAAAAGAACTAGGTAATCCTTGTATTGAAACAACAAATTTTCAAACGAACTAAACAATAAATAAATAAAGTCATTAGGCATCATGCTTTCTTTCGGAAGAAAGGTTTCCTTCTTCAGAGTGTTTTTTTACAGAATTCATTCGTGCCATTTTGACAATACATTAATCAAAACAGTTATTCCCGCTACTTTGACTAATGTCAAAATAGCTCGAATCGCTGTTTAGATACATCAGGTTGCTCCATAAAGTAAATAGTTTTATTTATTAAATTCTAAATAAGGCTTTTAAAATAGAACGCCAAATATTATGATTTGTAATTCTTCTGAGATATGATTGCATCTAATGTAAGCGTCAACTTTCCAGCCTTAATAAGCAATAACTCTATAAAAAAAAATACCGCCAACACAGCAAAGGGAATCGATTTGAAAATTTCATCAAACCCGAAATTAACATAAAATGTCGGTCAATATTTGCAATGATCCGACCAAAATAACCAGCTGATTAATATTTCGGTTACAGATTGATCCGGGGCAGCCTGAGGGCGTTCATTTGCTGGACAAACAGTGACCGGTCTTTGACATGAGTTGGTAAACACTCGGTTAATTAACCGGCGGTAAACAGAAGGTGAAGGAGTTGGTGGTAAAACTCGGCCTGTATCTATACTAGATAATAATAATAATTCTTTATTATGCAAAATAACTTATTTCTAATAACTTACACCTATTTTACAATTTAAGTATTATGGAGATTATTTTTTATTTAAACAGTAGGTGTGCACTGGAACCCACACTAGGGTGGCCTGTGTCGTGGGCTCCAGGCTCTTCCACAAATGTATTATTTACACAAGTTAATACAGGTAAAGAATCTTGCAAATAGCTTATTCCTACAAAATAACACTAATTAGTATATCCCCAAAGTCCACGTTAATGCAGCGAACCAACTCATGTATCAACACCTTTGTTGAGCTTTCTAAGTGACAGTGCCTATCGACTCAGGTATAAATAACTGCGCGTGTGTTTGTTTTAATTTGTGATTATTATATTAATAGATGCATATACAGGGTGATTGGTAAACAGTTAGCATCCTTTAGGGGCTTATTCTGTACATCAAAACTAACAACTTTTCTTCAACGACATTATTCAAATCTCAAAAAAAAAAATTGTTGTTCCATAGAAAAATATCATTCACCCCTGGCAAAATGTAAGGAACAGCTGATTTATTTATTTGAGTTTTAACAAAAGTCGCAGAACAAAAGTTGTTAGTTTTGATGTACAGAATAAGCCCCTAAAAGGATGCTAATTGTTTACCAATCACTCTGTATAAGGTATTTAGCCAAGTGCAGAAACTTTCGTAGATGTAGATATGAGTGGTTACGAACAAGTTTCACTATAGGTAGAGACAACCCCGAATTTGCCCACAAAATCAGCTTTTACAAACATTTTACCGGGAATCAATGAACTTTTCCCCCGGTCCCATACCAATGAGTTCTTTGGAATTTCAATACGGAATTTCACACCACTGGCTTTTCGGTGAAGACAAACATCGTGAGGCAACCTGCATACGTCCGGAGAAGAAATTCGAGGGCGTAGGTGAATCCACCAACCCGCACTAGGCCAGCGTGGTGGATATGGCCCAAATACCTTTTGTGGGTAGGCCTACGTCCTACAGTGGACTACTAAAAGGCTGATACAGTACAGTACAGGACAATGAACTTTTCTATGAAATTTGTGGTTCATAATAATGGGGATACATAAAAACCGTGGTGGTCTAGTTGTACTCGTAGTAACACCAGTCTTACAATCGTGGGTCGTGGGTTCAAGTCTCGATCCCATACCAATGAGTTTTTTGGAAATGATGTACGGAATTTCACACCACTGGCTTTTTCGTGAAGGAAAACATCGTGAGCAACCTGCGTACTTACGTCCCGAGAAGAAATTTGATGAGGTATGTGAATCTACCATCCCACCCAGCGTGGTGGCCCAATCACCTTTTGTGAATACTTCAGAAGTGAACTATTAAAATGACTGGCACCTTATAGTAGATACACGCCTGAAAGTGTTTTCTTAACAGCACTTGGTATATTGGTAATAAACGCGCTACATTTCCTCTCGTCTGGATGATTCTGGTCTGTGCGCTGGATATAGCCGGTTTTATGGATGTGAGAGGCCTATGTCAGGAGTCCTATGGCTAAAAAGATTAAGATAAAACTAATAATAAATTCTGAAGTACCGCCCTCGTTAGGGCGGGACGCGGCAACTATTTCGCAGGTCGCCTTTAATTAATAAACGCGCCTCTCTGAAAATTTTACCGGAACTAAAGACCACACGCTAATTTTGAGTGCCACTTTTCTATGACTCTTTGACCGACAAAACGGAGAAGGTACAATTCTCAATTCAACGCGTATTTTTTTTAGGGTTCCGTGCCTCAAACGGTAAAAACGGAACCCTTAGATGATCACTTTGTTGTCCGTCTGTCCGTCTGTGTGTATGTCAAAACTCTTTATCTCGGGAACGCGTAAAGATATCGAGTTGAAATTTAAACTGTATACGTGCATATCTATGGTCTCTTGCAGTTGTGTAAAAGAAAAACTTCTCCATTATCGTATAAAAAGTTAGAGCCGTTTATGTCGTAAAAAACCGCATATTTCGACACTCTCAAAAATCAAAACCTACAGGGAACTTCCCGTTGACATAGAACTATGAAATTTGGCGAGAACCATTGTCTCAGAGTACACATTTAGAAATAAATCTGAAAACTACATTTTTATTTAAATCACAAAAAATAGGGCCTCGAAGTTCACAAAATATGGGTTCAAAATTCAAAGTGAGTAAACCGTATCATGTAAGGTATCATATAAAAGAGCTTCACTATCACATGCTAAAACAGGTTTTTTATTATTTTAACAATGTGCAATTTTCGATGTATGACAAGAAAAGTGAAAAAAAAAACTTTTATGTCGATGGCTATAGTATAGAGATTTTAACAACTTACTTCCCAATTTTGTGAAATTTTCTGGATTTGTACGGAGCCCTCAATGTGCGAGCCTGACTCGCACTTGTCTGGTTTTTTTATGTGTAACGCATATTGTGGTCCGATTCCAATTTTTTTATTTTGTTTTAAAAATATTTAGATATTAATAAGTCTAAAGTTTTCTGTATGAA
This sequence comes from Hypomecis punctinalis, assembly GCA_949316475.1. Classification (NCBI taxonomy): domain Eukaryota; kingdom Metazoa; phylum Arthropoda; class Insecta; order Lepidoptera; family Geometridae; genus Hypomecis; species Hypomecis punctinalis. The sequence goes on from OX438812.1 coordinate 15,974,845, forward strand.
ATATCTCATTGATAGACACGAAACACGAAGGCCTCTTGTCTTATCAACCTTACCTACTCAAAAAATATAATAGGTGTCTATATGATAGAACAGTGCGATCAAAATCAACAAGTTGTATCGGTTAACTTTTTATGGCTATATCAAAATGCCTGTGTCACAAGTAAGTAAACATGCGATAATTAATGTTACAAACAAACATACCCACACAGATACAGATTTGTACATCAACACTCAATCTTTAACAATTATTTTTTGAAAAACGTATCGCCAATTGAATACGCAGTATCATCGAATTCAATATCGTTGAAATAACTCAAAAACTATTAGTGAGATCTACATTAAATTGAGAACCTCCTCCGTGTAAGTCCGTTGAAAATGTGTACATAGATAAAATTATAAATAATTATATTGTACTTAGTAGATAGATAAATAGAGCTCTTTATTGATTCACACACATAGATATAATAAAAAAAAAGAAAAACAAAAACTTAAACATGTGTGCAACAATCGGTGGCCTTGTCATTGAAACTGAGATCTCTTCCGGGCTACATTACTTTACAGGCTAGAAGAATAAGTAGCACCTTCCTTTAGCGTAGGGGTTCTGTATCTGGCAAGGGCCCTGAATAAACCATGTGATTCATTCCCGAAGGGCCTGCGGACTGCGTGTGTAATGGCAACACTGAGTTTTCTTATTAGCGGTAAATACACGTCATTCTTATTTCAGGCGCGCGTTAAACAACGTGTTTAGTGTTGCTAGTTGCGAGTAGACTTTAGTGGAATGTAATATTTGTAATTCAACGTTAGATATTAATTAAATTATCGACTTATGTTGGTGCGGTTTTAATTAAAAAATACTTCTAATGGTATCATAATTTTGTGGCCCTGAAACGATTCGTTTGATGTATGGTTTTTTGTAATTTTATTTAAATACTTCCTCGAAAATACAAATCCATTTAGTAAATAACTTCTTTTCAAATAATCATTTTTCGCAAAAATGGCGAAACCGCCTTTGTACACGATGAAGTACAAAATTCGAATATTTCGCTCGAATTGTTTACATCGTTGTTGATTTTTCAGCCGTATGTAAAATTTAAATGGGACCACCTCGAAAGTATATCCTTTCGAACTAAAAAATAATTGTTCGATTCGGTTCACAATTGACGAAATTATCGATGAGCATACACAAAAAATAAACATAATAATCCTACAGCCGAACACAGAACCTCCTCCTTTTTGGAAGTCGGTTAAAAATGATTTCCTCCTCTTTTAGATTGTGTATGATTTACAAAATAGTAAATCATCTTTTATTACGATTACTATACAGGGTTATTTCTAGCCAATTAGCATCCTTCTAGAGGCTTATTCTTTACATCAAAACTAACAACTTTTGTTCCACGACTTTCGTCAAAACTAAAAACAAATCTGCTGTTCCATACATTTTGTCGCGGGTGAACTAAATTTTTCTATTAAATTTTAATTTTTTTTTTTTTAATTTTACGAATGTCGTAGAACAAAAGTTGCTAGTTTTGATGTACAGAATAAGCCCCTAGAAGGATGCTAATTGAGTAGAAATAACCCTGTATACTATCAGATAATAACATATACCTAATAAATTTTGTGCTTTTGAATGTTTGTAGACATAAAAACGTAACACAAACTCAAGACATAAGGCTTACGTAACAATCAAAATTGAACGAATAATTTTACAAATTTTGAAAACAGGAATTTTAAAATATAACTTTTACTTTCAATATATGTACAGCAAAGTTTTCCTATGATCGTTTAACAAGGAGGTAGCACTTTTAACCCCCCGACTAGTAATTATTTCCGATGAGCGAGCACAATCGGTAGCGCCGCCGCGTAGACAGGAGCTACGAATTTTCGTAGCAAGTTCTGGGGAGATTTTTGTGTATTTTTAACCGACTTCCAAAAAGGCGGAAATTTTCTGTTCATTTGTATGTTTTTTATTGTATATCGATATTTTTCATAAATGTGAACCGATTTAATTTTTTTTTGTTTGGTGTTTCATATTTCCGAGGTAATCCCATTAAAATCTTAAAAACTTGACTGACAAAATGACAATAAGGTACTCGTAAAACTTACATCATGATAAATTGATTCGTGAGAACTACGTGAGAACTATTCGAATTTTGTACACGGCTGAAGTTGGATATGCCATTTTTGGTGAATAATAATTATTACATGATTCTATTTAGTGGTAGGTATAATTATAGAATATATAATTTGTATGCGTGTACACGTACAATATATACATTATGCTCTTTGCAATCAGTCTTATTGCAAATTCACAGAAGTGACCAACCTATAACTGGACGTCCCATTGGTAGAAGTGCATCGCTTACAGTATAGTTTTCACAAATAAGTTATCCATGTATGATCTAGCTATTTTGATGTCACTTTTAGCTTAAATTTGTCTCCGAGTATACTTATTATCGCTAGTAAATTTGGTAAGCGGAGCACTTATTTCACAAAACGATCGACTAAATTAATTGCATAAATATCTGGTTCCTTAAAATTACAAATTATTTTTTAATTAAAAATTGAAACCAGGATTTTTTAATAATTTAAATTATTTTATGGATGAAAACTACGGGGTTTCCTCGTGGTTATACTAGTTTGTCATATAAATATGAACACGAGGATATACAAATACATGTCCTCGTGGTTCGTGTATGATCTAGCTATTTTGATGTTACTTTTAGCTTAAATTTGTCTGCGAGTATACTTATTTTCGCTAATAAATTTGGTAAGCGGAGCACTTATTTCATAAAACGATCAACTAAATTAATTGCATAAATATCTGGTTCCTTAAAATTACAAAATTATATTTTAATTAAAAATTGAAACTAGGATTTTTTATTAATTTAAATTATTTTATGGATGAAAGCTACGGCGTTTCCTCGTGGTCAAACTAGTTTGTCATTTAAATATGACCACGAGGATATACAAATACATGTCCTCGTAGTCATACTCTCGTTTCTGCACATCCTGTGAGAAAGCTCAACCAAGGGCGTTTCGTCTTAGTAATACTAGTTTGTAGACCACAAGCATATATATGGAGTAGGTACCTACATGTCTTCGTGGTCATACTGTAATAGTACGAGAGCTGACTGCAGAATCGTTACAGTGGACGAGTAAACGATTGAAACCGATTTTCAACTATCCTACTAATATTATAAACGCGAAAGTTTGTGAGGATGGATGGATGTATGGATGTTTGTTACTCCTTCACGCGAAAACTACTGAACAGATTGAGATGAAACTTTCCAATAATATAGCTTATATATCAGAATAACACATAGGCTATAAATTATAATGATATTGCGTCAAAAATCAAAATATCATACGGGCGAAGCCGCGGGTAAAAACTAGTAATAAATATAAAGTACTCAACGTCGGCACCCTACCGTATTCGTAGTTCTGTTGAAGCGGACCGCAATTGAAACATGTTGGGCACATCCTCACATTAGGGCCGGAGGTTGACCGCGGCGGGAACAAACGAGCTTTTGTTTACCGGGCTTTACAAAATATAGCTTTCTCTATAGAGGTAATAATAATACAGATTACTTTTACTTACAAAAAAAACAACGGGATGCATTCCGGGAGTGCCGGTAGAAGTGAAAACTTGAACGTTACTGTTGTGCATTTTTGAATATTTTGGAATGGTTACGGAATAATTTCGCATAAATTGCTTTATTTTTTAGTTCAAAACACACGGACACTCGCGCAAGCGCCCTGCGCCGCTTAAACGAAAAAGCATGAGCAGGCATAGATTTTCGCCGCGCGGTAGAAAGAGAAGGGGAAGAAAATTACGCCGCGCCGGCGGTCTACTCTCACTCCGTCTTACAAATTTTCGATCAGGTCACGTGTCCTGACGCGAATTTAACATTTTTTACCCATCTCAAAAAATGCACAACGCCGCCAAAGAAGTTTTCACTTCAAAAATTTGTTGGCATTTTTTTACAATTTTATATTAAATTACATAATATTGGGATTCCTTTTAAGTTATTTTTACAATTACAAATTATTCTTATAATTACAATCTGAATTTTAATGTTAAAAACATATGTCAAAAGAGAATCAGAAACAATAAGTAAAATTTAAGTCAACATTATATTAAATATTAATCGAACAGCCCTCCCCTGATCGTGCCCTGGCCAAAAGTGCCCATAATGCAAGCCGCGTTGCCGCGCTGGATCGCCAATGATATATGCTGGACCAAATACGAGCCAGAGCGAGGATCGCGGCCTTTTTCCTTAAGGCGCCGCCCCAGGTCGCCAACGAATCTCCAAGCTTCGGAGCACCACGGACCGGCCGTCTCGACAGCAAAAGGGACAAAATCGTACGCCGACTCCAGGCAGGCATATTTTAGGTGTTTGCCTCTGGCGGCGGCTTCTGCCCCCGCACCAGCTGATTGCTGGGTGACTGGGAGGTGGCAGGTTGCAAAGGTGCTAACACACGTTGCATCCCACACGAGACAGCGCCCTTTCCGCCATGGAATCAAAGTAAGACCGTCGGGTCTCTTGCCGTCCGACCGAGACAAGCCGGGGGGCTCCAGAACGCTTGGCACCTCGGCGGACACAAGGGCACGCCGCAGCAAATGGTTGATGTCATGATGTCGTGGTCTTCGTCCGGCGCTACGTATGCAGGACAGGCCGTGATGGCCGTCTGCTTCCACTCTCGCACCGCAAATACAGATGTGGGGCTCGCAGACGTTGCAACCGAGACGAAGAGCCGCGGCTACTCTGAGCGAGTCATCGTCCAATAGCGTGCCCATGTGCGGCGAGGGTAAAGCGTGAAGCCAAGCTCCAGACTCGGGTCTGGCAGCAGCAATTACTCTAGCTCGGTCGATCCCTGAGCTTTCCCTCTGCATCGATAAAAACAACTTTGTATACAGAGCATCATCCCAACTCTTCTGACGATCTGGTTTTTCCGGAGGATCCACGCCATCGCACAAAATGGACCAAGCGCTGAGGGCCTCAGCGAAGTATGGGACGCGGATCAGATCACCATTACTAGGTATGATGCGAGTGACGAGCTCCGCGACCCCACCACAAGAGGCCAGGTATGCAATAGGTCCGGTTTCATAGAGGCGCCGCACTCCCAAGCCACCGAAACGAACGGGTGCACTCGCCTGACACCATTGCGACGCATTTAAGCGCACGTTAAGTATGTCTTCCAACACGCACTTGAGACTAATGTCGAAATCACTAACTGCATCCGGGTATTTCCAGGTAGGTGCCGTTCTTAGGACGTACGTCATTTTAGGCAACGCGAAACAACACCGCAGAAGAGTCAGCGAGATGTGTGCTGGAAGACATCTGAGGTGCTCAGAGAGCGTCACCAAGGCCGCTGTTCTTGACCGAATGCAGCTATCCACGCCCTCCGAGAAGACTGGTGCCCCCAGCAAACTTAAGGAGTCTCTCTCCAAAACCCTCAGTCCCGGTATGAGAGAGATAAATCTGTCCTTTGATTTCGCGGCTTCTGGGCTGCAAGGGAAGAATTCGCACTTGGCGGTATTAACTTCAAGGCCCAGTTCACGAAGAGCCGGGAAAAGCGATAAAAGTTATTTTTATAGTTTATACATAGTTTTTATTTTATATATACAGATTTCACCCATATCATTGTACGTGCTCTGCACTGTGTGTGCCACCACCACTATCACAGGCAGAGCAACAGCTTATACATCGAAGAGTGGTATCATAAAGTCTCCCTGCTTTGCATAAACGCCTGTAACTGCATCCTGCGACATCCGATCAAGCCGATAGCAACTCTCTCAATGCATCATAACTCGAACGAATGAATGAACAAGTGAGAACGCCTCAATGCACCGATTAAGACGTTAGCACTTAACCGAGAGAGCGAAGCAATGTTTATAAAACACCAACTTATCTTGTGCAGATGGCAAAAATCACAAAGTAGAAAATCCAAAAGTTTTTGTCATTTTTGCTCAAAATTGCGATGGTGGCTCTCCAATGCAATGTTACAGTTATGGTGGTGAAATGCAGTGGGTGTATTATCGTTATTTTATCACCATTGTTGATTATTATATTGAAATGTGCCGGAACATTCAGTGGGATGGGCCTTTGTGTTTGAGATTTAAAATGTATTTTAATTGATTTAAGATGTTTTTGTACTGTGTTGGGCAGTTACATAATATGTGAAGAAAATAACAACTTAGTGCAAAACATAACAAAAGTGTTATTTACTTAAAATACATCACATAATATATGAAACGTATGTTTTACGCATATACAATTATACACTATACCCTGCAATATAAAAAATCAGAAGTTTCATACATATTATTGAAATAAATATCAATAAACTTTTTTTACAAAACATTTGATTATTTTGGTCAATTTCAGAGTTATTCATAGTAAAAGTTAAGTAAAATTTAAAAAGTGAAAATCTAGTTGATTTCAATCTGAACTAAAATTTTCATAATTTTTTTTCATAGATACCTAGAAAAATTAAAGTAATAATAATTATAACTGTCTTAACGAACAACTACCGGAAGTATATCCTGAAGGACGGTACGGTCGACATTTGTCGGGCATGCCACCGTCCTGGAGAGTACTTGCATAGGCATAACCAAGTAGCCAGGATCATTCATCAGCCTCTTGCTCTCAGTTCAGCCTTGTCGAGTCCGGCTTGGAGTAAATATCCCAAGAGCTAGGAACCAACGCTCCAGGGTGGAAGTGTTAAAGGGCATAACGCCGCTAGTAGCTCTCAGTGAACGCACAGCACACCTCTTGACACTCTAAGAGTCTAAGCCGTCCACACCAATGTTGCCCCTCCGGTGCCAGCTTACGGTAACTTTTATGGGGTACCCATTTAGTGGTTGGGAAGTCACCACCCGCTTAAATATTTTGAGATGAGGCATTACCTGGCGGGTGCCGCACAGAAGTTTTACGCACGTAACAGTATAAATCGTACAGTTAAACAGTGTATAAAGCGTGTTTAAATCTTTTGTGGTGAAACGGAGACTGTCTGTTCGTGAATCTGTAATTTCTCAGTAATCTTAGGGATATTTACTACAATAAAAACTGAAAACTACAAGTGATTTATTCCACCCACGGTTTAATCATACTAATATTATAAATCCGAAAAGTTTGTTGGTTTGTTATGATATAGCTCAAGGGCCGAAAAGTGACACATGCTAACTTTTTATTCCGAAAAAGTAAGAGGTTCCTGTGGGATAGCACAAAAGTCAAAATACCACGCGGGTGGAATCGCGGGCAAAAGCTAGTTAAGACATAATCTCAGACTGTCTTTAACTTCTCGATAATCTGTCTGTAATAAAATTACCATTATTTGTACTCACCAACAACATACTGTATTGATATCGCGGAACAAAAGCATCGGTGAGTCAGAATATCGTCGTGAGAACGAAAATATGAATTGCAAAGCGAACGTAAGGTGAATTAAATTAGCATATTGGAATTATGAAGCGAAAGTGTTATTTTAAAACAAATCCATCTATGGGCTTCCCAATGTATCTCCAATAAGACCGTTTGGAAGCAACTGGCATCTAGCGTTATCCTGCTACCTTAATGAGATCACCTGTTCGTAAAGAAAACATATATCATGTTAGTAAGTTTCCCTAATTTGAAATGTAGTATTAAACCAGTATTATCTTGCCTTCTGGCAAGGAACCTGGATCCTACGACACAGGTCACCCTAGTGTGGGATTCAGCGCACTATGCATGTTAATTTAAGTTTGTATGCTATAAGGTTTTGTAAATTTAGTTTTTGGTACCTTAAGGAAGAGACTAGATCCCACGACACAGGTCGCCCTAGTGTGGGATCTAGTGTACAACTTAGTATGTGTTAAATTTTTAAGAACAATAAACGTTTTATTATTTATTTATTTGTTCACTATGTAGAGGAACGTTTTGCACTGAGCTTGCCGGTACGTGCCGATATTTATACAATGTGTTTGTCGACCGGTGTCGGAGCCTTAAGCGGTGACATCTATGGCAAATTTTGAACAAATTTTACTATGAGACCAACTCTGATAACGTAAAAAAGCTGCTGTTCCATACGACTTTTTATAAAACTTTCCACAAAAAGTATGGAATAGCTGTTTTTTTTCGTTTTCAGAGTTGATCCCACAGTAAAAGTTATTTAAAATTTGCCTTATACGAGTACATCACCGCTTAAGGCTCCGACACCGGTAGTCACGTTGTTTGTCCGCGATGAACTCCTCAACTACTGAACCGATTTGAACCAAATTTTGTACGCTGTGGGCAGTTTGATCCAACTTGAGAGATAGGATAGTATATCAAATATGAATAATATCAATTTATAATTGCAATTTTTATTAGTGATATTATTTAATATTATTAGGCCAAAACAACGTTTGGCGGGTCTGCTAGTAATATAATAAAATATGAATGCCAAAACTTTCGTTATCGTCATTAACATGTTGTTTTGATCTCAGTTTTCATCTAAAGATAGATCGTGTGTAAGATGTCCCCTGATATTTATTTATGTAGGTTTAAAATAATATATATCTTTGTTCTATCGCGTTTCTGTGAACATGGGCCATTTATCGGGCACTCGTGTTAAAAAATAACGCTTTAAGCATTTATGCTTAAAACCACGTGTATTATGTATACCTATAGTTTATAAAATCTCTGGATCTGGGCCACTTCCAACCGATTCTATTATAAATTTACACAGGAGAGCAAGTATAACTTCAAATACTTCTGCATTTCTGTTGAAAACAGATGACGACACTGACGAAATTGTATACTTATGGTTCATGTTAAAAATGATTGAGAGCATTTTTCTAAGAAAACCCGCTTGAAACCTGACTAGACGTTTACCCTAAATCTTGACCTGCTATGACATAAAACAATGAAAATATCTTTATGTATTTAGTTTAAAAGATTTTCTCCTAAAAACCACTTAAAAAGATGAAGAAAAATCATTTCAAAATCGACTCAAACTTCCCAACAACACTTGACCCCTCTCTACAAGATTTTTTCACCCCTCCATAAAATAACCCTTCCTTAACTAAAAGCTGTAAAATCTCGAAAAACTCCCTGAAGACACCGAAGACACTGCCAAGGACATAATTCATGATGAAAAAGTTAATTTTCACGGAGCAAAACCTCATTTGCATATTTTTGTGTACAATGTTCAATTATTTGAGTGCGTATAACGGCTCACTTTTGCTACTGTACCCTAATAAAGGTCCTCGGGGCCTCGTTTCGGATACGGAACCCTTTCTGGGAATTAATTTTTCTTAGGCAATTAGCGAGAGATGTAAAGAGGATGTTCCGTTATTGATCTGCATCTTTATGCCACAACGGCTCTTTCAGACTACGCTTTGATGAGTGTTCTACTTCTACTTACTACCTGATCTGAGCCGTTTTTGAAAAATCAGTAATAAAATATATTGAATGCACCAATTCCAGTGAAGTATTCAAATGTTGTACGCGATTGTAATCGATTGTACCATTATTGGCGAAAACTGTATTATTTTTCTGTGATTATTTTATTGTTGTTCGACTAAAAGATCGTTCCATTTTGAAAAATCCGGAAAATGCGGGTCAGGCTCGCACATTGAGGGTTCCGTACAAATCCAGAAAATTTTATAAAATTGGGAAGTAAGTTGTTAAAATTTCTATACTATACCATCGACAAAAAAGTTTTTTTATTTCACTTTTCTCGTCGTTCATCGAAAATTACACATTGTTAAAATAATTAAAAACCTGTTTTAGCATGTGCTAATGAAGTTCTTTGATATTATACCTTACATGATACAATTAACTCACTTTGAATTTTAAGCCCATATTTTGTGAACTTTGAGGCTCTATTTTTTGTGATTTAAGTAAAAATGTAATTTTCAGATTTATTCCTATATGTGTACTCTAAGACAATGCTTCTAGCCAAATTTCATAGTTCTATGTCAACCGGAAGTACCCTGTAGGTTTTGATTTTTGTGAGTGTCGAAATATGCGTTTTTTTACGACATAAACGGCTCTAACTTTTTTAAACGATAACTGAGAAGTTTTTCTTTTACACAACTGCAAGAGTCTATAGATATACGTATACAGTTTAAGTTTCAACTCGATATCTTTACGCGGTCCCGAGATAAAGAGTCTTGACATACACACAGATGGACAGACGGACAACAAAGTGATCCTATAAGGGTTCCGTTTTTCCGTTTGACGTACGGAACCCTAAAAACATTACAGATATTAGTTTACATAGTAATTTATCTGGCCACAAAACACAACAAATATAGATTTTTTTATGCATAATACATTAAGCCACTAACTCGCCTGACGGAAAGCGAACTTGTAGCCGAAAATGGATTATGTAGACCTAGAAGATACCTATTCACTCCTGACTTGAATATATCCAGATTGTATTTGTCAGGAAATAATGACGGGGGCAGGGCATTCCAATCCCTGGCGGTCCGCATTATGAAGGAAGAAGCGAATCGCTTAGTAAGAACAGGTGGTACGTCGACTATGTAGTGATGGTATTAAGCGACTTCCAGCTTCTTTTTTTACTAGATTTTTACATACAACTTTAACCGGCCGCTGCTCGCATGTATTTGGCCGGTACATTACAGCAAATACGATTTATCTCGATGAAGGTTGTCAAAGCATACTTACATTTCCAAGCATGTTTAAGAAAACTAATTTTAAACAATATTCATTTTGAAAAATGTTTCAGTGCGCTGTTCACCCCCTGATGTTGAATTGTACTTAAATCTTGGTTTCTATATTTGGTAATCATAAAAAATTTAATTTTTTTATAAGTAACGTAATCTGAAGATCTCATTAAGTTGGGGTCAGAAGCCGTTTCGCTCTTTACTTATTTCTCGTGAAGGGTGTATTAGATGATATTGTTATGAAACGATGAAACTTGAAAACAATTGTGAAATTTTCCGTAAGGTAATCAAATATCTGAACCGTATTTTCTTCGTTTTATTATAAGATTAATGCAAATAAATAATTTTGAGGGAATATTATTTTTGCAAGTAGATAATTTGTAAACTGTAAAATACTGCAAATTTAAAATCTACTTAACTTCATAATTTGGATACCGATTCTGAAACTATAGTAATTAGGTAATCGTATTTTGCACAGATCCGAACATAACAATATTTATAAATTTCTAGTTAATATTTGATTATCAATAAAATTATATTGAAGAAGTACAAAATAGATAAATATGAAATAGTACAGCAAATACAAATAGTACAGTAAATAGTACAATATTAATAGTTTTTTTACACTCGTACTTAATCGTCTACACATAGATCAATATTCACCCCATGATGTTTAATTGTAGTTTAAATGCGCACCTTGGTTTCTATATTTGGTAATCTTAAAATTTTTAATTGTAATATAAGTAACGTAGTCTGAAGATCTCATTAAGTTGGGGTCAGAAGCCGTTTCGCTCTTTACTTATTTCTCGTGAAGGGTGTATTAGATGATATTGTTATGAAACGATGAAACTTGAAAACAATTGTGAAATTTTCCGTAAAGTAATCAAATATCTGAACTGTATTTTCTTCGTTTTATTATAAGATTATTGCAAATAAATAATTTTGAGGGAAAATTTTTTGGCATGTAGACAGCTTGTAAACTGTAAAATACTGCAAATTTAAAATCTACTTAACCTTAAAATTTTGATTCTTTATTTGTTCTGAAACTATAGTAATTATGTAATCGTAATTTGCACAGATCCGAACATAATAATATTTATAATTTTCTAGTTAATTTTTGATCATCAATAAAATTATATTGAAAACTAGTTTTTACCCGCGGCTTCGCCCGCATGATATTTTGATTTTTGACGCAATATCATTATAATTTATAGCCTATGTGTTATTCTGATATATAAGCTATATTATTGCAAAGTTTCGTCTCAATCTGTACTGTAGTTTTTGCGTGAAAGAGTAACAAACATCCGTCCATTCATCCATCCTCACAAACTTTCGCGTTTATAATATTAGTAGGAAGTACGAAAAAGATAAATATGAAATAGTACAGCCGTAACTATTAATAGTTTTTTACACTCGTACTAAATCGTCTACACATTGATTAATACAACATTTCCCAATAAAAATCCGAATATGTTCGCTTTTGCCCACAAGCTCCTCTTGAGAGTTTCTTCAAAAGTAAAGTTGGGTAACTAAACTACACACTTAAGTACTTATAACCGAACTATTCAGCCTAAAGCAAGACCAAGTATTATCAAAGTGTTAAATGCTATCATTACGAGCTGTTTTGTCAAACCGCCAGCATATTACGAGGCAATATCCCGATTCTGCACGGCCATATCACGTGAAGCAACGGCCTTTAATGTTCTATAAGGGTGCTTGTTATTTTAATGATGGTACTAGTATGTTCCGACAAACTAGGGTACTGGTGCTCTTCGGGCGTAAATGGATAGGTGTGACAAATCTACGTGGCATTGTAAAGTAGACCTAAACAAAATCATAGAGATGGAGTAACATCATAATAAAATAATCGGCGAAGTAAGAATCGAACTCGCTCACGAAATGTTCCGTACTGTGTACTATTTATTTTATTTTAGTTTAATAATTGATTACTGAAGTATTAAACATACAATCAAATATTCTGTGAATATTTCAAGCTTCTACCTTTTCCCGTTATTAAAACCGAGTGTAAAACGGCTAAATATTCAGGTTCGTTGTATGAGAGCCCCCCTTAAATATTGATTTTATTTTGAATTTAATAATATAATTTGTTATAGCGGCAACAGAAATACAGCATCTATGAACATTTTAACTGTCTAGCTATCACGGTTCATGAGATACAGCCTGGTGACAGACAGACGGACGGACGGACAGCGGAGTCTAAGTAATAAGATGCCGTTTTTACCCGTTGGAATCCTAAAAAAAGTGCGGGTGATGATGATAGCAACATCTTAGTTATACGTAGTATTATTATATATTCTTTGGTTATATTTATTGTTCTTAGATTTCAACGACAATTCAATAAAAACGCCATGGTTGTATTTTGTAAAACATTAATCCAACAAAAACATTTCCATGTGAAATATAGCCAAGACCACAGTTTGCACTTTCAAGAAGTTGACAGATCTTATGTAGAGCCAAGCTTCTTACTCTACACGTCTTAACTCTACAAATCCTTACTCCACAAACACTGCATATTATTCAATATATGTGACTTGGCCGTTTGCTTACAACAAGAACTAAGTGAACAGTGAATAATTAATTAATCTTCACTTAACGCCCATGTGCAGTTAGCGAAACAGCCAAGCCGCATATATTGAATAAGATGTAGAGTTTGTGAAGTAAGGATTTGTAGAGTAAAGACGTGTAGAGTTAGAAACTTGGCTCTACATAAGATCTGACAATTTTTTGAAAAGTGCGAACTGTGGTCTTAGCTATATTTCACATGGAAATGTTTTTGTTGGATTTCACTTCTATTTATAGATTATTTATAACAAGAAATACTTTTATCGATTTTCAGATTCCTAGCTTCAAAACTTGCGGAAGTCTTATATTCCCCAGTTTTAAGGGTTGGGTTTTATTTACTAAAAATTCTGAAGTACGTGTTTTATTATTTGTTACAAAGAGCCTTCAAATCAATTTTTAAACTTTTAGCATGTAATTTAGTGAAAGTATCATACAAGTTTTCATCCCCCAGTTTTAGGTGTTTGGGGGTGATTTATGAAAAACCCTGACATAGGTATTTTAATATTTATAACAAACAGCCATCATAATCATTTTTTAGACTCTTAGCATGAAATTTAGTGAAAGTCTCATACAAGCTTTCATCCCCCAGTTTTAGGGGTTGGGAGGTGATTTATTAAAAACCCTGAAATACGTATTTTATTATTTATAACAAAGAGCCTTTATATCAATTTTTAGACTTCTAGCATGAAAATTAGTAAAAGTCTCATACAAGTGACTTACACCCCCCACAACTTTTACCCCCCAACCCCCTAAGTTGGGGGGTAAAAGTTCGAAGTTTTAGATTTTTTCTTTTATATATTATGCGTAATAGATGATGCCAAGTATAAAGTTTCTAGGTCATCTGAAAGTGGGTTAGGTTTTTGATCTATAAGTCAGTCTCGATTTTTAAACGTTGATACATCAATAACTGTTGAACCAAAATTAACGAAATTTGGTATTCTAGGCTTACTAAACAATTTTAATATATAAGCTAAATTTCATATATTTAGGATAAATCGTTTTCGAGTTATGAAGGGGTCAAAAGTGGCTCAAAATGGTTCGTGTAATATTACACACGTCGCGTCGCCAGCTATTTCTTAGTCTTGGCTGGACACGCTTCCGCGTGTCTAGATAAGAAGAAAGTAGAAAATTGTAGTGTTGTTGAGCTATTTTAGCAATGAAAACTGCTCACTTTTATTCAGACCAGAGATATTACGGTGTTAGTTAGGTACAATCACTGTAATCACCATCTTACGCAGGACATACCTGCTTGTGCCTTTGTTATTTAACAGATTGCCGAATAGTTTCACCACTGCTACAAGTCTTGCTAGTATCAAGTTTAGTCTAAAATAACTTCATTTTAACTCTCATGAGCACACATACTCTTACAGAAATAATGAAAACTTATTTTATTACACCGCTGTGTATAAATACCTTACCTAAATGACATTCAACTTTAAAACATGGATACTTACTTAGTAGCATATAGTAGCTAGCCGTGGTTGGTATTTGTGGTAGTGACACCTGCCTTACAATCATGAGGTTCAAATTCCGGTTCCCTTAACAATGAATTCTTTGGAATTTAGAAATAGGCACGGAATTTCACACCGCTGGCTTTTCGGTGACGAAAAATATCGTGAGGCAACGAGGCTTATGTGAATCCACCAATCCGCACTAGGTCAATGTGGTGGATATGGCCCAATCAACCTTCGTGGGTAGGCCTACATCCTGCAGTGGACTTTCAAAAAGGCTGGTACAGTACAGTATCTAACAGCACTCTGCGTATGCACAAAATCATTGTGTAATGTGTATACTGAAAATTAAAAGTAACCTGAAAGCCCAGTGTTCTTTGATAAAAGACTTGTATTCAAAGTATTGCGTCTAATTTCTAAAGTAAGTATCGTACTCGTAAATATTATTCCATACACACATGCCTTGGGTTCCGCCAAAAAGGCGAACTAAATTCACATTCAAAAATCTCCAACCCTGAATGCGTAGGGTCCTTTCGACCAAACTCAAAACAGTACCAGACTCTGTATACTTATGGAAGTACTTAGTTACCTTTTCTTTTGTATATGAGTACTCTAATTGAAACCGAAAACGACCCACTCAGACGTTATTCAAGACATGTATACATTTTAATAAATGTATCGCCAGTGAAAGAGCTTTTTATCAAAAAGAAGCTCCGGTGAGCGTAGGGTGGTTAAGCTTTACGAATTTTATGCAGGATATTTCAATAGTAATAAGTAAGTTGTAAGTGCAAATTGAAAAGAAATCTTGTCTGCAAATTGTAAGTAAGAATACATGAAATACATGTTATTAAAAATAAATACCTACGTAACAAAGTTCATAGGCTATTCGTACGAAATTGGTGTATCTATATATGTTCAATTTTTAAGGTGGTTAGAACTTTTCAAAATGTATTTTCACAATGTGACTTTACGTTTATTATGACAGTGATATCCTAGAATGCAGGTACCTACGTAGTTGAATCCTATCTTGGTAAATTGTTTAACTAGCTATCTTGTAGGTATAATTAAGCACCTATTATGTTTGATGACTGCCTCGGTGGTATAATGGTTAGTGATCCTAGTCCTGAGCCAAAAAGGCATGGGATCGATTCCTACCATCGATTTGGCATTTTTTCTGATGATTCCCACCCAACCTACCTACCTTACATCGGAGTCAGGTATGAGATACCATGTGTAAGATGTTCTTAATATTTGTACTTATTTAGATGATCTAATGAAAAAGTGCAGTCGTCATCAACATTGCATAATATAAATATCCTTTTAAAGTATTGAAGTCATGGTCACTTTTTTCTTACATAGCGCAAAAAATATACAAATTAAGTGTAGGTGGCTGAATGGGCCCGGAGCGAATATAAATGAACGCGCCGTGTACTTTAGGGTTAAGTATACAATATCGCCGAATTGAGATGTTGCTTCATAAATAACTGCGGAATAACGAGATTCGTTTGCGTCATCCTCCCAAATTATGGTTATTAATTTCACGAGAAAAGGTCGCGAGATTTCGTGAGATGTTTTCCGCAAAGTGAAATGTAGGTCTTTTCAATCTAGAGCAGAACATAGCTTACACGTAGTGTAAGCGTGCTTAACTTATTGGCCACATCTTAAGTTAACTCTGATAAACTGATCTTTCATTCAAAGTATTTCAAAGCTAGGCTATGCTCGAAATCTCTCTGCGAGATCGAAGCAGAAATGAGGAGATCCGCAGAAGAACCAAAGTTACCGACATAGCCCAGCGGATTGGCAAGTTGAAATGGCAGTGGGTAGGGTACATAGCACGGAGAGCTGATGCCGATGGGATCGAAAAGTTCTCGAGTGGATACCATGTATCGGCAAGCGCAGCATAGGACGTCAACCCACAAGGTGGACGGATGTCCTCATCAAGACCGCAGGTTTGCGCTGGATGCGAGCCGCTTCTAACCGGTCTTATTGGAGTTCTACAGGGGAGGCCTGTGTCCAGCAGTGGACGTCCAATTGCTGAAACGACAAAGCTAGGCTCTTGTGGGTGGAGCAACTTCCACGTGTCACGGTCCTCAGAAAATGCTTTCACCTCCGTGTGCTACAAAATCCACCTTCTCTTTAATTTAATCCACGAATGCTCTTCGCGGTAATCGATCAGACACTCAGAATACAGATTTCAAAGATATTTAGCTAGTATAATATGCTTGCTAAATACTATATAGGCCCCATGAAATAATAACTACCTATTAGGTATATTATGAAATGTTATATGGGGCCTATTCTGTACCTACCTACAATAAATTACCAAACAGTTGCAATTTACCTCAACGTGACGGGCATTCAATGTATAGGTATTTTTGCTCCAATGTAAATATTTGCATTGCGAGACGGCGCCTCGCGCTAGTACTCGCTAACTTAAGGAATACTGCCAAGTGTGATCGAATAAGTCGATCATTCATTGAGAATTTGATAGCGCAGTTCTTGTCGGTGGAGCAACTTCCACGTCTCGCGGTCCTTGGCCAGTTTTCCCCTCCCTGTACGGCATGACATCTACCTTCTTGATTTGATCTAAAAACCCTCTGCGGTCTTCCCCGTTGTAATAATCATTACGAGTATTAAATTATGTTAATTGTTTTTCCGTTATATAAAGTATAAAAATTTGCGAAAACCACGTTAGTTTCCATAGTAATATGTAAATATTATTGAAACAGTAAGAATAAAGGTGTTACCTAACCAAACCTGGTACAATCTAGATTTCAAACCAGGAATCATTTCAAATTCATGCTTCAACAACTGCAAAACTAAACTCTTCACCGCAATTTTCCCTTAAAATCTCAATCAACTTTCCATTCCCGACTTCTTAAACTAAAGCTAAAAATAGTTCCATAATACCATTTTCAAGATTCAAAATCCTGACCCAATGACTTCGAACAAATAAAAGAGGAACTTTAACTTCTTTTTTCCGCAGGAACAAAGGCTCCGGAATAAAAGGAGTTCCGGAAGGCTCCCTCCCCCTGACCCGGGCGGGTGGAGGGGGTCGTACGTCATCTGTTTTATCTGTGGATGTATGCCCTGATGGAAACGTGGTGGCGTAAGATGGAATTTGGAAAAATCTGCGAAGTTTTGTGTCATCAAAATACCTTCATTTGAGAATATCTTCCTGATGTTATAGACCGTTGTGTGACATCAGGAAGATGCAATATGCATGTACTAATAGGCACAAAATATATCGAAACTAAGGATGAAATAGATACCTACAATGATATTATTTTATTTCTGCTTCAGTTAAAATGTTCAGCAACCAACGTATACTTTTTTTTTTATCGCGAATAAGTCCGCGGTTGATAACCAACTCGCCTGATGATAAGTGACCTTGTGGTGGAAGATGAAGCACGCAGACCTAAAAGATACCTATTCACTCTGATCTTGAAAAGCTTTAGATTATATATCTTAGGAAACAGGGAAGCTGGAAGACTGTTCCATTCCCTGGCGGTACGAATCAGAAATGTTGAGTCAAACTGCTTCGTACGTATCGAAGGAAAATCAACAGTGTAGGGGTGGTAATGTGGCGTCTTTCTACTTGTCCTGTAGTAAAAAGTAGTACATTCCAGTAGAGAATCAGCATCTATAACATAAGTTATATTATGTCAAGTTACTTATCCACTGAGCTTTGTATAAATCATGCGATAGTTAAGAAAGTGAAGCCGTGGTGGCCTAGAGGTAGTGACACCCGCCTTACAATCGTGAAGTCGTGGGTTCTAATCTCGGTCCCGTACCCATGAGTTCTTTAGAATTTATGTTCGGAATTTCACACCACTGGCTTTTCGGTAAAGGAAAACATTGTAAAACTACCTGCATACCTATTTCTGTAGCAGAAATTCGATGGCGTATGTGAATCCACCAACCCGCATTGGGCCAGCGCGGTGGATATGGCCCAGTTACCCTTCGTGGGTAGGCCTACGTCCTGCAGTGGACTATTAAAAGGCTGATACTGTACAGTACAAATACTTAAGTAATTTAATTTTTTTTGGATGAAAAATCAATGCGCTGCTCAATAATACAGAAATATACATTTAGTGTTTCTGTATAATAATAATGTATTCTACATTTCTAATGGTCATCTTATAGTTGACAATTTACAAAAAAAATGGGTAAAAATGGTAAGGAACATAACAGCGCCGTTTATTAGGTACAATGTAGGCTACTTAGTAAATAGGTGTTCACACCTGATTAGGAATTTCCAGGAGAATTACATTTATTTTTTAAATTAAGAAATCCCCTATTTCACGATGTTCTCTTACACCAACAGCTTGACATTATTTTCATAAATATAATGTATACTCTGTGACATGTTAACCAGCCATCAGTGGTTGACGGATGTTTATCAATATTAAGAAAAAGAAAACATCGGTATAATCCAAGTATTGTACTTACTTCTCAAAGCCAGTACTCTTCAAAATACATCACAACTACAGTATTCATACATTTCTGATTCACCTTTCTCATAAAACCAAACGCCCACACAAGCATCCTGCCTCACAAAGAAAACCCGCCCAAAGACCAACATTAAAGTTTTCACATCCCAAGATTATGTGAGCTATAAAAAACCGCCCGCGTGTGATTGGTGGAAAATGTCGCGATGGGCGTGGCCTAAGGCTTTGTCGCCAAAGGGCGTGGCAGAGAGAGACAACTTCGTTTTGTCACTGCTTAAAAAGCCTTGGGAGGGACCGCGGTGTGTACGCTTCTTTATAACATAAGGTTCATATTAGTAAGCTTGGGTACTTGTAGGTAAGTATGTGTGTGTTATTACCTATTACTTTAATATTTTTAAAGATATTTGCGTAATCATTGAGATACATGTGTAGAAGTTTAGTAAATTGTAAGTGCAAAACCTGTTTTTTAACTAAGAAACCTTAAAGGAATTCAATTTTAAACTCTGCCATTAGAAAAGAGTTAAACCTTTAAGTACCTAGTAGCCTTAGTTTAGAAATACGACGTGAGAATTTAGACGCAGGGAATTTAAAGCATAGTTCGTACATGCAATATTATTATGTTGTCTTACGTCCATTATCATTATAGCTATTTGTATTTTTAGCTGATATAAAGCATAAGGTATCATGAAGGTAATTAATTGGTACTTACGTACATGTCGTGAAACAAATAGGTAGGTACGTAAATAGATATAAGTATCCACCTAGTTACTAATTCCTATAATTTAATTCAAACACTATTTTATTAGAAGTCTGTAGCTATATTATTAGGTATATCATAGCGATCATATGCGAGGTCATGAAAGTGTACTTATCTACCGAAGTACCTATAAGTGTAAAAGAGGAGCATACTTGTCATTTTAATCAAATTTTCAACTTCTACGCCAGGCCCACAGGCCTCAGAGATAGAAAGAGAGTCTAATCGAGAAAAACTATAAACCAACAATTTACCTGTAGATTGTTATGACACTGACATAGCGTGATGTATTTGGTAGTATCATCTATATATTAGTCTTTAGCAATATGATGAGTACCTACCCTACGTACCTACTTGCTTACTTAGTCTCTCCTCCGCCTAAACAATTAACTTCAAAGCAAAACCCCACATGCTGTACACCCCTATACATACTCACATTCAACAAAAGCAGCTAATTCACTTACGTTTTTCCGAATAAAACTGAAATAAACATAAAAACGGCAACATAACATCTCCGCCCAAGACTGGGGGTGGGGGGTAGAGTCCCCGGTAGGTCCCCCTTAGGTCCCCCGAAGGTCCCCCTTAGGGGTGGGGGGTGGGGGCAGCAAAAAGCTCAAGTGCAGGAGGCTGTATCGATCGCAGCGACCGGCGACATGGCCGGGTCACATGGATGGGAGCGGACTAGGTGGGAGGAGGAGCGGATTTAGGAGCGTATTTATTTAAATCCACCGTCGATTATTGTTTTCTTTGGTATTTTTGTAGCTAGTTTAAAGGTTGGGAATTTGCTGACAACTCACGAGTTGCACCATTAGTGAAGTAAAACATAGGTGGGCTGATGACCTCATGAAGATCATAAGATAGCACTGCATGCAAGTTGCTCCCAGCTTGTTTAATGGGCATGATCACAGAACAGCTCTTCTGTGGTCATGATGACTAGGTAAAACAATAATTATTATAATTAGTCCGTCAGTTAGATTATCCAAAAATATTGGACACGTTTTTTTTTCTTTTGTCAATCAAACAACAAATGACAAAGACAACCTTGATAAAGTTTGGGAGTGGGGGTCGTAACGTCACCTCTCTCACAGAAATCTGTATACATTTTTATGGCACTTGTGACGTCACGCTGAACTTCTACGGCCTAAAATTATTTTTTAAATATAAATTAAAAAGTCTAAAAACCATGTCGATTTCGGTTGTGAGCAAAAATAGAGGCAGAAATATTGGAAGTAAGTAAAAGTCTGAGGTGTGAGATACGTATGTATGTTTGTGACGTCCTGACGTCGCATATTCCTAAATGAAAGGACCAATTTTGCTACCAATTTCCCCTCACAGTACAAATTTTCCAAACAAATTACTCGACAAAACAATAAAATTTTACCAGCGACAACAAAAACAATAGACTGTCTTCAAACGCGTCCCCAGAGTCTCAAATGAAATATTAAGTCGAAATTGGAGTTAATGCCGGGACAGAGCGGTGTCTTGTAAATCATTCAGAATCGCGTTATGGAAGCGCGAACGGAATTAATATCACTTTTCTTCGTCTCGACGGCAATTACTGTGTTGTCCGTATCACTGTGAGATGCAAAGATTATGTGAACGTTTAGTTGCGACGCGTGTCCTTCGGCAGATGAGTGTGGAATAAAAAATCCACCAATCACGACACGACGTTTCGTGACTATGCTTCTATAAAACTATAGACCGGTTATTGTTACCGGTCTGGAAAATGAAATACGTATTATGAAGTTTTTTTTAAGAACGGTAAATGATTTACCGTTCTTACTACTGATAGTAAGATTTTTAGTAACACTGGTAACAAACGAAATTAGGTACATTTCGAGTAGCTGTCACCTCTGTACCCTCGTCCGTCTGCAGCGTTCCCCGAGAGGGGCTAATTCGACGCGCGACACCGGCCGATTAAATTTTAATATTTGAGCGAAACGCCTCGGAGACGATTGCGATGGGGCCGTGTCTCTGTGTTTTTATGCAGATTGCCTTTGTTTCTGTTATTTGGTGCTTCTTATCCAGTCGGTCGTGTAGTCACACGAAATGGAACGTGTCATATTCAAAGTTTTTTTCTTTTGAGAAAGGCTAATTCGACACGCGACATCTGCCGATTAAATTTGGGTTCTTCCTGATGGTCAAACTAAATATTCTAACTAATTTGGAAGAAAACCCGCGTGATCAAATTGCTGGACTCGAAAACTTTTTTCTGAATAACATGTGTTATTACTAAGTCATAACGCACATTCACAGAGTTACCTGAGGGATAATGTGGTCGATCAAGAAAATCTGAAAGAGATGCATCGATTTTATTGTTTGAGTGAGACACCTCGGACACGATTGCGTTGGGGCCGTGTGTTTTTATGCAGATTGTCTTTGTTTCTGTTATTTGACGCCATTACCTGACTATTCAAAATAGACGTAGACTGCTGCATTTATTGTTTATTATGTGCTTACTTTCAATTACAAGCAAGTAGCCGATTTAGTTACTATTTCAGTCGTTGTTTTGCAAATTAAGTCAGTCTATCCTCATAGCTCAGAGGATTAACAACGACATTTAAAAAGGCACAAAGCTCGCAGGACTGTTTAGGGATGACCCGAATCACGATTCAAAACTCTTCAATGAAGACCACGTAATGGATTACTTGAGCTGGATGCAAGCTGCTTACGATTTTTACCGACTTCCAAAAAGTATTCGGCACTATGTTCGTTTGTATATTTTCTTATATTGTATGTGTATCGATATTTTTGCCTATTGGAAAACAATTTAAAAATAATCTTTTAATTCAAAGAGTATATTTTAAAATACCAAGAGAGAGAGAGAAATAACAAGAGAATATATTTCCGAGGTGGTCGAAATAGTCTTAGCCGTTTTTGATAAATAAACAATAGGCCCGATTAGCCAGCGTAAATTTAATAGCAACGTAAAAAGCGTTCTCTCTATCGAATGCCTAAAGTGAAAAAGAAACAGAACTATGCTATTTAGCTATTATAATTACAATGGCGCCTCTGTAATCGGGCTTAATGCCTGATTATATGTAAATGATTATATAAAAATGTACTTACATGGATGTCACACCTATTCGTGCAAATTATTCAAATTACACGGTGGAAGTCGGTATTGCTATTGTTTGCGAAAACTAATTATAAGTTTGCAGTATCGTCTTTATCCAAAATTTACGGCTGATACTAATACAATGATGATGATTGAACACATACCTACCAACAGAGTACAAATAAACAAACAGCAAGAAGCAAAATAATGACCAAACGTGGCCAAAGAGTTACAATTAAAGCCTAACTGTACACAATTTCCAACCATTGCAGTCCCAGTATGTTTAGCTTCCCAATTAAGAGGCTCGCGTGATGAACCGACTCTTTCTTCCCACTAATGCATGCAAAACAATACCTTTGTTCCTGAACCAAGAAAAGTAAGTATTGCACAAGTAGCCACAAAGGCACCACACACCTGCGAATTAGCATACGAAATTAGCATTTATATGCGTGCAATTAGATGCCAGATTGGTCTAAACCGTTAATTTTATATCGATATCCTGGCATATTCTGAGGATGTGCCATTAGCCTGATCTGCTGAGCATTCTGACCGGATGTCCTATTAAAATAATCGCTGTTTTTGAAAACAGGGTTCATTGGTAGCTGATATTATTTTGGATACTTGTATCCTAATTCGAAGCCTGATTGGATTAGTTTTGATACTTGGAGAAAGCAAGGTTAAGGTTTAATGTTTTACTACCGTTAGAAACATTATTTTTTGCCATGATAACATGTTTGATCAACGATAACATCTGAGGTTTTCATCTGATACTATCCTCTAAAATGCAAGATTCGAGAGGTTAGTCTGTGATATTTAATTTTAAATCCCTAAAATACAAAATTAACTATTAAAAGTGAGCAAAACTTTCTACAGCTTATATGCATTATACTAAAGAAAACACCGGTTTTTACTCACGTTATTACGACGGGAGCGCGCGTATTCCCTGACGAAGGAGTACTAATTACTCTGAAACCGGGCGGGTTCCTAGCGGCCCGGCCGCGATATTATACCTACATGAGTAAAAACCGGTGCTTTCTTTAGTATAATGAATTCTCACATGAGTTTTAATTAAGAGTATATGCAATATTGTTGAATTCCAATACTGGAACTAATCTTACTTATGTTAAATATTTTTACCAGTATAATGATTCGCTTGATTACCGGATTGGCAAGTTGAAATGCCCACTGCGGCAGGGCACATAGCCCGGAGGACTGATTACCGATGGGGTCGAAAAGTTCTCGAGTGGAGACCACGTACCGGCAAGCGCAGCGTAAGGCAAGGTGGACGGATGACCTCATTAAGACCGCAAGATCGTGCTGGATGCTTCGCTTCTAATTGGTCTTTTTGGACAGCCATAGAGGAGGCCTATGTTCAGCAGTGGACGTGATGGATGAATGAACTATTTGCTTGTTTAATTTTACTATCCAAACTCACTATCGCACTAACATGCGGACAGATAGAAGAAAATTTTGAAAAAAGACTTGATACCATATACTCCCTTGTTCAAAAAGTATCAAGATACTTCTGCACACACGATGTAAAGCGATCTGGCTACCTGTTTTACGCCTGGAGGATATATTTTATGTTGTCTGCCATCGCATGCTAAACTACACTAAGCTTGTACTTTTCGGGATACAGCCTTTTTGTTCTTTGAGTTTGGCCTTGGGAACATACACATTGTTGCTACATGTATACTTGATTGATTGTGTTGTGAGTTTAAGGGAAATCAATAATACGAGTACACTTTTTTCAAAACTTAATTTTCTTTTCAATTTTGTACAAATGAATTATCTCGTTTTATTTATTGAATGACGAGATATATAAAATTTGAAAAAAAATCAGCTGTTCCAAATGAATGAATGAAACAGCAGATTTTATTTCTCCAATTTCGGTTTGGCTCCATAGTATTTTTTTTTCATAATGATTATCTGTACCACCTCCTTTATTAATATTTAGTTGCGTTTGCGCTATTTGTAGGCAAATAAATTTAAGGGGCCTATTCAATACATTAATTGATAATTTAAAAAAAAATCTTACAATTAATAATGAACCGGATAAAATAATAATAAATTTCACTCTTATTTTCTCTGCACCCCATTATAAATATATTATTAATCCGTTAAACACTAAACAAAGAAATATTATAAACAATTTATAAAATGAAAATGAAAAAAAAATGAAAATGAAATTTATTGGCTGTTACAAACATTTCTTATCAATAATTATCTTATTAACACTAGTCATAAAAACTCAGTAATTAATCAAGTTGAGAAACATTGCCATCCAAGCTAGGAACTAACCTGTGTTTTGGAATAGCAATGCCCTCCGCCGGATAACAGTAAGAACTAAATCATAATAGTACAATCAAAGAAAAAATAAATAGTAATAAAATACAATGCCAATTTAAAATTTTGAAATAACTAATACATTTTATTATGGATGTGAATGAAAGTGTGTAGTGTGATTGAGTGCGTAAGTGTATTATCCCTGCAATACGCGAGGTCTCATGAGAGCCAAGGTTTGCAGGGATAGAGTGCATGTGTGTAAATGAGAGTGAATGAGTGTGTTTCAGATCTAGATTTTACAAGGTAGACCTCATGAAGGTTCATATAAAATATCTTCAGTAGATTGATAATCTTTAGTAAGTAGCCAGGTTGTCAATTTAACTTTACAGTCGTGTCTATTTAACTTATGAAAATTTAGAATTTTGTTCAGTTCGTTATAAACATAAGTACCCCGTGATTGAGAATGCCTTGAAGCAAAAGTTGTAGAACAGTGTTCAATTGCGCAAACGTTTTTGTTACCTGTAGAGCGATGAGGGAGTTTAGAAGTACTCTCGTTTTGAATACTACTCTTATGCTGTATAAGAATAAGGTTAAGAATAAACAGTTGGCGCACCGACAAAATTTTGCAATCGGTAAAAAGAAGATTCGTTGGATAACGAGTGGGTTTGAAGGACATAATTTTCAAAATAAGTCTTTGAGCTCTCTCCAACTTTATAATATGAGTCTTGCAAGCACCACCCCATATGGATATGCAATAACCCAGTATGGACTGACAGATAGAGAAATAAACAGTTTTGAGTAGTTCAAAAGAAGTAATCTGACGTAGGTTCTTAAAGACCCATATAAGTTTCCGAAGGCGTGCCGAAACTGCTTCGATCTGAGGTACCCATGATAACTGTTAATCAATAATAACACCTAGATATCTAATTGATTTTACGTGTTCAAGATACAAGCAGGTGCACGGGCCATTGGAAGAGTTTAGGCATGTATGCGCTTGAATTTTAAAGGTATCTGGTGATAGAGGCCGCTTTTTTTGAATACTAAAAGAGATAAATTTACTCTTGGTGAAATTCAATGTCAGCAGATTAGCCTGTAGCCAAGATATGACGTCTCTAAGGCCTTGTTCAGCATTTAATAGCGCTTCTTCCCAATTTTTTCCTGTGAACACCATTGCTGTATCGTCAGCGAAAGTAAATATTTTACCATGGGGTGGGTCGTAACAGCATAAATCATTAATAAAAATTAAAAAGAGAGTTGGGCCTAGTATGGAGCCTTGTGGTACTCCATACGTGACTACCTCATCATCGCTTACTATATTGTTGATGCTGACACGCTGAATTCTATTTGATAAATAATCCACAAAGAGTTTCAAGGCGATTCCTCTGATTCCTAAAAGTTTCAACTTTTTCAGCAAGAGTGGAGTGGAGACGGTGTCAAAAGCCTTAGCCATATCCAAAAATATGCCAACACACTTGTTTCTTTTATCTAGGTTTTTGACAACGTAATCAGTCAAGCCAGAGACTGCTTGATCGGTAGATTTTACGTAGACGGTAAAATAATATGACAAAATAGTGAAAACACTTCATTAATAAAATAACACCCTTATTCTCACTGCACCACACTCTATTCGACATGTGTTTCGCCTCTCAGCGAGGCATCTTCAGGACGTGTTGACTATTCGAGATCGCTTGCGAGCTCGCTTTTTTTTTAAATTATTAATTAATGTATTGTTTAGGGCCCTTAAATGTATTTGCCTACAACAACATAGCGGAAAAACACTAAATATTTATTCAAAACAAAGATTTGAAGATGAATTTCCATAAAGTAACGCCTGATTCAATCAACTAGATAGAAAGATATCACTTCCAAAGGCTGATAAAAATGAAACTCGGAAGAAGCTATGGGTCTGCTATTTTCCTAATTGATAATTAACCTGACGTGTAAATAGTATTTATGAAATAAATGATTATGATAAAACGGTAAATCTATCGGGTCACCCCTTCAGGTCACCCCTCTCCTGGGATGCGCCGGTTGTAAACAACTTTTTGGTAGCTCGTGAGCGAAATATTTCAGCAAGTTAGAAGAAAAATTGCTGGTCCATAGCTAAACTTTCTCGAAAGTCAATGATTATTTTTCAACTATTGATATTTTTTTTGCAATTTCGGAGTTTGTCCCATAGTAAAAGTTATAATGATGAGTTTTATAATCTTCTAAAAAGTTTCCGCTGTCTCAGTTTACACTCTTTATTAAACCTTGGACGTTTGAAACATGAACGAATGCTATGAATATAAGTAATGTATATTTCTTTGGAAGTGCTGAATTATTATATTAGAAGCCAGTATTAAAGTACCTAGTCTGAAAAAGGCTCCACTAGAGTAACAATAAGCTTTAAAACATAACATAGAACACAACCGGTCTTATTGAAGATATATAGAGGAGGCCAACGTCCATCAGAGGTCTTATGGCTGAAATGTTGACGATAGAACACAAACGATAACACTTCCAAAAGCTAACAAACTCGAAAGATACTATGGGTCAGCTATTTTCCTAATTGGAAAAACGGTAAATCTATGGGGTCACCCCTTCAGGTCACCCCCTCCCTTGGGATGCGCCGGTTGTAAACAACTCTTTGGTAGCTCGTGGGCGAGATGTTTCTGGATGGTTAGCAGTTTTTATATACGATGCACGTTCCAAACTTGAATGGATGCTGTGAATATTTTTTCTTTGGTAGTGCTGATTCTATTTTTAGAAAGAAATTCAATAATTTTAACCGACTTCAAAAAGAGGTTCTCCATTTGACTGTGTTTTTAGGTGTTACGCAATTAATCCGCCAATCATGAACTCTAGAGATGGCCCAAATTCAATTTTTCGAAATCAAATTAGTATGTCACCCACGGCAGTGCTCAGTTGTAAATGCCACCCATCACCCATCCGAAGACTGACCGTAAAGATCGTTGTTTAACTGCGGTGATCGCTAAGAAACACGCAGTCAAACTACGCTACGAGCCCTACGTCCATGATCTGAACACACATATTTGAATTCACAAACTGGTGCTCTTCTGTATTTTTTTAAACACTAAACTAGGGTTTCTCTCAATCGCAAAAAAATAATTTCCTTGCAATTTCAAGCTCTTTTGCCAAATCAATCGGGTTCGGTAAAACCTTGACAACCTCTCAAGTAAATGTAAAGGAATTTCTCACCAGTCCAATCTTGGCTGTAAAGTAGCCCACCTCAGCGTCCGGAGAATTCTTCAAATCCCAGGACGTCGGGATCCCTCGCCCGAGGGCAACGCAGGGCCTTTTGTCTTGTAGACGTATGTCATACTCGAGCTACGAGAAAAACAAACCTTATAAATTAAACATGCTCATTATTTAACTAATAAAGTCGAGTAGATGACCTCATTAAGACCGCAGGGTCGCGCTGGGCGCAAGCCGCTTCCGACTGATCTAATTGGAGATCCATAGGCATATGTCCAGCAGTGGACGTCATATGGTTAGATGAATGGATGGAAAGTCGGATAGCAACATTGTTATTTTAGAATTTCGGCGTTACGACTTTATTACATTTTGTTCATAATATTAAGTCTGCCTGTAAAGGCAAGAAAATAGAACAACACCCTTTAGAATATATTTTTAGTCAAAATTATTAACAATGGTATTGGTATCAACGCACTTCACGAATTAAATAAATGTTGTATTAAATAAATTTATAAATATTTTGGGACATCTTACACACGGCCTCTGACCACAAACTAGGCAAAGTTTGTGATATGGCTGCCAGAGACTGATTTACTACATATACTTATTTTTAAATACATACTTATATAGATAGTAACTAAATAACACCCAGACAGAGCAAACACTTATGTTCATCACATAAATATTTGCCCTGGGCGGGGATCGAACCCACTCTTTGACCCAGAAGTTAGTGTCACTAACCACTGAGCCACCGAAGCACTCCAAAGTATTGCATCAGTCATAAGTATTTTGTCAAGATTTTTCACTAAATGTTCGTAACAAATGCACGCCATCCATTAAAGCCGTGTGTCTCCTACCTAACCCTCCACCACGTATATGTGTCACACGTTATTTGGATTGTTGCATTTCATCACAACCCGGAAGGGGACAATTCCAATGCAAGTTTGAAGAGAACTAACGTCTGGTGTAGGGTATTTAATAGCTATCTTTCTTGTTTAAAATAAAACGAGTAAATAAATAAATTATTAAGCATTTTTGATCCATAACTTGCTTATGCTACATAGTTATGCTACACTCTGCACTCGGTCTCCTAGGAGCCTGTGTTGCAAGGTACAGTTTCCTTTGACACTTAGTGTAATTTTAACGTCTTGGCTGGACACGCTGCCGTGTCTAAGATCCTATATTTTACACTATTAAATATTTACAATAAATAATCGTTTATGTATTATATTAGCAGCTGTACCTACAATAACTTTATAGATGTTAACACTGAGACTAAAGAATGAACGGATGGGACTTATTTTTTTTAAAACTAACCCAATCAAAACGTAATATATCCACCCACAAGGTTTAGATGACCTCAGGATCCCGACGAAAAGAAAACCGACAACTGGTCTTTTTTGGAGATCTATAAGAGAGGCCTATTACTTGCACTGGACAACCCATGACTGTCCCCGTTAAAATTTAATCGAAATCGGCAGAGCTGTTTATGAAAGCTGTTTATGAAAAATCAAGAATAGTAAAAAAATTCTACAGCTATTTCAACTAATTTTTCGATTGAAGTCGGTTGAGCCATTTTGGAAAATAATATAATTATTCAGACTATTATTAAACAAACCGACAGAACTAGCCGCGCTAGCCCCTCAACCAGCCATTTCAGCAATGGCCCATTATTTTTTCCTTCCCATAAAGGTTATGGTAATGTTAAGGGGTTACATTGA
The DNA here is from genome assembly GCA_949316475.1 of Hypomecis punctinalis. Lineage (NCBI taxonomy): Eukaryota > Metazoa > Arthropoda > Insecta > Lepidoptera > Geometridae > Hypomecis > Hypomecis punctinalis. The sequence continues at coordinate 16,005,004 of OX438812.1, forward strand.
GACTTCCGCAGGGGTGGCGGACATAAATATACGACAGATGTTATAGTGTTTTCTTGACACTTTAGGGTTAAAAATTGCAAGAAAATGTAACGTAAAGCCACACATTAAATATAATTTGAAAGTCGCCATCTTAATTTTAATAGCAACGTAAAATATTGTTCTCTCTATTGAATGCATAATAGAAGCAGGAATATTCTAAATTGCTTTTAAAATTACGATGGCACCTTTAAAATTGGGCCTTTTGGCTATGTTGGCTAAAAACTGTATTTTTGGTTCCAATACTCCAATGCGTGGATCAATCTTGAACTGATAATGGACGAAAACCGAACAATAATAACTCAATCTTATTGGCTATTCAATTCGTAGGCAAGCTTGCACGCAAGTCACCGTCCAATGTGTATCCCCGGCATTAAACTTTAAAACTATAAGTACAGTTGTGTGTAAGTATAATATGATCGATCAATCGTGAATCAAAAAGTGATTGTGGTTGATCGGCAAGCAGCCAAGCAGCGTAAGACGTTTACTGTACACACGAGGTGAACAGAAGACCTCATCAAGACCGCGGGATCGCGCTGAATGTAAGCTGCCAAACAGCAATTGGAGATTTATAAGGGAGACTTATGTTCAGCGGATGTCCTGAGGCTGATCGATAGATATAATTATATCGTCAATAGTAACTATAGTTACGACTGTTGTAAGAACTTTTCTCATGTGTAAAGGATACGCCCTGGCCCCTGATATTTCGCACAAATAGAAAAATGTGTAAGCAAATAAATTATACAAAACTGTCATCACCAAGTAATAAAAATCTATCAAAACTTTAGACTTACCAAATACATACATGTATCTACTATTTAACTACGTATTAAGTATAGATGTTCCGAATATCTCTATAACTTGTAAGTGCGTACGTACCTCTACCCTGAAGGTAAGTACTGCGAGCTTTGTAAGAACTTATCTCTTGCATAATGGATACGCCCTGATAGGTTTCCGTAAGTGATTGATAGAGGCCGTCTTGTACACCACACTCGCGTTGACGACGAAACGTTAGATGTTTTCCAAAAAAAGTTATGAGACATTTTCCAATTTTTTTTATTAAATATTGCCCAATAATCTGCTTTACAGCCCTCATATTTGGGGATGTAGCTGGTGCCTTATCAGGGCTACATCCCCAAATATAAGTCATATCAGTCTTGTTTGGGCATTAATGGCATGATCTAAGGTTTTCTCGTTGGCTCGGTGACTGCCTCGGTGGCTCAGTGTTTAGTGACCCTAACTTCTGGATCAAAGAGGCGTGGGTTCGATCCACACCCAGGGCAAATATTTATGTGATGAATTCAAGTGTTTGCTCTGTGTCTGGGTGTTATTTAGTTACTGGTATCTATATAAGTATGTATTTAAAAATAAGTATATGTTGTATATCAGTCTCTGGCAGCCATATCACAAGCTTTGCTTAGTTTGGGGTCAGAGACCGTGTGTAAGATGTCCCAAAATATTTATTTATTATTATTTATTTTATTTGGATAGATCCAAACTACATTAAGATCAAAGATATAAATCAACATATAGATAGACAATATAAATTTAAATACCATACGCTTGAGACTCATAAGATTTCTCAAAAGGCTCTATTCTGTTGATGAAGTGAATTGAGTCCACCCATATTAAACACTAGGCGTACGGCTGATGAACAAAAGATAATGCCATGATTAAATAGTTTAGTTGGATGGATAAATAATTTGGATCATAGACACCTGAAGCAAAGCAAGCAGAAGCAAGCTTAGTGTCAGGAAAGTAAAAACAACACTATGCAGACATCGCGCGAGTACTCTAAATATAATAAAATAAAAAATAAAATAAAATTGATTTTATTGCTTGGTACCTAGGTACAATCATAGAAATATTTAGCCATGGCCACCAAACTAGGTATGACTCCAGTATTTTGGTGGATAGCCTAGATAGTATATTAAGTGAGGTAAGTGGTGGTAGCCTTTAGGTGAAGATAATATGGCACTGGTATTCATTTAATAACCTGCGAATGTCTAATCCAAAATACGTAGCGCGAAACCCAAACCCGGACAAAACTACATCTCCATTAAAATATATCAGTAGTCATACGATGACGGATCGGCGGAGTATTGTTGTGCTAATGTTGCTAGCGGTCCAGTGTTGCCAACAGCAACTTTTTAATGTGCCCGTCATCCGCCTACCCCAGGGAATGACGAGATTCAATGATATATTCGCGTTTCGAGTTTTGCGATAAATCAATAAGTTATGAAGGTAAGTTTGTTCACAGTTTGGTTTGGTCGTTAAGGAAAGGTTTTGTAGGACTGTTGATTCTAAAAGGAAACTAAAAGCTCGATTGCTTTAGTTTTCCGAGTATTTTAAAAGTAATTAAAAGAAGTAACAAATGTACTTAGCCACACACCTCAAATCAATTTTCATTTATTACCTACTTATGAAGAAGTATGTAAAAGTTTATTTGCGATTCTCGACTAGATTTACAATAAACATAATAAATGTTTAAGCATCAACTAAGTTGTGTTAATATTTAAATACTTTTAAACAAATATATCTCTCTGAATCTCAATCCGAAGGCCTATGATATGGTTAAGCATTCAAAATAATCAGAATCTATATTTATAATTGTACCAACCTGTTAACCCATCTTAACACTAACCGCACTGCTTCACTTTGGTGATCAATAAAATAAACTTTACCAGTAAAGTGGCGTACATGTCACCATTTTCTTTAATGAATCGTATTACTTTAGTATCTGTATTTTCCGCAACAGGATCGTTTTGATATCGCGCCCCCTTTGTCTCGGGCTATCAATCATGGCGCAATCACTGCGGGGCGACGACACGACTGTATGTTTTGAGATAAAGTGTATTTCAAGTAATCTTGGTACAACTAAGGGTGTTACTTTCATTCTATCTTTGGAATACGGACTTCTAACACAGAAGACATGTTTTAACTCTTTCATTTCGTTCATAATCAGCTCTTGTACCCTTTACCACCTCTTAAAATTATTTTAATTGACCGGTCGTGAGGTCTCAGAGTCTACTGGGACGAGTCGGCACTTGGGTGTATGTTTGTATGTATATTTGTTCGACGATAACTCAAGTACCGCTCAACTGATCTTGAAATGATTTTTAAGTTCGAATATGAGCATCTTCTGATCAGTGGTTGCGAAGTTACGAGGGCCGTGGTAAAAAGAGGCATTTTAAACATTTCACCGAATGTTATCTATGTCTTTCAACGTTTGTTTAAAATACATCGCTAACTTCCATACAAATATTGTTAAAAAAAAATTAAATCCCAGTAGGTGCTTATGATATAAAATAGGAATAGCGCGAATTCCAAGTCCGGGGCGGACTTCTAGTTATTTTAAGTTATGAAACAAACTGTATATATTCTGCTATAGAAAGTGACTTCGGACTTTACGGTGGTTGTCTATTTAATACTATTCAAGTGCAAGTCGGATCATGCTCTAGTTAGGTTCCGAACGTTAGCAGTACCTACTTCTAAGCTACTATTCTATGGTTATGACGGTAAACGTGTCGGTTTACAGATTTTTTATATTTTATTACACTTTATAATAAGAGAAACCCTGAATACGATAAAATATTTCAAATTACATTAACACACTTGCCAAATTGTTTTAAGTTTACGACGCAAATAGAACCCTTCTAATCCAAAAATTGCCTACCGTAAGTACCCAAACTCAGTAACAATTGATAAATTGACACCCACCTCCACAAACAAACGACCAAAGCCGCAGCATGCAAAAACAGATTCCAAAAGTCAATTTCCAAATTGCCCGACGACTATAAAGTCAACCCTCCTTAATCCAATCACACCCCGTCCTTGTCAACGTTTTGTTTCCTCTTTTGTAACCCGCCATCTAAACTAGACCTCCTCAACCATAGACAACCGCAAACTGCTACTCACAAATCAAGAAACAAGAGGGGTCTCTCCAAATTGGTTGATACGCATAAAGGAATCAACAGCGCCACCAAAAAAGACCCAAATCGCTTCACAAAAAAAGAACACACGAAGAAAATAATCCATTAGTTGCGTGCCGCGCAAATGCCTCGGTCGTTAAGGGGATACAACACGCGAAAAAGATCAAAAAGGATTCGTATTTCGAACACGGGGATTCTATTATTTCGTCCAGTCAAAGCCGGGGTTCGGAATTTAAAATGTACTTAAATTTCAATTCCTATTTTCAGTTCCGTTTTTGAAATGTATTTCTTTTTAATTTTCATTCGGGCAGCGAGCTTGTTTTCGTTCATTCATAGTTGACGTGAGTGATCTTTTGTAGGGGCTCTCTGTGAAATTGGAGAGGGCAATGTTTTTGCCTTTTTGTGGAATCAAAATTGGCTTTCTGTCGCGTTTGTGCTCGAAATCTTTTGTATTTCGAAACGTATATATCGCAAGAAGACCTTGGACTCTACAATCCATAGTCTTTGGTTAAACTGGTAATCTTTTCTTACAATTGTTTTCTCTGTATTCAAGTCACACGCCCAACTTTTATCGATACTTACCTATCTGCTTCAAAAAGCAATTCGCACAAGTCAAAGCTATCGAACACTTTAAAATCCGCTGGAGACGTGCCCCCTCGTTTTGGGGTGAAATGTGGCCTCTCAGGGGCCCGTGACATACATTCTAATAGTTTTATTGGGGGAAGTTTACTTAGGGAACTGCAAGAGCCACTTACAAAATAAGTATTGGGGAACTTGGAATTGATGCCACTTTTAAAGTTGAGGTAGTTTTGAGAAATACTCGAGTTTTCTCTGAATTGTTTGGAAAGGCTACGACACCGTTTTCTTTTACTTGTTTTGTACAATCACAGTAAAAGTTAAGAATGTGTGACTTTCGGCAAACTTTTATATATAATATTGTTAAATTTATGACTAAACTAATTCGTAGATTTGAAATCATGAATAAATATTTTATAGTATAAAAAATTTAATTTTTATTCCTCCTTACAGGTCTACGTTGAGTGGTGCACAGTAGGTACATTATAACACTACTTACAGGAAAACTATTATGCGTCACTTATCATATAAGAACTTTCTTTCATGATAGTTCTCAAGGTAACCAAAAAATCTAATATTATTTATTTTCACAGTCTAACATTTTGTATTAATCATCCCAATATACAAGTCGACACGAGCCTAATCTACCGAGCACATCCCAAAAACATCACTTAAAGAATTTCCCCTCGAAGGAACCGGAAAAATCCGGTTTCCAATTGAATTTCACGAGCGACGTGTCCTCACGGTCGATTAACCGCCGTCGGTCAAGTGGACCTACACCGTTTGACAGACGTAACTCGTGTGCGGATTGATAACCCCCTTAAATTTTTAAATTAAGAATCGTGGAACGTATTCTATTTTTTGTGTATGTTCATCGATATTTTCGCCAATTGTGAATCGAATCAAAAAATTCTCCTTTAGTTCAAAAGGGTATACTCCCAAAGTTCTATTCAAATTTTATCGAAATCGACTGAGCTGTTCTTGAAAAATTTAAATAATCAATTCGAGCGTATTATTTGAATTTCGTACACGATTGAAGTCGATGTAGCCACTTTTTACGAAAATAATTATTGAACTGAGAATTGTGTATCGTATTTTTTAATTGCCAGCAAACGACCGTGTGATACGTCTAACGCTGACATACGAGTATGAATCTAGTAGGGAGGTACATAGAATATTCCGGTATCTTAACTGTATCTAAAATAAAAGTAAAATCATTGAAAGTCTGAGACTGTAAAGTGAACTGATGAGCGATAAGGTCGAAAGTTCTCGAGTAAATGCGTTCCGACATGCGTAGGACGTCCATTTACAAGGTTGACAGATGACCACATTAAAGCCGCTGAATCACACTGGATGCAAGCCGCTTCCAACAGGGATCCATAGAAGAGATCTTTGTCAACCCTGTGGTTGTTGGATGGTCGGATCCATGGTGCCTCAACAAGTTCAAAAAACTGTGTAGGTAAGTCCTGTATCTACTCATACAAAAATGTAGAATCAAAATATATCCAACCGGTAGATATTAATTTTGGCTGAATTCGTCCATAAATTAATTTATCTCGCGCGACGATGACGTTTTATGGACACAACACATTGTCGTAAATTGAGCTTTGTCTTCAATATTAAAAAGAAATATTAATGTTGATCAAATATATTCATATTGAAACAAATTTAGACTCTACAGTACAGTAGACTAGGCTTAAAATTGTTCGTGCGTCTTTAGTTTTGCCGCGAAGTTTTGTTGGTAACCAGAGTAGGGTATGTTGGGGTAAAGTTGTGTGTCCATAAGATCTATTGAGATGGCTTTTTACCCGGAGCGCGTAGGTAATACTTTTATGCAGCAAAAACTCATGCACCATTAAATACATAATATTTACGAATCGTACTTTGGTGAATTCAGTTTTGTGTGTACGCATTGTAATGAGGAATGTTCATAGGTTAGTAAAATCACTTGAAAAATAAATGATTAAAATTAACTATATTAAGAGGATGTATCGGTTTGGGTGTTTTTATATTGCCTAGGTATCTATTTACAATAAATTAAATACGTAAGGTGTCAACATTTTTTGTTTATAACTTTTTATCGCCAAGAGAAAGCTACGGTGATGATACTACCTATATATGCTGTGTATGAGGTCCATTAGAACTAGGAAAAACAACTTTTCCGGTGTCTTGGTAGTACTGGTACATTTTGGCACAACACAGGATTTCCGCGAACAAGGATTGGACATATCCAATGATTTTTAAGGAAACGTAAGGCAGCGTTTCGGAAGAGCGCGAACGGACAGATCAAGTGTTGAAAAATGACGTTATACGGCGCGAGCTCCGAGCTCGCGAGCTCACTTTAAATGCTATAACTTGGGAATTAATTGACATATGAAAATAATTATTTCACATCTATTTTTTATTTTTGACAGGAAATACATTAAGCTAAAATTCAAACTTAGTGAACATTCTTCATTATACGTCATCATCATAATTATCAGTATCAGTCGCCGTAGGACGTCCGTTGCAGGACATAGGCTTTTACTATAGATTTCTAGTAAGACCGGTTGGAAACGGCATGTATTCGTGATGCTGATTGCTGCGGTATTGATTAGATCATCTGTCTACCTTATTGGTGGGCATCCTAAGTTGATCCTAAGTACCTACACTGCGCATGACCGGTACGTGATTTGGATTTGCTGTGATCTACAAATGATAATTGTGTAACTATTAGCGTCCATTAACAATGTGATGTTGTGATGTTTCAGCAAATTTTTAACCCTTTCCCCCTTCTAGTGATATGTGCTGAGGTTTTAGACTAATTACCACGTGTATCTTTTTAGAACAAAGAATGTGGTGAGCCGAGCGGTGATCACGGCGACGCGCGGGGGAAATTGTTGTCAGGAAATTGCGAGTCAAGACCACAAGAAATGAATACACGTGTTATCTTATTATACCTTCCCTCCATCCTTGAGTCTATTTCAAGATTTTTCCGAACAAATTCTCCCTCTTTCAAGCCTCATATGAATAATGGAAGATCCCACGTACAATACTCATGATTTTAATTAGAGTTTCGACATATCTCATCTCGTGAGATCTGTGATCGTATCTATGGATCCATGTTCGCGACAGGAGGCCATTTCCCGCGGCTTCCCGCAGAAACGTACACCTAATATCTTATATTTGCTCACCTTCCCCTACAGGGAGCTTTTTGTTGTGCATTTTTCATACCTAATGTATGTAAAAGAAAATATTCCAACCGAATATCCCACATTCTTTACATATTTTTTTATAAACGGCGTGTATACGACTACGACGGACATATTATTTTAGGATAGCATAGTACTCTAGATGAATATCTAATGTACTCGTATTATTAACTTTGCTTAAAGATTTATTATGTAACAATATTTTTATTACCTTATCACATGTAAATAGTACCTAATCATCCTTAGTGGGTAGGCCTACGTCCTACAGTGGACTATTAAAAAGGCTAGTACAGTAGAGTACATGTGAATAGTGGTTAGTTATTATTCATCTTGTGAGCTCTCTCTCTATGTACATAATTAAAATCTGCTAATATAAGTTCATTTAGGTCATATTAAAGTAAATAAAATGTAGAATAGATATAACACTTAAATGTTCGGTATAGTTAGTTTGATTAGTCATTAATTTAATTATTGCCTAAGTTAATACTTTTCATGTAGGTAGGTAAGCTTATATAATAGGTAGTAACCAAGTTACATCTTTTTAATATTGCACGCCCGTATTGGGTCCAATATTGAAATTAATATTTATTATTAAGCTTAATTAAACAATGTAACATCTTTGTAACATATTTATAACATTGTATTAATAACAATGTATTATATTCATACATTGTAGCGCCCGTAGCGTAGTTTGATTAGGTGATTGTCAGCGATCACCGAAATTAAGCAACGTTCCGCACGGTCAGTATTTGGATGGGTGACCGCGGGTGGCATTTTCCAACTGAGCGCTACCGTGGCTCGGATGACACGTTAAATTGTAGGTCCCGGTTTTTTTAACCGTTTAGCCATGTCAGAGGCCTTCAGGCGGCCTAAAAACTCTGACACCAGGGCTAGCCACCCGGCCTATACGAACTTACTTACTTTTTATTAATAACATCTTTGTAACATCTTTTTGAGACAAATTTTATTGATCCAGGTCTTTTTTACCTCAATAAAGTAATTTGTATTTGTACATAGTGTTGCAATAAACGATTTCTGATTTCTATGGTAACCAAGTTTTATTATGAGGCCAATTCGGATACGGTACAGATAAAAATCAATTGTGCACTTCAAATAAAATGTAGTATTAACTAAGTATGATCGGCGCCTACTTAATACTTACCTACATACTCGTATTTGTCTAGTATTGCCAACTATCTATAGTAAAACATGAGTTTCGCAATCACCATCATGTAGTACGGAACCCAAAACGCTTGTCTCGAACCGCTTCTAAGAACGAATTGACCGAGCGAACGAAGTGAGCGATACGTCTCAGTTTTAACTCCATAATATGCTTTCTTCTCTCCAGGTGTTGGTATATACTCCTCTACATCAACATGCGTGTGACTGAAACCGCTTGACAATTTTTTTTAATAAGCGCTAACTACCTACATAGGTAAAGCTTGTTATTTCTCTACGGCGCTAACTTCGGTCCAAAATTAATTTTCGCATCGCAAAAGTCCCAGCCTTCCGTCAAATGTTTCACCTGGCATCCCGCAAATGTCTCGCGGTTTGAAACGTTGAAATTTCCGGAAACTTTTCCAGGCAATATTTTACCGCTACTAATCGTAGAAGATAGCAAGAGAGAGGAAATGCTCTAACGTACACAATTTAAAGGTTGATTTTAAAATGAAGTCTAAAACTCGTAGAAATTACTCTGCAATCAAGAATTAATCATAGACAATGATAGGTAAGGCGACGTTTAAACTACTGATCAAACATCACATTTGCATTTCTACAATATGGCGGATAAAATGTCAAATGACTTCAAGACGTAGAATCTCTTTGATGACGAATTACCAACCGCAGACATTTTTATAAAATCTAAAACGCATTACTTAACTTACATAATTAATTTGATTTAATTTTAAATTATCATTGTAATTGTCACTAAATTCTAAACATTAGAAGTTCTAAAACATTGTATTTTTTTCTTTCGTTCAAATTATGTTGAATTTGCGATAAATATTGCTACGCATTATAATCAGTAGTTAGTCCTGTACACGGAGGGCGCTGATTGCCAGTAGCACAGTTTAATTACTAGTACATACACCAGCCAGACCCATAAGCTATATATGTAATCTATGTTAGATTATTATATGGATATTGTATAATTACGACTAGTATTTAGGAACTTTCAACATGAGTTATATTTAATAGTGATTTGTAATTGGTGTCAATAAATCATTTATTTATTTATTTAATTGCTATGTAATCAATACACAACTTAACATAATCTGTGGATCAAATTGGCGTTTCCGCAATATGGTAGACAAACTTCAAAAGCTTCGAGACGGAACTAATTTTTGTATTCCGAATTAACGAACACCGGATCTGTCTGTTTTTTATGTTCTATGTTACTAATATTCTGCAAAATAACTTTCTGTCTTTGTTCTTTGCTCTGTGGAAATTCTTTTACGGGGAGAGAGCTTTGTGGCCATCAGTTATGTTAACAATCTTTGTCGCTTGTGTAATGTTGCTCTTTGATTGCGGATACCTGTGACTTTTTGGGGAAAACAATTGACATTTTTTTTTGTTTCTTAATTTAAAAATATAATTTCATTATTTTAAAAAGTAAAATCTTCTTAATTTAGTAACATTACTGTTCCTTACCGGCCTTTTGATAGTCCACTGCTAGACACAGGCCTAACTACGATGGGTAATTGGGCCCTAACTACCACGCAGGCCCAGTGCAGGTAGATTCATCGAATTTCTTTAGATGACTAACTTTATCATTTGTAGTGTATTATTTTACAAACTTTTCTTTACTTTTTTAATTTGCAACATTTTACAAGTGTAAATATGTTAATAGTTTTTAACGAAAATAATTACGAATAATAATAATAATAATCACCGAAATAAAGCAACGTTCCGCACGGTCAGTATTTGGATGGGTGACCGCGGGTGGCATTTTCCAACTGAGCGCTACCGTGGCTCGGATGACACGTTAAATTGTAGGTCCCGGTTGTTTTAACCGTTTAGCCATGTCAGAGGTCTTCAGGCGGCCTAAAAACTCTGACACCAGGGCTAGCCACCCGCCCTATACGAACTTACTTACTTTTAACTAAAATAATAAATACTTAATGTTGGTTTTGGTATTACCAATACGTTCTGGCTCTCGACTGCACAAGGCGCGAATAATTGGCAGGAGTAGAATAAAACTAAACTGCTAAGTAATAGATAAAATAAATAACAAAGTCATCATCGTTATCATTTTTAGCCTGCAAGTAATCGCCAAGAATAGGTATCTCTTCTTGTACGCGACTCATTTCCGTCCTATGCAAGTCTATCGCTATCGCGATTCTAACAATATTGTCAACCCTACGGGCAGGTGAGACGACCATAAAACAAAATGGCTTCGATTAAATATGTCTGAATATGTAAGAGAAAAGATTAATAGTCTATTTTCATCCAACATTCACAAAACTTTCGTCCAAAAATAAACAAGAAACAAGAAGTAACAACAGGGTGTTCATTTCCTCGTTTGTTGTGCAAGATTGGCCACCATTCCATCACCGCGGGGCGCTCGGTGTGTCCCCGGCAGGTCGTTAGCCGAAATGGCTAATGAAGCACGAATTGGCAGGGAGTGACCAACTGGCCACTTCTATGTTGACACCTTGTCTAGATGGTGCAAGGAAAAAATAAACTTTTTTTGTATTTTTTTTTATATTGTGCCCTATCACAGCAGCTTTGTACGTAAAACCACGCAAGGAAAATATTTCTAAATCTCGTTTGAAGCGGGGATGATTGTTTCACTGTGTTGTAGTGACTGAGCTCGCCAACCGTTGTTCGTATTGTTCTAGACCTACAAATTTGTAACGTAATGCGCCTTCTTACTTTATTAGACTGATGATTTCTTCGTTTGCTGTGTAAGATTGGCCACCATTCCATCACCGCGAGGCGCTCGGTGTGTCCCCGGCAGTTCGTTAGCTGAAATAGCTAATGAAGCACGAATTGGCAGGGAGTGACCAACTGGCCACTTCTATGTTGACATCTTGTCTAGAAGGTGCAAGGAGAAACCAAAAAAAAAAAATGTGTCCATAATACCTTATACTTTTCTTCTTAAGTATTTACTATCACAGAAGTTGTATAGTTAAAGTACTTACAACTAAAAAGTTTATTTTTAGGTCTTGTTTGAGGCAACCATATCTTTGTCACGTTTTGTTACGTCGATAAAATTGTCTCGTGGTTCGTATGCCAGCCGTACAGGTTGTATTTTTCAACGAATCTGTAACTTTGAAACGGCTCAACTGATTTTAATAAAACATGTCTAGGTAACAACAATTACTCGGAAACTTGCTTTCAAAAAAGTAAAAAAATGCTTATACTCGTAAATCGATTCAGTAAGTTTCAGAGCTACGGTGCAACGGAAAGTCACTAAACAGAGTGACAAAACTTATTGCACTCTTCTAATAGCATTGGAGGGGATATAGGTTTACGTTTGAATACATACTGCCTGAATACTGATGTTAAGATAGGTATGCTGTCTAAGGTTCTCTGTTACCTAGAAGGTTTTTTACTTGAAATAACTTAACAACATAACTTAATATATATTTGTATGTTTCAGTTTTATCCAGTTTGACTACATACTGCCTGATATGCTAAATTGCACGGTTACCTAGATGCTACCCATTTACTCGAGATAACAACATACTTAATATATTTCTATGTTTCAGTCTGATCCAGTGCCCCTATGGTTGTGGCCACGGAGACGGCGGACATTGGTTAATTACGTGCGATAGTCGGAGCTCACGAGAGAATGATTGCAGCGCGGTAACGACTCTCGGACTTACGCCGTCGGGCCATTACTTCGGCGGGTAGCCGCCCGCCGCTCAGCTGTGACTTCCTTTAGACATCATCTATTATCATATCAGCCATAGGACGTCCACTATTAAACATAGGACTCTTTAATCTTTTTTCATTTGTATTCGTCTTGCCTCCAGTGAGATCCTACAGCTTTCCACTTTGTCTACGCGCATACATCGGAGCTACACTGTACAGGGTTATTGGTAATCAATTAACATCCTTCTAGGGACTTATTCTGTACAGGAAAACTAACAACTTATATTCTACGACTTTTATCAAATCTCAAAAAATAAATGTTGTTCCATAGAAAAATATCGTTCACCTTCGACAAAATGTATGCTTTTTTTTATATTTGACAAAAGTTTTTAGTTGTACAGAATAGGCCTTTAAAAGAATTCTAATCGATTATCAATAACCCTGTATAATGTAGTTGCTTGCCCTCATACATGGCCTCAACTGCCTCACTACTCCAGAATGAACACAAAAAAATGTGTTCAATAAGAATTTAGTGTAATAAGAATTTGTGTACATGATCATTGATTACGACAGCATGCCGGTAGCCTTAGCACACTGAATGTACCTACAAAGCTTGTAGAGGCCTAATTATATAGGTCGACGGATGCGAAGTTAGCTACAAACTGCGCAATGTACCAGTGACTATAATACCAGAGATTAGTTTACTTTATTCCATCCACTTTATTCCATTCCATATGCAATCCTGACAGAAGCTCACATAAAGCTACGTGTCGATTGAATATTGCGCATCTTGTAGCTAATTTCACATCCGCAGACTTATATGATTATACTATACGTTAGTTAAGTGGTTTTTATTTATTTCCGCTCTCAGTTTCCGCCAGTTTCGTAGCCTTCAAAAGTAAGCACGTACTCGGTAATGTCATTTGGCAGCGAACAGCACAACATCTTGTTTATGGACGCATTTCGCTCGCTCACAAACTAAGCAAACTATTCTTACAGGAACTACACGTAGGTATACAAATACATAGTACATCTACTCATAAACCAACTATTCTTGCTTTCCACACGTAGGTACTTACATGGCTATAACTATGGGTACAAACAACAGCGCCTTTGCCTACGCCGACTCCAAGCCATACTATTACAAATATTTACATTGTAGGTAGATGATGAATCAATACTTATCAATTCACATAAATTGATTTTTAATTTCAATGTTTGTATAAAAATAAATTATGACATATAACCTTCTAGGTGACTATGTGAACTACTGTGGAATATACCGATTACATTTGATCAGTACAAAAACGTACTTAACCCCTTTGCATTGTGCATGGGTAGCTACATCTGGAAAATTCAATAGGAACTAGTTCTTTTAGAATAGTAGTACACCGATGGTAACTACTCTCGTAAGAAGAGAGCACATTAACTCGAGATAGTCTAGCAGTTAAGCTATCAAAGCATCGCTTGAAGCTTTTTGTCTTTATATATATGTTTCACACTCAGGTGTAGGAGGTACTTAGATAGTTTTGTTTGCTTCCTTGAAAAGTGTATAAATATTGAAGTCTGAATTCACTGAAATACATTTCCAAAAATGTCAATCAAATTCGACGAAATGTATCTAATGCTATTAGGCTATTATGTGGTAAAAGTGGTTCACAATAGGTAGATTCGTATATAATCCAATCAACATATATTGTAGTTACTCTTTGTGGACAAGTGTTCATGTACCAAAATTTAAATAAATAATTACATTTAGTAATTTTATCATGAAATTTAAACATGAATATGTTATTTAAATATAATTACATAAACCTCAAGTGTTAGGATGTAACTATAGATTCCAAAGTTGGCTAAATCAGTTTTTTTGTCCCCGAGTGACATTTAGTAACTACCTAGGCTACGTGTTCTTGAGCGAAATGCTTTCAAAATGACAAAATTCGAGACATAAAACAGGTTTTACTTCATTCCTGCAATCACCATCAAAGTACCCACTGCAGTTTCCACAAAGTAGCAGCTCACATCAAACGAACCTTACAATTAAGCTTGCCCCAGCTCACCCCAGGCTCTCAGAACAACTGCATTATTATCCCCTTCGCTCCTGCTCAAGTGACAAACTCATAAACATTTGTCACTGGACGGACCGTCCAAGTAATTGCGACCATTCGACCAGCGTAACCAGACCCGTCACTTTCTTCCCTACCCTGCCTGACCAAGAGAGTTAATCGTAATGAGGGATGTATGGGAGGTCTGCATAATCTGGTGAATACATTACTTATTGGTGCCCCGAAACGTTTAACCGATCCTGTTCTAAATTTGAACAAATAATTTACGAACGGTCACTCTTGGTACCACTTTTGTCTCAGGGTTGGCAGAGACCACCTTGTACTTCCATTATAAGCTAAAGGAAAATTTTAAATAAGATTGCAAAAATATAGCGAGCAAATTACGAATAGACCAAAACGTAATAGTGATTCGAAAAGCAAAATATACCCAACCGTTTCAGAGCAAAACAGTGCCGGCTGATGAAATGAAATAGAGATGCACTCCAAACGCATTGCTTTTGACATATCAAAATGTGTATGTAGTTTGTCCATGATTTTAGTAACTTTCCCGTGTAATATTTTCAATTATATTTTTTATCGATAGTAAGGTTATTTTTTAGAAAAAATAGGAATAGATACTAAGGTTGAAAATGACATAACTAGAGTCTTTTTACATAATTACTTGTACGACACGGCAACGTAATGGTAATGATATTATTATTATAATGATGATTTACTACAGCAAAACGGAGTACATACATCGTATTGCTATCGTCTGTGGCTCTTCTTTCAACACTCTTCGATTGGTACCTACTTTTAGTAAGCTGGATGACGTTACTTAAGCCCAGGCACGAAGGTAAAAGTTTATCAATGGCAACCCTGCGTTGAATAATGAGTCGGACATCCCGCGACCAGCCAGCGCCTCGGGCTAGTATTGATGAGCTCTGTCCGCATAAACTCCAACAAAACGACACCGTGACATCACGTGTAATGAATAAGCATTTCGTATGGTCACAGAACATGTGCAGGTTTGGCCACAGTTATGTATTATTCATAATTGGCGTCGTCAAACGCTGTTCCGATGTGGAAAATTTTGGTATTACAAGTTGTTCGCAAAGTGGAGTCGATTTGATTTATTTGAATAAGAATGAGTCCGCATGCCAGAAATTAATCCAAAAAGTTCCCATTGGTGTAGCACTAGATGTTATCTTTGTAATACGCGACTTATCGCGCAGTAAATCATGCATGAGATACTTACATAATTAAATACTTCTTTTTCTTTTTTGCCCTGTTGCATTGGTCGTGGTCACGGGCAGACTAGATGCGAAGCCATACATAAACAAATAAATAGCACTACATGTGTCTATTTCAGAGATACACTTACTGTCTTCCACGGATAAACTGGGAACTAACTTTTGTAAATGAAGAAAACATTTGTTAGACAGAACGTCAGTCGAAGACAGCTTTTACCTCAGAATAAACAATCATTAGTTAAATCATAAATATTTAAACAATCACAATAAATTTTGCTATCGAATGCGTGCCGATAACTTTTTCGATAGAGATTGTGCAGACCTACAGATGATCAAAAAAACTCAGCAGCTACGTCCAATATAAGAAACTGATTTCCCTACTTTTACCACGACTAAAAAGTCTAATAAAATTCAAAAATCTGCCGCTGCCTGCAGTTTGGTGATCGCAATCCAAAATTATGCTAATCGCACAGAACCGTATGTATCATAACCGTCATAATCTGATAATGCATATAATTTCCGGCCATCAGAGCGTGCCTCAGAAGTGGGACATGACACGGAGCGGCCATCAATATTTATGAACATTTCACTAATTTTGATAAAGGTTTAGAACTAAGTGACTATTCTAAAATAATGAACCTGATAATAATGGTATTGTCATTTCAGTGGAAAAAAATGCTGAGAAAAAAATCAGCGGTTACTGCGGTCGCTTTTGGCGTATATATCTACCTAATATCATTCCTATTATTTTATACTTAATATTATGTAGATGATTTTATCATAATATTATAAACTTATAATAATATTATAAACGCGTTATATGTTTGTTACTGTTTCACGCAATAACTACTCAACGAATATGAAACTTTGCAATAATAGTGCTTATACATCAGAATAACACATAGGCTATAATTTATAAAGATATTGCGTGAAACGAAGTTCACCGCGTCAGCTAGTAATATTACAATACAATACAAAAACACTTTATTGACACCACAAGTAGTAAAACATAACAGAAAAAGTAATGACGACACAAGAATGGTAAATAAAGGCGGTCAAATCGCTAAAAGCGATTTCTTCCAGACAACCTCTAATATTATGATGTGAGAACAAATTGATCGAGATGATAATTGCTTAGGCTGTAATCCTTCGTTTAGTTTAGGCTAACTTTGTTTAGTTATTTTTATTAACCATAAGAAATTTCTTACTTCCAAAGTCTAAGCAATTTAAATTATTGGAAAAAATCACCATTCCTCCTTATGTAGGTACCTCTTCCATTTACAAATTAGTAAAGCTACACATTCAATAAAAATAATTATTATAATCATTTAGTATCTCAATTAAACCAGCAAATTAATTGATGACCGATTTATTTAGATATTTAAAAGCACACGAGTTCATTTATTAAGAGGTTAGAACGAGAGAGCGAAAGGGGAGAGGGTGGAAGCGAGACGTATCTCGGTGTTCGGATATCATATTGGGATACCACAAATCATAAAACTAAACACCAACATGCTCAAATACTCATACAATAGGCTCAATCAGAGAGTAACTTTGGGCTCAATTATGAAGACTATTTGACAGCTCTAAAATATTTCAAAACGCTGGTCTCTTTTGTTTTATAAATAGGTCTCAATGAAAATGACAGCTACGAGTACATTATTATCTATCTATCTATCTATATATATAAAAGAAAGTCGTGTTAGTTACTCCACTTATAACTCAAGAATGGCTGAACCGATTCGGCTGTAAATTGGTGGGAAGGTAGCTTAGAACCAGGAGAAGGACATAGGGTACTTTTTATCCCGTTCCTTTATTTTTATTTTTTTAATAGTTATTCATATTATATTTTTCATATCATCTATTCCCTTAAAAATCGTTAGCGAAACTGTCACCTATCACAACGATGCTAATAGGCCCAATTTCAAGGCACTATCGTAATTATAACAGCTAATTAGAATATTTCTGTTTCTTTTTCACTTTAGGCATTCGATAGGGAGAACACATTTTATATTCAAATTAAATTTAAGATGGCGCGTTCATAATTGGCCCTGATATGGATTGACGAAACGTAATAAGATGACAGGTGACATACATTGACTGAATACTTTTTATGAATGTCACGCTTAGCATAGCAAAGAGACAAATTGTCTTTTCACCATTATAGCTCCTCGAGAAATAAATGTGGTATGGATTGACAATGACAACTGACATTAAAATTGGAATAAATGGTTTTTCCCTATGCCATGCTATACATATTAAAATGACGTTTAATACTGGGCCGTCATTTGGTATGACATTAAAAATATTTTTAAATATACCATTAGAGGTTAAACATGTTTCTTTATTCTACCTTTATGGTACAGAATCCATACTAATATACGAAGAAACGGATCGACTTGATTTTTAGGAGTAGTATGGCATGAGTATAAGTATCTTGACTCTAAGGTTATTAACCTTGACTGTGAACTGTGACCTTGACACGAACATACGTTTCTGTTGGTTTGGTTAGGATTGAACAGTGATAAAAGTGCAGCCCGCCTCAGTTGCGGCACTCCTCATGAGGCACGCAACTTGCCAGCCAGCCTCTCAGCTGCTTTAGTTAAAAAGCCCAGAAAAGAGGCCCAACCACGAGTGCAAACTTCTAAGCTGCCAAGGGAGAAAAGACCCAAAAAATCGGGAGACCTCGAGCGCCGCCTTCTCAGCTGTCTCAGAAGAAACACAGAGAAGCGGCTCTATCTGGGATTCCTGCGCCGCCCATAAGCCTCGGCTACTAAGTTCCCCCGCCACGACAAGGCCTTACAAGGGAACCCGTACACTCTAACCTTATCTTAATCAACAGAAGCATTTATAAGTATAATGTATTATGATGTCAGGTTAGGTTTGGACAGTGGCAAGGTACAAGGGTACTTGACTTTTTTTTATAGAGCAAGTGCCTTTATTAACTACCACTAAATACAAGACTTATGATGTGAAACTTCATAAACTACTACTACATAACAAGCAACTGGATCATCCACAGACCCTTGAAGGTCAAAAGATAATCCAAATACTTAAGCCCACTGCCAGTTAGCAGCGTGCCCCGCATGCTGGCAGCATTGCCAGGCTGATTGCCAATGCTTATACGTTAGCCAAATAAAAACCAGCATTTTGGTCACACGTCGGGTACACCAGACGCTCAGAAAGACTTTTGAAAACAAAACTGGCCACCACGGGCACAATGTCTCAATTTCAAACGGCTCAAATTTGTAACCACTGCTAAGGTTAGCATAATTGCGCTGTTTGTGCTGCTCCGAATCGGCCAACGCTCCAGCCCTTCTCTGAGTCTCAGAAAGATGTGACGGCACCAAAGTATCGACGCAAGTCGCGTCTCATACTAAGGACCGTCTACACTTCCATGGGACCAGCTTCATACCGTCAGGCCTTTTGCCATCACCAAGCGCAAACCCATTCGGTTCAAGTACGGCTGCTATATTGGCGGTCGCAAAAGCCCTGCGTGTGACATCGTTCACACTGGCGAGGCAACAAATTCGACCAGCGCTTCTTGAGCAAGAAAGACGGTGGTGACCGAGCTGGTCAACTAGGGTACATGTGCGGCGCAGCAGCAAGTTGGGTCGACTATCTCGACGATTTCATCAATATCGCCGGTCGAACCTGGTCACGACCGGCAAAGAGCCGAGGCAGATGTCACAGAAAAAGAGAGGCCTATAACCAGCAGTGGGACAAAGAAAGCTGCGGATGATAATCATGACAAAACTTATTAGTTGAGATTGACTGTTTCTTGGGTTTGAAATGATTGTTTGCTACAATATGTGTGTACCGTTTCACATTGAATTGGGGCTAATATTTTGTGGCGCATTTACAATTACCTACTTACTTCGTATCTGCCGATTTTAGACCATTACTCTCTTTACAAAAGTGAGATAGCTCAACCAGATCTACATTTTGTATGACAGCTGTCGAACTTAAATTAGTTTATCTCCGTAACTGTCAACTTTTGATCAATGCTATCTTTACGAAAGTGAGATAGCTATACCAGATCTACATTTAGGATGACAGCTATCGAACTTAAAAGTGGTTTATCTTCGTATCTGTCGATGTTAGACCATTACTGTCTTTACAAAAGTGGGATAGCTCAACCAGATCTACATTTTGTATGAGAGCTGTCGAACTTAAAAGTAGTTTATCTCCATAACTGTCAACTTTAGAACAATGCTATCTTTACGAAAGTGAGATAGCTCAATCAGATCTACATTATGGATGACAGCCATTAAACTTAAAATATCTTAATGTAGGTATTTCCGTAAGGTTAGCTACCTAAATTCATTAACTTTCGCGGTACGAAGTTCGCCGGGTCCGCTAGTACTCTATAAAATTTAACTTGATATCTGCGACAGCTGTCAGAAAAATCACGCCTGTGAAGTCTTGAATTTCTTAATAGTACAGACAGTACCTGTCAATGTCATACTTTATGGGCATGTCGATTAGTGATGGGCGACGAATGATCGTGTCCACAGAGTTTTAGATAGAGTTTTAATTAAAATATCGATAGTTTATACTGACGATATTTTAAATAAAACTTAATTTATCATTAATTTTATTGTATATTTGAATATCATAACATTTTTCACATGTGTAATTAAATTAAACCCAATTATATGTTACATTAGCATCGATAATAGTGAAAAACGTCGATAAATACTATCGTTACATTATTATGAGTATTTAATTAATATCATAACATTATTTACATGTGTACATACTTGATCTTAAATAATAGTAAGTAAATAAAATCCAATTTCTCACCTTCAACTACTCATTCGATTTCATTACAACATTGTTTGAAAATCGATTTTTTCTACCACTATCTCAACTCTAAATATATGTCAATATGTAACTGTCGCAGAGATCAAGTTAAATTTTATGGAGTATAGTAATTTTAAACATGTAAGAATTGTGCCTACTGTCTTGCTCACGTCGACTTGGCATTATTTTTTTTTCTATATTGATGCTTGCTCACAACAACACAAGAACTGATTCACTCCTACCAACAAACAGATGGCAAAGTTGAGAGCCGTCATCCGTGCGCGAACTAATAAACAAACGGTAAGATTCACAAGAATCCGAAGTTGGCAATCAGTGGTCGGTCTTGGAGATAATTAATGTTGAACGTCTTTACCCTCTGCTCCCCTTGCTTGCTGTTGTACTGACCAGTATTATCACAATACTAGCGTTTTGCCTGTGGCTTCGCGCGTGTGTAATTTCGAGTTTTCCCAATATGAATCTTTTATTTTTCCATGATAACAAAATACTAACAAATTACCTTGGATGTCACTTTCCAACCTTTGAATTATATCCGTGCGAAAAATCAAGATGCGCTGTTGTTGCGTGAAAGAGTAACAAACCAACAAACTCACTTTCGAATTTATAAATAATATTAGTTAGGACTAACCATAGTAAGGATATAATTACGCATTATCATCACTATTCGCGGCGTCTTTTATACCACTACTTAGTTTGACTGCCTCGGTGGCTCAGTGGTTAGTGACCCTAACTTCTGGATCAAAGAGGCGTGGGTTCGATCCCCACCAGGGCAAATATTTATGTGATGAACATAAATGTTTGCTCTGTGTCTGGGAGTTATTAAGTTACTATCTATATAAGTATGTATTTAAAATATGTATATATAGTATATCAGTCTCTGGCAGCCGTATCACAAGCTTTTCTTAGTTTGGGGTCAGAGACCATGTGTAAGATGTCTCAAAATATTTATTTAATTATTTATAGTAATAGGCCTCTTTATAACGTTATGGTACCTTATGCTTCGATCCTGAACCTAGCCGATATAACTAATTATACCTGGCTACTTCGGATGCCTATTTTAAAAAAAAAAAACATCTTTCCATCAGCCATAGGAAGTCCACTGCTGGACAAAGGCTTCGCCTATGGATCTCCAATAAGATTTAAAAACTGCTCATTTAAAATTAAAATTATAGTGGGTGTAGCGGTTGTGGCCACTGACCCGGTGTGGTCATTAGGTAATTATAAACAATGTAATACCATAAATATTGTTTGTATGAATCGAAATGTTTCAAAATTTCTTTTAAAATATTAATTTGACATAGAATTGTCTTTTAAATCCTTAAAATTCAAAGTGGCCACAAATGGTACTAAGGTGGCCACAACGGTGCGTCTACCCTAATTAAAATTTAGCCTTTAGAAAGGTTAGCTGTGTTACCGGATTTAAAATACTTTATTTTATCAAAAGATTTATACACGCTTTAAACACTGTTTAACCGTTCAATGTATACTGTTAAACATTGTACAAAACGTGCGTAAAGCTTTTGTGGTAAGACGGTAGATCTTTAGAAATGCCTTTCAGTCAGCAGAAATCACATCTTTATTTTTTTAAACAGATAAATTTAAAACAGGCTTTAGCTTTGTAATGTTTATTGAATTGTCTAAGATTTAATTTTCAAACGCGAACCTATTTGAAATAAAAAAAAAGAATTCTGTTATCTCATGTCAGTCAAAAAACTTTTATTTGTAGATAAATTATCTATAGTTAATACACACAGAGACGAGACACCGTATTGCAATAAAAATAAAAAGCCTTCGCACACACGAAACATCGCCGACACGAAAAAGGTCGTCTAAACACGCCAATAATTTTGTCACGTCCCCAAATAAATATCGTTTTATTTATCGCCGCAGCAAGACAAAGGTCGACGGTCGACGTAATTACCTGGAAGCGCCCTGGAGCCAGCCCGGGGACTCCCTGCGGAGTGACAATCACGCACGTACTACGAGACCATTATGAACTTGATTATGATGACGATTTGGTAAGGCTTTTGTACTTTAGTTGCGAAAATAAAGTTAAAGAAATATAATTATGTGAGGGAAACCAGTACTTACAATGTGAAAAAAAACATAATATAGAGGGTTACATGCTAAGTCGACCTATTCCCGTTAAGCGTGTGTAGTTTACTACGTTTCTGACTGATTTGACTATGAAACACCATATCCTAAATCTCACAGTTTTCGAGATATTTGAATTCAAATACTTTTTATAAAAGGTTAATTTTACGGACAATATTGAGTAGTGAGGTCATAAAATATTATTTTACATGTAAAAATCAAATAAAAATAATAATACGACTTACACGTTTCAAAATATCTGAGCTGATAGCCGAAAATTGGGAATTATATAAATACCAATTTCAAATATCTGTTTTTTTTTAAATTTAGGATAGTGTATTTCATAGTCAAATTAGTCAGAAACAAAGTAAACTACACACCCTTAACGGGAATAGATCGACTTACCCTGTAACCCTGTATATGTAGATAAAGAAAAAAAATGTGGGTAAACTCGTCTATGACACGTCAATAATGTGAGTCTGGTCGCATTTGACCAGCGAGGTGTACCATAACTTATAGTCCTTCTCGTAATGTGTAGAGGCCTGAACTCATCAGTTGATCACAATTAAAACAGCCGTAGCAACGAAGCAAAACAAAAACTAAACTAATAATACAAAAGGATAGATTTTTGCATAAACCAATTTTATTGTATAGACCTATTGCGATTATTATACCCAAAAAAATATAATACAAAGTACTTAATGAAAAGTTTGATGGAGTCAAGAAAAAAAATATAAATAGCTCGTAATTCATATTAACTCTCGGTATATAATATATAAGAATGAATTAGGTACCTTAAGCCCGAATCAAACTTAATAGCGTTTGTGAAGTTACAGCAAAAATCTGTGCAATCCCCACTCCTTACTTACCTTGACATATGAATTTGCTATTGCGAAATGACGCACCTTGTTTTTACAGCCATTAAGTAAATTCAGCCTATACTAGTAAGTAGTTATGTAACTACGTACTGAGAAGGTACTCTATGTCACGCAACAAGAAATGCCCAAACAAATGTCCCAGAAAACGAGAGTTATGACGGTCCATCGGCAACTCCTCAAGGTGGCGTTAATGTTAAATTAGGTGATCCATCCAGGGGCAAAGGGCGTTAAGGGCCCAATAAATTAGTTGGGGACAGCGGAGCTAATAAACACGGTGGCGAAATGGCAACTCCGAATAACTTGTTACGACTTGCCCCGACCTCCCCTATTGACTAATTACTGCACTTTGTATTGTGAACACCTTGTCCTAAAACAAGTAACAAGTAAACTATTCCTGAAACATGCATAACGCTTTCCCTAAATAGATAGGGAAAGTAGAAAGAAGTCGAAAATTAGTATTTGTCTCGCGGATGTAAGAAATCTTTGTAAGAATCAAAAATGTACCTACTTTTTCTTCTGTTTGTTATATTTTACCTAGCTAGTATAGCTTTATGATTTTACAGAAAGAAAGAAGAATGCTATATAAGTCATGCTTACATTGCTTAGTAAATATGTTTTTAGCAGATCACAAACCCGCTTGTAGAGATGAATGGGTATTCATAATATTAAACTCAAGAAAAGAGAAGACACCAGGACACAATGGACTTTTTGGTGAAGGAAAAACTCTAAAAGTCTTACCTATGTCAGTAGATACACTAACCCGTACTGCCAGCGTGACAGATAAGGCCCGATGGCCCTTCGTGGATAGGTCCACGTTCAGGAATGGACTATTAAAAGCCTGATACAGTGTTCTGTATCAGGCTTTTAATAGTCAAAAATATAAGCGTAGAAATAAATTAAAACTATCGTACATACTACTTAAACGGTCGTATCGATTTCAAGGTAGGAAAAGACGAAAACTGTCTAGAATGAACTACAACAAATCTCCAGCTCCACGATGGCTATTTTGTCAACTAGAGGTGTACCTACAAGTCGAGTCGCAAGCGCACAAAGCGACTCGGTCTCACATCGATCAGGCTAATCTACGCGGACGGGTGCGCGCGCGCATAAATCGACAGGCCGCCGGCGGTAAAGCACTCCGGCACTTAGTGGGTACTTGAACCAGTATATCGGAGCTGAGGGATTGTGATTAAAGCAACTATGTTAGCTGGACCAAGTTTTTTGGAGCTGGGAGAATGTAATTGGAGCAAATAAGTTATCTGAACCAAGTTTTTTGGAGCTGGGAGAATGTAATCGGAGCAAATATGTTATCTGGACCAAGTTTTTTGGAGCTGGGAGAATGTAATTGGAGCAACTATGTTAGCTGGGCCAAGTTTTTTTGATCTGGGGGAATGTGATTAGATCAGAAATGCTAGCTGGGTCAAGTTTTTTTTGAGCTGGAGGTATGTAATTGGAGCAAATGTGTTAGCTGGACCCAAGTGGTGGTAGCCAAAAGGTAACCAGGCTTGATTAGTTGATGCTGCTGGAGACATAATATGGGTAACGAGCAACTTGATTAAAGATCGTCTCTACGATGGACTTCCTACGGTTGAGAGTGTTGAGACAATGATAAGTATATTATTAAGACTCCTTAAGTCCTAATCAACTACAAGTTTAAAGAATCAGGGAAGAATATTGTCGTATGTTTTGATAAAGATCATCTCTAAAATAAGAAGTCAGGCAGAAAACCAGGACAGGACGTTTCCTTCGGTTCGACCTGTACTTATTTTCTACCTACCTGCTCAGACCAAATAAAAAAATCAAGACAGAATATTGTGTAACAAAACAAGTGAGGCCGGCAAAAATACGCCTCGACGTGTACAGACACAATTACATACACACATACAAAGAAGCTATGGCGGCGCAACACCGACTCACTCACCACATGTACTATAAAAAACCGGCGTCATTTGTCTGTTCAATACGTTATGTCTTTATTTTTTTATTTGGTCTGAGCCTACCTGAAAAAAATGATAGTTCTGATTTGACATAGTTATTTCTATATTTTGCTCTACTGCAAAAGAAGTAAAGCTGTTTACTATAAATAATATACATCGAGATTATCTTTTGTTTACACCTCTGGTTTTTATAATTCGATGGATTTTATTCATATCATCTTTCTACTTGACTGCTTCTTTTTTTCCTCATATTTCCACTATCAATAAATAAGCTCTTCTTTAATGATGTTCCTTCTTTTTCCTAAAGTCTCTAATAAGCCCTTCTGAAAACTCCCTGCCCTAAATACTTTTAGCGAAATAACAGATAGATTCACGGAATCTTAGACACTGCGACCGAGTAACTTTAGCCGGCCGGTGTCCAAGGAAGGCGTACAAGGATGCCCACTCAGAGATATCAGCAAGGAGTTTATCAGGCGACAATACGCTCGATAGCGAGATCCATTGTTATCGGAGATAACTAGTGTTTACCTAGTGCTAAAGGATGTTGGGAGAAAAACGGATGGAAAGTAATCTAAAGTATAAGAGGCTTGGCGTGGCGATACCGAGTACAAGTGTATACTTTGCAGTGGTTCTTTGCTACAACTTATGTATAGTGAGGTCCTCACTATACGTATCACGTCACTGTGAGGATTTATATGAAGCTCTTGAGTTACGCTTTCCTAGACCCTAAATATAATTTTAAATACTTCACACAACCATTAATCCTACTTCCTACTAATATCATAAACGCGATAGTTTGTGAGGATGGATGGATGTATGGATGTTTGTTACTCTTTCACGCAAAAAACTACTGAACAGATTGAGATGAAACTTTGCAATAATGTAGCTTATACGAGTATATCAGAATAACACATAGGCTATAAATTATAGCGATATTGCGTCAAAAATCCAAATATCATGCGGGCGAAGCCGCGGGTAAAAACTAGTTTATTATAAATTCAAAGGTGTGTTATACCCCTCTTAGAATTCTAACAAGCACCATCACATATTGTAAAAGGTCATTAGGCATGAATGGAAGATGCTGCAACAGTCACAACACGGATATAGGCCGAATCAAACTGGCGTCTGAGAACAGGAATCGAGTCGTTGCGCAATTGCAAATTCATAATTATGTAACGGCAATTTGGGGTGGGGATTTGCGCATCTTGTAACTCACTACACCGCAAGAGGAGAAAAGAGCCCTAGCCGAACAGGGTTACGGAGGAGGATCGGGGTCGCGCATCCTGACGATCCATGAGGCTCAGGGTCTAACCTATAAGTCTGTCGTCGCCATTAACACAAAGAGCAAGCGTATTCTGCATGATAGCGTGTCGCACGCAGTGGTGGCGATTTTACGGCACACAGGGACATTTACCTATTACGCCGATGACGTAGATGACGCTATCGGCCGCTTCGTGCGACGGGCAACGGCTGCGGCACCAAAAGACATCCTAGATTATAACTTTCAAATGGCCATAAAAGATAGGAACGCGGCGGTTGCGGAGGTCTTGAGGCGAATGGACGATAGTTAATAGTAGATTAAGTTAGCATAAGGATTGCGTGTATGCCCGGAGCACTCAGGCTAGCATAGGCGCCTCTTCTTGCGACGGCGATGCGTGGCGGCGAGCCCTCTTCCCAAAAACGATGGCTGGCACGTGCGTCAACTCGTGAACGGGTGCTGCTTGCGGAGGCAGGACTGCTCGGTGCATATACGTAACGTAGTTTAGTAAAATATGTTGTCTTCTTAGGAAAATGTCGAATCATTGTTAATAAAAGGTACAGGCCCCGGTGTCTGTAGAGAATAAAATACAAATAAAAATAAAAATAAACTCACTACACAGACGCCATTAAGTTTGAATCGACCTATACGAGCAGTTCGATTTGCGTCATCCACACTGCATGTATCAAAGGCTTGGGGCATATCTTCCAGGTGACAATATTCCCCGCGGGTTATCGAATTTCGATTTACGGCGCTGCCGATATCTGTCGAAGCTCATGTCGCGCTCGCTTTTTATCTTTTGCCTTACATTGTCCGCAGAAATATTTGTCGCCGGTCGATATTTATTGTGAGATTGGATGGCGACAAACGTTTTTGTCTTATTTCATGTGAGGTTTATGCGTCGCTGGGCTTTGTTGACGGTTATTGGAGATGTCAGCGTAAATTGCGGTTTAAGGATATTGTCAACTCTTATAATGTTATGTTCGCCTGGTAGCTATATGTTAGCTGCAATTTATGATGCATAATATTCTTGTCCTCAAAGCGCTGTACTAAACAAAATATAGGTACAAAAGAATGAGCTTAATAAGAAGTCTGTTTAATATTCTTCGATTAAGAATTTTGGATTAGTCCCTTAAAGATTGATTACCTACTGTTTGATCGTTTACATAATTGTAACCCCCTGTGTAATAGGGCCTATTCTGTGTTGTAACCAAATGAATATATGACTTTGTTACCCGAGAGTTCATCAGCTGATAGCCGAAGTCTGTTTAAAGATAAAATAATAGTATCTTCAAAAAAAGCTACAACTAACCCCACTTTTACACCTAAGTACTGCAGTACACTCTTACCAAAAATCGTTGAGGTAAAAAGTAGTAAAAGCTTGTTCAATCATACCCACCATGCAATGCAGTAACATAACTCCCAATCGTTAAGGAAAGGTTAGATTGGTGTCCTACAACTTTAAACAGGGCTGAATTCAGTATACACTGTGTCAAACTCAATCATTTATTGCAACATTTGAGTTTTTAATTAACATGTTTTGTACAATTATACATATGACCCTAAAAGGGTATGGCAATTTTTATTTGTATTGGAACGATTTTATGTTTTCTAGATTATCGTTAAAAAATTCTTCTAATAGCTGTGTTAAAATAGACAGAATGTTTTTTGACAAATTTGCATATTTAGAATTTATAAATAGATACCGGGGACACAATTTCAAGTTTTAATTTAAGTATAAAGTATGGTTTAAGAAAGTTTTGTTTCGTAATGTAGGAAGTAGACTATTAGAATATTTGCGAGAATACGAATACATTTTTTGATATTATGAATACTTATTGTGCGTTTACACTATTCCCCTACAATGTATCATTTGAAATTATGTGGACACACGTCATGAAGGCCTGTGCTTTTCAAAGTGCTAGTCGTAGTAACTGAGATAAACTAGAACTTCTCTGAACAGTAGACCTCGCATCTGTTCATGTGAATCTTCGTAAGTCTTTCTCTACTCGTTCTTGACCAATTTGATGCACTTACTCGCAAATCTTGTAAGGATTTGGATATTATTTTTTTTCCTGAGTTTTATCGAAATCGACTAATAAATTAACGCTAGAGCAAAATTTTCCCCTTTGAGGATGTTTTTTTATTTATCATTTTAATTCAGACAATAATTATTTTTATGAAAAATAATACAAAAAAAAAATTCCAAAAAATTATAAGAACCGCAGCGCGAGCACCGTTCTTATACGAACGTTAATTTGACATTTAAATCGCTGATATTCGCTAAAATGACAGAAAATACCGATTTTTAGCGAATTTTAGCGATTCAAATGTCAAATTAACGATCGTATAAGAACGGTACTCGCGCTGCCGGTTCCTCGAGATTCGTTGAAAAATACGACATGTAGAGTTAAGATTAACATTACCTCACAAACATCCAGACAGATGAAACAATATTACCAATCTCGAAACACTTTCTTCCGCTTAAGTACAGTACAACGTAAAGGGTAAAAACTCATCAAAGGCAAGCAGGTGCAAATATTAGTTGCGTACACTGCCAGAAGCCTCGAAACATCTAATAGACGGTTCGCTCGGTCGGTCAACTAAATTAAAAGAAGTACGTCCCAAGTCCTCAGTCCGTCACCACTGGCCATCAATACTGACAGTGGCGCCCCCGAGAGTCGTACTCAGTCGCGGAAATGATTCCTCCGAAATATCAATAAAACACAAACGCGCTCGCCGCTGGGAGCCGTTCGCGTCGCCCCCGCATTACAAATGGGCGCAAATACGGCCCTGCCCTTTTGATGGGACACTTTATTTTGTGAGTAGATTTTGATATTTTACTGGCTCATAAAAAACTAATAAATACACGTAAAACACAGTACAGTAAAACACAGTAAAAGAAGTGATGCAGAAATGGATGAAGAGGGGAAACAGAACAGAACAAATAACTCTCTACTTATATCTGCAGTGAAATAGAAAAACCAAACCTGACATAAAAACTCTTCTGTTTTAATCACGAGGCAATTTTCGACCAGACATTTAATAGTTTCCCAGAAAATTGGAGATACTATCATGGGACTTATCAGACTGGTTTCTTTATTATCCTCTATTCTGGGTTGTGGTTGTATCTCTTTCTGAAACTGATTACGCCGATTAGCTGAACGGACTATCGCATTTTTCATTGAATAGTATTCTACGTATATCATAAGAATTTTAGCCGTAGACCGTCTACTGCTGAACTAGGACCTCCCTTACAGGTTTTCAATGCACATAATCTGACTTATCGTAATCTGCCTGCACCCCAACACGATTCTGCTGATCTGCGGTCGTCTGTGTACCTTATGGATGGATCTACGCTGCACTTGCCGGCATGACATGCCCCATCTACTAGTTACTTCAAAATGAAGTCCAAAAAACATCGACCTGGCATTTTTTCTGTTTTACCTAAAAACCTTCGATCTAGATTATTTTTTTCGCCAAAAATGACCGACTTCATCCTTGCACAGAATTCGATCAGTTCGTATATGGATCGATGAATCATCGAGGTTTGTTTTCACATTATTGCAGATTTTTCAGTAACGACTAAGTTGATTTCAATAAAAATCTATAAACAAAAAACATCAAACAAAAAAAATAATTTGATAATTGTCGAATTACAAATAAAACATACCAACAGTTAAACTAAGAACCTCTATTTTTAAAGTCGGTTAATAAATTCAAAGTCATCGAAACTTAAAGCAAACTTTCAGATTTTTTTAAGCTTCAATTCGTAAGTAAAATCTACCCTTACGTTGGGACGCACCCGATGCTATTTTTTCCCGTCCATCGCGACCGCAACCTGACGTTCACTCCGGCATTATGAGATTTACATTTAGTAATGTCGTTTTATTGCCTCCATAACGGTAAGGTATCGCCATAATCTGCTCTAATGTTAGAGGGAAAATCACTTTGGCCGTGTGAAAAATTCAGAAAGTGGCCCGAAATATGGCGGAGGTACGTAGATATTGGTTTTTATGAATGTCATGCGGATAGTGAAGTAAGTGTTATGGCTGTTGGGTAAGTGGGGATTGAAGTGGTGGGTTTTTTACGGATCTCTGGTATTATACAGTATAGCGGTACGCGTAAAATGTATACAATGTAAGTTGTAAGGATGATATTTAGATAGAACGTAGAGACAGTATAAGTAGATGCGGAGGTAAAAATCGGACATTTTTATTATTATTTCATATAGGTTTGCGTTTGACCACACACTGCCTGATGTTATGCAGATATGTGGATTAGGATATAACACGCTTACCTAGAAGATACCTATTTACTCGGGATTTGAAGACACCTAAATTGTAATATAGCGGGAAGAGGCAAAGCGTTCCACATTCTGGAGTTCGTATGAGAAATGTGGACTCGAAACGCTTGGTTCTAACGCGCGGGATGTTCACCATAAAAGGGTGGCGCTTTATTCGCGTCTGTCTAGCCGTGCGATAGAAGAAAGGGGCAGGTGGGACCAAACTGTGTAACTCCTGTTCGCACTTACCGAAGTGTATCCGATAGAAGGCTGATAGACACGCCACCCGAGACTTTGCAGCTTCGACTTTTTGGAGTCAAAGGTTTCGTTGCCTATCAGCCTCATCTTAATGATGAAGGCAGGCATTTTACGATTTCCGAATTGCTCATTTTAGGTATTTATTCTGTAACAAAAACTCCTGACAAAGAACGCAATAAAGAAGATCCTAACATATTATCGGAATCACTTTTCTTCACAGTTTACACAAATCAGCATCTCGAAGTGTCGCCATCGCTCAGGATAACCAAGTGAAATCAAATATAAGCGTGACCAGGCGTCCATAAACCTGAGGTCGTGCCTCAAATCCACGGTAAATCGATCAGGATAGTCCAAGATGGATAGTGGAACCATCGGGAAGACAATAACTTGAATCTTCTAAAAATTGTAGCAGCAAGGTAGTATCTACCTACTATAAATAATAATTATTATTAACGAATAATTATAATTAAGTAAGAACACAGATCTCACTACCTACTTACTTTTAACTGCTTAACTTTAAAAAGTAAAGAAAAATGTTGAGATAGCTTGCATCTCTAAGAGTGTATCATGCTTTCGAAGATGTAACAGCTACGTGCCGTCAGTTTCAGTCACTGTAACCCACCTGATAAGAAAGCGAGGCAAAGTCTTTGAATAATTAGTAAGTAGGTACTTAGAGCTAGGTACATAAAAATGCTTACAAAATCCAGTCACCGGGTCAGTGTGCCGGGTAACACATATTATTATTTAATTAATAAAAAATATATATTAAAAAAAATATATTATAAATTCTAAAAATATTTTGAGAGTAATAGACAGTCTACCCTATCCTATCCATGCACGACAAAGAAGAAGCAGAATAATTCCGTTCACAGCGTGAATACATTGAAAAGTCGACTATATCAAATTTAAAATTACAGCAAAATTGACTTCTGGATTTTTGCTTCATATGAGAAATAAATGAGTATTATTTTTGGTATGCTGCATTTGTAAATTTAATGAATGAATATGGATTTACCAGAAAGATTCAAATTTTAAAATGGCCACCCTGAAAAGTATGCATTTTCAATGACATGCCGAAATTCACGCCGGGTACTGAATTTTTAAAATAGTTAGATAATTGATTCTCAGTAAGAATACGTCTGTCTAAGCATATGTATCATAGATTCCTTACCAAAGTCCATCAACCGAATATAGAGTGTGACCACTAGCATTCACTCCCGCGTAAATCGATGAGGGACACCGACCTCCCCTCCCCTCTTCTGTCTTAAATGGAGGTTCGAAGAGGGTATTTATTGAGCGTAATTAAAAAGAAAACAGACAAAGGCTCGCAGCTGATCAGGACGTGCTTGGAAACACGAAGATTTAGAGACGAGATTGTTTTATCGATATCGATTGTAGGTAGATACTTAGAGTCGCTAATTAAATTAGCGATGATGAATTGAGTTTTTGGGATAATGGATGAATTATCCACTAAAAATTATCATAAGAAAAGCAAAGCTTTGTGTAAGCGCAGCGGAAGACGATCCTTATTATATTGTTCGTCTGACTAGGTGAAACTAGGCAGAAACGCGATGGATGCAAGGCGCTTCGAACCGGCCTTATTGGAAATCCATAGGGGAGGTCTATGTCTAGCAGTGGACGTCCTGCGGCTGATGGATGGATGATAGATGGCTTGCGTTCATCATGTTCCTGGTGTATTATTCTCATTGCAACTTTTTTTAAAATATTTCAGGGCGTCTTCCAAAATGTGACTTGTCAGACAACGCATACCTATTTGAATAAAATACAATCAAATAAACTCTTACTTAATAGTATTTATCTCAAAATTTCTAAATTTGGTTTCACTTGTATTCCACTGTTTTGGGTTATCTCGGCCTTAACACCTCAGAAAACAGTTAATGTTAAAATGTACTGTTAAAAATCTAAAAGAAAACGAACATTGGCATATTGAAACCCCCTATAAGACAATAAATAACGTTTATTTCCATTATGGGAGCTGGTTCGAAATATCTAATAGCCGCAAACCTGGCTATCTAAACACCAGTGGTCGCGGCCACGACTCTATGCCGCTATCATAATAGACGCCGGCTTTCTTTGCTCTATCTATACCGCAATTTTATTGTTAAAAGTGTTACTATAATTTCCCTTTATCCCTCCGACTTTAACGTCTTTTACTATTCTAAATAAACACGATAACTACTTGCATAATCTTTTCATTATGAAGTTAAGAAGACATAGCTAGTACTTTTTGACAAAAGGCAATAAACGAACTCCATACTTATTATTGAGTATTTTAAAACTGTTTTATAACTGTCACTTACATACCGTTTTGAATTTTTTAAGAATTTAACATAATTACAAATACTCAAAATGCCTTATTTATACATGTACACGGAAGTTATACTTTTTTAAATTCATACTCTATATAATGCCTCACGACCGTCTCTGTGGCTCAGTAGTTAGTGAACCTGACTTCTGGATCAAAGACGTGTGGGTTCGATCCCCACCTAGGGCTAGCAGTTTATGTGATGAACATTGGTGTTTGCTCTGTGTCTGGGTGTTATTTAGGTAGGTATTATCTATATAAGTATGTGTATAAAAATACGTATATGTAGTATCTATGGCAGCCATATCACAAACTTTGCTTAGTTTGGGGTCAGTGACCGTGTGTAAGATGTCCCCCAATATTTATTTAGTTATTTATAATGTACCAAATTTCTAATGAACAAGTTGGTTGGGTTGGTGGTTAGTACATGTGAATACCTATCTTAAAAGAAAAGCTCAACAAAACTTTCAAAAAAACATTTTACGCTATCAATTGAATTCATCGTCCAGAGAATAAATTTAATATAAATAGCAACGAGGCTAATCTCTAATTCTATCGATAACTTGCGACCGCAAGACAACACTAATGAAAGATCACAGGCCGGTCGTGCAAAAGAGGACTTTTATCAGTGACCGATACGAATACTCCTAGTTCCGAGACTTATTTATTGCCACCCTACTGTTACCACTTTTACATTGCATCTCATTTCACCTCTACCTCTAAGATATTAAGAGCTGTTTTTCTGTGGCTTCTAAGTTTAAAACTTTGTACAAGCAAAGTTGACGCGTCCTGAAACTTATTTTCATTCTCTTATCTCGGAGTATTAAGGTTCAAAATGAGGGGTGTTTTTCGTTGTAATTTATTGCAACCCCTTCTGGTGAAAAACGATTGACAAATAACTTTGGGGCACTCCGTTAAATGATAGCTGTTGACCAATGATTGATTTATTTTTTAAGTCTGATTAAACTTTGGCTTTCATCGCGTTGGAACGAAAATAAATTATTTCAGGGTTGATTAAATCGTTCTGTTTAAAGAAAGAATGATTTGGTTTTGTACTCGGAAGGGTGAAAACAAGCGTTATTAATAATTATCAATTATTAATGACAAAGGTAATGACGCAACCCAGTGAATCAGCAAGTTGAAATGGCAGTGGGCTAGACACATGGTTCGAAAAACGAATGGCTGATGTGACTGTAAAGTTCTCGAATGGAGACAACGCACGGGCAAGTGCAGTGTAGGACGTCCACCCCGACGATAATTATAATGAAGACTGCAACAACGCGCTGAATGCAAGTCCATTCCAACCGGGCTTACCTATTGGAAACCCATAGGGTAGGCCTATGTCCATCAGTGGACGTCCAATGCCTATGTTAAGGATGATGATAATAATGATACGACAGAGTACTCAAATTGTTATCTTTGTGATAAGCATTTCAAAAATCTGAAGTGAACGCAGGATTTGAACCTGCCCCTTCGGATCACTAGCCCGACGCTCTAACCAACTGAGCCAACCCGCCTCCTACGCAAGCGTCAAATCTTTAAAGTGCTTATATTACACCAACTTACAGCGTTGGTGGCGCCACCAACCATACCCGTATTAGATAGGTTATCACTCAACTAGAATTTATTAGAACTTCTAAAGATTGACGAAAGATGACGCACTGCTAAATCAATGTTATGATTTTATTTTGAGTTTTTTCCACACTAGATTTTATCTCAAAAATTTATCTTTGTGATAAGCATTTCAAAAATCTGAAGCGAACGCAGGATTTGAACCTGCCCCTTGAAACATTGAAATTTAAATGCAATCTAAAATCATCTTGCCCCAAAAAATAGTCCAACCATTCAGTCTAATTTTTATATGGGCTATAGATTAGATAGATGGTAAAAGTTAATATACCTAGATAAACATTTATGTGATGCTATTACTATAAGTGTAGACAAATTAAACATCTTGGCGACTATGACGTTGGTTACAAGCTGCGAATAGCCCTGTCTCGACTGAAGATCAGGTTATCGCAGCTTGTAGCCAACATCACAGCGCCGAAAAGTTTGATTTTGCCTATACCTCCATAACATACATTAGGCCCAATTATGAAGGCACCATCTTAGTTACAGGTACAGATACAGATAGTTTATTGGTAAAAGAAAATATTTACAAGTCAAAACAATGATAATTAATAATAATGGGTACAATTATAGTTCATAATAATAATCATATCTGTCTACAATTTGTCGTTTACGAATTCGTTAATAGAATAGTATGTTTTGCTTTGCAACAGTTTTAATTTAGATTTAAATATATTATTGGAAGTTGCATTTTAGACGCATTCCGGCAGACGGTTGTATATTTGCGGGCCGCGCACATACACCGACTTGTCTGATTTTGCGAGCGAGTGAGCTGACGTTTTTAATCTCCCATTGAATCTGGTCGTATCAGGGTCGCGTGTGGCTCCAAATTCCTTGAATATGTTGAGATTCAGTCGTACAAACACGCAAACTTGGTAAATGAATATTATATTAGCAATTTAGAATAGTTCTATTTCTTATTCACTTTAGGCATTCGATAGAGAGAACACTTTTACCGTTGCTATTAAATTTACGATGGCGCCTTTATAATTGGGCCTATTATGTACTTGATTAAAACCCACACCTTTCCTTGTAGTTGGGTAAATAAAATGACTACCAGTGCGAGTTGGAGCCCCGTCGGAGCCGCGGCCGGCTAGCGGCGTATAATGTGCAATGATCGCCGTAATGCGTGTACGGTGCGAAATATTGCAGTAAGCACGCACATCGGCTGGAAAAGTGCTCTACAAATTGAATAATCAACACCTGCATCTTTCATCCTCTTAGGACTCTTACCTCTTAGGACATAGGACATCCACTCTTGGACATAGGCCTCCCCTATGGATCTCAAATAAGACCGTTAGGAAGCGGCTTGAATCCAGCGGTATTTTCTGGTTATCTTATAAGACTATCTGTCCACTTCGTGGATCGACGACTTATATAGATACGCTGCGCTTTCCGGTGCGTGGTCTCCACTCGAGAATTTTCCAACCCCATCGGTCATCAGCCTTCCGTGCTGCCCTACCCACTACCATTTCAACTTGCCGATCCGCTGGGCTATGTTCTTTAACTTAGGTTCTTCTATGGATCTCTTATGGATCATCTAAGGATTTCTGATTCGATCTCGGAGAGAGCCTTCGAGTATAGCCATAGCTCCCTATAGCTTGTTGATCTACTTGAAGCTTGGGTATTAATTAAGGCCCATAGTAAGTGACGAAACCGAGCCTTACTCCTCCTCCAAGCGAAGCCTTTCTTAAGAGGACTTGTGTAAAAGGAAAATTAAATGTATAGGTCCTATCTAAGTCTTACGCAAATTGAAATGGCAGTGGGCATGGCACATAATTCGAAGAACGATGGGGCCGTAAAGTTGTCGAGTGGTGACATGGACCAGCCTGTGCAGCGTAGGACGTCAACCATCTAAGTCAACTGACGATATAATTAAGATGATAGGAACGCACTGGATATAGGCCACTTCCAACAGGTAAGTAAATCCATTGGGCCTTTGTCGCCTGATGGGTGGATGGAAGTTTTACACAACAATAAAAAAGTATAGATTCGGAATGTAAGAAAATAACAAACGTAGCTTTTCAAATAACTAAATTTTGCTTGATTTTGTCTTTGAAATAGGATAACTTATGAAAGGATCGCGAGGCCAAAAAGATTGAAAAGGCCGAGGTAGAGCATCGTTCCCACCTCCTCGCACGTCATCATCGCACAGTGAGCGCTACTTTATAGTCGTGTCGTATAGTTTAATGGGGTCTTTGTCGCGCGGCGGCCGCTGCGTTTATCATGCGTATCGCTGCGACGCCGCGCGGTGACGTGCGACAAGCCGCGGCCAACGGAAGAGCTTTATGCTGCTCTCTCGGCCAATAACCGTAAATATCACTGATGGATGGCTTAATTTTGTAATGTTGCTTTAATATTGATCCTTTGCATATGCCTATATGTTTTTGGTGTCGAATTTTGATCGGCACAAACATTTATATCGAGACGAATAAATAGATTATAATCATTTACTTATTCAAATATGCAGATCCTGTATTGAATTATTTATTTAGTCGGCGAGGCTAATTTAACTAGACTTACACCTCTACGTGTACCTAAGTATATAAGTAGCAAATGGCCATTGATTGAATATTGTTTTTCGGATCGTTTTCGTTCAAATTAAGTTACCCATGCTCTACAATACGAGTAGGTATATACCACGTATATACCTACTTAATTACTTTCTTGTTGTTTGTTTGAACTAAAACAACACTACATAGGTGTAAAAAATAATAATTTTCAATTTGTCTAGAAATGCCATAGAAATCTCTACTGACCTCTGACTTCTTCGCCTTTTATAAAATGTGGCACAGCAAAAGGATACCACGTGTATCAAAATACACGTGGACGTTACTGGCACGTGTAAAAACAACATTACCTAGATACCTTTATTTAAACCAACTTATATCTTACAGTTGAGTCAAGAAGTCACTGTCGCATTTTGCGCTAAATATTCCTTGAAGTTTTCACTTCTTCAATATAGCCAATTTCAGAAATAAGTTTGTTTTCTGGGTACGAAAAGTTTTAGGGTTACCGTGAAATACCTGAATAAATCAAGAAATGTAAGAAGTTTATTCAAGTTTTACCGCAGCTCTGCCGAGGATATAGATCTAAAGTTTTGTACAGTGTACAATGTTTGTAATGTTGCCACCTGCTTACTAAGTACTTACCTGCTTCTAATGAGAGCTGGTGAAAATACTTTCACAGTAGATAAGTGTAAATATCAAGCGTGTGTTAATTGTTGTAATACCTAACTCAGAAGATACGACACCTATAGTAATTCGGATGCCATGAAACTTGTAAGAAGTCTGAAGATATCACGGAAGTCCTCTGTTGAATAGATATTCACATTTATTGACAGAAGTAGAAGAAAGTCTCCATTT
Source organism: Hypomecis punctinalis (assembly GCA_949316475.1). Taxonomy (NCBI): domain Eukaryota; kingdom Metazoa; phylum Arthropoda; class Insecta; order Lepidoptera; family Geometridae; genus Hypomecis; species Hypomecis punctinalis. The sequence continues at coordinate 16,043,712 of OX438812.1, forward strand.
TAACTCCGATTACTTACCGACTAACGTTTTCTTTTCGTCTGTCTACAGGTTTTCTCTGCAACTAGCATTTTTCAAGGAATCTCGACGAAATTTGTTAAATACACAAAAGTTCTTTGAATTACTGGATTTAGTTTTACTATCCGCGTTTTCTGATTAAGGAGGTATTTCCCTTAAAATATAGATATCTATTTCAAAATTGAGTTTAAAGATTCTACCCGAACAAACATACTTATACATACATACATTGCAAGTTAAATAAAGCTTTTAAAATGAGAGGAAATTTGCTGCCGCGCTACTTTAATTATCAGCTGATTTCGTTGATATTTGGCAAAATTGTTTAGTATCTAAATCCTAGCAATATTTGCGATTATAAATCAACGAAAACAAATGAACGTATCGAGATAAAGGCATGAAACAAACAAATCAGCAAATAAACGATTTGATTGATTGATTGATTGAAGAGTTAGTCAAAGAGATGTGTCGCGAGGTCTTCTTTTCGGAGAGCTACTAGTATTCATTATTTCCTGCTAGGTTTTTAACAAATGGGTTACATATATAAAATAACTTTAAAGCTCTTGAGACTTAGTTGCCCTTGTTGATGGGTATTGCAAATACAGGGCGCTCTCTTAAAAACAAACGTAAAACAGTGTTACCTATCTCTTAAAAAAGCCGCGGTGGTCTAGAGGTAGTGACACCCGCCTTATAATCGTGAGGTCGTGGGTTCAAATCCCCGGTCCTGTACCAATGAGTTCTTTAGAATTTATGTACGGAATTTCACACCACTGGCTTTTCGGTGAAGGAAAACATCGTGAGGCAACCTGCATACGCCAGTAGAAGAAATTCTATGGCTTATGTGAATCCACCAACCCGCACTGGGCAGCGTGGTGGATATGGACTTATCACCCTTCGTAGGTAGGCCTACGTCCTGCAGTGGACTGTTAAAAAGGCTGATACAATATTAATACAATTACCTATCTCTTAACATAAAGTTATAAATTACTAAGACTAAGCAATTAATGGGTTATGGTTAAAAATGAAAATATTTACTAAGAACAGATCTTTACATAATATTTAGAATTAACATAGGTTGCTTGTTAGGCTTTGATAACTTTGATGATTGGCGACGCCCACACAAAAGGCTCAACCAGCGAAAATACTTACATATTCAACATTTCATCAAAATAAAGGATCACGCTATAACTACTACTCATTTACGATTAGGTAATCATAATATTTAATAGACTAGTTAAGCTTTGATAACTTTCGCCGCCGGTCGCTAACTGGCGACTCATCGCAAAATACCTCGTCATAACATAAATTCCAATCCGCAACAAAGTATGCAAATAATCTCGTCCCACCGACGACAAAATTCTTCTAAGAATATCTCTTTGTCATTTTAAAATATCTAATAAAGTGTCACATAAAGTTAAATAAGCAAGATCGTTGAGATATGAAATATAGCGGTTTAAGGCTTTCGCGGAAATCTATACATTGTCGTTGATGTCGTATGACACATGGATTTTTTATTTAAGAGATCTTGGTTGGGTTCAGGGCCGTTTTTGTACAAGGTTATGTGAAATGTTGTTTACTACATGATCTGTCTCAGTACCTACTATGGTATTTTAGCTCGAGCCTGAAATGTATCGTGTTGAACTTTGTCTCGCCTTCCCTAAAATCGTGGGATACAGGAAATTATAAGAGTTCATGGTACTACGGTCCCCAAAGCCGAAACGCATATATAGGTTTCTGTCAATATTAATAAAATTGTAATAATTGTCTTTACAATATTGTGATTGATACTGACGTTTCAAAAATTGACGCGTTCGCAGGATTTGAACCTGCATCTTTCTGGGATTCCGGTCCAGATGCTTTGTCCAAATTAAACTAGAACGCTGTCTGACCAAATTATTAGAACTTCTTACCATTAACGAGAAAATGGCGCATTGCTTAATCAATGAAATAATTTTTTTAAATGATTGAAATGTTTATCACAGAAAGAAAGTTTCTATTCACCTAGTGTGTGAAGCACGATGAAAATCATTTCATTGATTCTGACGGCTTATAAGTCAATAAATGAATTAATAAAATGAATGAATAAGAAGAAATAAATTTTCTAATTAATTATTAGAAATATAACATTTCCTAGTTACAAAAGAGTACATGAATTGTACAAGTTATAATAATGAGTATATTACTTTCGCTCTTAGCTTGTTGGTAAGCAGATATCGCTGATCAAAAATTAATCAAAATTTATAGTGAAGTAGCTTTTGCCCGCGGCTTCGCCCGCGTGGTATTTTAATTTTCGTGCCTTCCCATGAGAGCATTTTATTTTTTATGGATAAAAAGTAGCTTATGTCACTTTCTGTCGTTCAATCTATGTCCATGACAAAAATCCATTGCTGCGTGAAAAACACACTCCTAGATTTATAATATTAACTAGTTTTTACCCGCGGCTTGGCCCGCATACGCAATATATCATTATAATTTATAGCCTATGTGTTATTCTGATATATAAGCTATATTATTGCAAAGTTTCATCTCAATCCGTTCAGTAGTTTTTGCGTGAAAGAGTAACAAACATCCATACATCCATACATCCATCCATCCATCCATCCATCCTCACAAACTTTCGTGTTTATAATATTAGTAAGTATAGTAGGAGTAGGAAGTAGGATAGTAAGGATACCTTTGCTAATAATGACAGTTGAATTTTTATATAGGTAAGTAATTTAACGGTTTACCTTAACAAAACTTGCACATGAACATAAACATAAGAACACTGGAATCTGAATAAATTTTTTTCAAATAAACTAAGTTCTTTCATATTTTTCTCAGCTCAACAACTGACGGTAAGAATGCCATAATTTGCCGATCTCCAAACAATAGCCAAATAAGAACAATTCCCAAACTAATTAGCCGACACGCCAAAACTATCCAAATCCCCATTTCACTAAACAATCATAACTATTAACGTGACCCGGGAACAATTCCCGAATTAATTTAAAGTCCCGGGACAAGGGACAACCGGGAATAAATATTAATTCGGAATACCGGGATCATATCTCCGGTAGTGAATAAGTGATGTAACGGTTATGTTATTAGGGAGTAGAAAATTATCAATTTAACGGAGTCTGTGAGACGACCTTTGGTCTGAGACAAAGTTTGTCTTGATAGGGTTGGCGAGTACGGCTAGAGCAAAATTTAGGTTTATATCTTACCAAGCAAGACTTTGGAACTTATGGACCGTACGCAACATAGAAGAATTTTAAAAACTTATGGAATGTACGAGGAAACTATATCTTTACCACGTTGTTTTTTTAAGTTGATGTTCAGTATTTCAATTCGATGAACGTTAAGTAGTATTATTGTTTTCAATAGCTTGTTTTTGGTAGCTGAGCTATAACTCATCTACCGCTATAACTCAGCTGAGTTATAACTCAGCTACCGCTACGTATCAGTATACATATAGCAGTAGCTTTTTGAACTGCATAATTTGAACTTAATTCTAAAGCATGCTGAACTCAACTCCTAAGGGTTAATGAGCGACTTCCTTAGTTTTTTCGTCACTTTTTCTTTCTTCCAGGTCACCACGCCATAAAGAATCGTTTGTACCAGAAAGGCTTCTGTATGGCGTGGAGACCTGGACTCTGAAGGTACCTACCTAACAGATTCTGAGCGCATTATGTAACGAAATGTGGCTCTGGAGAAAGAGGATCATAATACCATGGGCGGATCATCGTCGTATCAATTAAGATTTCGCCTTGAAAATCTTGCGTCTGCCGTAGAAATTCGCAGATATAAAAGAGAGAGTATTTCCTGGGACAGAAACTTGACAGACTCGGCGTCAACCCTGCACTCACCCCTTTGCCAGCGGCAATCTCATACACACACACACACACGCCCCCACACGCCACACACCATGCACACTCATAAAAGCAATTCGCCAAATTGTTATAGACTTGTTAATAGACACTCCACGGCCGTAATGCCCAGTTACCAATACTGTTCGTTACGGTGACTTTATGACCTCGTTCTGGATAGCTTTATGGCCATTTGGAGGACTTGCTACGTGTTTAGTAAAGGGTTAAGTTTAGGGTTAAACCATAACTGTGTATGGGGATTTAAATAAACTGCTCAGTATTGTATGGTGTATTAATTTGGGGGTAAAGTATCCAATATCCATCAAATTTATGTATATGAATAAAATTAATCATCAATTTCCATTACTGATTTAAAACACGAGTCGAAGTTAGTTACTTAGTAGTAAGTAGGTATACCTACAACGAAATCTAGTGAAAATTAGAAAAATAAAATATGGGTATTTGCAGATCGCAAAGATCTTATTCTATGCCAGGCTGCAGTCCATTCAATTTTCAATTTCAAAGTCCATTGCAAGTCTTTATAAGTCATATTAAAATAATTCTTGTTAGACGTGGCCTCCCCTTATCAAATTGCTATATTCTGCCCAAAGAGGCTAAGTAGGTACATCAAACACATTAAATACCGAAAATTTGGTAGAACACTATGCGATCTGTTACAACCAACATATTGTTGACTATGCAGCCCCCACTTGCCTACCGATTGACGTCAACCAATATTGGAAACTCTGCAATTATTAACATATATAAACTCCAATATAAATCTCCGAGTTAGTTCTCCGAAGGTTACTCTACCTCTCAGGCTAGGGACCTGGTTCCTGCCCGCCGATCCTAAGAAAGAAGTCTCCCAAAGGGAATATTCTCCACCAAGTCTTATTGAAAGGTGCCTAGTAGTAAAGTGTGAAGTTTAAATGTGTTTCAAATTTAAAGTAAGACTATTAAAGTGAGATCATGAGTAACTGAGTTGTTTTTTTTTAAAGAACTCTAAAGCTCGGTCTGACATATAGAATGCCATGCTATTTTAATTCATTTGTACCCAAAATGTTATGTTTTCATTTGTACTCAAAATTAAATGTAATATAGTCGTTAATTCGACATGCGCTCTTCTTCTTAACTTTCGTTGTCAAATTAGATAGATAGATAGATAAATTCTTTATTGCCACACCAAAACTTAAATAAACTAGGAAAACTTAGACTAGGAACTTATAGTAAGTGTTACAATCGGCGGCCTTATCGCTAAAAAGCAATTTCTTCCAGGCAACCGTTACTTGTGAAGGATTAATTTAAAGTGTGTTTTTCTCCCAAATATAATAATCAAGGCGCACAATGGCACAGGTACACAATAACCCTTTATTCGGTTACCGCAACAATGGCCCAATTAGCTGCGAACCCTTTGTGGGGCGTCTCGCACGTAATTCTTATACTAACCCTCGAATATCGCGCTCGAGGATGCGCCGAGAGCTTACTCTATTTTTTCTTGGACGAACCCTGCCTTTTGCCAGAGAAGATATAATAAGCTTTCATCTTTCAGCTGTAGGACAATGAACTAATAGATAGGTATAGGCCGCGCCTCACAAGTTGGCGGATGTGAAGTTAGCTACAAACTGCGCAATATCCAATCCTGACTGAAGCTCACATAAAGCCGCACGTTGATTGGATATTGCGCAGCTTGTAGCTAACTTTACATCCGCCGCCAACTTGTTTGGCACGGCCTATACTATAGACATAATTATATGTAGGGACTAAAGTCCCTAGACTTTAGTCCAGCGTTAGACTACAGTATAGACTTTAGTCCAGCGTTTTTTAACCAGTGGTCCTCGGATTTTTTTCATAGCATTAATTTTGGAGAACAACCTTATCCTCCCATCCTCTTTTTACTTCAGGATTAGTAGAAAAACGTCACAATACCACTCCAACTGGAATGGCGTGTAAATAGCCAACTCCTGGGTGATTTGAGATTTTACCAATAATTACGTAAAATCAAATGCGTGAACGATCAGAATTTACCAATAATACGTAAATCTGATTAATAAAAGGGGCGGATTCATTCCGTTCGTTCGTGAAGAATCAAATGAAGTAATATATCTCGACACATTATATAGTCTACTAATGCGCTGAAATAGTAATTCCTTCTTTTGATTCAGAAATACCAACTTTAATTCCAGGTCGACTTGCTTTTCCGATTTATCTGTCATTTTTCCGAAAGCTAATCGATATTGTTAACGGGAAAACACAAAGCGAACGGAATGTGGTATGTAGAAACAGACAAATAATTTTCGAATGACTATGCAATTTAAAAATAGCTTGAATAAATTAGCGAAGTATTTTAAAGTGGCGGTAGGTGAGTGCAGTGGTGGAACGACGAAATTGGATAAAATGTAGTTTTTATATTAAAGAAGCGGAATTTCAATAACTATATTGAAAATAAAAGCGGAGAAATATCTACCAATTAATACGTAGAATTATAAGAAAATGACTTTAGTAATTTAGTGGGAATTTGCCTACCAACTAAAAATAATGAAGGTAGGTGAATTTATGTTGAGCGAGATTTGAGATTTTACCAATAATTACGTAAAATCAAATGCGTGAACGATCAGAATTTACCAATAATACGTAAATCTGATTAATAAAAGGGGCGGAATGAACGATATTCACCAAAATTACGTGAATATTAAGAACGTTAGGAAAAATGATTAGAGGCAGAATTCACCAAAATTACGTGAATTCGCGGTTCACTGGACTATCCGTGACTCGAAAGGACCATCAAATGGAATGGCGTGTAAATAGCCAACTCCTGGGTGTGATTGCTCACGAAAGATTTTGAAGAAAAATAAGAAAGGGCGGGAAGATCATACAAAAGGAAAGAATTTGGTGTCGACGTATAAACAGGAACTAAGCTAACTAACCTGCAAATGACCGCCTTCATCCCCTCGTAACCGAGACCGGCTGGAGAAGAATCGTCTGCCACTGATGCAAGGCGCTTGCTGGTATCGTCCACTACAAGTCCTGTGTTGTGTCGAGGCGAAATAAATTGTCCAACACTGCACTGCACACAAAGTTAAACGGATGAAATTAATCTTTGGCGCGGATGGAAGTCAACTGGCAGAATAATTTTCTGCTATTCAAAAAAATAACGGCGGTGACGCGACGCTAGTGGTTTCGCGCCATTTTTTGACCAATGGTCGAGGGCATCGCGGTTCGAGACGACTAGCGCCATCTCTCGGAAAACTCCGGGACGTCAACGGAATATCGACAGATCGTCCCAGCGTTGTACCTGTTTTACCGACGACACCAGAAAGCGGGGTAAATTTAAATTATAAAGAAAAGATTTAAGATATGCGGAATTATTAAATAAAAGATGTTAAGGCGCTTCACCACCAACTCACATAATACCTACTTCATAGATCTATGAATCCGTTACGTCGGCAGGCATTTATTACATAGTTCCGTATCACTACATTTAAATAGGATAGAATAATAAATTAACCGTCTTGAGCCGTATCAAAAAAAACACTCCAGTTAAGTGACCATCACGACTCGAGGAAGGCATTTTCATAGAAAAATACCTCTTAATTATGTTGTGTTAGAGTTGATAGAGTCACAGATCGTGAATGGGACTCCATAAATAATGTATTTGGTTAATCAAGACGCTTTTGTGGCGTCCCGGAGCTCGAGTTGTTTGCTCAAAATATTGTACTTAGCTCACTTTTTTTTACATTCGAGATATCTCTGTCGCTCTTCCTCTTATTACAAATGTTGTAAGAGCGAATGAGAGCATAATATTTTCAAGCACATGAGATGGTTTCCTAGTTCTGCAGCTAAATGTTTGTAAGAGTTTAGTGTCAATTGCTTATTAAATCGTCTAAACCTCATCGAATAATGGTCACTTCACTCTGGAGGACTTGGGTATTTGGATATCGAATTTAATCGCTTAGATAAGTACCGCCATAACAGTTGATATATCACTTTCACACTTATTATCTACTTTTAAAAAGTAAATAGGTACAGATAAATGGAAATTGGTATTGGTATCTATAAAGCCTCGCAGTATCATAAGACTCAAAAAGTCTAGAAGAAAACAACTCGGCAGTAGCTAAAAAATTCGATACGCAAACTGCACATCTACGTATGGATACATAAATAAAAGGAAATTGGTTTAAAGCCTCAGCGTCGTACAAGACCCTACATGTGGCGTAGCTTAGACAAAGACAACTCTGCCGTAGTTAAAAAAATCGCACTTCAAAATGTGCTAGATACCTACCTATTAAAATGTTGCATTTTTAAACCCAATTAGATATTTACTAGTAATTCTCCGAACAATAGACCCGTAAAATTTTTGACAACATACGTAATCTGTTATCAAATTACCTACTCAATGTACACATGCAAAAGTAATTTCAGTGCAATTTTTTTCTTTTCTTATTTAATGATCATTCAAAAAGATGTATGTACCTGCCGTATCAATACGCCTCGACTCGCTCTTGACCGATTTAGTTTATACTCGCTAATCTTATTGGGGTCTGCAAAGATTATCAAAATCGGCTGAAACTACACAGAAAAATGCCAAGTCGATGGCGCTACAGCAAAAATAGAAAAACAATAAAACTCCGCCAAACTACGCTACAGCAAGTTTCCTCCTTATTATACTAGATGGCGTTAGCAACGCTTAACTCGCGATGGCATTTCGTTTGTTTTGATTTGGAGGATTTAAGCGTTGTCTTAAGGGTACTTGTATACCTACAGGTTTTCAATAAGACAAATTTTTAAGTAACGGTCTAGTCAATGACTTAGACCTTATCGTTCTTACGTATTAATATATTATCTTATTGGAAAATTGAAATTACAGTTTAGGCTATTTGAAAATTACAGTATTATCATAAATAAATTATCAGCCAAGTGCGAGTCAGACTCGCGCACGAAGGGTTCCGTACCGTATGGAAGTCCCACATAACATTATATATTTTAATCATTTATTGTTGAAGGGAATATACATACCTATTAATATTCTGTGAATATTTCAAGCATCTTCTTGTTGCCGTAATTAATATCGAGAAAAAATCACGTTTATTATTATCCCTTAGATTAGATATTTACTATTGAATGTTTTCCATGTGGGTACAGAGATTTGAAGAGATTTTGTATCAATAAAAATTACAGTGATTTCGTATACTGTATTCACCATAAGGGTCAGGCCGTAGATTTTGCCACTTTTTAGGTCCCCTAACTCTCCGCCTCTTTTTTCTTATAGTAAATTACTTTTAATTTATTTCTAAATGTCATCATCGTGTGTCGTAAGGATCGGTTAATAGGGGCCAGTAAAAATAATGGAATAAATTTATAAATTATGAAAGTTATAGGATGTTTATCTGCGAAAAATGACTAAATTTTCATAAAAAACGCAAATCCGCTTCGGTGGGAGTGAACTTTGCACATCGATAAAATAAAAACTATAACACTTTTTAATAATCTGTTTGATTTGACGTTATAAAATTATAGTCAATTATCCACGGTTTTAATATCTTTACGTGTTGTTTAAGAAAAAAACATAATAAAACGCAGATTTATTAAAAACTTTCGAAAACTGATTATTTACGATATTTTTATTTCGCAACCATTATCTTCTCGTTTTATTATTCTAGAAGAACAGATTTAAATTAAGTCGCGACAACACCTAAGTAATGTACTCTTTAATTATTAAGCTCGTAGTGGCCACAGTTTCGTCAGTTCGCTGTCATAACCCGTGCGAAGTAGAAATTGTCACGTGTTTTACGAAGTGAATTTTTTGAGATTAAATGAAAAGTTTTTATTTGGAATCTATCATTGTTTTTGTGCATGATTAAATAAGTTGTACGTGATCTTCCAACGTTAAGGTGGCATGATAATATGTCTTATTTATTGAGTTATGATCGATTTTCGCTATCACCTTCGCTATGAAAACAGGTCGTTCGCTATTTCTTCGCTATCAAATATTCTTCACCATAAATAATACTGAGTACACACTAGGTGCAGTTACTTTTTACTGTTGACATGTTTTGCAAAACTTGAATGAGATCAAAAGTCTGTACTGAAAAAAAAAAACAAAATAGGTAGGTATAATGTTCGTTTTTGTAACTTTCAATAAATAGTATACACGTAGTAGTAGTCACGTAGGGTGTAACATTAATTTAAATTACCATATATCTTCGCGAGACTAATAATTATAATATTAACTCACTAGTAGTCGTCCAAACGGCAGATTTCGAAAGAATAAAGGACATCATTCATTGTGAGCTAAACCTGAAAGTGCCGGTCAAAGAAATCTATATATATAAAAGAAAGTCGTGTTAGTTACTCCACTTATAACTCAAGAACGGCTGAACCGATTTAGCTGAAAATTGGCAGGGAGGTAGTTTAGAGCCAGGAGAAGGACATAGGATACTTTTTTATCCCGGTCCTTTATTTTTATTTTTTTAATAGTTATTCATATTATATTTTTCATATCATCTTTTCCCTTAAAAAATCGTTAGCGAAACTGTCACCTATCACAACGACGCTAATAGGCCCAATTTCAAGGCACCATCGTAATTATAACAGCTAATTAGAATATTTCTGTTTCTTTTTCACTTTAGGCATTCGATAGTGAGAACACATTTTATATTCAAATTAAATTTAAGATGGCGCGTTCATAATTGGGCCTGATATGGATTGACGAAACGTAATAAGATGACAGGTGACATACATTGACTGAAGACTTTTTATGAATGTCACGCTTAGCATAGCAAAGAGACAAACTGTCTTTTCACCATTATATGTCCTCGAAAAGGAAATATAGTATGGATTGACAATGACAACTGACATTAAAATTGGAGGAAATGTTTTTTCCTATGCCATGCTAGATATTACAATGACGTTTAATACTGGGCCGTCATTTTGTCTGACATTAAAAATATTTTTAAATATACCACCGTTAGAGGTTAAACATGTTTCTTTATTCTACCTTTATGGTACAGAATCCATACTAATATACGAAGAAACGGATCGACTTGATTTTTAGGAGTAGTATTTTTTTTTTATTATTTCGAATAGGTTTGCGTTTGACTACACACTGCCTGATGTTAAGTAGATGTGCGGTCTAGGGTGTAGCACGCTTACCTAGAAGATACCTATTTACTCGGGATTTGAAGACACTCACGTTGTACTTTAACGGAAAGACAGACCCAGGCAAAGCATTCCACATTCCGGCTGTTCGTATGAGGAATGAGGATTCGAAACGCTTGGTTCTAACGCGCGGAATGTCCACCATAAAAGGATGACGCTTTGGTCGCGTCCGTCTAGCCGTACGATAGAAGAAAGGGGCAGGGGGGACCAGATTGTACAACTCCTGGGCGCACTCTCCGAAGTGTATCCGGTAAAAGACCGACAAACACGCTACCTTGCGACGATGCTCAAGACTTTGCAGCTGCGTCTTAGTCAAGGTGTCGTTGTCAATCAGCCTCCTGGCTCGCCTCTCAATCGACTCCAGAGCCTCCAGTTGATATTTGGCAGAGCCATCCCAAAGGTGAGAGCAGTATTCCATGCAAGACCTGACTTGTGCTTTATAAAGACTGAGCAGTTGCTCAGGTGTGAAATACCGTCTCACCTTAGAGAGAACACCAAGTTTTTTGAAGGCTGATTGGGCTTTGGACTCTATGTAAGAGCCAAAGTTAAGAGAAGATGAGAGTGAAACGCCTAATAGTTCCAAGCTGTCAGTTACCGGAACGGAGACACCACGGAAGTATGGCATGAGTATAAGTATCTTGACTCTAAGGTTATTAACCTTGACTGTGAACTGTGACCTTGACACGAACATACATTTCTGTTGGTTTGTTTAGGATTGAACAGTGATAAAAGTGCAGCCCGCCTCAGTTGCGGTACTCCTCATGAGGCACGCAACTTACCGGCCAGCCTCTCAGCTACTTGAGTTAAAAAGCTCTGAAAAGCGGCCCAACCACGAGTGCAAACTTCTAAGCTGCCAAGAGAGAAAAGACCCAAAAAATCGGGAGACATCGAAGCGGTTCTATCTGGGATTCCCGCGCCGCCCATAAGCCTCGGCTACTAAGTTCCCCCGCCACGACAAGGCGGAAACTTAACTTAACATTATCTTAATCAACAGAAGCATTTATAAGTATAAGGTATTATGATGTCAGGTTAGGTTTGGACAGTGGCAATGTGCAAGGGTCCTTGACTTTTTTTTATAGAGCAATACCACTAAATACAGGACTTATAATGTAAAACTTCATAAACTACTACATAACAAGCAATTGAATCATCCACATACCCTTGAAGGTATAAAGATAATCCAAATACTCAAGCCCACTGCCAGTTAGCAGCGTGCTCAGCATGCTGGCAGCATTGGCACGCTGATTGGCAATGCTTTTACGTTAGCCAAATAAGCACCAGCGTTTTGGTCACATGTCGGGTACACCAGACGCTCAGAAGACTTTTGACAACAAGACCGGCCACCACGGCCACAATGACTCAATTACAAACGGCTCAAATATGTAACCATTGCCGAGGTTAGCATATTTGCGCCGTTTGTGCTGCTCCGAATCAGCCAACGCTCCAGTCATTCTCTGAGTCTCAGAAAGATGTGACGGCACCAAACTATCGACGCAAGTCGCGTCTCATACTATGGGCCGTCTACACTTCCATGGACCAGCTTCATACCCTCAGGCCTTTTGCCATCACCAAGCGCAAACCCATTCGGTTCGAGTACGGCTGCTATATTGGCGGTCGCAAAAGCCCTGCGTATGACATCGTTCACACTGGCGTGGCAACCAATTCGACCAGCGCTTCTTGAGCAAGAAAGACGGTGGTGACCGAGCTGGTCAACTAGAGTACTTGAATAGGTGAGACCGCTCAGCTATGTGCGGCGCGGCAGCAAGGTAGGTCGACTATCTCGACGATATCATCAATACCGCCGGTCGAGCCTGGTCACGCCGGCAAAGAGCTGAGGCAGATGGCACTGCAAGAGAGAGGCCTATACCCAACAGTGGGACAAAGAAAGCTGCGGATGATAACGATGACGAAACAAATTAGTTGAACTTGGCTGTTTTTTGGGTTTGAAATGATTGTTTGCTACAATATTTGTGTACCGTTTCACATTGAATTGGGGCTAATATTTTGTGGCGCACTTACTATTACTTACTTCGTATCTACCGATTTTAGACCATAAAGCCGGAAACATACTATGGGACGCGGCTGACGGACGCGACTGACAGCCGCGACTTAGCAACAGTCTTAATACATCCGGTGTGCCAGATCGCTCTCGGACGTCCGAAAGCTCAAGGTCGTCCAAAGGTGATGTCCGCGACTGATGTCCGATAGTGTGCACGGCTCAGTGTACTTTCATAGTCTAGGTCGCGGCTGTCAGTCGCGTCCGTAAGCCGCGTCCGATAGTATGTTTCGAGCTTTACTGTCTTTACAAAAGTGAGATAGCTCAACCAGATCTACATTTTGGATGACAGCCATTAAACTTAAAATATCTTAAGGCGGTACGAAGTTCGCCGGGTCCGCTAGTTAATTATGAAATATTATTAGAAGATATTATTCTGAGCATTTCAAACTATGCAACTAACCCTCTAGGATCACTTAGTGAGTAGTCACGGGACACGAACCTCAGAGGTAATCATTTGCAAATAATATCATATGTGTATCACCATCCTAACAATTGTTCATCATTATCGTTCGCCATTGTTAGCGACAGGATAGCGAAGAATTATGCGCAATCTTTTCGCTATTTGTGGCAAAA